>CAXKWD010000009.1:26534867-27892683 GCA_964059195.1 Ectobius pallidus
GCCATCTTTTACAATGATCAAGCAGACGCAAGGCGCTCTGCTCCAGCACTCGCTTCCTTGCTATCACCAGGCCGCGCCTTAAGACAAGAGAGATGACAGCTAGCTTTATGCCACGCGCTCGTCTCAAGGAAGTGGTGATACCTTATGGACATTGTGGGAACTCTACACTTGCTTGGCTCACTGAAGCTGCCGGCACAATCCTCCTCTCCTTTATCTTAAAACAACCGGTTTTAAGTTCACTTTACTTAATTAAAAAATGAACTTATTTTCATGAGATCACACACCCTACTGCTAAAAGAAGGATCTGACATGCCAAATAGATTAAGTTGATGGAGAGATTATGATTATGTTTCTCTGTAGTCCATTTGGATATTCCTTAATCTCGGGGGCGCAATTTCGTGCTCGTGTGCGCGTGCGCGATTTCAGTGGAGTATGCTGCTGCTTCCGGGCCGGCAGATTGTAATTAGTGGTACCGAGTGGATTTGTGCAGTGGAGTGGTAACGATGGTGAGCGATGGAGTGGCTACTTGGATCGAAGCTGATGTAAATAATGTACCCATTTTATGTAAATTGTGCCTCCTGTCTCTATTAGTTCAACATTTTTCGATATGATGTAATTAAGCTTTTCCTGATTCCAGCACATTTTTGTGTAATAGATTCTGTCCCGTATTTCAAGTATCAGTTTCTGTAAATGATGATACTGTTTATGGTTTTTCATAGTAGGCTAAAGATAACTTGGCGAGTTCGTACTTTTTTTAAATTAATTTATTAACATCATGACCCATTACACTAGTAATACTACATGATTGATTGTTACAGCAATACACGTTCTAGTACACCTTACTACAATAGTTATTTAAGAATTTAGAAAGATAATGTTATATACAATACAGCCACTGCCTTCTTTATTTCTTACAAGCCATGCTGTTAAATCTGGCAACATCGCATCGGTAGTCCTATCGGCTATGAACATGTTGTAAATAAAGCAATGAACTCCATCAGAATCATCAAAAAATTAAGCAAATTTCAGCTTAAAGTAATCCCAGTCATCGCCTATTGTTTAGAGAACGTCTGGATGCACCTGAAGAGCAACTGGAGAGCATAGGGAAGGTAAAAACCGTGTACATAATGAGAGATTTATATAAACCGTCACCTCTAATTGAGTACACCAGAGAACAGTTTTTCACAGAAGAATTTCGTGTTCATCAGCTACAAACGAATACCAGAGTGAGGTACGGTACGATATTAGTATCCTTAGGAAGAATTGGCTGGTATTATAGAAGAATTGAAGAGAAATAGAGTCACTTTTACTGGTATGAGTAGTAAGAAAGTGGTACATCGACCATGAAAGACCACATTTTTTTGGCACCTGGCCATGTGGTGGCGCGGCGCATGTGTCATGTGTCAGTGACCTGAACTGGTTTGTTCAAGGTTATCGCATTGTTTGGTTGGAGTACGAGTTGGGATATCATTTAAGTTAATTTATATGAGCAGGTGTGCATGTTGACATTGATGGATGGAGTAATTGTTGCGATGTATGTTAATTTGGGCGTTGCCCGTTATGTCCGTATTAGGATGCTTATAAGAACAAGTTGGGATATCATTTAAGTTAATATATATATGTGCAGGTGTTCATGTTGTCATTGATGAATCGAGCTATTGTTTTGGGCGTTGTCCGTATGTGACCTAAGCGGAAAATTTATGATAGGCGTTGGCCGATGTATGTTAATTTGGGCGTTGCCCGTTATGTCCGTATTAGGATGCTTATAAGGACAAGTTGGGATATCATTTAAGTTAATTATATGTGCAGGTGTTCATGTCGGCACTGATGAATGGATCCATTGTATGAAGTAGTTAGCAAGCGGCCACGTATGTTAATTTTGGAAGGACAAGTTGGCATTGACCTAAGTGGACTTGTTCAAGGTTTCTGCATTGTGTGGTATAAGAAGAGACGTGCGCGCGCATGCACGAGCCGCGGTTGTTCCAATTGGTTGGATCCTATTCACGAGTTGCTATTGGTTTTCCCGATCCTTGGTGGGATTTGTACTTTTATTATTGGTCAAAATATTTCAAGTGGGGGATATGTGCAAATACGACCTAACAGTCAGGAGCGCTATATATACGGTAATGGAGAAATACAAAAATATCATTGGTAATACTAATCTTCAGTTCAGATGGACTTAAGGATAATTCCAAGAAGCGCTAGCGACGAGCCATCGTCGCCGTATTCGCCGACACTAATGTAAGTAATAATATTGTATATTAATGTATACATCCAAGCTAAATTATATAATAATTTCTCCACCATTTTAATTCCATTTCAACAGTTTATTATATTTTATTATATTTTATATTTATTAAGTATTAAAATATTTCAGATGATTCGATTTTAATACCATTTTTAGCAGTATAAAATGCTATAGGAATAGAAAGTTTCCTGAATAATGTCTCCACCATTTTAATTCCATTTTAACAGTCAGAACAATGTTTATCATACATTAAAAAATCATATCTAAATAGTAGAAATAACTCTAATTATAAAGTCTAGAACCAACACATATCAGTCGACTTACACATACATTTTTTTAAATTGAAATTCATATGTAACGAGTGCTATCTCAATTTATTATAGGGTATTATCACCACCGGCACCACCGCCGCAGAGGGCCCAGTCACCCCTTCCTGAGATACTAGAAGGGGAACATGCGCAGCCGCCGGAGTTATTCCCCGAGGCAAGGTCACCGGCGCCGGCATCGCCCGAGCCTCAATACCTCAACGAGGTACAACCACCGCCCGAACTCCACCCACCGCCGCCGCCATCACCACCTGAGGCTCGGGCGGCATACGAACATTTGCTACAACTTAATCCAATGGAGGTGGAATACCCTTGCGGCCATCTCATGGGGCAACATGGCGCCGAGCACCACCTCGTTGAGTGTAATGGCCGTCGCCATACCACCAGGTGCGACGGCCCACTGCGGGGGAGGGCCGATATTTGGACTCGGGGATGCAACGAGACATGTATGGAGTTCATACAAATATGTTTCACAGTAAGTAAAATATGCATATGTGATATTAACTCTATGTCCTATTATGTGTAAATAGTAGTTCTAAATTCCTCATCAATCTGTGTTTCAGATCGGGAGAGACATATTACGATCATTTGATGGAGCTCCTCGCTGAATACATCCGATGTAAAAAAAAGTTATATAATATGTACATATTAATAAATAAAAAAAAGTTACTTATATTGCCTTCTCATTTACGAGTCCATGTCAATATCCTTAACATATGAATAGGCTCATTGTAAGAAGTATTGGGAAATAGGAGTTCTAGAAAAATATAAACCTTTCCATTTATATCCTGAAATAAGACACAATTTTTTATTAAATAATGTATTTTATTCAAGCACATTCATTGTAACATTGCCATTCAATCAACTATGTCTTTTATATCTATCCAAGAATTTTGGTCGCTTGGAAAACCTAACCATTGTACATATACTTTATTCCCCTTTTTTTTCAAAATTTTTTCCACTAAATAAGTAGAAGGATATTTAGTTTTTTGTAGTTCTTCATTATAAAAAGCACCAGTAATTGCATTCCCTTGAAAATCCTTCAACAGATAAGTCACAGGTCGTGTTAGCTGCACCTTAGCAATCTTAAAGAGTTCAGTAGTCCATGATGGTAGGTAGCCTTTAGCAAAGAGTGCTTTATGTTTCGAAATACGTACAGAGTCACCAACTTTGAATTTAGGTTTACGTTTCATCGTATTCTTATAGCTGAATATTGTAGAAAGTAAATTGTTATTAGTAACATTAATAGGTTTCATTTTAATTGTAGAATGTTCTGTTCGGTTGTATTGATGTACAAAATGCTGCAATATATCAATCCATTTATAGGACCCCTGTGCAGAAAAATAAGTGAATAATTTACTTTTTAAAGTTCTTATAAAACGTTCTGCTATGCAAGCCTTCATCGTGCTATGTACGGAGTAGTGGTTTATTCCGTTCTTTTTCATTAGTGCTTGGAAGTCCTTGTTATAAAATTCTTTTCCTTTATCAGTTTGCAAATTTCTTGGCATCGTAGGAAGTTCTTGTAGAATACTCTTCATCTGACTCGTAACCTGTTGTGCCGACTTGTCCTTCAAAGGCCTTGCCCATGCATATTTTGAATATACATCGATTACCACCAAAACGTATTTGAATCCTCTATTCTGCTTAGCATACGATGTCATGTCCATTAAATCACTTTGAAATAAGTCATATAAACCTTTCGTAATAACATGTCTTCTATCAAATGTTCTTCTTGCAGACCTATGGAGTTCACCTGCAATTGCATGCTTGCTCATATTGATATATATCCTTTTAATTTTAATTCCCCCAGTATCTCTTTTATCTCGTTATCATGAGCGGTATTACCTGCTTGAGACGAAGCTATCAACAGTTTAAGTCTATCTACCAATAAGTTAGGATTGCTCCAGTACTTATAGTCGATCTTATGATTAATATGCACATCCTTCCATGGAGATATGAGACCGCCTTTTTTCGTCTTTGTCTTTTCTTCCTTATACATTGGAGCGATAATAGTTTTAAATTTGCGATGAAATGACACCATAACAGGTCCATCTTTCGCATGTCCTACTCTATGCACGTTCGAATCATCTAAAATAGCTTTATAGTTCCGCAAGTCATCATCAGTATAATGTTCGGGTTTTACTCTAAATATTAATTCAAGTAGCCCATGTGTTACATTGTATGTTTTATCATTTGCTAGTAGAATGTCCCCAGTTGGATTAAATACTAATTCCACGTTTCCAAGCTTCAATAAACCGTCTTCATATGTCGGTCCAAATACTCTATCAACTCCTTTCATATCATGCGATGGGCTTATATACGGATTCAAGTAATCGTCGACTAGCGCCTCACTTCTCACTTCATCCGCAGGTCTATTTTTTTCAGGTGTATATGTAGAGGTGGACAGTCCAGTTTTTTTTTCAGGCGTGTGTGCAGGCGTGACCAGCCCAGCATATGGTTCTTCTTCCCCATGATCCTGTTTCGTATTATCTGTGTCAGTATCCTGTGTGATAGATTCATTAGGCGGACCTCCTTTCTGTAAATTGATCAGCTCCTTCAGCGGAAGTATGACGGGCTGTAAGGACTTCGTGCTCATATTGAAATCATCCTGCTCCTGTGTCTGTAATGCAAGAAGCTTTTGTTTTATACTTTTGCTATGACGGATGATGTCGCGCAGAACTTTTTTTTGATGTTCGTTGAGCAACATCTCTATGAAGAGTAAATAATGCCGTCAAATATTACGATATATATTTGTTCGGATAATCGTATTTTCCAAGTTTTGTACGACTTATAATTGTTAGGAAGATCGGATGTATTTCTTTATGACGTTTGTCAGCTACGTGAAAAGATAGTTGATCCGTTGTAGTAAGCGAAATTGGAGAGTCATCTAAAATTAGGTCCTTACCGTTCAAGTGTATGTATACAATCTCAGAAGGAATGCTTGGGTGGGATATATATATATCCAACAGTTCGCAATTTATTGGGAAACTGAAATAATCATCTCCAGTGCTCAGGGTATAAGCACTCGTATCATTGTTCTGATGTTGGATGGACTGGATGTAGTTAAAGTTCACTTGATACATAGTATCAAACTTATTCATAATTACTTCCAGCTTTTGAGTTAGAATTTGCGTTTGTTGAACAAGACTTGAAATTTGTCCTTCTAGGGTCGTAAGAATATCACTAGTAACAAACGTATGACTTTGATTCTGAAGCTGTGCTAAAAGATATTGTTTTGTTACCACATCGTCTTGTAATTGTGGCGGTGCTACTTGTGTTAGCCGCACGTTGTTAAAAACTATGTTATTTTGATCATCCTTACTCAAGATATTATTATTACCATTGATATCGATATTCAGTTTCGATAATAGATTTTTCTGAACTTCCTCCAATTCTTTTAGCACATAACCTTTCGTCACAACGTCATATGCTTCCTCGGGATCAGCAACTCCAGTTATTCGCACGTTGTCAAATACAACATTTCCATGGATGTCCATGTGGAAGGATTCAGTAGGATACATATTTCTCCGTCTCGTAATAAACGGACGTGGATATAGCGATCTGTCTCTACAGATAAACTGTTGCCCCTCTCGTATGTAACTCATTTCGTGCGTGTATATGTGTATGTGTGTATCATTCAAACTTCCTTGTAGTTATGATTCGATGTCTTCAGAGTCAATGTTTATATTGTTGTCTATAGCTAAACAGTATTTACCTTTATTTTTTTCCTTTGTTCTATTGATGGTAATGAATCCGTGTTTACTAGCAGACCAACACTTTCTACATATTTCTTGGAAACGTGGAAATGACATATCACAGTTAACATAGTCATCATAGGCATGTTTTAGATTCATAAGGTCCATTTGAAAGAGAATGATAAAGTTACAATTATCTCTTATCAATTGTTTAGGTATCTTGGAATATGTCTGCATTAAGTAGAACACATCAATATGCTTATGCCTTCCCATACTAAAGTATTGCTGCATCATTTTTTGAGGATCGCAAGCAACATCGTCAAAGATGAATAGCGAATGAGACTTCGCTTCCGCAGGCGGTGGAACTGTATTATCGTTTGTGTGAAATTTGTAGTATCCAATGGCCGGCGTACGTGTTAAAACATCATCCAAATTCTTGTATGCGTTTTGATACAGCGTGGGTGAATATATATATATATATTCTTGAATTTCAACCCATTTGGATGATAAATTAGGTTCAGTAACAAGTTCGTCTTCCCACATCCACTCGGGCCTGCAATGATACATCTTATTGTGTTTGGAAACAGCACGGAATGCTTAACTTCATGTGTTTGGGGGGTTGTGCATATATTTGCTATCGGTAGGTATGCTCTGCTTTTCCGGTAGTGTACCGAAGTTCAGTTCTTTGGATTGACAATATTGTTCATGTCGTTTGAAGTTATCTCTCCGCTTTATAGCAGCCTTACAAATACCACATACGAACATTGCCGTAGAGTGATGTGTTAGAAACTGATGTGTAAAGGAAAGTGTACGTAATATTTAATATCTTTCATACGACCTAAAAAAATTGTCAGGTGCAGGATTTGAACCTACGACCCCTCCGGGGGGACCAGAACTTAAGTCTGGCGCCTTAGACCACTCGGCCAACCTGACTTGTGATTGCGGAGGAGGAGTATCAAGATGGGACGTGACATGAGGAGGAGGTGGAGGGGGAGGAGGAGGAGGAGGGGGAGGAGGAGGAGGAGGAGGAGGAGGAGAAAGATTGTACTATGATGGGGAGAGGAACAAGTTGGAACTTGTACATTATGCTGTAATGTTGATAGAAAAAAATAGATAAGTATCCACATCACACGCAACAGGAGCTCATATCATGTCAGGACGTGTTCGGAGAAGGACCTCTGGAAAAGGAGTTTTAAACACTATCATAAACAAGCTTCCACTCGAGTTACACATACCAGGATATAACTTTTGTGGTCCGGGAACAAAACTAAAACGTCGCTTGGCACGAGGAGATACGGGCATAAATAAACTTGATGAGGCTTGCAAACATCACGATATTGCATACGGAAAGCATTCCGACAAATCATCGCGTCACATCGCCGATTTAGAACTTGCTAACAGGGCTTGGGAACGTGTAAAAGCGCCCGACGCTTCATTTAAAGAAAAGGCAGCAGCATTATTAGTGACAAATTTAATGAAAGGGAAAGTAAAAATGGGAGCTGGGGTAAAAAAAATGAGTAGCAAAAGAAAAACGTCAAAAGTACAAGCTCAGCAAATTAATCGAATGATGGTAGCTAAAAAAACAATTAAACGAAGTAAAAATCCTAAAAGAAGGACTCTAAAAATTCCTAAGAGAGGTGGTATTTTACCGCTACTTCCAATATTGGCCGGGATTTCGGCACTCGGTAGTTTAGCCGGTGGGAGTGCAGCTATTGCAAATGCTGTAAATACTGCAAAAAAAAATAAAAAATCGTTACAAGAATCCGAACGTCATAATCAGACAATGGAAGCCATCGCACTAGGTAAAAAAGGACGTGGGGTCATAGATCCGATTTTTAAAAAACTGTCAGCATATGATGCCGATCAACTAGGTAAAGTTTTGGATAGCAAATTCAAGGGAAAGGGCTTATATTTACGTCCATATCCAAAAGGTGCGGGTTTAAAAAATAGGTGTATAAAGCTAAAAAAAAAGCCCTAACCGATATCGACATTCTTAAGTATGTAAAAAAATTACGCATACCTAATTTTAGAGGCGTATTCATGCGCGATACGTTGCCCAGAAAACCTTGGCCTAAAGAGAATGTCATAGTAAATTTAGATAGCCACTTGAACACAGGAACACACTGGGTAGCAATTAAAAAGGATGGTCGATATGCGTATTATTTCGACTCGTTTGGCAATTTACCTCCTCCTAAAGAAATTGTTAAGTATTTACGACGGGTGAGCATAAAATATAATGCTAATTCATATCAAAATTTTGATACGGAAATCTGCGGTCATTTGTGTTTAGCATTTTTATTATAATCATTTCGCCCACAATTTGCTAGTTATAAAAGGCATGTTCCGAAATATTGTAAAACAGTCTCTTAAAGGTGCATCATGATATCAAACGTATTTACGCTCACGGGAGCATCGACAGTTTTATCACAGGATTATCATCCTACGATAGATCTGGATCCTTCATTGACATATGAAATAGCATTACTTAATTTAAACACCTATCACGCAATACCTAATATTACGGATAAGAATAACAGTTTTGCTATAAAACTCAAGGACGGAAACGATCTCCGTCCCGATACTGCCGTGAAAAAGTACACACTTCATATTCCTACGGGCACATATGAAATTGATGATATTGAGGCTGCAATGATTACCGAAATAGAAAAGCAAATGCATATGGTACAAAACAAGCCAACAGGCCTTAGAGGATTTTATTTAAAAACCAATGCTTCCACATTAAAGGTGGAATTAACATCGCCAGTGCCGATCACATTTCAAGTACCGAACTCTCTGGGATCGGTTCTAGGATTTAATACTACCTTGTCAGAGGATAATGAAAGAGAAAAATATTTACATAATAATATGGTCCAATCAACGTATCCTCCTAATATATTTGCAGTAAACGTTATAAGAGTCGAGTGCAATTTGGCGACGGGCTCATTCACGAATGGTAATCCGACTCATACATTACATGAATTCTTTCCGACAGTTGCACCTGGCTTTAAGATATCTTTAGCGCCATCGAATTTAATTTATATGCCCCTGAAACATACAACATCAATCAACAACATCACTGTCAAGTTACTGGACCAGGAAGGGAATATAATCGATAATAGCGGAGAAGAGCTATCGGTTCGTCTGCATATCAGAGCCCGTTAAATAATGGGGCTTGATTTTAGTGGACCCAAACATAGTATTAAAACAAAAGCTAAAACCAAATCCTTCAGTTCAACACGTAGTGTCAAACAGTTAACACTAGCTAACAAATCCTTCCTCCAACTGTTGGGATATCGAGTTAATAGAAATGGGTCCGTTAGACGTCGCTGAGGATACTGCCTTTTCGGAGTCAGTTACAGAGTATGAATATCACTATTTTAGTCCCACTAATATTACCGCTATTAATGAAAGTGATGAGATTCAAATACAAATTCATAGCCAGGAATCACAACTACTTCCATCCCGAAGCAATATTATATTAACCGGTGAAGTGACAAAAGCTGATGGTACTGCATTTACTGGTAAACTGGCTATGAATGGCCTAGTCAATCTTTTTGATGAAATTCGACTCGAGGTCAATGGAGAAATTATAGACAGAACACGCTATCCTGGGTTTGCAAGCCTTATGAAGGGATTGTGCTCTTATGATGGTCAGAAATGTAAGCAACTTGAAAATATGGGATGGTGTCGTAACTTAAAAGATGACCCTAAAATATTAGATAATGGGAAATTTAACGTCAGTATCCCATTAAGTCATGTATTGGGTTCGGCGGAAGATTTTCAAAAGATTGTGTTAAACGCTCGACTGAAGCTTGTATTGCAGAGAGCAAGAAATAGTATAAACGTGACAGTGGAAGAGAGTAAAGTTAAGCTGACGGAAGTGATATGGAACATGCCTATGCTTCGAGTATCAGATCAGCAGAGATTAAAATTATCAAAATATATGGAAAAGGATTCCGCTCTACCAATTGCCTTCAGAGAGTGGCAGATGTTCGTACATCCAAATGTTCCCCAGACAACGAAATTAACTTGGAATATTTCTACAGTCCCACAACTACAGAAGCCAAGATATGTCATCTTCGGAATACAAACCGACCGAGAAAAAGTAGGAGGGGATCCGTCAAAGTTCGATTTAAACAAAATAACAGATGTACAGTTATATCTACAGGACAAGAAGTATCCTTATCAATCCTTCGATATTGATGCTAATAATAATCGATATGCCATATTACATGATCGATTCTGTGCATTCGCAAACTCATATTATGGACACTCCTCTGGCCCGATGTTAAATAGAGAGGAATTCGTGTCAAAGGCTCCACTTTTCGTCATCGACTGTTCCAAGCAACAGGAGGAAATAAAAACAGGGGCCGTAAATATAAGAGCCGAAATCACTGCTTCAGAAAACTTACCTGCTAACACTAAGATCTACTGCCTCGCTATACATGACAGGAAACTGAAGTATAGACCACTCTCGGGCATTGTCACAAATATTATATAAAAAATGTCTGCTTGTGTGTTAGATGTCCAAGGATTCTATACAGCTAATAATAAATTCATCGCCAAGGAGGTTGCTGTGATGTGTGGTGAGAAAATGGCACATTTCGTGTTTCTTCCTCCCGATGACGTTGTTCCAAACGTCAAATCAAAATACTTTCTCGAACATGTGTTCCATGGGCTGAAGTGGGATGTTGGATTTGTACCTTATAACAAATTAAAGCCCATGCTTCAAGAGTGTGTGAAATATAATATGGATGTGTATGTGAAAGGATTGTCCAAAAAGATGTTTTTTGAAAGTGTTTTAAACAGATACATTTCGGACTTGGAATTACATGGCTGTCCTAGCCTGGAGTCATTGAAGAACAATCTAGATGTACAAAGAAATCAGTTAAAGTGTATGTTCCATTGTGTTAATACTACAAAGTGTGCTTTAACCAATGTTAGCGTTTTACAGTTTTGGTGGAATAAAAAAAATAATATGGCTTTGTATTAAAATACTTTTTATTATTACTTCCCATCATCTTACACTTTATCAAGCTGTCCTAGCCACTCCCCTAACATATTTAAATTGTTTACATTTGCCAGTTCTTCATATGTTAAAGTCAGATTATCTGTTTGCGTACACGCATCTCTTGAAGTCCTCTTCTCCATAGCAGTCCCTTTATCACACGTCTTCATGTTTTTAACACTTTTAAAAAATTTACATTGATTATCACAATACCTCCAATCACTACAAGGTCCCCATGATATGGCTTTATCACAATATATCCAATGACGAATTCCATCGCACGTCTCCGAATGAAACAGTGCATTCATTGTAGTTCTCACACCAGTGCTACTATCCCATGTGAAAAGTTTTTTTCTCTACCATATCATAATATATATATACACCTACATGATCCCCTCCCCTCTCCTCCTATAGGTGAACATCATGATAGGATTGCTAGGGTTAATAACAATTATACAATTACATTAAATTTTCTTTATTCTCACATCACAGCACATATGCACATCCACAATACACTCTGGTTTACATTTAACATATTTATATTGCTAATTTTTGGGCACATAACTTGGAATACTATTGTGTCATGTTAATTTACTTCAAAATGTTTGAGTATTATAAAATATATATATTTGATCTTTTGTTGCATATGTCGACAAATTTCTAGTCCATGCGTACCAATTCTACTTTAATGAAGCGGGCGTTCCCAACGTCTTGCATACCGCGACTTACAACAGCAAAACGTCCACTGTTTAATTTCAAAATGTTATCATCCGTGAACGATGAGAATCGTGCGGGTAAAAACACACTGGTATTATCTACCAAATCTAACACCACACGGCGTCCATACTTAGTATTCACGGCTCTGGCCTTCTTGATTGGGTATTCAGCATCGACAGTGAACTCTTCCAGTTTCCGCATAACGTCGTCATATGCGCCGCCCCGTCCAAGTTGGTTAAATTCCTGAAGCAGTCCGGCAGAAGCATCTTCATTCGCACCATGGTCAGGTACACTTTCTGCAGAGTTCTCTCTTGAATACTTATCAGTATCCATGCGTTCGATACTTTTTGCTTTGGTAACGGATCTTCTTCCACGTCTCGAGTCCACGACTTCAATTGGACCATGTCCTCCTCCGTTTCTGTCTTGAGTTGCCATAGTAAGACTGTTGTAATATTGTTTGAAGATGATGTAGTCACGGTAGCGTTCCTGTTAATACAGGCTCTACTGAGCTTTGCTCCTGCTTTATATCTCTCCTGTTGAAGGTGGTGGGGACGATTTATGAGGCCAGGTGTTTTCTTCAATGTCGACGAGTATAGAAATGGTGGGAGATAATTTATGGAAACAAGTTGGGGACCGGTATGGATATTCTCCAAGGTTAACAAGTGTTTGGGCATTGGTCACATATTTGTAATGAATTATGGGACCAGGTGTTTTCTCCAATGTCGACAAAAGGTTAACGAGTCTGGAAATGGTGGGAACGAAATTTATGGAAACAGGTTGGAGACAGGTGTGGTTATTCTTCAAGGTTAACAAAGGTTAGCATGTATGGAAACGTCGGGGATAATTTATGGAAGCAGGTGTTGATATTCATCAAGGTAAACAGGTGTTAGGGAACAAGTATATTTTCCACGTACCTTTTAATGACGTTTGGAAACTATAAATTTTACTGTTGTTATCTTCTCCGTATCGACATGTTTATGAGCATATGGCGCATCTGTAAACCTTTGGCTGGATTTCCCCATCACTCCGAAGTGGGCTGGAGCACCATGCGCGTGCTGACCACCGAGTTTCTCCATCGCTCTGAAGTGGGCTGGTCCATCGAATTCAATACCGGTGCAAACGTCTTCATGTCCAAGTAAGTCGCGAACAGATATTCGCACAGGCTCCATTTTCCACGTAGTTAACTGCATAGTGCTCTCTCCATATAACGTCCTCAGAATGTCGGATTCGTCAGATTCTTCTGTAATGATTACCAAGTCCCCTTTATCACCGAGTGATCGTATCTCCTCTTTCTCTGCCGAGATGCGGAATTCTTCATATTCACAATCCAGCTTCGAAATTCTCAAATTGGCCAAATTTCTTTTCGGGTTATATATTTGTAGTGTGAATTTAATTTCATTGGGAACATAATCTAAACATTCGATGGTATATGTAAGCACATCCCCCTCCTTGACTATTCTTGCTACTCTTGGTGTTGATACAAATCGATACTTCCCCAATTTCTCATTCTTCTGCGGAATTATATCAATATATAGACCGTTTCCCACGTCCATTGTTTTATAGTTTTATTCCTCACCGTTGCACGCAGCAAACTGACCGGAAAAGAACCGGGACCGAGGTATTTATGAGCGGATGGTTATATAGACATGTCCAATCATGTAATATGCCTGTGACCATATGGTAATGTATTTATCCCATTTCGCAATATTTTACGTTTGTTATCAACAGCATCGAGAGTTTTTTTATTTACACATATTGAATGTACCTCATGTTTTTTTGATCTGATATATCTATTTTCCGAATATGTGACAGTGTTTTGTTTTAAACAATTAATATAGTCGGAAAAAGCTAATTCTTTCTGTACTGTGCTCTTTTTTACTCCTTTTGCTTTTTTTATTTCCCTACCACCGCATATTTGCATAGCATACATTTTAGCCCTCAGCGATACGAATTTATCAATTTTTTCCCCTGCTAATTCGTCCTTAAATTTCCCTAGTACTCCTTTATTATGTATAGAATACAATGGATGATTCTGTCTGTAATTGCTGGTGTCAAGATGTTCGAATATGTTTAACAAATCCCTATGTAAGTTATCAGTATGAATATTGTAAATAAAGGAATCCGTATCCATATAGCAAAGTTGCAGGTTTGTGCCATACAATGGCTGCATTACGTCGTAATGAAATCTGTACATGTGTGTTTTTGAAATATCTAAAATGGACATGCCAACATATACGGCTTTTGTAAAGATTAATTTAGTTTTTTCTAGCAGAACTCCGACCAATGCTTCATCATATATCGTACGGTCCACGAAATTACATTTATTTATCAATTTATTTAATTGTCTCATATTGGATGTTAACCTAAAATCAATGCGATTTCTAATATTCTCCATAGTTTTGCCAAACACCGCATTATTCATTAACTTAAAAAAATTCTTTTCAAAGTCATTTGCAGCCACAGTTCGTTTCATATTGTTCAGGTCAATGTATGGTTTTAACCATGCGGATTGGCTGAATTCGATAGCACTGTGTATTTTCACACACCTAAGACCATGTTGAATAGCCTGCTTTAATGATCTATAATGAGTAACATATTTGTTTTTATTATTTAACGTTGTTAATAATTTAGTTTGCTTATCACCTTGAACACACATACTTTCAGCGCAGAATGGTAGGTCTTGGTGTTTCACATGCAGATGATCTGGGTATTGAATATCTACTTCTAATATGTAACCTTTCGAAAAATCGTCCGGTATTGTTTCTATGTCTATCGCGGCGATTTCTTCATCCGTCAACCATCTAAAATCACCATATGGCAGGCACTGGCTCATTGCCCAGCCGTACAGATTGTTCGCATCCCAATACATTATTGAATTGCTCTGACTTGATTCTACATATCGGGTCACACTTTGACAAATCCCACCTCTAATCCCCCTTTCAACAGTTAAAATCATGTTTATATCCGACATTATAGATAGTTCGATTCCTGTATATTTTAGCATCGCAGCATATGCGAACCCCGGTATTGTATAATAATGAGCACTATCCAATCCATATACATCCAAACACATGTCTCGGAAATTTTCAAAGACGTCCGTTAGAATTAACACGTCAGTTTTTAGATAGATATCCGAATATTGACCCAAGTTTTTCAAATTAAACTTCTCCCAAACTTTCTTTGCATGCGAATAGTCATCGTCCGTGATATGATCCCCCACCAGCTTGTTGTAAAAGCATTCTTTAGGGGGCAGGCTCTCTTCTGAAAATACATGGTCCGATGTTATATAATCATATGGAAATACTCCTTTTCGTATCACTAAATCAGTGTTTTCTTTAAAATACTTTTGTGTCTCAATAAACTTGTTTTTGGGTAGGTTGTTGGCAAGAGATGATAAACTACTATTTAAAAACCTAAAGGAATCTATAAATCTCAATTTGAGATATGTATTCTTCACTTCGCGGGGTACATATTTTGTGAACGAAATATATTTTTCCTGGTTGGTAGGAATGACATCTATTCTACTCTCATCATAACCTAATGATTTTACTATGAAATGTGCATCATAACTTGAAAGATTATGTAAAATTACAGGAATAACTGTTTGTGTTCTGTATCTTAAATTACATTCATTATGTGCAGGTCCTCTATACTTCCCCGTGACATGACAATGATCCTTTACTTTACGGTTAATTTCCGTAAAGTTTCCTTTTTGACAAATGTGACATTTGGACGCATTATCAAATTGTATGCGTTCATCTTCTGTTAGAGGAAGCATAGCAATATTCTGCTGTAATACCTCTTTTTCGATTACTTTAATATCTTGTATAAGATTGCTAATGAAGTGTTTTTCTACATCTTTACCTCTGTATAATTTTAATGTGGAATATGTACCTTCGCTGTCTTTTATCATATAGCAGTAGCTATATGGTACATGTTTCTGATACTGCATCGTCCAACTGCTTTGAGGATCTCCTGTGCAGCCCGCAACGGGGACTAAACTACATTCGAAATCTGCATAAACTACGAATCTTACTTTACTACTGTGTCCGTGGTTTTCAAATCTAACTATGCGCTTTTCGGGTGTTGGTATTTCATATTTAATAGGTTTAAAATACATACAAAGTCTTTTGTGTTCTGCCAGTTTGACAATCGAAGATTTCGTATCGCCATCATTAAATTGCGAGAAGCACCGCCTGCATATTCTATAGTTTTTACAATTCCTCGAAAGTGTGATTTGCGATCGAACTAATGTTTCCAAGTTTGTTATGGCACAGAAATGAGCACGGTCCCCATCGGTAATGTAAAGTATATCATGATGGTCATCGGCTTCGGTATCACAGACACTATAGGGATAAATTTCATGGTCCATGAATGGATATGTATTAGTGACCACATCTTCAATTGCGTATATATTTATAGAAATGTTGTTTCTTTTTGCAAATTTAGATATTTGTTTTGGTTGTATGGGAAATGTAACATCGGTCCAATCATATTTACTTTCCAGGTCAGGACGTTGTGTATATGAGCTTATACAATCTTTGTTCTGATTGATATATTTAGATAGGATGCAGTATTTAAAACACATGTCATCACAATTCCTCACATTGACAATTGACTGTGAATATTTATATTTCATAGGCAGGTCTATGTATGAACTAGCTTTGGCGAGGGGGATATGCTTATTTATCCGCAGTTCTATTTTATGTACTTTTTTAAAATGCCAGCCCGAGCCCTTCATGGAACAATCTTCTAGTTCAGCACATATTTTAGCAAACTTATTTCTTATGATCTGATCCACATCACTACTCGTAGCCAATGCAGTATTTCTTGTTTTGAAATTTTTCATGCAAGTTTCGCTTTGAATATTTTCGAATTCGCATTCAACGAATAAGTTACACTTGACATTTTTAAACAATTTTATATCCTCTTTTAGTTTCTTTATCATGTCATTGAAATAGTATTCCAAATTAGTTTGAATGTCCCCAACTGGAATGTTATATGCAACATATGTTTTTAATCTAGATTGGAATGCAGTTTGCATCAATACCATTTTACCCCCATTATCACTCCGTCTGACCTGTGTATGATCCTGATGACTCGGTCCAGGCTGTGGGCTTGATGTGGAGCCTTGGTGAATAATTGGCTGGTGGTTAGGGCTTGCTCCATGCTGTGGGATTGTAGTATGTCCATGGTGATGGCTCGGTCCGGGTTGAGGGCTTGAAGGTCTGCATTGTCTGGGCACGATATCATGATCCTGATGATTAGTATCAGGACGAGAAGAATCACGCTGGCAGGACTCTGGCTGAGCGTTGACCTCTCGTCCCGCTGTCTGGAAATCAGAAATAAAAAATTAAGTTTTCAATAATCTATTATTTTCCCTAATATAAATTACATCCACAGTAAAATTAGCTTCTTACCTGATTATTTCCACAGTGCTCTCTCTGAACATGATCACTCAGTCCCCATCTAGATATATATATCGTATTACACAGATCACAGTGATAGGTACGACGATCATGGACGTCGATAATATGTTTTCGTAAACTCCTATGTGTGGTGTAAGTACGATTACATATGTTACATGTAAATGTTATGTTGGTATGCTTTTCTCTTTCGTGTCTTCTTAGAGACGTGCTATTTTTATATGATGCAGTACAATGCTCGCAGCTAAATCTTTCCATTATGATAGTGTTGTATGGACTGGCCTATGTACAGACTTAGCACACGCTTATAATATGTAGAAATTATTTAATCTTAACCATTGTGTATTGTGCATGTGCATATGTGTGTGTGTGTGTGTGTGTTTGTGCTTATAATGTGAGAATGCAGAAGCCATGGAATGCTCCTATTATATATATGCCTCACACACCTGCCGACAGTTAAAACTTGAAAACTCCATTCCTAAGCGTCCCGACCACACCCTTATTTATTACACATCGCTAGGAGACATGACATGGTCATCTGTCAAGTCCACACAACGCCTATCATTAATTAAACCCAACTCGTTCCACCATTATTATTATTCTCCTACCACACAATGCAGAAACCTTGAACAAGTCCACTTAGGTCAATGCCAACTTGTCCTTATAAGCCTCCTAATACGGAAATAACGGGCAACGCCCAAATTAACATATACTCAGCCACCTGCTATTCCTTATAAATCTTGATCATCCGCTGCGGCCAACGCCTATCATAAATTTTCCGCTTAGGTCACATACGGACAACGCCCAAAACAATAGCTCGATTCATCAATGACAACATGAACACCTGCACATATATATTAACTTAAATGATATCCCAACTTGTTCTTATAAGCATCCTAATACGGACATAACGGGCAACGCCCAAATTAACATACATCGCAACAACTTCATACAATGGATCCATTCATCAGTGCCGACATGAACACCTGCACATATAATTAACTTAAATGATATCCCAACTTGTCCTTATAAGCATCCTAATACGGACATAACGGGCAACGCCCAAATTAACATACATCGGCCAACGCCTATCATAAATTTTCCGCTTAGGTCACATACGGACAACGCCCAAAACAATAGCTCGATTCATCAATGACAACATGAACACCTGCACATATATATATTAACTTAAATGATATCCCAACTTGTTCTTATAAGCATCCTAATACGGACATAACGGGCAACGCCCAAATTAACATACATCGCAACAATTACTCCATCCATCAATGTCAACATGCACACCTGCTCATATAAATTAACTTAAATGATATCCCAACTCGTACTCCAACCAAACAATGCGATAACCTTGAACAAACCAGTTCAGGTCACTGACACATGACACATGCGCCGCGCCACCACATGGCCAGGTGCCAAAAAAATGTGGTCTTTCATGGTCGATGTACCACTTTCTTACTACTGGTATGAACTTTTATCAAGCTGCTCACAGTAGGCCTAATTCATCTTAATGTGGCAGACGCCAAATCGTAGTATATGCAATCTCCTATCCTCCCAATATTACTACCAGCATTTTCCTACAGTTTGGTGAAGGTAATCAACGGGATTCAAACCTTAACCTCAAAAGTGCTGGCGAATCAACACAGTTCACCACCGGAGGATGAATGAATGAATGACTTGACAGCAAATAACGGAAAGCTGAGTGTTCCCAAGAAATTAGGCAAAGTTATTCTTTTCAGTGACAGTCATGGGCGTAGTCTTCCACAAAGTGTATGTGACAAGAAAAGAGATATCAGTGTTCTAGGTCATATTAAACCTGGGACAACTAGCTCAGTGATGGTACAAAATGACCCAGAGAAGTGTAGCAGCTTAATAAAATATGACTCTGTTGTGGGTCAAATAACAGAGCTCGTAGGCCTAACAGGATAAGTGAGGTTATTACCAATAAAATTTTAAAAAACGCGACATCATAACGTATAATGAAGAGACACTGAAAACTACGAATTCCTTCAGATATGTGGAGTCACCGCACGTTACGTTATTATGCACATCACAAGTATAGGCTATGTAATATAGGCCTACTGATTTTGCCTAAATAAAGTCAGTATTTGTGATGTAGAAAAATTATCTGCAATAAAAACGTATTCAAATGCTTCACACAGACCACCACCACCACCACCTCCTGTGTTGCCAGATTTCAAGCAGCATGGCTTGTAAGATATAGAAGGCAGTGATAAAGCTATTAATAATTAGATAATAATATGTGTATAATAATTTCGTGATTTTTTACAGCACTTTTGAATTATTACCTTGTTCTATTTTTTATTAGAATGATGTAACATGCATATTATCCTTCTTAATTATAGAGTAGGCCTATTTTGAGTCAATATCATCATGGTATTTGCAGTCTCAACATTTAAAATTGTTTACAATTCATCAAAATCTACCGAATTTACAAACTGCAAAAATTCTTTATAGTACAATTGTATCATGTTGCTATTGGTGACCGGCCATTTACCCTTCTTCCGTGTGATTCCATTCCTTAGTATCGCTCTTTGTGAGTTCAATTTAGGACACTCATACATAAGGTGTTGTATTGTCTGGTCACTAGAGGTGCAGGGACATAATGGAGATTGTATCATTTTAAAACGATGGAAGTACGTCCGTATTCTGCCATGGCCCGTGACAAATGTGGTGAAATTTCCAGTTAAATGCAGTTTCACTTGCAGTCTCAATTTTACTGTAGGAAAGAACGATTTTGTTATTTCTCCCTTTGAAGTATCTCTCCATAAGTATTCCCACTTCGATAAGCTGTGTTGTCTAATTTTCAATGATGCGAGTTCGTTCTGTTTATGGTTTTTCATAGTAGGCTAAAGATGACTTGGTGTGTTCGTACTGTTTATGCTTTTGCATAATAAGCTAAAGATAACTTGGCGTGTTCGTAATGTTTATGCTTTTGCATAGTAAGGTAAATATAACTTGGCGTGTTCATGTTGTTTATGCTTCTGCATAGTAGGCTAAAGATAACTTGGCGTGTTCGTACTGTTTATGCGTTTTGCATAGTAGAATAAAGATAACTTGGCAAGTTCGTACTGTTTATGCTTTTTTCATAGTAGATTAGAGATAACTCTGCGTGTTCATACTGTTTATGCTTTTGCATAGTAGGCTAAAGATAACTTGGCGTGTTTGTACTGTTTATGCTTTTGCATAGTAGGCTAAAGATAACTCGGTGTGTTCGTACTGTTTATGCTTTTGCATTGTAGGCTAAATAAAACTTGGCGTGTTCATATTGTGTATGCTTCTGCATAGTAGGCTAAATATAATTTGGCGTGTTCGAAGTTTTTATGCTTTTGCATAGTACGGTAAAGATAACTTGGCGTGTTCTTACTGTTTAGGCTTTTGCATAGTAGGCTAAAGATAACTTGGCGAGTTCGGGAAAAGGTAATCTGCGCCACTTCTACCTTTTCCCCAACCTACACGATGTAAACTGCGCCACCGACATTTAAATGGCGTCACCGTCATACTAACGCACTAACATTTTCCTTCCCACTTCTCCATAGTTAGGACTGGCTATGAAATTGCATAGCTGTGGTTAAAAATGTTAGGCTTAGTAGTTTTGTCATTTAAAAAAAGTTTAAAAACAATACCCTAATTTCTTTTGCATGAACGCTTCGTCACCTATAATTATAATATTGTTAAAAACGCTACCCTATTTTTTTTTTTTGCATGGGCACTTTGTTCTCATATGACGCCTTCTTAATAAAATTAAAACGGGATATTACATTGTTTACATATTGTTCTCTCCACTTGAGCAGACAAGAATATTTGTCATTTATTTTAGCTGTTCTTCTTACAGGTATCCCTTGTTCATTACTTCTCAGTTTTATGTAGGCACTTGTTTGGAACTGGAGAAGTGCATCTACATACCTCAGTGGCGCAGTTTACATATCTGTGTGCCGCAGTTTACATATCTCATTTTTAGTCTATTTCAAATTTGGTGTCAGCCGTGGCGCAGATTACATACACCCGGCGAGTTCATACTGTTTATGCTTTTTCATAATAGTTCTCCTCTGCCTCATTAGATACAATGATATACTGTTTGCGTACGGCAGGTTTCATCTGTTTATGGGATATGTTCAAAAGATATTTTTTTTTTTTTTTTGAAGGAGTGAATATTGAAGGTAATGCGATTTCTTGATATGTTTCCTTTGATTTCACTAAACATTGAATTAATATGTATAGAATGGAGTGGTTAAGTTTTGATATACTACTTTAGTCGTATAAATAATTAAACTGCTTATATAATTATTGTTTTTAAATTAATTACTGGCTTTCGAATTGTAATTTTCAAACCTTCAGTGTAATTAGCTTTTGATTTTTGCAATCAATTAGATCTTTTTTGTCAGCATTTAATTAGTTCTGGCATGTTCAAATTTAAATGGATCTATATTTCTTGAATAGTATAAGTTCCAAATTAAGCGAGTATTTGGTATTTATTCTGTGAAATCAACTAAATTTATAACTTCTGAATTTATTTAATTGTGGTGGCGACAAAATCAAATGAAGTTATATTGTCTCTTTTACTTAAACAAAGTTTCAACTTAGGGTATTGGCCGAATACATATTTTTGCTGTTTCGCCTGAGCCCGGACATAGTTAAATAATTATCCTATTTCCAAGGGATATTTAGCCTTCAAGTTCGTATTATGAGAAGCAAGCTCAACTGGAGTAAATGGTTGGTTTGGTTGCTATGAGTAATTATTGAAGATAAATTAATTTACCTAAGGTATTATGTTGGGTAGGCCATGCTCTCCCATTCTCTAGTCAAGCCCCTGGTGATCAATTTATTTACAGATTCCAAGATTATAACTATTTGTTCGAATTTTCCTTGGATATTGGAACTGTGTATTCATATTTATTTATAAAATGTTGTTTGCGGAGTTGTCACACTTATGGCTCTATTAAAGCTGGTCATGATAGTTTGGGCCTTTTAAGTATTGAATATCTGTCCTCTCTGCCCTCATTGGTGACGTGGGCCCCTGGGTGCTTCCTAGTTATATTTGCCTTTTAGGTCTAGTATAAAGATTTGATCTGTCAAATGTGATTTTGAAAGCAACACTACCACCAGTTCTCTACATATGTTTCACTCTTTACCTACCCCAAATAATATTGCACTAGACTTTATTTCGTTAAATATCACAACCTGGTGTTGTCTTATCTTCTTAATTTGTAACTTGATTCTTCTTCCACTTCATGAGTCTGATATGAGATCCATATCAATTACACAAATAAAGAGAAGCTACCAGGAAGGGAACTATTATTTTCGATCCGAAGACGGATGATGCACCCTTGGATTTTGTGCCCAATAGGCAACTATCGCGTCTGGTTCCAGTTGCTGGTACACGACAAATCCATATCATCACTTCGTTAGGGACTCACTTTTTATTGGTGTCACTCAGCTATATATGTGGCTCTAAGAATAAGGGGTCATGTCATACCTTACGCTGGCAGGAATCGTGTCTGGTTCTTCCTAACACCATATTATCAATATGGTATACAAGACCGTCTCAGGTATCCGATCAGAGTGCCAACAGTCCGAAGAGGTGTGTTCACTGGTGGCCGCAAGTCGAGGATCCTCAATATGGTAGTTACAGCAGTAGAGCCTGCGCCAGTCGAACAAACACTGATGAGTGCAGTATGATAGGCTCTTCTGCAGTAGACCAATGACGTGGAGATGAATGTCAGATTCCATCCCCAACAGAAGTCCAAAAAGATTCACTAAAACATTAAGGCAAAGCGGAAGAACGTGGACAAAACTTCCAATTTTCCCTCTTCGGGTGTACAAATTTAACATCATACGCTTAAAACAAAGTCCCTCTAATTTAATTTTAAACTAAATCACTTTTCGTTTTACTAAGTCACTTTTGTAGTCCATATTGGAACGTCATCATGCCTAAAAGGAGAACTTTATATATTGAATTAAACTATGACTCCATCAAAATGGCATATTTACGAAGTATTACTACTTTTCTTGACATGACTCGTGTGAGTTTTAAATGTCTTACCAGTGGACCTCTCTTTTACTATTGCGGTGGCTGGTGACAGAAACCCAACAAGAACATATGGACCATGGAATCTCTGGGCGAGTTGGGCAATGAACTTAGCAGCTGCATCACTACGAGAAACCTTTTCACATGAACCTCATCTCCAATGGTTAAGTTAACATCCTGCCGGGCATTATTGTGTTTTTATAACTTTTTCATGAGAAATTTTCAAATTATCTGCGACCTTTTTCCACGTATGTTTGATCTTATGAACGTCTCTAGGGTCAGGAAGTAGGTCAATTATGGTCCATAAATTTATAAAGGAATTGTTCGGTCTGAAGCCTAACTTCAGGGAAACTGGAGGAAACAAATGAGCTTCATGCTTCGCAGAGATAAACGCAAACTGCAGCCAATACAGTTCCTTATCCCAGAAGGAATGGCCGTCCGAGAGATAAACAATCAGTGCAGTTTTCAGACTGCGATTAAATCGCTCTGCATGGCTCGGATGGGAATGGTACAGAGACGTTGTAATGTGTCTGATACCCAAACCGAAGCAAAAGCCATTAAATTTTCTTGACACAAAGTAAGCAGCATTATCAGACACTAAAGATCGAGTAAATCCAACAACAGCAAAAACTTTCAACATTCTTATGTGACGTTAGTGTTAGCTTCACGGACAGGAAACATCAATATAAATTTAGTAAAAGAGTCCACTATGACCAAAATGTGTGCAATACCCGAATTGGACCTGGGAAACCTCCCAATATATTCTATGAATAACCGATCCATGGGAGCTTTTGGAACTTCCGAGTCTAGAAAATGTACTTTTGTCATTTGTGACGGCTTAGAGCAGGTACAAATCTGGCAAGCCTTAACACGTGCCCTGACATCAGCATCCATCCCTTTCCAAACAGAGTAATCTTTAATTTTCTTTCTAGTTTTGTCAAATCCGAGATGTCTACCGACCGCTGATTCATGGAAGTCTAGACCAAAATCTTTGCAGGACTTCAAGAACGAGACGGGGGAGAGTTCATTAAAAAAATTAGTATACTCGTAATATTGTTGAGAAATTTGGCCAGTTAAAAACAAAGAGGAAAGGAAGTTATTAGCAACAGAAATGTATTTCTGTAGAAGAGTAAATAGAAATTCTAGGATACAAATAATCAGTAATAAAGAAATTCTGAAACAAATGGAAGTACAACATGCTATAACAGATGAAGTTAGGTATGGTATGGTCATGTGAGAAGAATGGGGAGGAGATATTATTAAAGAAGATCTTCAGATGGAATCCTCCGGGTAGAAAGAAGAGAGGCAGACCAAAGAAGACATGATTTAAAGGGACACATGCAGACATATTTCCCATAATAAGTTCTCAAATCAACAACTGTATGATATATAAGCCTAAACGATATATTAATGTCTATTAATATTACAATAGTAGCCTAGCTGTCTAGGCTACTATTGTGCATTTTGTCTAAGGTTTCTGGTTGACATGTTATATCCCCTGTATAAAATCTTTGGAATTATATTTTAAGATAGGAACCAGCAAATTAAATATGAGAAACACACAAACAATACAACTTCCCTTTGTGAAACACCTCTAGTACTCATGCGAAAAACGGACTACTGTACTATAAAATCTTCATCGTCGTCAAAAATGGATTTAGGCCTTGAGCCTTGTTCCATGTCCATAGTTCTTATCAAAGTTTCCTAGTAAAATTAAAAAAAAAAAACTTAAAATAGACATTTAGAACATCACTGTTTGGAATGACATTGGCATGCAAAATGATTCACACTAATTAGATGCTCCATTTACACATGTAGTCCAGAGATGTGTGTCCAACTGAAAGCAAAGAGTAGCTTCATAAACACTGGCACGCCCAATCTCTTTGGATGTCCCACCCTTCCGCCTGAACCGAATCTAGGCCAACCGTAAACAGAAACTGTTCCTGGATCCATCTACTTAGATTCGTTGCTCCCTTGAATAGACTCAAGTAGTTAAATGAACCAAAGGAGTCTGTATTAGATGTCGAGAAATATGCATCACTTATACTATACTTTTCTGCGAGAACAATTAAATGGACATTATGCAAGAAATAATGAAAAGTCTCGTACTTCGAACATTGTCTATTAGTGTATATTTAGGCATCACTAATTGAAACAGTGTATATCTATATTATTTCTTTCATATGGCAAAATGTAGATTACTACATTATGATTACATTATATTACTATTATGATTGATACAACAGTTGTTCACTGCTGCTTAAGCCTTTGACCGTCGCTCATGTCAATATTTTGCCTCAAGAGAATCTACAGATTGTCACAATTAAGCACAGAAAAATGTCATCTAGGCCGGTATCGAACCTGTGAACTTGGCAACTGAAAGGCGGTGATTAATCAACTAATTCATCCAGAATGACAAACAACATTGTGAGATCCTGTAGATACATGAAATAAGTTTCAAATGGTAGCACGTTCTGCTATTTTTATTTCATTCTTATAGTTAAGTCTGATCTACATAATATGGTATATTGCATTGTACGTACGGTGGGAAATGTGTTTTAACAGATTCTCTACGTTAAGGAAACTTGTAGCATGAAAATATTTACGAGAAAAATAAGCAAATACAAACAGCTATCAAGACGGTGGTCAAGTTTCAAGGGTACCAACTTAAAACGTTGATTAATTCAATTTTCGACACCCGCAATTAATCGCGTCATAATTGTTGCTATGAATGAAATCGTAAGTGAATATTAAAAAACAAAATTGAAGTAAGGACATAGGTAAGATTTAAATGGTTATTGAAGAAGGAAAATACGTTGGTAGGTTAGGTTACCGGCACTGGTTGTAGAAAATCGAGTTTCCACTAGATTAACTTGAACGGGAAATGGATAAGAAACACTATTGTAGAAAAACATATTTTTTTCTATTTCATAAAGCGAGTTCAGTAATAAATTGTCGGTTCACATCGTCTAACGGAACTGTGATAATGAAAGATACTTGTGAGAAAATAGCCTGAAACCGGAACTGAAATCATGATCTTCAGTTTTCCGTGCTCATCTTTCTCCCATCATAAACTACCACAAAGTACTGTGACTCTTAATAATAAACCGGTACTTTATATTTGAACACACTGTATATGGTGTTGTGGTCAGGTGATTAAAGAGAAGTTTTAAATATTGTTTGATTCTCGTTGCTGGTATTTTTTTCATTGCTTCTATTAGAAATGACCTTACAGCACTATAAAAACAGACACATACACAAAAGGAACTTTGTTGCTAACAAGTGAATAGGGAACTAATGCAGTGGCGTGCAGTCATGTGATTAGTCCCAAAATTTTGCAGATTGTGAAAACCCTAAATTATGGTATTGGTGTTGATAAATAAAACTAATAAAGATTTTATCGAACATTAACAAGGCATGAAGTAAATTTAATCCTTCTTCGCTTCATCATATAAAATGGATCTCCTAGGTAATATTCTGTACACAGAGGAAATATTGCGACATTGATGCTTAACACCCTACAGTTGTGACGTTAGAAACCGAATATAGTGAAACCTCCGTATAACGATAATTGTGGGCACTATCAGATTGTATGGTTATATGAGGGTTATCGTTATATTGAGGGGTTGTAATTAATCACACGAATTTTGTTACTCAACTTGAATTGCAACCATAGCTACTTTACACCCGCACACTAAAAAAAAATACAATTCAGACTTGTTTGACGTCACAGATCATGGCACGCTTTGAGCCTAGCCATATGTCAGAAATTTCAAACTCCTAGTTGGTGATAAGAGGGAAGAAAAAGACAAGCAAATTAACACTAAGGCAAAACTAAAAGAGTTGCTCCTTGTGGTGTTTTAATTGTACATTATGTTCATGTTGAAGTAAAAACCTAACTCAAAGTACGTTTTTGCACACATAAGGAATGATTTTAGCATCAGTGATCCTATTTTCCACCCATCATTAACCTTTATTTTCTGGAAATTCCAAGTGATGTAACAGATATCAGGCACCGATAATACAAAATTGGTGCCTGGGAAGAATACTGATTTGATACCAGCTTCTATCCACATGGCTAAGCTACTGGTTTGCAGTAGCAATCTAATCTCCAAATATTGTTATAAAAGAGGGTTCCTAAAATAGCTTCATTGTTATAGTGAGTTACGTTTAACATTATTAAGGTAGGAAATTTTCCGGGATCAAACAGAACTATTGCTATGTTATACCGATCTTCGTTATACAGAGGTTTGACTGCATGTGTTTTATGTTTCAGCTGTGTTCACTGGCGCAGTCCTGGGCGAATCACCTGGCTCACATCAACACTTTTTACTACCGCAACGATCGAGACGTAGGACAGAACTTGTTCTGTAGGCCTGTTAACTCCATCCAATCTGATGTCACAGGTAACTGGAGAAAGTGAAAGTGAATTTTGGAAATTCCTAACTAATCAAATTTAGCTTATTTCTCATATGTGCAGTAATAATTTTTATGAATCTCAGATTAATATGCCTCAAGGTTTATGCCTATAGTATTTGAAACATTATGAATGAATGAATGAATGAATTTTAGCCTTCAGAATCCCTTAAGGGCCATGGCCTCCTGCTGTTGCAGGGAAAAGCCCTCTAGTTTGACTCCCTAGGTGGGCTAGTCCTAAAGAGTAAGGAGTTTGTTCAAGTACTTAACCTAGTTCACTACTCTCAAATTATACACTATATATACAGTTTTTCCAGATCCTTCCACAATTGTCTGTCTCTATACCCGTGGTTAATTGTTGTTAAACAAGGTTGGTTTAGTAACAAGACCTGCTAATATTGTTTTATTTATTATAAAATTACATAACTACATTGTAATATATAAGGTCCTGAAACCCGGAAAGAGCTGGAGCTCGTGCTCGGGGGCAGTTCCATGCATAATATATTTACATGTTTTACATTATTGTAATATAACCTTAACCTAAAATTACCTTAAAATTGAGGAGCTCAGTTCCAAAAGTGGCATCATCCAAAATTTAACTTTTCGAGGATCAACGAAAAACTTATTTTGACTTGTCCTTCTCTAATCTCGGTAATTTTTCAAGCTTAACAGTTACCTTCCTGTTTAAGTAGTATCCACGTAATAGGAAAAATAAATCGGTCAATAACTTGTTTAGTAATTAAATAAATAAAATTGGATAATGCTGCTATTGATACCGAATTGGTAATGGAGACACTTTTGGAAACAACATGTAGGGATAAGGAATGATTTGTTGCAAATAGAATAACACTGCTCTTTTCTACTTCCTATTTATTAAAGAACAGCAAACTGCCTTCCTTTAAAACAAATGCATACTAATTGTATGCCTGTTCTTTGACGATTTAAATCCTTAGATCCTCTGATTCTTCTAAGTTTCCTCCATTTCCTTCCTCATCTTCTTCTTCTATAACATCCACATTACTTGTTAGAACATTTCTGTAGTATTCTAGCTTTTCATTTTGACACCAGCCCTCTCCAAAATGACTCTTCAACAATTTGTTAACGTCTTCAAGCTTTTCTTTCTTAATGGCGACTTTGGCTGGTAACACTGGAAGCTGCAACATGTGTAAAGTTTGCCCTTTCTTAAGGAATGGCTTGAATTCTGTTAAGTCAGATCTGTAATGAACTTCGCCCTTTATTACGATGTTTTTAGATTTTGTTTTCCTCAAAATCGCCCTTTTTGATTGAGCAAATTTAAAATGAAGTTGCCCTGGACGTTTCACAATATCGGCTACTGAGGTTTTCCAATCATGAATATATTTATTACAATATTCCGCCTTTACCCTTAACATATAATACACAACTTATCTTGAAAATGCATTTCGGCGTATGCTGCGCCATCTTCAGTTCATATAAGATGTAATGAACACCACAATTCTTCTCAAATAATGTTGTTTATAAAATTTGTTAATTGGTAACCTAGGTCACCGTTGTAGTCAAGTCAAATAAATGATTTTGGTCAATTATGTTTTCATTAAGGATGTTATTTCTGTTCTTATAAATTTGAAAGTTTTCCATATTTAAAGTCAGAAACATGTTCACTGAATCTTTGCTTGAATTTTCTACCAGTTTGTCCCACATATATCTTTTTGCAATCAATACACGTCAATTTGTAAACTCCACTTTCTTCCATTTTATCCACAGAGTTAGTATTATTGCTGTATAATTTATTCTTTAAGTTGCAGTTTGTTCTGTAAGCTATCACAAAGTTACTACGTAAAGAAAACTTTAAAATTGCTTACAGAACAAACTGCAACTTAAAGAATAAATTATACAGCAATAATACTAACTCTGTGGATAAAATGGAAGAAAGTGGAGTTTACAAATTGACGTGTATTGATTGCAAAAAGATATATGTGGGACAAACTGGTAGAAAATTCAAGCAAAGATTCAGTGAACATGTTTCTGACTTTAAATATGGCAGATTACGCTCAGCGTATGCTAAACACCTGCTTGATAGTGGTCATAGATTGGATAACTTAAATAACACCATGGAAGTCCTACATATCTGTGATAAGGGTGTTAGACTAAATACATTGGAAAACTTTCAAATTTATAAGAACAGAAGTAACATCCTTAATGAAAACATAATTGGCCAAAATCATTTATTTGACTTGACTACAACGGTGACCTAGGTTACCAATTAACAAATTTTATAAACAACATTATTTGAGAAGAATTGTGGTGTTCATTACATCTTATATGAACTGAAGATGGCGCAGCATACGTTGAAATGCATTTTCAAGATAAGTTGTGTATTATATGTTAAGGGTAAAGGCGGAATATTGTAATAAATATATTTAATATTAACCCTTATCTGTTGAAAATGAGTTATTTTAATAATTTCCAATCATGAACTGGCACTTCCGTACCAACAGACTTAACAGTTCCATACTGGGAAAATATTTCAGTGTAGTCTTTTGGCGTAATAATAGTTGATCTTTTCTTCACTTCTCGCAAAATACGTCCAAAAACCCTATCAGGGGGGGGGAGGAAAGAATGCCCAACAATAGGGAAGATTACCTCAATTGATTGTAGTTTGTTTTGACTTTTTTCGCCAAGCCATTTGGCTAACATTCCCACCACGGATATGTTTTTGTTTTGCCCTGGCATCCATCAGCAAAAATCTGTAGCTTTGAACACGTGGAAAGATCTTTAAAGCAAAGAAAGCGGTACACTATTGATGCTGTATTGGTACTGTAGTGTAACGCAATCGAACAATCCGTGGAACGCTGCATATAAATTAGTATCCAACAAGAACAAAGAAACCACAATTCTTTCAACACTAAAGAAACCCGATGGCTCATACACAATAGGCCTAGAAGATACACTCAGTTTGATGTTAGAACATTTCACCCCAATAGATGATGAGGAGAACGACACTCAATACCATCAATATATCAGAAAACTCTCCAAAGAACCTATATACACACCCGACGATAAAGATTTTACGCAACACGAAATTAGAGACGTTCTAGAAAGTATAGATCACACAAAGGCTCCAGGTGAAGATGGAATAACTAGCCAGATTTTGTTAAGAGTTCTAAAAATATTTCCATCATTTATATATGCAATTTATAATGGCTGTCTAAGTAAAGGTTGCTTTCCTAAGGAGTGGAAACGGTCGAGAATCATTCCAATTATGAAACCTGGCAAAGAGAACAGTCTGGAGGCAACCAGATACAGACCCATAAGTTTGCTTAATGTAAGTGGAAAAGTCTTGGAAAAATTGCTAATAAACCGAATTATGCACTACGCATATTCTAAACATCTATTAAATAAAAATCAATATGGATTTACCCCTCAGAGAAGCACAGTTGATGCTGTGATGGCAGTCAAGAAATATATAAAAGGAAAACTTGAACAAGGAAAGTGTGTTGCTCTGGTCAGTCTCGATGTCAAAGGGGCTTTCGATGCAGCATGGTGGCCCAGCATTCTTTACGCGTTACGACAGTTTCAGTGTCCGAAGAATTTGTACAATCTTACTGTTAATTACTTCAATCAAAGGACTGCGGTTTTATCAGCTAATAACTTCCTGGTAGAAAGAGAAGTGAGTAAAGGATGTCCACAGGGGTCCTGCTGTGGCCCTGGCTACTGGAATCTACAATATGATTCTCTTCTCAATATCCAGTTTACTAAATACACAAAGATTGTAGCATTTGCAGACGACGTATTATTGCTGACTGAAGGGAAAAGTTCAGTGGAAGCAGAGAACTACACTAACATAGAATTAAAAAAGATCGAGACTTGGGCCACAAACAACAAAATACAATTTAACGAAGAAAAATCTTGTGTGATGTTGGTATCCAAAAAACGAAAAGAAAATAAAGATAGGCTATCTGCATCTATCTAAATAATAAAAAACTAGAACAAAAACAACAGATCAAATATTTAGGTATAATCATTGACAAAAAATTCAAATTCGATGAACACATTAATTATGTAGCAGAGAGATGTACAAAATTGATATATTCTTTATCCAGGACTGCTAGGATCAACTGGGGGCTCAAATATGAAGTTTTAAGGACAATATACGTGGGAGCGATACTGCCTCTTATGTCATATGGAGCACCGGTGTGGATAGAAGCATTGGATAGACAAAGGAATCAAAGAATATACCAAAGATTGCAGAGATTAATTAATATTAGAATGGCAAAAGGATTTCGGACCATATCTTCTGAAGCATTGTGCATTTTAACAGGACTAACACCGATTACACTGAAAATACAGGAGATTGCCGAGATATACAATGCAACAAGAGGTGAAAACATTGATCATGATGTACAATATGACCGATGGTTACATCCAGCTGATGTTGTTCCTTTTAAGAAAGTGAATAAAAGTATACGACACAAGTTTGAAATATTCACCGATGGCAGTAAAAGTGAGCGAGGAGTGGGATCGGGAATAGCAATTTTTACAAATGGAACACCTACACACCAACTAAAATTCAGACTGGACGCCAAATGCTCCAATAATCAGGCCGAACAAATGGCAATTCTGAAAGCCTTAGATGCATTAAACGAACTCAACGACACAAATGCAAACAATGAAGAAAAGACAGTTGCAATCTATACTGATAGTCAAATAACCCTGGACTCCCTTAAAAACAAAAACAACCATACTTCATTAATAGAGCAATGTAGGACGAAACTCAGCCAACTTAAAGCAGAAAACTGGACGATCGAATTTGACTGGATCAAGGCGCATGTGGGAGAATATGGCAACGAACTTGCAGACCGATTAGCGAAGCAGGCATCACAAGACAGCGAACTGGAAATCTGTTACAAGAGGATTCCCAAAACAGCAGCATCAACGGAAATTAGACAACACAGCTTATCGAAGTGGGAAAACTTATGGAGAGATACTTCAAAGGGAGAAATAACAAAATCTTTCTTTCCTACAGTTAAATCGAGACTGCAAGTTAAACTGCATTTAACTGGAAATTTCACCACATTTGTCACGGGCCATGGCAGAATACGGACGTACTTCCATCGTTTTAAAATCATGCAATCTCCATTATGTCCCTGCACTTCTAGTGACCAGACAATACAACATCTTATGCATGAGTGTCCTAAATTGAACTCACAAAGAGCGATACTAAGGAATGGAATCACACGGAAGAAGGGTAAATGGCCGGTCACCAACAGCAACATGATACAATTGTACTATAAAGAATTTTTGCAGTTTGTAAATTCGGTAGATTTTGATGAATTGTGAACAATTTTAAATGTTGAGACTGCAAATACCATGATGATGATGTTGACTCGAAATAGGCCTACTCTATAATTAAGGAGGATAAGATGCATGTTACATCAATAAAAAAAAAATAAAAAAATAGAACAAGGCAATAATTCAAAAGTGCTGTAAAAAAATCACGAAATGATTGTACATATATTATTATCTAATTATTAGTAGCTGTATTGTATATAACATTATCTTTCTAAATTCTTAAATAACTATTGTAGTAAGGTGTACTAGAACGTGTATTGTTGTAACAATCAATCATGTAGTATTACTAATGTAATGGGACATGATGTTAATAAATTAATTTAAAAAAAAAAACTATTGATGCTATTTCATTCGAACCCTTCTTACGTTGGTCTTCAGTCCAAGTAAAAATATTGACAGTATCCTTGGTCTGTCTATTTTTAGAACTCCCTTCACAAATGGTCATATTATATTGATAAAGTTGTCGCGAATAGTATGCGGCCTGGTCTGGAACTTCTGGGATCACCTGGTTTTTTTGGCAGTCAAATGAAATTTTGAATACACCATCGTCATCGGATTTTAACAAATCATAAAAGGTTTTGGCTTTCACTTTGTGAACTCTGTACTTAGTAATTAGTTCTTGCTTTTTGTCACTTTGTCTTTCTGTACTTAATAAGGATTTTAGCCTTAAACACTCTGAGCATGCGTCTGTTGCAGGTGTATTGAAACTTATGTTAAAGTCCTTCATAAATATATTCCTAAATAAATTATATTTAACTTGAAGAGCCTCTTCATTTGTTTCATTGTAGGCTTTCCAAAGTTTTCTCACACTGTAATAGCTTGGGAGGTACTGTCTTTCACTTTTAGCGCGTGTGTAGTGTGATTCAGCACAGTGTAATTTTTTATATAAGCCCTCACATTCATTCTTCTACTCATGTACTTTACGCATAGTCTTTCATCACCACGATTCTCTTTAGGAGGTTCCCCCATCTTGAAATGTCGTTTGCTTACTCCCTGGACTCTTCCTTTGGAGATACCCAGTACCGATAGAAAAAAGTTTGCACATACTTGAACAACACCTTTTGACCTTGTTCTCATGAAATAGCTGATAGTTAAATTCTTTGGAGGGCCCATTTTTTTTACTAGGACGCCTTCGTTGAGGAGCCTGTTGCGATGTGTATTTTAGCAGGAAAGAGTCTTGTCTTATTTTATCATGTGTTGAGTAAAACCCCTCATCGAAACGTCTAACGTCTTGCAGAGATACATCATTACATTGCAAATGTTGTTTTTTATGTTCGCAGTTTGGTTTTCCAGGCAGTGATTTTGACTTGTATCTGGAACAAGTAAATTTTCATTATTAACATCATTGCATCCTACCGACAATTCTAATAATCAACATGGTAAAATGAATCCAAGATGACTGTAAATATAACCTTACCTTTTATCTTTTGCTTTTTCCTTTGCCCAAGACTTCTTATTACAGACCTTTTGTCTTCATCTTCCTTCTCTATATACTATACTCTCATTGTGCTCCATTTATTAGAAATTTACTATCGTTTATTAATTAAGAATAATTTTTTTCCAGCCACAGACTAATACTAAAAAGCTTTAAGAACGTTATTAAAAGCCAGTAATATGGAGTTACCACAACAACAATGAGTGGTTTAATTGGGAGAAAAATTATATACATTTTTCAAATTAATGTAGTGTCAGGTTTGCACAAGAGTGACTTAAATAATTAATTTACCTTTTGTATTTAAAATTCGTCTCAATTACAGTCAAGGATGAGGCATGTTTTGGAAACAAACAAAATGCAAAATACTACTTATAACATGGGATGAGGCTTGTTTAGGAACCAAAAGAACGACGATGGAAAACGCGCCATCTGCTACAAATATCCCTGTGGACGAAGCAGCTTTTGGAAACAATATCATTTTTTAAACGGTATAAAATAGGTGAAGAAGCCAACTTAGGCAGAAAATAAAGTGAGTAGACGTTGCATGTCTACCAATATTATATGAAATCGCAAAAAACTCGATTTTCACATTTTTGGATGACGCCACTTTTGGAACTCAGCTCCTCAATTAATGGACAAAATATAGTGAATTGTACTAGACGAAAAGACAAAAGCTTAGAGTAAAGGCATGACTCAATTGATATACTAATAATAAATTATAATAATGAAAATAAATTATCATGATAATAGTAGGTGCCAAAAGATAAAGCTATTTTAAAAGGGAATAAAATCTGAGTTATATGAGTTTTTAAATTTTAGATTTAAAGACTCCATACCTACATTTCGCTAAAACTGGATGTAATGTGATTTTATAATTATACTGACGAGTACCGAAACTTGAGCCATGTGATAGACCAGCAGAAGTGAAACATTTGGGTTCTACTAATGTATAACTCGATCGGTAAGACTTGAACCAAACAAAGAGATGCGCAGTAGTCTACGATGACGTAATCTAGACCTGCCTGACCTTCATAGCACGTATTGTTCTCTGCCAGTTCATACTGTACGGACCGTGTAAAACATCTTAGTTAGCCTCACAGCATTCAATAGTGAAGTGTGATACGCTAATAAGAGCAATGGAAGGCGAATGTAGTTGTTCTAGCAAAAAGGTTGGTGATAGTAAAGTGATTCACAGTCAGAATAGGGAAATAGCGTGGAATGTATATAGGTATTTCAATCAGGTGCACCAAGATGACCCTAAATATGCAATTCAGCAGCGTGTTTCGGATGCTACAGGAATTTCATTCAGCAGCATTAAGAGAATTGTAAAAGAAGGTGAGAAATGTGTTCAAGATGGTACGAGATTTAGTACTCCACACAAAAAAAAAAATCACCAAAAAAAGGAAGTGAAAACAGACTTAGATGATTATGATGTGTGTAATTAGAAGGACGGTGAATGAATTTCACAAAACAAATTAGGAAATACCAACTTTGAAAACACTATTACCTGTCCTAAAGAACAAAATTCATTATTCTGGAGGTAAATGGGCTTTAAGGCAAGTGTTGAAAGATTTACATTTCAGGTGGAGGAAAACAGTGAATAACCGGAAGATGTTAATTGAGAAAATGGACATCCGTGATTTACGTCTGAAGTATTTACGCCATGGGTGCGCAACTGGTGCACATCGTGTCACTGTGCGGTAGGGGAATTTCTCCCACTACCGTCGCCCTTGACGTCAGCATAAAGCAGTTTCGACGTGACACTGAACATGAAGAACAGGTTTCTTACGTCACAGAATTGATGGGGGACTAAAACGTTTCCCCTCAGTTGCTCACCTATGATTTACGCTGTCTTAAAACGTACACAAAAAAACACGCATGGAGTGCCAACAGTAACACGGGACTGCTAGCTCCGGTTTCGAAGGGACAACGGGATATAATTGTGCATTGTCCACGATTACATGAATTTTGTCAGTTATCAAAAATGGCTTACGACTAAATTAATACCCAACCTTCCCCAAAACTCTGTTTCTGGTAATCGATAATGCACCGTACCACAACGTAGAACTTAACCCCGCTCCAAAATCCTCATGCAGGAAAGCAGTAATGATGGATTGGCTTATACTACGTGGTATTCCATTTCACTCGGGAATGCTGAAACCAGAATTATATTCACTGATTAAAATCAGAAGCCCGCTTTGAAAACATTCAAAATTGATGCCCTTCTTTCTCAACATAGACATTCCGTTTTATGACTTCCACCTCACCACCCCGACCTAAACCCCATAGAATTAATTTGGAAGTCACTCAAAGACCACGTGGAAAAGAAAAATGTACATTTTACTTTGGACTCTGCAATGCAATTGGTAGAAGAGAAATGTCAGTCCATGACATCCGAAGATTCGATTTCAAGATGCCGACATGTTCGAGACATTGAAGAAATGTACATTGCCCAAGAACCGGCCATTGATGCAGTAACAGAACAGCTGGTAATTCAAGTGGGAGGTGACAGTGACGCAGATGACGACGATGTTGGTGGTGATGATGACGACGCCGGTGCTATCTCTGGCGTTGAAGCCTTGCAGACCCAACAGCGATATTCTTTGAGTTACATACTATTGCTTAAATAATATTTCATAACTAAAAAAAAATACTTTATGCACTTTATTTTTGTTTTCAATAGTTACGGGCTATTATGAACCGCATAGTTTGGAATGAATAGTACAGTATATGCATTCTCTTCTGCTCCTACTCCATTGCTACCGGCGGACGATAAACTATCTGCGCGTGTTTGGTTCAGGTCCTAGCGTCCCAGTTATACTAGTTTTATTCCGTCTAGTGCTGTGTTCATGTAGAACAGCTAGCAATTTTGTCTTGTTTTTATGATAGAATAGTTATTCAAACTTTAGATCACGACCACGCCCCCATGCAAATAATAACGAAGTCAAACAAAACCTTTAGTTAAACCTAAATATTTCACATCTGCATGTCCAAAACACGACTCAAGTTTTGGTCTCAGATTATTCAATTCCATTGTTAAAAATAATCTTGAATCAATTAATCTGAATAATTACAGATTTAAGAAGATAGTTATGGTTATGATATAAATATTTATTGTTCATGCTTTCTTCTTCTTTTTAAAATTTCCTTCCTATCATTACTGTTAATGAATGTAATTGATTTTATTTTTATTTAAAGTAATTTATATTTTTATTTAATGTATTATATTATTTCTGAATTGCCTCCAGGCACGAGAAAGTGCTCATTCCAGTTGCGTGAAAATGGAAAAAGTAATGTTGAGAAATTGTAAATTCATATGTAAGTTTTATTCAAGGTAATTAACCAACTTATAACTTTCAACTTTCTTGCCTGAGCCTCTTATTGTTTGTTAATAGGAGTGCCAGAAACACTCTCGTTCTAGTCTCCTCAATACATTTTAAGATAAATTTAAATGACGCAGTTCAAGTAAATGACGAGAAAAAACCAATTTATGAGATATTCTTACTCTACCTGTTGCAGCAGGAGTAAAGGTCAGATACTGGTTTTCTATCTGGATGTAGAGTTTGAGTACATAAGCCTATTATGTTTGCGTTTATATTTAACCATTCAATGCGCGATATTCAATTTCTCACGAAAATTATAAATCCATTCCGGGCTTTAAAGAAAGCAGGTTAAGCTCACAGTTTATTCCTTGTGCCCTAATCTGTAAATTTTACATCAATTTTACATTTTCTTTCGAGTTATAATCCGTTATTTTACTACAAATTTAAGGCAATCTATCCTATAGGATACATGGCACATTAAAGGATCAAGCAGGTTGATCTAAATGGATCCTGTAACAAATATTCTTTTCGAAACTTTTACACCACCGTCTGTAAAAGATAATTTTTATTCACACCAAAATGTTTGGTTTAAACTATTTTGACGTGTAAGCTTTATAAAATTGTTATTTTAGCCTTGATCTAGTTTCCTTTAAAGAGTTGTAATGTGAAGCGTGTAATATGTCATTCTCACAACAGAGAACATGATTTTATTCACTCCATGTGATGCAAGGGGTTTTGGCATATGAGTAAAATAAAACCACTTCAATACTTCTAGAACTAAATGGCGGAACCCTAGACTCAGTTGTCAGACTGTCCGCCTATCACGCCTATTATTCTACAGAACGGATAATCTTTCAACTTAAAATAATTACTGTCCATTGCAGCAAACGAAGTGTCATTAGAGAGGATTTCTATTGGGCATTCTCGCACAATAGACCTATTAATATGTGGCATACTGAATTAGAGTTATTTGCCGAAACGTACCTTTGAAAGAGCTCGTCCAGTTTTTTGGAATTACAAAAATATATTAAAGAAATACAGAATTTGTAGTGGAAACAAATTATTATACAGTTTTCTATACATTGTTGTAAGATAGTCAATAAAAAAGTACATTATATTATTTTGCATTTAAACCTTGAAATATACTAACGAATAGATAAAAAGTGGTCAAGGTTAAAACAAATAGTACAAACAGTACGGTAACCTACAACAAATATATTCTTATGTTCATAAAGTATACTTAAAGTTATACATATTTTATTATAATCACACGAAGTTTTACAGCTAATACCCCTAGTGTAGTGATAATTGTATGATATGCACTAGAGGCGTTAAAAAATAATCTTTCTTTCTTTTTTCTTTCTCTATCGTAGTTTTACCTCTCCCTTTTAGGATTTAAGCGACCCAAGCCGCCTGGACTTTACAGGGCCGCGACCTGTCGGGAGAGGGATTATCTTTGGATCACATACATACTTTTTTGACCAGACAAGGACTCCCCGGATGAGTGATCAGTCCAATGCCGGGGCCACCTCTGAGACAACATGAACACATAGGACAAGGCACACCTTTCACACACACACTCACTCACTCAGAACAAGGCGAGGATGGAGATGAAGATGATAATGACAGCCAGATGATATCCGGGCCTAAAGTTACCTTTGTCTCAAAGGTGAGGAAACCCCCGGAAAAACCTCACCTAGGTAACTTCTCCCGACCAGGAATCGAACCCGGCCCGCTGCGTGAGAGGAGTGAACCACCCCTTAGCCACAGCGGTGGACTAATAAAAATAAAAATAAAAATTATTGTCATTAAACCAATATAAATTAGCAATAGACAAAGTCAGGTAACAGTAAACTTAAATTATACAAAGTTACAGTGAGCTAGAGATTAGATTAGATAGCGGGGAGCTTGAAGAGAGTTTAGAGACCTCCCGCACGTCAGCCTAAAAGGCTTATTGTGCTGCCCCTTTGGTAGAGAAGCTCTTGTTGGCTTCCTTTCCCAAAGTCTTCCCTGGATATTTGCCAGGGTAGTGCAGTCAAGCAGGGTATTTGGATAACTCCTTCCTCCTGCTTGCTTATTCTTTGCGCCTCGTCCCATTGGGCGAGAAGATATCATTGTTTCCCAAAATCTGTTCCTTGAACAAGGTGTAGTATTTTGGTTCCAATGTCCTTTTCATTCCCTAGGTCTTCCCTGGATATAGAGAGAGTGAACCTCTTTCTTGCCAGGGCTGGGCAGTCAAACAGGATGTGTGAGGCCGTCTCTTCATCTTGTTTGCATAATTTGCAGATGGGATCATCCTCATAGAGTCCCACTTTGCGTAAATGTTTTCTGAAGTGACCATGTTCAGATATTAACGCAACCACTTTCCTTATTCCTCTTCTGTCCAATTTTAGGATAGATGAGGAGAGAGTGTTGCTTGGACCCAGGGCCAGTTTCCTGGCCTGTCTTTGTCCTGAATAGGTTTGCCACCTAAGTTGGTGTCTTTCCCTGATTCATGTTTTAACCGAGGTTTTAGCAGTATTTATACTGATTCCCACCACGGGTTCAGGGCCGACAAAGGGTACCTGTGCACCCTTTTTTGCCAGTTGATCTGCTTTTTCATTTCCTAGAATTCCCTGATGCCCAGGCACCCACCTTAGTTCAAGACTATTGAATTCAAACATTCCCATACCAGTTTTGATTTTACATGGTCTGAGGAGAGCGCCTTTAAAGCATACAGTGAGCTAAGAATTACACCATAAGAATCTTACATTTTTATAATTATTGCATAACCTGTCAATAGACGAAGCTAGACACAATAAAATATAAAATAACAAAGTATCAGGATTACAGACAAGTCCGATTAGTGATACGTAGAAATAAGACAATATTAGGACTTTGTTACGATATACTACTATTAAAAAATTCATCTACATTATAAAAGTAATTCCTGGCTAATCAGTCGTGTACTCGTATCTTAAAGATATTTACAACTAAGTTTTGATAATTTATTGGTAATCTATTAAATATTTTCTGCCCAATCATTTGATAACTATTTAGAGATTTTAATAGCCTATGGTGTTGTGTATATATATAAACTACCATATGCACAAACTAAACTGTAGGCTACACATCCTAAACATTGTATCCCACATTTCCTCATTTTCGGCAAGCATCATAATACAGCTGTAACAGTTAAAGGTATATCAGAGAAATAAAACCATATTAAATTGGATCCTATAATAACCATTACCAGCCTTGGAGTTTACTACCTCTTAATTTGCATTATTTCTTGAATAATCGTGAAGTAAGTTTAAAGTCATTGTCAGTAATTCCAGTGGGCTACCCATCATGGGGATGAACACTTCATATAACTAAGTAGCTTAGTATTTTTGTGGTTGCAGGACAAGAAGTGGCGTCTTACTGGTACAGCGCAGTCAGGCAGTACAACTACGCCAAGGAGCCAGACGTGCTGCACGCAAACGTCAATGCAGGTAACAACACACCTCGTATGCTAGTGAATATTGTTTATAGTTGAAATCTATAATTCCAAATCATTACTTTAAGCGGGCTTATTACGCTTTATTTCATAGCATTCTTATGTAAGGTATAGATATTTTGGGTATTAGTGCCCAGGGAGGAAACCATTTATTGCAAAGAGAACAAAAGTGCTGCTTCTACACACAAGTTTCTTTAAGACACAGCTTACCGTTCAAGCCATGAATGTCAACGTATAACAATGGAACATAATTTTTTTTTTTGCTGCGTGTAATGTACACATTATGTCAAGATTCAGTGCTGTTCCCATAAATATGATAAATTATTCCAACAGAATCAGATATAGTTTCTACGATAGTTATCAGGTGGCTCATATATATTCCAAGTTGTACGACGTCAGCTACAAACTGATAGATGGTACCCCGTGCTCCAAATTGAAGTCCTTGCACGATGTAAATGCGGTCTCCATATTTAGATATATATTTTTGCTGTAAGAATGGTATGCAGCTGTTGTAAATTGTTTTCTTCTCCTGGTCGACTTGTTAGCGTGGTCTAAATCATTATTTTCGTACATCACAGTGGGTCCAGGATGTAGGTATTTTTATCGTGTTTTTTGAATGCCATTGCCTTGTATATCTGCAAATCGACTGGATCCCGCTTCATCAATGGCATGAACTTCTTCGAAATAGTCAAAGTTCTTGTCGTGCAACAAATCAGTGAGGATATGTTTGATCTTATGGCGTCTTCGGGTAATAAGAAGAGAGTTGAATAGACAGGACCCGAGTACATGGCTCGGTGTCTCAGTCTCCTTAACGCATCTTCTGCTAATGGTTATACCATCCAATCCTCCATTATTTCCTAAGACAAAGAGGTGCAGGAAGCGGTGCATCATTGGCTTTGCAACCAACCAAAACCTTCTTTTCAGCAGGAATACACAAGCTTATGGACCGCTGGACCAAGTGCATTACAAAGAAGGGAGACTATGTTGAAAAATCATTAGAAAATCATACTGTATTAAGTAAATATGAATTATGAAAAGTCCGGACAATTGTTAACTCTCCCTCGTATACAATGTAATATTCTTCTCTGCTGACTCATGTTGTCTTTAAAACGAATACGTTAACCATAGTTCTATATCCCTTTCTGAAACCTACCTGGAATTTCGATATTTGGTCATGTCCTGATACCGAGTTGTATGTAGAATTTTGCGATATATTTTCCCTGTAGCCGGCAACAGAATTATTCTTCTGTAGTTATCCGGATTATTAAAGCCTCCGTTGCCCTAATAAATTGGACGAATTTCTGTATTCCATTGCCTCTGATACTTCCCTTCTTCGAAAATATATGGTTAATATTTGTAATACATCTCCTAGTCTACCAGCTTGCGTTCCATCTATCCCAGGCGCATTGCCATTTTTAATTGAATTTGCCGCTTTAATTAATTCCTCCCTTGCAATGACCATGTCTAATTCTGGAATTTGCAGATAGACTGAATTGCACAGGCCTGCGAAATTGAAGTTGTTGAAAAATACAAGAGACGTTTTCGCAGAGTTTTATGTTACTGGGTGTGCTGATTTCGAAAATGAGCTCAATTTTTTTTCCATCATGTCAGGATTTTTTGAACAATCGATATCGATATTTTTGCTAAAATCCCATGTGAAAAGGAATTCTCGCGAACAATTTTGCATGTACTATCTGGCAACAGTGGTTTTTATCATAGATAATCCATAGTTGACGAGTTTATCTATAAATTCGCGGCTGCGTAGCAGGAGCAAATTTATCTGGTGAAACTCGTCAACTCGAGTTGGATTTATTAAGACTATTCCAAGAATAAAAATGTAACGGATTATACAAATAATAATTACTTTCGTGCTTTGTTGTATAAAAACAAAACTAAATGCAGCAAGATCATGGAATACTATGAATCAACCATCCATGAATCGATTCGAGTTACCATGTTGTGATCAGTGCTACCAGTGGTGCATATACGACATAGTTAACTTCATTCAGGTAAGCTAACAGCAGAACAGAATAAAAGCACACCAACTGACTTGCACCGAATCAAAATAATTGTGTTTTAATCAATGTATATTATTTCCATTTCCAAACAAGTTATGTTGTATTTTATAATCTGGTGGCAGCATGTGACGTATCAATCACTGCACACTGGTGCTTACGTGTCCAGTAACGAGCAGACGATTTTACCTGATAAAATAGCGCCCTCATGTTAATAGCAAGCATTTTATCAGATAAACGATCGTGATTGGTCTGTATCCGAGGAATCGCTAAACGTTATTGGTCAATATCAAACACGCGGCGTATGACTAGAATAGTCCATTTAAATCTATGTAAAACCGATTCTTGGTGATACAAATTGATTTGTTAGCAATTGATTTTATTTTTTATAGGTTTAAATGGAAGAAAACCACTGTTGCCACCTACGTACTCTTTGGCCTTTGATTTTTTTGCGTACTTCTTTTATGTGCAATCTCAGGCCTATCTCGTGTTAACATCCAACAGTAGTCGGCAAACATGTTCTTGTCCCATCTTTCTTTATATTTGCGCTCCATATCTTGTCACCCTGTTCTTCGCTGACTGCTCCTAAATTTTCGGGGAAATAGTCCAGATGTGAGTGAAAGAAATGTAGTTTGACACTCATGGAGCAACCCAACGCTTGTAATCTGTCCAGCATATTCATAACAATTGCTTTATAGTCAGAATCCTTGTAATTCCCCGGAAATTTACTAACCACATCTTTGAAGGCAACCCAAGCTTCTTTTTTCCTTTGTTGTCATGCTAATCTCAAAGTCTTTATCCTTTATGTGTAGGGTTCGGATGTTTATGAAATGTCATATTTTTATCCAGACCTCCGTTCTCGCCGCAAACACAAATTAAACACGAATTGCACATTTGTTATCCTAATCGGACCGTTTTATTTTGCACATAAAGTAATATTTTGGCCATTTTCATGGTCTAGGTCATATTTCGGTCATGTTTGTAATGTAACGTCATATTTCAGTTAAAAATTCGGTAAAAGAGCTAAATTATACATGGTAGGCCTATATACTACATGGTGGAATTGAATTTGAAATTTATTTCATTAATTTAATGTTTATGCCAACTTAATAGTAACTTAAATTTTTAATTCAATTGTTCATATTTTATAGGGGCTCGCAAAGACTACAAAATATTACGAGTATTTGGAGTTGATGAAGCGAGCAAACAGGAGAAAATTCTTTTAAAATAGCAGTTTATTACAACTAAAATTGTAAATCACGAAAATTGTTAAAAAGATATTATCTGATTGATTTAATGTGATGTAAGAATTTACTGTACTTAAACGTTTTAAATTGGAACATTTATTTTTTGAAAATATGCCACTTTTATTAGGTCATATTTAGGAATTTTGGGTTATATTTAGTAATTTTTAAGGGTATATTTGCAGTCATATTTTCCACTTTTTAAAGTCATAAACATTCGAACCCTATTTATGAGCTTACGGATATCTGGACCAACAAAGATTATCTCTTTCAACTTGGCTGCGGATAAACCCGGAGACTTTTTGAAGCAATCGCCATCTTTTGGAATAACCTTCACAAATTGCTTCATACACCTAATTTAATATGCAAATGGGGTAAAAAATACCTTTTTTGGGTCAACTAAGCTGTTCCGAATCACATTCTTGGTGCCCGTTCTTTTTCGACCCAATGTTGAGCCTTATCACGGCTGTCCCACTCACAATTGAAACATGGGAAGTTTGTATATCCGCCTTGTTGACCAAGAAGCATGGAGATAACTTTAAAATCACCGCAAATGGTCCAACCGTGGTCGGCATATTTTATTTTGTTGCGGACGAGAACCAGGTTTTCATTTCGTTCTTGTAAATGTACCGAATGAATTTAAAAAAAAAACGTGATGTGATAAGACATTTTATTTTTCTTTACCTTTTTTTTTAATTCAGCACGACGAAATACATAAAGTGCACCTATCACTTCCCTTACATTGTTTTCATCGCAGGCCTGTGTTGTTCTCTAGGTATCTCCAGCCCCTTCCAGTTACCTCCATCCCTGAATGCATGAGAAAAGTGCCTGATTCATGTTCCCACTGTTATGTTAGATAGCCTACTTGATAATTCCGATTGCCTATTTTCTTTATAGTATGCCATATTTCGGACTGGTTTCCTTCTTCCGATGCAATTCTATTTTTTGCAGCTATCTTTTTATCTCTCTCTTTCTCTCTCGCTTATTTTATATTGTTTACTCCTTTCCGAATAAAATCGACGATTTATTTCCCCCCTTCCCTTCTAAAGGTAACTAGACCATCTCTGCTTTTCTTTTCTCTTCCATACAGTGTTCATTATAGCATCTCCTTAACCTTTTACCTAGTCTTTATTCCTATATGTTTTAATGTTTTACAGCTATATGAAGCTGCACCTTGAGTGTATCGATTGCATTGTTTGTTTCTGTAATATTGTTTATGTTTTGTTGAGATACCACTTGTTTAATATGTTCTTTCACAGACTACTTGTTCTCGCTTGTTTTGTTCAAAGTCAGAAAATGCCTTACATTTCTAATTCTATTTCCCCTCCAGTATCATCGGTACTGTTATTCAATTCCCCTTCTCTTCCAGTATCCAGGTCCAGTTCTAGTGGTGAAAGATGTGATTCTATGCGATCCTCTACTCGGAAACTTTTTGCTTTTGAAATTGCACCTTTTGAAATCGATATGTAATCAACTACACTTCGACCATCACAGCTTACGAAAGCAACTTCTCCGTTCTTATCTTCCCCATATTTTCCATTTAATAACTCCAAAACAAACATCTCGCAGGTACTTTTTTAACTTCTATTACATTTACCTGGCACATCATTTACGTTTTTCTCTTTTTCCGAAAATGTTTATTTTTAGTAAAATCTACACCAGAACATCATCTGTGCTCAATTGGAAGGCACTTACTTTATTATTAACTTATGGAGATTACTTCTATTGAAAGAGATTGAGAGATAGGTAATTTTTCTCTTAAACGTAAGTTAAACCGTCCGATATAAAGTTGACTATGTTCAGTCGCATTTGAATCGCCTACCAAGGCGGACTAGGCACCACGCAGTTCACCTGTGATGAAGAAGTGGGCGCATATCCACGGGGTGCGCTAGAAGCACACTAGCTCCGGATTCTGAAGTTGTAGTAGAGTTATTCTTGTCCAATAGCAATAGATTAAAAATTACCGTACAATTAAAACTGAATAGTCGATTAACCGAACGCGTGTTTCTATTTTAATAGAAAATTCTGGCACAGAACGTTTAAAAGAGGGAGACAATATCAGCTACATTAAAATTTAAAGAAATCAGCCCTCTTCAGTTTCCAACCCCCTATTACAGTAGTTATAAATAGGATAATTATACAAGAAATTATTCAGCATTTCACTTGGGTCTTTGGTTTGGCGTGGAAAAAGGGTTTAATAGAGATTCTGTAATCAAAGATCTCAACGTTCTAAGGAGCCACTTATAAAGCATAAAGGGGGGAAGGGTGACATAAAGAAAGAAATGAGACATGCTCAGGCTAAAATCCTGAAAGGTTGAAAAGAAAGATCACCAGCAAGTGTAGTAATCAGACTCCGGTGAAGAGAGTTACGAATTCCTTTGTGTTGGTTGAGGCGAATGGGACGTGGAGCGTGGCGTTATTCGTTGCCTCAACATGTAAATATTCAGTCACAGGAGGGCCCGAAATAAATAGTTTATATTTATTTATTTACTTAACCTGGCGGAGTTAAGGCCATAAGGCCTTCTCTACCACTCAGCCAGGGCAAAAATATGAAATACACAATAATAATAAATTAAAACAAGAAATGATATACAGTACCTGAATACAAGAAACGTACCTACATTGAATACAAAGAAAAAATTCAAACATTAAGTACTTGAATAATACACAATAAAAATGACTAAAATAAAGAAATGAAAAAAATATGAAAGACTAAACAAATACATTGCTAGTTATTACAAAATATAATGAAAATTAAAAAAAAAAAAACTTATTAGCATCAATTCCTAAATGTTATTGTATACTAAATTTATTAAATGACGCTTGAACTGTGAAGTCGTTTGGCAGCTTCTGAGATAGCTAAGCAGTTAATTCCAGTGACGAATAGCTGTTGTTGTAAACGAATTCGAATAGGCCTAATGTGTGGTTCTGAAAAGAGGCATGGATAGTAAGGGGTCAAGCTGAGAGCGCGTGCCCAAGTTATGGTAGGAAGAAAGGTAATGAAAGCGACTGGAAAGATAGCTAGGTGTTGAGGTATGAAACATTTTATAGAGCAGTATCAGACAGTGAAAATATCTTCGCTCACGCAGGCGTGCCCATCGAAGTGGTTCCAGTGACGGTGTTATGTGCTCATATAAATGTGCACTAGGCCTACATTTCTAAAAGAATTGCTCTTTATGATTCATGTGTTGCAATATCCACTGAAATATTTATTTTCGACCTTGTTGAAAGGTACCAACATTATACGCAAATCTTAATAAAACTAGGTTTGATTTTCTGTGTCTGGTTTAGATATTGAAGTCCTGCCTTGAATGTATAATTTAAAACTTTCCGTATGCCTTTTTCCATCAGGCCGGCAGTGTTTTTCAAACAGTCTAGTTTTATTAGTCAATATGTCTTTTGTGCAGGGCCGTGGAAAGGAAGCATGGGCCCCAGGGACAAATTTTCCCGGGCCCCTGTCAAATTTTAAATTCACTACCCAAATCGACCTTTAATATATGCAACAAAAAGATTATGTAATGATATTACATAATTCTGTGCCAGAATGGTACCGATACTTTATGAGATTGCCTGGTAGACAGTACTGTCTGTCTGTCTGTGTGTCTGTAAGCGCGATAACTCAAATACGCTTTATCGGATTTTCATAAATCTTGGTCTATTTATAATGCCCATGGGACGAAGCCTATTGATTTTGGACCAAATCGCTTAACTGATGCAGGGCACGAAACAGAAAATACATTAAAATGTTATAATTATGAACAATTTTATCTGTATGAACCAGTTTAATCTTTTGAAAATTATGATTTTAAATGACGAACGTTACTCTTGAGTCCAAAAGGATTTCTGCTTCTACTTTTAAAAAGCAGCAATTTTTCTTAAAAATAATCCGTTTCAGATTAACTGATAATTCCGTGTCACCGTTATACGACAGGACAATGCAGATAAAATAAACACATAAAACATAACTTAAGCTTTTTATTGACTTATAACCAATTTTATTACAGAGTAAATTTAGAAAGTAAAACATAAAATCTCCGGCTGCCCCTCCCTCTCGTCGGGCCTGCTTTTGTGCACAATTTTCAGTGTTGTTTTCTCAAAATATTTCCTTCCAAACCTCTCTTCAAATTCCTTCTGAAGAGAACCCTTTATGTTCTTAATTTTCGGCATGATCTCAGTGCTATAAATTCCAAAAAGCGGACTTCACAAAAATGTGAATACTTAACTCATTAATTCAGTAAATACTAAGGCAAGTCAATAAGTATCCGCACTTTTTGATAAATCTTTTGTAGGTTGGTTCGCGCACGTCGACATGTTCGAAGAAAAATCTACCTATTGGGATCGGAACCATGTTATGATTTTTGAAGAATTCTTTCTTATCTTTACGTTTCATGCCAACGAAACCACCGCCATTTCAAAAGTTTATATATATATATATATATATATATATATATAGGATATATATATATATATATATTATACGCTAGCGGCCGTAATTTTGAAGATATTTGAGCCAAATTTTATTATATTATTTCTAGGCCCAATAGTTCGGACAGGTTCGTTAATGAGCAAAATTGCCCCAAGGAGGGGCCGGGGGAGGTGGTTGAAATTTTGAAAAATCTATCTCTCGGCCCCTATGAAGTATAGAGGGAAACTTTGTTTGAATAAATTAGAGTACTCCCTATGGAGTTCACAGTGATACCAACGATTTGGGGGTTTTGGGGGTACGAGTGAGGGTGGGGATGGGGGGCTGGAAATTCGAAAATTTTGAAACCACGTCTTGTATGGTATCGTTGAAAAGCTCTTCATGTGTACTCAACAAATCATAACTAGTTTCTCGATAGCTCTCACCTAAGGCGAGATATGAATGTTTGAAAAACAATAACACTTAAGAATAGACCTCAGCCTGAAGGCCTGCCGAAAGGAATGTGTGAGGACCGACTGAGGATAAAATTACCAATGTAATAGAGTTTGAAATATTAAAAATAATAGTTACACACCTTTAGAACAATAATGCATGCCAAAATCAAATAAATAATAAAATATAATATCAATTTAAAACATAATAAACAACTCTTTTTAGAAAAACTATTTCATGTGGTGCATTGAACACTTTGATATTGCTTTCCAAATCTACCTCAGCCTGTAGGCCTGCCTAAAGATTTTTTTTTAAATTTATTGCAACAACAATACAAAACTTTTAATTACCACATTTTTCAACATAGTCCCCTCGCTTCTCAATGTACTTGATCCATCGTTGCACAAGTTTCCTCATGCACTCAGAAAAAAAAGTGTTTCGACTGAGTAGCAAGCCACATATCCACCGCTTCCTTCAGTTCAGCACGCTGCTCTTCTTTGGTGCAAACGCTGATAGGTGCAGCCATGTTTAATGTGCAATAGCGCAACCAACAGTGGAGTCATAATGGTAAACACTCCACAAGCGGAGACAAATGAACAACAAGTACAGCGAGCACAAAACGGTACAGCCAACCTACTAAAGGTTAAACTTGACTTTCCCTCGTAAATTAAATAAGATAAAGTGGTTCGTTTACTTAGCCAACAGAATCGCAAATATAGTATGAATGTTGGTCGTACAGTTACAAGTCAAGCAGCAATAATAATGTAATGAAGTTTGTTATGAAACAGACTGAAAGCTCGCAGCGTCACCCCACCTCACGCGCCATGACGTCATCTCTACTCCATGCATTTCAAACGTTAGTCTCGTAAATATGTGACCCTAAACCGAGGTCTGGTAATAATCATGTTGGAGCCCCGGAGAAAACTATGTAATCGATGGGGGATTTCAGCCAAGATAAAGTGTATACATTAGAGCCTCGGTAATTCGAGCCCCGGTATTTCGAGGTTCCGTGTAATTCGAGCTGGTCTTAAGAAAATCAATTTTCCATAAAACTAAAATAAAATCCCGTTTTTATACGGTGTCTGCATGTAAAGTTTACGCACTTCCGAATGTGTTACATTTTGAGCTTTCTTTCAATTTTTCCATATACAAAAATGCAGGTAAAACTAGATTTTCGTTCATAATACACAGACTGCTAATGCATTTCTATTACAGATTGACGGAAACCGTAGGTTCGATCTTTCACTGTCGGGACCCCGTGTCAATGATACGGTGCATATAGTGCATGCCATCCTTTCAGAAAATAATACTGTATTGTTACAGTAATCCCTATTCAGCTACAATGGTAATTAAAAGTGTTTTCCTAGTAGCGCCGCTTTCCCGTTCCACTCCATTAAGAGTGTGACTTAATCCTTAAAGGATGCCGATGTAGCAAATTGGAAATGTTTGCCAATATACATACAGGCATATTAAAGATATGTAGGCCTACTATATTGTTTCTTTATTTTTTTTAACCATTATTGTGCTCATTAAACATTTATTTATGATTTACCCATTGATTTAGTGATGTTTCCGTATAATCCGAGTTTTTTGTAATTCGAGGTAGCCTCAGCCCCAATTAGCTCGAATTATCGGGATTCTACTGTATATAATTATGAACAAATAATATTCATAATAAAATTAATAATAATAAAAACAGGTAAACTGATGTAACAAAGTGCTTTTGTTTAATCAGTTATAATTTCAATTATGATACGCATAAAATTATTTTTTTTTTTTTATCGATTTCCGAGTCAAGTTCCAGATTGGTTCATTAAGCAGGACTTTCGGAAGAACAAAGTTCTAGTTTTAAAAAATCAGGTTAACATCGTCCAGCATTAGCAGAACTATACAGATTTGTGATATCTTGACACTCGCACATTCACATAAAAATAGAAAAAGGAAAAAAATCAGATTGGCCGGCTACGGGATTTGAAACTGGGGCCTCCAGAATGTTAGTCCAATAAATTACCATCTCGACCACCTCGTTCAGTTTAACAGTTGAATTTGATAAGAATATGTAAAATAATAGTGTTATTTGTCAAAGCTTACTCTATTGCAACTTCCAAAGCCGTATATGAATGAATACTGTAAAATAATATGTTGTCATGATAACTAATAAATTAGTTTGCATTTCATAAATTCTTTCTAATATACCATTAAAATAGGCACTAAATTGGGCATTACTCTGGTGCTGGTCAACCGATTTGGTCTAATATCAATAGGGTTCTTCCCGTGGACGTTATAAATGCGTATACCAAGTTTCATGAAAATCCGATGAAGCGTATTTGAGTTATCGCGCGTACAGACACACGGACAGACATTTCGCGTCCCCCACACAATCTTATAAAGTACCATACTGGCACTTAATAAAATCAGGTAAAATGATGTAACAGAGTGCCAGTATGTTTTTGTTTAATCAGTTATGATTGCAATTATGATACGCAGAATACAACAAAAAAGTCAAATTGACCGGTTTCGGGATTTGAATCATGGAACTCCAGAATGTGAGGCCAATACGTTACCATCTCGGTCAGTTTAACGGTCTAGCTGGATAAGCACATGTAAAGCAATAGTGTTTTTTGTCATAGCTAACTGTATTTTAATTGTCAATGCCTTATAAGATCACAGTAAAACAATTGACTATGTGGCCATGATAACTAATTTGCATTTCATAAATTCTTTCGAATACGTACATTACCATAAAATAGGCACTAAATTGAGCATTACTCCGAAACAGGTCAACCGATTTTATCCAATATCAATAGACGTCTTCCTATTGACATTATAAATGTGTATACCGAGTTTCATAAAACTCCGGTAAAGCGTATTTGAGTTACCGCGTCTTTAAAATAGACACTAAATTGGGTTTTACTCCGGTACCGGTTTACCGATTTAGTCCAATATCAGTAGACGTCTTCCCATCTACATTATAAATGGGTATACAAAGTTTCAAGAAAATCCAATAAAGCATAGGCTATTTGAGCTATCGCGACTTCTTATATATTAACATAAAAGGCACTAAATTGAGCATTATTCCGGTACTGGCCAACCGATTTAGTCGAATATCAATATACGTCTTCCCATGAACATTATAAATGGGTATATGAAGTTTCATAAAAATCCGATAAAGAGTATTTGAGATATTGCGCCTTTCATGTAGACACTACCGGTACCGGTCAACAGATTAGGTTCAAATTCAATCGGGTACTTTTCATGGGCGTCATAAATGCGTATGTCAAGTTTCATGGAAATCCAATACAGCATATTTGAGTTATGGCGCCTTTCTATTAGAAAGGCGCCATAATCTATTAAAATAGGCACTAAATTGGGCATTACTCCAGTACCGGTGAACCGATTTGGTTCAATATCAATAGGGGTCTTCCCATGGACATTATAAATGTGTTTTCCAAGTTTCATGAAAATCAGAAAAAGCGTATTTGAGTTATGGCGCGTACAGACACACGGACGGACGGACGGACAGACTGACGGACGGACGGACTGACGGACGGACTGACGGACTGACGGACGGACAGACGGACAGACATTTTTCATCCCCACACAAAATCTCATAAAGTATCATACTGGCATTTAATAAACAAATCTTAATTGTTTGAGTTATATTTTGTGTTTTGAACATCGACCTACCGCATTTTAAAAAAATGTAGGTATTCGAAATTCAGACAAATCACCCTTCCGTGTTTCCAACCCGTATTAATTTTAAAAAGTCTTTATAATCTTTTAAATTCAGTTACCTACATTTACTAAATTTTGCTACCTCTTCGAGGTATTGAGAAGTTAGGCCAACGTGAGACATGAGACATTAATGGGTAACTAACATGAAAATGTTTGGAGAATTCAGATAGATTGCATGGACACGTGGAGTGTACTGAATGCGATCGAAAGCATGTAGGCCTAGTAGTAGTATTAATGTTCTGTTGCAATGTTGAAATTTTCATTGTATTTTTTGTTAATATTCTTTTCAAACTATCTAATTTAAATAACTATTAAGAAGTCGTCTACCTATTGTACAAAGTGGACCGAGTGGAGCTGTGGGACCCTACTTGAAAGGATGTTATCTGGTAGTTGGGATTTATTTTTCCGCATTAAATCCGATGGTATGTTTTATTTAAGAATCAATTATGGTTGGAACTGAAAGAGAAAATGTATCTCGGACAGACAAGAAAATTGCATGAATATATTATAATACGTTTTTTTCTTAAGGGGGCACATACAGCTTTGGGTGAAATTCATAGGTAAGAAACAGGTGGAATTCGTTTTTTTTTTTCTCAGCAATGAATTGTTCTGTAACCTTTTAATCTGGTATGTTCGTTACTGACTACCTGTACAATTACATGCTATTTTCATAATTAATTAAACTGTTACAGTTATAGGTAATTATCAAGATGGCAGTTACGTTTCGTGCACTAAAATGCCGTTTCCGTGATAATTTTCACAAATGGCAATATTTCTGAGTAATTCTTTTTCTGTCTAGTTAAAACATCACATGAACAATATCATCTACAATCTACAGTATAAGCATTTAAAAAAATCAATTTTGTAGACTTTCTTTTTCATTAAAATATACATATTTAAATAAATAAACTATTCATGTTAAATGAAAACTTGCAGACTTATCTGTAGGATAGTAATAAATACACAGAAAAATAATCACTCAGAAATATTTATATTTGTGGAAGTTATCAAGGAAACAGTATTTCAGTGCACAACACGTGGTTGCCATTTTGAAACCATTATTACCCGTAAATGTAATAGTATGATGAATTTTGAAAGTAGTATGCAGTTTTAAAAGCAGTCAATAAAGAGTATGTCAGATTGCAAGGTTGTAGAGCAATTCATTGCTCAGAAAAAAATAATGAAATTCACCTATTTCTCACCAATGAATTTCAGCCAAAGTTGTATGTCCCCTCTTAAAAGGTTAATAACTCCCTTCTTTCTCTCTCTCTCTCTCTCTCTCTCTCTCTCTCTCTCTCTCTCTCTTTATTTTCTTGGCCTCTCGATTATACAATAAACTCCATCTGTATCATATGAAAGGTATTCTCTTGGTACAACAAAAATCTCTTACTAAATCACCTTATAACCGCTCATGAATCCTGATTTTATCATTATCTTCCACAATTCTAGTCTACTCTTATCATAAATGGCTACTACTTGGACATTAGTTTAAGGTTCATATTTTATTTCCATTATTTGTATTAATAATATCATTTATAAAGTACAGTAATATTATTTGTGTCTATGTGAGCGGACTGTATCCCCGAAAAGGAGCTCCAGTTCTACTCTTACAATCCTTAAACAAATTAAATTGAAAACTCTCTCTCTCTCTCTCTCTCTCTCTCTATCTCTCTCTCTCTCTCTCTCTCTGCTTGTTTGTCTTCCTCTTGGACCAATAATTATATAATTCAGTGACATATCTTGATCTCCCCGAAGTGAATTAGTTGATTATTCAATTGATTTAAGACAATACAGGTTCAGAATAAATTCTAAGTCTTGAATTTTTCTCAAGGTTTGAGCTAAGTCCGTTTAATTCCCGCCTTGAAATTTTCTGAGTAAATTCTTGAGACGATAGAACTCAATAGAAGAGTAAACTTTTCCAAGTGACATGTTTAACCTTTAACTTTTAAGGAAATTGCTTGTTCCACAATTAAATGGTGTCACGCAAGAATACGCCTTTTCCAAGGCCAGGGAAAATTTGAGTCGTTGAAGTGGGGAACGTGCCAATTTAATCCGTGTCTCTAGTGTATAGCGTAAATAATACACGCAACCTTTCAGCTTCGGATCCATATCAGCAGAAAAATAAAAATACTCACATTGTGGTTTGTGTAAATACAGAATGTCCAAGAACTTTCACACAAACTCGGAACTTTCGTTTTCAGAGTTCGTCTCACATACGGATATGGTTACTGTCTTTTTCTACCAGAGCGCAGGTTATGCTTCTATTGTGCTCATCTACTCAAAGGGTCTCATTTAAGTATTAGTCTTCTTTGTGATTAGATCGCCTGTTCGCTCACGTGATTATCATAGGTAATCCCACGAGAGTTGACGAGTTTAACGATAAATTTATCTGATGCAACTTGTCAACTCGAGTTGGATTTATTAAGACTATTCCATGATTAAAATGTAATGGATTATATAAATAACAATTACTTTCGTGCTTTGCTGTATAAAAACAAAACTAACAGTTGCGAGATCACGGCATACTGTGAATCAACCATCCATGTATCGATTCGAGCTACCCTGCTACCCTGCTACCCTGCTACCAACGGTGCATAGTTAACTTCATTCAGGTAAGCTAACAGCAGAACAGAATAAAAGCACACGAACTGGCTTGCACCGAATTGAAATGGCGTTCTTAATCAATGGAATACTTCGAACAACACGTATTGAACACGTATGGAATAATACGTTTCTATTATTTCAATTTCCAAACAAATTACGTTGTATAAAATAATCTGATTTCGTGCCCCCTAGTGGCAGCAGTGGCTATTAATCACTGCGCACTGATATTCGCGTCTCCAGTAACGAGCAGCACATTTTACCGCGATAAAATGCCACTCTCGCGATTCCAACAAGAATATTGTAAGATAAACGACCGTGATTGGTCTATATCCGAGGAATTGCTAAACGTCATTGGTCAATATCAAACACACGGCGTATGAGTGGGATAGTCACGGTAACACGGTAACACCGATTGATTCAGTAATGTAACGTAGATTGTGAAAGTCCGTAATTTTTTGCAACTTATGTCTGCTTTAAACAATAATCCAAAATTTTTAAAGCCGCTATACCCTGTTTGATGTAAGTTGGCACGGTTCAGAAAATTGAGACAGAAGATGTTTGGCAGAAGTCAGTTATTGAACAGAAAGAGATAGAAACATACTATTGTGAAAGGTTACTCACTCCACGAATTTGTAGCTGTCACTATGACGAGGGTGGCATGGGAGAAATACTATCAGTGTAACTGCTAGAAGCAGTGGTGGTCTGTGTGTCTATATTGGCCACTTTCATAGGACTTAACATAAGCACCATTTAAAGTAACAAGCCGCCACGTCTCCTTTTCTAAACGACAATATGACTGCTTAACACATCTGGCGATTACTTAATCCTCGAATTTCTGGTTTTCCCCCATTTTTTCTATACAACCATACTCCACCCTCTGCTCAGTGGGATAGTGGAGTGAGTAACTTTTGGCAACCTGCTGAATAGTAGCCGGGTAGTTTTATGACCACAGAGCCAAGATAACCCACACAGCCTATAGTTATGTTTCGAGACTTATTGATTTTTGTTGAGCGGAGACCATATCTATTTTACACCGGCCCACTGAAAAATAACTTTAATGACTGGTTAGGTGTTTAACATCGCCTAGCATACGTCGTTTAAAGTTCAGTCACATGGGGTGGAAAGAGGGAGGAAAGAAGAAAGACAGAACAATCCCATTGGTCAGTGACCTTGAACTCCATCCTCTATTGAGAATAAAATTTCTCTTCCGGAATTTCCGAAAGTGGCTTAAAGGTTCGCACCAGCTGGGAAGGACACAAATCTGCTACCACCTGCAGGGCTAAGTTGCTGGTCTAGAATTGCAATTTCACCTCAAAATATGTATCGTTAAGAAAGGGTGTTCACGAAATGTCTTAACCGCTATAACCGGGGCCATAGAAAAATATCGCTTAATACAGGTTTATCGTTATATGGAGGTTCGACTGTAATGTGTATAGATATGGAGGGCTTGATTATGATTGTTAGTGTGTGTAAGTGTGACCACTCAATTTACCTGAACATTTATTCAGGGACTAATTATTTCAAGATACATACTGGAATACAGTTTTGTGTATCAGAGGAGAGTATTATTCATTATTATAATAGTATTCGCTCTCATAATTCTAAGGAAAAGAAGAGATGAGGCAAGCGAGCAGGAACCTTCCTTTACAACGCTGACAGCAGGTAAGGGAAGGCCGCTACCCCCTCCCGCCGACAGCTGTGTGAGGCGACTCAGTATTTGAATTTATGGGATTCGCAATTAATTTTCACTCTCAAAGTTTATATGAGCAGTTAATTTTTGACATGTGTCTATCTGTATTAAAGACCTACCGATGTTCTAAATTTGAGGGTAGGTTTCGACCTGCCAGCCCGTACGGTTCCCCAGTTAGAATACATAACAAGAAAAGGGTCGCATGAAGAAGATAGGTTATTTGACATACTTTGAGTCTCAGATTTCCCGTAGAGCACGATGGTGGAGAGTTATTCCCCGAAATCTGAGACGTTAAACTACTGTTAACTACCGTAGTTAAACGTTAAACTGACTACTATTAGATCTCGATTTATTGTAATTCCTACACCTAGGCCAAGGTAAAATTTTCAAAATCCTCCATTTTATCCATTTTTTTTTTCAAACCTAACTGTACAGCGGACTTGCAAAAGAAGTTATATGTAAAAAAGACTAATGCCTATAGACTAAGCTCTGTTCAGATTTACGTACGGTTCCTAACGGAGTTTCCGAAAGGAGTATTCATATTTATCCAGCGAAACTAAATCCTACCCTCGTCAACCTAGTAGAGCGTGGGCTACTGTATACCCCCCATCCCCCCCCCCCCGTGGGATTTTCCGACTCACATATTTTTTTGTTGGTATTGGCATCTAGTTTCAGATTTTAGTTCTTTGCCCCTTATCAATTGCAGCATTTACCCGGAAACCCCGGAAAACTACGGAAATCCGGAGAAAACTAGTTTGTTTTAATTTTTCTTTGTTCTTTGCTCCTAATATGCCCAGGGAATTTCTGAATCACATATTTTTGGTTGGTATTGCCATCTAGATTAAGTTTTTAGTTGTTTGCCCCTTATCAATTATAGCATATCCCCGGAAAACAACGGAAATCCGGAGAAATGACTTTGTTTTAATTTGTCTTTGTTCTTTGCTTCTAATATGCCCAGGGAATTTTTGACTCACGTATTTTTTGTTGGTATTGCCATCTATTTTAAGGTTTCAGTGGTTTGCCTCTTACCAATTACAACATATCCCCGGAAAACCCGGAATACCACGTATATACGGAGGAAATGACAATGTTTCATTTTTTTAATCTCTGTTATTTGCTTCTAATATTCAAAGGGACTTTCTGAATCATATGTTTTTTTGTTCGTATTGCCATCTAGATTAAGGTCTCAGTTGTTTGCCTATTATCAATTACAGCATATCCCCGGAAAACTCCTAACACCACGGAAATCCGGAGAAAATTACTTTGTTTTAATTTTTTAAATCTTAGTTCTTTGCTCCTAGTATTCAAAGGGAATTGGTGACTCATGTGTTTTTTTATTGGTGTTTCCATCTAGATTAAGGTCTCAGATGTTTGCCCGTTATCAATTACAGCATATCCCCGGAAAACTCCTATTACCACGGAAATAAGGAGAAAATTACTTTGTTTTAATTTTTTTAAATCTTAGTTCTTTGCTCCTAGTATTCAAAGGGAATTGGTGACTAATATGTTTTTGTATTGGTATTGCCATCTAGATTAAGGTTTCAGTTGTTTGCCCCTTACCAATTACAGCATATCCCCGGAAAACTCCGAAAACCACGAAAATCCGCAGAAAATGAGTTCGTTTTAATTTATTAAAAATCTTTGTTCTTTGATCCTAACATAACCAGGGCATTTCTGACTTACATATTTTTTGTTGGCATTTTCATCTAGATTAAGGTTTCAGTTGTTTGCCAGTTATCAATTACAACATATCCCCGTAAAACCCGGAAAACCACGGAAATCCACGGCATTTCTAGAACTCGGAACTTGTGATCTACAGTCACTGAAACCGTTATTGCGAAGTAATTCTGCTTCAGGTGTGTCCTTTGCAGGTTCAAAAGGGTGAGTATGTGGACTATGAGATATTTGCCATCATTGTGTTGGTCACATGCAAAGAAAAGGTTAATCATATCTTCTAAACATGCCAAGTGTAAGTCAAAGTTGTTTTCTTTAGTTGCTCGCTGAAATCTCAAAATCAAAGACACTTTGTCGATATTACCAATCCAAAATTGTGCTGTTTTACCCAATGTCCCTTCTATAACTTCAGTCAAGAAAGTTTGATAGTGACTGTGGAAGGTTTGGCAAGATAAATTATCATTCACAGATGTCAAATTAGAATATGAAAGGTGTGCTGCCAGGTTTTCAATCGCTTTCATCCCTTCAGAAACAGGATTTTTTCCAGTATTATTTGTCATGCTGTAATTGGTAAGGGGAAAACAACTGAAACCTTAAACTATATGGCAATAGGAACAAAAGGTATGTGATTCAGAAATTCCCTGGGATTATTAGTATCAAAGAACAAATATTTTTAGAAAATTAAAAAAACTAATTTTCTCCCGATTTTCGTGGTTTTCGGAGATTTCAGGAGTTATGCTGTAATTGATAAGGGGAAAACAACTGAAACCTTAATCTAGATGACATTACAAACACAAAAGCATATGAGTCACAAATTCCCTTTGAATATTAGGAGCAAAGAACAAAGATGTAAAGAATTTTTTTAAAAGTCAATTTCTCCGGATTTCCGTGGATTTCGGAGTTTTCTGGATATATACTATAATTCATAAGGGGCAAACAACTGAAACCTTAATCTAGATGGTAATGCCAACAAAAAACATATGAGTCAGAAATTATCTTCGAATATTAGAAGCAAAGAACAAAGTTTTAAAAAGAAAACATAGTCATTCAAAATCAAAGACACTTTGTCAATATTACCAATCCAAAATTATGCTATTTGGGTTTTCCCTTCTATAACTTCAGTCAAGAAAGTTTGATAGTGACTGTGGAAGGTTTGGCAAGATAAATTATCATTCACAGATGTCAAATTAGAATATGAAGGGTGTGCTACCAGGTTTTCAATCGCTTTCATCCCTTCAGCAACAGGATTTTTTCCAGTATTATTTGTCATGCTGTAATTGGTAAGGGGAAAACAACTGAAACCTTAAACTATATGGCAGTAGGAACAAAAGGTATGTGATTCAAAAATTCCCTTTGATTATTAGTATCAAAGAACAACGATTTTTAGAAAATTAAAAAAAAAAACTCATTTTCTCGGATTTTCGTGGTTTTCGGAGATTTCCTGAGATATGCTGTAATTGATAAGGGGAAAACAACTAATCCCTTAATCTAGATGACATTACCAACACAAAAACATACGAGTCACAAATTCCCTTTGAATATTAGGAGCAAAGAACTAAGATTTAAAAAAAATAAAACAAAGTAATTTTCTCCGAATTTCCGTGGTTTTCAGGGTTTACGTGGATTTGCTGCAATTGATAACGGGCAAACAACTGAAACATTAAACTAGATGGCAATACCAACAAAAAAACATATGAGTCAGAAATTCCCTGGGAATATTAGGAGCAAAGAACAAAGATCTTAAATAAATTTTTAAAAATTCAATTTCTCCGGATTTCAGTGGTATTTGGAGTTTTCTGGATATACACTATAATTCATAAGGGGGAAAACAACTGAAACCTTAATCTAGATGGTAATAGAAACACAAAAACATATGATTCACCAATTTTCTTTGAATACCAGGAGCAAAGAACAAAGATTTTAAAAAATTTAAACGAAATTAATTTTTCCGGATTTCCGTGGTTTTCGGTGTTTTCCGGGGATATGCTGTAATTGATAAGGGGCAAACAACTGAAATCTTAATCTAGATGGTAATTCCAACAACAAAAAATATGAGTCAGATATTCCCTTTGAATATTAGGAGCAAAGAACAAAGATTTAAAAAAATAAAACATAGTTATTTTCTCCGTATATACGTAGTTTTCCGGGTTTTCCGGGGATATGTTGTAATTTGTAAGGGGGCAAACAACTGAAACTTTAAACTAGATGGCAATACGAACAAAAATGTGCGAGTCAGAAATTCCCTGGGAATATTAGGGGCAAAGAACAATACAAAATTTAAACAAACTAATTTTCTCCGGATTTCCGTAGTTTTCCGGGGTTTCCGGGTAAATGCTGCAATTGATAAGGGGCAAACAAGTAAAATCTTAAACTAGACGACAATACCAACAAGAAAATATGTGTCTCGGAAAATCCCACGGGGGGGGGGAGGGTTTGCTATTGGTAGCCCATGGTCTATAGGTAATAAATGTCATTCTCCTTCGACCTACTACCTACTACCGAAGCTGGATTGTCATGTGGTGTTTGTAGCCTATAATCTAGTAACCTACCATTCAGTTACTTACATTATTCTATTTTCATTAATAGTGTTTATATTTATCTATAAAACTTTTCGAATTGACTGCCAGTGCCACACGAATCCTAATGAACCGTTTCCGGTTAAAATAATAATAATAATAATAATAATAATAATAATAATAATAATAATAATAATAATAATAAAGACTACAGAACCTAAACATGAAATTATACTGTTTTATCTTCTGATTTAACACTATTACACAGTATAGTGTTATTAATATTGTAGGCCTACTTATTATTATACAAGAATTATTATGCTTCGCCACATATAAAATTGCACATTAATTTTGTATGGAGCGTATAGGCTATGTATTCAACCACTGTGTTCAATATTGGTTTTGGTCAAATATAGCCTATTATGAAGAAGTTTCAGTATTCAGTCCTTATGAATTTACATAAAAGCAAGTGCACGTAAGTGCAATAAAACTGAATGATAGAAATAACGCTATAGGCGGTGACTGCTTCAAATTATAACAGGGCAGTTGATTTAGATTCTGCGTTACAAATCAGAGGGCTGACATTTTTCGATCGCCCATATCCTTCTGGTGACCCTTTGACCCTGGGGGCATACGAGCCTCTAACATATATAAGTAGGCCTACCAGAGAGAGAGAGAGATTCAGGATGAGTTCCCTGGTAGAGATATCCACCTGTCGAGGCCGCCTCGCTATTACGCATAGCCCATGTGACACGGAGAATGAGGAAAGGGCATTGTGGGGAGGGTAGGAACCTTTCGGTGGACCCAGCACCACCTAGGCCTCCCCGCCCTCTAGGTCGGGAGCATCGCCGTAGTAACGCCACCGACGTCCAATCAGGACAGGGATCGTTGGACTATGCCTCCCCCTGCTATGGTACCGGTCACGCACACACGACGACCCCCCTCCTCGTTCCCCGAGTACGGGAACCACTGCCACGTCGAATCCAACACCAAGCACGGTAAAATCCGGGTCCCGGTCGGGCGCCTCCGAAGAGAACGACCCCTAAGGGAACCCAGACCGGCTCAATACCGTCCCGACTACTGCATTCAGCATCAGTGGACTAGGCCAGAGCTCCGTCTGCAAAAACGGGGAAACACCACTTGTCGGTGGAGATGACCCTTTGACGGCCAGAGGCTAAGTGGCGACGCACCAAGCCCATCGCCATAACATCGCTTAGCACGCCCATCCGAATCCTAGGTGCCCCAGTACGCACCACCCTCACTGGTACTTCAGTCTGCGAAGGGGTCCCGCCCGTTACCCCGAAACCGGGGATAAGGCTAAGGTAAATCCCTCCGACACCATGGCCCTGAAGTACGACCATGACGCCCCTAATTGTCCGGGAAGGAGTATTCGCGTAAACGCTTATTCCTCCTCCCCCCACACCATCACAGTGTGGGGCGTGCATTCGCAACTTACAGGACCCGCCCGATAGCCTAAGAGGAGGCAACTCTGAGTCATCCCATGCACACAGAGCCCTGGTCACCGGTGCTCCCAGCCCCCGGGTCATCCCAGCACGGGAATTAGGCCTACCAGGAGAAATCCGGCCAATGTGTAAGGCCGGGTCTCCATTGTCTGAATAGGGATCAGTTTACTTGATATAACAACTAGCAGGTGCCCGCGGCTTCGCCCGCGATTTACTTACTCAACTGCTTGATATTGTGTTTAAATCATTTACTTAACAGAAAAATAATAATTAAAACATTATATTTATTAACACTGACATCGTTTTTGCATAAATTGGAAGAATTACGTAATTTTACTCTTCATTATATTGTTTAACGTCAAAAATATAAATAAACAAACTAACAAAACGAAACTTACGCTACAAATTCGAAATGAAACGATTAAAATGAACCATAGATTCTTGAACCTTACCAAAATCATGCATAAACAATTTTATTATAACAATAATTAAAAAAACTAAAAACCCTGCTTCGAGGTGCATTTCACGATCAAAGTGCGCCACCCGGGGAAAAAAACCTCAGTTCCCTAGTCCAAAAAACCCCCGCATAGTGTGTTTCGTCCAAATCATTCAATGTTTTCCCATTAAGGCTTTGCCCGCGGAACTTGTAAGCTGTAAGGAACATATTGATTAATGCGAACATTTCGATTAAAGGGTTGAATTTACTGATCATTTTACATAATCTACAAAATTTTGAGATACAAAATTTGCTCAAATATAAATTCTAATAGCTTTTCTAATTTGTCAAAGTCCCGGTTCATTTATTTCCAAAGTCTTATGTGAAGACTGCCAACAATACACTGTTGTCATGTGAACTTTGATTTGGATTTGATAATTCTGTTTAAAAAGGGATTATGTATTCTCAAAAACATATTTTGATATCTGGCATTTAAAATCAAAAATTTTCAAAATCCTTCTTAGTGAGCACCTACATTATGAAAAGGTACTGTCAAAATTCCAAGTCTCTACCTATTGGTTTAGGCTCTACGTTGATTCTCTGTCAGTCAGGACATTCTCTCGAGAATCCCAAACGGAGTTTTCTGGCGCATGAAGGGCCATTAAAGTTTTGCACGATGGTGCATGAACATATGTGCACGCATTCTTTGTAAGAATTGTATTTATTCCTGACATTAATCCCTTTCGGAAACTCCGTTAGGAACCGTACATAAATCTGAACAGAGCTTAAAAGACAGCCGCTTGCTGTCGATGATCGCTGACGATCATGATGATCGCTGACGTAGAAACCACACAGGAAACGTACAACAATAGGAGCTAAGAGAGCACACTATAAACAAGTGGGAAGACCGTTGGAGGCATACCACAAAGGGCTTAATCACAGGAGACTACTTCCCGACTGTTAGAGATAAGCTTAAACAGAAACATCTGCAGATAGGTTACGCGACAGCACAGCTATTTCGGGCCATGGATACTTTACATCATCATCATCTTCACTCCACGGTTTGGGCATTTTGCCGAAATTAGTAAAAATTTCCCTAGTTAGCCTATTTCCAGTATCAATTATTATTTTTGTATTTGTATATAGGCTTTTAATCGCCTTAATGATATGCGGTGGGTAGCCCTTATTTTCTAATAAATGCCTTTTCTAAATCGATGAAGGCAATATGGATTTCTAAATCCCTCTCTCTTCGCTGTTCAATTATTTGGTTAAGAATAAATATATTATCTATACAGGATCGGCCTTTACGAAATCCGCTCTGCTCTTCCCCTATAATACATTCTGTGATATTTTTCATTCTGTTGTTTATTATTTTCGTATAAATTTTGTAACTCGCATTCATTAAACTTATTCCTCTATAGTTTCCACACTTTCTCCGATCTCCTTTTTTGAATATATTTTTAATTAGAGCTGTTGTCTATGATTCGGGTATTTTACAGTTTTGCCAGCTGTTGGGTACAAGAACGGCATATGACCCTGCCGTAGAGGGAATTGATGGGTAGGGATGTTAGAAAGAATCTCTGGTAGTGGAGGACCGTATAAGAGCAAGAGTGGACTATGTATCGAGGTCGTTGGATTCAGAGGTCCACGAATGTAATATTGGAACAAAACCTATTCATGTAATAAATACTATGGAACTTTATTATCACACAATATAGGCTAAATAGATGCACTGAATTAAATGATTAATAAACTGAATAACAATTAAGATAAATTAAGATTGCGTAATCTGCAATGAACAATGGAATGCGTTTTGGCGGTAAGCTGGTCACGTGGCGATAAATGTAAGGAATTTATGCCAGCACTGAACAATAGCTTAAGACACTCGTAATTCTGTCTAGAATTAATAGATTGACTGTAGAAGAAGTAATCTTGATATAAAATACACAGAATAGCCGATTCACTGTGCACGCGTGGGGTTACACAATGCTCTCGAACTATAGACGAACTTCACGACGGATCTATGAAGCCGAGAATGTTGAAATTACTGTAAATAGTGTAATTTAATTACTCTCACACGATAATACTTGTATCTGTAAGTATTATGTATTTATTCGCGATTTAATAGCAAAAACCACTTTGGTTATTGTCTACAAATGGCGCGACTCTGGAATAGCGATCCACACATCTGCTACGTGTGAATGCTGAGATCTGACTAACTTGGCTATGACGCTGTTTAATATCACGAGGCGTCTTACAAGTACGCACCTGCCGGAAATAGTGCCAAGAACAGGCGGCAATAACACATATCACTCCGCTCCAAACTGCTGAATTGTGAAAATAGATTTAGCGGAGCGTATGAATATAAAGAATAACTAGACACGTAGAAAAATGCTAGTAAAACCTATAGCTTGCGTTAACACCAGCAATTGTTTGTCAAATGTAATATTCTTAATTTGCACATTATTCCACTGTATTTTATGAGTTCAGCATTCATTCCATCTAATCCTTGCGCTTTTCGATTTTTTATTGTTTTCAGCACATAATCTAGTTCCGCAAGGGTTATTGGATCTACTTCATCTTGTTTTGTTTCCACCTCAAAAGTGTTTTTTTTTTTTCTTAATTCGCACTCTGTGTTTCTAAAATACAGACTGGTATAGTGCTCTATCCATTGATTTTCAGGTATTATATTTAATTTTGCTACATATTTTTCCGTTTTGTTTAAATGCTTAAGTAATTTATACCCTATTAACTGTCTTCCATATATGTCATGCTCTACGTCATTGATAAATTTATTCCACGTCATTGATAAATTTATTGTGCTTGTCGTGTTATTCTTTTACCTTCTTTTCTTCTTTCTTTATATATCTCATATACTTGTTCTGTTTTCAGCTGTAAATATGCTTTATAAGCTTGTTGTTTATCTTGTATTGCTTTTTTAATTTCCGGATTACAAATTCTTAAGCCTCTCCTATTTCTTAATTTTCTCCTTGTCCCCAGCACTTCACTTGCTGTTTTATTTACTATTTTTGTTATATTTTCCCATTCCAGATTTATATCCTCCTCCGTCGGTAATACTAGAATGTTATTTACCATCCTATTTTCATATAGCTTTCTTATGCTTTCATCTTGCAATAAATAAACTTTATACACATCTTCATTTTTTCACATCAAACCTAAATAGGTTCAACCTGGCAGAGAACTTCCTCTGCTACTGTGAAGATTCTGAGTTAGACACAATGTACCATGCGCTATATACGTGCGCGAGACATAGAGAGGCACTCTCCTGAAACTTTGCATGCTTGTACAATTACTTTATGTCAACAACATACACTAAAATCATTGATGTAGTATGAACAGGTTTTTCTATTTTTTTTTTATTTCTTTTCATAATTTGCATAACAAATTTTGTGAAAATTTTCATAAAAGTTTTATAAAATAATTTTCAAGTCCTATCTTAAATATTTTACTGTGTGTTGTAGATATGTTCATTAAAATATCTAAAAGCCTGAAATATATCAAAATTGAAATATTTTAATTATTCATCATATAAACGCAGCTCGGCTGAACTAAAAAGTCCAAAAATGTTTATAATTTTTAAAAATACAAATATATTTGATCTTTCAGAAACTTGAAATTTGCTTAGTTTTGTAGAGATAATAATATATATTGTGCATGCCAATTTTTATTACCATTGGACTTACAGATACAGAGGAATTTATTTTTGTAAAAATAGTAAATTTACACTAGCTAAAGGTGCACCTCCAGCCTGAAATAAAAACTCACAAGCAAGATAATTCAATCAGACCAATGGGCAATGGTGAATTTTAAGAAAGCGACAAAGTTAACAAAATTATTTTTTACAAATCGTGGATCCCAAGCTGGTGTTACACAAATTGTGTTAATCAAAGGAAAACATCCAATGGTGTCAAGTCAGGCAACCTGGGAGGCCACCCCAGTGGTCTCTAACATGGATCCAAATTGTTACTTTTACAAAGAGATAATTAAACAATAAATTTACAGTTAGGAACTCAATCCAAGCCGCAGAAACTCTTCAAAAAATTAATAACAGCAAGAACTCAAAATTAATATAACTTAACGTCCACATTGAGGCTGCTATAGAATGTGTGGTGGAAGAACTAAAAACACTACGAAAATGAACTAGTAATAAACCAAATGAAAAATTATTAACAAGTTCATTCCAACAAAATTGCTTTAAATTTTGCAAGCACCCTAGAACTAAGATAAAATTTCCGGATATATTTCTTTTGGAAAATGTACAGTATATTGTTATGATACAGAGAACAATAAGTTGCGTCATAGAAATTAAATCATTCTTCAACAATTTGTGAAATTACGAAACAATGGAAGTGATGTTCGTTTGTTTTTGACACGATTAGCTTTTGCTTGGTCTTTCAGGGTATCTCTGTATCTGTATCTGGTACCCTATGATCCCCAGATGGGGCGAAGGGGCCTCCAAGTGGAGGTTTCATTACCTATACTAATTTTGATATGCTTATTTTCCGAGAGAGGGTAGAGGGACAGATGGTAAGCCCATCGCCTCGCAACCCCCCTCTGGAAACTAAGTATTTCTTGGACGTGAAAGGGCCGAGAAATTTTGTCCAGAGGCTCTAATTTAGGCTTGGAGTTCTTTTACGTGCTGTAAATCTACGACACGGGACCCCCAGTTTCAGGGTATATTGTTGCATAATTGATCAATTATATAGATATCTTAAAAATTCTTAGACAAATGTAAAGCTAACAGTTCGTACAAACTACCATAACGAAAACAAGCAATAAATAATTAATGACAATTCTTTCACACTGGCCGTGTGTAGGCTAAGATGGAAAGGTGAAGTCAGACTGAATGCCATAGCCGGGATTTGAACCAGGATCTTGGTTCAGGATCTTGGTTCAAATCCCGGCTATGGCATTTAAATTTTTCAGTCTGACTTCACCTTTCCAATAAAAAATGACTTTTCGGCTGAGCTTACAGACTTAGGTAGATATGGATGTTCATATAAGGCCTATGGTTTTGGTATATTTAGAAGATTTACGTTGGACCCCAAGGTATGGCGGCCCTGGTTGGTCGTATCAAAAATTGTTTCAGACAAGTTTTAGAAAATATTTAGAAGCTTTACTATAACTTTGAATGGGTTTCAAACTATGCCTACTACGATTTTTTCCCGTTCAACCCCTATTTTTTTTCCACCCTTTGAGCTAATGGATGGTGTTAGCAAAAAGCCTTTGAATCAAAGGGAGTTATAGTGATTTTTCAGTTTCCCATTTCGACCGACTTAGTCCTGTTTTTCCCATTAACGAACTCGTCCGAAATGTTTCACCTGTATCTACTATGTATGTCTGAAATGAATTTGTGCTAATTAAGGAAGTTAATTTGTGCTAATTAAGGAAGTTAATTTGTCCATAATAAATTATAAAGATATATACATACCGTACAAACAGAGTGCAAAAAAACAAAGTGCGGAAAATCGTAAAATAGGCAGGCAGTACCAAACCACGCATTTGGAGCATAGGCAGGTGGCAGAAGCTGTTTCACTGTGCTACATGCGTCAAATTAAATTAGTCATATTACAGACCAATGTGGTGGCCTCCAAGGTCGCCTGACTTCATACCGCTGGACGTTTTCCTTTGCATAACACATTTTACGTAATGCCAGCTGAGGATCCACAAGATCAGCGGGTAACATTATGGCTGCAGCAGAAATGCTTCAGACCACTCGTGGTGTACTGCAAAGAATACTCCAATCCTTGTTTCACCGTTATGTCGTTTGCTAGAATGAAAATGGTGATCTAATTGAACATTTGTACCTCATGTTGCCATTAATTAAGCAATAAGTAATTATGTTTGTTTACATTTGTGAAATTTCTCTGTAACTCTGCATTCAGAAGCAAAAACATTTGATTATTCAGTCAGAACTATTTTGGACTTGTAATGTGAATACCAGTATGCACAAATATCTGAGTATATTTGTATGCTTACTTCGAAACCTGCCTAAAAACTTCACTATTCAAACTACAATACAGTCCCGCTATTTCGAATCCCGCTATTCCGAAAATCCACCTATTCCGAACAGAGTTCAGAAAAAATACCGATTTTTTTATACTTTAAACAGGAGAAATTAAAAAGACGTTCGTGAAAAAACGTACATTTATTGTTATACAAAGAAGTTAAATAAAGATATGCATAGAGCCTAAGTTTGATAAAAACGCCTGAAACCAAATTGGAATGAAAGCTGGCACTTAATTTACGCCCTAACAAGTCAATACATTGATATTATTCATGAAATCAGCCTATTCTGAATTCCCGCTTAACCGAACGGTGTTCGGTCCCAATTAGTTCGGAATAGCGGGACTCTACTGTATGTGAAACCTCCAAAAATACCTTATCTCTTCTTACTTTGCATTGAATTTTTCAGGTCACTTTACGCAATTGGTCTGGGCTTCGACACGCGAGATTGGCGTGGGCAAGGCCCGCAGCAGGTCCGGGAAAGTTCTGGTTGTGGCCCACTACCGCCCCCCGGGGAACGTCTCAGGACTTTTCCAGGAGAACGTGCTGCCCCCGCTGCCTGACCTCGATGCGGAGATGACGAGCGAGTCCGGCAGCGAATCCAGCACGTCACGGAGCACAGAATTCTGCACGTAGCGGGAGCCTCGCGCACGTCGCAAGTTCTTCCTGGGATTCCGTAGATTCTACGAGTATACCAGACTGCAGTCAGAGCAGTAGAGTTCAACTGCAAACCGCTTCCGCTTGAGAAGCGAAAATGCCGTGAGAAGAGGAGCAAGCAAGAGTTCCCAGTTTGTAACTGGGTGAGAGTATCACTATGGCTTATATTATACCTTGCTGACAGAATATTTCGGAGAGAATTTAATTCCATTGTTAAAGTCGGATATCAAAAATCTTTAATTATTTTCACTGAAACAGATCCAAAGCATAACTCTCATTCTGGCCGGAGCTGTAAAATAACTTTATTAAACAAGAACCAAAATTATCACACGTAATCATAATGTCACGCCTGATCAAGTTACTTTAGTGACTGTACAGTGTATGATCAACAGGCTTTAAAACTTAGTGCCCGAACCCACAAAGGGAGATGATTCCGGTTACCAACAACTTGAGTATAGGGGGTGGGGGGTGATTGCGTAGGCCGATAAGACAGTCATTGATAGTAGTACCGAGAAGTGAATGCGCTCGTAGTACGGTGGCTCTTAAATTGGTCAACAGTGTACCTTGTCAATGTGCGTCTTTATACGTGTTCGGCATGCCGAAAGTAAAGTGTTCTAAAACGCAAACATATATTGAAACATTTGGGAGGGACTACTATACACAAACAGGAGAACGTATCGTCTTGCATGCTTGTAATGTGAGTTTAGATAATGAGAAGTTATTTTGTGGTCTTCCTATACCTGTATGCCGGTTTGTGTACAATCACCTGAACTAGCATAAGGTAGCTAGGGCATACGCCGAGCAAAGTCTGTACAGTACGGTTGCTGTTAACATATTCGATCGGGCACTAAGTTTTAAAGCCTGATGATCAATATCATTAGATAATTTCTGAGCGGTAATTGTTTACTGTCTTCAATTACCGACGCATAAAGGGAACAGTCAACATAGGGCAAGGCATTTGATGATTTTGTATCTTTTTATATGAAGGTTAAAAGATAGCTCGGATATACATATATATAAAGGTGTATCATGAAATAATTGATTAAATAAGGGCAATTTGTTTTTTGTTTTATTTTGCATTTTTCATTTTCAAGAGGTAGGTCATTTTTTGGCAATTTTTGGTCTTTTTTGGGAATTTTTAGATCATTTTCGGCATTTTTAGGTCATGTTATGGTGGAGGTAGAGAGAAGCTTTTCCATGTACAATCTTTACTTTCAGACAACAGACAATCGTTTTTATTTTAGAATCTCCGCCAAGTGTTCATAGTCCATTCTAATTCAGGTTTATTGAACACCATAGCAGTTTGTCTTGTAGCAATAAAGAATTATTTTTCTTTCTTCTAAAATGGCACATATTTGCTAGGGGCAATTTGATGGGCATGGCAATTGAGAAAGAATTTCTTTTTTGCTAAGGGTGTCCAAGTAGTATAAATTTACTTACTTTTTTAGAAATAAAATAAGTGTGTTATATATTGTAAATTCATATATAACGCAGTGGTATCCATTAAATTACTTTTAGCAATTAAAAAGCTAAATATAAGTAATAATGGTAAATTTATTGGTCTTTTTTTTATAAAATTTCGGTCATTTTTCACTATTTTTTGGTCATAAATGCATTTTTTATTTTGCTTTTTTTCACTAGTTTATGGTCATTAAATGCCTTGCCCTGTCAGTCATCAAACCATAGATTACTCCATTAGGAATTCGTTAGAAATTCATGACGAGACCTATCAAGCAAGCAAATCAAAATATTTCCAACAGTTTATATGAATTTAGATTAATGTTTTTAAACATTCATTTTTAGATATTATTTTTGCTAACTCCATTCCCGGCCATTAAAATACCTTAAACGGGAGTAGGCCTACTAACATTATTCAAAATTGTTAATTTTACACTACATGATTATGATTAGGCTACTTATTTTGTTACTCGACATAAAAAGAAGTATTCATTTGTTATTAAACATTAAAAAAAGTATTCAATACGTCCGTATCAAATATTTGTATATTTGTATCCTGTGTCCTAGATGCAGATAAAACCCCATCCTCATAAAATAGCAAGCATTTTATAAGATAAACGATCGTGATTGGTCTATATCCGAGGAATTGTTAAACGTTATTCATCAAGAACAAACACGCGGCTTATGAATGGAATAGTATGTAAAATTTAATTTCAAATGCAGCAAATGGTCTCCGTATTCGATTTGACCAAAGGTTTGGCCATAATAAAATTAAACATAAGCAGTGGCGGACGCAGAATTTTCTCTCGGGGAGGGATTTGAGGAGATAGAAAACTAAAATTATAATAATAATTTCACTTCTATTTATAAGAGTTTATAAAACTGTAATCTTGCCAGAAGTTTTGTTTGAATGTGAAACATGGCCACTTACGTTGCAGGAGGAACACTAGTTGAAAGTATATGAAAACAAAGTTTTATGGAAAATATTTGGACCAAAAAGAATGGAGTTTCAAGGGTTATTGAGATTAATTAAATGCAGGGAGCTAATACGAGCTGGATATGTTGCTTGAATGGGAGTGGAGAGGGGCATTTATGATCATTTTAATGAAAAGACCAGAAGGAAAATGATCATTAGAGGAACCGAGAAGAAGATGGGGCGATAATGCCAGGATGTAGCCTATCTAAGAGCAACTGATTGTAGAAATTCGAACTGGACACAGTTCACAAAGGACTAGTGTTTTCTGTATTGTGGAGTCCATTATGCTCTCTTTTCCAGAGAAATAAGCAATTTAAATACTACCAAACACAAATATAAAAAGGTGCGAAAAATCTACCGTTCTGATTCACATTTATAGCCTATTCGTTTTACTTTTTTTCAAATTGGGGGGGGGGGGAATGTGTCCCCCCGATCCCCCCTCTGCGTCCGCCACTGAATATAAGTAAGGAACATTATCCGGTTGTTAATTCGAGGTACAAAAACCATGTTAGTGCAAAATTCAATTCTATAATTTCACTGATTTTGCTTGAAAGAGTAACCCACAAACTCACAAAAACCACGATATTTTTATATTGATATAGATTCATTACAATTACAGTATAAATTAAATTTAGTAGTTTCGTTTTAATGACACACTCATATTTCACTATTTACATTTCAACTTTCTTCAGACACAAAAAAGGTGTTCATTTTTCCTCCCCAAAGGAACATAGAAATCCCAGATTATACACTTTATTATATTCCATACGACTCATTCCTATGGCGGAGATGTCATGTGAGTGACACAAATCAAACTCATAGGGTGGCGTGCACCATCCAGGAGTAAATCTTACTAAAGTAGTAAATTTAAGACGGAGACCTGGAGTATACAAGAACCAGTACATCTGTCTCACTCTTTAAGTCATACTAGTAATGTGCTAGAGTGAGACAGACAAACCGGTTTTTGTTGCGTCATGTTCCCGTCTTAGATTTACTACTTTAGTGCTTCTCTTTTAGTAACTTACTCTTTTAGTTGGTGTTGGAGAGCTCAATTGATAGTTACTTCTTTAGTAGTAACTAAAGTAGTAAACGATTTTTACTAAAGAAGTAGTCGAATTCTGCGCAGAACAGAGCAGAAACATTAGTGCAGCGCAGCAGAACACGTGCATTTCAATTGCCGGTATTATTCAAGTGCCAGATAATGAAAAGGAAAGGTTCGCTGAAACAATGAATATGAATTTGGGTTGTTCCAAATATTACCAATGACAATCTTCATGTTTTAAAATAGGTCTAATAGTAATGTTTTATTCATTACTAATTTTAATTCCTTCAATTGAATATTTTCAGTTTAGTAGCATACGTTAGGGTACTGTGATTACAATTTTTGTGCAAACTATTTCTGTATTATAATGCAAACAATTGGAATTTCCAGTTGATTTTCATAATTGATTCACTGTCAATATTATAATTATTTCTCTCATAATAATAATAAATTTCTAAAATATATTAAAATATTCTTCCCCAAAAACGATAAATCAATTATTCTACAGTTGTTTATCATAAATCTCACTATAATGAATTATTAATACTTATTGACTGTTTAACAATATTAATAAGAAGTATTACACAAAATCATGAAAAAGGGGGGATAAAAAGGATAACAAAACTAATAAGGGGCATTATGTTTCTGTCCTTTTTCAAATGCACAGAACATTTACTTAAAAAATATTACCTTATAAAAATAATAATATTACAACTGAGAAATGTAATATTTAAACAAAAAATGGCGGTACAATAATTCGGAAGCTATGAACTCCAATAATAATTATGTAGATGGTTGTGTGTTTAAAAATAATTTCAGTGACTACTTCTCTAGATCCTGTGCAGCTTCAACCTCCGGGCCCCTCCTTAAAATTTTCTTTCGGCACTCATGTTGGCATTTTTTTTCTATATAGTTTATAATGCTTCTCACTTTCCTGTCCACAGGGTTAATTAAATAGTTAGCAGCATACTATAGACCTGCAGCATCTGTTATAGTTTATTCCCAAACATGAAAGTCTCGTCTCACTCCACCATTCGAGACTTGGGGAGTCTTTAAGGAATGGTTTTACAATGTGTCCCCTTCTCAATGTACGCTAATCCCAGAGTCAGTCAAATTTTCTTTCGATGTGGCCTGTTTGGACATTTTTACACCTGGGTTAGAAAAAAGGACATATTATTCATTAACACTGCGGGTGCAACTATTGAACTTTTAGCTCTTATAATTATTATTATAATCTGGCATTCGCAATGTTGAGCTTTTAGTTAAGCTATAGAAGTGTAATGTAATAAAATTAATTTACAATAATTACATTAAATCGTTTAACAATGAGAATCACCTATTGTTCAGTAATTCTATGGTTAAGTAGCAGGGGGAAGTGTTTTCTGGGTAGCTCCAAAAACGGAGGCTTTCATTTATTGGAATGTACTATACCTCGCCGATATCTGTATCCATATGATTATCTTGAAATACATCGTCGTTTTCTGACCCAAAGTTAGGGAGAACTGCAACATCTAAAGGCCGATCCAGCTAGGAAGATATTTAAGAGCACATGAGCTCCTTGTACCGTGCAATGCAAACGTCCCTTCCACTCACTCTTCCCCTCACCTTTGGTGGACGTCTTCCTAGCTGGATCGCTCTCCGCAATGATATTTCCACATTTGACTGGCTGAAATCACATGGATGTAGTGAGAATCTGACATCGTTTCTTCCAAACGCCAAAATTTCATGTAAGGATTTATGAGCTTAATTATTTACGTTATTAAATGCCCTACTAGGTATGGTTCGCTTAATATTTATTAAATCACCTGCTACAACTCTCATTTTTGGTATACAACCTTCTTCATCTCAATAACTTATCCTCAGTTTAACTATGTAATCCATTTAATGTGATATGTAACTCATAACTCACGCAAATGCCACAGAACACACTTACTCCACAACTTTACTCCACCCCCTGAGTAGGAGTAAATATTGGCCTTATTTACTCCACAACTTACTACGTTAGTAACGTACTCCGTGTTGGTGCTCTCCACCACTTGTGGAGTAAGTTCATTTACTCTGGGAGTAAATAAAATTTTTACTTCTTTAGTACATTCCTCTATGTTGAAAGCCGCCGAGTTTAGTTTACTCCTGGTTGGTGCACGCCGTCCTTACTAAAAGAGTACGGTTACTAAAAGAGTAGCTTACTAAAGTAGTTAGAACTAAAGAAGTAAGGCTTACTAAAAGAGTAAATGGCATGAGTTTGGTGCACGCCACCCTTACAGATAAAAATGTGTCACTACAAGCTGGATTAGCTGCTGAAAAAAGTCGAGTTTTTTTTTTCGTTGAATAAAAGTTGTTTTTACGTGTAAGCCTGTGATTTCGTAACAGTCAGTAAATCTCGGCCTTAAAAAGTTCAAGCGTGTTTAGAATAATGCAAGATCAGATTAGATCGTAACGTGTTATTTAATTCGATAAGACTTAGGCCTCGTCATGTTTAGCTTCCAGAATTACGTGCATTAAAGAAATAAAGCAGCTTATGTAAGATAACAATGCACACTGATGTTATATTATAAATTAAAATTCTTACCGTGTTCACGTTCAACTGCCTTATTAGAGTTCTGAGTTCGATATCAACTGATGGAATAGTTTGTCTCCGAATTATTCAGGTTTGAAAAAGTTGGTGCTTAAAGAGCCTAGAAAATGAGTTACAGGACACGATTATGTCGGCACCAGGTACGATTGTGATAAATGAATGCAATGTGCGATATTATGCCTCATTACGACGTGAAAACAGAGCATATTGGTTATAAACTAATGCCATTGTTATTAATACAGATTTTATTAGCAATAGACAATTCCTAGACAAGCTAAAGGATTATCATCTATTTTATGGAACCCGGAGGTTCATTGACGCGCTTACATGAGCCCGCCATTCAACCCTATTCTGCGCTAACTCCATCCAAATCCTACTTTCCTTAAATTTATTCTAATATTGTTCTCCCACCTACTTCTAGGTCTAATAGGTGGTCTTTTCCTTTCGGGTCTCCCAGTCAATGTCTTTCCTCTCCCATGGCGCAACACGTCCAGCCCATTTCGTCATCCGTGATTTAATTATCCTTTAAAAGGTGTAAAATAGAGGTGTAAAAGGTGTATAATTATTTTTAAGTTCAGAGCAGTAATGTTAATTTCATGGAAACCCTTCAGAAATCTAATTAAATGTATCATCGCTCCCCGTGGTCGCTATTGAAAACAAAACGCATTCGATTTCTGCTCATCTCAGCTGAAGTCAAGCGGAAAAAGGTTAACCCCAATTCAACTTCCGTCGGGTCGCCATCATGACGTTTTACCGCAGAAATGCTGGCTTGCTGTTGCTCAACAAATGTCTAATGCCGTGTTGCGGACGTCTCCCCAATGAAAATTAAGTGTTAAAGAATGAGAAATAATATTGACTTGACGTTAGGTAAGCAAAGATCGTTTCCATAATCATTTTAGTTTACATATTATCCAATATCATGCACATTCTTTCTAGTGCCAACGAAAATAATACAACGCAGAGAAATATTCAAATGATGGCATGTCTTTCCAATTACTGTTTTAATCATAATCTTCAGTAACCGATTCAATACACAAAATAATTTTACTCCTTTTCAAGAGACTATCATAATGGAAGTGAAATGGCCATGCACATACAGATGTAACATAACAAAATAATACCGACGGTAGTCCTGCCAAGGTGAGCATGCTTGCGTCCTCTGGACAAGACGTCACAGATACAAGAAAGGATAGGCTTATAGGCGACCTGTTGCAAAGCGCATCAAAACTGGAAGAACTTCCCCAAGAAGAGTAACGCCATTGTTCTGTCTAAAATGGGCTCGATTATAGTTCTCTTGAATGTGTTGGCAATTTCACTTCCTCTTCATATTATTTGGCTTTGGTTTATAATATTGACTTGACAAAATACTATGTCAAAACAAATTGTATATATATCCAGTTCACTTAAGGGGGCATGTTAATAGAAAATAGTATATTCTTGTATTTCTAGCTACAGCCAGTCTTTTTAATAAAAGTAATGCATTAGACTACTTACTGTCGTACAGAACATCGGCAATATAGACATTTATAAGAAGGGAAACTTACAGTAACCAAGAAATATTTAAACTTATTTTTGTATTCATAACAATGTGTTGTTGGTACTAAAGTTTACACATTGAGTGATATAATTTTAGGGACTTTTTTCTCTTTTGAAATACTTTTTCTTTCAATTCAAAACATCCTGACTCACAGTTTAACTGTATACTTAGTTTCTGAAAGGCAGTTTCACCAACAAATCCTGATGATTTCAAAGTTGGTTTCAGAGAAAAAGATATACAGTGTTAATGAATAACACCGAAATATTCCACCTGTGTATAGAGGGGACATAGTCAACCCACTTTTATTAGGAAACTTTTGCTCTATGGATTCAATTTTTTCCTGTTATACCATAAAATCTCCCAGGGCATGGCCGCCATTGACTTCTAACATGTTCAAAAATGGAAAACAAAGGAACTTCGTTAACACTGTACTCATGAATTTAAAAAAAAAACTAATGCAGTGGCGGCCAGTCATGTGATTAGTCTGTAAATTTTGCAGATTATGAAAACTCTAAATTACGATATAGCTGTTGATGGATGATTAAGAATCTGGTTTTTTCGATCACTATGAAGGCGTGAAGTCAACTTATTGAAAATTATACCCTACTTCGGTTCATTATTGACTTATGAGCACAAATTGTAATGACTTTAATGCCCTGTAGCATACACACTTTACGTCATAGAGCAAAAATCTCCTAATAAAAGTTGCTTATTTATGTTCCCTCTAAAAAGATATACAGGGTGTTAATGAATAACACCGAAAGGCTAATATTTTACATAGGTAAAATATTTAGATGTCATTCATTAACACCCTGCATAGAAATCTGAATACGATAAAAAAGCATATAATGTTTTCTTAGCATAGCGTTATATGTTACAGATTACTCACGAATGGACTCACATATTTCTATTAATGCGATTTAGTGAGTTAAAGTGGACGCTATAAGGAATATAAAAAGAAAATATTATAATTTTTTTACGTTTCACCATTGACATCCCCCCTTAAAACTGGAAATCCTTGAACGAGATTAGATATACGTAATTTATGAGAGTTCGGACAGTTTAATTTCCTATCAGGAAATGAATATTAAAATACTGATATCTTGCTATAAAGATGGAACGTTTGAATACAGAAATCTTTTCTTACTCGTTCAAGAAATATGTCTTATCTCTGCAGGCTCTTGTAAATTTTTACTGTTGCGTGTGGCTGAATGCTTTGTTTCTTGTGGCCTGCCATCAGATTAATACTCGGTTCAGTTCAGCTGAATAAAGACCTGACATCGCATTTCCACTCATCTTGATTGTAAATCACATGTGTCGGTATACCTTTGAAACATATATGTATAATCGTTTCTCTCTACCAAAATGCCATTCACCAGTTGTTTTCTTATGCAATGAAGATTGGTGACGACTTTCTCTTATCTTTAAGGGGATTTTACGTGAAGAAAATTTAGTTTGCCGCGATTTTCTCAAAACAGCTCTTACGATTGTGTTTAAATTTTACACATGGAGTGCTTATACTAAGCGCTAAAACTTATACTTGAAACATTTTTTCACAAAAATTATCTGAAGGGTAGATATAAGTTAAGCCACCTATTATCAATATGTGCGCTTTACAAAATGGCCTCCTGATCTATATCAGAATGTGAAGTGAGAATAATGTAAAAAAATGTTCGAGAGTACATTAATCAGACTTTATTTGCGTTGTGTATCCTTCGGGGATGCGATGTGATGTGGTAACGACATTCTCTTCAGTTTTACAACCAATTTACATGAAAAAATGCCTACATAATAATTATATTATAATAAGATGCTAAATTTTATAGAGGAAGTTATGTGAATTTCACATAAGATTTTTTTAATAAGATAAGGGACGTTTCTAAAAAAAAGGAAAATAAGTAGTTTCAATATGTTGTATGCACAAATCTCTTTATAACCTGTTTAGTTTAAAAATTTTTATATTTGGTTTTAAATTTGATTTCTTTTGAAAGTAAATTTAGTCAACTTAGCTTTATTTCTGTTTAACACTACCTTATTACTCTATGGAAAGTAAAATATGCATATGAATGGTACTATTTGCTCTGTTTTATGTATATCAGATTACTTTTTAAACTCCCTGTATAATAAAATCTTTGATTTTTTTTTCATTATGTGCTTTTTCTGTTCGATATCAGGTGTTTTATTCAGGTAACTGAACTGTAGTTCAAATCTGAACTGCTGAAATGCATTGTACATGAAGTTATGGTAAATATTGGTGCTGAAACACGAAAGGCATATCATGTAGCAATGCTCGCTGCTGCTTCCCTAAACATACATACGAATTAAGGTTCAAACTGTTGTATTTATTGTTTCTAGTATCATAGATGACTGTACAATCAATATGTAACTATACCAACTGTGATAAACTTTTAGTGTACAATCGATATCTCGAAACTGTCCATTTTATAGATTTTTTTTGGGGGGGAGCCCCGTTAAAACCACAAACTTTGAGTGAAGTATAGGGTTCAATTCTGAGATCTAGTCTCTAAGAAAATTATCTGGCATTACGCATTGAAAGCAAGACAAAAACCCTGCGTGTTGCTGTGAAAACAATAAGCAGTTGGAAACCTAAGATAGGCTTATCATTAGGCCTATATTTTTTTATTTAAGGGGGTGATGGATGAAAATTTGAAAATTATTTTATAAAATTAGTCTCAAATACTAATCTATGAGTTGACAAAGATTATCTTTGTCATGCTAAAATTGGTACTCTATTTTAAGAAGGAAGAGACTTAAGCAGTGCCTTTTTTTCTAAAAAACAATTTAAGAGGTACTATCGATTTTGACTTGACAGAACATTGCCAGACTTACCCACATATTTAAAAATAAAGTGGAATCGCAGACAATATGCAAAAGGTTATGACTTTTAAATCCTCTGAGGTGTAGTTAGTTCATAGGCCTACATTAATGTGTCCAGTTATAATGTTTATATAAAAATGGGATATTTTAAACATTTTTTGCTAAAACCTGGGACAATTAAGGAAAAAAAGTGAACTTTTTGTTCATCCACACAATTTAGTGAGCATTTAAAATCTAGGCCTACCTTTCTCTCGTGAACTCAAATTTACCCCAAATGAAGTCTTAAATTTCTTTTGCAGACTGGTGTAGATAATTTATTTCGCAGAAGTAGACGCCACTGTATTTTTCACTACCTTTATGTATTTTATCAAGAAGTACATTTTCTTCTGAAACTTTGTCTTAAAAATCAGCACCTGATACCCCATTACAGAGTGTTTTGTGTGTCCTGACAAAGAACAAGACCTTCACTTTGCAAGTTTCATTAATGTAGCGTAAAATACAGTAGCCAATCAGAATCATAAAAAAGCGGGACATTTGACTGTCCCGAATAAAACTTTCGGGACAGTAGGACACGTCAAAAAACGGGACTGTCCCGGAAAACCGGGACGAATGGACACCCTAGCCTACATATAATTACTGCCTGTAAGCTGAAATAAAGTCTATGATAAACTCACAGGGTTTTTTGCACCTTTCACAAACAAATAAGGAACACAACTTATAGTCCTTTACATTCGAAGTCAGTTCGTACAACACATAAGGGTACATGATTTTGGCCCTCTATTTAGAAGGATACAATAGCCTATACTCTCAAGCACATGGTAGGGCCTACAGATAATGAACGTAACACTAGAAATAGCTACTTTAATGTAAACGATGTATATAATCACTTTCGTTATTTTGTTTAGCACAATTTTCTCCATATTTCAAAATTTGATGGAAAATAATGATCTTCTCCTACATGAAACTGGAAGATCTTTAAAGGGTTAAGCGTACCCCCGAGTACCCCCAGAAAAAGCAGTGGATTTAAGTACGATTTATGAATTTCAAAAGCAATCTTCAAAACTTAAATACTATAGAGATGGCTTTATCTTCAAGTTTTTTAAGTAGCTTACGGTCAAAAAGTAGATTTTCAGATGGATTTTTAAAAATAAAGTACTTAAAATTTACCTGAAACATGTATAAAAATAATATAGAATCTAAGAAAGTTTATCATCAGGACACACATCCAAAAAGTAGCTGCTCGATGTATTGAAAAATACTGAAAAATGTGTAAAAAAAAGGCATAAATTGATCACTTTTATGAGGATACAGATTTAGAAAAAAATACATTTAAAATACAGTACTAAAAAAATATTACAGACAAATGTGTCAGATTTTGTAGATCTTTTAGCCATTCTATGAGGAAGGTGTGTACCAAAATTGAATCGTCTAGGTGCACAAATGTAAAAGTTCAAAATATCACTCAACACTCTCTTAAATAGAGGGCCATGGCTTGCACGCAATCCCATCACAATACAATTTACAATCAATCACTTAAACGTACCATGCAAAAACAGCAACACATTGAATCCAGTGATATTTTTGTACAACTACATTTCAAATAGACTAGAGCCAAAAATGTAAATAGAAAAGATCATTAAATAAACAGCAGCTCTGAATTCCGAATAGGATATGGAATGAAAATATTGATTTATTTTTAACAGACAAACTATGCAATTATCATTATCGGGATGGCTGTTTCGAGATATTGATATTATTTATTAGTGATAAAATTTTGTTATAGAGGAAAAGTACAAAAGCTATTACGAACATTTGAGTCAGTGAATTTGTTTGTATGATGTATTGCAAAGACAAGCACAACCAGCTTCTCGATATTTGCACAAAATGTTCCTGTAAAGCAAACACGAATCTGTTAATGTTAATAGTTATTAAGAATACTAATGTTGTAAGCGTTGAAATGTGATTGCAGATGCTATGAGTGTACACGAAGAACAATGATTATGATTCATAATTCTTGGCGTGTAAAATAACTAGAGATTGAAATGAATGCATACATAACTTTTAGAATTATCAAACTTTATCATCTCTTGGACTGGAATGCTCTATTCTAGTATACACATCTCTCATCACAATATGGGGCGTAGCTAGCAAAGTACATATTCATCAACTACAAGTTGTGCAAAACAAAATTCTTTGTAAAGCTACAAATGCACCAGGGTACAAAAAAAAAATAGTTAACTCTATATTATGAACTTGGAATTCTCCCGATACAGGAACATATTCGAATACAGTCAAACCTCTGTTTAACAAAGATCGATATAACGATAAACCTGCATATAGCAATATTTTTGTTTGGTCACAGCGAATTTCCTATCTTAATAATGTTAAATGTAACTCACTATAACGAATGAAGATACTTTAGAAACACCCTTTTATAACAATACTTTGTAGTTCAATTGTTATTGCAAATCAGTAGTTTAGCCCTGAGAATGGTAAATTGGTATCAGATTACTGTCCTTCGCAGCCACCAATGTGATAACTGTTTCATTTCTTAGAAATTACAGAAGAGAAAGGTACATCAGGTAAGGGGTGGAAAATAGGGTCACTGAGGGTAAAATCATTCCTTACGTGTGCAAAAACATGCAGTGAGTTCAGTTACTACTTCAACCTAGTTAAAAAAATTAAAAAAAATAAAAACAAAACAAAAAAACAGTCTACCAAGCAAATAATTTTAGTTTTGTTTAGCCATGTGATGAATTTCTTGCTATATTTTCTTCCCTTTTCCCACCATTTACGAGTTTGAAATTTTAGTAAATGCCTGGCTCAAAGCTCAAATTTGTGATATTAAACCAGTCTGTTCAGCAATTTTTCAGCATGTGTGTTTAAGTGATGGTTACCATTCAATGAATTCAGTAAGTTTAGGAACAAGGTAAGCAATCTTTTAAAATCTGGATTTATGATTCTTTATTTTTTGCTTCCTTAACATTGAAATATCCTATATGAGTATCCTAAAGTACTTCATGCAGACTTCCCAATATTGGTATATCCAACCAGTGAAGGAAGTGGGAAAAATCCAGAGGTGGTATGCTAGTGTTTTTAAGTACCTTCCTCCATGAGTAACCAACCCTGCTTTATAAATGATTTCCAAGTAGGAGCACAACACAAGACTATTTCTTGTACTGTTGATTGACAGACATTTATTTATTTCATGGTCAAAGAAACCACCAATAATGGCCGTGAGTGTCGGCATATTAACCACTTGTATTAAATAGCCACTGACTTTCAGTCCCGGTATGCTGTTTAACAGTTTAAACCAGTGCCAGTATGCCATTGGACCTTTAAAACCAGTGACGTTATTCCATACTGGTGCATACCGCCTCACTTCCCTCACTGTATCTAACCCCTCAATATAACAATAACCCTCTTATAACAATATAATCTGCTAGGGCCCACAAATATTGCTATATGAATAGGTTTGACTGTACTATCAAAACCATTTTACAGCTAGGAGTCCCTGGTGCATTGGTTTACAATGTTAGAAAAATTACTTTAATACATAGAACAAGATAAATAAGATAACTTCCACAGAATGTGCTACAAGATGATTCAGAAGAAAGTGATCAGTAAATTATTATCTCAGATTTCATAGGCTATGTGGAAGAACTGTTCATCTGTTCACAAAAGAAAATTTTGCTATAAACTGCATAAGCTAGAGTTGTTATTGTGATATCATACAGTAGGAAGCCGATCGTATCGGTGCCTGGTGGCAAGAGCATTTATAAAACAAGCCCAGACATAGCTTTTGTGCAGAGAGATTTGTGCGTCCTTAACTCTTTGTAATCAATGGTGGAGAAAGGAGAAGAAAAACAAAAGGAAAAAAGACAGCAAACCCATCTCAAATGCAAATTCTTGTATTCATTTCTATTGAAAACAAAATCGGGTAAATTGATCTAACAAAGTGCAAGAATGCTTTTGTTTAATCAGTGATAATTGTAATTATGATATACAGAAAATAAGTTATTTTTTTAGTCTATCTCAGAGTTAAGCTCCATATCGATTCATTAAGCAGGGCTTGTGGAAGAACAAAGGTCTAAAGTTTGATACTTAACCTTAATTCATAATCCTATACACTGATATCAGAGATTCTTAAAATATGTCAACATTTCACAAAATGCACTGGCAAAGAACTCCTCTTAATGTACGTATGTCAAATTATTTCACAGTAATATACCTTCTGTATATAACAGTATTCATGTGAACAGATGAACAGTTCTTCCACATAGCCTATGAAATCTGAGATAATAATTTACTGATCACTTTCTTCTGAATCATTTCAACTTGATCAGCAAAATAAACAAACATCTGACTGCATTGGAGTCAAGGCCCTCAATGATTAGAAACGTGGCATTGTAGTATAGTCACAGTATAGTATAACAGTAGCGAAGCTCTAATGAAAGGAAAATGCATCCTTTTGACAGATCGGTGCGACACTAGCACCCCAAGCGGCAGGCAAGATTGAACTAGCAAACAGCCATTTTTAGCATTGGAAAGATACGAATATATGGCTGTATTTCTTCTTATTTTTAAAATTACTAGAACGAGATTATTACCGGAAAGGCATACTGGTGAACTCACCAAATCATAGACTTTATGGTAATATAAAGAAGTTGTAGTTTCAAGATCGATGACATTGTATATCTTATAAAGTATCAGACCGGTTTCCCGATGTGGTTTAGTATGGATGCAAGCGTGATAATCACAAATTGGCAATTTAATTTAACAAATAACTGTTTTTGCTTACCTCTCAGGATATTTAGGGAACCTGAAGAAAGATAAATCGAGAGATTCCTTTGGTTCCTTTGGCTGTTGGTGCAGTTTATAGCACTACAAGCATTTCCATAAAATATTGTTGACATTTTTCCACTGCCTTCTAGATTGTGCATTTTTCATAAGAAACAATGTAACAGATTGTGTTATCTCTCGCTCACCGCTACGAGAGCTGCAGTCGCGCCGGTTGAAAAAAACTGTATGGAGCTTCGCTACTGTTATACTATACTGTGGTATAGTCATGATTTCCCATTTAAAAAGCATGTTACCTTTAATTAGTTGTTACTCTGATACCAGTCAACCGATTTGTCCAAAATATATAGGCTTCTTGCCATGGACGTTATAAATACAAATACCAAGTTCCATAAAAATCCAATTAAGTGTACTTTACCTATCACGCGTACAGACACACGAATGGAAGGACAGACGGACAGACTTTTTTCCGTCCTGCACACAATCTCATAAAGTACCACACTGGCACTTAATAACTGAATTGTTTTCACTACATTAAAGTTACTTGAGTAAATTAGCCTTCATTTACAATCCCTGGAGATATAGCCCTTTGAAATCAGATACATATTTTTGGAACACGATGTATATTTACCTCAAGATAACTTTTTTGTTGCCTGTGTACAAGATTTAGTTTATCTACCGAAATATGTGTATACTCAGAACATCTGCAACGTATTGTTTTCTTTTGTAACAATCTCAATTTTAAAACAACTTGCGCTCAAAGTAACTTAGATATTAACAGTCTCTACACTAACTGTATGCATATCTGCTTCGTGGTTCCTTTGTATAAGTCACAAGTAAAGTGTACATCAAAGTCTTGAAAATTATATTTTATATCTGTATCAAAGGAAACATCCCACTCATCCGAATTATGTTGACTTCTCAGCAAAATTTCAGGAAGTAACACATCTAGCCATTGATATTTCAGGCTCTGAGATATCTGAATATCTTATGGGTAATAAGCATTTTGAAAGTAAAGGAGTACTTTAGATCGAGCTGAGAAGAATAATATTTTGTTTGGAGCGTGGCAGTGAATCATAGAGAGTAAAAAAAAGGAAGAAAAGGTGGTGAAGAATGATTACCGATATAGCTAAATGAACAATAGGATGAGATGGAAAGATGAAGTCAGACTGCAAAGTTCAATGCCATAGATGGGATTTGAACCAGGATTTTCGGCTCTCTGTGCTGCTGATCTTACCAACTGAGCTACCATGGCAACATGCTGGTACAACATTAAACTCTCCAACTGACTCATAGTCTAGTGAGTCGGAAGAATCTGGTTCAGATCCCAGCTAAGGCATTGAATTTTTCAGTCTGACTTCAGTCATCTTAGCCTACACATGGCCAATGTGAAAGAATTATCATTCCAATAGAATGTTAATGGATTCTGTATGTGTCTAGAAATGTAGCTGAAAGTGTTTATATCACTGGAAAATGCTAAATTGGAATCAGTTCAACCATTCTGCTTTTCCTCCTTCATGTTCTGTATTAAGAAAATCTACAAAATGATTTCAGGCGAAATGTTGCTTATGTGGCTTGTAGCTTATGTGGCTTGTAACAATCTCCGAAGGAATCCTTCAGAAGTTCTAAAAAGTTGCCTTGTTTTAAAAGGACCAACCAGTGAAATTAGAAAAATTTGCAATTTTCAACCAGTTTACTAGATTTTTTATGCGTAGGCATTGTGTTTTAACAGGCTAGGTTGGATCTATGGGACCTGTTCACTGTTTCCTCATAGGTGGTAGTAGCTGCTGATATACGTCCACTGCTAGATTCGTCTAGACAATAGATCTGCAGTTGTGAAATAAAGTGTTGGGGTTTTCATAGGTAATCCCAAGAGAGATTACGGATTTATCAATATTTGTGAGAACGAAGTTCGAGCAAATTTATCTGATGAACTCATAAACTTGAGTAGGATTTACTAAGACTAGTCCATGAATATCATGTAAAGGATTTTGTAAATAATAATTATTTTCTTACTTTGTTGTCAATATTCTGCCAGCTGTTAAGATCACAGCATACTAGATAAATCAACAGTCCACTATTTGATCAATCAATTCAAGTTCCCAATGCTACCAATAGTGCATATCACAAGATGGGGGGGATCGTGGTGGTTGCTTACATCAAAACACTATAAAAGCACACAAACTGGCTTGCACCAAAATTGTGTTTTTAATAAACGGACATTATATTATTTCAATTTCCAAACAAACTATGTTGTATGAAATAATGTGATTCAATTCTGCTCAATGGCAGCATGTGATGTACTAATCACCACACGTTGATGCCTTATGTGTCCAGTAATGAGCTAACGTTTTATCAAATAAAATTGCATCCAAGCAATCCAAGGAAGGATATTATAAGATAAACGATTGTGACTGGTTTAAATCCGACTGGATAAATTCCGAAATTTAATAGTGAGATTCTTCCTTCATTCTTTGTTTGTGGAATAAATAATTTACTTTTTACAGGTCTAAGAAAAAACGGGATAGGCCTAATGTGAGGGAGCCATGTGAGGAACCTTTATAAAAATTGTTCCAGTCCCCTACACATTGTTGTAAAGCAACATTTTTATGTATAAAGCTATTTCTAATGCTGTTCCTAATAGAATATTATATTATACCGGTATATTTATACTGGTATATAAATATAAATCCAATCTAAAGAATTGTTTTCCCTTCTTGTGTCTGTGAGAAATTGCTCTGGTAATTACATGCTTACTCGTGAAACTCTTTTCCCCTGTGCATTGGCGGGTTAAAGTTTGATGACTGTGTGTGAAGCGATTTCATAACTATAATATTTTAAAAGAATGTTGAGCTTTTCCAGAAAAATTCTCCTTACAATGCAATTTTGATTACTGTATTGTTCCATAAAACTTTAAATTAAGAGCCTTTATGTAGACACTCAACAAGCTTTCTCAAAATAAAAATAAAAAAATAAAAAAAGGAAAGCCTGTTGTTACAACATTATTGGAACAATTTATTTCTTCTTATGTACAGCAATAATATGTTACACTTCGGCTTTCCCAGCAGCGTGTAATTACCGGAGTAATTTCTGTGCACTGGGGACACCATTTAGAAAATTTAACTGTGAAAGCTTAAAAATTTAATCAGAAAGAGCACTTAAGCTGTACGGTAGTGAAAAATTACTTGCAAATTTGAGTAGGCATAAAGCTGACATGAAATCCCAATTTAAAAATTTGACCTGCACCACTTAATGAATTTTTCATACGTTCTTCAGCCTTGATGTTCCAATTTTGTCTTCTTTTTACTGGTTGATCCCTTGTATTGTATTGCATTTTTTATTGTTGCATTTAATAGAATGTACTTTATATTCGATGAATACATATATCGTTTCTTTCTTTTTTCTTAATAAATAAAATTGAACTCAATTTTACTAAATTTGATCCTCTGACCCAAAAATCCGGATGAATGGGATTCAATGTTGTTATTAGACATGCTGAGACTGTTTTTATAGCTTAGTATTAGAGTATTTTTAAGTGCATTACACATAGAAGTAGCTTGGTAGAAATTTTGTATTGTTAAATAATGTCTAGTATGTATAAGATTCATCAGTACACTGTTGTTCGCATTATTGATGAAATAGGACAAGAAAATTATAAAATTTAACTGTACTGATAGATTATTAGGTACAAATTGATGTAGGTTTGCCAACTTCGAATTTATTCTCATTTTACTTTGTTTTTTTTTAATATATGTCTATGCAGGGTGTTACAGAGCTTGAGTACATAATAGTTACTACAAAACGGAGTTACTTTAAGTGTTACATCAGATTTAGATTGGTCCCACAAGAATCTGTCAAAACTGCTTATAGCTTCTTCTCTCGAGCATTCAACAACTCAACTCAAGGGAGAGAAAATTATTAATCTCTCATTTCCAGGGTCACCTGCAAGGCGGCATCAGCAGGGACATAGTTGTCTCTTTTACATAACACAGACCTTTTCTCATTTAGGCTATCTCACTTCTAACAGAAAATGGCAGTGGAGCAATCTCGGTTATTCATTCTCAACACCATCACACATATATTAAACAACTTAGTCTATTTCAGTAGTTATTACTTTCTCACATTTACGTATACAGTAAAATATCAGTATAACAAAATTTAGGGGAACCTCAGAAACCAATTTGTTATAGTGAAATTTTACAGGTATACAATGTTCTGGACTTTTTTTTAAGTCAAAATAGCCACCAACCACTGCACATGAATTTAAAACTAAATCTGGTATACTGCTTTGTGGTAGAAGAAAATATTGAAGACTACATGCCATGTGTCAAACTCTGTTGATCACTGTGTTGCACACCTTCCTCTTCACTCAAAATGTTTGCCACAATTCCATCATCTGCGATTTCTTGTTACGCTATCACATCACAGTCCACACTGACATAGTCATTGAGATTCACCCTTGCAGGCCCATCTTACTTTTCACACAAACGCTTCCAGTTCTCTTCTCTTTCTATGTCATCTAGCACTTCACTCCAGCTTTTCTAAAGCAATTAGCGATTATTATTTCTTCTTTAAGCTGTTTCCATTCAGCATTCAACACTCAGCATTAATATCTCTCCATGAGGCAATAATACACAGCATACACCAGAAAAAATAAAATTATATATAAAGGCAAATAAGAAAAATTTTATTTTGTTATACTAAAAGTTCTAAATTTGTTATAATGAAATGTTTTAACACATATTAAATAGGGAAACGAGAAGGGGCCAATACATAATTTTGTAATACTGAGAATTTTGTCATACTGGTGTTTGTTATACTGGTATTTTACTGTAAATGAAAGTATTGTGAAGGTGACAAAAATTGAAATCGAGATAACACTGGAAAAACATGAAAACGAAAAAGGTTTTTGTAATTACATCTGTCTGTTTATTTGTAGACATCTATAGTGGGTAAACGGTTCATTGCATTTATGTTTTTTTTTTATGGAGATTGTAGGAATTTTATCAGACTGCCTAAAACTGAAATTCTATAACTGAAATATTACAGGAGCTCCTGGTAAACCTAAACATGTGAATGACCTATATGCAATTAAAGCTTGTTAAACAAGCTGAATAAGAATAATAATAATACAATAACAATAACAATGCAGCACTTGTTAGATCATTTCTTATTTTATTTTATTCTTGAGTCTAGGAAGGAATCTTTGTATTGACTGTTAATCTCTTGTGCTGACAATTTTATATTTAACTGAAAATATATAAGCTAGACTGATATTAAATATAAACTGGGATATTCTTTACTGTTATATTTATTAAGATTCTCTAGAAATAATCATTATTTATGAGACTGCAAAACTAATAGCTGAATGTAATTTACCAGACACTAAAGTCTAACCTGCAAAACAAAGGATTGAGGAAACATGGGTGAGCAAATAATCCAGAGGCCATTCGTCACTAATCGATCTTGAGAGGGTGTGAAGAGCAAGCATTAGAAAAAGAAATGAATTCAAAGATAAACTTCATTTAATAACAAATACTCAAAATAACTCCAGAACATAGTATGGAGTTAATTTATGATTTGAATAAATGGTATTAACAACCAGAACAATTATCCAAAAATGATGAACATTGTCAACAACAATATTAACAACAATTCCATTAAAAGAGAGAAACATTCATCAACAATGAAAAAAAAAGTTAAGATGATCAATCATTTGAGTATAATAAATATACCATACCAATTTGTACTTGACTTCCTCACTAATTAAAAAATTACAAAGGCCAAAGTACATACATAAATGAGGTTACTCGGGAGTACTCCAAAACGGTCCTAAATATGTGTCCTTTAATAGAAAATGCCCTAATCTTCGAAACCTGGAAGGACACTCTAAGCTCAGTCGAACCATAAGTTATTTAATTATAGTCACACACCCCATTGCTGAAAAGAGCCTTGAAAGAACTTTATCCAAATAGAAAAGTGGAATGCTTAACTATAGTGGTAATTATAGTTCCACAAACACTAATATGAAATTTAATTAATTAACAGGGAATATTTATAGAATAAACTGGAATGCCATTTACTCCATAAGTTCAGGAGGATAGATAACAGAATAACTAGTCGAACCATAAGTTATTTAATTATAGTCACAACATCTAATTACTGAAAGAACCCTTAAACGATCTTTATCCAAACAGAAAAATGGAATACTTAACTATAGCAGTAATTATGGTTCCACAAACCCTACTAGGAAATTTAATTAATTAACAGGGAATATTTATAGAATAAACTGGAATGCCATTTACTCCATAAGTTCAGGAGGTTAGATCACAGACTAACTACTACAATAGAATAATTACAATTTGAGTTGAACTTAGACACTAATGCTTCACTTACCAACTTTTTGGTAGAACATGTTTCAAGGACCCTTGTCCCCATCCTCGGCTACGTGTCCAACTCTAAGTTCAACTCAAATTGTAATCATTCTATTATAGTTGCTTCACTGTTTATGTTCCATCATTTTTTAAATAACTACTACAAGTTTAATTAATTGCAAAAAATTAATAGTCTGATGTAGAAAATTTTTCAATTACTTGACTATGGAAATATGCGAAGATCAATACTCCAAATAATTACTATTAAATTTAGAATAATCCACAAGGATAAAAAAAAACTAATGAAGAAACGTACATTAACTATACTCCGAGAGTGTCAAACAGTAATACTGACTAGCAAAATCACTTACTTAAATCCAGAAGGGAAATGACGAAATTTGGAAAAATATAGAACAGAGTATTCTACCGCAAAAGGGGAACAATGAAATACCCACTACTAGTTTATATATATATATATATAAGACCCAAGGTGAATAATGTAATTTCACATTTATAGAGTGCAATAACTATGTGTAAACTCAACTAAGTATTGTCAGCAACTGTTATATTTTAACTCTGTACAACACTAACAAGGTCTGATTTCAAAACTATTCAAAGTCAATTACTATGTAAGGTTCAAAGGCGAAAATGATCGGATAAAGAACTATAAAATTATTTAAATGAAAGGTCAAATATTATAACTGTTCTAGAATTATATAATTTTGACTAAGTGCAACAATGACAAAATCTACCCTCCAAAATAAATTCGGAGTAAATTACCATGTAAGGTTCAATATCAAAGATATAGAATCCAGAAGAATAAAAATTATTTAAGAGAAAAACCAATTAAAATAACTATTATGAGATTATAATAATTTTAACTGAGGACAACAATCACAAATCTGATTTTTCAATATATTCAGAGTAATTTACTGTATAGGATTCAAAACCAAAAGTTATTGTGTACAGAAAAGTAAAATTTAATTAAGTGAAAGGGCAATTAATATAACTATACAGGTCAACAATGGAAAAATTGTTTGAAAACTAATAACTGATTCTTATAGATTTTTGGGTGCTGATTTCAGGAAAAATTGTAAAAAAATTCCATCACGTACCATTTTCTCACAATCTGTAATTTAAGTTTCAATATTCCGGAAATCATTGCACTATAGCCTACTGGTGTAGTAATTGAATAAATTAATTAAGTCCGTTTTACACTATTGTTATCATTTATTACACCATTACTTCTTTTATACAGTGTATACTATAGATACACTATTCTATCTAAGATAACTAATAATGTGGAGTTATGTGTACTAAGTAATAACAGGAATTTATGGGTCATCTTCTCTTGCAATGCATGACTCATTTCCTCCAACTCCCACATACTCTTCTCTGTTCTGTACAATACAGTTGCAAGAATCAGTTGCAATTATAACATTGTGTGAATAGGTTCTGTTGTGAAATAGTTATTTCTATAGCCTGAATTTAAACGATATTTTATTTTTTATGGTGTTGTACCAGTTGTGACTTTTCTTGTGGTATTCTGTGTAATGATGGCTTCAAGGGGTTGTGTCAATTCACCAAATAACTTCTGTTATATCTGTGGAGAGTTTGTAGTGAAAAAACAGCAAAGAAATATTACAGACTTCGTTAGGAAAGTGAATTATGCATATTTTGGGATAAAATTAGGCGACCAAGATAAAACATGGGCTCCTCATCGAGTTTGTTCAATTTGTGTGGAAGAGCTCCGACAATGGTCTAAAGATAAAAAAACATTGTTTCGTTTTGGAATTCCAATGATCTGGAGGGAACAGCAGAATCACATTGATGACTGCTATTTCTGTTATTGTAATATACAAGGGTTCAATCAAAAAAATAAGAAAGAAATCGTGTATCCAAATTTCCCTTCAGCAATACGGCCTGTACCTCATGGTCCTGGCATACCTGTACCTTCAGTTCCAGAAAAACTAGAAGATGTTTTGATTGACTGTGAAACAGTGTCAAATGATGATGGTGATGATGACGAAGACTATATCTTAGGCAGTTCTGAACCACAACTTTTTTCACAGCATGAACTGAATGACTTGGTCAGAGATTTGGCTCTTCCTAAACATTCAGCAGAATTATTAGGCTCTAGATTAAAAGAAAAAAACTTACTGGCCCCTGGTACCTCCTTCTCATGGTTCAGGAACAGAGAAAAACATTTTACTCCATATTTTTCTCAAGAAGAAGGCCTAGTTTATTGTAACAATGTTCCTGGTCTGATGGAGCAGTTGAAAATAACATATAATGTGAATGAGTGGAGACTCTTTATTGATTCATCTAAAAGAAGTCTCAAAGCAGTTCTTCTTCATAATGGCAACAAATATGCATCAGTGCCAGTAGGTAGAGGTGTACATATTCTGATTTTAGCTTGCTTGCCCCTTTGAAATTCTGCAACCAGCCACAGCTTTTAACTTGCTTGACAAGAGAGCAAGCCAGATTACAACGATGATAAGAAATACTGTCGCTATGAGTCACAAGCTCTTCATAACCTGGTGGGTTTCACAGGGCCTAAGGAAACTGCAAGGCCTGGCGGAAAGAATATGAAACTGGGTATATCAGTGCACTGGTAAGTCGTGCAGTTACGTAGTTGAGGAACTTCAAATGTGCAAGCAAAAGGAGAATGGAGAATTTTACCGTGAAGGAAGCAGAGGAGAAACTAAAATGTGGAGAGTATGAATTATCAATGAACGAAGGTACTAGTCCGGCATGGGAAAAATTTTCAAACATTTTCGAGAAAACATCATAAAATCGATAATAACAATAACAAAAATCCTTTTAGCCAAGCCTACAGGCTGAGGTAGATTTCGAAGTGCTCTTGGTTTAATTTACTGTCGCTGCACAGCACCCTTCTTCTTTAGCCTTGGCATGACAAATCCGCAATAATAACTGCAAAAAAGAGGAAAGAGAACTTTTTCAATAAGTCAATTCTCGCCGTATATGAGAACTATCAAGAAACTAGTTATTGATTTGTAGAGTACTCATCAAGAGCTTTCCAACGATACCCCACAAAACGTAGTTTAAAAAATTTCGAATTTCTATCCCCCCACCCCCACCCCCACTCGTACCCTCAAAACCCCCGAATCGTTGGTGTCACTGTGAACTCCATAAGGAGTACTCTAATTTATTCAAACAAAGTTTCCCTCTATACTTCATAGGGGCCGATATATAAATGTTTTAAAATTTCAACCCCTTCCCCCGACCACCCCCTTGCGACAATTTTGCTCATCAACGAACTTGTCCGAACTATTTGGCCTAGAAATAACATATAAAATTTGGTTCGAATATCTTCAAAATTACGGCCGCTAGCGTGTAAAGATATATATATATATATATATATCACAATTTTTTTTAACAGGCGGTGGTTTCGTACTTAGGGAGGCATGAAACGTAAAGATATGAAAGAATTTTTCGAAAGTCATGACATGGTATCGATTGCAATAGGTAGATTTTTCTTCGAAATCTACCTAATAATAAAAATAATAACTGTGTTAAGACGCTAAAACGATTTTTAATACTTTATCCACCTTTTATTTATCTGCATGATGAATTTCTTCCACCAGCATGTAGAAAAGCAAGAAAGTATTACCTATACTTAGCAACTACTGTCTGATAGGAATGTCGCAAGCTTATTCTGGCTTGCATAAGTTGGGTTTAACCTGACCCAAGCAAGCCTAAAGAAACCTGCCTGCTTGCTAGCTGTGACGCTGGCAACTTGCTTGCCTGGCATTCAAGCGGGTACGGGCAAGCTAAAATCGAGATTTGTACACCTCTACCAGTAGGACATTCTGTATATTTGAAAGAATGTTATGAAAATTTAGAACTAATTCTAACTAAGCTGAAATACTGTGATCATGAATGGACAATATGTGGCAATCTAAAAGTAATTTCAATGCTCCTTGGACAGCAGGGAGGATATACAAAATATCCCTGCTTCTTGTGTGAATGGGACAGCCGGGATAAAAAAGAGCATTGGATCAGGAAGGAGTGGCCACCTAGGGGTTTATTAGAACCTGGAAGCAAAAATGTGATTTGGCAAAGTTTGGTTGATCCACGAAAAGTCCTCCTACCTCCACTTCATATCAAACTTGGATTAATGAAACAATTTGTTAAAGCTCTGTCAAAAGAAGGGGAGTGTTTCAAATACATATGCCACAGGTTTTCTCAACTGTCAGAAGCAAAACTAAAAGAAGGCGTTTTCATAGGACCAGATATTAGAAAACTTTTAAAAGATGAAAACTTTGAAACCAAAATGGACGAAGTAGAAAAAGAGGCGTGGAAAGCTTTTAAAGAAGTTGTAACAAAATTTCTTGGGAACAATAAGGACCCTAACTATAAGTGTATAGTAAACAACATGCTATCAAAATTCAAAGACTTGGGTTGTTCAATGAGCTTGAAGGTACAGTTTCTACATTCTCATATCGACTACTTTCCCGAAAATCTTGGCGCCGTCAGCGAGGAGCAAGGAGAAAGATTTCACCAAGACATAAAGGAGATGGAATGTAGATACCAGGGAAGTTGTAACGTGAACGTGCATGCAGACTACTGTTGGAGCATCTATAGAGACGAGCCGCAAGCTGACCACAAGAGGTTTAGTGACAGAAGAAGTGTTGAAGGAAAACGGAACTATAAGCTGTTGTAAAGGTATATATTTATTCATAGATTGTTTAACTTGAGCAAAATTCAAGACATAACTGTATTATTTCTTTATAAATATAATTTTTTTCCATATAGTATATTTACAAAACATATGCATTTTTCCATTTTTGTGTCAAGTTCATGCTTCTTTTGTGAAAACACCTTATGTGATAGGAGAAAATGGTGGTCATATTTGAATTCAGCACACAAAATAACATAAAAACCTGTCATTAGATTGCAAACAATTTTTAATGACCTTAATTTTGCAGACCTGTGCTATTATAAGATTATAACAATTTTGACTAAGGCAACAACAGCAAAACTGATTTTCAATATATTCAGAGTACATTTACTATATTGTATTCAAAACCAAAATTATTGAATACAGAAAAAAATAAGATTTAATTAAGTGAAAAGGCAATTAATATAACTATTATGAGATAATAATCATTTTGACTAAGGCAACAATAGCAAAACTGATTTTCAAAATATTAAGAGAATCCTATGCTAAATTCCAATGGATGAAGAATACTATGATTTTTTTTTATAACAACCAAATTTCAAAATATGAAGTATCATCAATGGTAAGTAACCTGAATGATCCTAACCATCTAAATCAGGACTGCTTCAATAGCTTCATAAGCCTAAATTTTTGCATATGCACAATGCACTATACTGCAATATAGATATCTATAGATATCTTTAATTTGCTATAACAATTGCAATTCCTACATCAAATTTGACTTAACCATGAAACCTAACTCTGAAGAATGTATGTTACCGTTTTGTGTTCAATTTAATTATGACAAAACTTTAAAGTTAACAGCCGAAACATTACAACAGGCAATCTACTATGTAAAAGAACAACATATATGTATAGTTCTAAATATAAATTTTTTTAATAATGCTTCAAGTAAGGCTTAAGTACGTAGAGAAACAGAAACAGACCTGGAATGTGCCAGACTATACAATGACTGCAATATTTGATAATCAATCGAAAACTGATTCAGAATCATGTACATCGCAAATAACATAATGGCTCTATTTTAGTTTTACAGAAAGGAATTTATACTATGGTACTTATCAGATTTATAGACTTGAAATTAGCTGAAGCACAAACGGAATTTCTAATTTTAAATGTCTTAAAGAAAAGGACCTATTAAAAGTTATACACCTTTAAGCATGATGCATTTACACTTAGGCCACCCTTGCTTGATGCTAGCTCAAACAGCTGAGCTATTTTTAGAGCGGTCATGAACTATGGGGTGATTCAATGAACATACCTAGACCATACATTTTTTTTATAATATCATAATCGCCTGGTCTTTACAACAGAAGTTTCCTTGTCGATTAAGCTATTATTTTAAATCCATTAAAGTAGAGAATTCTTTAACTCTCTGAGCAAAAGATTAATCAACAAAATGCCTACTTACATTCATTCAGATGGAGATAATATAAAAAATGTTTAATATCAATAGATATTACATCTTGTGAGCTTCTATACAAACTTCAAATCTCCTGTCGCGAGCCTGATGCACACAGCAAGAAAGCTATCTATGATCTGCCAGACTCGAAACGACAACCAGAACCTTACTCATAACAAACCAGAAGCGATAGTGGTGCTCACCGGAAACCGCGATGCTGGGATTAATCAATTCAAATATTTAATTAGATAGTGGCCGATTAAAATATATAATTGGCTACAACAACATCAATAATCACAGTAATGATAATAACAATAAAGAAAATAATAAGCTTAAATATAAGTTAAATTTAATAATTCCTTGAACAAATCTGAATTTAAAAAATGAAAGTAGGTATTCAGATACTGTACTATGCAGTTCCATAGATTTTATGATTTATTTTCTTGACCTAGAAAATCTAAATGTATTGAATACTGGTAGTAGGAGCAATTATTTATTCAGTGATTATTATTATTATTATTATTATTATTATTATTATTATTATTATGTGATGCTGTAAGAAGAATATTATATGAAGAAATCAGTAAGATCCCTAAATGTATTTAATCTGAATTTTAACAACTAATTGTTTAATGGTACATCAGGATGTTCTGTATCGTGAAGCTAATAACCGTTTATTTCTTATGCCATTCATTTACCAGGAATTCAATATGTTTCCTGATGAGGAAGTAGCAGTAGGTCTTTTTATTTTTGTGATTGAGTGATTTGGCAAGGAAGCAAAGAAGCATCAGAATACAGCAGCATTCTCAACCATTAAACTCTGATTCTTTAGGATTTCCTATAAGTAATGACAGAGTTTTGTGGGATCTGAATTAGAACAATTTATTTTCATACCAAAATAACATTTTCAAACTAAAAGATTTTTGCAAAACTCCATTATTTTGGATATTTAGCAGTTTTTTATGGTGTGTAACAATTTAGTGCTCAAATGGTTGCTTACAGTATATTTCACTGTTATTTAAAAGTGACTGTCTTCTTTTGTTTATTAGTGACATGTTTGTAATAATATAAAACTTTAGCTGAGAGATAAATAATATGATTTTTTCCAAACTAATGGCTATGGCTGTAAAAATCATTATTAGCTAGAATGGCCACTAGTTGCTCCTTTGCCCATGTGAAATATTAATATGTTAAAATGAAAGCTAATATTTAGAAAGAATATATATATATATATTTTTTTTTTTTCAATTAAATTTATGATGGTAAAGCATGAAGTCAATCACAATGTAAAATAGGAAGATGTTCAGAATCATCTTAGGATGTTACGACAGGAAGAATATAAATTCTGATTTGATAACCCTGTGTGCCCAAACATATTTTTTTTTATTTAATGATAACATACATCCAAAGAACAAAGGCCAACACAAGTTGAAGCTACTATGATTAAGATTAGCAATATGACCAATCTACATAATTAAATACATGCTTTGAGATGAAATTTGAGCGCTACTCAAGAATCTTCATGTACAGTTCTGTTCTTTTGACAATTTAGTGTGTCACTTCTATGTATAATATTTTTATTTATTTCCAATAAGGATTACTTAAGAATGTGTAATCTATAATAATTTTTTTCTCTTTTATCTGAAGCCATTGTAGGTTATTTACATAATATCTGAAAACAATAAATAAAGGTATCATTTATATAGACCTGTCTCGCATAATAAATTTGAGTAGAACAGAGAGTGGATAGAGGGGGAACAAGAGACAGAAGAAGTCAGCTCTACTACTTGGACAATATCTGTTGACAATGGTACCGAAGGTCCAAAACTAGTACAGGTGAACTATACCAAAAGTGAAGTTTTTGTGTAAAATTCAACTCTTTTGTATATTAACAGGGGCTTCTACCTGCTTATCTAGCAACCGAACTGGCCGTACATTTTTAAACAATATTAAGTGGTGATTTCACTCTGACTGACTTGTTCCCCACCCTCTACTTTCATTTTTTCCTCTAATGAACTGTAACTGTAACTGCTGGCAAGCTCGAAGATATATGGCTTGTTCTGTATCATCATGCCCATGTGTATCAGTGGTCCTTAAAGGCATGCCTCGGCAGACACATCCACTTTATTTCCGCATTATAATAATGAATAAACATGGATTGCGTATGCATATACAGTATATACAGTATCTTTTATTTAGGATGGGTGAAATTCAGCAAGTACTTTCGATGACTTCATAAATTCAATTCTCGAATGATTTAAATCAATTCTTAAATATTTTTTCATAATTCTAGATACGGTAAGCCACCATATGTAGGTTTCTCGGTATGAACACCTCGCACTAATTTCAAACATCATTAGTTCATTACTAAGTTACATGGATCCTTCAGGGTATGTTAATTTGCATGAGATCCAAGATTAGTGGCAGTTTTAGCTTAGGTTTCGCTAGGTGAAATTATTTACGTTATTTTCATCTTGTGGAACTTGTCAATAATATTGACATGTAGCTATGATGTCGATGAGACTGTAGGCTAAGAACTAATAAGATACATAGCTAATGATATTCATATGAAACACAAATATTTACGGTACATAGCATTTATCTACGAGGGCTATTATTTTTCAACCTCCGATGTGGTATAAAATGAAAACCACAGTGAAAATCAAAACTGTTTTATTTGGAACATTTAGGTGCACCTTCAAGCTACTTCTCTACATAGTCATGCTCCGATTGAGACATTTGTCGTAGCATGGTACCAACTTTCCAATACTCTCTTCATAGAAGCTTGCCACCAGGTATTAAGAAGTGTCTTCATGGCAGTTTGAAGTGTTTTGAAATTCTTCATTGGTGTGGAAGCTCTATCCTCCCAGATCGTTCTTCAACTGCCGAAAAAGATGAAAGTCACTCGGCACGGGAACGAGTTTTTGAAATCCATCATGACAGGAGATGAAACGTGGATTCGTTACAACAATCCAGAATCAAAAGAACAGTCCAAATAATGGATACACACAAATTTCCCGAACAAACCCAAGATCTGGCTTCCACGCCAACAAAGAATCTCAATATGCTGGTGGCAAGCTTCTATGAAGAGGGCATTTGAAAGTTGCACCTCGCTTCGACAAATCTCTCAATCGGAGTGTGACAATGTAGAGAAGAAGATAGAAGGTGTACCTAAATGTTCCAAATAAAACAGTTTTGATTTTCACAGTGGTTTTCATTTTATGCCCCATCGGAGGTTGAAAAAAAAAAATAGCCCTCGTAATAACAATTTGAATTGGAAGAGACAGTTGAAGTATTCCTTAATACTGTAGAAGCAAGACAGTATTACAAATTGTTTGGAGCAATCTTAAATTTACTTGGGGAATGATATCTTTTAAATATTGAGGCAATTTGTTTAATAAGTTAATTCCATTGTATTTTGCTTCTTTCTGAATTAGCAAAGTATTTTGGGTAGAGACAGAGAGATTGTTCCTGGATCTGGTGTTGTGGTAATGAACAGTTTCATTTGTTTCAAACTTTTTTAGGTGAGCTTTAACATATAGTAATAATTCATATGTATAAATAGAAGGCAGAGGTACGATTTGAAAACCTCGAAGATGGGTCTGCAAGAGTCAGTTCTGTTTTCTCCAAACAATATTCTAATAATTCTTTTCTGCAATTGAAATACTGACATGCTTTCCCCCAGTAAATGATACCATATCTAATAATAATGTGGATATGAGCCAAATAGGGAGAGCTGAGTGAATGATATTAGTTGAGTAGTAAATAGTAAATTGAGCGCGTGTTTCCTTATATTGGGATATCAGATGTTGTGCATATTCTAGTATGTGAATTTTTAAGTCATGGAAAGTGAGGGTGGTCACTATTGGTGGTTTAGCTGTAAGTGATGGATGAAATATTAGGTGTGTTAGAAAGATGTTAATTTAAAATATTCTGCACAGGTTTCATGGCAGTAAAATATTATACATACATCATTCTAAAGATTTGCATATTTTAAATCCAAAATAAAATCAGGTAAACTAATGTAACAAAGTACCAGAATGCTTTTGTTAAATCAATGATAATTGCAATTATGGTATGCAGAATATAAGTTAATGGAGTTAAGCTCGATTCATTAAGTAAGGCTTGCGGAAGAACAAAGGTCTAAAGTTTGATAAGCATATGTGAAGGAATATGTGGATGGTATTATTTTTCATAGCTAACTGTATTGCAACTTCCAAAGCCGTAAATGAACACTGTAAAACAATATGTTGTCAGGAGAACTGATTTACATTTGATAAATTCTTTCTGATATATTACCATAAAATAGACACAAAATTGGGTGTTACTTCGGTACCTCTCAACCGATTTGGTCCAATTTCAATAAGCTTCTTCCCATGGACGTTATAAATGCATATACAAAGTTTCATGAAAATCCGATAAAGCGTATTTGAGTAATCGCCCCTACAGACTTACGGGCAGACAGACATTTTCCCATCCCCCACACAATCTCATAAAGTGCCATTCTGGCAATTAATAATGTTTAAGGACATTCATCTAGAATAACCATGAAAACTGGCAATGAACTAAATAAATATTACGATGTGTTTACCTCGAAATATACAATTGCTTAAACTGTCATTTAAATTTCTTGACAGAATCTTAAAAAACATACGAGTTATTCAATTGTGAGTTTTGTGCTTAAGGTTCAAAATCACGTGTGATGTTGCAAGTTTAAGTTTGTTCAGGAGTTGTGTTGTACCACCTTTTCACATGACTGGAATAGGCCAGCTACAGCATGTCACAGTCATGGCGGCAAGTGTATTGCAGGCAGGAGGAGTGGGTACATTCTGATTTATTACAAGCTCATTTTTGTAGATTCCATAATGGAACTTTTACAGATTGCATAATATACACTGTTACTATTCTTTTATAAGTTTCAAACCAATTAAGAAGCTCATTTTGCTATTATCATTATTTTGAATATATTTAATATGTTTTCTCGTTGAATATATTTCTTAATATAAACTTTGTATTGAAAAGTTAAAAAAATATATTTTTTCTTTGCATCCGCATATTCAAAAACGTAATTTGAACTATGGTGGAGTGAGGAAAAAATAAATAGAAAAATGGGTTAATGCAAACAGCCAAATACTTCAAACACTAAATCATAATATCTATTATTTCTAAGCTTAAATTTTGTTTGTAATAGGCTACATAGACCCCACTAAACTGAAAATGCATTAAAATGAAAGAAATATGACCAAGAGAGCTTTCTGACCTACTGTTTTGCTTGTACATCCCAACTGTTTGTACTTTTGTCTTGACTTTGCCCTAGATTGAGTTCACTGCAGAGAACTTAAAGTGCTTCACCAAATAAATCACTATAAATTACTATGTGTGTGTACGTGCGATAACTCAAATACGCTTTATCGGCTTTTCTTGAAACTTGGTATATGCATTTATAACATCCATGGGAAGAACCCTATTGATTTTGGGGCAAATCGGTTGACCAGTACTAGAGTAATGCCCAATTTAGTGTCTATTTTATGGTAATATTAGATAGAATTTATCAAATAAATTACTAGAATTACTGTACAGAGCGAGAGAGAAAGAGCGAGAGAGAGAGAGAGAGCGAGAGCGAGAGAAAGAGAGAGAGAGAAAGAGAGCGAGCAAGAGAGAGACCGTAGTAATTTTAGAAAGGAAATTAAATTAAATGGAATTTTTTCCAAATGTTTCCACTTTTTACCTGTTGGCTTACTCGTTTTTATTTAGTTAGAAACTTTTGGTGACAATGCTTTTCCCAGAGTCATTTGCTCTCTGGGCCCGAGGCACATCTGTTCAGTCTATGGTAGACAAAAATAATATATCGCTTAATTAAATTAGCTGTATCCTATTAAATGTAAGTCATATTTCCCCAGATGAACGGTGCATTAATCTGAAGGGATGATAGGCTAATTCTTATTCCAGGAGAGCGCTCAATTTCCATGTCAAAGTGTGTACTTTCTCATTATCCCAATCTAAAATCAGGGCATATTTTTAATATGCCATGGCCAACCTGATTTTAAGCTAACTATGAATTTAGTAAGTAAAATTTTTCAATCCAAGCTGATTTACAAGTGAATATATGCACAATGTGATGAAATTTAATATTGCAAATGCTATTTTTAGAACTGAGATATGATGTAATTTGTAAGCTGTTACAAGGGAGATTTTGTAAGTGTGTGAAGTTTCAGTCATTATGTATGTATGATAACTGTTGAATTTATACAATTAACATTACAATTTTAAATCAGATTTTTTTAGTGCTACTATTTGTAATAGTCAATGCTTTGTTACTTTAATGGGTTAAATAAAATCTGTAATATTGTTGTCATGATTCAAAACATTATTCTATCATACCCTCTACAATTTGTTAGGAAGTCATGCTAAACTCAAGAATTTGTGGGCTGATAAGATGGTGAGCCTACATCACAAACCTGACTATTGGCAGACTTAACTCAGAATATAGCAGAGTAGCCTACGGTAGGGTGTACATTCATTCCGTTTTCCCCGGGACAGTCCCGTTTTTTGACAAAAGTTTTATTGGGGACACTCAAATGTCCCCCTTTCTTGTGATTGTGATTGGCCACTGTATTTCACACTACATTAATGAAAGTTACAACAATGAAGGTCTTGCTCATTGTCAAAACATACTTTAATGGAGTAATATGTGACTTTTATAATAAACTATAAGAAAAACACACTTCTTGATAGAATACATAAAAGTGAAATGTACAGTGACAATGAGGTATCTATTTCTGTGGAATAAATTATCTACACCAGTCTGCAGAAGAAATTTTAGAAGTCATTTGGGATAAGTTGTGTGCAGGAGACAAAAGTAAATTGTAAATATTCCCTAAATTTGAGAGAGAGAGAGAGAGAGAGAGAGAGAGAGCGAGAGCGAGCGAGAAAGAGAGAGAGAGAGAGAGAACGAGAGAGAGAGAGCGAGAGAGAAAGAGCGAGAGAGAGAGAGCGAGAGCGAGAGAAAGAGAGAGCGAGAGAGAGAGAAAGAGAGCGAGCAAGAGAGAGAGAGCAAGAGAGAGAGAGCGCGAGAGAGAGCAAGAGAGAGAGAACGAGAGAGAGCGAGAGAGCGAGAGAGAGAGCGAGAGAGAGCGAGAGCCTTAGAGAGAGAGAGAGCCTTAGAGAGAGAGCGAGAGAGAGAGAGCGAGAAAGAGAGCGAGAGAGAGAGAGCGAGAAAGAGAGCGAGAAAGAGAGAGAGAGCGAGAGAGAGAGCGAGAGAGCTAGAGAGAGAGCGAGAGAGAGAGAGCGAGAGAGAGAGAAAGAGCGAGAGAGAGAGAGCGAGAGAGAGCGAGAGAAAGAGCGAGAGAGAGCGAGAGAGAGAGAGAGCGAGAGAAAGAGAGCGAGAGAAAGAGAGCGAGAGCGAGAGATAGAGAGCGAGAGAGAGAGAGCTTTGAATAAATTTTCTTTTTTATATATGTATATTTCCTTTTACGCAATTTTAAAACAAAGGCTGGAGTAGCACCCCACTAATTTTAGCTATGAGCCGCCACTGCAGGGAACACAACTAGATTTGAATAACACATTCTATGCAAAGAGGAAAAAAATTCAAAGCTTGTTCCTACAAGCACAGTATAAGTATTAATACAGTAAGGAAACTGTGTGTTAAAAGTCCTATGACAACTTGTTAGCTGGGCGACACTAGCGCTCCATGCGGCGGTTGAGTAAAACTGCATTCTCATCATATAAAATAACTTGTGAAAATGCATAAACACATAACAAAATATGTTATAATAAGAGAAAAAAAAATCTTCTTTCAAAACTGAATTTTAAATTTAAGAAACAATGAAGCATGTATTATATTTTAGTTAAGATCAGGCACAATTTTTAAATGCCACTTACCTGTGACGGATAGTTAACTTGCACTGCAGTTCCTAGGGCTATTCTTATTACAAGTTTTAATAACTTCAAGATTATTCTTGGAAAACCAATTATAACTCATTTGTATTTTTAAAAGTAGCCTAATATTACATTAGAATAGAAATGTCATCATTTTACAAAAACAATACAATATTACATAAGATACAATACAAAATTCAAATAAAAATATAGGTTTCTATCAATATTTCTCAATTTCTAATACTCCAAAACTGCTTTTAGTATACAGTCGGTACAGCAGTTTTAATTAAAGAATTCTTATTGGAATTTATAAACTGGCTGTTTTCGAAGTGTTCCAAACATAGGCGGCAATTTACATTTAAATATTTTACAGTTTTTGTTAGTAGGTCTTCTCGCCGACTATTGATGACCCATTTTTTACACCTGAAATCATTACAACAATTGAAGGTAGATCGAAGCCGTAAGATACAGAAACAAAATACAATCTCAACAATGGAGTTGAGGACGAGCAGTGTTACAAACCTATATTCAAAGGTCACTCTTTAATATAATTTATAACTTAAACGTTGATTTTAAAGGTGGGAAAAACCTTGGACTAGATACGCTTCTTAACAGTAGCCTATTTTAGGTAAGCCTATTGCTTGCCTAGGTTTGGATAATGATGTCATGTTAGTTTACTGTCGCAAACACCTTAATGGCACATGTATCCGAGAATTTATGATGTAAGATTATGTTTTCGTCATCTTTACGCCTACATCGTGTTCGAGAAAATAAATATCGTACCGCCTGTAAAATCGGCTATGTGCACTTTTTTACGAAATTGAGTTATGTGCACTGATATTCCTTGGCATTGATCCTTACAACCGGGCATGTGGATCTTTGATTGTCAGGTTTGTGCAAGCAAAGAAAAAAAAAATCGGCTACATGCTGCAAAATGGCCATGTGCATTAGAGCTCACATAGCCATTCTTGACTGCCAACACGGCACACATGTTTGTATACATAACCGGCCCTGACATATACATTACAATGCACATAGGAAATAAGCTGCACCGCAGCAAATATTGTGTTATCTTAAGCGATCACAATACGACACCCTAAATATTGTTATCTTAACCGTGATATAGACTGCTGACATTTTCATTTCATTAGTATCTATTGTTAGAAATTACAACATAATTAAAGATAAAAATATTACATTAAAGTAAATGTAAACATAACCACACCAGAACATGTGTCAAGAGTAAGCCAGCAGGCATACAATAAATATTACGTATTATTCTTCTTACCTTTCTGGATCTTTTGGGAAAGTGAAGAAATGCAATTCAGGATTTCTTCCTTTATTGTTACTGCAATTTATAGCAGAACAATAACATCCTTTCGAAACACGCATTGCTATAAAAATTCAAGACTCCTATTTATTTCCATTCTTCCCGCAGTAGTGATTGTAGTATTACTCAATGGCCGGTAGGATCGCTAGTAATCTGCGCGCGCATGTCCGTCTGGCAGAAAAACGGACTGAGTTTCTTTACTGTATTAATACGTATACTGTGCTACAAGAGACTACTGAAGTAAAGAAAATAAAACACTCTATGGTCTACAAAAGTAGAGAAAATGTTACAACAATCAATCTCTCCTCCTAATCACAGCGAAACTTCTGATTCCTTCTTATCTCAACCTGTACTAGGCATAGTCTCTAGAAGCAATGGATTGCAAAATCCCAAGTTCTCTAAGTGCTATAGATTAGATTAGATTAGATTAGATTTTATTTAGTCCAACTGAACATAACCATGTTATGGGACTCGTCAAATGATTACAAACAAGTACGTCTATATACAAATTTACAATTCCACAGTCAAAGAAAATAAAAATACATGACTTAGCCTACATACTGAATTATACAATTCAATAGTCTAAGAGAGTGCAATACAATATTTACATAATTATTTATGCAATCCAATAACCTAAGAAAATGAAATACAATATTTACATAGAACTTATACAATTCAATAGCGTAAGAAATTTAAATACAATATTTACATAATTACTTATAGGCTATATTTGAAACACTAGTCTTTGCATATTCAACACAATCTTGCCTAACACTTCCACTATTGCTGCTGCAGTATTCTGAGATGCCTGGTGGTAGTTGCAGGTTACCTGAAACATAGAGAAAAGAGGGCAGTATCTACAAGGAAAAAACAGCTTGGTATTTAGCTTACATGGCATATGTCAAAATTTTAAACTTAAATAATCTTCTATGCAAAATGGCAAATTTTCTAGTAAGATGGATTTGACTTCATATTTAAATTTTTTTATGTTGCATTGCTTTATGTGTTTAGGCAAGATATTATATAATTTAATACCTCTGTGTGAGATACTCTTAAGACTTCTGGTCAACCTATGATAGGTCATATGTATATTATGGGATGTTCTGGTATCATATTCGTGACATTCATAATTTTTCCTGAAAGAGTTTATATTTTGATGGATAAAGCATACTGTTTCCAAAATATAGATGCTTGGTATTGGTAAGATTTTTAGTTCTTTGAATACATTCTTGCTCTCTGATCTGATAGGGACTTGTTTAATAATTTTGAGTATTCTTTTCTGTAGTTTGAAGATCTGAGAAGATTTTGATGATGATCCCCACGTGATAATACCATATGAGAGAACTGAATGAACATAACCAAAATATACAGTTCTTAATAGATCTACTGGTAATGCTTTGACAAGAATGCGAAATGCATAACATAGACGACTTAGTTTCTCAGATAGATGTTGAATGTGACTATCCCAGTTAAGGTTTGAATCTATCCATACACCTAAGAATTTAGTACAAACCACTTCCTTAATTAAGGTATTCATGAGGGTTACATGGACAGCAAGATGCAGTTGTTGATTAAAAGTTACACAGACAGTTTTACTTGTATTTAATTTTAGTTTATTATTGGCTAACCACTGCTCTAGATTCGAAGAAGTGTCATCTATTTTCGCTTGTAAGTTGTTTTTGTTAGAATCATTAATTATTATGTTTGTGTCATCAGCAAACAGAACAGTTTCACCATGAGGCATGTTTAGGGGGAGGTCATTAATATAAAGGAGAAAAAGAATTGGTCCAAGTATTGAACCTTGGGGTACTCCTTGTGTCATTGTTGTGAAGTTTGATTTTGATGACCCAATTTGAACGACTTGTTTTCTATTGTCTAAGTACGAAGTGAACCAGTTCCCTGCTAAACCTCTAATACCAAAGTAATGTAGTTTATCGATCAAAATTTTATGATTAACTGTGTCAAATGCCTTACTAAGATCCAGAAATAGCCCTAGAGTTTGATTTTTCTTGTCTATCGCATTAAGGATTGACTCTGTGAATGATATTAGAGCATTATTGATTCCTTTACCCTTTCTGAATCCATATTGAGAACTGCAAAGTATATTGAAGTGTTCTAAGAAGGGAACTAATCTGTTGTACATCAATTTTTCTAGAATTTTAGAGAATCCTGATAATAGTGATATAGGTCTATAGTTCTCAACATTTTGCTTGTCACCCTTTTTAAAAATTGGACAAACCTTTGCTACCTTGAAGATTTCGGGAAATTTCCCTGAGCACAATGATAAATTGCAGATATCGGTGACAGGGATTAGCAGAAAATCAGCACATTCTTTTATGACTGCATCTGGAATCTCATCAGTTCCACAGGCTAAGCTACTTTTTAAGTTTCTCATTATTTTCAAAATTTCATCTGAAGTTACTGGATTTAAGAAAATCGTGTTTTCGTTGTATAGACCCTGAACAGATGGTAACACATTTTCTGCTACTGGGGTGGCTAGATCTTTTGATACATTAGTGAAGTGACTGTTGAATGTCATAGCTAACTGATGAGGGTTTTTTATGGATTGACCATTGTGTAATAGTTCAATCTTATTTGCCATAGAGTCTGATATCTTACCTGTTTCTCTTTTTACTACCTCCCAGATGGCTTTACCTTTATTGTCTGATTTCATGATGAAGTTCGCATTATTTCTTGATTTTGCTTCATAGATAACCTTTTTCAAGATGAGGGGGTAAGTTTTGTAATGTGATTTAAGATTTAAGTCATTTGTCAGTTGACATAATTTGTAGAGTTCCCTTTTCCTTTTACATGATGTTATAATTCCCTTTGTTATCCAGTTTCCTGTTTTGTTTTTATGATTTTTGGTAACAACTTTCTTAATAGGAAATGCAATATTAAAGGAATGAGTTACAGTATTAATGAATTCAATGGATTTTTCATCTAAGTCTGATTTGTTGATTATCATATCCCAGTTTTCCCTTTGAAGCATAAATTTAAAGTAATCCATATTATGCTTATTAAAGGTCCTTTTATAGGTAACTAATTTATCTGATGGTCTAGTTGTATCATCTAACTGCATGTTTAACATAACTGCATTGTGGTCTGAGATTCCTAGATTTAAGTTCTCTATTGTAAATATGGATAAGTTGTTATCTATAATTATTTGGTCTAGGCAGGTTTGGGATGTGGCAGTTATGCGTGTAGGAGAGTGTACGGTTTCAGTTAAATTAAAGGAATGAATTAGTGATCTGAATTCAAGAACTGAATTATTATTCTCTAGAAAATTTATATTAAAATCCCCACACAAAATGAGTGGCTTGTTTTTGTTTTTTAATTCATGCAAAAGGGTTTCTAAGTTTTCAAAGAAGGTTTTCAGGCAGCCTTCTGGTGACCTATAGATGCAGACTATTCGTATAGAGAGATTTGGGCATTTAATTTCAGTTACTACATGTTCGAAGGTTTTTTCTTGATTCAGATAATATGTTTGCTGTTTCTCATAGTGAGATATGGTTTCTTTTACAAATATTGCTGAACCACCATTTTTGTAGTTAATGCGGCTATATACCCCTGCAATTTTGAAATTTTTTATGTGAAAGGAATTTAGTTCATTCTCATTCAGCCAATGCTCTGTACAACAGAGGACATCTAAATCTTGAAATTCAGTGCTAAGTAATACCTCTATATCATCCACTTTGTTCCTTATACATTGAAAATTTTGATGCATTATTGAAATATTTAATGATTTGCGATTGTTGCCAGAAGTCTTAATTATACCATGCACTGGAGTTCTATAAATAGGCCTACTTACCCTGACAGGTTTCGTTGTCTCCTTTTGAGAGGTACAGTCTGGCATAAAAAATCTTGTAGATGACTTGGAGCTCGTTGTGTCCGTCCTGATGATCTAGTAATGCTCTCTGCTACTGGGCTGCTGCAATGCTCTGGCTGGACTGTTTCCGGTTCCTTCCACTTGGCCTCTATACTGGTATAGTTCCTCTTGTCCTTGTTGAGTTTTGTGTCTATGACTGATGATATATGCCTTGCTGCTGTGTCTTTCCCTCTTCTGTTAAGGTGTAGCCCATGGCTTGTGAAATTATCTCTGTCTAGATTTAGGCCTAAAATCTCTACATGACCATGTACTCTCATTCTTTTTTGAAGTTTCCTATTAAATGCCTTGACTTCTTGGTTGACGCAAGATGAATTCTGAAGATCATGGCGATGTGGGGCACTTATGATTAATACATTTGTGTGTGAGGTTTTGAGTGCAAAATCATGGAGATGCCCCAGACCTTCGTCGGTTCCATTTCTTCCTATGTCGTTTGTTCCACCCCACACCACAACAACAAGCAATATATAGTGTTTTCTCAGTGGGGTTGTCATTTCTTCCACATTTCAATCCCCTACAATCTACAGTTTTAAAAATGAAAAACTGCATATGTTTACTTTAAAAAGTAGCAAAATACAAAACCCAGGCAACTAAGTTAGTATAAAATAAAACTCAAAACATCAGCAAATGGGGGTTGTTACAGCATTGAATATGGCTTGTACCCATCTGAAACTATCAATCACACTCAGTGTCGCACCCAAGGGGGATGCTCTTTGGGTGGTCAGGCACCCCCGCAATTTTTTTTTTTTTTTTTTTTAACTTAAGTAAATCTGTGACTGCTGAAAAATCTAAACTGTGAAATGAAATTTAAAGATTTTTTATACCACCTTACACCCTCAAAAATAGTCCTACATCTTATAAGGAAAAATAACCTACAAAAACATAAGGATTTTGGGATTGCTTTGAAATTACATTCAATTAACAGATTTTTTATAGGAATTTAATTATAATACCCTGTACATTGGCAGATATGTATAAAAGTGAGAGTTTATACTTGCTGAGAACTGTAGTCACTCGCAAGTGGTATGCAAAAAAACATCGTAACGACAGAATAGATCCCACTCACAGCCGCAGAGTTTATACTCTGGCTACCCACGCAAAAAATGCACCTGCGTTGTAGCTGGTCCGCACTTCGATGTTGGGCACCTTATATATATAAACCACTTGGTTTATATATTTATAATTTATATTTTCACTAAATTTATATTTTCGAAGTTGCTGCGATCCACTCCAGCTAGGCCTATCGGTCTCTGAGCAGTTGACTCTATTCTCAGGGCAGAGAGTGAAAATCAAAATGATATTACTTGCTCTTTGAAATAATATCTGCAGAATCCAGGTGTAGTAATTATTTATTGCAAATAATTAAAATTGTCCAATAAGATGTTCAGTTTATAATGTCTCGTACAAATAGTTCTTATCGTAAATTAATACCAGATAGATTTGCTATGTAGTTATAATGGCTCGCTTAATAAAATGGAATATCAGATTCAAATTAAATAATGTTGGATAATAAGTTAAAGTATCCACTATTAGTTTCTCGACAAAATTGTTCAAGTTAATTCAACTATGCCTGGCAAAAATTCTAAGTTTGATAAATTATACTGGAGGAAATTATTCTCGCGAAAATTTCTAAGTGTAATATATTATTGACTCGGTGGTCCTAGGCGCGTGCCGCTAGACGTGTTGAAGTGCACGGCCCGATGCTGTGAGACAGAAAGCGATGTGTACGGCTCACTGCCGTGATACAGAATTATGATGTGCTCAGCTCAATGCCGCGGTAGAGAATTGTTGTACACAGCGCGATGCCGTGAGACAGAATGAATATCTCACACACTTCAATAAATTAGCATCGACTGTCGAGATATACTATATGATCCCCTCCACTAATTGTCATTGGTGGATCCTGGTCACCTTACCTTAAAACTTACATTTAATTTCGCGATCTTCATTACCAATCGCGAATTATACTAAACTCCAATTACTGATTTTCCCCAAGATGAGAATCTTACTGATAAAATCTACTTCTTATTCATCACAGGCCATTATAACTGTAGAGCTATTAGAAGTCAAACCTTAGGAACAAAAGACTGACTTCCAAAATAGACCAGTGTACCAGCGTTGTATAGATAAGAACCCTGTAACAATACACAGTATATACCTGGGCTTGTAATTTCCAGCTTTCTTGCTGTGAGAGTTATCCTGCGCATTGGAAATCCCAGCGTGCATGGCTTTTCCCAGACACTGGCTGCTATTACTAATATGCATTAATTAATCAAAGTTTATTTATTTCTTAATGTTAATATTCTTAATAAAATGAATGTTATTACTGTTTATTTTATAATGAGCTGAATCTTTTGATACTAAACACTAAGTATGTATTACCAGTTGTTAGTTATATAAAAGTCGAATAAAATTATGAAGTTAAAAATTGTGTTAATTACTCTCATTAATCTAATGCCGGGCTGCTTGGACCGTCTTACATGCCCCAGTAAATTTAGACAATAATCTTCATAGCATATGACAGATTTATGGGCTAAATATACTGCATCTCTCCGAAAATGACACATACAAGATGGCAACTTCTTAATATTAGGTTTTCTTTTATTTTACCTTATGGTCTGAGACTTCATCTTAAATTTCATTCCACATTTACAGAATAACTATTCTATCCACATTCATAACTCATACTTCTTGAAGTGATATGTGTGTTGTATTATGAATTTTCCCCACGTAAAATTTTCCTTTCTACCTCCATGATTTCCACTGACGATGTTAACAATACACTGAAGGTGTCGAAACTCTAGACCATGTAATAAAAAAAAAAGAACTAACACAATTTCACTGATAATTATATATATTCAAGGCTGAGGAAAGGTCGCCCGCTGAGTTCTTAATAAAGACATCAATATTATAAAATACTTGCATATAATGGTCTCAAGACCGGGGAAAGGATATTTAGCCCATAAATCTGTCATATGCTATGAAGATTATTGTCTAAATTTACTGAGGCATGTAAGGCGGTCCAAGCAGCCCGGCATTGGAATAATGAGAGTAATTAAGACAATTTTTAACTTCATAATTTTATTCGACTTTTATATAACTAATAACTGGTAATACATACTTAGTGTTTAGTATCAAAAGATTCAGCTCATTATAAAATAAACAGTAATAACATTCATTTTATTAAGAATATTAACATTAAGAAATAAATAAACTTTGATTAATTAATGCATATTAGTAATAGCAGCGAGTGGCTGGGATTTCCAATGCGCAGGTATCTCTCACAGCAAGAAAGCTGGAAATTACAAGCCCAGGTATATACTGTGTATTGTTACAGGGTTCTTATCTATACAACGCTGGTACACTGGTCTATTTTGGAAGTCAGTCTTTTGTTCCTAAGTTTTGACTTCTAATACAGTTATAATGGCCTGCGATGAATAAGAAGTAGATTTTATCAGTAAGGGCTATTACAAAAGATTCTCATCTTGGGGAAAATCAGTAATTGGAGTTTAGTATAATTCGCGATTGGTAATGAAGATCGCGAAATTAAATGTAAGTTTTAAGGTCAGGTGACCAGGATCCACCAATGACAATTAGTGGAGGGGATCATATAGTATATCTCGACAGTCGATGCTAATTTATTGAAGTGTGTGAGATATTCATTCTGTCTCACGGCATCGTGCTGTGTACAACAATTCTCTACCGCGGCATTGAGCCGAGCACATCATAATTCTGTATCACGGCAGTGACCCGTACACATCGCTTTCTGTCTCACAGCATCGGGCCGTGTACTTCAACACGTCTAGCGGCACGCACCTAGGACCACCGAGTCAATAATATATTACACTTAGAAATTTTCGCGAGAATAATTTCCTCCAGTATAATTTATCAAACTTAGAATTTTTGCCAGGCATAGTTGAATTAACTTGAATAATTTATTATCCAACATTATTTTATTGGAATCTGATATTCCATTTTATTAAGCGAGCCATTATAACTACATAGCAAATCTATCTGGTATTAATTTACGATAAGAACTATTTGTACGAGACATTATAAACTGTTCATCTTATTGGACAATTTTAATTATTTGCAATAAATAATTACTACACCTGGATTCTGCAGATATTATTTCAAAGAGCAAGTAATATCATTTTGATCTTCACTCTGCCCTGAGAATAGAGTCAACTGCTCAGAGACCGATAGGCCTACCTGGAGTGGATCGCAGCAACTTCGAAAATATAAATTTAGTATAAACCAAGTGGTTTATACAAGGCACCCAACATCGAAGTGCGGACCAGCTACAGCGTCTGCACGTCGGCGTTAAGAAAGAGGAAGAAAATTAATTATATCAGGCTCGAAGGGACTTCATAGAGACGTACAAAATGGAAGGACAGGAATTCCATTTAATTTTGAATGAAATTTTGAAACAAAACCAAATTCTGTTCTCGAAATCCCAGTTACCAGTAGTTCGGCTAAAAAAGCAGAAGCTATGAAAGCAGTTGTTGCACACAAACTCAAAATTTAATTTCAATTTCACTGAAATATAAGTTAAAGAAATCCAAAACCCCAAAACCAGAATAAAAACAAAACAGATATGAAGAAAACCGGGAAGAAACCCATTATTTTGAAAGCATGGGAGAAAATATTGGGTCATCCACTCTACACTTTCCTTCTTAAATCTGTAAAGCTCCTTGTAGTTCACATCAAGAGAGTCCTTACGTTCTTTGTAGGTTTTCACCATTTCTGGAATGTTCATATAGCATTCCATAATCCAAAGAAACGACCTTCCACCTCCCATCTCCCTCGTCTCTCTGGTACAGTGAGTGAAGTGAGTGCCGTATTTGTTAGCTTACAAATTTCCTAGTTAATACTCCCGCCGCTCGGTTTTTATGCATGTGGAATTGAAGTAGGCGCTATGCGACTGAGTACAAAGAGTGTATTGTCACGTGATCGCATTGGGGGGGGGGGGGGGGGTTCGCTGGATTTTTATGCATACAAATACAAGTAGAAACTTGAAATCTGCGAGTATAAACTTTATACTCCCTTTTATAGATATCCCCCAATGGCTATAATGTTAACGTGTTACATTAAAGAATAAAAAAATATTTACAAAAGTCAGATATTCTTGTTAATTATATTCGTAGATAAATCTATCAATATAATAATATGTCACATATTTTTTGGCCATAAAAAAATGGATTTAGTCAACACACTTCACCTTGTTGATTAAAATATATAAAAAGATACTAAATCCATATTTGAGGGTATAAGGTGGCATAAAAAATCTTTAAATTTAATTTCATTGATTATCACCCTCAAAAGGAAAAATGAAATTTATTAATCTCTAAACTGTTTCCTGAATTTGTTCATCTTTTACAGCCAGCAATATTCACGTGTTTTAATATGAGCAGGTTTTGTAATTTCTCAGAGGGAGGACCCTAGCTCCCGCTTGTTTCATCAGTGCCACCCGTCTACCTGTCTAGTCTAATGTCAAGAATCCAGCAACTAAGACAGTCTGTTTATCCTTAGTAACATTTATTTCCAAAAAGTTTGTTCTGTGTCAGCGTGTGTTATGTTATTTCATCGTTGTGGTACAAGAGTATATTTAGCTATGAATAAAAAGAAGAGTGCGAGTAATTCAATTACAAACTATTTTTGTATTGCTCCTGCTCCAAAACGTGCTAGGCCTACCGCAATTACGGATGAGTCCATCAGTGTTGACAAGGGGGTGTTAGGTTCGTCGACTAGTGGAATTAGCCTTGATAATAACGAACAGAGTTTGGACTCTTTGTGAAAAATAATAGCCCCTAACTCTTGAAACTGTAGTTTGTTTTGTTCTTATAATTCAGGGCCTGAAAAGCTACATGTGCTTTTTTTATCATAGCAAATTCTCCTTTTTTGCATTATTAATTGTCAAACAAATGTTCATTTTTAAACTGTCCTAAAGAAGGGTGTTCATTTTTTTACAAAATGTCCCACTGTCCCGAAAGTTTTATTGGAGACACTCAAATGTCTCGCTTTTTGTGACTGTGATTGGCCAGTGTGTTTCAAGCTACATTAATAAAAGTTACAACAGTGAAGGTCTTGCTCATTGTCAAAAGATACTTGAATGGAGTAAGATGTGCTGGATTTTATGATAAATAATAAGAAAAAACGCACTTCTTGATACAATACATAAAACTGACAATGAAGCATCTATTTCTGTGGAATAGATTATCTACACCAGTCTGCAGAAGAAATTTAAGAGGTCATTTGAGATAATATGTGTGCATGAGACAAAGGCAAATTGTAAATATTCCCAAAATGTTGTGAATTATATTTTTGTCCCCTTTATTCCTTAATTGTCCCAGGTTCTTTTACAAAAGAAGTTAAAATGTCTTCTTTTTATATAACATTATATGGACACCCTAACCTAAAGTGGTGTATTTTCATACAATAAAATTTCCCCCAAAAAATGTATTGGTAATTTATACCCTACTAGCATTCTCACCTTTATTTTCATGTGTAATGATTTTTTTTTTCTTAATTTTGAACCTAGATGATCAAAACCATTTAAACTTTGAAAAAAATGACACAGAGTTTACAGTTTGCAAATATTGCAGAGTTATAGTTTGCATATTCTATTAGCAAACACAACACCCCCCCCCCCCGATTAATTTTTGTGTGCATCAATCCACACCCAGAATCAAACCAACCAGTGCTGAGTCCAGTAGCTAAATTTAGTGGGGGACTGCTCCAGAATTTTTTTAGCCTTTGTTTTAAAATTGTGTAAAAGGAAACATAGATATACAAAAAGAAAATTTATTCAGAAACTTGATTAAACCCTAAAAGAACAAAATGAACAATTTTTATTTACTTTAATATACATTGTTATAGATCAAGCTTGATCTATTCGTTTAAAAATGAAATCCTTTCTTTTTCTTTTAAATTCCATGAAAAGATAAATAATTTTCTCCTTAATCTGCCATGGTTAGAGTTTTCTGTTAAATAAAAGAACTGAAAAGAATAAATCAAACAGAATAGCTGGAAACAAGATAATAATCTAATTTCATATGAGTGGTCATGTTGAATTTCGTGCAATTTTGCTATTTTTCATAATTCCACTTTCAATTACCAAGAGTTTAAAATTACCATCATTTGGGTTTCTTTACATCTGAACAGCTCACTGTACACCCATATTCCCTAATACCGCTACAAAAAATGACAAAATATGCAAAACACTTAAAAAAAAGAGCACTTGTATGCAAATTTAAGCCGGAGGCATATTTCGTTGGGCTTAATCTATGCAAAAAAGTGCGGCTTATATTTGGAAAAATATGGTAATGTTTTATTATACAAAAGGAAAATTTCAGTGAATTAATGGTAGGGTGAAGTGGGCTAAATTAAACCCTCCCTGAAATAACAATTCCATTTGGATCAGTCCAGGAAGCAATGCGCTAGAAGTAAATTCTCTGGACCCAACAAAATCCTACCAGCACATACCTAGTTTGAAGCACAGTTCTTCAGAGTAGAAGTCCAATCTCACTCATCCAAACCTATCAATTAAACTTACCGTAATTCCTACTAAAACAACCCCGGTAATGAAAACAAATTCTACAACATTCTACTGTTAAGATTCGAAGAATCAGTACAGAATCTGCACAAACTTATCGCAATTAAATTCCATCCTGACTAAACAGAATAGTAAAACAAAATTTTATGAAAGATGTTTTCTCTCTCCACTCCAGTTGTTAACCCTTGGCCGAAATTCAGAGGGCATATGTCCAATACCCAAGCCAGATTTCTCCGGGGGATCTCTGGATGATTCATCTTTGAAACCTTCTGTGGGTTCCTTTCCTCTTTAGTTGACACCTTCACACAAGCCTGAAGAGTATCCTGACCAATCCTATTTCCTAATTTTTGATATCACCCTATTCATGGTGCTGAATGTTCTTTCTACACTGGCAGCAGAAACGGAAATGCACAGTACACATTCAGCGAGTGTTCTTAGGGAGTCAAAGCCGATATTGGTCCACAGTGGTGCCAACTTTTGAAAAACATTGGGTGGGCTTAGCGATATTACCAATTTCACACTCACTTTATTAATAGCATCTACTGGTAATATGTGTGTGTGTGTATATATACCCAGGATGTTTATAAAGTCACTTACCACTTCTGTTTTAACACTACAAATTTTGATTTTTTTTTTTTTTTTGCAGATAATCTAAAGCAATGTACACAATAGAAGAAAGAATAGCTGTTGTTTCCTACAGACTAGGTGGAATTGACGTAATTTCAATGCACATGCAGTTTAATAATTCTGTAACTAAATAATAAAGTGCTCTAGTAGTTTAATAATACCTTTCTTTCATTGTAAGGTATGTCTACTGTAGGCCTATACATGTTAAGTTCCAGCCTTTCGTTACATAATGGTCGCACTGTGTTTTCACACGGGGGAAAAAAAGGCCTAAAATGTGACGACTATGCGATATTTGTGAAGAATGTAGAATCTGAGTATAGCGAGGATTCATTACAAACAGCACTTACATTTCCACATACATTTATTGCATAAAACTCAGTACACATTGCATTGATTAGCTTTAAATAAATTCAATATTCAACTTTTACATATGAACAATAATAAAAACAATTTATTCCCAGCCTCTACACTCTTAACTTTGAATGCTGTATCAAACATAGATATTATACTACCTCTAGCTTCTTAATTTGAAGTATAATGCATATTCAATGATGGTGAAGAACGTCCAATGCAACAAATAAAATCTTCCCTGCTTTATGAATGTAATCATTTTCAATATAATAACTTATTTTAACTATTTGTGAAAAACATGATCCAATCCCAAAATATATATTGACAACCCTTTATTGTAGCTAATAACTTCCTCCACTGTTTTAGAATAATGACAGTAGCCAAACTAAACTTGATAAAGCAGATTTAACTGCATAGCAAAAGCAATATTATGATAAGATTAATGACTTTAAATTTATCGAACACAGCAAAACTAAAGCTAGGTTATCAGTTGTGATACAGAGACAGCAAACAGGACTCGTTTAAAACAATAAATTTTTAGGTCAAACCCTTCAACACATCAGCAATATATGAGTTTGGATTTCCAATATCTCCAAGCAGACCTGTAAAAATAAAAACAAAAGTATATAATTACAATCAAACATACTTAAGGGAGGAACATTCCCCTGACATCAGGATTCAAACTCATGACCTTTCGGGTTTCCACACTGATGCTATACCAACTGAGCTAGTCTCATGGTGACAGAGGGAATCTCTCACCTGCGATTACTCTTAGTGGTCTACCTCAATGAAAGCCTTTTACGTCACATACAGTGTTCTGAGACAAACCAATTTAATGATTTTATAAACAGGTTTTCACTACTATTGTACAGTACCATACAAGATATAGATCAGATATAAGACAAGCTCAATTGGTAGAACATCAATGTAGAAAGCAGAAGATGTGGATTCGAGTCAAGAGGAATTTTTCTCCTAAAATATTCTCATATATTTAATCTGATGCTTTTACTACCAGAGTCTTATATTATAGACATCTTTGGAGATGTATGCCATGTTCACAGACCACGTTCTGCAGCAGGGAACCTCTTCAGTACCAGGGGCGGCTGCTGGTTTTAACGACTGGGGATTCACTGATAATACCTAGTGCTGCAATTGAATTTGTCTTCATATAGAATATCCTAAAAAAATAAGATACTTAATGGATTCCAAGTTAAGTAGGCAATGCCTTCTTTATTGACCGCAATCTATCCTCCATTAAGCTGCATTCACACCTGAGTAATATTTCATGCGCACAAGAGGCATGCGCATTTTGAATGGAGATGGAAGCCAGAGCATACTACAGTGCAAGGTGAGGCATGCGTGCATCTTTCAAGGTTCTGTTGTCTACTCTGCTGTATTCATATTTTATTTTGGCTTCTAACTTAACATATTTAAACACTCCTATCCTCCTATGGTGATTTCTAACTTATCTTAATGTATCCTTGCAGATATTTCACCAGAGCTTTGCACACTTTGGGAATGTTAGCTCATATTGATGATTTAGATAAAAGGGCGGTTCATAAAGTAAGTTCGATATTTTTTTGGCAGAAAACACTTTATTGTAGGGACTTTTATTACACACCAGTGAACAGTACACCCTTTAAGCTATTTTTCAACATAATTTCTGCTAACCTTCAGACATTTTTCATACCACTTCACGAGCTTCAAAATTTCTTCTGCATAAAACTCTGCCTCCTGTGCATGTAGCTGCCCATTGACGCTCTCCTTGAGCTCCTCATCCATTTGAAACCGCTGCGATCCGACAGTTCAACAAATTTGTGGAAAATATTCTGAGAGTGGAGACATGGTGAAACGGTGATTCTCTCCGACCACTTCATCCACTTTTGCAACAAGTTCATCATTCACAACAGATGGTCGGCCACTTCGTTCTTCATCATGGATGTTAGTGCGTCCGTCACGAATTTCACGACACCAACGTCGAACCATACTGTCACTCATAATGTTGCCATACACTTCAGTAATCTCACGATGAATTGCTGATGGTGCCATTTGTTTTACCCACAGAAATCGTATTACTCCAAGCACCTCACTCTTAATGGGATCTCTTATCGCTGCGGACATTTCAAACGCCTGTATTGTTGAGATAAATGGCCGAAAACAATCTCACAGTCATATTGCCGTGAGCGTAATGATCAAGCTATACAACGGAACACAGTTCGCGATGCTAGCGCCACTCATTCGCGTGTTGTGAGAGACCGGAACTTACTTTATGAACCGCCCTCGTACTTTGAATTGGAACATCAGACTTTGGTATTATCTCCGGTCGCCAGAAATCACAATGTTAGAGCTAATCTTGTGGCCAAAGTACAGCATTTCTGTATTTCGTATTTTGTTTAGCAATATGTGGCCCTATGAGCTGAGTAAGTATTTCAAAGTCCCTCGAAGACATGCTAGTGAAGTTTTTGAAGAGAAGATTGCTAGCCATCTTGACTTTTTCTACTGCACCAATTGCACATGTACGACTTGAGAGAAATGTATTAATCCAGCATTCATGCTTCTTACGGTTTTGTCTTTGTCGCTAAATAACAACAGTTGCAGCAGCTACGGCACCTACATTTAAAGCGGAATTTCAGCTGCACATTTCTATCAGGTGTGAACAGAAAGAGGCATGCGCCTACAATAATCATGTGGCAAGAGGCAAGATGCATGCATGAGCTCGCATGTTGCATGCATAGAGACACTGGAAGAGGCACAGACACTAGGTGCAAGGCGCATAGGTGTGAACGCGGCTTTACACTAGGGAAAGCATTCACCTGCACAACAAAAAGAACAGCTGACAAGTTGAGAAAACATGTTTCTCATGAAAACATGCACTGTACGATGCCTTCCACATTTATTCCGCGAAGGTGCAGGATTCACTTGCTTGCCAACATTGAATGTGTGAAAGTGTGACATACTAAAGCAGAAAACCATTCTAATTTAAAATGTTGCATGAATACACAATGAAAATGCTGGATTTCTCTGTTTTAAAGTTTAATCTAGAAGCAGTAGCAGAACAACTTCATTCATAGCATAATTTACAGATTTTCCAACTTTTTCTCATTGCTGCAAATTGGAAATCCCTCTCTTCTTCTCTTACAGACATCAGAGTCTGAGATTTGGTAGTTGGGATTCCTGGGATAAAGCCGCAGCACTTTTCCACACATTCAGAGCAAGGAACAAGGAAATTCCTTACATCAATCCAATTTGTGTGATTTCCCACAAAGGTCCCTATGGTTGGACGGTCAGTCTCATGGCTGCTTGGCCGGTTCAAGATATCGGATAACTCAGTAATAAACTAAGAGTACCAAGCATCACGGTTGGACACACACCGTAAAACTAAGCGCTGATTCTACTCTTAGGATTCATCATATTTACCAATAAAACACAATAAAAAGAAGTTATATAAACAGTGGAGTATACTGATAAAAACCAAAATTCTGAAACTAGTCCTGTGTTATTAAAAGTGACGTAAGTGGAGAATAAAGTGTTTTTATCATTCAGAATTTTTGTTTTTATATTTACCAATGTTTTTACTAATAGGCAATATTACTGGGTTATACAAATAATCAAAGTTAGTCCTTTTATTCATTATATGGAAAGATCGATTTTAAGTAAACATGTTGAGAACATAACTGCTTATATGAGATATGTTGACAATATTTTGATTATATCTAGAAACGACATTTCAAATCGTCTGTTACAAGACTTTAACAGATATCACAACAGGATCAGGTTTAGTGATGAGCGAGACCAGTCTTGGTCTTGCAGTCTTGGTCTTGGTCTTGCAGAAAATGCAAGACCAAGACCGCATCTGCGTTAGCAAGACCAAGACCGAGTGTGCAAGACCAAGACCGAGACCAAGTCTGCAAGACTCTGGCAAGACCAAGACCGAACTGCAAGACTCTTGCAGTCTTGCTATATTGAAAATGTTTTAAATGCTCGATTGTGTACGCAGCAAGCCAGCAACCACTACTGAAAGGTGCCGTTACCGTTACCGGTAGAGGTGGGAAAATAAGCAGTTTCTAGATAAAGGTTGTAGCCGAAACTGTTACGCGCACATAACAGTTTTATGAAACGGTTGCAAAAGACCGGTTTCACTTGCATTTTTGTTGGAACTGTTTCGGCTAGGCTGGCAAGGACGAGAGGGGGAGCAGCCGAGACTAAAGACTTGGGGCCCCGGCCCGGCCGACCAGGTTTTATTTTTTACTTTCTAATTTACTCTAAAATTAAATGTTTTATAAGTCAACAAACAGATTAAGCTATGTTTTATGTGTTTATTTTTTATCTGCATTGTCCTGTCGCATAACGGTGACACGGAATTAATCAGGTAATCTGAAACGGATTATTCTTGGAGAAAAATTATTTTTTTAAAAGTAGAAGCAGAAATCCTTTTGGACTCAACAGTAGGCCTCACTAACGTTCGGCATTTAAAATAATAATTTTCAAATGATTAATTTTGATACATAGAATACATATAAAATTGGTACATATCTCTGCAAAATTATCCCCGGGATTCCTAGGAAATTCATTACCTCTTATAGCATTGACGTTTTTGGAGATATCTTTGCTAGACAACTGAATTATAATAGTATTATTGATACTTTTGCAAAGTATAAAACTAGGAAAGCTATTTTTTAAGACGGTGGATTCTTAAGACATTCTTTTAATAATTACTTTGTAGTATAGCCTATTACATGTCTCAGTAACAATAACATTTTTCCTTTTGAATACTTTATTAGCTCAACCTTTGTCTGATATCGGCATAAGATAGACTGTGCCATAATATAATAAAAAATCAGGTAAACTGATACAAAAAAGTGCCAGATGTAGTTAATTGGTCTTTTTTTTCAGAAACTATAAAGTTTTAGACCGAACTCTTGAGAAAGTTCGTTAAACACATGTGAAGGAATAAGTGGGATAACAACAGAACGAATGCCTCACATCTAAAGCAAGATGTGATATAATAAATTTACAAACATCTGACTGCATTGTGGTGAAGGCCCTCAGTGATTAGCTAAGCGGCTTTGTAGTATAGTGATGATTTGCCATTTAATAAGCATGTGACCATTAATTAGTCGTTACTCCGGTACCGGTCAAGCGATTTGGTACAAAATTAATAGGCTTCTTTCTATGGACGTTATAAATATGTATATCAAATTTCATGAAAATCCGATAAAGCGTATTTGAGTTATCGCGCATACAGGCACACGGACAGACTGACGGACAGACACGGACGGACAGCCATTTTCCCGTCCCCCACATGATCTCAGAAAGTACCATTCTGGTACTTAATAAGAGTTCTTATGTCATTGTGTCAAGTTTTATTGTCAATCGTATATGTTTATCTTATCTTCAGTTTATGTTGTTCAAAACAAGCAAATTTTTCATAGTGATTAAACATAGTTGGGTACCGATATATAATTTAAATGTTATTTATAGTTTAAAAGTAAGACACTAGTTGTACAGTGATTAGTTTTTATGATTATTGATAGCATTTTGCCAAAACACGTATTATTACCTCTGTGTGCACAACTGAAAAGCTTTTAAACTTACATGGTTTTATTTTTTGTAAAATATGACTAACTTTTTAGTGATTAACAAAAATATCATATGTCTTCAAGTAATAGGATACTTACATACTATTACATACATTATATAATAATTATGTAATATTTTTATACAATCTTTTTGCTGCATACTTTGGGTTTCAGTGGTGAAATTAATATTTGACGGGGCCCGGGAAATTTTTTACTGAGGTCCTTTGCTTTCTCTCCACGGCCCTGCAGAGAACTTGTTTTAAACTACTTCTTGGGGTAGGAACAATACATTCCTCCCTCATAGTAAGAAATAGCAAAGAGGAAAATTGTCTCCAAGGACAATTGTAAATCACATACCTTCATTTGAAAGATACGCTACGCCGACCCTTGAGAAATTTATGACATGGTGTAATGCCGACACTAAAGTCTGTTTGTTGTAAGTTGGCACGGATCAGAAAATTGAGACAGAAGATGTTTGGCAGAAGTCAGTAATTGAACAGAAAGAGATAGAAACATACTATTGTGAAAGGTTACTCACTCCACGAATTTGTATCATCAGGACTTAACATAAACACCATTTACAGTAAGAAGCCGCTACGTCTCTTTCCTAAACGACAATATGACTGCTTAAACACATCTGGCGATTACTTAAACCTCGAAATTCTGGTATTCCCCCATTTTTTTCTATACACCCTACTCCACCCAGTGGGATAGTGGAGTGAGTAACTAACTTTTGGCTACCTGCTGAATAGTGGCAGGGTAGTTTTATGACTTCAGTGCCAACATAACCCACACAGCCCATAGTCCTTTGCGGTCTTTCTAATTACCTTAACTTGGAAAAACTGTTAAAATGTTTTCTCACATTGATGCAAGCATAATAATGAATCTTCTTGATTAGTACTTTAAATGAAATTACTTAATAAAAAAGTGAAATATATTGAAATTCTTAACCAATACCTAAATTAATGTTTACGTGTAACAGAAAAAGAACAAGTCACAATAAGAAAATAAACTGCAAAGTAAAAATCCAACACGTTTTAAATGCATTCGGTACTGTTAATACCTTTTTAAGTTTTACCCAAAAAATATATATTACGTTTCAAATGACATTGTACTTAATTTTTTGGACATAACTTGTTATTGTTAATATTTATATATAAGAAATTTCAGACACCGGTCGACGGATAGTTTTAATGCTTGTATAAAATCAACTGCTCCACCTATTCCCAATTAAACATTTTTTAAATTCTAAAATATGCATATCAATGGCAATAAAACAGCAAAATTTTATAGGTATAGACCAACAATTTTTTATGAATTTAAAATAGACAAGAGGCAAGGCAATAGACAGGAGGCAAGGACGTGGGTCCGGACCGCACCCCCCCCCCCACCCAAATATGAGATTTTTAAAGTATTAGTTAAAAAATCCCTTTAGGCAGGCCTACAGGCGGAGGTAGATTTCGAAGTGCTTTTGGTTTAATTTATTGTCGCTGCATAGCACTCTTCTTCTTTAGCCTTGGCATGGCAAACCTGCAGTAAAGAGGAAGAGCCTACAATCAATTGTTTTGACAACAATAATAGGATATAATATTCTGGGAGGCCGTGCGCAAGATCAGCAATGAATAAAATTAGCAAAGCCGCTAAACAAGACAAAATTATGATATTATAATAATTCTTTCAAGTGTTATTATTTTCAAACATTAAAATCTCGCGTCATATGAGAGCTATGAAGAAACTATTTATTGATTTGGAGAGTACTCATCAAGAGCTTTTCAACGATACCCCACAAGACGTGGTTTCAAAAGTTTCGAATTTTCATCCCCCAACCCCCACCCCCACTCGAACCCCCGAATCGTTGGTGTCACTGTGAACTCCATAGGGAGTACTCTAATTTATTCAAACAAAGTTTCCCTCTATACTTCATAGGGGCCGAGATATACATTTTTAAAAATTTCAACCCCCTCCCCCGACCACCCCCTTGGGCCAATTTTGCTCATTAACGAACTTGTCCGAACTATTGGGCCTAGAAATAACATATTAAAATTTGGTTCAAATATCTTCAAAATTACGGCCGCTATCGTGTAAAGATATATATAAATATCACAAAAAAAATTTTTTAACGGGCGGTGGTTTCGTACTTAGGGGAGCATGAAACGTAAAGATATGAAAGAATTTTTCGAAAATCATAAAGTGGTATCCATTGCAATAGGTAGATTTTTCTTCGAAATCTACCTAAAAAATATTTTTTGTATTACTTAGGAAGAGAAGATGTCAGTAATTTCTGGTTCATCAGTTTAGGGCCCCCGGGAAACTGATTTCTAAATATGTACTTGACCGGGACATTAAATGGGCCTTGCTGTGAGGGTGGCTTAATCCTACTATACTGTAGCCTGAACTCTTCAAATTTTAAAATAAGAACGGGACACAAACCATTTTAATGGTATATCCATTTACAGTTATTTTATAAAATTGATCTCTTACATGTAAAGTAACGCCACACAGACCTTGTTTTGTTACGGTTACTCGTTTTTGTTTCATGTTGAAACACTACGTTACAACAATCAACAACACAACGAAACGATAGCTGTTTCTACTTTCTAAGGAATGAAAACGTGTAACTCGTCTGTGCGACTGCTTGCAAGTTGAAAGGAAGGTATTTTGCTAATCACTTGCAGGGGTTGCAGCCAGTAGAAACGCAACAGCGAAAATAAATAGACTTCTTCCTATGGATGTTGTAAGTGCGTATACCAAGTTTCATGAAAATCCAATAAAGCGCATTTGAGTTATCGCGAGTACAGACACATGGACAGACAGACAGACGGACAGACATTTTCCCATCCCCCACACAAATTTCATAAAGTACCATTCTGTCACTTAATAACTAATGGCTAAAGATGAAATAGCTTTCAGTTGTTTTGTTACTGTTTTCACGGTTCAAGCAACTAAAAGCAATTAGCTTTCGTTACTTTCGCAAGCAATAACACACATGTAATCGGTGTAACTGTAAATCACGTAAACGCCATCAATCACAGTAAGATGCGTAAAAGAAAAATGCAAGACTCTTGCAACAAGACCAAGACCGAGTATGCAAGACCGAGACCAAGACCAAGACCGAGTATGCAAGACCAAGATCAAGACCAAGACCAGGGTTACCGATGCGAGACCAAGACCAAGACTGAGTGTGCGAGACCAAGACCAAGACCGCCTTAGTCTTGGTCTTGGTCTTGCATTTGCTCATCACTAATCAGGTTTACCACTGAAAAATCACACAATAATGCTTTAAATTTTTTGGATTTAAAGTTTGTCTAAAACTGCCCCACGGTCAGGTTAGGTACATACAGGAAACCTAACTCCGAAAGTCCGTACACCATCCTAGGACTAAAGATAATGTGTGGCGTAACTTCGCAACCAGAGCCATCAGACTATGTAACAATCTAAAAAGGAGAAGAATGAAACTTTGGGTTGGGTGTAACGAATAGTTATAGTAAATAAGGATCAGTATAATTTGGAACAGACACACTCTTGTGTCAGATATTGTAGAAGAAAGACTTTTGTGCGGAGGTAGCAGCAACTGGGAGCGATGGGCATTGACCTCGTAATATATAATGAGCGAATAGGATTATACGTAAAAATGAAGACAGGAATAAATAAGAGTAACGAAAAGATACACAACATATCAATCAATAATCAATGGTTCTATGGGGGTAATTGTGGCAGTACTGCTGATAATCGGTGGTGTTGAAGCTAATCCGGCACCTTCTTCCGGGAAGAAAAGTGGTAACAGTGCGGGAAATGACAATCCGGCCTCAGTTGCTGACATGCTAATGAAGCTGGGTAAAAAATTAAATAATAAGCTTGATGCAGTAAACAACAAGCTGGACAAGGTATGAGGGTGTTACAACAATTTAAACGAAAAATACGCTGACCTAAAACAAGAAATTGATTCAATGAAGGAATCCAAGTGGGCATTTCAGAAAATAGAGAAGGAATCTTGAAGGAAGAAAATCATCATATTTGGAATGGAAGAATTGAATTACAAAAGAAGAATAGACACTTATGAATGTGTGTTGAATTTACTGGCTGCGGAATTACACATGAATCTATCGGAGCTTCATATCAAGAATGTTTAACGGGGAAGGGTAGAAAGTGCCAGATTCTAGTGAAATTCGTATGTGTAATAACCAAAGTCAAAGTGATGAGTATGTCCCGTATGTTATCTGGAACTTGAATAAGACTGGAACACGACTATAGTTATCAGGAGAGAGCAACAAGAAAAGAACTGTTACCTATTTGAGACAAGCAAAAAATGAAGGGAAGTTTGTAGTGCTAGTGAGAGACAAGTTACGTATTGAACACAGGCTTTTTAACTTGGAATCTTTTAGAAACAACACTGAACTGAAAAATAGAACTCCAGCACAAGTGTCAAGCAACAACAATTACATTATGCTCAAATCCACAAACTTTAGGCACAGATAATGCAGTGAATAATAATACATGGGAATTAATAAATATGGATAGAGAAGTGTCTAGTCAGCATACCAAATCCCAGACATGGACAGGGTTGCCGCGTGACAGGAATTAGATGAAAGAACCGAGTGTCTACAATATGCAAAATCAGCAACCTAGCACTTCAGCTGTGGAAAAAGGTTCATTTGCCGTGGAGAAAATGCTGAAGTGGTCAAACCTCAAGATCAGTAAACTATATAGGTTGCGTATTCCGGGATAGACCAATCGCAGCACTTGAGTGCATGACGTCACCAGTTTCCAACTCTCACAATTCCCAGCTTGTACTCAGTCTAGGAAATCCTTAAACCACGCGATTAAACTCGTAACCTTTAATTAACCCTTGGTCGGATTCCTGTGAAATTTGTGCAGAAATAATGTACACACAACAGCCCTGCTGATGGGTAAAACAGAGCCTTAAAAAAGTGGACACAAATGTTTTTATTTAATTTTATAAACATCACCCATTACACAAAATTCATGGAGGGAGAAGCGAATTTCATTATGCGATTATTTTTTTTATTTTTGTGTCCCAAACAAACTTTAAGCGAGAAAGTTTTAATGAAATAACTGAATTTTAATACAAATGAAGTTCCAGCTCTATATCTCTATATTAATACAAATTAATACTCTACAACAGTCTACACAATGTAATATTAATATTAGTACTGTACATGTTAACAAAAATATCCCTTAATTGTTTTCTACCCTTATTATAAGGTGTAATTTCTATACAAATATATATTCTTTAACAAATTTTCATCACATGATCATCATTAATATACTAACATAACTAACATAATCTCTAGAATGAGGAATATTTTCTAGGCATAACAGTTCATTATTTGCACTTTCTAAAGCACTTTCTAATTTACTATCCTGTACTATTAAAAACAATATGTATTAGTAATTTCTATCCTAAAGGACTGTGGTCAGCGGCCAATATCAGTATACAAGCCTTGGTCAGCACCACCATGCTCACTAGTGTCACATCATGATCGAAGCGCCAAATCATTCAGACAGCTAAAGCGCCCAGAATAATTACCACTCAATTGCTCGTAAACATTCAAGATATAAAGATGGTACTTCATCTATAACAAAATTCAATTATTTCTCTAAAACTTTCTCACTTGAAGATTTTCGGGACACAAAAATATAAAAGAACTGTCTCATAGTCAAATTTGCTTCTCCCTCCACGAATTTTGTGCAACGGGTGATGTTTATAAAATGAAATAAAAACATTTGTGTCCGCTTTTTTAAGGCTCTGTTTTAACCATCAGTAGGGTTGTTGTGTGTAGATTATTTCTGTGCAAATTTCACAGGAATCCAACTAAGGGTTCATGAAAGGTTACGAGTTTAATCAAAAGGTGTGAGCATTTTCTAGACTGAGTAAAAGACGGGAATTGCGAGAGTGGAAACTGGCGATGTCACACATCTCACCTGCTCGCTACAACCCCCTGTCCTATAAACTCACCCAATACGCAACCTCTGTAGTTTACAAGCCTTGGTCAAACACGCTAGCAACTGACAAGCGCGTGCAGGAGGAGGAAGCGAATGACATCTTGCAAGTGACGTCACCACAGAAAGTAAGTATACATCACGCGTCTTCACAGCAGAGGACCAGGAATGAAAATACTGGTGTCAAGGGAACAAAGACAAGTAATACCCAAAGCCAAAGATATTTTACATGCAGTGGATTTCACATTCCACCTGGTCCGTGGTTAAAAGAAACTAATGACGGAGAATGAAGAAGTAAAGAGGGAGGTAATACATGTGACATGGAGAGAATTAAATTACTAAGCAGGAAAAGGCTTTTAACTTTTAACTTTTCACAAAGATGAGTGTTATATATCCTGCATTTGAAGAAGTGAAATGTAAGAGAGAAAAAAAGTGTCGAAATGTAATGCTTTAGAAGTGCGATCACCTGGATTGTTTGTCGCATTGGGAATTATATATGAAAGAAATAGGTAGGAGAAAATAATATGATGTTGATAGAATTTATTCAGTACTATAGTGCACCTTATCTATAAAGCGAAGAGCAAGCTCAGTGCTATTTATGACAATGGTGCTATAATATTAAAGTTATAATCCCAAATTTCAAGGCCTTTATGATAATATTAGTTTGTAATGGTAGGAGGGACACCCTAAAGTGAAGGGTGTAAACTGTATGATACAAGAATAAATTACATTAAATTACATTTGGAACAGAGCTGTAAACCAATGTTTCAATGCAAACAGCAGAAATAAGGATTCCAATACAAAGTATGTCAGTTTAACATAATGGACAGGATGTTTCATAAATATGATTTAATCCTGGCGTACAAAACAGAGGGAAACATTGAGGGTATATTTTCTGATTATAAACGTTTAGGCAAAGGAAGGGATAGTACGGAATTGCCAGGAGTGTATTCTGTAACTTGCAAAAAGTTTAGGGGTCCATATGTTGGGGAAACTGGGACAACTTTTAAAGTGAGATTAACAGAATATGAAAGGGATATAAGGCTGGGAAGACCGACAACTGGACTAAGCCAGCATATGATCGACTAAAATCATCGTATGGAGGAACTTAAGATAGTAAAGGTTGAACACGACCCGGTTAAGAGAAAAGTGTCACAAGATTTTAACATCATTGACAACCCGGAATGCAGTTTGAATAGGTATGATGGTGATTTAAGCAATGAATGGGTAAATTTAATTAGAAGGTTCAGAAACAGCAGGTGTGTGGTAAAATTTCCTCCTCCCCCAGTGTTGGATGGTGTACACTTTGTCTATGACATCCCGAGTAATTGGATAAAAAGATATGGCAGGACCAACAATTTTCCAGCTTACATGCAGGACAATCCAGCCGGCAGTGACAGTGGTGATTTGATTTGTGAATGCAGGACTTCACCACCAAGGTTAATGCGATCATTAGAAGGAAATGTTGATCTTACATTACGAAAGGCTCAGGTCATAATTTCGTTCTCCTTCCAGCTTTAACACAAGATATTAGTTTACAAAAATGAGGCAGTGCGCTGAAGCAGGGGTAATGAAAAATGTTTTGTTTTCAAATATAATAATGAATCCAGGTTGTTCAAATGTGGTTGTAAAACATAAACAAAGTAAACCACCGAATAGTGGAGAAAGAAAATAGACTCTAGTAATATTCACTTACCAGTAACATCACAGAATTCCTCAAAGGATGCACAAGGCAACAATTCCTCTCGGTATGTTGCCAACAGTCTTTCAGATGCTTTCATCAAGGCTTCATCATTGTGACGGATGTAGTCAGCAAGTGTGGAGGGCCACTGGTCATCACTGGTCACGTTCACTTTCTGTAACCAGCATTAATATGAGTCATTCCCTGCATGATGCGATTCATTTTAAAACATTAGAAATATTAGAAACCACGTACTACAAGCCTGGAAAACTTGTCAAGCTATTTCTTTATAAGTTTTCATACCTTGAAATAGTTGGTATAAATCCCATCCACAAGCCCGAAGAAGATAAGGTAGCTCTTATACACGGTGTACTCTTTGACCGAGGTGTCTGAGAGGTGATGCCCAGCAGAGCCAGCTGGTTGTGTGTGACGTGACTGAGCAAGCACTAACAGTCTTCTTAAGTGTGACAGGCGTGAGCGACTCCACCGGGATGGCGGATGCAGCAGGAGTGACAACACTGCCCAATAAAGAGGACCCTCTGCCTCATAGCAAGACTCCAACCACTTGTCAGGGGCCGCAGTCTCCATGTAGGATGTTAAGTTCTTGTCTTCACGAGGACCAGATCGGGTTCTGTAATAAGATTAACCAGTCTACACTTTAGTAATAATCCATCATAGTAAGATATATATTTATTTATTTTATTTATTTATATTTCCCTCTAGTGAGGCCTTTCTACCACTAACCAGAGGTGATACATTCAAACATTATCAAATAATCTAATTAATAAAAAAAAAAGCCTCTTGTGAGGCCTTCCCTTCCAGTAACCAGAGGTGATACATTCAAACATTACCAAATAATCTAATTAATATAAAAAAATAAATAATAAATAAATAAATAAATAAATAAAAAATAAAAAGACACATGATTAAATTAATTTATATAAATGTAAATTATGTTAGTGAAAACTATAAATAAAACTATATTAAACTATAATAATGGAAGTTCAACATTATAAGTAGAACAAATTAAAGAAACAAATAATAGCATAATAATAGGAAGAAAAAGAAAAAAGTAACATAAAAATAAAATGAAAACAATAGAAAAACAACAATTTTCAACATTAAAAGTAGTACATAATATAAATGTTAATGGTTGGTAGTCAAATGGTCAACTAATTTCATCTTGAACGTTCTGAGTGTTCGGCAGTTTTTATATCCTCAGGTAAAGAATTCCACAGACGAGCTGTCCCGACAATGAAGGAAGAAGAATAAAATACAGTATTGAGAGAGGGATATACGGATATATGAATAAAAAGAACTAACCACTCTAGAACATTTACTCTGGAGTAACACGAGCATTAAAGGTCATGAGAGGAATTTCTCAATTTCATATGAATCAAATTCAAAGTAGTCAATAAAAGATTTTCTGTATCAAGGAGAAATTAGACCTACTCTCTTCAACATTCGTCGTAACATATTAACTCTACGTCAAAACTAACAATATAAAGAATTTAACGTTTTCTCCATGACAGCTATATATGATAGTGATTTATGACCGTGAATTTAAGAATAGGCCTACATCTAAAAATTACAGATATCAAAGCAGATAAAACAGATGATTACGATGCAGATTCACAGTGCATAGGAATGAGTGAAAACCATGCTGCTACACAAAATAATAGAACCTTTTATTTTTGGCTGAGAAAAAAGCTAATTCTGCACACAAGTATTATCTAGCAATGAGAGAAATAACTAAACGCTAACATCATCTTGGTGTCGATATATACAACAGTTTTTCTGAAGGCTTGTTCCAGAATGCTGTTAAATCAGCAAAAAGGCCAAAGGGCCCTAGAGAATACATGCTGGTAGATGGGCAAATCAATCAATGGAATCGAAGGTATAAACCCTGTTTCACTGGAGACCAGTGGTGGCTCGTGTATAGGCACTGTGGAACTGCAGCACCCCCTATTTCCACTTGATATTATCAATAACGTTTAATATAAGAGTCCTTTTTCTTTAATTCTTTCTTTATACTTGTACAATAGATAATTCTTAAGCTTCATGCCAGTAGCCATCCCCTAGTTTGTTAAAAAGATAAAAGAAAATCTTTGTATGGAACTGTGCACTGTGCACGCGGTGTTTGAATGTTGTGTGCATGCGGACATAGGGAGGTGCACGCTGCAAGCACTGTTGCTTCCACAGTGCCGACCCTGGTGTATTGGTGGAAAGTAGTGTTTTTTCCTTTCTTTTTTTGCTCTGCATGTGTTGTGCTTAAAAACCATATAGAATGTGATAAAGTGTAGAATTAGGATATTATCTTGTTTCCAGCTATTCTATTCGAGTCATTTATTTAACAGAAAACTTTAACCATGGCAGATCGAGGAGAAAATTATTTATCTTTTTGCAGAAATTAAAACAAGAAAAATGGATTTCATTTTTAAATGAATAGATCAAGCTTAAATGTAAAAATTTAGATTCAAGTAAGGAAAAAATGTTGATTTTGTTCTTTTAGGGTTTTATCAAGTTTCTGAATAAATTTTATATATATATATAAATGTTTCCTTTTACACAATTTTAAAACAAAGGCTTACAATTTTCTGGAAAAGCACCCCCACTAATTTTAGCTATAAGCCGCCACTGTCAGACACAAACATAATGCTGCTTCACTTACGTGTTTATAACGTATAGTGCCATGTGTATGAGGTATGGTATGATATGCATATTAGACTGTGGTCCTCCACCCCCAGTATCGTCGTGGAAGCTCTTCTCCTGGGCAAACCTCAGCAACAGAAGTTTCAAGTCATGCACTGTTGAGGCATAGCTGATATCCCTAGAACACAAATACAAGGAGAAGTTCACTATTAAATTTGGAACAGAACAGAAGTAGTGAACCCCAATTTAACATTCTTCTGGGACACAGTGTGTCAACACATTCACAAGGTCACAGATTTCATCGCCACTTTCACTTTCCTCCTCTTCACTGTAGTTCTGCTCTGTGGAGAGGTCACAATTTCTGCATCATTCATGTACTGGAAGCCAGGAGTTAATCGTACTGTACAAAATAACCCACCCCACCTCCACTGTAGTCCTTGCAGATAAAAGGAAACTAAGCCTGTTCTCAATTTTAAAGAGCAGGTAGACCAATAATGATGGGCATGGTTATCTATTGTCTCACAGCAACTACAAGTTAGTTCACAAGTGACTGAAAAATAATACTGTATTCAGTACATTTATTAAAAACACACACACACATATATATATATATAAATATATATATATATATATATATATATAGTGAACGCCATTTAATGTAATCAGGGATAATGTTATCAATCGGGTAATGTTATAATTTTTATGAAGTCCTGTACGGATTAATACTCATACAATGAAAAAATGTTGTTTATTGTGATCCAAGATTCGGCTTTATGTTATCACATTTTCCTGTTTAGGGCTTTATTTCCAAGTACTGTAAAAAATCTCGTTTTTAAGGGTTTCATTTCTAACTCATCTGAATCGTGTTATATTCTGGAAGTAACGGTAGGCCTACTGTTCCCAGCTCACAGGACGACCTGTTCGGGAAGGGTGGCATTGCCTAACTTTCTCTTTTAAGCAATAAAACATGTTTCACCCCTCAGTAGCTGCTGCTTTTGATTTATGAAGATAACAGTATTGACATGCAGTGATGGTTAGTGTAAAATGAAAAGACTTAAAAAGACAGGAGTTAAATGTTTTGCTACACAGTGTTCAACACAGATCAGTACGCAACACTCGTAACTTCGTAACTGAGTATGGAGTATTGGTTAATGGACTCCTAAAGGAAAATAAAACACGATTTTTCCAATTTTGGATTGTTGGGCTATTTAATTTAGGGTTTATGGACATTTTAAATTTTAGATCCTTTGATTTTTAAAATTTTTTATCTCTGAATTTTAAATTTTTGGTTTTTTAATTTTGGATTTTCAATTTTTTATTTTAGATTTTTAGATTTTTAAATTTTTTTTTAAATTTTGGATATTTAATTTTTTTAAATTTTAAAGCTTTGATTTTTTGATTTTTTAATTTTCGATTTTTTATTTTTGGATTTTTAGATTTTTAAACTTTGGATTTCGAATTTTAATTTTTGAATTTTGGATTATTGTATTTTTTTTAAATGTTGGATCTTTGAATTCTTTTAATTTTGGAATTTTGGATTTTTAAACTTTGGATCTTGGAATTTTTTTGGGGGGAGGGGGGGAATTTTCGATTTTTTAATTTTGGATTTCGGTTTTTAATTTTGGATTTTTTAATTTTTTAAAAATATCGAGTTGTTTTCTGCACAGTCCATCACAGTCCCACTACTTTCGTGACAATTTTCTTCATAATGCAACTTTGGCTACTTTCGTGACGATTTTCTTTGTAACGCAACTTTGGGTTAGCTCTCGATTTACTCCTAGCGCAGCTAAAGAAGTTTCACTTCAAAAATAGTTGCTTGAAGTCTATTATGAGTGGTTTGTTGAATCACCGTTACATATTATTTTATGAATAAATAGCTTTTAATTCTGTTTTGTAGTGGATTGTCTTATACAGGGTGCGGCAGAAAGAACGGAGATAGATATCTACATGGTGGGTGGGGGTAGAGAGGCTGGGTGAATATTGCCGAACAGCAACTTAGGTTTAGACCATGGCTTGGTCAGGAGTGCATCGTGCTCATGCTGTAGAGCAGTTTATTCAAAATGGCGAGTCTCCAACAGCAGAACAGCACAAAAATGCAGCGTGCCTTTCGCGTACATTTTGGGCTCCAAAGACGGGACATATGAAAGCCAAGGTATACCAACATTGTGCCCAAACTTTGGAAGCTCTTAAGGAGGCAATCCAACAGGGATTTGCTGCTGTTCCACCCGAAATGACAATGAGAGTCACGGACAAATACCGAGAGAGGCTCAATCAGTGTATAAACAATGGAATGATGTTCTCTTCAAAACATGTTGATGTAAATGGCATCATGTGTACTTTCAAAGAATTACATAAGTTTTTTCATATTTTATTGGGTTTGGATATATTTGCCTTCTGCAATCGGGGCGTTCTTTCTGCCGCACCCTGTATATGAATAAATAACTTACAATAAATTCTTTAGCTACTGTTATCAATCGGTTAATATTATCAGATTAGCTGCATCCCGAAGTGATCACAATAAGCGTTGTGCACTGTATATATTAACAACAACTTTGTAACCTATAAACCTGTAAACCAGAAAACCATGCACTAATTGACAGGAATTTACTATATAAAGAGGGTAGATTTACAAGACTGCCAGCATGGTCTCATGGTTAGCATCACTGGCTACCGATCCTCAGGCCTGGGTTTGATCCCCGGTACTTTCTCGAATTTTTCTGAGGTAGGGAAGTCTGGAACTGGGTGCACTCAGCCTCATGATTCAAACTGACAAGCTACTGGCAAAGAAGTAGTGGCTCTGGTTTAGTAAATCATCAGTAATGGCATAGTCCCTCAAGGGATGTGGAGGTTAGTATTTTTAGGTTTACAAGTTACCATAAGACGTAACCAGCTATCTTCAAAGAAAGAAAGAAAGAAAGAAAAAAAAAAAAAAAAAAAGCAGCCTCGTGGACTGATATTTCAGTATAAAGGTTAATAATAATGAAGTCATGGCCATAAGCAATAAACCACTGAACAACAGTTACCTATTTTTAATAATCTCAATATTAGTGATGAGAAACAGCGAAGTAATGAAATATGAACATTTAATTGAATTACGATTTATATTCAATAAGTCTACTGTGTAAAGAACCCAGATTATAAGCAAAATAAAACTCTAATATTAGCAAACAAATAATTGCAAAAAGTACAAACAAATTACACGAAAAGCAAATAAATTAGGCTACTTTTTCATAGAAATCTTATAATCTATAGATATTTCTTGAGTGAAGTTCCTGTATCTGTCAGTGAAGAATAATTTATCAAGTTAAAAAATGTTCTTTCGACATTGCAGGATGTCACAGGCACACCTGAAAAGCAATGGAGGTCTTCTTCAATGAATTCTTCTTCTGTTTCTTCACCGGAAAGCTTTTTACCAGTTAATCACAAAATAAGCAAGAAAAATCATTTTTCTCTCAGAATAAGAAAAATAAGTACTTTCAAAATAAAGTTAAAATTGCTTGTCAAGGAGTGTCCTATGAAATATAACATTTCTGGTTATGTTTAGGAGTCTGAAAATAAATATATTTTGCTTATCATAGGATGATGGACAGCAACAGTAGCCTGCTAATTTAAAATTATAACCCAAGGAGCAAAAAAAATATTTAATTTATTTTAATTGTTAAAAAACACATTGTAATAGAATGATAAACAGCAGCTTCAAAGCAAGTTTAAAATAGAGGTGAATCTGCAAAATTAAATCACGAAAAAGGCTTATGTGATCAGTAAAAAAAAAAAGATAGATAGATAAATAAATAAATAATTGAATTCTTCATTGATCAAAGTAGAAGATAATGTAAGGGATGTAAATTTAATTGTTAAAGCCAGTATCATAATATGATGCTGTACAGCTGCTTGGCAATCAATTTAAATACCAGTCCAAATGGAAAATTCAGTAATGTTTCAACATCTTTTTACTATGTTGTAAAATAAACTTTAAAAAGTTTGAGTCTTCAAGACTAAATATAATTGCATAAAACTGTATGGCCTCTAATGAACAAGTCTACTGTACATTACTTTAGAAAATATAAGTTACCTATATATATTGCAGATTTTTAATTTAAAAAAGAGGAAATTTAAAGAACTTAAAAATAGCAGAATTAAAATAACAAAGTTTCATCTGGTACGTTTATAAGCTTTCTTTTAAGTCCAAGCACAAGTATCTATGTAAAATGGTTTGTAATTTATACCATTTTGTGTTTGAAAATAGTTTTCTTGATGTGGGTAACAAACAGGTGTTATGAAATTGATATTACTGTATTCATTCTGATATATTTGCTGTTTGACTAGTACCATGCATTAAAATATCTCCTAGGCCTTAAAAAAGGAAGAAAATAGGATTTTCATAGCCCCCCTTAAGCATAAAAAACCTAGAAAAGAGCATCTTACCTGTGACCTGTGCATTCCTGAAGGTAAGTGTTGTGTCGAGCAAGGCAACTTGCAAAAGCTGACTCCGGTACCTGAGGGCCCCACAATGGTAATAACCCATTACACTTTGTATTGGCATTCTGCAACGCTGCTGATTCCCACTCGTCACGAGCTCGAGCCAGTCTGTAAGAAATTCACAGCAATGAATGACAGTTTATATGTGCTTGCAATTCATCTCTTTCTTCTACTCTTAACATTCTTTCAGATAGTGTTTCATTCTCCTGCTGAAAAATCTATTTTTATACCGGTAGCAGGTAAGTTCCTACTAGACACACTTTGTACATTGGTCACGTCCAAATGTTTTTGTGTCAGAGCTGAAAGAAAAATTCAGAAGATAAATGCTAGCTAATGTGAAAAAAGATAAATAACTGACATGTGAGAAATTTCTAGTATTTAAAATATTACTTTTGTAGAAATTTTGAGTACGGAAATATACACACTAACTTTACCATTAGGTATGAATGATCATTTCAATGGGTAAATATACCTAATAGTGAAGTTAATGTGTATATTTCCGTACTCAAACTTTCTACAGATGTCAACACTTCACTGTGCTATTTCTGGTAAAGTTAATAGTGAATATTACTTTTGTTTGAACATACCAATATACCAATGTACCAATGTATATATGTATATATGTATATATTTATATATATTTATATACAGATTTCAACAAGATCATCAGCTCACATTCTTAATAAATATTTATATACTGAGTTTGAATGAAGGTTGGTTGTTCTGTGTAAGTGTTAATGTTTCTAGTAAGAACAGACAGGATAACTTTTAAAAAACTATTGATTTTGTGAAATGTGTTAAGTTGCTCCAAAAAGTTGACTTTCATAAGACAGAACATAACCAAACCAAAATAATGGACATAACCAAAATAATATGCTGTTTCAGTATTTCTTCTGTATATGTTTCTATGCATGCACGGCATAGCAGATACAACCAAGCCTCTCTGTTAGTTTGTTGATAAGCACATTCCATAAGTTGACATCAATATACTGTATGTTCCCAAGAATTTTTTTATCTGATTCTTTAATACAGTATAACTCCAATTATCCGAACTCCAGCTATTAGGATTGCCAATTATCCAGATCGTTCTGAGGACATACTGAAGTGGTTTTTGCAGCAGCGAGCATTGGAAAACCTTTCAGGGCCGATTATTTGGGGAAAACCAAAACCTTTAGCCGACAAAATCAAAGTTTGTCAGCAAAACAACTGACTCTGCCCGACATGTTCAAGATGTGACACTTGATGTAACTACAGTGCTGAACAATTTAGTTTCTTAAAAAGAAATTACCTTTCTTCATGATTTATCCAATTATCCGGATTGTTTCCGGTCCCAATTAATCTGGATAATTGGAGTTCTACTCATAGGCGTAACCAGGCCCACCATATAGGGGAGGTTATAACATCCGCGGGGTCCTCCCCCGGAAAAATTTAAAAAATTAAGATGCAAAATAACGAGTTTTAAGCTTCCGGGGGTCCTCCGCCGGAAAATTTTAAAAATTAAGACGCAAAATAACGAGTTTTAAGCTTCCCACGCTTTATACTTGTATTAAGTAATTTATGGGCAGACTTAAAAAAATTACACAATTTTCCTTTTTTTTAATCAATGGGGGGTTCAAACCCCCAAAACCCCCCCCTCGGTACGCCTATGGTTCTACTGTATCTGTGCTTTTAATTCTGGTAGTGATCAGACTGCTGGATTTATTGGTTTTACTAAAATGTTAAAATAATGTTTTATCAAGGTTTAAAAAGATTATTTCTGGCTAACCAATTCGAAGATCTTTGATATTATTTTCAGTTATATTCTGTAGGGCATTGCTTTTTTTGTATTTTGGTGAATATTTTTTCATTTATTTATAAAAATGAAAGACTATTAATAAATAGTAAAAATGATATAATCTTTCATTCCTAACTTCGAAAAGGTATACAACCCACATAGTTACGGACCATAGTTTTTGGTTACAGTGATAAGCATGAAGTTTTACAAGACAGCTTTCCTTAGCTATATTTAGCTTTATACGAGGGCAATCCAGAAAGTAGATTACGTTTTGGAATAAAAAGTAAACAAAGTATAGGAAACAAATTTTATTATATACAGATGAAAGCCACACTCACATACTACTTTTCTACATAGTCACCATTCAAATTAAGGCATTTATCGTAGCGATGTACGAGCTTGGAAATTCCTTCGTCGAAAAATTCGGCCGCCTGCGCCTTCAACCACTTCGTTACCTCTTCTTGCAGCTGTGCGTCGTCATCAAAACGCTGCATAGCCAGCCACTTCTTCATTGCTGGGAATAGGTGGAAGTCGCTCGGTGCCAGGTCGGGACTGTACGGCGGATGAGGAAACAACTCCCACGTGAAAGATTCAAGAAGTTGACGAGTGACATTTGCCGTGTGGGGCCGGGCGTTGTCGTGAATCAACAAGATCTTAGAGCTCAACATTCCTCTGCGCTTGTTTTGGATTGCTCTTCTGAGTTTTTGGAGAGTGTGGCAATACCTTTGAGAGTTTATTGTAGTGCCTCTTTCCAGGAAGTCCACCAAAATCACACCTTTTCTGTCCCAAAAAACAGTCGCCATCATCTTCCTTGCCGACATTGTTTGCATGCATTTTTTGGGTTTTTTGGGAGAACTTGTGTGCCCCCACTGCATTGATTGCAATTTCGTTTCACAGTTCACGTGTTTCACCCATGTTTCGTCACCAGTAACGATGCGATCGAGTAAAGAGTCACCATCCTTATGGTAAGCGTCCAAAAAGTTCAACGCTGCAGCCATTCGCTGAGTTTTGTGGTCCTCTGTCAAGATTTTTGGAATCCATCTTGCACAAAACTTGTGGTAACCAAGCTTATCGCTGATGATTTCGTGCAACAAACTTCGCGAAATTTGTGGAAAACTCAAAGAAAGTTCCGTTATTGTGAAATTTCGATTTTCACGGACTTTAGCATCGACTTTTTCGACAAGTTCGGCAGTCACTATGCTGGGTCTCCCACTTCGATCTTCGTCGTGAACATTGGTTCGGCCATTTTTAAATCTTATGACCCACTGACGCACTCCACCTTCAGTAATAATGTTGTCCCCATACACTTCACAAAGCTGCCGATAGATTTCTATCGGTTTACAGTTTTTTGCAGTCAGAAACCTTATTACTGCACGCACCTCGCAGCTCGCGGGATTTTCAATTAATGCAGACATTTTAAACCGTCACAGTATCTGAACAGAGCACAGCACGAACCTCTCACTAGCACCGCTAGATGCCGACTGAGCTGCGCAACGCTCTGACCCCAAAATGGCCGCGCTAGCCCCGCCTCTAGCGGACACAGACGAAAACGTAATCTACTTTCTGGATTGCCCTCGTAGATGTTAACATCACTATAAAGAAAAATTATATCCATGAAATAGGCTATCACAACTTTTTTTTTGTATTTCATGAAATGTGTATATATGAAAAAAAAAAAATATATATATATATATATGTCCCTTCCAAGACGAATATTGAGAAAAGCTTAGTTGACAGTTTCTGCAATTTCTTTTTAATTCTCTTAGTAGTATGTTCTACTGTTTTGCCAAGAAGTTATAGACTGGTATATTATTGTATTTAACATATTCCATACTTCATGGGAAGTGGTTGACAAATGAAAATGGCTATTCTTTATAAACAAAACTTGTCTTATTAGAGGCTGTCACATGGAAAAAGTAATACACACCATAGAACTTAAGTTAAAATGAAAATTGAAAGATCACAGATACAGTATTCCAAAACTTTTAAAAATCCCTAAATAAGGCATACTGTTACTATCATTTATCAGTCTACTTTCAAATTTCTTTACATAAACCTTCTCCCCCATATCCAGATCTTTTGGAGAAGATTTATAAAAAGAAAGGAGACTTATGAATTTTGAGATACCAGAAGATGAGAACTTTATCAAGAAGTTCGCCAAACCTCCATCAGCAAATCAGAATTTTCAGATGAAGGATTTGACAGTTGACAAGTAGCCAAGGGGGATAGGGACAAAGTTCCTTGAAACATGTAGGCTATTACCAAAAAGTTTGTAAGTGAAGCATAAGCATTTTAGTTCAACTCATACATAATTATCTTTTTATAACTAAGGAAACCTGTTTCTAAATATCACACATATCACTTTCCAAAACTTGAGAATTTCTGGCTAATCTAATGTGTACCTGATTGAATCTTTCACGAAATTGCAAATATACTATTGTATGATCACTAGGGCCCGGACTTTTAGGCTTTTATAAAAGGTGTTTTAGCCTTTTATTTTCATGGAATACCTCTTTTTAGATTTTAAACAAATGATTTTAGCCGTCTTAATAAAACATAATACTGACACTAATATTAACACCGAAAATTGTATTAGCCTATAATTCTATTTTTTTTTAACAAAATAAACAAGTAACTTACCTATTATTTATATCGGCACTCAGAAAATAGCATAAACAATAGAGATTATTTACCCCTTAATGATACATTTATTCAATATACAACTCAATTCACTTCCAATCTACAAAAATAAGTAGACTCGAGTATCACAAATTTGTTCCTTTAATATACTTCTATGTCATTGGCCCACTGGTTATTTGAAAGTTGAAACGACAATGGATTAGTTGCAGATTTCAAAGTATTGCAGACGGCTCAAGTTTCATTTACTGCGAGACGGCACATTTTCGAGTTACAAAGTCAAGCAACAAAGCGACACATACAGAGCATTGTATAAATTTATTTGTATTATGTCTTTTCTTAAAATGCACAAATTCACATATTTATTTTCCTTTGCATTAATTGGAAAATCTATTTAAAAATCGTGTTTTTCTGCAGAAGTTCTCCTTAGCCCCTAGTTTTTCAGCAAAAGTCCTCCTTAGCCCCTTTTAGGCTCTTCAGTCTGATTTAGCCCTTTTTTTAGGTTCTATAAGATTCATATATTTGGAAGCATGGGGCATGAAACGGAAATATATGTTAAAATGTTCTAATTAGGAAGCTGGGGAAAAAGTAGGTTAAAAGCCTTCAAATCCGGGCCTTAATGATCACACAGATGAATTTATTGATGATGATTTTGTCGCACAAGGTGAATTGGCTACAATATCAGCTCATGGGAGTGAATGACTCACCTGACAGCTGCCATGTGGCAATCGACATGTACGACATTGAAGTGTGTAACAGTGCTGTAGCCGACAGTTTTTCTTGGCTTGGCTTCGAACTCTTCCACATTGCAGCGCTTCGTGAAGGTATACACACCCAGCACCTTAGTGGGCTGGAACTTGTAGCCTTCTCGACATATCACACAGACCAAACCTGTTTCTTCTCCCAGATCTTCCATAAGTAAAGTGCTCTTTGCAGTTACCTGAAGTACAAGACACACACTCAGCTATTATATGTATTAATATCTGAGATCTTGTATTTCAATTCTGAAATAGATTTTATCCCTCCCCCCCCCAAAAAAAAATGGTTTAGTAAGAACGCAGGAATCTGTCAAAATTTGAGACAGACCTTTCTTACTTGTATACAATATAAGATATAACCATTTAAATTTCAAAATTATTCTTCTCTATCGAAATCTGAACTAGTCATAGCATTCGGCATTTAGATAAATAGTCTTTGAAAATGATAATATGAATGAATGAATGAATGAAGTGCTTTTATTGTTAACAAGAAAAACTATCTTTTTACATTATTTGTTGCATGAGCCCTTAGGCTGTCCATTCTTTAACTGTGCACAAGCAAAAATGTATCCTAAAAGTAAAACTAAAAAAAAACACACAAACAGTTAAACACTAGTAAATATACAAACAAAACACCACACACACACACACTCCCCACCAAAAAATAGCATATACACCAGCAATACCCTTAAACCCACCAACCAAATATATTTTACCTATTATTCTATATACAGCCGTCTACCCCATCGGAGTACTCCCCTTACTCCCTCGGTCCCACTCCCTCGGCCAGTTCCATCCTAAGCTGCCTCACTTTGGACATAAATTTCCCCACCCCCCAAAAAATCTAGTGTTAAGTAGCAGATCGTATGTGAACAGTTGACCTCGACAAGAAGCAGTGAAAATGATAATATGGTCTTAGGCCTAGCAAGGTATAAGAGATAAAGACAAAAAAAAATAAAACTACCATAATAGCTATTTATGTATCAAGTACGCAAAATAACACTTTAGCGGACGAATCTAGTACAGTGGCCAAGGCATAAGCCAAGGCCGAAATACTGGATGAGTCCAATAAAATTTTTGCAAACATGGTGCATACAATATTTTTTAGTAAAAGCTCTCTAAATTACTGGTATATGAAATGAAACAAAAATACTGTATAATTAATTATAATGAAAGGTAGTCAGCCATTTGTTAACGTCGTATTCTCACAGCCAACTGAATTGCAGAACAACAATGAACTGTATGTACTAATACAAAATGCAGTAAAGATTCATTATAAGTCACTTTTTGTAAACAATAATTCACATGAACTAGTATTTATGAAAAGCTTGTGAAAATATGAATGATAATCCCGAGGAAATTTCAATCTAAGCCAGAAACATTGAATTCAAGCTGCTGCCACCAACTTCACAGCAGCAGTAGACTAAGAGAAGGAATATAATACTGCATTTAAATGGTAAGCAATTTTTCTCTTGTGAATCAAGATGTGAAAAGTTGTTGGCTTAACTTATATTTGTTGTTATATGATGAAGTAGGATACTGTGTGAAAAACCCTGGTAAAGTTTCTGATTACCATAAAGAAACAAATTGGCTTAAATTTGTTGTTTTATGACCAAACATATGGTTAAATCAATGTTAAAGTTGGTGAGACTGGTCAATGCCATCTGGATTTTGTTACGGTGTAAGCATACTAGGCCAATAAAAATGCATTTTGAATGTACGTAGTTTTATGCAATTTTAGTGGCCTAGGTTGCTAAAATGCAATTTTTCAGCATGTTCCCAGTCCGACAAGCAGCTGTTTTAGACAGTGTGTACTCAAAAATCCTTTTTAATGGTTTTAAGAAGTATAATTGAATTCCTGATATAATTGAATTCCTGATATAATTATTACTGTAAGAACAATACATATACCAGCAGGGCCCACATTTAAGAAACTCTACTACAAATAAAATCCTCTTCTGTGGAATAAACATTTTGAGGATTTATGAATATTTACCTTGTAACAGTAATTTCTAAATTGATGAAACAAATCTACTTCAACAAAGCTTACACTATGCTGAATGCTTACACTACTAAGTTCAAATAATTTGAGAGCACAGAGGAAAACTGCTCATTATTGATATATAGAAAAAGAATAGTTATCAATAGTAGCAAAGATTCTTGATGTAGAGATATTAGCATTGACTTTGATGAGACCACTTTTGATTTCTCAAATTCATTATGGATCACATAACTTGTCGAATTGTGTTATAATACAAAATATGTTACAGTACTGTAGATTACTGTTCATATGGTTCGGTGACTTTTTATGTTTTAAAGCAATCCCCCATTTAAGAAAACAACATCAGTCCCCTCGAATTTTAACATAATATAATGACATGTAAACAGCTTTAAAATCAGTCTTATGAATAATGGATATAACATATGACTGGACAAATAAATGTAGAAATCATGGTCTCAGTAGGCTTATTCCATTCTTGGTAATGAATCTAGAAGGCCTCAACTCTGTAAAAATTTAACAGAGAATGGTATTAAATAATAGCTACAATGTGACCTGAGTCCAAAGTTTAGTATGCGTCTAGGTAGCATCCGCTATGTGTGAGAAATGCTGAATACACAGGATTTTACTGGATGCTTGTGCGTTGGGGCTAACATAAGACAGTCATCTGTATCTGTATCTGTTTTCCTATATCCCCTATGTTGGGGTGAAAAGCCTCCAAGTGGAGGTTTCTGTTACCTATGTGAATTTTGTTACACTTATTTTTTCCGACAGAGGGCAGAGGAGCAGGTGGTAAGCCCATCACCTCCCAACCCCCCTCCGGAAACTAAGGTGTTACTTAGATGTGAAAGGGCCGAGAAATTTTGTCCAGAGGCTCTAATTTAGGCTTGGAGTTGTTTTACATGCTGTAAATTTACTACATGGGCCCCCCAGCTTAAAGTCGCTCCCAGAGGACTCCGTGCCCAGGATTTTTATGCCCTGAAAAATCCAATTACGTAGAACGGATGTGCAGAAGACAAAGTGTGCAAGACATCAAGAGAATGTAGTATTTGTATTATATATATATATATATATATATATATATATATGTAGAATAAAATGGGATCAAATTAGAGGAAAAGATGGACTAGTCATTTCATTATATCTAAGATGTTATTAATTCACACAAGAACATAAATCCCAAGGTGGAGGGGTGGAGGGGAACAAAAAATTCTTATCCTGCAGGATTGCTAGGACGACAGCGAGCACGAAGTCAGCACTGCACATGGACCGATGCAGGTAGGATAATATTGGATATGGGCACTAACACTATATTAATCTTAAGATATTAATTAAATATAAAATACAAGAAGCGAGTATACATACTGCCTTTTCTATTTATTGCAAGAATGAAAACAAATCGTAACATATGGAGCATGCTAGATTTAGTCAGCATGCAACAAGATGTTTTATGTATCCTGCATTCCTGATATGGCTACCCAACTTTTGTTTTTCAACTCTAAGGACAAAAAAAGAGCAATTGCTAAAAGAAAGTTTTACTGCAATGAATTTTTATTAATTGGAACTGCAATGAAACTACTACTGCTACAATTACTACAGCAAAGGAAAAATCAAAAGTTAATTTAACAAACAATTTGCTCATTTGTAAGAGCAAGAACTAAAGATCATTAATTTGTGGCAAAGATAATAAGAAACATCACACGTTCCAGCAGCCAGCAGAAACCGGAAGCCAGAAGTGACTGTTACAAATGACGGTTGTAGGCGAAGCTTGGAGGAACTGTAAATGTGGCATATTTATAAAATAAGTAAAAGATTAAATACAGGGATCTATATACTGAAAAAGACTCAGCAATTAATAGACATCAATGCAAGGAAACAAGTGTATTTTGCCTTCATAAACTCACATTTAACATGTGGAATAATTCTATGGGGAAATTCTTGCAAAAAGAAAGTTCTAGAGACTTTTAAACTACAAAAGAAAGCAACCAGAATAATGGCAAAAATAAACAAACCAAATTCGTGTAAAAACAGTTTTAAAGAATTAAAAATCTGAAACTTCCCTTCAATGTATATTTATGAATGCATTAAATACCTTCTGGAAATGAAGGATATGTAAATAAATTCAGACATAGATACGTTTAATACCAGAAAGAAAGAAAATTATTTCCAAACAGTACTAAGTGGATATTAAACAGAATGGCTGTAAAAAATAATGGTGCAATATTTTATAACCTGCTGCCAGGACATATAAAACAAATAAAAGGAAGGAAGAAAACAGTGAAAAGAAATTAAAAAAAAAAAAAAATCTAATCAGCCAGGCCTGCTATTCAATTGAAGAATATAACATCTAATTAAACAATAAACATGGGAAGTGATATAAACAGTGAAACTGTTGAATCTTTAGAGCTGATGGTCAACTTACAAACACTTTAAGCTCCACTTATTTATGGATTAGTTTCGGGGAAACAGCCGATGATGGGGATGAGTTGTTTCCCCAAAACTAGTCCATGAAAAAATTTGACGTAAGTGGAGCTTAGTTGTGTTTATAAGTTGATCATCAGCTCTAAAGAATATAAAATCTATTGCACAGAGAAATAATAGTAATTCTTAGAGGGTGTTATTTTTTATTTTATTACATTTGTATTGTATTTATTTATTTAAAGACACAAATATGTCAAAAATTTCTTGTTTAACAACATAATTTCATGTCTATATTGATGTATTCTATGACGATGCCACCTGTATTGTATAATAATTTGGGCAAATAAAGAAAGAAAGTCAATTATAATTATTGCTTTCCAGAGAGCTGCTAGAGCAAGCTTATATATATATATATATGGAAAGGAATATATACCTGGCCCTTCTCATTAGTACGCATGCCAAGAGCTCCGAGTTGTTTCTCTCGCATAGCCATGGCCAAACGTTTCTTCTCAGCCCGAGTCTGTTCTCGAACCTCCTCGATACGATTGGCCACTTTGGGATGTGTTCTAAGAGCTTCCAAGAGGTTCTCTGCAAGAGAGCCAACATGCTCATCTGACGACACTTGTTCCAGACGATGGATAATTGGGATGCACTCTGTTGATACTGCTAACTGTAAAAAAACAAAAAAGAGGCTCTTATAATTTTGCTAAACATTACACTCGCCATGTGCCACAGCAGCTACAGCAAAACTAAATCAGTCCCCTAATATCACATTGTTGAGATTAGAATAGATTTCAATAATTTTCATTTCCCTCTACACTCTCAAGATTAATGGCGTACGATGTATGAAATATTGTTCTTTCTAAAGGAAGCCTACCAGCCAATTGCAGGGAAAAGGGTACTATGAAAGCTTCCTATGAACAAGGCCACCACTCGCAAGACAAGAACAGCTTTGAAGTCACTGCTCAGAATCCTATTATTGCGTTCTGTTGTATGTGTTAAGCACATCACTAAGGATTTTAATTGCATACAGAGAGAAGAAAAATATCCAAAAATAAGAGTGGTTTGTAGATAAGCATTCTTAATAAGTGCATATATCCCTATATACATAAAATATGTGATAAAAGTGTTGCACAACAGCCTGTGAAAGAACTGAATCCACATCCCCAATTCTGTGGTGAGTTTAACCTTTGAAGTATTTCTTACCCCAATACCTCCAATAATTGCAAACTTTCGTTTATGTCGGTCCTTCCCTTTAATAAGTACTGGATTCGCCCCCTGCCTTATTGTCCAATGAAGATGCCATATAACTGATGATAAACACATTTATGACCTGTTCAGAATAACCAGGTATCAATGCTCTACTGCAAGAAACTACAGTACCTTTATCTCTTTGTCCTGTCTTTTAATGTACTGTATCTGTTTTGGAGGCATTAAGTACAGGTCTAATAAAAATAAATTCTTCCTAGTTAGAAATTTTTAGAACTAGTAAATTTGGTTTTAGAAACCCCGGGTTCGTTGATCAAAGTTCAGATACGCTGGGGATTCTATTCTACATTTTTTTATGTTCCCCTATGGTTCCTCTTTTTTCTTCAAGCTATAAGAAATGCGAATGTTGCACGGGAGAGCAGTTACAAAATACTGGGTTTTAAAAAAGTAACACACAGGTATGATATGAACATTCTGAATGATATTACCTGGGTTGGCTCGTGATCAGTCGCCAGTCCTGTGAGGAAGCGCAGGATGTACTTCAATGCGGGTTTACAAATAAATTCCTTCCAGTCATCGCTGTCAGTTCTCATCAATGTGGGCTTCACACATGGAGCATGCATCTGAAACAATAAAATACAAAGACATTATCTTTATAATAAGAGGAAGTGTTTGTCTATTTTTTGTCTACTGCAAAACAACTGCATGCAGAGATCTGAAATTTTAAACATAGATTGACATACGGGTGGCCGAATGCACCTCGAAGCCGGATTTTTAATTTGTGCTTTTGTTTTTCCTGTTAAGAGCAAAAAGCTAGTAGAACATGAATTTTAGCACTGGATTTCACTAATACATTAACAGGGTGTCCACCAAGTAATGCTGAAGAAATTCCAGACTTATTCCCTGATTTTCATTGATCATTTCAGAAATTCCTGACCAAATATGATTAAGAAGCTCTTTCTAATAATTGTGTAAGAAAAATTATAGGAGAGAGAAATACTTTATTCAAGTCATCTGCCTGGCAATGTAGGTAACCATACAGATACAGAACAAACAAAGAAAAAGAATCATACATTATATAATAACTTAAATTAGTAACGAAAGTAACTGCAAACAATAATTAGCCTACTTAGGCTATATCAGATACAAAAGTAAGGATCAGAAAAATAAATTAAATATACCTTCATATAGGCCTATTATTGTCTAGAAGTCTTTTTGATCCCACTTATTTTTTCTTCAGCAACTTAATTTGTTCATCTAGAGCAGCTGCAGCTTTTCGGACTCTTAAGAGTAGTTTTTAGTTATTTCTTCTCTTCTAGTTCTCTGGCCAGAAAATTTGCTTTCCTTTTTTCTGCTTTCACCTTGTCTTCTTCTGTACGTTTCAACTTATTACTTCGAAGTGCTTCTTTGTATCTTGCATTGGCATTTCTCATAGAGAGAATTATGCCTTTATTGATGGAAAGATGCTCTAAACCTCCTACTTGAGCAACTGCATCATATATCAGGTGCTGAGCTACTATGGATTCTTTTTTAAGATTTTTCACCAAAATGTCACTGTTCACAGAGAAGCTACGTTCCACTGACCCATTTCCATGCGAAATTGGAAGTAAGGAGTGTCATAACTAATCAAGCGTTTTCATCCAAAATTTGTACAACCTTATGTTTTTAGAGTAAGATTTGAACTCAACTGCTGCAGTTTCCTTCATGATCTGCATTCTGAGCAATTGAGGGAGTAATCAAACTCGACTTAATCAAAATATCCATTGTCGATACCATCTGTGAAACAGCCTCTTCTGGAGTGAAGACGATTTTGTTTGGACTCATAAAAGACAAAAACCTGAGTTAAGGGGTATTTCAAAGGTGACTTCTCCATCAGCTTATCAACAACACATTTCAGACAATCTCTGCACTCCCTTCAAAACGTTAACACGTCTAAATCCTTAAGTCCATGACACTTTCTTAAGGCAGACCTTGTGCCATAACCAAGGTCAACATCTTGGTCTCTTAAATTTTCAGTTTTGTTGAGGTCGATGTCTTGAAGACAAGTGTTTTTAAAATGTCATCTTTCACAACTCTTTCCATACACTTCTTTACAATTTTCAGGAGGTCACCCTGTAGGAAAGGGGTCATTGGAGTGTCAGCTTGAAACTCTTTTAGAAATGGTTGTAAATCTTCTGCTAGCAATTTTTGACAATTTCAAGAGCAGATGAGATTTTTTGGAAGCCGGCAGAAGATAAAATTGTATTCATTTTCACCTGTTTTATGTGGGCCACAAATTTTTCGAATTTTCCTGGATATTTTAACGATTTCATTGACTTTTCCTGGATTTTCCCGACCAGTGGACACCCTGATTAAGAATCAGGGAATTAATTTCAGATGGCCTTGATCTGCCTGACATTCCAAACTGAGAAAGAAGAACATCGCTCAAATAAATCAGTCAATATAAAAAAATTGAGGGTAACCTTTTTCTTCTTCCTTTTCATCTACTTTCTACTCAATGGCCTCAGCAAGAATAATACTATGTAGCCAGTGAAAAAAAAAAATACAGAAGCTTTGTAAAAGTCTATGCACAATTTATGGCCTCAGCTGACACCTTATAGCCAGTGTAATATAGAATAAAGATAAACTAATCGTATCAGCAAAAATTTGCCGGGATGTATCTGTAATTGTAATCTGTAACTTCTGCTCTCACATGGAAGATATCACTAATAAAAAAAACACAGAAAGTAACCATCTGGAACTCGGAGATTCACAGCAAAGTAAAACGAACCACATACCTTAGCTAGAAATGGAAAGGCAGTTAATATAGTTTTTGTACAATACCTAGTCTTTAATGTTACTTTACTGTAATTTGTACCACCACCAATCCAGCATGCTAAACATTAAATGTAAGAACATAATGAAGTTATTCATGCATTTATTGAGCGGATATTTAAAAACAAAGGTAAATATTGTCTGCTATTGAGAACTGAAAACCAGCACTTAGCGGCATCTAGCGGCGAAACTCTGTACTTCTTTCCTCAAACTGCTCTGAACTCGCACTTTTTGCCATCTGTCTGCCAAACCCGGCATTTCCAGCCAGAGACGTGTGTTGATGCTATCTGGCGAGTTCGGCCGGTACTCTCTCCTTCTCTGCCTTCGTGCCCTGAATCATATGTTTTACAGGAGAATGACATTGCGTGTTTTCATGGTGTCTTGGATAGACGCTTTCTTTTGTCATCACAGCTAACCCGTGAAGATTTTATTTTGTGATTCACTCCTATTAGGTAATGTTCGTCATGTGACATACGGCGTCTGTACTTGGCTTCAGTTATGAAGACTCTGTTTTATCTTGGCTTGGGTCATCATGGGTGCCGGTAACGTATTGAACCATTCTCAAAAAGAAACTGAGAATGGATGTTTTTATCTCCTTTAATTTGTGCTGAAGGCAGTTATTCTGCTCCTTGCTTATTTAAATATGTTTTGAGTGAATTAATTTCAGTTTCCCACTCAGGTAAGATGAGTAATATGTGATTTATTGTGTCTGGCGTCTGGCCAGCTTCCCACGCTATAGCCTAGTTTTATATACTTTGAAGTATGTATTAATTCATCCCGCCTGTTATTTTTATGTAATAATACCATTATATAGCTCCCCTTTCCTGTACATTAATTTCTTTCCTACTCTTGTTTCTGTCTTCAGCTAGCAGTTTATCATATAGGGTATTATTATTTTCTCAAAATTTTCCCGCCTCGTGATGTTCTAAAGCTGAGATCCATTTTCATTTTGGGTGGCAAATGAAAATGTGTTTCTAACATGTTAAGCTTATTACAATAAATTCAAAATTGATAGGCCACCCATCTGCATTATTAGAAAGATGTGAAAAGAGAGTGTATGTGTATAATTTATTTATTCAGGGATCCCCATTTTAACTCTTGCTGTTCTCTAAAATGAATTTCAAAGATGATAACAATTAAATATTATTATTTTATCGTTAACAAAGGGTATTAGGTAATAAAATACCCACAGTGTATATAATTTGTTATTGTAATATTCTATCTATTTTAAAGTATTTTTAACTTCAACATTTTATCATTCTGGTTGCTTAGGCCTAATTTCTTTAGTAAACGTTTCTTAAATTCTTCTATTGTTTCTATTCTGCTTAGCTTGCAGATTCATGTTGTTATGAATCCGCAAGCTATTGTTCTCCCGACCTCCTATCCGTTTGTCCTTTTTCTTGCTCCCTCTGGGATGGGTTTTCAATTGTAAATATCATCTAAGGGCAGCTTCCACAGAAGGCCTGTGCTAATCGGGAGCGTGAGGAGACACTCCTGTACAGTGGCCTGTTCCAGCTCCAGTCAGAGGAAGGGATCCTGCTTCTTCAGACTTTTGTGAGTTTTCCTGGACAAACAAGTTACTGGTAAAAGGGGACCTTAACCTTACCTGACCTAACCTAACCCGTAGAGAAGGAGGGGGGACAGAAGTTATTCATGCATTTATGTAAAAATGATGTCAATGATAATAAATATACGTTTCAAATATTGTTAAACAAATTATAATAAAAATCTAGCGGTTGAATAATCACAAACTTGTACATTAATAAAGTTAATTTTCTCACCATGAAAATGCATTATTATAAAATTAAAAAACCATACCATAATACGCTTATTACGTGTGATGTAATGGTATCGTAATAATATACAGAACGATCATGAGATCTTGAGATTAGTAGCTGAAAATTGTGTAATAAATAGCCTGCATTTAAAATAAAATCAATTCTGTTTGTGTTAATTTTAATATTGTACTAAAATAAATTCATTTCGTTGTCAAAATCTGTTGGTTTCAAGAAAACGAGTAAAAGGAAGCTTCGTTTTGACCAATGCCATAAGCTGCCATCTCTTGTAAAAGACAAGAACTACAACAAACCATCCAATGCGAAGGTCATGGTGGGTACTGTGTACTGGAAGTATTGCTGTATGCAAGAACTGGCTATATTGTAAATATCCAAATGAGTTGAGAGGTTAGAATTTGGTTATGAAAAAGTGTCTATTCCTGAAAAATTGCATAATTTTTAGGGTGCGTCTTATACACCAGAAAATACAGTAAGTGACCAAGAATTGCTCCCTTGAATCTTTCTAAACATGCTCTCAACCACTAGCTACTTAGCTACTAGGGTGAGACCTGCATATAAAGACAAATATTTCCAATCTCAGCTTTGGCGAGAAGTAATGAAAAGCTCTGATTTCAGGCTCGGCACTTTGGCAGATTGGAAGAGGCATTTTGGTTCCTTGTATTAATGTAGATCGGAGAGATCTCTTTCAAATTACAACAATGTTTTAACAGACAAAAGAATAAATTTAAAAGAGCAAAATATGGCTACAATGGCAATGTGTTGAAGCTGTCTTCTTTTTAGGTCTATTATAATATAGTAATAACGTTGAAAATAATCTCACTTTCTTATGAAAATAACATCCCTTTTTATAAAAAATAACCCCACTTTTCCAGATAAAATAAACTCACCTTTTGCAGGTTCCTAATCATTGCTCTGCGCATGGAGCATGAGTTGTTTATTGAAGATATTTAACAGCAGCAATTAAAAAATTTGGGGTGCACCAAGAAACGGTTGGTTGGGGTACTGAACTACAAACCAAAAGGTTAAAGATTCAATTCCAGATGAGGTATTAACTTTTTAATTGGTCTAATCCTTTTGGTGGCACCATGACCCTGCGGTTGATTCATTCTCTAACAGAAGAGTACCAGGAGCAATCCTGGTAGCCTGTGCAATAAGGCTGACAATTTTACCATCTTCATGTATCGAATGTCTAAGAATCTGATAGCTTAAACCCCATTGAACCCTTAGAGCCTTCACAGCCTAATCAGTACAACATTTTAATTTTCAGCAGTAAATTTCTAAATAAGCAGTAATCATTCATTTCTACGTTATAAGTAAACTGAGGAATGTCATCTACTTCAAAATATGCTGATTTTGGATTAATTAAACACTCCTATACTGAGATATAAAATCACACACTCACTGTGATGTATTCCAGTGCCTGTCTCACAATTCCTAGAGATATGATGTGATCCTTCAGTGTGTTGCCAATAGCATTGCGTTCAATTCCAGCAGTCAAGATGCAAAGCAGTTCAAGCTGCAATAACACAAGATAAACAATGTCAGTGACACAGTACAATATTACTTCAACATTAAAGTTCAACTTAATCAAAACTCAATAATTTGTCAATCTGATAAACTGTTGCATATTTTACTATTTCACTGTTCAATTTGTTTTTTTGACCCTTCAAAAATCCTGATCTTTGAAAAAATCAAGCTTTTCCAGCCACAAAAACAGGAAGAGATTCTCAGTTACAGTATTTGCAAAATATTCATCATTAGAGAGATTGGATTTAACGAAATACATAAATAACAACCAACACTGGTTCAGGATGTACATAAAGAAATACAAGTAATGAAGTAATTGTATATGATGTGTGTAATATCTAATTTCTTCTGTAAAAAATAGGAAATACCATCTTTTAAATTTTTTCAAGTTACAGCAAGTCAAGCTGAGGAATTCATACTTATATACAAAATAAAAAAAGCAATAATCACATTAATTAATATTTTATTCACTTCTGTATTTCTGAACATCAGAATGAACTCAGAAGGACTGAACAATGTGTTACCCATCTTAAGTCTTTAAAGTTATACTGGAAGGGGAGGTGCAATTAATTATTATTATATTACATTGCTCCATATGTTCTGTTGTTATGTGCACTCTTCTGACTCTTATGTTTTTATAGATGGAGCAAGATCGCTCCATTGCAAGTGCAAATTTATACAGAGGAATTGTGCTGTGAATGTGAAGCAATAACGTTAAAAGATTTAAAATTTTGCCATATGGTGTGAAATGTGTAGTGTTAAACATTGCAGGATGGAGCAATTCACTTTAAGCATTAATTAACAGAATCAGAAAATTTTTGAATTTTCAATTATTGCTATAAATTACAATACAAGTGTATACAAATGTGGTTTCGAATGCTATCTGAAGAAGCTAAACTTGTGCTTGTGTCTTACATTGAGCCTTACAATGTAATATAGCTTGATAAAAACGCAAACAACCAAATGAGTTAAAACTTTCCGGGCTCTGTAGCAGTGGTCCGTCGGATGAATTTCTGGACGTTTCGTCCACAACTGCGGCAGGCATCTTCAGCGGTGAGTTCTGCGGCGAAGTTTCCTCGGCGAGGTCTTGCTGTCGACTGATACAACAGCTGGACTTTGGCATGTATTTATAGGCGGTTGGCTGTACATACTCGCACCGTTGCTTGCAGCTGATTGGCCGGTCGTTGTATCAGCCGTTTCTGCTTGGCTCCATCTTTCTATAGTACCAGAATCTTCTGATTGGTTCTACACTGTTGAATGGCATTGATACTGTTTTGTAGTGCCGGATACCATATCTTGTTTAGTTTTAAGCCCTCTTCCTTTCTATTGAAGTTGTTTTTATGTTTATACATTTCTATTGCCTCATGTTGTAATCTTGCATGATAGGTTTTTGTAGTTGCCAAGATTTTAGTTTGGTTGAAGCAAATGTCGTGCTCGTTACCGGAATGTGCATGTTCCGCTACTGCAGATTTATCGACTTGTCCCAGGCGGCAATATCTCTTGTGTTCTTTCAATCTTATATCTATGCCACGTTTTGACGTACCTACGTATACAGCTCCACAAGAACAAGGTATCCTGTACACACCGGCAGAAGACAAATGAACACCGTGACTACAAGTCAAAAATACGGGGCCTACTGGACCCGGCCACCTATGATGAACTGCCTCGGGATCCCACAAGTGTGGTCCTGAAAAGGACCGATCAACTGCTGGTGAAGTCCACAATCCCCAAGGAAGACCAGCAACGAATCAGAACTTCTACGGCTCTGCCTCCTCGACTTTACGGATTGCTCAAGATACATAAGCAGGGTGTTCCTCTTTGGCCAATTGTCAGTAGCATTGGCTCACCAACTTATGCATTGGCCAAATACCTCTCAGGACTTCTACAACCCCACATTGGACATACTGACTCATACATCAAGGACTCGTCTCATTTTATTGAAAAGGTAAAAAACATTCATCTTCAACCAGATGACCTGCTTATAAGTTTCAATGTCGTTTCTCTCTTCACCATGGTTCCGGTGGAGAATGTCATTCAGCAGATACGACAGATATTTTCGAAAGACATATGTCATTTATTTCAACATGTATTAACTACGACGTACTTTCAATGGAATCAGAGGTTCTATGAACAAAAGAATGGTGTTGCTATGGGGAGCCCGCTGAGCCCTGTTGTTGCGAATTTCTACATGGAATTCTTTGAAACCAAAGCATTGAACAGCTATCATCAAAAACCTCGCAACTGGTACAGATTTGTTGATGACACATTTGTCGTCTGGGGTCATGGAGAGGAAGCTCTAACGGATTTTTTGCACCATCTAAATGGTATACACCGCAGAATCCAATTCACATTCCTGGATGTTTTGGTAAATAGGAATAGTGACGGAACTATAGGCCATACAGTATACCGAAAACCTACACATACTGATTGTCATTTACAAAAGAGGTCAAATCATCACCCGGCCCAAAAACGTGCAGTATTGAAAACTCTTATAACTAGAGCCACCCGGATTTGTGAACTGCATCGTCTCCCTGAAGAAATGCAACATTTAAACCTCGCACTTCGGGCTAATGGATACACAGCGCAGGAAATTAAAAGAGCTGCTTGGCCAAGAATTGGAAGACCTTCCGCTTCCAGTCAGCGTGGGACAGAGAGGGGCGTTGCATTCTTGCCTTATGTTGAGAATGTAACAGATCGCATTAGCCGGCTATTGGCGCGACATGGAGTAAAGACTTTTCAAGCCCACTTTACAACTCGGAGATGCATTACGTTATGCCAAAGACACCAGAAAACCTCTGTCTTCTGCCGGTGTGTACAGGATACCTTGTTCTTGTGGAGCTGTATACGTAGGTACGTCAAAACGTGGCATAGATATAAGATTGAAAGAACACAAGAGATATTGCCGCCTGGGACAAGTCAATAAATCTGCAGTAGCGGAACATGCACATTCCGGTAACGAGCATGACATCTGCTTCAACGAAACTAAAATCTTGGCAACTACAAAAACCCATCATGCAAGATTACAACGTGAGGCAATAGAAATCTATAAACATAAAAACAACTTCAATAGAAAGGAAGAGGGCTTAAAACTAAACAAGATATGGTATCCGGCACTACAAAACAGTATCAATGCCATTCAACAGTGTAGAACCAATCAGAAGATTCTGGTACTATAGAAAGAGGGAGCCAACCAGAAACGGCTGATACAACGACCGGCCAATCAGCTGCAAGCAACGGTGCGAGTATGTACAGCCAACCGCCTATAAATACGCGCCGAAATCCAGCTGCTGTATCAGTCGACAGCAAGACCTCGCCGAGGAAACTTCGCAGAACTCACCGCTGAAGATGCCTGCCGCAGTCGTGGGCAAAACGTCCGGAAATTCATCCGACGGACCACGGCTACAGAGCCCAGAAAGTTTTAACAATGTGGACACCGGCCGTGAAAGCCTACATCATGTTATAACCAAATGAGTCTTCAATAACCTGACGATTATTTGTGTGCGGGTTATTCTGTAAAAGGATTATTCGTGCAGTAAAAAAATAAGCAAATACTTTAGACAGTAGTTATGAACCGGACTTCTGCATGTTGACTGATAAGCAGCGAAGGAAGCTAAATGCGGAATGAGTGAAGAATGTGGGGATGAGAGGGAAGATAATGCAATTGAAAAAGCTTACATAACACAAAGTGCTGCACTACAATATGTTGACATACAATTACACTATATGAAGTCGGTCTGGTTAGTATAGCAAAGTATGGTGATGGCTTTCTGTACTCAAGGTCCTGGTTTGAACCCGGCCCAGTTTGATGGCATTTATGTGTGCACAAATGTGACAGGCTCATGTCTGTACATTTACAAGCATGTTAAAGAACTCCTGCTTGACAAAATCCCGGCACATCGGTGATGGTCATGCACTTAAGTTGCAGTATTACCCCATTGTTAAAAACTGTACCCATATAACTGACCACATATGGAGCAATGGAATTATGATTTCAATGACATAATTTTGTGGTTACTGAAATTGGGAAGAACACAGTAAAGTCATTACATATATATTATGGTTTTTAACACACTTAAACTTCACTTTCATGGTTATTACCTTAGGAGTACGTATTTTCAATCACCATTGTAATCATCCTCAACTACATCTGAAATTTGGTTGGCAGGGCTGCTCCCCTCAACAACCAATCTAGGCTCCTGGATGCCATCTAGTGGTGGGTGAATGTACCTTCTGATTAGACTGTCTTCTGCTGGAATTTTGAAACTCAGTAATCTGTGTTTGTTTTTTTTGGAAACAAAAAAAAAAAAAAAAACAAAAAAATACCCACAAAAACAAACACAGATTACTAAATTTCAAAATACCAGCAGAAGACAGTCTAATCAAAAGACGTACATTCATTCACCCACTACGTAATCCTAAGGTAATAACCATAAAAGTGAAGTTTTAGTGTGATAAAAACCATAATAAATAGACATAATTTTTGTTTGAAATATCTGTGGTGATATACAGAATTATTTGATTGTGTCCTGGAAGCAATGAAGCCTTACAAACTACTGTATTGGTCCGAATATAAGACTATGTTTTTTTCCTCAAAATGTGCTTGCAAAAACTATACTCGTCTTATACGTGCAGCCTTAACACTTTCAACAGTCCATTCACGAATGCAGCTGTGAGGTGGGAATCACCACGCATACCTTGCATCTGACCCAAGGTCAAAGTCATCACGGAAATTCACAGAACTTTACCGAATTTTACCGAACTTTCATGGCGGACCATGTGGAAAAGGAAGCATCTTCATTATCTCAATGTGTAAATAAAGGCAAGAGAAGAAGTTACGACATGAACTTCAAAATTCTGTTTTATGTGAAGCAAAATGTACTAATAAGTTATCTTATTTATTTTTTCGTAACTACCTTTCAAAAATTCAGGGTCGTCTTATATATGAGGCAGTCTTATATTCTGGCCAATACGGTATTTTGTTCTGCAAAATAAAGCATGACATCTGTTGATAACAATCTTATTATTTAGTGAGTAGTTTGTAGTGAATATCCATGTAATAATAATTTTAATTTCTTAATGCGAAATTTAAGAGTTACATTCAAATTATTTGTGAGTAAAAGAATAGGCTTAACAGCAGAGTTGTTAGTGTTTGTTTGGTAAATTGTTTGATACATTTTTTGTGCTTAGGAAACACTGCTGGAAAAAGGTTATGATTATCAGAGTTTTTTTTTTATTATTCATGCAGGTTTATAACAGTGAATAGCTGTTATTCAATAGCTGTTAATCAAGAATTTACTATACTATCCCTCATTATTAAGTGCCAGATTATGAGATTGTGTGGGAGACGAAAAAATGTCTGTCCGTCTGTCTGTCTGTCTGCATGTCTGTATGCACCATAACTCAAATATGCTTTTTCGGATTTTCATGAAACTTGGAAAACACATTTATAATGTCCATGGGAAGAACCCTATTGATATTGAACCAAATCGGTTTGACGGTACCGGAGTAATGCCCAATTTAGTGCCTATTTTAATAGATTATATTAGAAAGGTGCCATAGCTCAAATACGCTGTATCGGATTTCCATGAAAATTGGTATACACATTTATGACATCCATGAAAAGTTCTCTATTGAATTTGAACCTAATCTGTTGACCGGTACCAGAGTAAAACCCAATTTAGTGTCTATTTTAAAGGCGCAATAACTCAAATACGCTTTATCGGATTTTTATGGAACTTCGTATAAGTTTACGCATTTATAAAATCCATGGGAAGACATCTAATGATATTCGACCGAATCAGTTGGCCAGTACCGGAATAATGCCCAATTTAGTGCCTTTTATGTTAATATATAAGAAGTCGCGATAACTCAGATATGCTTTATTGGATTTTCCTGAAACTTTGTATACATATTTATAATGTACATGGGAAGACGTCTACTGATATTGGACCAAATCGATAGACCGGTACCGGAGTAAAAGCCAATTTAGTGTCTATTTTAAAGACGCGGTAACTCAAATACGCTTTACCGGATTTTTATGAAACTTGTATACACATTTATAATGTCCATGGAAGACGTCTATCGATATTGGATAAAATTGGTTGACCTGTTTCGGAGTAATGCTCAATTTAGTGCCTATTTTATGGTTAATATACGTATTCGAAAGAATTTATGAAATGCACATCAGTTATCATGACAACATAGCCTATTGTGTTACTGTGATCTTATAAGGCTTTGGCAATTAAAATACAGTTAGCTATGACAAATAACACTAATGCTTTACATCATACCTGTAATCATAACTGATTAAACAAAAACATACTGGCACTCTGTTACATCAGTTTACCTGATTTTATTCACTATGGCTTTGATGAACCAAAGATACTGGTATGTTATCTTGTCCATTATGTGAGGATTACACTGGTCAACATGATTTTTGTCTCATGAGTATCAATAGTTGTACTTAATGCAGTTTTTTATCATGTTTTCAAATATGTATTCGGAATTTCTCCATCACCCACAGTTTTTTATTTATTTCAATTTCAATTAATGGATTTAAATATATTTTTTTAATAAACGGCCATTTGTCCATTGTAAAATAAAAACTCCTAGAGCATTGTAAATGTGATGGAACCAAATGAGCTAACTCAAATGGTACCGTTGCTACTGTTGTGCAAGTTCAGACTGTACAGACAGGCACAAACATGATCATGCATGCATTCATTACAACGATATCAGTTGTGAGAGAGAGCAGTGAACCAGTAAACACGTAATTGTGAGTGCATTGTGTCTGGATTATTGTATATTGTATATTACATATTTACAAATTTATTTCTTTTAATTTGTTGTTAGTTACAAAATGCCTACAGTTTGTTTAAATCATCCTAACAACTTTTGTTATATATGTGGTGAGGTGACGCTCAAGTCTCAAAGGCGAAACCTTACTCCATTAGTAAAAAAGTGTTATGAACTTTATTTTGGGTGTAAAGTGGGGGACCAAACAAGGACCTGGGCCCCACATATCTGTTGTTTATCGTGTAGTAGGCTACTCACTGCATGGAAGAATGGCACACGCCACATGCCATTTGCTATCCCTATGATTTGGAGGGAACCCAAAGATCACTCCTCTGACTGTTATTTCTGCTTAACAAACATTAAAGGGATTACGTCAAAATCAAAACATACAGTGGTGTACCCTGACTTGCAATCTGCAATGAGACCAGTTCCACACAGCGAAGAATTGCCCATACCAAAGGCTCCAGAACATGTGACATTAGATGAAGAGAGCTCAGATTCCGATGGAAGTAAGGAAGAAGAAGAAACAGATTTTGGTGATACAACTTTTGAACAAAGCTGTTCATCTGAGCCTCATTTATTGACTCAAGAAGATCTTTACGATCTCATACGAGATTTAAAATTATCCAAAAATCAGTCTGAAATGCTTGGTTCCCGGCTAAAAGTATGGAATCTTCTTCAAAAGATTACAAAGATATGTACTTATCGTAGTCGTCATTCTCAATTTAAAGGCTATTTTTCTGAAGAAAATGGCTTAGTGTTTTGTAATGACATTTCTTCTCTTATGGAGACATTTGGTATTGAACATAACCCAACAGAATGGCGCTTGTTCATTGATTCCTCCAAAGCAAGTTTAAAAGCAGTGCTTCTGCATAATGGAAATAAATTCCCATCAATACCTGTGGCTCACTCTGCTAGCATGAAAGAAACATATGTAAACTCTCAATTTATATTGGCAAAGCTTCAATATGCAGTGCATGAATGGAATAATTGTGGTGATTTGAAGGTAATTGCACTTATTCTTGGTCTGCAGCTTGGTTACACAAAGTACTGTTGCTTTTTGTGTCTTTGGGATAGTAGGGACGGAAAAAACCATTACATCAGAAAAGAATGGCCTAAACGCGAATCATTCATTCCTGGACAGAAAAATGTGAAACATGACGCATTGTGTAATCCTAAAAATGTGTATCTACCTCCCTTACATATCAAACTAGGATTGATGAAGAATTTCGTGAAAGCCATGGGCAATACTCCTGGTTTCATGTACTTAAAACAGAAGTTTCCTAAAATTAGTGAAGCAAAACTTAAAGAAGGGACATTTGTGGGTTCACAAATACGATCACTAATGCATGATGAGAAGTTTGAGGAACTATTGAATCCACTGGAGAAAGCAGCTTGGCGAGCATTCAAAAAAGTAACTCACAGTTTTTTGGAAAATTAAAAGGCGGAAAATTACCGTGATATTGTCAATGATCTTATAACATCTTATAAAAATTTGGGCTGTAATATGTCATTAAAAATTCGCTTCCTGCACTCGCACCTAGATTTCTTCCCGGAAAATCTTGGCGCAGTGAGCGATGAGCACGGGGAACGCTTTCATCAGAAGATTTCAGCTATAGAAAACTGATATCAAGGCAAATGGAATCCTAATATGCTGGCCGATTATTGTTGGACCATCAAGAGGGATGCTCCACAGGCAAAATATAGCAGAAAATCGTCATTTCTTACTTTCTAGGTGAGTCCGAATGTTCGGATATTGTGTATTTAAGAATGTAGAAAATATTAAAGTGTTTGAAATTATAACTGCCTGTCTCTCGGAAACCTTGCGTGATGGAGAAAAACCGATATCATATTTGAATTCAGGAGAAGAAATCACATATTTTTCTTTCTGAGACAAAAAAAAGTTTCTTTTTTGTTGCCCAGTGAATTATTAAATTCCAAGATTTTCAAGGTAAAATTGAGGTGCATCCATTAGGCAGTGGCATTCATTATACAAGTAGAGATATGGTTTTATGACCTATTTTATAAAATCATTAAACTCAAAACAACACTGACTGGAAAATCAATGAATTATAACTAGGGCCTGGATTCTTAGGTTTTAAACTATTTTGTTCTTTGCTAGCTAACTGTGATATTGTCATTGCGTTTCATTGTCAAGGCAGTCACATAGTCCAATCTTATAAAACCTAAAAATGGCTAAATAGGACGTTAAAAACTAAAAATGGCTAAAACTGCTATTCAACTGAAATACAACAAAATAACAATAATAGTTGTAATAATTAATTTAATTATTACTATAATTAATCTAATTATTATTGTTCTACTAAAAGTTACTTTTTAAATGTCTGCCTATAATCCGCATTTTGCTCATTGTTGCCAGTATATTATTTTGTAAAATAAAATATAGCATTGCGTTTTGTAATTTTATCATTTTGTAGCCCATTGTTCCGGTATATAAAGTGAACCGAAACCCCCAGTTTATTTGTAACCAAATTAAAGACATTCTTAAGAAGCTTACACTTGCAATTTATTCACAGTAATTGCTCCAGCAAGACACCGAAAGTGAAGTAGATCTATTCTAAAATTTGATTGATTTGTTGCAAAAAGTTCTTGTTGAGTTTGTGGTGGAGTTAGAAATGACAGGGGTGGTTCTAAAACTAAACTAAAAGTATTCCAAAAGTTGTGTGGTTCAGAGCCATGGAAATTAAAGTGAAAATAAAATGAATTAATATATTTTTCAATGTGTTTATTGTACTTAATAACACGAAAATTAAAAAAAAAATTGTCTGAAAATGGTAAAAAATAAAAAAAAAACTATTTCAATATGTTTAAAAAAACTAAAAAAGAGTTTACAAAAACCTAAAAATCTAGGCCCTAATTATTACACACAATTTTTACAAAGTTGAAAATATAAATTTTAAGCAAGAGTTCAACTGATCCAATTTAATTTCACAAAATTTAGCTGAAGAATGAGTGATACTGATACAACTTGAACAAAATTATATATATATATATGAATCGGTGAGATGAAGAAGGGAAAAGTTCCACTTTTTTGGGGTTTTGAACTGAGATAGCCATTTTGTTCTTTACACGTAAACGCATCTTTTTGCATGAAAAAATAAAATATTCCTTTCATATTTATACTGTTATAGGCAGTGAAAGTTTAGGTCATAGTCTATTTTTAAGGTTTGTGAATTAATTATGATCATTTTTAGATTTTAAAGTACCCTTTTTGTTAACACTCAGTTAAGTATATGTCGAGGTAGCCAATGAGTAAAAGATAGAAAAAAGCAATTACTCTTTTCTAAGCTATCAGTTTTTGACACTACCTACGGTTTTTTTTACCGTCTTAACGTTTGTGAAGAGTGTTTATTTATCCTATATTTTGTTTTACTGTAATACAGTAATACTTCTAGACCAAAACAAATGTTTTTATTAAATTTTTCCTGCTTAAAACTGCAGTGAGATTGAAAAGGGAAAGATTCCACCAACTTTGAATAAATTCACCAGCTTAATTAAGAACAAAATTAACAATTAAACAGGTGGATATGATAGATAAGGTTATGGGCTATAACTTTGCAATAGTGAGTTCGGCTATCAGAATTTTAGTTTATAAACTATAAAGTTTTTTCCAGTTTCCCTAAAGTTTGGTCACCTGGAATGTTTCCCTTCTTTATCTCACCGATTCATATATATATATATATATAATTTTTTTTTTTTTAATCTATAACAATTCATTTTGAAGTACTGCAAAAACACTTCTTTATACTTCCAGGACCATATAGTAATGTAATCACTGTCTGTCTGATTTTGGGTTTGAAAATATCAGTCTTGTGGCAATGGAATAAAATAATTGAAGAACACTGTGGCAATATTCGCAGCATTACTTTCCTGCACTTTTTTAAATTACACAAACTTAGATTATAGCCTTATATCAACAATATGACTCAAACATAACGAAAACTTTACTTTGGAATAAGTAGACCATAAAGCTGAATAGTTCATTATCTTCGATTACTCCAGAAAATACGTGAACATGACATTCTCCCTAATTACCCCAACATTTCTCATTTTGCACAAAGTTGTGAATAAGTTACATTCTCCTGTATACTTTCCTAGATTTCTCAGGCAGCAAATCATCGTTATACTAGTCACCACTTCAACTACGTCTGGTGGAATTTCTCCAAAATATTAGTTCCTTTTGTCAGTTTCCATAATAACAATTCTTCATAACACCAAGCTACTGAATTTGTAACTAACAACAACAACTAGCAACTAGTTAATTTGTTGCTATACAAACATGAACAAAGATTACTCGATTCAAAATTTCCAGCTGTTGATATTTCGGGTAACTTTGTAAATTAAAGTAATTCGTATCATTACAATACGGTACTATAAAAAATAGTAAACAATATACATGCTGACACATTCACTGCAATCCTTACGTTAAGGCAATTACTATGGCAAGGCATTTGATGATTAAAAGATAGCTCTAATATATATACATAGATAAATGTGTATAACAAAATAATTGATTAAATAAGGGCAATTTGTTTTTGCATTTTTTCCCTTTATTTTGCTTTTTTTTGTCATTTTCAAAAAATAGGTCATTTTTTCGGAAATTTTTACGTCATGTTTCAGTGGAGGTAGAGAGGAACTTTTCCACGTACAAATCATTACTTTCAGACAAGAGACAATCGTTTTTATTCGAGAATCTCCCCCAAGTGTTCATAGTTCATTTTAATTCAGGTTTATTGTAAACGCCATAGCAGTTTGCCTTGTAGCAATAAAGAATTGATTTTTTTCTTTTTAAATGGCACATATCTGCTATAGGCAATTTGATAGTCATGCCAGCACATATCTGCTATAGGCAATTTGATAGTCATGCCAGTACAGAAATAATTCTTTTTTCCACTAAGGGTGTCCAAGTCATATAATTTTTCTTACTTCTTTAGTAACAATATAAACAATTGCTTTTAGCAATTCATTACTAAAAATAACTAATTATAAGTAATAATGGTAAGTTTATTGGTAATTTTTTTTTTAATTTAGTGTAATTTTTTCACTATTTTATCATGAATGCAATTTTATTTTGCATTTTGTCACTATTTTATGGTCATTAAATGCCTTGCCCTAAATTACACTCTGATACTATTCCTGTATATTCCTTTGCATAGACAAGAAATCTCAAAAAAAAATAATTAAAGCCTGTTTTGCGACAAAGATGATAAATAATATAACCAATTTCAAAACAGTTCCGCAAAAGCGTTATATTATGCTTATTTTCATTCGATCCTTACTTATGGAATTATTTTTTGGGGAAATTCATCACATGCTAAAACAATCTTCAAACTACAAAAGAAAGTGATGAGAATTATGATGAAAGTTACCAGAACAACTAGTTATAGGCTATTCTTCAAAAAGTTAAACATATTACCTCTACCAAGTATCTACATATATGAAACCTTAATTTTTATGAAAAATACCTTTCATACATATTCAACCAATTCGGATGTACAATCGTACAATACTAGAAATAAGTATGCTCTCTTTACTCCATTGCATAACACTAATGCACCGGTCTCTACTTGATTAATAAATTACCATCGTACATTAAGGAAATACCTTCATGCCAGAAATTTAAAGTAATATTAAAGAGATTTCTATTGAATTGCTGTCCGTATGACATTAACGAGTTTATTGAAATGTGTAATTAATATAAAATCTGAATGTATCTGTATGTCTTTAGTTATAATATTTATCCATTTGTAATTTTTGATGTATTGTTCTTACTCTTATCTTATATTGTTTCTTATTTTGATTCTAAGGTTCTTTTTTAGTTTTATACAGCTATGTAATTTATACATATTTCATCTTAATTTGTATTTCTGTATATTTGAGACGTATCCAATGTCATGTATAATGATGTTTACTGGATGAATAAATACTACTACCGTATTTCATCGCGTACTCCTCGCCACCGCATAATCGTCGCACCTTGATTTTTCAGTCCAAAATTGGTGTATAAAAATTTCATCGCATAATCGTCGCACGGATATTTTGACATTATTCTCTCTTTCACGGTGATTCAGAAATTTATAGCTGACACGCCGCCACTGCAATCTAGAGCACCGTTATCCTCCACCCGATGCATTCAAGGTTAAGGAATGTGCTGACCGGTGACCGCTAGCTTGACACAATAGCAAGGGGTAGGGGTGGCAATTCACGAGAAATTGCGGTAACACCATTTGGGTCAGTTTCAGTACACTACACTTGTAGAAAAAGGGAAGAAATAGGAATTATACTGTGAGTTTTCATTTGAAAGTAATAGCATTCGCGGAAGAAAATGGAAACCAGGAGTTTTCAGTGAACGAAAAACTTGAACGAGATTGGCACAAAATAAAATAGCAATCAGCAGCGCACATCATTAGGACTCATTAATTCATGTGTCATTTAAAGTTGCAATCATATCTCCCATGAAAAAATCATTGTAAAGAGCGTCAAGAAGACGGGGATTTCCAACAGACGGCACGAGGTGCGGATGGCGGGGTTCTGATGCAACTGTAGGGAAGATGCGCGATACCGGCTCTGCCGTGAATCATTGGAGAAAGAATAATAATAATAAAAACATGTTTTGGAAGTATGTAGTTAGTATTACAAGACATCGTGTCGAATAAATTTTCACAATCGTAATATTTACAGGTAAACACAAAGTAATTGTAACTTTATTTCGGATTGATCGTCTTTCCGCGAATTGATATGATTGACGTAATTTCATTGCACATGCAGTTTAATAACTCTGCAACTGTAAATGGTAAAAGTGCTCTGATAGTTTAATAATACTTTTTTCTTTCGTTGTAAGGTATATATACTGTAGGCCTATACATGTTAGTTCCAGCCTTTCCTCGCTTAATGGTCACACTGTGTTTTCACACGGGGAAAAATGGCCTAAAAAATGCGACGATTATGCGGTGAAATACGGTACTACTATTACTACTACTACTGTACTAATAACTTATTCTTACCTTATGCTCATCGTCAGGAGTATGTTCAAAGTCAAATCTGTTGAAATCCGTAACAGAAGCAAAATGGTCACAGAGGAGAGCCATTTTCTCAGCATTGCCATATGTGAGTGCAGCCAAGACTCGCGACAAGTGGAGGAGAACAGCTGAGTTGTTGCGAACACCTTGTGCTGTAGTGCAGCCAAGAAGCGCTCCGACATGTTCAATCCCTCCAAATGTTTGTGAGAAGTGTAAGAATGATTCTAATGGTTGTGAAGCAGCCTTTGAAACAATTGTTTCCATAATCTGAAAAGAATCATAAGTTTATTTCCAAATAGAGCATGAGTAATAAAACCTGGTAAGGTATTTTTATTCTGAAAGAACCTTATTTCACTTCCACCAAGAGAGTAAAAAACAAAGTTATACACTAATAACTAGGGACCGGATTCTTAGGTTTTTACCTATTTTTTTCCTTACTTCCAAAAGAAAAAACGCTCATACACTTTTTCGAATCATGTCCATAGGATTCAGCCACATTAATTCTGTGGCACCTAAAAATACCTAAATGGGGTATAAAAACCTAAATGTACCTAAACAGGATATAAAACCTAAAATATCTAATTTAGACTCCTTTTTTTGCCTTTTTTTTTTGTCAGTTGAGAAATCGATATCTTGTGGGGAGATAATAATTTTTGTCGGATAGAAATTAGTACCACCAGCGTTTCATTCAACCCATTGTCGTCTAGGATGGACAGTATCAAGAGAGGAAAACAGTACAGGCGTATTCCTTTTAAAATATTCGTACGAACAACCATTGTTGCTGTGTATGAACAAGGATGTAGATTTCTGTGTTTTAAAGCGCTTGTTTTTTGTTTGCTTTTAGTACTGCCCTGTTATTCATACTGAGTGGTCACACTGTGAGTTTTAAGAAGACGTGTTAATTTATTACGCCGAAACAAATTAAATCGAGTTTATTACGGCAGTGAATTGGCGACGATCTGAATTTCACTACAGATGGCCAAATAATATTTTGTCAAGCCTGCCAGAAACACGGATTATTTACCTTTCTAGAAAAGGGGGAAGTTTTCGCATCTAGTTGATCTGTTGTGCGGTTAGCATGTGTAACAACCGAAAAAAGGAAAATAATAGTTTCACATTATCCACATCCAACCATAAAGTATTTTACTCACTAAATTAGAAGCATCGGATTCGAGTCCTGAGAAGGGTAGTGTCTAGATACAATATTAACTATGAGATAATAGGAAGAACTTCACAATTGAGAACCTTGAAGATATTTAGTGATATACTGTAACCAGGAAATGTGAGGCAACCTTATTTTCACTGCTTCTTTTGATTGTTTATGTTTTCTTTCTTCAATTGTATAATATTGTCTTAAAGCAAGTTTACATAAACTTAAGTCAATTTTGTTAAGTTAAACTTTACAAGTATTATGTATTCAATCCTATGTAGCACATTCAAAAATTCATTAAACCAATTATTCTACACGAAAACGATATTTTGGACAACAAACCTAAAAAAAACTATTTCACCAAATGGAAAACCTAAAACAGTGTTTTTAAAAACCTAAAAATCCGGTCCCTACTAATAACAGTGAATTACATACAAAATAAAATATGGGTAATAGACTGAAACAGTAGAACCCCAATTTAACAGAACCTCAAATTAACATTTCCCTGCACTTTATAAGAAATTTTGAAAACACAAATCAACACTTTCTGCATGTCACAACATTTAATCTAAAATTCTGAACACAATATCCCTACTAACATTACTCTGAACTTTAGGCTAGTGTCCACATGAGAGCTGAGAAACTCTCGAGAATAATCTCAGGTGGTGTGTCCACTTAAAACAAAAATCGTGTAAGTTTTCGCCTCACATTTACTGACAAGATGAATGAACAACAATGTATTATTCAATGTTAATATTAACGTAAGCATATTATGAGAGCTTGCTGAATGCTTTTAAGTGAATCCATTCAATCAAGTATTACACGTTTAGAAGAACTTAACAATTTAATATTGTCAGAACATCATGAAGTATTAGTGAATTCGATGGCCCGCATATTAACTAGAAAGACATGGAAATGTGGTGAGATTCCTGCTAAATATAACCTAATGGTGATTCTGTGCTTTTCAGGCATTAATCATGTGATTTTTATTTTATAACACGTCAAATTGAGTGGAGTGATCCTACTAAACTGTGAATCTAAACTCCACGCATCTACATGGATGGATAGGTCTACTATTTAACCTCTGCTTCCATGAAAACTTCTTGATGGTTAGTCCTTTACCACTAGAGCAAAAGCATTTTGTGTACCGCTGTTACATGTCTCTACATTTATATGCAATAGACTCATGCTCGTCGTGTTGGTCCCCTCAGAAGAGTACAAAGACAAGCACCAAGACTGATTAAAGGTGACGTGTTTCTAAACTCAGATTTGGAAATACCCAACATAACAGAATACGTGGAATTCTATGTAGTGGAATATTGTAGTCATTTATATGATTACTTAACGACAGGGTTGTACTGCAACTTAGGCCTATGGCAGTCACTGCTGTTCCGGAATTTTGACCTGCAGGAGAACACTACATGCTCTAATCTACACACATGTGGGTTACTGCACCTTCTCTGCCTCAGAATATTCTGTAGAGGAATCAATGATTGCCCATAATGAACCATGGAGATTATCAGTACAGTAGAACCCAGATTTAACGCAACCTCGATTTAACGCTTTCCCGCATTTGACGTTAAATTTTGAAAACCCCAAACATTACCACATATAAATGAATGTATAAGAAATTTGATTTAACATTGTTCCTTGTACTGCAAAACCCGCTTTTAACGTATACAATTTTTGGCTATCAAGTTCCCCCTGGAAATGTCAGAGAAATGGTAAAATGTAATTTTTGATATATCACGCTTCACAGAGATCTGGCAATGTGGGTAAGCCTCCCTCACCCCTTTGTGCTAACTGTCGATTTCTGTAGCGTCAGGCTGATCGCATGGTGCGTGACCTTGGTAGCTTACTCATGTGGCCCGCACAAAACACGTGGCCCATTTGCTTTGTACTTCCCGCGTGTGCCATGTAAGCAAGCGTACATCTTATCATGGTTTACGAAGCTTATTTTATACATTACTGTTAAATAAGAAGCTTGAGTGATGGTTACAAAGAGGAAAACACTGTCTTTCAATGACAAAGTGCGCATTATATGCGAAGTTGAAAAAAAATGCAACGGTTAAGGTATCCGAAATGGCGAGGCAGTTAGGCATGGCTACATCAACCTTGGCAGGAATTTTGAAAAACAAGACCAACATTTTAGATGAGGAAGGAAAGTGTGGCTCAACATCTAAGAAGAGAAAAAAATTAAGCACTCACCGCATGAAGAGTTGGAAGAAGTATTGATGAAGTGGTTCAATGGTGCATGTGCACGTGCCCAATAGACGGATCGTACATCAAAGAAAAAGCATCCCTCGTTGCGGCAAAACTTGGTATATAAGACTTCAAAGCTTCGAATGGATGGCTGGATCGATTTAAGAAGAGGCAGTGTTTGGGGAGAGTGCTGGTGTTAATGATGAAACTGTGCAGCACTGGAAGACAAACACTCTACCATCCCTACTGGAAGGCTATGATCCACGAGATATTTATAATGTTGATGAAACTGGACTCTTTTACCACCTAATGCCTGCTAGAACTCTAAGCCTAAAAGGTGAAGCATGTCATGGTGGCAAACTCAGTAACTCTTCTAGATTCTTTCAGAAAATAGAAAGTTATGTTTGCTATTAGATATTCTCTTTTAAGCTAAGGGGGAAAAAACATAATTCCAAGATTGCCTAGGCCACCCTAAAACGGCTCTTTTCAGAGTGACTAATATAACCTCTGCTTCCCAAATCAACCTCTACCGTCACGCTAAAGAGGCTCTGGCGATTTGTATTTCAATTGCATTGAATACAATAACATTAATAGCGCAGTATAACATGCAGCACAACAGTGAGCTGCATTACTGGCGGCCGGCCTTCAACAGCTTGCTAGATGAAAGGTTGCTGGCAGGCAGGTGGCTAGGGAAAGGTAGGGGAAGCTGCCGTGGTCATAGCAAATCGCAGCTGTGAGTGGAAGGGGAGCCTGAACATGGCAAGTATTTGGTTTTCACCTTAAATGCCATTAAATTAGTTTTTTACATTAGTTCTTCTTTGATTTCTTAAAAATAGCAAAACCTCTATTTAGTGTAAACCCCCATTTAAGGTAAAAAATGTTGTACCCCAGAAAAACGTTAAATGGGGGTTCTACTGTATTTCACTATGTTTCATAAATGAATGTATGTAAAAAAAGTTATTCCCTCATAAGCTTACTACATATGAACACTAAATATTATAACCCATTACCATTGAGTACTATTCATTTTACATTTCGTTTTTTAGAAAATGAAAATAAATATTGAAGGAAAATTAAAGTACTGAATATTTAGGGCCTATATATAGGCTAATCAATTTTAAGAATCAATTAATATTTTATAATTACTGAATAAATATATAAAATTGTACAGATATAAACACATTATCCACAAGGAGAGAACTCTCAGCTATAAAAACAGATTCATACAGTGCGAGCAGCTCTCGGAGATTGATTGCAAAGGCTTGTCTACCTGCGTGTTGACTCTCTGAATGTCACTCTCCACTAAATTTTAAAGATTCTTCCATCACAGCAATAAGTCTATTCTTTTTTTCTCTTTTTCTTATTTCTTCACGATTCCTGTATTCAGGATGGCTTATGCTCCATAAACACTCATTTTCCTCATAGAAACATATAAGTTGAGCAGTTTCATCATCCATCCAGACTTTTCGCTCCGTGCTTGCTCTCCGAGAGGACTCTGAGCTATCTGAAACCTATTCGACTTGTGCGAGCTGCTATCTGAGATCGCTTGCAAGGATATGTCCACTTGAGAGTGATGTGTTTTGATGTCACTCTCCATTCCCTCTCAGACAGCGCTCTCAGACATGTGTGCACATACTGAAATACAACTCTAAAGCGTTTCTTGCACTCTCAGGACACTAGCCTTTCCAGTGTAAATCACAAGTGTAAATGCAATCAACAAGCAAGCAGTAGAGCAGTTCCAACAAGTCACCTCAATTTAATATGAGAATAACTCATGTCACTATTTCTGCTATCAATGGTTAATACTCAAAATATGTTTTCAATTGGTTTTGAGTGTTTGAGCTCAGATACATCCTTTGTTGGTATTAAGCAACGTGCAATTTTAACCCTTTCAGATCTAAATCTATACACTGGTAACAAGGAATTGGTCAAGTGAAATTAATTATCAATGCGCACTAAGTTTGAAATTGATGGGGAAAATTTACATGCAACAGCTATTTTCCATAAATGACAATGCTAATACATGGATAAAAAACCTAACATTTTATATAAAACATCATTCTATCAATCTTAATCTCTGAAAAAGTTAACAATTCTAGAGATTTCTAAGAGGTACCTGTCTACTTACATCTAGCAACTGTTCAGTAATGGCAGCCTGAGAAGCATCAGTCTCTCCAGCAAGGCACAACTGTAAGATTCCCAGGAAGATGCCGATAGCACCTAATTCTGGTTGTGTGAGGACCTCTTGGTTACGTTGTACCTTCACACATAGCCGGAACAGCTTCAGCAGGACTTGCAGCAGAGGTCGGGCTCTAGTGATATCCTTGATGGCTGCTAGGCGATCCAACATAATCTGAAAGTAGCATTTCAGAGTGTATTTTACATGTTATGTAACAAGGACATAAGCTCTTTAACTGGAAGATATGCAGTCATTGTATTTCTTTTAACAAAAAGAGCTGTGCTAATGCCCTTAAGTACACACACCCATTTTTGCAAAATGTGAAAGCGAATCTAAAAATGTTGTATGTTTTCCGTTTATCACCTTTACAGCAAAACTGTGACTTAACTAATGGAATTATGTGAATCACAGTTTGAAGCTATCTGCAATTTATTTGAGGTGAATTGTAATAATAAATCGATAGTTGATGCTTTAAACAATTTTACAACCTTTCAGTACATAATGTAAGACTAAGCTGAATCAGCATTGGAATTTTTTTATTCTGTTTGAAAAAACTGAAATGTGCATGACATTTTCAATCTGCATGATAAAAAATTTTTTAACTGGCGATATGATCTTAAATGACAGCTTTTGTGCCTCAGAATCATAATAAAAATAGCTAAACTGTTGATAAACTCAAATAAAAGTGACAAAAAATATCTTAAAATATCTACAAAAATTTGATGAATTCTGACAAAAAATGTTAACATAAATCTACTCATAAGTCATAAGTGTTATGCAAGATGTCATTCATTAGAAGTAATTTTTGTAAAAAATTATTACAGAAATGTAATATTCTTGGAAGGACTGGACTACAGAATATTCATGACTCACTGAGCATTCTACAGTCATGTGTAAAACATTCACTGATTAAATATATTAATTCAAATTTGGCCAGCTGTCCTATTTCTAAAATTTATTTTTTCTTTCTTATTTTCTTCTTTTTACCTCTTAGTTTATTTTATGTTTGCATTCATAATATTTTGTTAAACATGTTAATATTTTATTTTACTTGTAATTATTATTCGAAATTGTCTTTTTTCATTTATTGGCAAGATAACAAATGCAAATTATTGCTGGTGAACTCACACAGTGAAGTGAAATCATATAACTAATCAGAGATTGACTAACACACTATATACTTCACTTATCAATTACTGTATTTTGGTAGAACGCGTTTCGCAGGTCCTTTGCCTGCATGGTCACCTACATGTTGAAACGCGTTCTACCAAAATAATTGATGAGTGAAGTATGTAGTGTGTTAGTTAATCTCTGATTAGTTATATTGGCAGGATTTATCTGTATGACAATCCTAAAATAGGACAGCTATCCAAAACTTGGATTATCTGTCTTATATTAAAATCTGATTTGAATATTAAGTGAGCTAGAGTGTTTATTTCATTTAACAGTAACATTTATATGAATGAACATTTTAAGGATTGATAGCTAAAGCATGGTTTTGTTCACGACCATATTTAAAAACCACATCATGATTGTTGAAATAAGGTTTCTCTCTATTATTATTAATAAATGCACACACAAAGATTCACATAAGGATAAATAGCTTTAATTTTTTTTTTCTTCTTGTTGTTCTGAACATTGGGAATAGAAAGCCAGTGCATAACCGAAAGCTCCAAGTTTCAAAATTAATTTTATAAAAGTTCAAAGAATTAAAACAGACCTGTAATCCTCCACAATCTGCCATGACATTGGCCATCTTGTATACTTCTTCATTATTCACTTCCTGTTCACTCTTAGCATCCAGTGTTTCTACAAACTCCTCAGTTGCATCTCCCAGCAAACCTCTCATACGATACACCACTCTCATAGCATCACCTTCCCCTCCTTCAGCAACCCAAACCTTCTTAAATACCTGCAAGTTTCAACAGTTAAAAAATGGTAAGAAAAGTACTGTAAAATATAAGAATACAGTAATAGTTGGGATAAGTTTAAACACAATAAAGACTTTATATCTTTGCTTTATTGCCATAAGATCATGTGTGCATTTCTGCCAGAAAGTTGAATACACAACATACGACCTTTTGGTAAAAGATACTCTTCATATGTTAAGTGAATGAGCACATATACTCATTTTCAGTGGAAACTCGACATATGACCTTCTGGCAATAAAGCAACGATATTATACAGTCGTATAATATAGTAATTGAAGAACTGCATCTAATAGGTTTTGAATGTGGGTCCCCAAAATAGTAGCTCCATGTCTTACCAATGAGCTATCAGAACTTATGGTAATATTGCTTTTGACGAAGCAATTTTAATTAAATTATCATAAATTTTGAATCAATTTATTGGGAAACATTGTGAAGTGTTAATATTAATTCAGCTTCACTGTTGGAAGTGTACACTAAAACACAACACGTTTCATCTTCAGCTAAGATCCACTAACAAATTTGTCTCAGGTTGTATGGATTTTGAGAGGAGTTCATCGTCCTTAAGGATGTCAAAATTAAGTGATCTTTCTTTAAATGGGTTCAAAGACTTCCATGCCCGAAGTCATCATAAATATCTCATCTGTATGGGTAGTGCTGCATCAAGAGCAATGGAATAATAAAACACTAAATATATCAGTGCTTTGGGAAGAATGCAGACTTCAACTTAGGATCTTTTAATTCCTCTCTCAAAATTCGAAATTACAGGACATAGGCTTTCATCTCATCTTTGATGATCTCTAATGAACTGGAAAGCTAAAGGTAAATCATTTAAAAGAAAAATTCATAGGTTCTGGAACAGTTTTCTTCTGTTTCCGAAATAGCAGAAAATTTGTACCAAAAGGTTTCTACATTCCAGAAACCAGACAAACACGAGACAAAATTATGGCCTGTACCATCGCAATCTCAACAGAGTTTACTTGTGATCCACAGGACTTCAGTTAAAAGCAGACATAACATTTCAATAATTCACCACTTATAGAATGTATTAATTATTTTGACCAAGACTTTAACATTAGAAAGTTGAAAACAATCTAAAATACTTGAGCAACATTTCACAATGATATTTTACACAACTACCATTAATTTACTATACGTGATAATCTTTAATTTAACATTCCCTTTAAGTAGTTACTTCTACTGTCAGGTAAATACAGCTACTATCAAAGTCAAAGGCAATTTGAAACATTTTCTATTTTAGTGAGTAACTATTTACAATACAGAAGCTCAATTAAATCGATGTATATGATGTAATATGCACAATGAGGAAAGCCTACCTCTCGCACTGGCAGATCCAGACTGATAATCTTATTGTTCACAAGTAGCTCCATGCCGTTGTCATCTTCTAGTAGTGCTACAAGTTCGCAGTCCTGACAGATCTTGTTTTTTACATCCCTCATCAATGGGCCCAGCCCAGGCTCTGTGCTGCTGTAAGGGTTTCCAAGCATCCTTCCCTAAAATCATATTTACAGCATTAGTAAAACCTAATGCAGTTAGATTACCCTTTCAAGGATTGTACTACAGTGCCGAGGGAGGAAAAAAGTTGTAATTATAATAAAATCACAATTCACTACAGTACAGCATTTGTCTGGCATCCTTGGAGGTTTATGAAACTATATTTATTACCACCCTCACTACTATACAGCTGTGTCTGCTATGTTCTAGTCATGTTGAGCGGTATTTATACTCTGGCTCTGGTGCGGGTGAGGAAGGTTCATCTTTCTATCAAACAGGCTTCTTGTACAGGCAACCATTCTTAACAAGCCGATGTTACAACCAACCTCAACATAATTGCTTGATGGAAGGATGGACCAGACAGACAAAAGCTCCCCCCATCCAGAGCTTGAGTATAAATGTTAGAGCTCAGTCTAAAGAATACTTCGCTTCAGTTGCCAATGCTCCATCAACCATCACCTTTAAAGATTTCTGCTACTGAAAGGCATTTGTTTTATGCAAAGCACAAAATGCAAAATTATTTTATCAAAAATTCACAAATCTGGCTAAAAATTAAAATTATTCAGCTTTCAGCAAAATAATTGACAAAATTATGTGTACTACATAGGAATCAATTTGAAGGTGGCAACTGCTATTCAATGATACAAATAATTTCACAACTTATCTGTATTCAATATATGGAAAACAAGAGTTCATTTGATTCTTTAAACAATGTCAAGCTAGATCAATTAAAATTTATGTTACTGAAGCTTTTTTCCTTTAGAAATCCCAACAAAATAGCAAAATTGTTGATGAAATTAAATGAAAATGTTCAAAAATATACTGAAATGACTATAAAAAAATATATATAAAAATAGCTGTCAACAATCTTAAGAGCTGATGGTCAACTTATATACACTTTAAGCTCCACTTACGTCACATTCTTTCATGGACTAGTTTTGGGGAAACGACTCATCCCCATCCTCGGCTGTTGGTCAACAATGTTCACCGAAAAAAGATGCCTTTACCAACAGCACAGAAAATGACTATTCCTGTACTGAAAGTGACACTTAAAACTAACAAATACTTCTTTATCTACCGTTAAGTGAGAATGGTGAGAACAGTAACAATGTTGCTGTTGCTTCAGTAACAATCACATCTGAGGAAGCCCACCAGAGTAGTGGGCAAAACATCAGGTATTTAATGTAGGCTGTGTTCATGACGGGTTCATTACCAAAGTGACATACCTCTATTTATAATTACTTGATATCCCTTATTTTTATCTCACTGTAGAGACGAAAAGCCTTAAGCTATTACCATGCAGTAATCATTTGGGCTCGGATTTGAAGGTTTTAACCTATTTTTTTGTTTCAAGCCCCTTGCTTCTGAATATATGAATCTTATAGAACCTAAAAAGGGCTGAAGGGCCTAAAAGGGGCTAAGGAGGACTTATGCTGAAAAACTAGGGCTAAAGAGGACTTTTGCTGAAAAACTAGGGGCTAAAGAGGACTTTTGCTGAAAAACTAGGGGCTAAAGAGGACTTTTGCTGAAAAACTAGGGGCTAAAGAGGACTTTTGCAGAAAAACACGATTTTGAAATACCGTATTGGCCCGAATATAAGACGATGTTTTTCCCTGAAAATGTGCTTTTAACAACTATACTCGTCTTATACGCGCACCCTAAGACTTAACAACTCTCCAATCATGAATGCAGCTGTGCACGTGAGTAGCGGCCGGGGATCCCCACGCAAATGGCGTGGGTCCAATCCAAGGTCAAAGTCGCGCGGAAATTACCGAATTTTACCGAACTTTATTGTTCCCGAATTCGTGCTTCTCCTTGTACTGCCGTGTACTACACTGCTTGGCATCTCTATTCTCTATGCATAATGCTTTGTTTGACCACCAACATGGCAGACCATGTGGAAAAGAAAGCATCTTCATTGTCTCAATGCGTAAATAAAGACGAGAGAAGAAGTTACGACATGAACTTCAAACTTCTGTTTTATGTGAAGCAAAATGTACTAATAAGATATTTTATTTATTTTTTTGTAACTACCCTTCAAAAATTCAGGGTCGTCTTATTTTCGGGCCAATACGGTAGATTTTCCAATTAATGCAAAGAAAAATAAATATATATACAACACACTGAAATTAACAATGTATATGTCTTTAAAAAATGATGGAACATAAACAGTGAAGCAACTATAATAGAATAATTACAATTTGAGTTGAACTTAGACACTTCACTTACCAACTTTTTGGTAGAACATGTTTCAAGGACCCTTGTCCCCATCCTCGGCTACGTGTCCAACTGACAAATCTTGCTTTTGAAGGTCATGAAGTGTCCCTGGTGGTGGTTTTACGAACTTCTTGATGAGGTTCTCATCCTCTGGTATTTCGAAATTCATGAGATTACTATCAAATTTCTTTATATAGATCCTCTCCCAGATGTCCAGTTCTTTTGGTTTGCTTACTGATTTTAACAATTTTGGTTCTCTACAAATTCTGTGGTCTTTTTCCCAAGAATGCGTTGCAATGGCTGATTTTTCCAACTGACAATTTTTAAGGTTTCTCATGTGTTCTTTAAATCTAGTATCAACATTTCTTTTTGTTTTTCCTATATAAATCTTGCTGCAGTTAGTACAATTTATCTGATAGATCCCTGATTTCTTTCCAGTAGGTATATCATCAGTCTGTTTGGATTTAATCAAATTTTTTATGCTGAATCTGTTAAGAACTGGACATCTGGGAGAGGATCTACATAAAGAAATTTGATAGTAATCTCATGAATTTCGAAATACCAGAGGATGAGAACCTCATCAAGAAGTTCGTAAAACCACCACCAGGGACAATTCATGACCTTCAAAAGTAAGATTTGTCAGTTGGACACGTAGCCGAGGATGGGGACAAGGGTCCTTGAAACATGTTCTACCAAAAAGTTGGTAAGTGAAGCGTAAGTGTCTAAGTTCAACTCAAATTGTAATTATTCTAATGTATATGTCGCTTTGTCGCTTATCTTTGTAACTCGAAAATGTGCCGCCTTGTCATCGCAGGAAATGAAACTTGGAGCCATCTGCAATACTTTGAAATCTGCAACCAATCAATTGTCGTTTCAACTCTAAAATAACAAGTTGCCTAAAAATCCAGGGCTTAGTAATCAGAACATGATTTATGCATGGTAATTTTAAAAGCTTTAATAGCTGAAGGTTAATCATCTTTACACTAAAACAAAAATAATTGTTAAAAATTCCAAATAGAGCTATGCCACCTTTGAAATAAACCCTTCAATGGTGAATAGTACTGTACCTGCAAGAAGTCTTCTTGCTGCGGATCTTTCTCTAATGTGAGGAAGAATTCTCCCACATCATTCTCTTCAGGGTAGATGATGGAACACAATCTCTCAAATATGAACACAGGAGTCCTCACGTCTTGTGGACTGTATTTCTGTACGGTTTCAATGCAAATGGCCATGAATGCCTTGGTTTCTTGTTCTGTACCTGAAATCATAGTTAATATTGACTGCTAGAGAGCACTTCTTTCAGAAGGAATCTGCTGAAAGCTCAGAAAAAATCCTCCCACTCATCCAGTCAGAACCCCAAGAAACAATTATTCAAATTACACAGACCAAAAACTTGCTTAGTACACAATGCAGGTAGAAGATACAATATGACATATTTACAAATGGAAAAATTCACTATGCCTTACTGAAATAATATCACTGTTCATAACCTAACAGAATCTGTCACTAAACACTACAATGCATGCGGAAGATATGATATGGCATATTTACGAACATAAAAATTTGCTATGCCTGACTAAAATAATATCACTGTTCATAACCTAACAGAGCCTCTCACTAAACATCACAATGCACATGGGAGATATAATAGAGCATGCAATGTAGAAGAATCATAGTTGGTCACCCTCCTAAGCTTTAAATAAAATAAAATAAAATAAAATAATAATAATAATATAAAAAAATTAAAAAAAAAAAAACACACAAACCACATTGTGCATGAAAACCTGCGCATGGGATTACACCCATAGATCTTGTAGAAGAATTACAGAACACATTACAAAATTCTGTAAGAGCAGATTCACTGAAAATATACCATTATACCCTCTCCCTTTGAAAACAAATATAAAGAAATTCACATGATTCTTTGCATGTACCACAGGAAAGGTATGTACAAAAGCTTGAGTCTCTAACTTTAAAAATGTGACAATTTGAAATTTCATGCAGGGATATCCTGCCTAAAAGGATTCCTTGGAGGGGTGCACATCAACAGACCTGTAGTCATCTCTTCAAGCAACTCAAGCAGTTTCTCTTGTGTATCATCTATGAGTCGTGTTCGCTGGACCACTAGACGGCGGAGAGACAGATAACCATTCAGCACAGCTCCCACCAGTCTGCCTTTATACTGTTGTTTGATGCTGTCTTGCTCCAAGAATGAAGCTAGCAGTTCAGTCAACATCTTCAAGGCATAACCTGTAAAGTTACAGTGTTTCGTATTAGTTGTATGCTCTTTTCTTGAGTTCAATTCCTGAGAGTTCCTCAATTGCACTGCAATTATCTAAGACTTCATTGCATAGTATTGTAACTTAACTCTAACCGACAAACATTTTGTATTTCCTACCAAATAACAAGCACATAATATAATCTTATGGTAAAATGTCACCACAATTAAGCACATAAAATCTTGTCAGAGGTCTGTAAAAGTAGTTTTATTTACAAATTAGTTTTAGAATTTTAAAATCTTAGTTTTATTACTATTTTGGTGTTATTAAAATATATATATATATAGTAAATTCCCCATTATTCATGCTAATGGGAGGGAGGGATTGCACGAATTATACAAAACACGAAAAACCCCATTTTATGGTAAATTTATTGGCTAAAGGCAATAGCTTATATCAGTGTTTCTCAACCTATGGTCTGCGGACCACTGGTGGTCCATGAAGATGGTGCAGATAGTCCACAGACATAATTAAAAAAATATAAAGCAAGTGGAAAGTAAAGAAGTAAAAATTTGTCATGTATTTCGTTATAATGACCTATAATTAATACCCCAAATATTAAGAACATAGGCCTTCTTTTAAAAATGGGATGTAAAATTAGGGGTCCGTAAAATTTTTTAGGCATTTTAGAGGTCCTCGGGTCCAAAAAGGTTGAGAAACGCTGGCTTATATGATATCTGCATATTTGGAAATCAACATTCCTTAAAGGATAAATACAATTTATATAGCAACAATGTTAAAAAAATGCATTGGGAAGCCACACAGAGCATTAGAATTATATTCTTTTTACAGAATCAAGCTTCACAATTCTAAAGTATGTTTGAGATAATATACAACAGCAGAAAGAAATTGTGCACAAGAATAGAAGTTCATGTATCTCTATTTTAAGTATTTTAAATGCTGCACCCTATTACTTTGCTGATACACATCAATAACTAGGAATTTTTGTACAATCATCTAATGGATGTTGATATTCAGTAAGTTATAAAACATAATATTTATGTAGGAAGTTAAAACTAAAACTAATCTTCAGCTCAGCTGCAGTCAGGGCCTGTGTCTACTATAGCGCAGAAGAGCACTGAACCCCCAACTGTTTTCCCCAATAATGCTGTTTATTAAATTATTTGTAAAAGCATTAATAAATATGATGAATCCTATTAGTAGAATTGATGCTTCAGGTTGACAATGTGCCAAAACATGATGCTTGGTAGTTTACTGGTGATTTTTACTTTAAACCTTGGAGGAGCAACTTATGAATGTGAATGATCTTCCAACTGTAGAAAGCTACAGGGAGAAGCGGGTGAAAGAATCGGGGTGCATGCTAAATCCTGTAAGCAGAATTGCTCTGAATGCATGGAGCTGGTGTGTCGGCTTTATCCTGGTTATTTTTTCTTTCCCACTGTTTTGTCTAAATTTCTGGCATAATTATGTCCCCAGCTGCTCGAATTTGATTTTTCAATTTTGGGATACCTTCCCTTTTCATCACCTTAGCCCTATTTCATAAAACTGTCAGGCAATAGAATTGGACAATTATGTCATTTCGATAGGCATAGGTTAATCCTTTCAAGTATCCACAAAACTACGGCTATTCTCTCATCTTTAGTGTGCATGGATTGTAATACCAGTAAAAGAAAAACATTACGTTCTGTATCATGAACATGGATAGGGACTTTTGAAGCACTCTGTATATTTCACAAACTTTTTCACATATACGAGGGTTGATCCAGAAGTAAGGTTCCCAAAGAGCTCCAGCCGCACGGGAAGGTGCGAGGCAAAATCCGGCAACACCGCTGTTAGCGGCTGTTCTCCCACTTTCAATTCTGCCTAGCCGCGCTTTGCTGCGCCACTCAGCCTTGGTTCAGCAGCCGTTCGAGATGAAGGTGTTCATTGTTGCTCCCGCCAAGTGCGAGATTCGTTCCCTAAGGATTGTTGGACTCCATTGTTACGGGAGACGAAACGTGGGTGATTCATTTCACTCCCGAAATGAAAGAAAAGTCCAAACAATGGCGTCACTCCGGGTCACCAGTCGCAAAGAAGTTCAAACAAACTCTTCTGCTGGCAAAGTCATGGTCAGTGTGTTTTGGGATCGTAAGGGGATACTGCTGATCGATTTCATGGAACCTGGGAACACAATCAACTCAGACAGTTTTGTGCAACACTAAGGAAACTCAGGCGAGCTATCCAGAACCGCCGGCGAGGACGACTGACAGCCGGTGTAACGCTGCTTCACGACAACGCCCGACCTCACGTCTCTCGTCAAACTCAGGACCTTTTGACAAACTTTGGGTGGACTGTCACCCACCGTACAGTCCGGACCTCACGCCTAGCGATCATCACTTGTTCCCGAAGTTAAAGGAACACTTGGGTGGCCAACGCTTCGGGAGCGACGATGAAGTCAAAGACGGGGTGAAACGCTTCCTCAACGGGTTGGCGGCGGAGTTCTACAACATTGGGATACAAAAATTGGAGCACCGTCTACAAAAATGCCTAGAAAAAGATGGCGATTATGTCGAAAAATAGAGGAAAGTGTCATCTTTCCAACGATGTACATTACTATGAGAATAAACAATGATGTATATTTGCAAAATTGATGGGAACCTTATTTCTGGATCAACCCTCGTACATATTGTTTTGTAATATTGAGGCTTCAAGGTTGAGGAAAGGAACAAGTATGTATCATTCAAAAATTAATGTGTAACCTCCAGGTTAATTAGATTTAGGGATTTTATCAAATTTTTCATTTAATATTCTCCTTGTAGCATCACACACATTAAATGAATGAATAATTGTTTTGACTATTCAACAGATTTAGATGATATTCAAAGTTGAGATAGTGTCCAAGCTCTTAAGCCAAATGAACAAGTGTTCCGACATGTGAATCAATACAATGTAGAATTTCTGACTTTTCTTGCAGAAAAATGCATTTTCTATTGTTTTTCTTCACTTTCATGATATTGTCAAAAATCATGCAACACAAAGACACCATTGTGGCTTCAAATCACGATGAATTATGCTACATGAACAACTACAATATAATAAAATGCAGTAAATCGCACCTGCACAAAAGAAACAAACCACGTCTAAGAAAGTTGGCAACAGTGGAAAATTTAGTTAAGTGAGAGCAGTTCTTCATCGAAAACCAATGCTGCCAACTGTAAAAATACGTAAATGGCAGGAAATACAACTGTTTAAAAGTTGTTAATGGCAGACAGCTATGTATTGCCGATATAGGATACAAGACGGACCAGCAGAAAATGATGTAAATGGCAGGAATGTAAAAAAAAAAAAAAGGGGTTTTAGCGTCTATGAAAAATATAAATAAATACACTGGAACCTCGTTAACATGTTTTTCTAGGGACCGAAAAAAATAGACATTTTAAACGGGAAAACATAGTATTGAAAATTTTAAAAATCAAAGGGAATATCTAGATATGTTTTCTAAGTTGCTCAATAAGGGCTGAAGTACATCCAAATGGCTCAGAATTACCCACAGTGACGCACACGAGCTTCTATGCCAAGCCATTAGGTACGAGAGATTTATATTACATAAATGAATATGTAGGCTTAATAATTTGATTTGAAAAAATTAAACAAAACTTGCTGAAATTGAAGGAATGTATGAGAGCCATATTTAATGAAAAACCAGACAAAATTCACAAAAAGCATCCACTTTATTCTGAAAGATCACACATGAAACAAGCTGCATTCCACAATCTATTAACAAACATAAAATAAGTGGAAGTGTAAATTATTGTGCAAAATTTCACACGTGACAAAATGATCAGTAGACGTAAACAGTCATGTTCACAGCCACAAATTGCTAATGAAATGCGATCCAATATACACATGAGAAGCACGATCTACATTTTTGGCCTAAATTTCTTCAAGATTCTAATATTTTCTTCTATACATACGTACCGTACAAAATTTAAAACATATTTCACTACCTACAAAACACAACAAAATTATCACGATAAAAATGGCAGCTAACAGCTACTGGAAAATCCGCACGAAGTCAAACTCATCAATGAGAAGCAACTGCAAAAGATCAAAATGGCTGACGTTTGGTCCCATAGAGCAAAGGTTGAGATTTGGACACCAGAGACTATAAGAATTCTGGCATCGAGAACACCCGTTCGGATGCACAAACAAGGTTTGTGTTTGGCAACATGTGGTTGGCGAGCCTAATACAAACGTACTAAGCGTGAAACCAAAACGTGCTAAAGAAACTTTTAAACTTGAAATTATTAAGATTGGGACCAGGACTTCCAAAAATTGACGTACTAAGCAGGAAAACGTGGTAATGAGGAACGTGCTAACAAGGTTCCACTGTAATAATTAAATCAATACTTACTTGAACAAAAACAATTCTAAAATTCTTCTCGCACAGTACATCTCAAAAATTGAAATATACAATTTCCACAACCACCTTTATTGAAGGAATGAAACATCTCATGAATGGTCGTGCGATTACTAAAATAATAAAATCAGGTAAACTGATGTAACAAAGTGCCAGTATGCTTTTGTTTAATCAGTAAAAAGTTAATTGGAATCATGATTTGCAGAGAATAATTTATTTTTGTTATCGATTTCCGAGTTAAGCTGCAGATCGAATCATTAAGCAGGACTTATGGAAGAACAAAGGTCTAAAGTTTGATACTTAACCTTAATTCAAACTCGTATACACTGATATAAGACTTTCTTAAAATAATTATGTCAACATTTCACAAAATGTATTAATAAATTTCATATTTTCCGCTAGTGCTTATTGATATTCTTATATAAAGTTATTCTTTCCACTTTATGCACTAGTGCATAAGGTGGAAAGAATAACTTTATATAAGGATTTCACAAAATACACTGACGAAGAACTCCACTTAATGTATGTAGGCCTAATTATTTCAGAGTATATAACAGTATTCAACTTGATGAACGAAATAAACACTAAACAGTTTGATAATTAAATCTTCCAATTTACTTCGTTATTAACACATACGTCTCAGCTAAAATGCGAAGGAATGTGTCATGGCTAACTATTTCAAAGCCGTATATGAAGTATGTAAATCGATATGTCAGGATAACAGATTTGCATTTGTTAAATTCTTAATAATATATCACCATAAAATAGGCACGAAATTGGGCATTACTCCGATACCGGTCAACCGATTTTATCCAATATCAATAGACATCTTCCCATGGACATTATAAATGCGTATATAGAGTTTCATGAATATCCGATAAAGCGTATTTGAGTAACAGCGTCTTTAAAATAGACACTAAATTGGGTTTTACTCCGGTACGAGTCAACCAATTAGGTCCAAATTCAATAGGTTACTTCTAATGGACATCATAAATGCGTATACCAAGTTTCATGAAAATCCAATAAAGCGAGCTTGAGTTAAGGTGCCTTTCTAATACAATCTATTAAAATAGGCACTAAATTGGACATTACTCCGGTACCAGTGAACCGATTTGGTTCAATATCAATAGGGCTCTTTCCATGCACGTTATAAATGTGTACAACAAGTTTCATGAAAATCCGATAAAGTGTATTTGAGTTATGGTGCGTACAGACACATGGATAGATAGACAGACATTTTTCCGTCCCCCACACAATCTCATAAAGTACCATACTGGCACTTAATAACATTGGTGTGCTCGGTCAACAAAAGGCCATCTGTACTAATGTCACACAATGTTTTGGATAATCCTTTTAACAGATAGAAGCCAATATATAAAAAGTCAGCTAGAGAGAAGGCCATACTCATAACGTGCTTAAAATCATAATTGTCGCTATTTCAAATACACAGTAAAATACTCATAGCGCAACCTATGGCGGGTTAAGTTCTATGATGACAGCATTTAACCACCTGAGTGCAGTGTACAGCAGGACTTAAGTATTAAGTAAACCAGAGTTAACAAAAATTCTTTTAAATTTGATTCCCCACTCTTCAAACTCAGCAGCTTTCCTGGTTGAAATATAGCTGCTGAAAATGGAAGCAACAGTTTTCGAAACTACTACAGCGAATAATATATTACGTGGGATTTTTTACAGTGAAGTGGTACTATAAATAATGTAGTATATGGTCGGTTGTTTAAACTCAAACTTCAGTTTGAGTTTGAGTTTAAACAATCGACCATATACTACATTATTTATACTACAGCGAAGTTTAGTGTTAATTTCAACTCCATATATAATTATTATTTTCTATTTCTTGAAAAATTATACCTCTTAAATATCTTAAAACACATTTCCATTGCAGTAAGACTTATATCTTTCATTTTCAATGCATTTTCCACCAGAAATAATACAAACAATTTTACACTTGCTAAATGCAGCAGAACACATACCCTGAGCAAGATCTGAAGTGAGTGTAGTGTCCTCAAGCCTGTGCAGTTCTTGAATCTCACGAGTGAGCAGCTCAGCCAAATGTAGAAGCACGCCACGCACTGCAAGGTACTGCTTCCAAGGAGGCGGCTGCACCAGACTTTGGTACAGAGACAGGAACTCCGCAGCACTTTCTCCAGCACTACCCAATTCTCCCAGAAAACCAGTGAGCAGATCCAGAACCTAGAAACAGTGTAAGTTACAAGTTTGTAGAACATTTTCACATTTCTGTTTTCTCTTCTTTTTTATGTGAGTTCGGAACTTTGAATGCCTTTTTTTTATGTAAGTTCTGAAGTTTTAATACTTTTTTTTAAAGAAAGTTCTGAAACTATAATGCCTTTTTTATTTTGTAGATATGCATTGTGTGTACTTCATTTAGGAAGTTGGCACAAAATTTTCATATTGCTGATGTCTCTTCTCTATCTCTCTAAAGTAACTTCTGACATTTTAATGCCTTTTTTATACCTGAGCAATGTGTCCATTTCCTTCAGCAGTGCCAGTTTTTACAGCTTTTAAGATTTTTACAAATTCTTTCTATACAAGTTTGCCACAAGAGAGAAGATTGTATGACATTTTATTTATTTTGAATCTTAAACATTGTTTAATTGAACTCTCCTCTTCTATGTAAAGATTTATTTATGGGCTGAGCCCATTACGATAAAAAATAAAGTGCTAGCACATTATAGAGATTATACAGGATATCTCCACATGTCACTGTCATTCCCTTCCCATTTGTAAAAATTGATAATTACCAATTTCCTTCATTTTAACCACTACAAATACCGTACTACTATTCCTCCTACTACTACCATTATCATGTACCAATTAATCATTTACAGTATTCAAAATAATGTAAATAACTATTTAGGCAATAAGAAAGATGGATTTTGATCAGAAACCCATAGTTTCACTCAAAACATTGCTTACGACCTTCACTTCTCCCAATTCATTGAAAGTCTGCGATTCCGTTTTATAGTAAAGGATTTTTTTCTGATTAGTTTGTTCTTTGCCTATTCTATAACTTCAAGAGAGATATAGAGCCTGAATATCGCTACATACAGAATCACCAAAAAGTTTCTTGGTTACTATTCTAAGAACAAGCATACTGAAATTATTTTCCTTTCAAATTTTACGATTCAAAATGAAATAAAATGTCGTATATTGTTCGACAGTTTTAGAACTTAACAGGCTCACAGAAATAACAAAACTCGCTAGTGCTCTTATTATTAACTTTGTGCTTGCCTGTTAAGTTCTTTATAACGGTCTTACATCATAAATAACTATACAGAATTATGCTCATTGAGAATGGGAAATTTGAATTTGAAACTGCATCCGAAAGAGTTAATTGAAGATGAAGTTTCTGCTTGACTTGGTGTTAGTATAGATCAATAGATTTTGGTACAGTTATGTAAGATATCAAATTTAAAAAGGAATTTTTAATACCTTTTTTTATTTTCATTCAATTTAATATTAGATTAAAATACCTAACTTTAGCATAGTTCCTCAGAAAATTCTAACTAGTATTACGATCGTTTACTATTCATAAATCAAATTTACTATGGGACTACATTGTCTTCTAGCCTGTTGTGGCTCATGATAGTGCACTTTTTTTATATGTACTCTGATATGGAATGGATAATAGATCCCATACTAAATCTTCACCACAATTTGAAATCATTAGGAGAAAAAATTGCCACAACATTGCATGAATTAGAGATCTCTGATGGCAAGGATATAAATATCTCTAGAAAGAGCCATGTATTTAGTCAACATACAAGGAAACTAAAAGGAACAAAGTAGAACAGCATAATCTAGTGACGCAAGGCAAGGCGATATGTATGTTTGTATGGGCGATGTGATTTTTTTGTTTCTGAGCGAAGCAGGGTGACCAACTGCCCTCTGGTCCTGCCCTGGGACAGACCCACCTCTATATTAAGGGAAGTAGTGGCAGGTAAATTCAACTTTAGGGGCAGTTAGATTAGGTTAGGGTAGGTTAGTAGGGCATACTGAATTATCGCATTTCGAAAATGTACTATATTATATCTCCCGCGAGGTTTGTTGTGTTGGTCAACCTGTTATCCAGAATTCTACCTGCTCTGCTGGCATGACGTCACAGCTCTGATGGCCAATCACAAAAATTTGTATCATTTTGAGAATTAATATGGCGGAGATTTTACTACTTTTCACAAGATCGTAGTATCAAAGAATCGTATTATTTAGGGTGGGTCGGACCAAATCATTCGCCAAGACAACATCTCCTCTAGATATAACTATGTATAACAAAATATGTGTGATAAAACTTAAACACAAAACAATATTAAATTCACAATGGATATAATTTTTTATTAATATTACGGGGTTTCAGCCCAATTTGATTAATTGTGAATTTAATATTGTTTTGTGTTTAAGTTTTATTGTGCATACAATGGAAAAAGGACTACCTGCAGTTTTGTGTTCAAAATATGTGTGATATAAGGTGTTTATGAAGAGAGTCTCGGTTTAAAAAATGGGCCTGAAGTCACTGGATTTTACTAACAAGTATTCTTGTGAATTTATGTTTTTTTAAATGTTTAAGAGGTAAAATTTAATAAATAAATTGCAGCTAAATAGCCATATTTGGAAGATAGCAGAGGTTTAAGAGGTTAAATATGACACAGTGTACTTACTTCTCTCTTTCTCACAGGAACTTGACACAAACTCTCCAGCATGTTGCAGGCAACTTGTCTTGCAAGTCTCGAGCTGGGATTGAACAGGACTTGCTTTAACCAAGCAGCATCAGTCAGACGCAGGGGCATGATCCCTCTCAGGCTCTTCTGTCTCCATCGATGACCATACTTCTCCATTAGATACATGGCTCTAGCTTCTTCCTATAATATCAAAAATACAAAATAGATTGCTTTTGTTTCTCTTAGCTACATACCACGGCCCTATTTCAAAGAAGTTACAATTTTACAGGTGACAGGTATCAGTAAATTGTTTAACAGGTTTACATTTTGACAATTGTGTTTTTCATAAAAGCTGACAACTTGACATGAATGTCATGACAATTTTGTAGATTTGTATGACAATTTTATACAAGGTGGCGCACAAAATACCATACCATTTAATTATCTCATAAATATTGTAATATAGCAGTTTCGCTGTTTTTAACAATGGTAGTGTAAGCCGAAGTTCGTGGAAAATCCGATAGGTGTCATCACATGTCAGATTTCACCATGACAACGAACACAAATATTAGTTTGTAAAATGGCGCACAACGGGCGTTTGAATGGTGAACATAAGGTGAAAGTTGTTCTGTTTTTTGCCGAAACGAAGAGTGTAGTTTAGACTCAGAGACGTTTTCGTGCTCACTTTAATACAAGATAGGCTCCTAGCAAGCAGGCAATTTATAGACTAATTGAGAAGTTTGTGTTGGAAAAAAAGTGGTTGCGACGGGCTAGTGTTCGTACACCTGAAAATATTGAAGCAGTTCGCGTTGCTTTGACTCGAAGTCCGTCTAAAGGGCTTCTGCAGAGTTGGGAATCAGCTCAGTGCGATTTAACGGAGTTGTGCCATGCATTATCTGAAGACTTGTGTCGAAAAGTGGTGACGGATGTAAGAGTTCATTTACATGAGATTGTGAGGCAAAACGGCGGTCATATTGAACACACTCTGCATTAAAGACAAAATTCCATGTCCTAATGATCAATTCTATGTATTCTATGTAAAATAATAAAAATTAATATGTGTTATGTGTAAAATAAATGGTATGTCATTTCGTGTGCCACCCTGTATATTGTAATTTCTCAAAACTTTTGAATTTACAGGTAAAAGTCTAATAAATATGTCAAATCTTAGGATACCTACCATTTATAAAACATTAATTTTTGTTGACATATTTACAAATTTACAAAAAATGTAGAATTGTTGTTGCAGAAGTGACTGGGAATCTTTCATATGTAGGCCAACAGATTAGGTTATGTAAATGTGTGGCATAACTTGGCAACTGTTTTTTGTTATATAAATTTTCTTGTTAATAAACTTGCTGAATCGTCTTCTTAGTAATGAACACTAGTAGTAGTGATATTGGTAGTAGTGAAAGTGATGAAGAAATAGACATGAGACCATGCAGAATGTTTAGGCTACAGATTAACCTAACTTTCAATTTCAGTGACTTTGTATTAAAAGAGAAATATAATTCAATTATTTTTGATAGTAATAATTGATTGCTTAGGTATGACATTCGATCTTGAGATCGATTATTGCATGCGTATATGAGAGCCATCCGAGCCAATCCTCGGAAAGTGAGCCTGAAGCATCCAGAGCGTAACAACCTTTTAACATTAAATTATAGGTATATGTCATCAGTGAAATATAATTTATGAAATTAATTTTCAGAATGAGTTATTCAGTAGGCTAGTACTGAAAATTAATTACATAATTTTTCAATTGATGACATATATGTTTAAATTAATATTAAAAGGTTGTTACAGTCTGGACACTTCAGGCTCACTTTCCTTGGAATGGCTGATCTACAGTGTACTAAAGTAATCTTTAGGTTTGACATAAATTTGTTGCGTTTAAGAAAAGGGTTCTTTTAGTCTGACAATTTACATTAATTTGCCTGTAGTGTATGGAAAAGTTGTAATATTTAAGGAAAGTACAATTGTCATGACATATTGAAAAAATTTGTCAAACTTGACATAATCGTCATAATTGTCACACCTGTATTGTTTCATGAAATAGGGTCCTGGACTGTTTTCTGGTTGCCAGAAAAAAGGATATCAGTATTTACATGTTGCTGGCTTATACTGATGTTTTTCTAAAAGTGCTCTCACTTTATCCTCCCACCAAAAAAATGTAAAATATCCCTCATACATAAATTATCCTGACAGCCACTAGGCAAAAGTGGCAAGATGGTTCTCAAATACTTACACATTAACACAAAAAATTGAACAACAAAGAAAGTACATAAATAAATTTAAAAAATCAGTGAAAATATGAAATTACCAAACTTCCACCCTGTTCTAATAGCCCAGTCCAAACGCCTAATATTTTCCCGCCAATTTCAGGTGCCGTGGGGGGGGGGGGGAGGATCGAAGGTCCCTGTTTTCAGTTTTTGGCGCAAATCTCGAAAACGGTGCATCGTACAGAAAATGTTCTTCTTTTCAAAATTAAAGCTTATTAAATTCCCTACAAAACGGTATATTCATATTTATCTCTATGTGTTACCGACTCCGAGAATGAGCCGGTGAAAGTGGAAAATTTGCAGAAAAATTTGTGGCGCCTCACTTTTTCGTCAAACTTGCCCTCCCAGTTCTTTTGTTTTCCATTTTACAGGAAACGTGTGAGAAAAGAAGTTGTAGAGATTTAAATTTCCCTTAAGAATATATATACATTTGCTAATTTATCTTCACACAGTTAAAAGTTACGTTTTTTAATTTCGGAGTCGATTTCGAGATTTCGCTAGTAAACTGCTCATCATTTTATTTCCGTTTTCAAGGGCTTTAACTCTCTGTATCACTTTATTTATTGTTTATGTAAGCATAAATTATATTTATTACTCATTTAACTAATATTATATATATTATATATTTACATGAATGTATGTATGAAATTACCCATATAACAAATATATTATATATATATATATATGAAGTGAGAACTTTTATGTGCGTTATTTATTGTTTAGCTAATCGATGTAGTTTACGTAGTTAGTGTACGACGGTTTTAACTAAGCTTGCTCAGTGATTGGATGATCACCTGCCTTTTGCTGGTGGCTACTGTTCAGCAGGAAAACTTCCTTAACCTTACAATGCATTGGCCTTGTCATTCAGCCAGTACATTATCTTTATCCATTGCTTCACTGGATGCGATACCACTTCTGCGATGTATGAAAAAAGTAAGGCAGCCATAGTTAAATGTTTCCGGCTGTTTCCTAACGCAACCAAAAACATTGCTGAAGTGTTTTACGACTCCACATCCACGCTGAAGCTGGGGAACAAATGTTCCTCCTGATGTATCAGGCCCCACCCCACGAGCATGACCTCAATCATCACAGGTACTGGTACATTTCATTTTGTATTGCATGTAGTAACTTCGTTGAAGCATGCAGTTTGATAAATAAATATTCTATTCTATTCTATTCCGTTTTATCCACAGGTACATGTGCTTCCTCAAATCGTTAGCCAAGATGAAAGTTAACTTGTCTTTGTTGCCACCTACAAAAGATGCTGCTCTACATCACTCGTGCAGAATGTTTCTACAGGTCCAACAGTGGTTTGGAAATGAAACTCTCGAACCTGAATGTGGGATTGGACAAGAGAAGACTCCTATTAAGACCAAGGCCCCTATTGCACCTGGCAGCGTGCTCAACTCCTTATTTTGTCGTTGTACCACAGGCTGCGGTATGAGATGTGCATGTCCGAAAGCCGGCATCCACTGCTAACCTGTCTGTGGCAATTGCCACGGCACTTGCACTAACAGTGCTTCCGTTCAAGAGGAGTTGGAAGAGTTGTATGGTGAGGAGTACAAGTTTGAGTATGAACAGCATTAAATGTGTGATAGGATGGAAGGGTGAGCGGAAATTAGGTTGTGCAAGCCTCCTGTTTACTTTTGCATTATTAGCTATTTAATATATATATATTAGTTATATGGGTAATAAATAACATTACGTTTACATAAATAATAAATAAAGTGATACAGAGAATTAAAATAAAATGATGAGCAGTTTACTAGCAGAATCTTGAAATCGACCCCAAAATTTAAAAATGCTGTAGCTTTTGACTATGTGAAGATAAATTAGCAAGTGTATATATATTCTTGAAGGAAATTTAAATCGCTACAACTTCTTTTCTCACAGGTTTCCTGTAAAATGGAAAACAAAAGAATGGGAAGGACAAGTTTGACGAAAAACGTGAGGCACCACAAATTTTTCGGCAAATTATCCATTTTCACCGGCTCATTCTCGGAGCCTGTAACATATAGGGACAAATAAGAATAAACCGTTTTGTAGGGAATTTAATAAGCTTTAATTTTGAAAAGTAACTTTTTCTGTACGATGCACCATTTTCGAGATTTGCGCCAAAAACTGGAAAAGGGACCTTTGAGCCTCCCCCACCCCCCACGGCACCTGAAATTGGCGGGAAAATATTAGGCGTTGTTCAGGGGACCTCCCACTAAACATTCGTGAAACATTTGGAACTACATGATTTAATGCAGCAAAACCACCTTTTTCAATCTAATTTGACTGGGCAATAACATACACATGACTTGAAGCCATGTTAATGTCGGTCTTCATGAGGAATGTGGGGTTGAATGAGCATGCTCATGTTCAAGGCTTAGAATTATTGGTCTAAATGTATGAAGTAACCAGATCCCATCACAGATGTCTACCAAGTCAGTGCTCTGAAATTTATATGCCAGCATGCAGATAATATTGTTTAACTAGTGGAATTTTTTACAGTGAAGTAACTTAATGTACTGTATATACCCGAATACTACCCACCCCTGAATAATACCCGTAGCCAAATTTTTGGAAAGGAAATTTGAAGAAGAAAGAAAAACAAAAAAATGTATTAGGCACATATAGCCTATAAAATTATTTTACCAGTTTTATTCTTAAATAAAATCAGGTAAACTGATGTAACAAAGTGCCAGTATGTTTTTGTTTAATCAGTTATGACTGCAATTATGATATGCAGAATATGTTTTTTTTTTAATTGATTTCCAAGTTAAGCTCCAGATTTATTCATTAAGCAGGGAAGAACAAAGGTCTAGTTTTTTTAATCAGATTAAAATCTTCCAGCATCAGCTGAACTGTACAGATTTGTGATATCTTGACAATTGCACACTCACATAAAAATACAAAGAAAGTCAAATTGGCTGGTTTCGGGATTTGAACCATGGAACTCCAGAATGTGAGGCCAAGACGTTACCATCTCGGCCACCTGGGTCAGTTTAATGGTCTAGTTGGATAAGCGCATGTAAAGCAATAGTGTTTTTGGTCATAGCTAACTGTATTTTAATTTCCAAAGCCTTATAAGATCACAGTAAAACAATAGGCTATGTTGTCAAGATAACTGATTCGCATTTTTAAAATAAATTCTTTCGAATATGTATATTACCATAAAATAGGCACTAAATTGGGCATTACTCCGAAACAGGTCAACTGATTTTATCCAATATCAATAGACGTCTTCCCAAGGACATTATAAATGCGTATACGAAGTTTAATAAAAATCCGATAAAGCATATTTGAGTTATTGCGCCTTTAAAATAGACACTAAATTGGGTTTTACTCCGGTACCGGACAACAGATTAGGTTCAAATTCAATAGGAACTTCTCATGGACGTCATAAATGCATTTCATGGAAATCCGATATAGCGTATTTGAGTCATGGCGCATAATCTATTAAAATAGGCACTAAATTAGGCATTACTCCGGTACCGGTGAACTGATTTGGTTCAATATCAATAGGGTTCTTCCCATGGACATTATAAATGTGTTTTCCAAGTTTCATGAAAATCCGAAAAAGCGTATTTGAGTTATGGTGCATACAGACTCACGGATTGACGGCCAGACATTTTTTCGTCCCCCACACAATCTCATAAAGTACCATACTGGCACTTAATAAAGTTATAATTAATCTTACATATCATAAAAGAATTAAATATGGTAGGCTAAATTGCAATTATAAAAATAATGTGCATAGTAACAGCCAGCCGAAATCTCCCCATTTAATATGCGCAGACTAACACTGGCAACACTCTCCATTCATGAATCCAGTTGTGCAGCAGGAATCCACACTTGATGACGTGCGTCCAACCCAAGGTCAAACAAAGTCATGCAGAAATTCACCAAACTTTACCAAACTTTTCTCGAATTAGTGCTTCTGCTTGTACTGCACTGTTACTTGCTTGGCGTCTCTATGTGTAAAGCTTTGATTCACCACCAGTCATGACGGACCATATGGTTAAGAAAGCATCTTCTTTGTCTCATTTTCTTTTCACAAGAAATAGCCAGAAATAAGCCAAATAAATTGTTCTGAATGCAACACAACATACATAGGTATGTATTTAAGGTTGGATTTAAGGTTGAAAGAACAGACAATAAACATGAAGTTTTTTCAAATAGAGAAATTGGCTACTGTTACAACAGTAATCATAAAATTTCTAAGGAGGCCAAATTATGAAAGCCTATAAACCAACAAAAACATTTAGGAGTATCGGAAAAGATTTATATATGAAAATTTGAAAACAGATTAATAAATTCTGAAATCCCTCAAGAGGAAAATTTAATCATGAAGTACATCAAACCTCACAGAGATTTCCAAACAACGATCTTTGTTTACTTAGCAACTGAAGATGTGGATAATCTCCAAGAAACATGTTTTGAAATTTAAAATAATTATAAGTAAACATTTAGTGAAGTTTGCAGTGTTATTACAATAATTTATTTAAATAAAATGCAGTTAAACATATGGGGGGGGGACTTAAACAGCATTCCCTAAACACGACTGTAATATTTGGTATGATGCTCCAGCTTCATGTGCTAGGTTTGATGGATGAGAGGACTTTTCTGATGGTAATGAAGTACTAGTAATATCTCAAATATTATTCAAAATAAATTTCCAAAAAATGAAAAGTGGCCAATTATTCTCATATAAATGTTTTAGGTAAAACCAATAATATGTGAGAGACTGACAAAAAGCCAGGCAGACAAAAAGACACAAAAGCTAAAAATAGCAGAAATGGCATTCTTTCCTTCCTTAAAAATTGCACAAATGACTTTCTTTTCACCCTTAAAAATTGAAGTGGCTTTCTTTTCCTCCAAAACGAACAGAAATCAAAAATAATTTCAAACCAAATGAAAATATGCAGATCATAACATTTTATTTATTGACATATAGAATAAGTGCATGTCTTTTATACCACGCTTTCATTAAACAAAAAACTGGCTTTAATGGAAAAATTTCTTGGTCCTTGTGATTCCTTCCATCTAGTTTTTTTATAGTGCATTCTTACTGGACACACTTTAGCAACAACTGGAGTGATATGACTACACTGTGCTTAGAGATATGTGCTTACCTTCTTGAGAGTTTTGGCAGCAGGTGGATCTGGACCTCTTGCTGGCATGTGCTGCCGCCATACTTTGTATGAGTGTTTGGGGTCACCCTGCAACCACTTTGCAACCTCCACTCCCACTCCTTCTGTAGGCTTGATGGTGGCCAATGCATCAACAGTCTTATCCTGAAGTTTACAAACTCATTACTTCCATGTGCTACACTTGTAAATATACATACTGCTAACAGATGAACTTAAAATAGCAAACAGCCGAAGCAGGTGAAAACACGGCATTAAAATATGAACATTATATAATCTATATATATAAAAATGAATGTATGTGTGTGTGTGTCCTTTATGCATTACTACACCATTCATCCGATCGCCATGAAACTTTGGGAAGTTGTTGGGTACATTCCCGGAAAGGTTTCTGTCATACTACATTTTTAATTTTAGCCTTCGTTCGCGAGTTATGAGTGAAAAACGACAAGAAAACGTGCATTTTTTACGCTTTCGAAGCATCGGTTTTCAGTTATTCATTTCAGTTGTCAAATCAATTGCAGAAGGCTTTGTCTATTTTTGTCATACCTTGGAGATAATATCGTCGCGATCGCTATGGAAGGCAATGGCTATCTCATGTTATTATAAAAGCTAGAGATGTCAATAAGATAATGTTAAACATATTTTATTTGACATGGAATATAGTTTACAGAAAATTCCGGGGAAGTTGCTTAGTTCGGGGTCCTGGCTACAACGTTTTTATATGTAATCGTAATTAAAATATCTTATGTAGGGTCGTTAAATCTGCCTGAAATGTAACGGAATTATAAGTCTGGACAAATGAATATAGAAATCACGGCCTCAGTAGGCTTATTCCATTCTTCACCTATATAAATAAAAACTAATGTACTATGTCTGTCTGTCAAATACATTTACGCACTTTTTTTTATTGTGAGTTTAATCGATTTCAATTCTCATAATCTTTCGAATACTGCATTTTTCCATTTATTTTCTAATCGTGAAATTCACTTCAAAGCCGGATTTATAGCTGTTTCATTAATTAGGCCTATCAATCGTTTAGTTTACACCTATGAATGTTTCGCGTGCAAAGTGTTAATAAATATAATATTTTAATTATTTTGCTCTTAATTGTTAATCTTTCGATTAATTATCTTGGGAGAAGCCGTTGGGATCTGCTATAAGCTATAGCCTATCTAGCGTTTTCTGAGGGAATAGTTTGTGTGTGATAAGTCGTTCTTCCCCATTTCAAATTCTTAATACCTATATAAAGACTTTAAAGACCTAGAGTTTGAAAATCGAAAGTCCTTCATAAGTTATTTTCACATTTACAAAATACAAAACCCGAGCGACGCCGGGCCTTTTAAGCTAGTAATATATAAAATATATAATATTATTTTGCTCTCACTATTAGTACCACCAATTGATATTAGTTTTTTAATCCTTAATTTGTGTTCTTTCGACCTCATTGAGTCATGTATTAGTTATGTGCTATTCTGTTTCATTCATAAATTTATTCAAGGAGATTTATGTTTATTAATGATTTATTATATCAGCTTTATTATTTCTAGCCATTAAAAACTTCCAATTAAATCTGTAATTTAAGTAATTTTGATATTCTGGCAATAAGGGTCAGTTTCACGCCAACAGATTCCTTCATATGTCTTGGCTCATAATAAAGTCAAGAGAATGTTTTATTTCAAGTTTGTGACATATTATAATTAGTTAGTCTTCTGCATTGCGTTTTTCATCACTACATTGGTAATTTGACTTTGGTATCTTCCTGAGAATCCATGTTCATACACATTCTTGTCATCCATGGCTGAGAAATGGCCTCACACACATTGGTCTTCTGAGATTCCAATGTTCTCTATGCAATCATGACCACAGCATGACAGCAGTACAGCATCCAGTAAATACTGCGAGCTACAGTACATATAATTATCATTTGCGTTTCATCGCAGAAGATATTCTTCAACGCAATTATTCAAGATAAGGTTTACTCAAGATGGCGAATCCTTGCATCTTCTTGAGTACACGAGGATTGAAGACATCCTTCGTATGAATCATATACAAGTTGTCTCCAAGAAGATTTGGATTAAAACAAACATATTTCACGTCAATGTAAATATACACCTGAAGTGTTATAAAGTTTTCATGTTGATTGATGATTAAACATGTTGTTGCCTATCTGTATCTTTCATTGTGTGATGATGTCTCCCAGTCATGAGTAGGCCTATTCAATAAGTCAAGTGTTGCTGCTTAACTACTATTTATTGACATTATTATTTCCTCGAATAATTGAGGTGGTTCTCCAACATATTCAAGAGTAAAATTGCTTCTGGTTGGACAAGGGTTCCAGTCATAAGCAATAACAATACTCGTATGGGTCGTTAGGTACCTACAGTCCACTGATTTCATGCACCTAACCTTACAAGCTGATCACACAGAATGAAATATTACACTACAAAATTAAGAAAAATATCCTGTAATCACTTTTTTTCATCTACTTTATCTCTAGTTGGAGGAAATTTTAAGTAAAATTATTAAAATTCATGGACAATATACCTTATTCTTTTTGGAAATGGGCTGGTCTGGCTTGATGAGGCTCTGCAGAATCTTAAGACATGGCAGGATGATGGACTGCATTACTACTGGAGACTTAGAATCCTTACACGCCATCAGGAACAACTGCATCACACACCTGCCAAACAAACATAATTCAATTATTAAGTGCCAGTATGGTACTTTATGAGATTGTGTGGGGGAAGAGAAAATGTCTGTCTGTCCGTCCGTCCGTGTGTCTGTACGTGCGATAACTCAAACAGGCTTCATTGGATTTTCATCCAACTTGGTATATGTGTTTATAATGTCCATGGGAAGAACCCTATTCATATTGGACCAAATCGGTTGACCGGTACCGGAGTAAAATTTAATTTAGTATCTATTTTAAAAGCGCCATAACTCAAATATGCTTTATCGGATTTTCATGAAAGTTGGTATACACATTTATAGTACCCATGGGAAGACGTGTGTTGATATTGGACCAAATCGATTGGCCGCTACCGGAATAATGCCCAATTTAGTGGCTTCTTATGGTATTATATAACAAAAGGCCCCATAACTCCAATACGCTTTATCGGATTTTCATAAAATTTGGTATAAGCATTTATAACCTAATCGGTTGATTGGTACTAGAGTAACAACTAATTAAAGGTAACTTTTTTTCAATCATGTCTATAATACAACGCCACATTTTTAATAATTTCAGGGCTTTGTCTGCAGTGCAGTCAGATGTTTGTTTACTTTGTTGGTGTATTTGAAATTGAGTAGGCCTACTACATGAATATTGTTATACACAGAAGGTACATTACTGTGAAATAATTAGCGGAGTTATATGCCACTGAATTTTGTGAAATGTTGACATATTTTAAGAATTTCAAGTTGCAATAGATTGAGATTTGACAAATAACACTATTCCTTCACATATGCTTATCAAACTACATCGTCAAACTGAGTTGGCCGAATGGTAACGTCTTGTTTTCGTATTCTGGAGGTCCCTGGATCAAATCAAGGAGCCGGCCGATTTGACATGGATATTTTTTTTTCTTTTTTATGCGAGTACATGAATGTCAAGGTATCACAAATCTGTAGTTCTGCTGAGGGCTGATCGATTTTAATCTGATTAAAAAAACTTATTTCCTGCACATCATAATTGCAATTATAATTGATTCAACAAAAGCATACTGGCACTTTGTTATATCAGTTTACCTGATTTTATCTTAACTTGAACAGGGAAATGTGGGAAGCCAATACTAAATGTAAATAGCCAGAGAACTGTCACCACTGTCAAGTTGATGGAATTAAACTATTTTTGTTAATATACGTTAAATGTTAATAAAATGTCATACTGAAGAGCTGTTTGACAGCTGATTTCAAAGGCAGATAGGAGTCACTGTTAGACACACACGTGTTTGAATTGATATCAGAATGGTCAGCTGAAAGCTTAATTTTGCAAACAAACAAACCAATCAGGGGGAGTACCCCAATACAATACAATACATTAAATACATACATTTTTCAAAACTACAAATGCTGATGAAAACTTGCAGTTCGCTGGGAGAAAAGGATGAGAAATGGTACAAAGTGGAAAGTGTTAATAGGAGAATGCCAGGCATTACCTGAGTTTTTGCTCCCAGCAGGAATCTTCTTTCTGCACAAGTGCTGCAAGCAATGCCATTTCATGACGCACAGCAAACGCAAGGTCAGAACTTGCAACATGGCCCCGCAGAGTCAGAGCAATGCGATCCATGAGTAGTGTACAGAGATCTTCAGTGGCCTTAGGATTGTCCCGGGTCAACAAGCATAACAATTGCCTCACTTCCTCTTGAACCTGTAACAAAATAATAACTATAACTTGAGTATATCTGCGAAGTCATAGATAACTTTCTACAAAGTGTTTCTGTTTGGTAAGTAAGGACACTGGCTGACTGTTCAATATTAAGAGGCTGTCTTGAATGCTGGTCCTTTACCAGGCAGAAGAGCTTGATATGATATGATCTTTATTTGCTAAGACTTCATTAGAATGTATAGAAATTTCAAAATAATAATAAAGATTAAAACTTAAAAATACTTAATTACAATAAAAGTTAATGCCATATTTATAAGTCAAATTCAAATATTCTGCTATTAAAAGCTCCTCAGGACTATAAACAGAGTCTGACATCAGGGGCATTCTATTTGGTGTGAACACACAATTGCGTAACACCTAATTTAATACTAGGAGGACAGTACCAGTCATTTTGATAATTCTAATTTTAAACTGTTACGTGAATAAATATATTTTTCACTTTTCCAAAAACATTCCTAGCTTCTTCTATCTTATTTTTAATTTCTGGATTATGCTTCCAATCTTCTGTTATTTGTAGGACTTGATTCTTTCTATTTTTTTTGGTACCAGTTCTTATAATTCTAGTTTTAATACTTTTACTGTATGTTTATTACTAAATTAATAATTCTAGGAGGAAAGATAACTCACCTGAACAGTACCTCGGCGCAGATTGTTATCCAGCAGCTCTGCTATCAGACCCTGGGCACACAAGGTTTGTCTGGAGGAGGCACTAGCTGCAAGAGCTCTTAGCAGAGTCAGACAATGCTCAGTCGCTGCTGAAGCACATCCATAGCACCGACCCATCACAGGTGGCTCCGACACTCCTGTCAGGCTCACAGAAGTAGTTGATGCACCAACACTGTGATCTCGCTGGTTACGGTCGTATGCCACTAACTCACGACGACAAGCTAATACACGCTGTAATAAATTATTTTCAATATGATGTTGCTACTTTATAATCATCTATTTCTAAGTTCATGTACTAGATTCAATTAAATTAATATATAAGATAAGATAGGCCACTTATTACTTCCTCCGCCCGTACCATAGGTACTATAGGTAGAGGAAGTATTGTTTTCGACCCCAAAATTCGAAGTTGAGTTTTTAGCATATATACACGTTTCAAGGCCCCCTGAATCCAAAAATACTATTTTTGGAAACATGTCTGTGTGTCTGTCTCTGTCTGTCTGTGAACACTCTAGCTCCAAAACGGAAAATCGTATGAAAACAAAATTTCGTATTTGGGTCAGGTACCTTCTGAAGATGTGAGGATAAGATTGGCGACTATTTTCTCTTATTTTTAAGGGGACTTTACACGAATGAAATTTTCGTTTTTTGCTATTTTCTCGAAAACGGCTCTAACGATTTTCTTTAAAATTTGCACATGTGTTCCTTTTACTGAGAGCTAAAACTTTTATTTGAAACTTTTTTTCGAAAAAATTCTCTGAGGGTAGTTACAAGCCTCCCACTGTTCACCCACTGTTTGTAGAAAGTTTGTCTTGCGTGATGAACAACTGAATACGCGCTCTTTCACGGCCTCTTATTCTATATAAGAATGTGAAGTGAGAAAGATGTATTGTTGGCCATGCATAGAGTAAAGAAGTATCTGAGGGAAATATTCGATAAATTTCGGAAATTATTCTTTACAGCGGAAAATTCAATAAACGTCTGCAGTCACTTGTTCTTTTTTTTAAGTTTGAGGTATTTATAGGATAATTAGCGTAAAATTGTGTCTTGCGATTCTGTACAAGGATATGTGAATACTGCTAACTTTTATTTGGGCAGAGGAAGTTATGTGACTTTCACATCAGATTTTTTTTCAGTGTCTTTATTTCTACTCATCACAAATTCTATCTCAAATTTTTTTCTATCAGTAGTTTAACTTTTGAGAAGGCTGCAAGGGGTATGTATAAAAGATCTATGTTATAACATGCATTAACCCTGACATCTTGCTAAACAATATAATTATGAAGTATAAAAGAACTGGACATTATAAGTATTCATACCAAAATAATAATAATAATAATAATAATAATAATAATAATAATAATAATAATAATAATAATTCTGTTTAGAGTTCTTAATTCACTGCCGATGAGTAGCAACGGAAGTTATAATTTAAACCTGGAAGCTCATACTAATATGCACAATGGGCTTTTTAGTTTGAGTTAACACCTATTTCCTAGTATACTCATGTCAGAGATCTGCTGACAAAAAAAAATTCCTTCTAAATTTAGTTTATAACTACTTATTTGAAATAAAAAGGAAATTCAACCAAAAGTATTGTTTTTATACACTTTTTTTATATCCAAAGCAAAATTTTTTTCTTTGCCATTGTAGAGTGCTAAAATAACCTGTTACACTCATTTTATGTGGGCCTTCCTCATCCTTCATCACAAACACACTAGCGTTGCACCATTGATTTGACTCTGCCATGCACCTCATGCCAGTGGCGTACCTAGAAATTTCCCGCATCTAGGCCGACAGTAAATGCCTCCCTTTATGCTTATGAGTTATAACTAGAGACATGCATAATTCGCAATTGCGATAACGTGATTTTACTAGTGAATTTTAATGTTTTTTCCATTAAAAATGCGAATTTTAACATTCTCCATGAAAAATGCAAATTTTTACATTTTTAAAATTAAAACCGCGATTTTTACATTTCGATGCATTCCTAAGTATTAGGATTGACATTGACATTGACATTTGTACACAAGGACACTACATCTAGTGCCATATTTATGTAATGTGTGGACTTTCATTCTTGAGACGTGGTGCAAGTTTCGTGGGCAGAGTCTGTGCTGACTCATTGAGATCATCACATATATCTGGGTACAGTTTACTGGGACATTTTGTTCTAAGGTATAGAATGTAACATAATATTTTGGTTGCTACGAGTGGTACCACTGATGATTTATCGGTTATCTGTTTGAAACTGCTCTCTCTCCCCCCTCCACGAAAGGGAAGGGGTTAACTTGGTGACATGTTCAATATCACCATGATTATTCTTCTTCTACTATTTCTGCTGTATGGATGTCTACCCGCGGGGAAAGGATTCTGAGCGACTGACTTGGTATGTAAAAATGTGTGTATTCTGTTTAAGCCTGTTGATCGACCATAAGTATGTGGACTTAGTGAATATTATATACGTACATGCATATAGATTCCTGTTAGCATATTTGCTGTTGACCTTATGGCTTGTGATCTTTTAACATTATACACACGGGGTTACATACCCAGAGTGTATGTGTGAGAATATGTGTCTTTTCTATCTTTTTCTTCTAAAATTGAATCAAGGCACACATATTATATTAAAGGCACGATAATTATAATCATTTGAGTTGGCACAAAAATTAAACAAAAGTAATTAATTGTATTATTACTAATTTAATTCTACTGATATTGAATGAACTATTCAATCTAATATGTGTATCAATCTTTTTTATAATTAAAATTGTTATTAATTTGTTGAACCTATGGTATTAATTATTTGATTATAGAATGTTAATCGCTCTATTGGGCCTGAACTTTCAGTACCATTCCACGTGCCTTTCAAGGCAATTTCGCTTTATACTTAAATGCCTCGCATGAGTTTATTTACCAGTGGTGACGAGCGAGTGTGGATAGGAAACCCCCTATACATGATCATACGTTACTGAGTTTTAAACTTATGCAACACGTTTGGTATCCTACGTAATGTTGAATTACCTTTGAATTTCTACTGTTAAGTACAGAATAGTGGAATCCTGTAGTCAACATTACAAAAGTGGTGGAGGTTAATTCACGATTATCCGTGGGTGGCTTAGCCATGCGCAAAAATTTGAATTTCCATCCAGTTATTTAGAGTTTTCTACACTTTATTTCAAATTTCCTGGACTTCATTACAAATTTCCTGCACTTTATTTCGTCAGATTTCTCCTTTCACCCACGTAATTTCATCATATGCACAATATGGTAACAAAGTGCGGGAAATTTAAAATCTCGCACCAAGTTAATTCCAACATTTGGATTGCCCCTTTTTTCAATTATTTGTGCATGACATTGTCTAAATTAACACAGATAATCAATCAGGAGCTCACTGTAGTTTTAAATAATCCTCCTAGAACAGACACGAGAACATACTTAAAAGAAAGAAATTTGGCTGCAATGGTTATTTTTTCATCTGAAAGTTAAATAACCTAAGGTATTAAAATAATACTTGCTTGAGTGCTTGATTTCTAGCATTTGACTTTTGATTTTTGTGCATGTAACCTAGTGTGTTATATGACTGATATAAACATGTATTGATATGGGTAAACATTAAAGTGCTGTGTGGTATTTATGTGTATGTGTATGTATATTAATAAGGATATATGCTAAAATAGGTTAATCAATGGCTTATCGTCGAAATCATTCTTTAACTCAACAATTAGTAAAATCGCATTAAAGATAACACCGATTTTGGGAAAGAATAACACTATGTTTGGGAAAAAATAACACCACTTTTGATCAAATAATAAACACACCTTTTGCATGTCCCTAGTTATAACTGTTGGTTATAGATATTGTGTAATCATACGTTTCCATGGCCCAAGTTGACAATAAAATCTTCTTGGCTTCTGAGTACGTCATATTTAAGATGTCTGTTAACGTTTCGACCAAAGCTACTGCCTTGTAGCCATGAAAAAGACCACGGCAAGAAGGTCAAAACATCGGCAGACATGTTAAATATGATGCAACAGATACTCGGAAGTAAAGAAGATTTTATACGTAGATATACTGGTAGCCTAATTATTAGGGCCCGGATTTTTATGTTATGTCAAAGTGCGAAGTATGTACATAAAAATGTAGTAAATATCACGAAAATATGTAATAAAATATGTAATAATCACAAAATATGTAGCTTAAATGTAATATTTTTAATGCAATAAATATATGCAAATGTTCACTCAAGCTTCTATATGCTACCTCTAATTTTGACAATGAGTGAAACTTATATGATTTAACAAATTAAAACCAGCAAAAAATAAAAAATCTGATGTGAAAGTCACATAACTTCCTCTGCCCAAATAAAAGTTAGCAGTATTCACATATCCTTTTATAGAATCGCAACACAATTTTACACTAATTATCCTATAAATACCTCTTCTTTCAATGATGCGACTAAAAGCGCAGGCTATATAACAAACTTAAAAAAAAGAACAAGTGACTGCAGACGTTTATTGAACTTCCCGCCGTAAAGAATAATTTCCGAAATTTATCGAATATTTCCCTCAGATACTTCTTTACTCTATACCTTTCCAACAATACATCTTTCTCACTTCACATTCTTATATAGAATAAGAGGCCGTGAAAGAGCGCTTATTCAGTTGTTCATCACGCAAGACAAAATTTCTACAAACAGTGGGTGAACAGTGGGTGGCTTGTAACTACCCTCAGAGAATTTTTTCGAAAAAAAGTTTCAAATAAAAGTTTTAGCTCTCAGTAAAAGGAACACATGTGCAAATTTTAAAGAAAATCGTTAGAGCCGTTTTCGAGAAAATCGCGAAAAACGAAAATTTCTTCATGTAAAGTCCCCTTAAAAATAAGAGAAATTTGTCGCCAATCTTCGAATCACATCTTCAGAAGGTACCCGACCCAAATACGAAATTTTATTTTCATACGATTCTCCGTTTCGGAGTTAGCCTGTTCACAAACTTCCACACAGACAGACATGTTTCCAAAAATAGTATTTTTGGATTCAGGGGCCTTGAAACGTGTATATATGCTAAAAACTCAACTTCGAATTTTAGGGTCGAAAACAATACTTCCTCTACCTATAGTACCTATGGTACGGGCAGAGTAAGTAAAATGCTTCAAATATGCACATAAGTTTGTGGAGAAACTTATACTGTAGTAAAACCTGTTATTCTCGTGCCCCGAAAACTCACTTTTTGAACTCGATTGTCCCATTTGAGTTAAGAGTAGATTTTTAGAAGATACAATATTTATTTGTGTGCAATGCACTATGTAAATGTTAATCAAGCTGTGACTTCATGGAACACACTATACTTTTGTTACACACTTAAAACATTACTACTTTCCCGTCCATTGTAAAACATTCGTCAATACTCGACCACTGCCTTAGTTTCGAGCAAGACTAGATGCAATTTCTTCTTTAAAACGTATTAGAAAAACTCATTTTATCATGCAAATAACAGTATTTTTGCTTACCTGAAACAAGACTAACCCGTCCTAATTAGCTGGTTTCAATTTTTAGTACAGAGATCAAAATACCTGGCTAGTCCAAGTTCTGAGAAATGATAAGTGCTAATGTACTACCAGAACCACCGTATTTTGCATTTGTGTTGGAATTCACAAAGTTAGAAGAATTTTCCCTACTTTTGGCAACTGAAGTGTTTTCTTTATAGAAGGAAATTAGCTAATTATTTTATTAGTCACTTGAAAATAAACAAAATTAAATAAAACCTGAATTTTTTATGATTTTTTAGATTTTATGTACAAAAATGTTACATTCGTTACATAATATGTAAAATATGTAATATTACTCTGAATATGTAAAAATATGTCAAATTAAACCCAACTATAATCATATCAGAAGCTCAAATAGCTGACATTTTTCTTTTTTAGTAGTCTACAAATAAAGGAATAGAATATGTAATTACATAAGAATCCGGGCCCTACTAATTATATTTAAAAATCGGTAATATTAACTTTATGTCTCACCCAATATACCCTAGAATATGCTACGTCTTGCTCCTCACTCAGCACATTCTTTTCACATTACTTTACAACACCCTATGGCCTATGGCAATATATTTATTTATTTATTTATATTTCCCTCTGGTATACCGGTAGTTAAGGCCTTAAGGCCTTCTCTTCCACTAACCAGATGTTGATACATTCAAATATTGCCAAATAATCTAATTCTTACTAAGCAAAACATATGATTATATTAAATACACATAAATTATGTTCATGAAAACTATATTAAACTATAATCATGAAAATTCAACATGATAAGTAGAAGGAATGAAGGAAAGAATAAAACAATAAGAAGAAAGAAAAAATGAAACAAAACAAAAAGATCAATAATTTTTAACATGAAAGTGGTATAGTAATATAAATGTTAATGGTTGGTGGTCAAGTGGTTAACTAACTTGATCTTGAATGTTCTGAGTATTCGGTATCCTTTTATATCCTCAGGTAAGGAATTCCACAGATGAGCTGTCCTGACAGTGAAGGATGAAGAATAAAACAATGTATTGTGAGGGAGGATACGGTAGATAAGGCAGAGTTCTGATGAGATCTTAATCCGAGGTCATGATATTCTGATAGGTAGTGAAAACGGCAGGCCAAGTATGGAGGAGTTTCAGTGAAAAGTAGTTTGTAGAGCAATGTAGCTTTCTGCGTTCACAAAGATATAGCCATGATAAGAACTTCAGAGAGGGTGAATTATAATCATATCAATGCACATTACAGACAAAACATGCACAAGCATTGTGAAGTCACTTAAGTCTTTATGATAGGTTTACTTTTAAGTTAGAAAGTAGAGTGTCACAATAATCAAAATGTGGCATTAGGAGCTTGTGAACAATAGTATTCTTTTAATGGCAAGGGCAGCGCATAAACGAATAGATTATAGGAGAGATTTTTTACTTGGCTCTGTCACATGGAAACTCCAGCTTAAATTTTTATCGTAGGTAATCTCAAGTAAGATTTATTAAGACTATTCCATGAACAAAATTTAACGGATTTTGTAAATAATAATTATTTTCTTACTTTGTTGTCAATATTCTGTCAGCATACTAGATGAATGAACAGACCACGAATCGATTTGATTCGATTCAATGAATTGACTTGTTCCCAATGCTACCAATAGCGTGAATCACAAGATTGAGGGCGTCATGGTGGTTGCTTACATCAAAAAGCTTTGAAAGCACATGAACTGGCTTGCTCTGAATCAAAATTGTGTTTTTAACCAATGGACATTTATATTATGTCAATTTCCAAACAAGTTATGTTGTATTAAATAATGTGTTTTCATTCTGATGAATGGTAGCATGTGACTTATTAATCACTGCACGTTGATGCTTTATGTGTCCAGTAACGAGCTCACGTTTTATCAGATAAAATTGCATCTTGGGATCCAAGGAAGGGTATTGTAAGATAAACGATCGTGTGATTGGTCTAGGCCTATATCCGAGGAATTTTTAAAAGTTCTTGGTCAACATCAAACACGCTGCATATCAGTGGAATATTCAATATAAACTCAAAGATTTTTTATACAATCTTTGTGTATTATAGTGAAATTGTATAGCTTGACCAAAGGGATTATGTTTAGATCGATGGTGTTTAACAGTCAATGGTGACAAATGATGATTGTCTGTGTCTTGTCTCGAGTAGTTTGAGTCCATATTTATCTGATCAGAGTGAAAAAGAACTTAGATCGTTGTTTATCTTATCAATTGTATTGTCCAACAGTTCAGCAGTAGAGTGCATGTAAATCTGTAAGTTGTCTGCAAAGAGGCGAGAGTGACATTTAACATCTAATTTAGCACTGAACCCAACTACTAAATATTAGGCGTTTAAAGCCCCAGATCGGTTTCTAGCTAGCCGGTGTTGGGCACCTAGAACTAGTACAGACAGTGATGAAGAAAATCACAAATCAGCAATCAATTTAAAATACTAAAAGACAGGAAGTTATGAATAGCATAAAAGCATGGTTCTTTGTGCAGCCATTTCCATTGTCAGCTTTACTTTTGTAAGTAGGAATAAATACCAACAGCTAATCAATATTATGAACTCCTAGCCATGATGTTTACCCTTTATAAAGTTTAAGGGGGGACATACAGTGGTCAATGAAATTCGTAGGTGAGAAATAGGTGAACTTCATAATTTTTTTCCCTCAGCAATGAATTGTTCTACAATCTTGCAATATGCCATATTCTTTATTGATTTGTTCTACAATTGCATACTATTTTCAAAACTAATCAAACTGTTACAGTTATGGGTAATTATCGTTTCAAAATGGCAGCCACGTTTCATGAACTGAAATGCAGTTTCCTTGATAACTTCCACAAATATCAATATTTCTGAGTGATTATTTTTCTTTAAAATTCGTTGGTCCATATTTTCCACTGAAATATTATAAAATTAAATAAAAAACACAATAAAATAATACGTAGTCAGTGGATAAAACTCAAACTCACATTAACTATCGTGACGTTTCCGCCTGAACCTCCAGGCCTTCCTCAGACGACTGAATGCTTGAAGAGGTTTGTGGTATATCCCGCATCCCCTCCTGCTCGTAGATGATGTTGCAGTTGACTATGTTGTTGTTGTTGCTGTTGAGAAAATCGGTGTTCCTATAGTGCTGGTTAATCCATTCACTCGGTATATTATATTCGTTCTCTTCATCCAATACCATGGGAGTTGGAAACTTTATCGTAGATTTCCCCTTAGTTAGCCTTTTTATGACGCCCAGCCACTCATCTCCTAAATCGCCTTTGTAGTTGTTGAGGCATATATCCTTATTACCAATAATGTTGCAAGCCTCATTAATTTTTCTTCTTAGAGGGTCCCTTATAGGTTTTAGGATCTTTGTTTCACCGATATGGTGTTTATTCTTTACCATATGCTGACACAAACCAGTGCTCATCCTATTGTTACTTACATCCTTTTTATGTTCTTTTAATCTTAAAGTAACTGTTCTACCAGTTTCACCAAAATACACACCACCACAGTCTCTGCAAGCTATTGAATAAACTCCTGGTTGGTCCAAGTTCCCTTTTGTCTTTCCGAGTCTCTTATACTGTGAAAATATATTTTCAATGGTCCTTTCCACCCTGAAAGCTGGTGTTAATTCATATTTATTCAGAACTTTACCAATGACGTTGCTAACCCCAGGCTTGAAGTTTATACCAACAAAATTCTGGTTTTGGTTTTTATCCTTTCACTTAAATCAGTTAATTCTATTTTCCTCCAGATTTTCTGCAGAGTTCCCTCCCTATACCCGTTGATTTTGGCCAACTTGAAAATGTGTTGTTTCTCACTAAGTCGGTCAGCTGCATTATTGCACAATCTGAAAGCACGGTAGATGAAGTTTCGCCAGATATTGAATTTTGGAGGTTCAGGCGGAAACGTCACGATAGTTAATGTGAGTTTGAGTTTTATCCACTGACTACGTATTATTTTATTGTGTTTTTTATTTAATTTTAGATTATTTTTCTGTCTATTTGATAATATCATATGAACAACACTGTCTACAATAATTCATTATGTAACAAGGGCTCGTCGGGGTTCGAAATCAGAACACGTAGTTTCTAATTGAAGAATAGAGGTTCCTTTATTTCCGACAACAGTGATCTATGCAGCCAGAAAACTCCTGAATGTTCTCCAGTTCACTCTTCTGTTCAGTGCTCACTCCCACTGTGCTTTCTCCTAGTTACAGCACTGTTTCCGTTTGCACACACTGTGTGGACTCCCAAGTCGAGGTCGTTCCACACCGCGTCAGTCAACTCCGCAGTCCTCGCTGCCGCTGCAAAATCCACCCGTCGTGCAGAGTTCCCTGGAACGACACTGTCTCAGTTCAGTCCAGTCCACCAGTTCTTCCATTCACTAGTTCCCCGTTGACTAGGTCTTCCGTTTGCTAGTTCCTCCGTTGACTAGTCCCTCTGGTCACTGGCTCCTCAGCTCTTCAAGTCACACTTACTTGAGGTTGCGCTGCTCAGTCTACACCGTCCAGGTATTCAGCTCCTCAAGTCACACTTACTTGAGATCACGCTGATCAGTTCACTCCGTCCAGTTCACACTCTGACTCTGACTTACTGACTGACTGACTGTTACTGACTCTTGCTGTCCGCTGACGAGCTTATATAGTCCCGATGAATGTTCTGGAGCCGATGTCTCGAAGTCTCTGCTCGTGCATTGAAAGCTGTATGTCCCGCCCTTAAGTGATATTGTGAAGAGACATTTTTTATGTTATAAAATTGAGTGAAATCGAAATTTGTGGCGCCCCCAAAAATTTTCTGCCCTAGGCCCGAGCCTATGTGGCCTATGACTAAATATGCCAGTGCCTGGTAAGGTGCATCTTTAGTCTTATATACATATTAAATACATTACCATAGAACAAATCCAACGCACGGGCCTAGACGGCCGTTCATGCTTTTACTATGCACAAGACGAAAGAGAAATGTAACACTAATAATACAATACAATAACTTATAATATAATAATGCTATACACAGATGAAGAAAAAAAGAATTTACTAATGACAGAAAAGATATGACAATAATAATACAATAAAATACATAATAATACATAGACAAAGATTACTCCCTCTTCCCCTCCTTCCCCATCCTGAGTTGTCGGACTTTAGACATGAATTTTCCCACCCCTTCGTTGAACAGCTCGAATATTGCCATGTAACCTCTTCTAGAGACAACAAAAGAGTCCGGCAGATATCGTTGCCTAAGCATCTCAGTGACTTCACATTCAGAGAGAATATGTTGTGCTGTCTCCTCCTTGTCACATAGTGGGCATAATCTGGCTCCTTCTGCATTGACGCGTTTCAGCGATTTCCCGGCTCCTAGGTGAAACTAGGCTAAACCTGTCCTGCCTTCAGCGCTCCCCTCGTAAAGATATCTTTCTGTTCCCCAGTTGGTTTTAATCATTGATTGGATCTCCAGAGCAACCTTGTCCCTACATTCTCCTTCCATTATTTGCCTGTCAATGTCTCTCAGACGATTCCTGACTTTCCACCAAACATTTCATTTGTTCCTCCTGCCTCTTTTGTTTATAAATCCCATACCTATTTCTTCCAAGCCCATGTGTATTCTTCCCACCCACGTTATTTGGTTGCTCAATTTAAGTTGTTCCCTATAACATATTGCCCTCATAAGGGATTGATCGCCATGCATAATCTTCAGGTAGTATTTTAGTGTCTTTATCCTGCAATCTATTGAGACCCTGTGGCTCCCAAATTCCCTTAGAATGCCACTATTAGCCGTTCCTTTCCCCACCCCCACTATCTGTTTCAAGGAACCATTTTGTACTTGGTTAAGTTTTTCTGTTCGTTCCCAACCCCCAAATCTCTGCCCCATATGTAATCTCTTCATCCAGAGATTCAGTCGTTGAGTGGAGCACACCTGAAGAAGGCTCGGTGGAAGAGCTGAAACGTCGTGCTTAATTTTTAAGGTATTTTATCCACTAAGAGTAAATTTTCTTCATCATTTTTAAATCATCAACTAGTGGAAATTATGGACCGTTTTGCAAGTTTATTAAATTTAGAGAGATTTCCAGAATTTTGTAGCGTATCTTCAGCGTCTCCATAGCTTTTATCCTACACCTATGTTTCGTCACGTCGATATGCTTATTCCACTTCCCATTCATCATCCTTGTTACACCCAAGTACACAAAACTTTTCATGTTGTCTAGCATCCTTCCATTGTAAGTCCAAGTCTCTAGTTTGCTGTAAACACAGCCGTTCTTGAAAGTCATAGTCATAGTCTTAGTCTTTTCAATATTCACCGTCATTCCCCATTCCCTGGTATATATTTCAAGCTTGTCCAGTCCTCTCTGTAAACTGTTGATCATTCTGGAGCATAAAGTCAAATCGTCTGCATACGACAATATTGGGATACCTACTTCCTCCATAATTGGCGTTTCCATGTTTTCCCCTTGCACCACATCCAATATACCACCAATAAAAAAATTAAAGAGTAAAGGGGAGAGTATGCAGCCCCGCTTTACACCTTGGTGACTGGCAATGCTCCCAGATACTCTAACTGTGTCGTACTCAGGCCCGACGAGAGGGAGGGGCCCCGGTTACCAGATTTTATTTTCTACTTTCTAAATTTACTCTAAAATAAAATTGGTTATAAGTCAATAAACAGCTTAAGTTATATTTTAGTGTTTATTTTATCTGCAGTTAATCTTGAAGAAAATTGCTGTTTGAAAAGTAGAAGCAGTAATCCTTTTGGACTCAACAGTAGACCTCACTAACGTTCCGCATTTAAAATCATAATTTTCAGAAGAATAAACTGGTACATACAGATAAAATTGTTCCTAATTAGAACATTTTAATGTATTTTTCTGTTTCTTGCTCGGTTTGTTCCAAAATCAATAGGCTTCGTCCCATGGGCGTTATAAATGGTATACCAAGTTTTATAAATCATATTTGAGTTATCGCGCTTACAGACACATGGACAGACAGACAGACAGTAAGACGGACAGGTATTTTCCTGTCTACCAGACAATCTCATAAAGTACCGGTACCATTCTTGCACTTAATAGTTATGTAATATCATTACATAATGTTTTTGTTGCATACATTATAAAGGGCGAGTTGGGTAGTGAATTCAAAATTTGACGAGGCCTGGGAAAATTTGTCCCTGGGGCCCTTGCTTTCTTTCCACGGCCCTGGTCGTACTTGACAAAAAAATTCCACATTGTTATGCTACATAAGCTATCCAGAAGCGAGCAGTGCCTAGTGCCTTACACCGTGTGGCCAAACCTCAAGGATTTATAGTACCTTTCTTAACAGTCCCGAGTATTATAAATATTATAAATGGTTTGGAACTTAACACAGTGAAGTGAATCAATATTTTATTAGTATGAGTTGATTAACACACTTGGACTTCACTTACCAATAATTTGGTAGGACGCGTTTTACAGACTATTTGCCTGTATCTTCAGTTGACATGTAGTTGAAGATACAGGCGAATGGTCTGTGAAACACGTCCTACTAAATGATTGTTAAGTGAAGTCCAAGTGTGTTAATCAACTCATATTAATAAAATAGTCCAAAATAGTCACATATACTTCAATTCCGTGTGAAGTTACACCCTGGTCTACCAGTTCCTTAGAAATCAATAAGCTCAACATAGTATTTTAAGTCATATACATAATAATATCTCCTTTGTCTTTTGGTGTAAGTTTCTGTTACACATTTCTGCTAATAAACTAGAGAGAAAAAAAAAGATCGGGAAAAAATAAATAAATAAATGAAGCACATTTGAAAATTATTAGTATACCTGAATAATCTTGCTGAGCTCCTCGAAAGAACTCTTGCACTCTCCACAGTAGCGCTGAGCCAGAAGTTGGATGGCCCTGTTCACTTGCGTGCTGCCTGCGGTGTTAGCAGACTGTACTCCTTCCTCCAGAGCTCGGTCCAGTCTGTGTTCACTGATCTTCAACAGCAAAAGCTAAAACCAAACACAATACTCACTCCATCATACACCGCATTATTAACATCACTAAGTACCGCTGACATGTTACACTGGACAGCATTAACAAAAAGTTAATGAACCAATAGGGATGTAGCAAACTAGCACCCACAGATACCCCCAATGCTCTAACCAGTATCTATCTCAAAAAACTGAAAGAAGAATTACGGAAGATAGGTGCTAACTAATAATAATAATAATAATAATAATAATTTAAAAAAAAAAATTGTGCTAATACAAAAAAATAAATAAAAATAACTGATAATAATGTACAGTAAAACTGCAATTAACTGAACTAATAATTATTGTGGACTGGTATGATCCAGAATGCAAATATCTGGATAATGGATCAAAAAAGAAAATCATCCTAGCAATACGTTACTGTGAAAGTGCAGTATATTAAAGGAACAAAAGCTATGTTTTGCTCAGTCTTGCAAAGTACAGTTACTAAAAGTATTTTCGGTCACTGAATAAATAATTCAAAGAATTTCCACAAACAGTGAAAGACCAGTTATCCAAACTAATTGGATCTGGGGGTGATTTGGATTTTCAGTAGGTTTGGATGATGGAATATATACAAAGTAACATGTTAAAACTTGGGAAAAGTATAAAAGAAATTAATAACAATACTTAATGGTAATATTCACTGATTTTTTCCTGCTCCATTTCTGAACTTCTGTACTTTCCAAAACTGAACTCAACTACACTTGTCACAAAAGACTGTTGCTTTGCATTGAATTTCACACCAACAATGAATGAAAAATGGTCAGTTTATTGAGAGTTTATAATACCGCAGGAATTTACAATCCATCCAGCAGCACTAGTTACTACCACCAGCACCTCCACTCACTAAACAGTTAGCTTTCTCCAGCCTATTCCACCTCATCCCTTCCTACAGTATCTTCTTAAAACCTTTCAAATATTATGGCCAACTTCAAGATATGATGAATCTGATGTAGTAAAAATTATAAGGTATTACCATATATTTTCGAATTAAAGATGCACACGAATGTAAGACACACCCCCAAAATATTTTCCTTCATCGAGTGAATCAAATTCAAACCAGAATGTAAGGTGCACACCAAAATATTTTCTTTTGTCAAGTTTCACATTCTGTATTCTATGTGCTCAGCTATTATGCAGTGCTGAGTGACAATACTATCTAATGGTCATTCTAAATACTAGTACACTATTTTAAATCATTCTTATTGCTGCGTTGTATTTCTTGTTGTATACGTGTTTAATTAATACAAACATTATAAGTTTATGGTATTATCTACTGTGTATATGCGAATATCTCTACATGTAATTTTGAGAAAGTTCACACTTTATGTGAATTTAAGGCGCATGCAAATATAAGATGCATGGTGATTTTGAGCAGCCAAAAATTTTATAACTTCAAAAATATACAGTAAATAGATAATTGTCATAACTTGCGCTAACTCTCAACTTCTCGATTTGTGATATGATGTTAGGTTCTCTGTAATGATGTACATATTGAATGGTCAACTTGTTCCAGAAAACATAAAAATAAGTAAATAAAAAAATATATATGTGAAAGAAGGTTGTTTGAATAATTAATGGTTTGGATGACTGACATTCAGATTATTGATGTTCTACTGAAATAGATGATCCAGATATGCCAAAACTCTACATCATAAAAAATTCACTGATAAATAGAACATACTCTCTGTTAGTGTTCCTTGTACTTTTTTAAAACTATATGTACCTTAAGGACAGCCTTATGTTTAAAGTGCCTATTTTAATTAAATTTAGTTTCAGGCCTATTGTATTTTATTTTATTATGTAAATAAAATGTGTATAAAACTGTCAGTGCAGTCTTCTATGGCCAAGTTCTGTAGTTCTGCACTCTTAAGGCTTCCAGAGTCTATAATAAAATGTACCCTCTCAAGCAGGCTACTTCAAAGTTCAGTGAACTTTGGGTAATGTTATCAGTCGGGTAATGTTATCACTTTTATGAAGTCCCATATGGATTAATACTTCTTCTTCTTCTTCTTCTTCTTCTTCTTCTTCTGTGGCTCTACAGTCCTTGAAGTTTGACCTTGGCCTCCCTTACAATATGCCACCATTTAAGTCTATCCTCCGCTTTCCTTCTCCATAGTCTCACTCCCATCGTCCTCAAGTCGCTTTGCACATCATCGATCCATCTCAACTTAGGTCTTCCAATTCTCCTTTTTCCGTCCACTTTTCCATCCAAAACAATTTTAGGCATTCTATTTTCCTCCATTCTGACTACATGACCCAACCACTTCAATCTTCTGGCTTTTATGTCTGTTACAATATCTACATCTTGATATATATAAATCTGTTATTTCCTTGTTTGTTCTAATACGCCAGGTACCATTATCATTGATGGGGCCAAATATTCTTCTTAGTATTTTCCATTCCCATGTTGCTATATATTTCTTTGCCTCTTCTGTTAAAGTCCATGACTCAATACCTTATACAACTATTGATTTTATTATTGTTTTATATATTCTTACTTTTGTTTTCTTTCCGATATATCTGGCTTTTATTATTTTATTAAGGGCATGTAGGCAGCGATTTCCTATTGCTATTCTTTCTCTTATTTCACACATTATCTCATTACTGTTGGTTACTACTGAGCCCAAATATTTAAAAGAACTTACCGCATCATAGGCCTCCCCATTTAAAACAACTTTATTACTAATAAAATTATTAAAACTACTTACATTTTGCATGTATTTTGTTTTTCCATTGTTTACCTTCAGTCCTGCTGAATTTGCCTCCAATTGTATTTGATTTAACATTTCATTCATTGCATTTAAATTTATTGCTAAAAGCACTATGTCGTCGGCATACGCCATATACTGCCTAGTTCGATTAAAAATTGATCCTCCAGGTTTCATAATAATTTTCATTGTTATTTTTCCTAGTCCAATGTTAAACAACATGGCTGATAATGAATCTCCTTGTCTAATACCTGAGTATGTATTAAATTCTTCTGAGCATTTATTCTGGATCTTTATTTTGTTGACTATATTGGAGAGTGTCATTTGGTAAGTCTGATTAATTTATATGGGATGCCCAGTTCTGCCATGGCTTCAAATATGTATGATCTATTAACCTTATCAAAGGCTTGTTTGAAATCCACATATAATTGGTGTAGAGTTATATTATGTTCATAGAACTTTTCCTGTATCATACGGAGTGAAAATATTTGATCAGTGGTGCTTTGATTTTTCCGAAACCCACATTGGTATTCTCCCAATGATTCCTCCATGTATGGTTTGATTAATGGATTAATATTTACACATTGAAAAAGTGCAATTTATTGTAAACAATGATTCGATTTATACGTACATACATCCTGAGTTTTCCCTCAATACAGAGGCTGTCCTCCAACCAAACAATACAAATTAAAACAAAGTATCCACATATCACATTTCAGCACAATCAATACACTTTTCTGAGCTTGTCATCATTTGTTAATAATCTGTCTCCATTTTTCTCTGTCCTGTGTATCTTCTTCCACTGCACCAACTCTTCCCATTGATATCTGTACATTGTTGATCCATGTAGTCGCAGGATGCCCTCTTCTTCTTCTCCTTCCAATTTCCCATTCAAGTATATATTTTGGTATCCTTCCTTCTTCCATCCTTCGTACGTGACCATACCACTGTAGTCTCTTCCGCTCAATAGTATTGTTAATGTCTTCTTCCACTTCCATCCTGCATTCCTTACATTGTCTCTTCGTGAGACTCTGGCTGATCTTCTCCAAAAATCCATTTCCAATACATTCAGTTTGTTCATATGTTTTCTGTTCATTGTCCACATCTCTGCTCCATATAACACTATACTTTGCAATATTGACTTAAATATTATTCTCTTCGTGCTACAAATGATGTTCCTGCTCCATAAGACTGAGTTCAACATTCCAATTACTTTCCTCCCATTATTTATCTTTTGATTGATATCCATGTCTGAGGTTCCCCCTTTTTCTAAGATTGTGCCTAAATAGCAGAAGTTGTTAACCTTTTTTATTCTTTCCCCTTCGATGTACAATTCATCTGTATCATTGGTTAAATATTATGTTTTTTTATAATTGATTCGATATATGTTATCATATTTTCCTTTTTTATGGCTTTATTTACAAGTACTGTACGTCATTCAAAATTTTGTTTTTAAGGCCATCGTTTGTAACTCAACCGTATTGGAAGTAGCGGTACTGTTTCCGTCTCACAGGATGATCAGTTATAGGGGGTGCCATTATTCAATTTTATCTTTTCAGCAATAAAACATGTTTCACCCCTCAGTTAAACTTCAAGCTGCAGCTTTTGATTTATGAAGACAGCAGTGCCAACATGCAGTGATGGCTTGAGTAAAATGAAGAGACTTGAATAGATAGGTGTTAGATGTTTTGCTATGCGGAGTTTACCACAGATCAGTAGACTTCCAAAAACACTTGTAACTCGTTACTTGAGTATGTAGGATTGGTTAATGGATTCCAAAATGTTTTGTTTTGTAAACAGATACAATTAATAACTTTGTTACTGGTTGAAAAAATACTTGCTTGCAGTCTAATACTGTATTATGAGTGGTTCAATGATTCACAGTTACATATTATATTATGAATAAGTAGCTTTTAATTCTGTTTTTGTAGTGTATTATCTTATATATGAATAAATAACCTTCAATTAATAATTTTGGCTACTGTTATAAATTGGTTAATATTATCAGATTAGCTGTGTCCCAAAGTGATCACAATATGCCACATGCACTGTATATGTACAGTGAATGTGTGTGTGGCAACTGAATGCCTAAAGTATCACATTGATGTTCCACAGGGGTCGGTGCTGGGACCTTTATTATTTTTGCTGATGATCAATGGCTTACCATCATTTGTAAAATCCCATACAATTTTGTATGCTGACGATACCACTTTTCTAAATGAAAACCTTGATCTGAATGCACTTAAAACCCTAACCGAAAATACACTCTCTCAAGCCTCATTGTGGTTTAGAGCCAATGGCTTTTTATTGAATGAAAGTAAAACCCAGGAACTTTTTTAGTTTAAAAAATATACCTAACCATCAAGAAATGTAAACTTTTAAATGCCTAGGTATCATTATCGATAGTAAATTGACTTGGGATCCGCACATCAAAAATCTAACAGCAAGACTATCTAGAGTTATTTGTTTAATTAGAAACCTAAACAATCATGTTCCAACTAATTACGTAAGGTCAGCATATTTTGCTTTTTTTCAGAATATTATATCTTATGGAATTCTGTTGTGGGGAAATAGCTGTCATGTACATGAAATTTTACTCTTGCAGAAAAAGATTATTAGAATAATAACTGAATCAGACAGATTAGCCCAATGCAAACCATTATTCATTAAATCGCAGTGTCTAACAGTGGTAAATTTATATATTTATAATGTGTTATTGTATGTTAGAAACAATGTTTCAGAAGTAGTATTGAGAGGCGATGTACACAACTACAATACCAGAAATAGGGAAAGTATAGATGTGCCATATCAAAGATTATCAAAGTCACAAAACTCTTATTCAGTTCTCGGTTTAAAGATTTATAACAAGGTAAGTATAAATTTGAAAGAATCGCTTTTAAAGTTAGATTATATAAATTACTTGTTAACAATCCCTTTTACACTGTCGAAGAATTTTTCAAAACTGAATCTACTGTATTTTAATATGTATTTTTAGAATAACTGACCATAGAGTATGTATGTGTGTGTATGTATGTATGTATGTATGTATGTATGTATGCATGTTTGTATGCATGTGTGTCTGTATGTACGTATGTATGTATGTATGTATGTATGTATGTATGTATGTATGTATGTATGTATGTATGTAGAGTATGTAGGTATATGTAATGAATCTTGTATATAGTACATCTAAGTTTAGAATTGTATTTTGACGTTGTCTATTGCTGAAAAAGTTTAATGACAATAAAATTCTATTATTATTATTATTATTATTATTATTATTATTACCTCAAGAGTGGGCTTGTTGGCAATGAGCTGCTTATAGACTCTGTCAGCTTTCTCCAGCAGTGAGTTGATGGTAGCTACAGTCTTCTTACGGTCGTCATCACTCTCAATTGGGTCCACAGCACAACAAGCTCGAGCAGTCAGAGTGTAGTCGAACTTGGCATATTTGCAGAAACCACAGGCATGGCAGAGGAACGGATCTTTCTCATCATAGTTAATTGCTCTGTTTAACAAACACAAAGTTTTATGTTGATTATATCTATGAATATAGAAACATCTTCATCTGTCAATCCAATGTACTGGTAACTCTCTTCTCCAATTAAGCATGCAAGTTAGTATCCTCTGAACTGAGAACTGTAATTCCTCACATAATATGTATAAGAAAAATAAATAAACCTGATTTGAAACACACATATACTTCCTCTACCCTTAATATATTGCAGAACAGATTACACACATTCAGCTGTCTCAGCCTCATCAAGAAAGCCACGAAGAAAGTGAAAGTTTTAAAACCTTAATTTGTGTATTAAATGAGTAGTTTGTTCAGAGAATTTATTGGGGAAAACTTTTCAAATGTACAACAGATAAGTACAGTGCCTTTTAAAAAGTTAAAAATGAAATAAAAAAAAAAAAAAAAAGAGTGCGTGGAACGCCACGCGCCAGAAGTAAAACTTTATTTTATATTTTTATTTTTTCAATTTTGCATTATTGGACTTTTTAATATTGGGTTTTGGACTTTTTTAATTTTGGATTTTGGACTTTTTAATTTTGGATTTTTTTTTAATTTTTGATCTGTGAATTGTTTATTTTTTATTTTTTTATATTATTTATTAAATTTTGGATTTTTGGATGTTATAATTTTTAATTTTGGAAATTTGTATTTTTTAATTTTGGATTTTTATTTTTTTCGGCCTATAAGTTTAATGCTTGCTTAATGTAGGCTTACTATTGTGTATTTCTGAATGAAAAATATTAACTTCAATTTATGTGAACGTGCTGCTAATGAAACTGATAAAGCACGCTCATAATTCATTTTGCAGACGAAAGCCTACCATGTTTATGAGAAAGAAGATGATCCCATGACCTTCCAAGACTGGCACACCAAAATGAGCTCAGAACGACCTCTGTTTCTTTACTGGGAAATAATTTGGTGCCTCTAGTTTTCGGTCAAATGTTATCTCTGTGAAAAGGTAAACAGCAGCATTTCAAGAATATCTAAACTTTTGAGTGACTGAACAATTGTGCTGTTGTGATTTCTGTTTATATAGGTAAATGTGGGATGTCCAGTAGGAGTGTAAGTGGAAAGTCGGCCTGATTATTTATTAGCCAACCCATAAGAGAGGCTTAAGGAATTATACTATTAATGGTCGCTGTCAGGAATATTAAAGGGCACGTATAGGGCAAATGAGTAAATATATTAGAAAATTGAAAGGGAAGAGAGAAGAGAAATGATTTAGATTTTATTGATTAGATTCCTGGCAAAGACCAAGTGTATTCCATACTGGTACCCATCCACCATCAGTCTTAGTCCAGCCCCACTTGGAAGGATCTTGGTCTGGTTGTATCGGTTTCAGAGCTTTGCCCCATATCATTCCTCTTGGTGTGCTGTCCTCATCGCATGCAGTTTCAGTGCATCGGAAGTTGATGGTATATTTTCCATGAACCTGGGACCTTTTCTCTTAAGTAAAAATCTTCTCTCTTCATCGACATTTTCTGCATTACAAGACCTGTCACACAGAACGACAACATACCTCTAAATTCCAGAAAAGGCTTCTTCTATATTTCCTTTTGCTAACAAGAGGAAACTCTCAGTAGTAATTGGCAGACATTCACGCCTCCCATGCCTTAACTTTTCTTCTTCCATTGAACTGTGAAACAGTATTACAGCCAGTGAATGTGTGAAAGTAGGGAAGAGCCTTTGATATAGGATGTCCTAGTCCTCTTGCAATTTCATGGATAGGAATGTATTGGAAAACTTTTCTTGTCCCAAAGGCAATCCAAAGACTGTTTATCCCAAGTTCTTCAAAACTGGATATGGAGATAACTATAAATTGGTATCAACTGACCGGATCTTTTCCTTCTGAAACAGGAAATGTTCTAATTCTCTGTGAGAGGAACTTGAAGAAAGACTTCTTGTTTTAGAATCATTTAAAAAGGTCTCCCATTCTTTAGGCCAAAGAGCATACAAGCGTGACACTGATGACATTTGATGTGAAACATATGGAATGTTTTGTTCAAAGGTATGTGCTCCTGTATGAGATAGTATGTGAATGACTGCAGCTCCATCTAAGATTTTAACATCAACTTTTGGCTCAGCTTTTATTTCTTTTTCATTAATGTAAGTCGAAAAGCACTTGCAAACTTGACTTATTCTTACAAAGTATTGGCTTCCCATTATTTAAAAGGGAAGGGGGCCAAGGCTGATTTTCATGTCTACAAAATTCTTGGAAATCTCCCTCTCTTGTTTGAACTCGCTATGTACAAATGGCTGAAGCATGCATTGTCATTTTGTGACACCTGTAACCTTGATAAGTTTTGTTTTTTATTTCATTCGTAGTTTCAAGCAAAAGTTATATATCTGGGTTTAGTTTTATTGGATCCATGATACTTTTGTCAGAGCTTTCCAAACGTTCCTGAAATAATCGAGACAACTGTTTTACCTCCTCTTTTACAATCAACTTTACAGTTTTCATTACAGATTCTGGCATTATTTTTGTATCAATTGCTCAAATTAATTTATGAAGTTAATATTTTTCGATAAATCTGCCATAATGGTCCAGATTTCCACCGATTAATATATTTATATAAAATTAAATAAAAATTGTTTCCAGTGGATATTTATTTGTCTTTACAAGAAAACACACAACGGCAGAAATAAGGACCGTATGGAATATCCAGGGGTATATTCAATCTCATGTTTAGATTGTGATAAATTTTACATTGGTGAAACGGGTAGATCCTTTAAAATCAGACTTCATGAGCACGAGAGAGATATTAGATGTAGGAAAACTTCTACTGGTCTTAGCCAACATTTGATCGAGAATAATCATCGTATGGGTGCTTTGAAGATTTTAAAGGTTGAGGACGATGTTATTAGGAGAAAAGTGTGCGAAGCTTGGAATATCGGATGCAATCAAGATTTCGTTTTGAACCGATTTGACGGTGACTTGTGATGAGTGGTTGGGGGTCATTAAGAGAACAAAAAAGAATAGACATGTTATACGCTTTCCTCTTCCTCCTGTGAATGTTATAGAAGAGTCCCCATATGAAATACCTGTTGATTGGATTGATAAGCATTTTCGTAATACCAATTTTTTGTTCCATTCTAATCGTGCGCATTCCACTTACAACGGAAGTGTTTGTTATGACACGGACAATTGAGAGTATTATTCTCTTTTTATAAACAGTCACCTGAAGAAGGTCTTATGGTATGACCGAAACGTGTGTTTTCTTGTAAAGACAAATAAATATCCACTGGAAACAATTTTTATTTAATTTTATATAAATAATATTTTTTCATTCAAAATTACACAGTTGTAGGCCTACATTAAGCGGGCGTTAAAAGTATAAGCAAAAATTTACGTTTCAACATTCAAAGTTATAAAAATGAGCAATTCCATGGACTGAACATGATTCCTGACATAAATGCTTCCATTATTTGAGACAACCTTATTGTTATGAAAACATATCCTTATCCTTAGAAAAGCTCAGCTCAACAGTACTTACCGTAATAACATTTTCTGATATTGGCATATTTGTAGAACGCTCCACAGATAATTTGATAACAAAAGGATAAGTTACTACCAATACATGAGAAACGATATGTTCCGAACCATGTTTCGCTGTAGGCAGGCCGGTTTAACATGCTTCGGTAGCAATATGCTAGGATACTCGTGGCTGAAAACGAGTCGTGCCATTGTTCCTGTATTCTTCTAACGGTCGCTGTGGGCTAAATTGTACATGGAAATGGGTGTTTTATGGTATCAGATTAAAGCTTAAATTTCTACTTTTAACTTTCTTTTTTATTTGAGAAAAAATTATGAATTCTTTCTGAAAAGCTGTGATAAAAATAAAAGGGAAAAAGAAAACTTTTTTTTTTCATTTTTAACTTTTTAAAGGGTTTCCACTGTACTTATCTAAAATATAATTGCATTACCTTATACCACTTAGTTTTACCTTTAATTTAAAAAAATGAACATTGAAATCAGACCATGGGGATAGGAGCTAGAGGAAATTTAGTGAGTGAGTGAGTGCAGCTGCCATTTTGAACCCCCCTCTCCACCCTCCACCGCAAAATTTGCATTGGCACTCCTTCCAGAAATACTCCACAGGGGTCAAGGAAGATGTGTGCGAAGTGGGACCTTTTTTAGTAAAAATGCCTAGTTCATCATCATCATCGTAATAATAATAATAATAATAATAATAATAATAATAATAATAATAGTAGTAGTAGTAGTAATAATAGTTATAATATTAATATTAATAATAATAATAATAATAATAATAATAATAATAATAATAATAATAATACCGGTAATAATAATAATGCTACTGCCTCCTATAACCCCAAAAACAACACTTCTGAATTGCAAAGTAACGTAAATTCACGTAGCAACATGAGAAGTAAAAATAATCCCAATCTTTAGATGAACTGAGGCAAAAGTTGTTTATTTCAATGAAAACATACAATTAAAATATTTTTATTTAAAAATATTTTTTAAAGAATATGTTCATAGTTCCTACTCTTTGGTATTCTTTGTCATAGGCAACCTTCCGATGTTGCAGGAAGATGTAAAATAATAAATAACACCTCTGATACTGACTGTAAATAAATGCACTGGCCAGGAGTGCCCACCCCCCCCAAACGTCATGACTCACCCCCCCCCCCCAAACTTCATTGCTCACCCCCAAACTTCATTGCTCACCCCCAACCTAATTGGCTGTCGACAAGGGCGCCCATATGATATTTTCTAGGGGGGCAATTTTTTTCTTTCTTTAATTTCTTTAGTCACTTTGTAACATTATATTAATATAATAAGTGGAACAATGACGTAGCCAGAAAATGATTGCGGGTAGGGTCGAATACCCCCCAAAAAGTAAGGTCATGGGTCCATCCCCATAAAATTTTTAAATATTGAACAAATGAAAATCACATTTTACGCTATTTTAGCACACAAAAACTAGTTAGGAAATTTGTTTACCATACTCTTAAGACATGCCAATGTAAACAAGAAAATGTTACCTAAGTCGGATGTCCACTCCCGGGAAATTTTTAAATACTGAACTAATGAAAATCACATTTTACGCTATTTTAGCACTGAAAAACTAGTTGGGAAATTTGTTTACCATACTCTAAGACATGCCAATGTAAATAAGAATTCATTACCTAAGTGGAGGGTCCACCCCCGGAAAATTTTTAAATATTGTACTAATGAAAATCACATTTTACACTATTTTAGCACTCAAAAACTAGTTAGCAAATTTGTTTACTATAGCCTACTCTAAGACATGGCAACTTAAACAAGAAACTGTTACCTAAGTTATAATACTTATTACTATTTAATGGAAAAGTTGAATAACACATGGAACAGTGGACATAATAGGCCTACTCATTATGTTATGAAAAGAAAATAATTGCTATATCATATTTGACACACCAACAAATCTCGTTTAATTAAATAAATATTTTATTTTTTAAATACAAATATAGAATTTTAGGTTTTGACTTTTGGGGGTCCAAACCCCCTGGACCCCCTTTCCTAATCCACTGTGGCCATGTTGTCGATTTGGTAAAACTTCTGCAAACTTTTTATGTCTTAACTGACTTTCAAATAATTGTCTTAAAAGAAAAACACCTGACTATAATAATTATTAATATATTTTTTTTCCTTACGCCCCCCCCCCGCCCCCGGGTATGGGCGCCCACGGCTGTCAAAATTCTTCATCTTTATCTTTATAAAAAATTAGAAGAGACCTTTTTGAAGTTATAGAACTTAGCCGTTTTTATTTTTAACATATAAAACGCTAATTTTGCAACAATTTTCAACCCCCCCCCGAAAATTCATAAAACGATAATATTTTGCCCCCCCCCCCCCAGGAATTTCAATGACGCAGTCTGCGTCTTAAGCCCCCCCCCCCCTGTGGGCACCCCTGGCACTGGCCATGATGGAATAGAAGAATATTTTTCACGGTAAGGTAGAGCAACAGTTTTTCGCTCCAAAATGAACAGCTCGTTGAGAAAGTCAAAGAGGAAGAAATTTAGGATCAACCTACAATGCACACTTAGTGCTCTCTGGCACTATCATAGGTTGTGCCATAAATTTGAAAGTTCTTTGTGAATGCCAATTTTTTTTGTAAGTTAAAAATATATAACATTTTTAAAAATAATAATGCCAAATTAATAACAACACCATAATACTTGAATTATAAAACAAATTTTACCTAAAAATTAACCTAATTCCATGGACCTTTATCAATAAGTTCTCACAACAACCATAAGGGAAAACAAGTAGAAACAACACAAGATCCAACAGCAATCAGTCTTTCGTACAAAATGGAAGCAAACTGTTCTGGAACATGTAACATCTGGAGCGAATGATGGAAAAATGTTACTAACAAACAATTGTAAATATTCTTGACTTACTTTGGATCCATTGCATGCTATATTATTGGTATTGCTTCACTTACCGGCACTTATGGCACTGGAAGACATTCTCGCCACAGTTTGCACAAACCCCTGGGTTTGCAGGAACTGAAGCAGAACAGCGTGGACACTGCAATGTTTCTGAAGATGCCTGGATGTTCTCGTAGAAATCTGCATATTCTATCATCAAGTTGCAAGCTACAATTGGCAAGGGAAACTCCATCTTCACCTCTGTCTGCCCAGTAGCCAATGTCACTTTCTTTGCCTTGTGCCACATTGCTGTAAAAATACATTTGTTTACTACAACTTCACTTACCGGCACCTATGACACTGGAAGACACTCTCGCCACAGGTTGCACAAATTCCTGGGTTTGCAGGAACTGAAGCAGAACAGCGTGGACACTGCAATGTTTCTGAAGATGTCTGGATGTTCTCGTAGAAATCTGCATACTCTATCATCAAGTTGCAAGCTACAATTGGCAAGGGAAACACCATCCTCACCTCTGTCTGCCCACTAGCCAAAGTCACTTTCTTTGCCTTGTGCCACATTGCTGTAAAAATACATTTGTTTACAACAGCCCAGAATTCAAATCATCCACACTGCAGAAAACACTCTTAGGACTTTAGCCAGACTGGAAAGCTGTTTACTTTGAATGTTTTACATCAGAACTGCAGCTCCTCGCTAAAAATATTAAAAATAATCCAAGCAATTAAGGCAAATTCAAGGCGCAGGCATATACTTCATTTCTTGTGAAAGTTATATATATACGGTAACTGGTTGAACAACTGAGCTTAAATACTTCATAACACGATCAGCTCATGTGTCTGATGTAACCAGATAAATATGCTGTGGTAGCAAAAGCATTATCAAACAAGACTTCTAGGACTTCAGAATACTGTAGACAGATATGACTGAAGGCGGAAGCCAAGTGAAAAATCATGACGGGCTGTCTAGATCTGTTCAGAGCCAAGAGGTCCATACTCCTCAATGATGAAAGCAAGCTAGCAATATTATAGCTTTTTGAGGATGAGTGTATGATTTGTAAGGAAATAAAACAATATTGGAAGATGTACATGTAGTGCAATCTGACCTGGATAAGATATACAGTTGGGCTGTAGTAAACAAGATGAAAATAAATCTACAAAAAATCAAAACAATCAATTTCACAAAAAATAAATTCCAGTAGGTACCTCAGAGTTACTTTCAATAGCATAGGCGTAACCAGGCCGACCAAATGGGGGGGTTATAACCTCCCTGGGGGGTATTCCATACCCCCCAGGGAGAGGGGAGTCCGGGGTTCCCCCCTGGAAAATTTAAAAAATTGAGATGCACAATAATAAGTTTTAAGCTCCGGGGGTTCTGCCCCCGGAAAATTTTGAAAATTAAGACGCACAATAACGAGTTTTAAGCTTCCCATGCTTTATACTTGTATTAAGTAATTTATGGGCAGACTTAAGAAAATTATACAATTATCCTTTTTTTAATCAATGTTCAATAGTGGCCTGGAGGTCTGGGTTTTCATCTAAAATGTTATCCATCTTCAGTGATCTGTTGAAGTTATAAGAAATGGAATTGATGAGAGGCAGCAACTCCAAGAGATCCTTCTTTTTCTCTTTTGAGATGGAGAGAGCAACAATGATGTTGTCTTTAGCTTAGGGTTAAGTTACAGATTCCACGATGGAAAAAACTTGTTACCTTCGAGTCCTCATTCTGTACAGCACTCTGAAATTGTAACCATTTTGAATCATGCCAGCTGAATTTCTCACCTTCCTCATTCTTCTTTTTCAGCACTAGTACTGCTGGCAAGAAAGAAATTGAAAATCCAGATAATTGGTGTGTTCATGTAGAATTACACAGAATTCCTTCCTTTTCCCGACTGTTCAGACCAGCTGAACCCAGTCATATGGATGGGAAATTTGGCGCTTCTAGTTTTTTCTTCTAGGTTTCAATGAGAGCAAGGTCACATTCCATGAAACTGTAGCTGCTATCATGAACTTACGAGGGCCTCCATAAAGTAAGTTTCCCTAAGGTTGTTTACAAAACAAAACACAATTTCATGGAAATGTTTATTGACACAGATACAGCAAGCGTTCACTATTTTTCGACATATTCGCCACCGGAATTGAGACATTTTTCATTCCGTGGGTCCAACATTTGAATACCTGTGTCGGAAAAGTCGGCCGCCTGGGATTTGAACCATTGTGTGGCAACCATGTCAGCCACTTTGTCATTATCTGTCATTTCTTGAGGTGTAGGAAAATATGGAAATCACTGGAAGCAAGGTCCGGACTGTAGGGTGAATGTTTAAACACCTCCCAGTTGAACTTCTGGTTCAAATCCCAGGTGGCAGACTTCTCCGACACAGGTATTCAAATTTTGGTCCCATGGAATGAAAAATGTCTCAATTCTGGTGGCGAATATATGGAAAAATAGCTGAACAAATGCTGCATCTGTTGCAATAAACATTTCCATGAAACTGTGTTTTGTTTCTGTAAACAGCCTTACTTTATGGATAGCCCTCGTATGATCAACTGGAACTAAACTTCTGTTGTTTTGGATTGCAGTACGGAATACAGTATATGCATGTGAATTTTTGTTCTGCCTTGCGCAAGGAATATGGAACCACATGAATTACATTTCCAGTAAATGAAGTAATATTTTTATAAAGACATGTAGCAATTTGACTATCTCCCTTTCCTCCTTCATCCAATTGTGCCACATGCAACATGTAACATCACCGTTGCTACAGTTGTGAATTAATGAGCTGTAATTTTTACATCCAACATGTTCTCCTATAAAATATTGATGAATTGAGAAAAGACATCGGTCAACATTGCAGCAGATCAGAGATGTAACATCTGTAATTTTCTAAATCCTTTATCCATTTTCTTGAATGAATATGCCAATTCTGCTTCAAACTGATGTGCATGTAGTTCACCATCCATAAAGACAGGAAGTGTGGTAAAAAAAAGTATGTCACATGGTTAAAATTAAAAAAAAGTACACTTATACTATATTACGCAGTGGTCTAAACAGTATAGCTTAAGTTATACTCCTTTCACCAGACCTCTCAGTGCTCTTACAGTGGAAATCTGTTGTGTTCAGAGCGAACAGAAGGGCAGTGTGTAGGATATGATGTACACTGTTTTATTCAAACGTCAAGAATGATGTATTATAGATCTGGCTACATTTATCCAATTTTGGCCAATTTGTTACTTATAGCCCTATTCTTTTTTCCCCAGTATTAAAAATTAGTATTTTTTACTTTATTTTTTAAAATTCAGTGTACTTATACCCCTTTGAGCTTCAAGGCCATATCAGGAGTTCAGGTTCTATGTGTATACCAAAAGAACTAATGATTCTCAACTATTTCCTATTGTTGGTGTATTTTTATGGCATCAAGAATTGTTCAGTTATGTTTGATACTTGAGATTTGATAGAGTTTTTTATTTTCTTGGCTATCTATAATAATCCTTTAATATTTATTCTTGTCTTCTTTCGCCTTTGGTGATATTTTATTCAATGCCAATTTCCTCACGGCCTCCTAGTAATTATTATTTTATTGTCAAAAAACAATTGATCACTAGTTCTTTTCTCTATTAAACTCAAATCAACGTTTATTTTCGGTTTATATTTTTATTATTTTTAAGTACAGAATAATTATAAAACATATTTTATTTCATTCTCTTTGATTGCTTCACAATCCACGTTTTTCTTTAAATTTAATTGCTCAATCGTTTTATAATCTTCGCCCAATGGGATTGATTTTCTAGTATTGTTATAAGTCATATTTTTAATTCAAACTATTCTTCCTTCTTCTACGTCCATTGTACAATCCTCTTTAAGGATTATAGTTCATTCTGGACTTAACCAGCAGTGGTTTTTATCATCATAGAGCATTATATTTCGCTTCCTGCGAGTTAAAGTTTCTTCATACTTGGTATTAATTGCACAGAAGCAATTTTCCACGTTTTATTCACTGAAGAATGGCTGAATTTGTTTAATGTCTCTACCAGGCATTTCTTCAAGGATTGATTATCTTAATTATGGCCTGATTTAGACTTCAGGATTACTTCTTGAGTGATATTAGCTATAAAGGAATCTTTATTACCAAGTGAGTGTTTTTAAGACCTAAATTATTTCATACAGCTTGTAATATTGCATTGACTTCATCGCAACATAGCTGTATTTACATTGATACGCAATATAGTTCAGCAACATTATTATTGCGTTTATAATTTGTGAATTCAAGCATCACATTGACTGTGAATGTTAATTGCAGCATATAATTGCTGCATATATGTATTTATTATTATTCACATCATTTCTTGAATATTAATTTTCAAGTGGTCCTCCGAAGTTGTCATTAAATTTATCTTTCAAACCAGCAAGTTTCATTTATTGGCGGTATCAATCATCTCTGCTCATAAGAAGACCTTCAAGACATCAATGAAAAATCTAGCGAGTGATTGTGATTTGAGAAGAGCTCAGTGTCAGTGTTACATTCCCTATGGTATTTTGTTTTTGTAAACTTATTATCTTGCTTTCTAAACGGAATGTATGGCGTGCATTTAATTCTTATCAGCCTTAATTAATTCTCATATGGTCTGCTGCTGATGCACGCGGTACAAGAATTAAAACTGATATTAATTTAAATGAATATAATATAGGATGAATTAGAAAGGATGAGTCATAGTAAATAAATATCGAATTAGGTATTTGGCTATACGGCTGTTGAAATCAAGAAAAAATCCATGTCTAGGGACATGTAAAATTTGCATTTGAGATAAGAAATTTTATGAAAATTTAGTACTTTATATGCGAATAATGCAAATTTAGACAACATATAGATAAACACCATTTTTAAGTATTTTCTTTTTAGAAATGCGACTTTTGTCAAATTTAGAATGGAAGGAAGGATTTAGAAACAATCTACTTTATTTTCCGGTGTAAAAGACGCACTTTTTTTTACTAATTGTAAAGTAGGTACATAATATCCCAACTTTAGGCCTAGCATTACAAACATTTTTGTGCTTTTATATTTTCTTCGACTTTGCACATTATTTTTTAGTCCTGCAAACATTAAAACCTCGATTTTGTGCAGGGTTATCAGAGAGCAAAATTCTGGCTCAATTTTTACAAAAATGTTGCACAACACAGTGAATAAGCAGTGCACCTTGTTCATGTCCAAGTAATTCCATTTGACATTTTCCCCAGAAAATAGATGCAGCCTGTAATTATGATACAGCCAAACCCCTGTATAACGAAGATCGATAATGCAATAAATCCGCATATAGCAATGGTTTTCCTTGGTCAGAGTGAATTTTTTATCTTAATAATGTTAAATGTAACTCACTACAATGATGAAGCTATTTTAGAAACACCCTTGTATAACAATATTTGAAGGTTGAATTAATACGGCAAACCAGTAGCCTGGCCCTGTGGAAGGTAGCTGGTATCAGATTAGTGTCCTTCTCAGCCACCAATATCGTTATTTGGGGCCTGAGGGCTCATTAGGGGATGGAAAATAGGATCACTGAGGCTAAAATCATCTCTTATGTGTGTAAAAACATAAAGTACGTTGGGTTGCTACTTAAACATGCACATGATGTGCAGTTCAACCACCATAAGTAGCAAATGTTTCAATTTTGCCTTGTTATGTGGTAAATTTGCTGTTTTTTCCTTGCCCCTTCCCATCCTCATCGAGTTTGAAATTTCTGGCATATGCCTAAGCTCAAAGCATGGCATGATCTGTGATGTTAACCGATCTGAATTGTAATATTTTAATGTGTGGATGTAAAGTAGCTATGGTTACAATTCAATGGATGTCATTAAGTTAAGTAACAAAGTTAGTGGTTTAAGATTACACCGTTTTGAGCATGCAGTCTTTCTCATTTGTGGTAAATCACAACCCCTCAATATAACAATAACTCTCATATAACAATACAATTTGCTAGGGCCCACAAATATCATTAAACGGAGGTACCCTACTACATACTCTATTCTGGAACATGTGTCTGATGAATTTTTGTTCTAGACAAGATAAAGTTCTACATGAACAAGGCAGGAAAATCTCTAAGCATCATTTAGTAATAGAAGTAGTAGTAATAGTAGGCCTACTATAATTGATCCCAATCAAGTTTGATCCTAGTCAAAACAGAGGGGAGGAGAACTCACAGAGAGTTCGCGGAAAATTCACATCATGTGACAAAACGTGATTGGTTAATGTCATTAGCATGTGCCATTACCAGGGTGTGGCTTACTAGTGTTTGTAAATTCATGCAACAATAATATCAACATTTACACGTGAAATAACAAACTCTCACTGGCATCGTCATCATTATAGTATATCAATTAGCAAACAAAACAAAGGATTCATTGTTCACGATGACCCTGCGGGTGAGTTGTACTGAGATTAAACAAACTAACATTCCCCAAAGATGGGGAATATATACACTAACATTAACACAGTGAACACATACGTTCTCACGTGCGGGCTATGACAGCCACGCCTCTTTGTTTTGAACAGGATCGTTCTTAAATGGGATAGAGAATAGTGTGGTTTAGGGGCGAGTCAACAGTTGAGGTCATGGGCGCTCATTAAACACATGGAGGGGATGCACTCAATAACTAGCTGAAAGCATAAAAGCACAAGAAAAGCAAATACTTTGTGGTAAAAGCAAAGGTCAAATATAAAAAGACCTTATATATTATATAATACAGTGTACGCCACTTAATGTAATAGCGGATAATGTTATCACTTTTATGAAGTCCCTTACGAATTAATACTGATACATTGAAAAAATGCTAGTTCCCAGCTCACAAGATGACCAGGTCGAGGGGGGTGGCATTATCTAACAATCTCTTTTTAGCAATAAAACATGGTTCACCCCACAGTTAAGCTGCAGCTTTTGATTTATGAAGATAACAGTGTTCACATAAAGTGATGGCTAGTCTAAAATGAAAAGACTTGAACAGACAGGCATTGGATGTTTTGGTATGCAGTGTTCACCACAGATCAGTATAGAGTTCCAAAAACATTCGTAACTCGTAACTGAGTATGGAGTATTGGTTAATGGACTCCTAAAGAAAAGCAAAAACAATTTAAAACTTTGTTACTGGTTGAAAAAATAGTTGCTTGCAGTCTATGACTGTATTAGCCTATGAGTGGTTCAATGATTCACAGTTACATAATATTTTATGAATAAATATTTTTAATTCTATTTTGTAGTGCATTGTCTTATATATGAATAAATAACCTTCATTTAATTCCTCCGGCTACTGTTATCAATTGGTTAATATTATCAGATTAGCAGCGTCCCGAAGTGATCACAATAAGCGGCGTGCACTGTATGTATACCCTTCTATCAGATCCATGGAGCTAAGATCAAAGAAAATGAAAATAAAGTCAGCAGACTAAAGGAATAAATTCACCAATAGAAACACACGCCTGCTATTCAGTCAATCTGACAGACGCAGAATTCTGACACCAAATGAAATACAGGGATGTACAGTCGGTCAAATAAAAAAACGTCGGGACTCATATGCAGTTAAAATTAAAGTTTTAACGCATTAGTTCACAAGTTTCCTATAAAAAACATAAAATACAGGTCATTTTCGGAACATATGAGGCCATGCGGCAGGAGGGAAAAATGAAAAACGCGGAAAGTGCAATACACTTTCGTTAAGTGTACTTAAGTGTTCGTGATACTTAATCAAATACCGCCCGACGTTTTTTATTTGACCGACTGTACCAGAACAGAAAAAAATTACCTATGGATTAAGGGCAATTTGACAAAATGAAAACCTAATGTAGGTATGCCATCAGAAAGGAGGGATAATTGAAACAAAAACAAAAACAAAACAAAAACGTAATGAGGGGAAAAGCTCATGGATAAGAGCAAGGACCTGAATAGAGGCTGCAAAATGGTAAGCATCTTTTAGATTAAAGAACTTACCAGGCTTGTTTTTCAGCTCCACAACAGCTTGTACACTGCGATTATTATAATATATGTTGATGGTTCGAACCATTTTAGTTCTCTTCAAATCACCAATGCGTAGAGTAATCTTGCTGATAGTGTGACTCCCAACAAGTTTAACTACTTGGGTCGTAGTTGTGAACTTTGAATCAATCTGGAATACATTGCAAAACAATGTTATTACAGTAAGGGCAGATTGTATAAACATCATTGACAGGGAATCAATAAGTTCAGACCGGAGTTGTGTTGTATAACACTGATCTATGATCAGCTAATCGAAGTTCAGCTTTAATTTTGTATTTACAGTGTGTTTCATGTAAGAGTTAGCCAATCATGCTAGTTTCTGCATAGTGGTAGCCACAGCTCTAACTCCCGGGCAAAATATCTATGCAAATAAAGCCGCTAATGGTGTAAAGATCAGGTTCTCATGATTACAGTTAAAATTAGGATGAAAGTAACCAAGTACCTCATCACAAGAGATGTTGGAAATGTCCTCCTCTTGCATCCACACAATACTGGCACTTTTTTAGAAAATTTTCTTTCACGTGCCTAAGTTCAGCTTCCAAGATAGAGTTAATTTCTCTTTCAGTTACGTAGATATTTCACCCGAGCTTGAAGTTGAAAAATAAAGTGTATAGGTTAATCCCCAGAACTTAAAGACAATATTACAAAAGAAATTAACTCTATCTCGGAAGCTGAACTTATGCACATGAAAGAAAATGTCTTAAAAAGGTGCCAGTGTTGTGTGGATGCAAGAGGAGGGCATTTCCAACATACCTTGTGATGAGATATGTAGTCTTTTTATTGTAAATTTAACTGTAATCAACATACCAGGTAATTCACAACCCAGGTCCAACTCTTTCCACCGGTTCTAAGGTAAAAATTTTATCCATTGTACATAAGTTTTAATAACAGTTTTAACCAATTTTAACTGTAATCATGAGAGCCTGAATCATTGCACCATTAATGGCTTCATTTGCGTAGATATTTCACCCAATCGCCCGGGAGTTAGAGCTGTGGCCGCCATGATGCAGAAACCAGCATGATTGGCCAACTATTACGTGAAACACACTGTAGTAACTCTTTACTCCTTCATACTGCAAAATAATTTAGTTCAAACTTCTGGTGACTGTGTGCAACTTCTGAAACTGATTATCACTGTACCAACGATCACATGGGAGGATTAGCAATGTTTTCAACCCTTAAAAGAGTAAACACATTCCTAAAAAATTAAATGCTCCAGGGAGGACTCACTTCCCTCTCCATGTTATCAGTAGAAAAGAAATTTATTTCAGGAAACTCAGACTTCAACAACAAAATAATCAAATTTTTTTTTCGAAAGCCAGAGTTAAGAATGGATTGTTTAGTATAAAAGTGTATGAACTTGCTGAACTGTGCTGAAAGTGAAATTAAATTATTTGTGAACTATAAGTTAACTGTTTAGGAATTTGATATAAGCACAATTTAATATGTTTATAAGTTGTACCTTGCTAATTGTAGTAGCAGAAGCAGCATGCTAATTAAAATATAGTATAGACTACACACTTTATCTTGAGCTGAAAAAGTGCAGGGGTGAGGGGAGCAGAGATTGCATGAGTATATTGCAGAAGGTGGTGAGTTGAAATTGATGTCATTTCTGAAGGGTTGCCAGCTACTAGAAAATATAAGGTATGTAGTTTTATGCTGGTACAGAATGGAACTAACTGGAGTTCATAGCAATTTCAACTCTCGCTACTGAACTAAAGATTTTTTATTGATGCAAATATTATAGTAGAATATATGGCTGGAAAAATGAATTAAGTAATATATTTCTTTAGACAATCTCTCTCCCAGTACTTGAGTACGAACTTTCACACGCATGAATTAATACGATATAACAAAATTTCTTTCACGACAGTCTGTAGGTAGGACTAATTAATTAATACAACTTTCTAGCAAAATAATCAAAACTTGTTCGTTTCTCCGACAGATTCAGCTTAAAACACATTAAATTGCTCTTCCTTTCATTTCATTAATTGGGTTTATTGTTTATTCACTGATGTCTGACCGACCCTTCTTGGTTTAAAGAATCTTCACTTTTAACTTTGTCACTTATATTGACCATTTCCAGAACACCATTACTGTTCTTCTCATCTTCTGGATTTAATTCTGCCATTTTAAGAATAATATGGTGTAAACAGATAAAAAAACAGACGGCAGTTCAAGAATGCCACTGTGAAAAATCTTCATTTTTTCGAGGGAGGACTTCTTGATAGGGACTGTTTTTAGCATTCTGGAGTATTTAGCTCAAGATAAAGTGTGTGATCTTTAGTAGTAGCAGCAGCAGAAGCATTGGTAATAGTATCAGTATATTTTTGTACAGGTGAATTAGTGTTATAACATCATCATGGCAAATATTTTCTGCACCATCACAAATTTTTCCCCACACATGACAATGATACTGATTACAGCAGAACCCAGATTTAACATTTTCCCGCATTTTACATCAATTTTTCAGAACCCTTAATACTGTCACATATAACTAATGTATTAATATTTTCAATTTCAAGTTATTCCTTGTAATATAAATTACAAATTTCACAGCAAAAACCTTGTATTTCAATAATACTAATGGCTCTATAACTTCTAGTTACTACGATCTGATAAGAGGAAGTGCTTGCTGTACTTTCTCTTCACCAACAACCAGTTTCTTAGTAATGACGTACTGTTAATCTTGGACAGGTGCTGGCAGTGAGGAACACAGTTGTTATGAATCTTGGAAAGTTAGCTTGCAAATTATCGTAGTTTTTGAACCAGTTTGCTTTGTGTTTTAAGTGAAATTCGGAACTTTCAGTGATGACAAAAGAGATGAAAACACTTTCCTAATTAAAAAAGTGAATGAAGTAAAAAAATTTAAGAAAAAATCCATTTAAAATACTGAATGTAGCTTGACCCCTAAACTACAATTCAGCAGATATCTTAATATTTCATGCTATATAAGATTTTATCAATATATAAAATAAATTTCTGCATAAACTAAGTTTTATTGCTTAAAAGTAGCATTTAGTGTAAACCCCTGTTTAAAGTAAAAAATTCCGTATCCTCAGAAAAACGTTTAATCAAAGTTCTACTGTATCTTAAATTAACTTTTCAAACATCCAGGATCAACAGATAAACTTGGAAGTGTCAGTCTATCAAACAGCTGAATAATCAGGCCAACTCTGTACAAATTATATAGAATGGCTATAAAGTCTGGAACTACACAATGATATGTTTATCGTACAATGGATTGGGAGAAGGGCCCTGTTTAAAGGACAGCAATGGTTTTAGATTAAGCAGAATCTGCCATCTTTGAGGATGGAATTACAGTGGAACCTCGTTAGCCCGTTCCTCATTACTACATTTTCCCGCATAGTACGTCGGTTTTTGGAAGTCCCGGTCCCAATCTTACTAACTACATGTTTAAATGTTTCTTAACACTTTTGGTTTAACGCTTAGTACGTTCGTTTTTGGCTCGCCAACCACACTTTGCCAAACATAAGCCTTGTTCGCGCATTCGATTGTGTAATCTCTATGTCAGAATTCTTGTACTCTCTGGTGTCCAAGTCTCAACCTTTGCTCTATGGGACCAATCGTCAGCCATGTTGAACCATTGCAATTAGCTTCTCATTGGTCATTTTGACTTGGCACCGATTTTGCAGAGTCAGCTGTTAGGCCGCCATTTTATATCGTGATAATTTTGAGGCAGTGAAATATATTTTAAATTTCTTATGGTTTATGTGGTGAGGAGAAGAAAATATTAGAATAATGAACATACGTAAGCTTTCACGGCCGGAGTCATCATGGTCTACAATTTCCGGGCTGTTATGCCGTGGTCCTAGGTTTTTACGACCAGTCTGTCAACGGCCATCTAGACAAGCACGTCGCTCCAGCAGTGCCTCTGAGGATGCTCACCGCAGTCGTGAGCGAAACGTCAGGTCGTAAAAACCTAGGACCACGGCATAACAGCCCGGAAATTGTAGATCATGAAAATATTAGAATGTTTGAAGAAACGTATGCCAAAAAAGCAGATCGTGCTTCTCACGTTGGTATTGGATCGCATTTCATTAGCAATTTGTGGCTGTGAACTTGACTGTGTACACGACTGGGTAATCTCCTGTTTACGGAACACTGGCACGTGTGAAATTTTGCACATTATAACATTTTATGTTTGGTAATAGATTGTGGAGTGCAACTTGTTTCATGTGTGATTTTTCAGAATAAAATAGATGCTTTTTTATGAATTCTGTCTGATTTTTCATTAAATATGGCTTCCATACATTCAATTTTGGAAAGTTTTTTTTTTTCCAAATAAAATTGTTAGGCCTATGTATTCGTTTACATAATATAAATCGCTCGTAACTAATAGCTTGGCACAGAAGCACCTGTGTGTCACTGTGGGTATTTCTGAGCCATTAGAATGCACTTTTGGGTGGTTCTGAGCAACTTAAAAAACATAGGCCTATCTACATATTCCCTACGATTTTTTTTTTAAATTTTCAGTAGTACGTTTTCCCGTTTAAGACGTCTATTTTTTCAGTCCCTAGAAAAACGTCTTAACGAGGTTCCACTGTATTCATTTTTAATTTTTTTTTGCACAGTGCTTCACGATTGTGAAAGCTGAGGTGAACAGCCCAGTTCTGAAAACTGTAGCAGTTCTGGTGAAGTGTAAACTTAGCAAGAGGAGGAGACAACTCTGAGACGGTGTATATTAATGGTGCTGAACATGTTCCCTTGTGACACATGGCTCACACCTCAGAAAGGGCTACCAGCAGTTAGAACTGAACTGTATGCGGTAATTTTGGTTTACAAGACCAATATTTTATTAAATTCGTTACCTGGATCTACTCTGGGAAGAAATAACTACTGCGATTGCTGCTTTGGAACCACATATGTTAAAGAGAATTCAAAGTAATCTCGTAAAAGTCTCCAAAAGTGCACTGAGAATGGTGTTGGCGATGAGGAGCATGTTCTATAATATGAACATCTTCTATGGTTCCAGACTTATAGCTACCCTGAACAAGCTTTACTATTATGTCCTTAAATTTGTTTTATTCTATACCTTAATGGCAGAGAGTTTGATGTTTGACATGGCAACTTCAGGGTTGTTACACACTAGGCAAGGCTCGCTCTCCAGGTAATACCCATCCAGCTCAACAAACTGAGCAAGATGTGTGTAGAGATTTGCATTGGGATGGTGTGCAAGCAGCTCATTCTGTGTATGCAGAACTGCCACAGCTTGTTCCATATATTCTGACATCTGCAATACAAAACACAGTCATTATAAAAGTTAAGATTTCCCCCCCCCCTCCCCCTGTATTGTACAGCCACAGAAACTTCACCTTCTCATATTGTTTGTGGCAATATAGTTACTAACAGCCATGTCAAATTTTACTTAGATACAAGGTGGTAAATAGTGTTTTATGTATTAAAGGCTTAATGAAGATATTTATAGGGGGAAAATGGTCACATTATTGCATACTACAGTAAAACTTAACTATCCGGATTAATTGGGACTGGACCCGATCTGTATAATCAAATATTGGATAAAAGGTCATTTCTTGAAAAATAAAAGAAATTAAAAAAAATATATATAAAAAAAACTAAATTGTGCAGTACTATACTTATATAAAGTATAACATCTTGAACATATCAGTCAGATATGTTGTCGGCAAATTTATGTGGACAGTTCTGTAGCAATCAACTAAGTATCTTTATTAACTACTGTACTTAATTAACTAATTACATTAGGGCATAAAATTGTTGTTCATTTAACACCACCCTGTGGGCACGTGTGGATTAAGAGATTCCATGGACGTGAACAACATTACCCACGAGAAGAAAGAAGTGATAGGAAAGGAATGAAAAGAATCCCCTAGGCTTCGAGTACTCTAATACCTTTGGGGTCATAGAAAACAAGAGGTCAGTCAGGTAAGACTGGACAGGATAGTATAAAGAGAGAACCTAGTAAAGAAAGGAAGAATACAAGGTTCGGTCATTAACTCATTAAGCTGACCAGTGCTATTTGACGAGTAGCCCCTCCCTTGATTACTAAGAGCTGCACCACGTGAAGGTTAGTGATGGGACGCTAGGTAGTTGTCCAGGTTGGTTCCTTAAGTATTCAAGAAGAAAGAATGGGAAAATGATGCATTACGACACACCCGAGTCCCCCACTCCTACTCTCAATCCCTCCCCTAGCGGCAGCATTTGAACTACTAGCAGCGACGGTAGCGCCATCTCTTACACAACTGATGAAACAGAAAAAATAATTTATTTCTTCTTTACTCTCTTTTTCTCTTCCTCTCCTGTCTCCTTCCTCTCTTCCTCTCACCTCCTCTTCATCCTACCTACCTATTTGAGACCTATTCCTACTAGTAAATTTTGGTTCGACCGGAACTTGAACTCAGGTCCCCTAGCATTATAGCTAGGAGTCTTAGCCATTACGCCTCGAGTGAATGTTGAGCACTGAATGAAGCTTTCGTAAATTTGAGTTATGATAGGGGGGGATTTCATGAGTTTTAACGCAAGAATATGTTTTTATAATTTTGAGATATTTTGTTAGTTATGAAAAGAGTAGTGTTGGTGCAAGGGAATTTTCCTGCATCAATTAAGCCATATTTAATGTCATAATATGGCGTTTTTTATAATTGTGAAATATTATGTATGGTGCAAGGGTATTTATGTTGTGAAATAGCCTATTTTGTTGCAAGGGTCGTTTTTATAATTATGAAATATTATGTGGAGGTGCAAGGGTCTTTTTTATTGTGAAATATTAGGTGACATGTCAATTGCAATTATTCATTACCGGCGTTTAGGTTGAGCAGAGGCTACCGGCATGGTGGCATGCGCTACGGGGAAGCGGGGCAGGTGGAAAGTGGCCAGGGGGGAAGCGGCCAGGCAAGTGGGGTGTGGAAAGGGGATCAGCTTGTGTCGCAAAGTACGTATTTCTGAAAGAATTAAGGCTCTCCCCCCTGTTAGATAACAACTACCCTTATGCGCAAAATTGGCATATACCCTTCACCAAAATGTGTGCTCTGGAAAGAAGAGGACTCACACATGGATTTAGACCACTTGCACAAGTGCACAGCTTTAATCTCAACAGATTTGGCTTCAACATCAAAGTTAAACTGGGAAGCGAAAAGACAAATGGAGATCATACAAGTGTCTGGGCATTACAGACTACTACTACTACTACTACTACTTAATTAACTAAATGCCTTACTTACTCTGTTAAAGTGTTTACGTGTTGGAGCAGTATGAATGACTGTAGTTAAAATCATAATGTTACATCCATAAAACAAGATGCATTAGCATCATCTAATTTGCTACATGCCTAAAACTTTGACAGTTGTAAAAATGCTGCAAAGTTATTGGTGCAGACATTCTACAAAGTGTTAGTGAACTTCTCTGCGCTGAACTTGAAGTTTGCTGAACACTAATAATGAAACAATCATACAGGTAAGATAATACAATTTTCTGCTCTACTTGGTGATGCAAGAATTAACCGGAGGCCCTTCATTTTATCACAGTGACAAATCTGAGAAATTTCGACTGCGTATTAAATTTCAGGATAGTTTAATACTACTGTAGTAGCAAAATGATTTTAAATTTGAGTAGTTTGATTAAATAAGCCTAATAGAAACATATCAGAAGAGTTTAATTAAAACATTTAATTGATTAAGATATATACATGATGTGTATATTTGAGAGGGATATGGATACATTTGTCTGTGGCCAACTATGCACAATATTACATTCATTCTACATAGAGTCATATGTCATATCTGGAGCTTATTAAAACAAGCGGGCATGTGCAATTGTGATATCGAGAGGCCCCTTGGTAAACTATATAAATAAATAACTGCACTAAATAAGAAATTAAGGAATTAGACTTCAAGGTAATCACCCACAAAAAGGGTTAACAGCATCAAAAAAGAGTTGAGAGTGCATATGTCTTTATTTTTAAAGTGCATATAACTAGGTGCCTGGAAGGAAATTCAATATTTGCATAGCTGTCCTATTTTAAGAATGCCTCAAAGACACAGTTTGTTAATAGAACTGAAAAGCCAATTTTGAATATCACACAGAAAGTAAAAAAGAAAAATTAATTAGCAAAATGAATTCTGAGTAATGATAAAAAGTAACAAAATATATAATAATTTAGGAATACTGTAGTTATAATTTATTATGTTTCAATGAAAATTATATAAATGATTATACAAAATGTCCAATGATCGTAAACAACATTACTGGTAAGTCCAATGTCTTCCAAAATCTCATGTTTCAATCCAAGCCATTGGAACAGATTATAGTAAAGTTAGTGATCACCCCACAAGCACCAAAGAAACATACCAGTTACTACCAGCTTGAAATTTTGTATTCGTTCCTGAGATAAGAAATGCAGAGTTAGTAGTGTAGTTTCTTTTCCATATCCACCTCCATAATTTGGTGTAAGTTCTTCTAGAATGGCACTATAAGGTCAAGAATGAATCCCTTGTCTTGTTCCGTATTTAGTGTAACAATATTCACGCTTTTTGACAGAAACAACGGTGGAGGCACTGCCTACTTCTTCAAAGACCTCGTGAACACGTTAGCAATGACTATCTGTACTGTGCGGCATCTTTTATTTCTCAAAAGCTTCTCCTTCTTGCAGAGCAAGGGTTTCAGTCTAGTTGTACGCATGGTAACAGTTTACTTGGCCTCTATTGGGAACAATAAGAACTGAGGACACTCTTGCAGTTTATCTTAAAGGCATTAGTCCATAAGCCATAGAGGTCTGTGAAAGTAGTTTTATTTTTGGGGAAAATTTTAATATTACAGTGTTATTAATAAATTGGTGATATTTAAAAAATGATACATAAAATGTAAGTTTTAAAATTTATCACTTAGAATTATTACGAACTACTCAAGCACTTTTTACTGTCACTGTCAGCTTAAAACAAAAATCCTGCCACCTATATTTTAGTTTATTATAGGAAATATTGATTTTATTTTTTTGTGAGTGCAAATTGAATGATATCTGCAAGGATTTTTAAAACAAACATTACTTGAAAATTGAATTGTTTTTAGTTATGGATTTTCTTAACGGACAATCTTGAAGAATTAAAAAAAATTCAACTGAATTTATATTCTTTCAACTAAAAAAAGATTGGCATTGGCAAAGAGCTTAGAATTTATGGAGCAGACTATGATAGCGCCAAGGTGCACTTGGTATGTTGGTCCTAAATTTCTTCCTCTTTGGCTTACTCAGTCAGCTGTTAGTTTCAGAGTGAAAAATTGTTGCTCTATCTCTCCACGAGAAAATATTCTTCTATGTCATCATGGTCATTGTATTCATTTGCTGTTAACATCACGAGGAAATGATAGAAATTTTGAAAGTATTGTTTAAAAATGAATTCATTCGTCTAAATAAAATAATATTGTTGCCAAAATTTTTCTAAAACCTGGAATTATGTTTATATTTTGCAATATGTGAAATTTGTGTTATTTCAAGATTCAGAAGTCGTGAATGAAATTCTGTAAATATTTGTCGAATTGAGAACAATTCACATTATCACATCTCCCAAATTTAACAGATCTCTACCCATAGTTAGTCACAGCATTGTAGAAAGCTAAGAGTTAGTTCTGGGCCTTTCAGAGAACATTAACATGCTGGGTCCTGTGTTTAACCTACCTTCTTGCCAGTCTGTGATGTCTTGAGTGAGAAGTACCCCAGCAAGTCAACAAATTGTGCAGCTTTACGTCCATATGCAGGTAGCTGAGGCCACAGCTTCCATAACAAATCAAGCAGTGCTTCCTGGTCAGCAGTTGGAGAATTCCTAGCAGAACAATCACATACTTTACAAAAACTGCTTATATCATCTTTTTTAAATGATCAAACATCACAAAATCTTACATATGAGGAGCGAAATTGCAAAGGTTCTAAGTGCCTTTCAGAAAATTGTACAGCAGACAGAAATAACTTTGCAATAGGGTTGTATCTGAGCCATTTCATCTCAAATCACACAGTTTAGTACCAAATGTGTCACCTCAGAATTTCAAAATCAGCTTAAAAAAATATATGATAAAGGACCAAATGGTCAGAAACAAAATATCTTCCTTCTCTCTTGATTTATGTTACAGGTACACAAAGAACAGGGATTTTTGGCAAAAAACTGTACGTAAGGAAAATATTGCAATTTTCAGAACGCTATAAACCAGAAACAAAAAATGGAGATTTCAGGTTTTTTTAATACTTCTATTTGAAAGCCTGTTCACAGTAGTTCCAACGCATGACTGAGAAACTCATTTTTGAAGTTCTCTTTAACTCTAGAATTCAAATGAAAATACAAAAATTTGATTCTCTTTCATAGTTAATATTTCTTTCTTGAAAATGTGAACATTCACTGGATATGAATTTTATTGGGATAATATAGTATGGAAAGTGGAATACCCTAAGCCCTAAGCATGTAAAAAGAGAAAAAATGGGATGGAACATTTTTAGGGCCTGTATTACTACCTGCCGAAAATTCCTCCCGATATGTGACTTCCAGATAGCTTAACTGGAAGATGTCTTGTAATACCACCGCTGAATTGCTATCAGTGAACGCAGTAAAATTTTGTAAAATGATCTGTAGCTCGTTGAACAAAGAGGTGTGTTTGTTGTAGTTCGGTAGATCTCCGCTAGGTGTGGCAGGTCGGATTTGTATTTGCACAATTAAATTACATAAGAACGTATCGTTTAAGTGCATTAATCGATTTGTGTAATTCTATTTCAATCATATGTGAGCCTAAAATGACATTTTTGTGTAAATTAAATCTTCCAGCATCAATTCTGAAATTCAGATGGCCAGGAAGCTTCGGAGTGCTGCCATCTTGTTTCAACCAAGCTTTCCTAGCAGTTGGTAGTTTGTCAGCCACTCCATCCTGCTAGCTTAGCTGGGAGCTGACTAATGTCAGGACATTATAGTACACAATTCTTGGCCAACTTCCAGATAGGTTCTCTATCTGTGAAGTTACTTAAGTTAGTAAGATATGTCTCAGATTTTGGGGGTAGAACGTGTGAAAATGACACTGATTTTCTCCTTATTTTTTATCTTTACCAATAACACTTTCTTGGTCTTCCCTATCTCCGCTTCAAGTATTAGTTAGTATTGCTATTATTTCTAATAAAGACACCAATACCACCTGAAGCTTTCCTCCCGTTACTCTTTTGCCTATGTGAAGATAGTATTTCAACTGCATCTTTCTCCCTCCATGCAGCAGGTTTCTACCACAGTGATAATATCTCCTAACTTCAGCACCCCATACACCTCCCTGCTACAAATCTTGGATTTCAAGTCATCTAAGTTCCAAAACACTTCCTTATACTTGCTCTGCTATTCTGAGCCACAGCTGCCACCTTTAAACTTCTCTAAATTTGCTCAGGATCTTGTTATCCTATTTCCCACCAACATTGCATGTTCCCTATCCAACTGCTGCGCAGTCACGAATCTATCGATAAACTCGTCAACTCTTGTGGGATTACCTATGAAAAAATGTTCTGTGGTTGCAGTAAAATTAAAATAAAAAATAAATAAAAAATATAAATTTACTTCCACTATGTGAATCTTTGGGGTACGCTGTAGTGTAGTGGTTTGAGGTGCTGCACTACTAACCAGAAGGTCACGGGTTCAATTCCCAATGAGGTTAATTGGCCTACTCCTTCTGGTGGCACTACGGTCCTGGGGTCGACTCAGCCTCTAATGGAAATGAGTACCAGGAGCAATCCTGGAGGTAAAGGCGGCCGGTGTTTAAGGCTGACAACCTTTCCACCTTCATGTGCCGAATGTCCAAAATCTGGGAGCCTCAACCTCCTGGAACCCTCTGGGCCTCTATGGCTTGTATAGGGATCACTTTACCTTTATCTGAATCTTTGCCATCACTATCTTTATCAGCAATGTCATTTTCCATCCATTATATTCTATATCAAATTTTATAATATAATAACATCAGGTAAACTGATGCAACAGTGCCGGAATACTTTTGTTTAATCAGTGATAATTGCAATTATGACATGCAGAAAATAAGTTATTTATATCTATTTCCGAGTTAAGCTCCAGATCAATTCATTAAGCATGGATTACGAAAGAACAAAGGTGTAGTTAGATAAGCATATGTGAAGGAATATGTGGATAGTGTTATTTGTCAAAGTTAACTATACTGCAACTTTCAAGCTGTATATGAACACTGTTAAACAATATGTTGTCATGAGAACTGATTCGCATTTGATAAATTCTTTCTAATATATTGCCACAAAATGGACACTAAATTGGGCATTACTCTGGAACCGGTCAACCGATTTGGCCCAGTATCAATAGGCATCTTTCCATGGACGTTATAAATGTGTATACCAAGTTTCATGAAAACTCGATAGTGTATTTGAGTTATGGTGTCTACAGACACACGGACAGACAGACAAGAGTCAGACAGACATTTTCCCATCCACCACACAATCTCATAAAGTACCATTCTGGCTCTTAATAAACAAATAAATTTATTCATTTATAGAAAATTTTATGAGCATAAAGCACCTTTATACTATCTACTAACCTTGAGATCAGCTGCGATTCCCTCTCTCAGCAACATACGAATGCAGCCTTCAGAAGTAAGTATGAACTCTTGTGGCCACATTTATAACTAATTGTATACAGTGCAAGAATCATATTTACTCATGTTCTAAAGTTAAGGCAACATTGTCATCTTGTCCTAGTTCTCCTGGGATTTTATGTGCAGCAGTAAAATTCTTATTAAAACATACTATCTTGGAGAACATTCACTACTTCATTAATACTTACTAGTAACCGATTTTTGACTAGGTTTTCGAAAACCGGTTACTAGTAAGTAATGAATATCAATGAAGTAATGAATGTTCTCGAAGATAGTATGTTTTAATGTTGTTCCACGTTATTGTGTCTTCCTATTCCCAGTGAATTTAAGTAAAAAACTTACTTGTATATTGCAAGCACTAAAGCATGTGCCTGCCAGCGAACAGTAGTAGCATTGGTTTCCAGGAGGAATGTCCTGACAAAACGAGCCAGCAGATCTCTTGACACCTGCTTATTGATTTGAGTCACTAATGTGATGCACTGTGCCTCCTCAAAGCGAGCCTCAGTGTCCGAGTCATCTGACTTCTCCCGCTCCTTGCGAGCAGGGGTTGGTGTGGGTGTGGCTGTCCCAGTGGATGTAGTTGACGATGGCCCAACTGTAGCAATGTTACTTATACCCTGCAACAGCCCAAGAGAAGCATTGTTACTTGAACTTTGAAGTAACAAATGGAATATTGCAACCAAGGGACTAAACCAATCCTCCAACCATCTGGCAACAGTTTAAGAAATTTACAAAGTTATATATTACTGCTTTACTAGAACATTTTACCTCTCAGGAAAATTTGATGTCTATTTCAATGTGACACAAAGAATGTAATACAAAAATGTATCTATTTTTACAATCTGACAAAACTAAATTAAGTATTAGCATAAATAGATACAAGAAGTAAGTAAATGAATTGAAACTTGAGATGGAGGTTTAACATAAGTAACTATCTGAGACATATCTTCACTGAACATGTTTCGAGCAATCCTTCATGACTCATCATCAGCTATATTCCATCTGTCTGTTGTGTATTGGCAGCAACTCCTGGTGGTTGTTTAATGAATTTCCTGATGAGATCCATCTCCGCGGGTATTTCGAAATTCATGGGAGAAGGACCATGAAATAAATGTGGAACCGAAACTTCTAAAATGTGTCCAAGGACACAAATAGCTCACAGTTTGGGAAAAGATTTATATTTACAAAAATCAGGATCAACTCATGAATTTCGAAATACCCATGGAGATGGATCTCATCAGGAAATTCATTAAACAACCACCAGGAGTTGCTGCCAAAGACAGATGGAGTATAGCTGATGAGTCATGAAGGATTGCTCGAAACATGTTCAGGTCAGTGCTTGAATTAAGTGAAGTTACGTATGTTACACCTCCATCTCAAGTTTCAATTAATTATAACTTCACTATATACACTTCCTACAAATTCTAGGATTTCTAAGTAAATGAATCTCTGTGGGAAAACTTTTGAAATTGATACTAGTAGCAAAAATTGAAAACAACTTTCTCCTGCCCTTTTAGCAAAATAATAAATTATTTATTGGGTGATGGGTTATATTTAAGACGGCTTTAAGATTTTACATCATTGTTTCATATTTTGTTGTATTTTTTGTAATTTTGTATCTCTATATAATTTGTTGTAGTCACTGTTGTGAGTTGCCACATTGCATCGTGAGTAGTATGCTTGGGGACTGTATTCATGGTACAAATAAATTGAAATTGAAAATTTTACTTGGGCCTTCCCCATCCTTTACCACTACACTTCAATATAAGCTAAATTCAATCATGAAAAAATCTTTGGAGACAGTATTACACAATTTAAACACTCATTATGATTTTTATTCACAAGAAGGGGAACCAACTGATGAACTTCGATATCCCAACCAATGAGGACCTCATCTCAAAGTTTGTACTACATCTGCAGGAGGGTACCATGGCAGTTGAAGTATAGCTGTTGACAATGGTTGCGAAGGCGCCGAAACTAGTACAGGTAAACTATACCAAAAGTGAAGTTTTTAAGTAAAAATTCAACTCTTATATAATTATTATGTTATATAACTTCCAATACAATCCAATACAATTTAATACTCATTATGATTTTACAACAAATTTGAATTCCATCAATAATTTCTATAATACACGATAATACAAGGGGAGAGAAGTTTTAAACAGTCAACAATAGGAAAAGCTGTTTTCACTGATGATTAACAGTGATAACAAAAGGATAATAAAACCTACATGTTTATCATTTTAAGATAACACTAATCGATACCGAAATCTTGATTTTTGAAATGACTTTTCATTAAAAAGAAAACTACGAGGGTGGATCGATAAGTAATGCACAATAATTGTTTTTACAAAATGTTTAATAGGTACAATTACAAACAAATGCACACATGAAGGGACATTTTTTGTCTATTTTTCTACATAGTCGCCAAGTTTCTCAACACATTGCTCCCATCATGATACCAGTTTAAAAATACCCTGTTCATAGAAGTCTGTTCAATTGGAGTATAGCCATCTGCGGACTGCTGTTTTCACTTCTGCATCTGATGCAAAGCATTTACCGGCCAGGAATTTCTTCATGTGACCAGACAAATGAAAGTCCGACGGTGCCAGGTTTGGACCGTACGGAAGATGCTGGAGCACCTCCCAACCAAATTTGTCGATTTTCTCACGAACAGCTGAAGCAACATGGGGGCGAGCTTTGTCATGAAGAAGTTTGACGCCATCAGTGTTTGTCATGAAGGGCATGATGCATAAAACTAACACTTCACCTCGCTGCTCTTCACAAGTGGACAATAGTAATATGCACGCCATCTTTGTTGCACAAAATTGCAGATAGTCCTTTTTCCATTGTATGTACGATAAAAGTTCAACACAAAACAAAACATCAACACATAACTTTTTTATTATTACAATTTACAATGGATGTCACTTATAACATTAATATTATAATATTATTATTAATATTAATATTATTATCCATTGTAATAATAAAAAAGTTTTGTGTTTATGTTTTGTTTTGTGTTGAAGTTTCATCTTTGTTGCAGATCATGCTTCTCTCGATAGAGCTACACATGAGAACAAAATAATCTCTGTAGCAGAAGCTACCAACTCCATCTTGGTGAAAGTTCAACATCCCTGCCACAATACCAACACAGAAAAAAAAATTATTGTGCGTTAATTTTCGATCCACCCTCGTACTTTAATGGATTTCTAGCAATTGGATATTTCAATGAAATTCAAACTAAATATGAGATGGCAGAAATAAGAAATTACCTGTGTTGAACTGGAAGATGAGGCATTGTTTCCCTTGCTGCCACAAATGGCACACTGGAGAAGCTGCAGGATGGTAGGAGACACACCTTCATCAAGCAAGCATGATACCTGTAGCAAGAATGGCAGCACAGTGTCCTCACGCACACAGAAGCGCTGCCAGTTCCCTGTCCTGCTGGTTGCTACATCCACACATGCTTTCAGATGTTCAATCAGCTCCACTAGAGAGTCATAGGGTAATGTAATGCCATGTGGCTGCTGCACGTCTGAGTCATAGCCTCCGGCACGACAGCACGTTTGAACACACTGCAACAAACAACAATAAATGTTTGATCTCTTCTTACCACATGATCACTGTATTACTCAGCACTTTCAGGGCTTTGATCAAGACTCATTTTAACGTCTTTTTATTGCAAATTGCCAAGTGATGACACACCTTTATTGTTCAGAATTTGTTAAAATTAAAATTCAACTCTTATATAATTATCTGTGTTAACTTCCAATACAATGTATTAATCAGATGTATTAGTTTCTGTCAGTAGAAATAATAGACAAAATTAATTACTAAAGAGCATGCTTTAATTTCTAGAAGTCAATGCATTTCTAGGAACATGATTTTTTTGCAAAACTTTTACCCTGGATGAATTATGGTATGTGGCCTTTTTGACATTATTGGAGCGTAAGGTTTTGAGATATATTCATTTTAAGGTGGTTTTGTTGGTATTTTGCAACCTTTAAGAGACGCTATTATAGCTATTTATGTAACAAGTATGCAAAGTATGTAATGCTTTAGCAGACGAAATTATTATTTTGGATGAGATTAGCACTCGCAGTCTCAGGGATTAAGCTTTGGCATAGTAATGAAAACTTTGTGCAGTCACACCCATCCCTAGTAAAAAAAAAATATAATAAGTTATTGTTATCAAATTTATTTTTTAATTTCAAAATTTCTACATGACAAGATTTACTATGCTTGTTAATATACACAATGAATAATAATTAAGGAATCGCGCACAATGTGCATTATCTTAACCTAAGACTTAACCTACTGACAAACACCCAGTCCTGAACCCGGGGAGGGGATCTTTCACTACTGAAAAATCCCCGACCCGGCCGGGAATCGAACCCGGGCCGCCAGAGTGGAAGGCAGGCGTGCTACCCCACGGCGGCGGACTACACAATGAATAATAAAACCCCTTAGCACATAAAACTGAAGAGGAAGTCACTGTAGAGACAACTTGAACTATGTCCATTGAGGGTTACCATGATAACTTTAGCGGCCTAGGCCGATAAAACTACTTTACATGTTAACAGTTGAAGAAGCAGCTGCTTTAGAGAGGATGTAATAAAAAGTTATTTACAAGGGAACAAACATATCCTTTAAAATCTAATTATATTCCTTAACATTTTTCTTCTGAGGATTAAAAAATAAAGAAAATGGCCTTAAAAATTGAGGCACAGGAGTGAAGTTTATGTGATTAATATGGCAATTGTTTTACTTCTTCTATTCTTCTTTGCAGTGAGATTATTTTTTATTTTCTGGGTTTTATTGGATTTGGGAGACCTGTTTGGCTAACACATCTGCTTGTTCATTTCCAAACGGACTAATATGTGAAGGAACCATTTGTAATACAATATGTTTACCTTGGGTAAACATGCTTAAACATGCTTCTGATTTCATGGATTAATTTTGAGGTGGTTGGACTGTATCTGGTTATTGCCAGCATTGTTTCCTTTCCCACAATACACTCATAACAACAACTACTCACCTTCATGTGTGATTCTAAGGCATGCAGATCTCGCAGTTGTCTGTATTTGTCCTTATTGCCACATATGAAGAGCAAGAGCTTGCGGACTTGTCGTCGCACAAAAGGAGTCTGATGTGTCATCATATACTCGCACAAATAGTAATACCATGCCTGAAAACAATACAGAAGACACACTGTATGACACAATCCATTTTGCACCTAAATTTCTGTAAATCAACAACAGCAAATAACAAGTAACATTTATGGGTACAGCAAACTTCCAATTATCCATGTTAATTGGATCCATGACATGCATGAATAATGGAAAAAATCAATAATCCAAATGTTAGAATTATTACTGCACAATATGGTGACATAAAGTGCGGGAAATTCAAAATTAGGTGTGGGACACTTAAAACCTTGCACCCGGTTATATCATGGCTTCTCTTTGCACAATAGGCAACATCAAGTCCAGGAAATTTAAAGTTAAGTGCAGGAAATTCAAAATTAAGTCAGGTAAAATCGAAATCTCGTAGCCGGTTATACTGTATAATCTCAAAATAAAGGACCACAGTTTAGAGTACCTTTCAGTATTATGCACATATGTATTTTAAATCCCATATATTATAATAGAAATATACCGTATTTCATTTTTACTTATGATCATTTCTGTATTAAGCACACAAATTTAAACATTAAAAATTAATGATTGTTTTACATTTTTGTTTCGTTCACAAGTATTTATTAAGTTTATATTAATATAAGATTTAAATCTCTTCCTATGATGAATCGTATCTGCTTCAAAAGGCCAACAATCCATAGTGAGATAATACAATATGGCAAAGGCATGGAGGAACAAGTTTCTCCAACTGTGTCTCGAAGGATCACCTCCTGTATAGTGCATACTGTAGCATCTTAGAATTTAATTCTTCACGTTCTTCCAAATATTGAAAACTAGGGATGTCACTTTTGTGTAGTGGGTATTAAAAATAAATTAGAGTACAGTACAAACTACGTTATTTGAACTGTATATTTGTGACAATGGAGATAAAGAAAAGAAGGCAGTTCAGCATAGAACAAAAGGTAGAAAACATTAGAAAAGTTGAGGGTGGAATGAAACCGATTGATGTGGCACATGTTTACAATATAAAACCAACAACAGTTCAACTATGTTAAAGGATGAAGGAAAAAATTCTTGAAATGTATGAATGTTAAGCAAAGGCATAGCAGTAACAATGATAGTTCTCTGCCAGTGTGTTTTCATGCTCTAGCCAGTCACTGAGCCTAGCCTGCCAGTCATGCGCAGGACATTAAATATTCAGTTTGGAAGAAGATCTCGAAGTTGTATAGTCTCGCCGTCGTGTGTGCATATGTTTTAAGTGAATCGTGAGTAGTACTTGTTTCATGTTTTAGTTTTTTCTTGTTAGTTGCTTCGTGTTATGTATTTAGTATAAACTAAAATGGCGCCAATTCAATCTAAACTTGGCAGAAAAACATTGCACAGTCAAACCCAAGAAATTGTGTATAATGTGCATTCATTTATGAAAAGCGAAGCTGCTTCTAGGGAACTTTTAATACCGCTAAGAAAGGTCCAAGAGAGAGTCAAAGCTGCTACTAAAGTCCCCAAAAGAACAATAAGAAAGCTAATTAATGAAGGGAAGCAATGTGCAGAAAAAGGCACTTCCTTTGGAACACCTGGTAAAGAACATAATGTACCAAAGCTCGTTACAAATGTTGACGAGTTTGATAAATGTGTGATACGACGAACAATAAATAACTTTTACATAAATGAAAAAACAGTACCAACGATCAGTAAATTGTTGCCAAAACTTCGAGAATCCATAAAATTTAATGGAGGTAGCACAAACTTAAAATTTGTTTTACACGAGATGGGATATAAGTGGAGAAAAACAAGGAATAACAGAGCCGTATTAGTGGAAAGACATGATATTCAAAATCTGCGTGCATCATATTTACATGCAATAAAGAAATACAGAGATGAAGGCAGGCCTATAATATACGAGGATGAAACTTATATTCACCCCACTCACACAACACCAAAGAACTGAAGCGATGACTGCACTTCAGGCTTAGTGGTACCCGTGTCAAAAGGGGCAACATTAATTATTATTCATGCGGGAAGTGAAGATGGTTTTGGTGCATTTCTCATGTTTAAATATAACCGAAAAACCGGTGATTATCATCACGAAATTAATGCCACAAATTATACAAAATGGTTAAATGAGAAGTTATTACCCAATTTGCCCCCTAAGTCGGTTTTGGTAATTGACAATGCATCTTATCATAATGTGCAATTGCATAAAGCCCCTACAAGTTCTTCCAGTAAGAATGTAATGCAAGAATGTCTCCAATTAAATAATGTGCCGTATAATGATAAAATGCTGAAAGTAGAATGCTACAGCCTTGTAAAGTTGCACAAGCCCATCTGTAAGACTTACGTTATTGACAATATGTTAGCAATGCATGGGCACACTGTTATCAGATTACCACCATATTCGCCAGAGCTAAACCCTATAGAACTGATTTGGGCCGACGTTAAACAATGGGTAGCCAGTCAAAATACATCGTTTAAATTAGATGATGTAATGAAATTGTGCCAATGAGTTACTGATATTGGTGTAGAGAAGTAGAAAAATGCTTGCGACCATGTGAAACAAATTGAAAATCAGTATATTGAACAGCAGGTTATTGTTGAAGACGTAATTGAAAACTTTGTCATTCAAGCTGGAGAAGACAGTGACACTAGTTACAGTCACGACAATGAAAGTGATAATGACTCTCACGGTAGTGTGTCTGGAGTAGAATATTTATCAGACGAAAGCGAAATGTGTTAACATTCCATAGCCTTTACGCCTATACATCTACGGGGCATATATTGAGCCTATAGTCAGTGCACTCAGTGCACCACGAAAATACTGCAAATTACTTTAATTGAAATCATGTGTTGAGTTACACTATGGATTCCACTTAATGGTCAAACAGCTGACGAGCAGAGCCATGAGGATCTCAGCCGAGCCAGTAAGTCAAGTGTTATGCTTGCAGTTCTAAACTCGCTTTGTGCGCGCCTGTTCAAGGGCACCGACACAGAAGTATCAGTGCCACTGTAACTCTACCACATTATTTATTGTAAAATCACGACTTTGTATCGATCAGTTAAACTGTAAGATGTTTGGTTTTGGCAAGATTTGCTTGTTTCAATATAACATACTTTTCAAAATCAAGTATAAATAATTCATTTGGTTGATGTACTTTATACTGAGATTTCACTGTATCCGTATTCTGCTTGCAAAGGATTAAAAAGAGAGAAAGAACCTATCATACCATGGATAATCAGGAGTTTATTGTGTTCCTACGAATATGCTGTTTGTTTCACTGATCTAATCTACAAGAAGTTGCCTTGGTAAAGTAACTTTATTGCTCTCAATCACGAGGGTCATTCATAAACTCTTCTAGGAAAGTTTTTGTTTATTTCTTAAATAATTTTAAGGTGCAATGATGTGATGATTCCACAAAATTCAAAAGTACCCCTTGGCTATTATTCTTTGAAATTAAATCATGTGTTAGCCATTACAGAAAACACTTACATCACACTTTTACAGAAAATGCATAAGAATTACAAAATTTTACAACTTGTGTTCACAGATCACTACAGTAGCAGTCATTATATTTCATAAATAACAAATCCATGGCTCCCAATGTCCGTGACTATTTTGAAACAATGAAATCCGTTGTAAATTCCCTTGACATTAAAAAATCTGGAGCAACTGAGGCAGCCCAACAACTATCCATACCTACAGTGATCTGCAGTTTCACGACCCTCATTAACATCAAGACTAGCTGAGGATGAGTAGGTAACCAGCAGTCAAGGTTAGTGTAAATTTTAGTGAAGTTTGTATTTCACAATCCATGTCTTTATTATTTTTATACCAAGACTAATTATTGCCTGGGGATGACAAAATGGAAGAGAAACTAATATCAAGATGAATTTGGTTTCATTACCATCAATCACATCTTTCAGTGTCAGGAATAATTTTGGAAAATTCTATTGCATTAGCTAAGAATACTGAAAATATACTGTGAAGTGTGGCAGATGATATTGACAAAAATGTTTCAATGGAAATGAACAAAGGTAAACACACTCTCAGGAGAAAGCTTTCAAAACAGCAGTGATAAAAGAATTAACACCCAACAATCTGTCACTTTTCAGGTTAGCAGTCCCAGGTTCAAATCCTGCAAAAGGTACACATGGTATCACCTTGCCTAGCACACCGAGGGTGGCTTTGGCTCTCATTTCAGGATTTCACTCATAGTCTCAGAAGCTGGCATCAGACTTTTCATATAATTTTTTAAAATTATTTTAAATAAAATTTTAGCTCTTAGCCCTTTGCGAGCGGCAAATTTATGGCTGTACACAGCAGATTCTTCTTAAAATTAAAAAATCCTGTAAATTATGAAATGTTTCCTGAAAGACATGCAATATTGCATACCATCAAACATTTACCTTGTTCTGAAGCTAATATTCGCAAGTGGAGTAAATAGGAGAAAAGTTTCGGTGAGACTTAGAATCAGAATAGTGGCATAAGGGATTTTCCACTATATTCTAAGATCTAATCATCAAAGAATAAAGAGCAATCTATTCGATCAGTGTTTCTATTGAACTGAGAAGGTAATATGGGACCTCGGTTGGTACTGTAAATGGGGATGGGCCTGGATCTGAATCAGTCACATCTATGCAGTCAAAACTGGTAAGCCTGCATTTACCGTGTCACTGTCACTTGTACCATTGTTGCTCTCAGAAGCATCATCTGGTATAAATTCTTTCTCGCCATTACTAAGTTACTAATATGTTTTGTTTAACAGGGACTATTACAGAGTTAAATTATCCGTCACTCAGCACCCTCTTGGATACCATTTCACTACCAAAACAGCAAAAAATATGAAAGAAAGAGGCAAGAAAAATTTACCACTGCCCTTCATGATAATTTATTATTTCCTTGACTGATACAATCCATGAGGAAATCATGTGATAAAGGGGATTCACTGCAGAAGTGTGAAAGAGACTTCCATGACATCTAGTATCTATTTTGTGCACTCTGTCACCAGAGAGGTGAAGTGAATTTAATGTATTAAATTCTGCGCTACCACAGAAGACATTGGATTTAATATATTAAATTTTGTATGAAAAGGGTTAGGATAAGTACCTGCAAAAAAAATTAAAGAGAATTGTTAAAATTGTTTTCTAGAAGAAAAGAAATCACTTAAGTGGTACTGTACTAGAAGTAAGACAAGGCCGTTACCAATCTGTGTGTCACATCCCCAGACAATATCTAATCAAAATATAACATTTTGTTGGATGCTATTTTGCATTCTCAAGCCATGCTGTTCACGGTCAGAAACGGACTCACACACAGACATGTCTCTGAAAATGTTATTTTTATAATCAGGAAACCTCAAAATGTGTATCTATGCTGAAAACGTGACAGCAAATTTTAAGGTCGAACACAACTTCAACCCATAGTATCCACGGTATGGGTAGAGACAGTATAAACATTTTATAATGTATGTTACCTGCTGGAATGTGAGTGGAATGCTAGCAGCATTGTCTGCTTGCTTTTGCACTTGGTAAGGCAACCTCAACGCCATCTCTGTTAAGAGCTGTGGATATGCTTCAAAAACATTGCTGGCATGGCCTTTCACATACTGACGCAAGAAGAATGGTGACATGTCAGGTGGTGCAGTGGTTAAATGTGGCTTCAGGAGGGCACCTCCAATAACTGTACCGGATTCTTCCACATTTGAGCTGCAAGCAAGCATACACAAATACTGAATTTCCCTCCTACAATGATTTTGCCTTTTTAATAATACAACTTACAAACAGAAAGTAAAGCACAATTTTGTTCACACTTAAAGGGTTTTGCAGGAAATAATTCACCATGACTATGTGAGTGTTCTTAAAGTCATCTGAGAAAATGAGCTATTTTAAAGCCGATGGATATGCAATGAGTACGTTAAGTGATGTAAATAAAAACGATCCGATGGATTACCGTATGTAAACATTGTACCGAAAATTCCAAATCTTGGCATGCTTTTCATGTACCATATGTGAATATCATATTTTATTGTCATTAAGCATAAAATACATAAAAAAACATTATAAATAAACTTATTGGATTAAATTCAATTAAATGACTTTGATTCAGTAAAATTTCCAAAGTTGTTGATATGTCAAATTCTTTACATTGGAAGAAATCGTCAATTGTATAAAACGGATTTTTTATTAACCAGTCATATAATAAAATATCAATGTTACTATCACTATCTGAATCTGAAGATTCATTGCAGTTTTCTTCAATGTGTCGAGATACTGTATAGGTTAAGTGTTACGAGTTATGACTTCCCTATACAGAAAAGCAGACGACAATGGTCAATTGCATTTCCATCAGTCCAAAAGACTGATGGAAGTGTCTGAAGTGCGATGAATCATGCGCTGGAAAGGGGAATGAGCTGATGGATTCCAGCGCTGTGTTTAGGAATGCCCTCGATGCATGTGCACGAAAATCCACTGAGTTAAAAAACTTACCCTACATTTCTAATTTAATTTGATTTAATGTATGAATATTACAGTATACTGAAGAGGAAATTGAACAGTGATGTCTGACAAAAATTTTGGAAATAAACACTTGCCATTAGAAATGAGAGTTCTAGAATTTAGAATTTATGGATCTGGTACTTTGTATTCTGAATGTGCCCAGACTGTATGCCACATCAGAGATTGCACTCAAGTCCCCCTTCCCTCTCTATTAGCACAATTTGTTTTAGAACATTAAATTGATGCACTGCCTCACCATGGAAGAGTTCGTCCATGGCATCACCAGCTAACGCATTTGTTTACTGGCAATATTGCAGGAAAATGTATACAATAAAAATATTTTTTGATATGCATTGCTCCTAAGATCTAGTAAAAGAAAACAATTTGTTGGAATTTGTTTAAAAACTTGAATTACGTTTATTTCTTGCATTATTATATGAATCTGCATTATTTCATGATTCAAAAGTGCAAATTAGGGTTAAAGGAGGCTAGCAAGGAAGTCAATGGCAAAACATTCCGGTACAGTAGAGTCCTGCCAACTCGGCACTCGATACCCTGGCAATTCAGATTACTCAGGAACCATAATAGGAAAAATAAACAATTTTAGGCAAGAAATGAGGCAAACTATTTTATTGCAATTCCTTTGAGTAAAGGGGAATATGTAAAAAATTACACTTAGTGTATAAATCTTAGTGTACAATCAATAAATAAATAAATCCTTGGCGTGATTGTGTGGTGTGAAACCAGGTACAAGTGTTGTAAGTGTTTGGTGGAACTTCATGTTCCAGACTGTAGGGTGTATCATATATCAGTATAACAGCATGAAATAATTATGCATTACAAAATATTAGTATGCCAATGGGTTAAACTATGGAGTCTGTTTATAAAGAATTCAGAGCTGAAATCAGACAAAATTTCCAAGATCTTTGACATTAGTTTCCTTCACCTGTCACAAGCGTGTTACAGTCAATAGACTTAAGTCCTTTTAACAACTCTGTTACTCACATTGGCGGTGAGGGTGGTGATGGGGTTCTCCAGGCCATTCTATCCTTGAAAATGTATTCTTCATTTGGGTATAGGGAGACAAGTTATATCTTTCACAGAAATTGTTATATTTACATGTGTAAAAGTAAACATGTCTCACACATCTGCGTGAAGAGTTGGCTCAGGTGAGAAAAGAAGTCAAAAGCAATCAGGACCAACTGCGAGCTCTGACCAAAGAAAACGAGAATCTCAAACTTGAAGTTAATGATCTACAACAATATACCCGCAGAGAAAATATCATGATATTTGGTGTCCCTGAAACAGACGGCCAGTCTACCTATGATGACATCGAGAAAGTGTCTCAAGCGATTGGGGGTACTCACTTACTGTCAGATGTATCGCACACAGACTGCCTGCTAAACCAGGGAAAACCCGCCCTATTGTCGCCCGATTCTTCAGGAGAAGAAGCAGGGATGAATGGCTCCATCTCTTCAGACAAGAGACGAAGAAGGATTTTAGCGGCCCCGGGATTCCTACTAAGAAAGTCAACACCCACCTACCCCCGAGGAGAGTGACAGCCGGCGAGCAGTTGACCAAGGAGACGCGGGATTTGCTAAATAGAACAAGGGATGCAGCCAGAATGAATGACTACAAGTTTGTATGGACCCGGGATGGAAAAGTCTTTGCTCGAAAAAATGAACAAAGTAATGTGATCAGAAATTGTCCACTCCCGAGATCTGAGTAGCATGTAAATAATTATGTATTATATTAAGTGTTAGTCTTCAAATTTTTTTTAATTTAACGTTAATAATGGAAAGTGTTTTAACCGAAATTGAGCAATACAACAATAGCAATAACACAGCCCTTTTCGATGACATTGTAGAATGCAATAACTACATTTTTCATCTTTCGTCAGGCCTCAGTTTAATGCACTTAAATATATGTAGTATAAACAAACACTTTTCCGAATTGTGTGCTTTATTACAGTGCTTTTCCTCCAAATTTGGAATGATTGTCTTAACTGATATTTGGCTTGACTTTGAATCAAGAAATGATATGGATGGCTATTCTAAATATATTAAGATTAACAAATACAATAAGTGCGATGGCCTTGTAGTATATGTTACAAATTCTATAGATGTTAAATTGATAGACGTTGACATTGTTCAATGCAATTCTGTGCATTTGAATCTTACTTACAATAATATTGATATAGTTTTATTCGCAATCTACAGATCTCTTATTTGTTGTGAAAGCTATTTCCTTGACAGTTTTGAGAGTTACCTTGCCGCTACGAAAGAGAGAAAATGTCATGTCATTATTGGTGACATTAATATTCAAATCCTAGAAAATAAAATGGACAATAATGGTCATAGATACATGAATATTTTGCACGAGTTCGGGTTTCTGAAATATTTAAACCCTACTACAAGGCCTTCCACAAATTACGGTACTGATTCTTGTTTAGACAATGTATTTTTAAAAAGCTTGAACAAACATTGGAATTTTTCTTCTGGAATTTATAGTAGTTCTATCACTGATCATTATCTGATTTTTGCTGTGTTATCTAATGCTAGCTTCCCTACTCCTAATATATCTAACGAACTTTCAGCTCGTAGAAATGGCATTTTGAATTATAATGACTTTATCTTAGATATTAAAAAAGAAACGTGGAATAATGTACCGTACTTAACAATCAAAATTCAGATGAAAGTTTTCATAATTTTTATAACATATTACAGAACTAAATATGTAAACATACTTCTAACAATTTCCGAAACACTCCTTCCAAATACAGAAAAATAAAACCGTGGATTACAATAGGTATTATTAAATCAATTCGCACAAGAGATAAAATGGCAAAAAAATTAAAAAGCATCCCATCTAACACAGAATTGTCGAATAATTACAAGGTTTATAGAAATATGCTAACTCTGGTTATAAAAAACACAAAAGCTAGATACTATGCAGACCAATTTAATAAAAATATGAACAATGCCAGAAAATTTTGGCAGCTCATCAATGAAGCTGCTGACACGGAATCAAATAATAATAAAGTCATAAAAGAAATTATAAGTATTAAGTATAAAAAAAAGCAAAAAATGGCAAATTAATTTAATACTTATTTTTCAAAGGTGGGACTTGCAATTGCCGAAAAAATAAAGAGGACATCGAACTTTAATAATTTTTTACCAGATAAAGTGTCCTCATCTATATTTTTATATCCTATAAGCGAAAGTGAGATAATTTATATTGTTAACAAATTAAAACTTGTGTTTCTCCTGGTATAGGTAGTATTACGAATAAAACTCTACAGAAAATTGTTGACTTCATAGCTAAACCGCTGACTCATATTTTTAATTTATGTTTTTCACAAGGTATATTTCCAACAGATTTAAAAAATGCTATAGTCATACCAATTCATAAGACAGGGGATAAGAACCAATTAAATAATTATAGACCAATTTCCCTTCTACCAAGTATCTCAAAGATTTTAGAAACATGTATACAGAATAGGCTGATGAATTATTTAAATAATAATAAACTTTTATCTAACAATCAATTCGGTTTTCGTCCTAACTTGTCAACAGATGATGCCATTTTTACGGTCACAACGAAAATCATAAATGAATTAGATACTGGAAACAAATGTTTAGGTATATTTTTAGATTTACAAAAAGCATTTGACACTGTAGACCATAGTCTACACCAGTGCCACCAGTCCCAGTGCCGGAGGAATTTTTCTCCTATAATATTCTCATGTAGTGTCCAACAGAGACAATAATCTGTGGTTCATGATTCCTTATATATCTATCTTGAATGTTAACTGTACAATAACAGTGGGAGCCCGGTCACAAAAATCACTACTTAGTGTGCCTCACAGTACTGCATATGACATAACTTGTCTGTCTGTGAGCTAGACCATTAGGGCAATTAGTCATAGGAGAGAGGTTCTATCTGGTGCTGTGAATTGAGCTCCGGCTTAGCTCAGTTGGTAGAGCATTGGCGCGAATAGCCAAAGGTCCTGGGTTCAAGTCCCAGTGCCGGAGGAATTTTTCTCCTATAATATTCTCATGTAGTGTCCAACAGAGACAATAATCTGTGGTTCATGATTGCTTATATATCTATCTTGAATGTTAACTGTACAATAACAGTGGGAGCCCGGTCACAAAAATCACTACTTAGTGTGCCTCACAGTACTGCATATGACATAACTTGTCTGTCTGTGAGGTAGTCCATTAGGGCAATTAGTCATAGGAGAGAGGTTCTATCTGGTGCTGTGAATTGAGCTCCGGCTTAGCTCAGTTGGTAGAGCATTGGCGCGAATAGCCAAAGGTCCTGGGTTCAAGTCCCAGTGCCGGAGGAATTTTTCTCCTATAATATTCTCATTAGAGGAAATGTTTTAAATTTATTTCGGTCGTACTTAAATAATAGAACTCAGGCTACAAGAATAGATAATGATCTCAGTGATCTCCGGAAAATAAATATCGGTGTACCGCAGGGTACAGTATTGGGTCCCATATTGTTTTTAATATACATAAATGAAATACTAAAGATTAATTTGAATATATTTAATGGCTCTATTTACTCATATGCTGATGACACCGTTGTAATTTTTAGTGGTTCTTCATGGAGTGAAACTTACGAAAATGCCAACAAAGGTAAATCTTGGCTGGATTTTAATTTACTTTCCTTAAATGTTGAGAAAACTATGCTAGTTCCTTTCACTTTAACAGCTACCGGTATGCAACAATTAAAAGTAAGTAAAAATTTAAGCTTAAAAATACACAATTCAGGTTGCTGTATTAATAGCTGCACTTGTCCCTCCTTAAGTGAATCAAATCAAGTGAAATATCTAGGCATCATAATTGATCGACATTTAAGATGGGACAAGTACATGCAATAGGCTACGTAAAGTCATTTATAAATTCGTTATTCTCCGTTCATGTTTACCAGTTCATGTTTTACGTACAATTTATTTAGCCCTAATTCATTCTATTATTCAATATGGCATAATTGGGTGGGGAGGAGTTGCAAAAACGATCCTCAGCCCTTTGCTTTGTCTTCAAAAACGCATCATAAAGATTTGTTTATCTAAGCCTCCTGACTATTCTTCCAAATTATTATTTTCTGAATTTAACGTTTTCACCATAGACCAAATTTACAAGTATGTCATACTGAATTATTTTCATAAACATCGTGACAATTACAAGTCAGAATCTCACGTATATAACACGCGAAGGAATCAATTTAATTTATTACTTGAACCAAAAAATGTTACAACTGCTGGAGCTAAGCACTGTTCAAGTTTCGGCCCAAGACTATTCAATTCATTTATTACCAACCATCCTGATGTAAATAGCTTAAACAACAAACAATTTAAGTCTAAAATTAGAAAATTTATATAATTATTACTTTTGTTTTCTACTATTACTGTTATAACATTTTTCATATTAAACTATAAAATTTGGATAGAACTTCATTTCTATGTTTTTATTATTGTATTACCTCGTACCTTTGTATTGTTCTAACCTTTTATACATAATATTTTGTCAACTTCTCGAAATTATGTATTGTTTTAAGTAATTATTTAGTATGTTTTTCTAATATATTGAACTGAACCACCCCCGAACACGAGCTCTGCTTCTTCATGTGGTGTATCAATTTTTGTATGTATTTTTCGTGTAATTTGGAACAATAAATTGGAAAAAAAAAATAATAATAATTGTACTAAGAGTATGTGACTGTTATTAATGGGGGAACTAGAAAATTGAAATGTATAGGTCTATCCACCATATATTAGAAGAACTTATAGACGATATCACAAGAGATGTTCGCGGGTGTGCAGGCAAAGAGAGTTATGTCCACCATCCTCAAAAATTGAGATTTATGTATATAGAGTTATAGATAAAAATGTTCTCTACATTTGTGTTAAGTCCAGTAAGTCATATTCAGAAACGTATGGTAGTTATGGATGTGTGCCTCATGGGTTTATCCATTTCTAAAGTGATGTTGGGCGGGTAAAGTGTGTTAAGTCACTCTAAATCTCAGTAACAAGAAAGTGGACTTAACTCTCTTTGCCCGTGCACCCGCAAATTAACTCTATCTCGGAAGCTGAACTTATGCACATGAAACAAAATTCCCTAAAAAAGTACCAGTGTTGTGTGGATGCAAGAGAAGACATTTCCAACACCTCTTGTTATGAGGTATGTGGCTATTTCAATGCAATTTTAACTGTAACTGTGAGAACCTGAATCATTACACTGTTAGCGGCTTTATTTGCATAGATATTTTACCCGATTGCTTGGGACTTAGAGCTTTGACTGCTGCAACGCAGAAACCCGCATGATTGCCCAACTCTTACATGAAACGCACTGTAGAAGGATTACCTCTTCCAGTAGTGCAGCAATGCCTTGAGAAGAGTGAGGCAGTAGTCAATCACTCCTGCCTGAAGCAACATGGCTGCTGTAGTCTGCGAGACAAAACTTGAGTTGTCACCTGTAGCCTTAGTGTTTGATTTGGAGCGAGACATTAACACACCTGAAAACAAAAAAGGAATCAATAAGAAGCAATCAAACATCTGGCAAAATAAAGAGAAAATTAAAAAATGACTATGACCTGTGATTTTATAAAATGAACTTTCTTCAGATATCTGAAAAAATCTGATGTGATACATTCACGCAACTTTCTGTATTCTAAGCATGAACAATACAACTATTTTACTTGACACTCTGATATACAGAGTCCGCCAGAAAAATGTATACACTCTTTGTCAGACTGTATCAGGATATTGTATCGGGATATTACCAGTATATTACCAGTATGTTGTAGTATGGTCTTATGCTCAACACATGTCGTTACTGTCAACACGATAGTGACAAAACAAAATGGCTGGAGCACGCTTAACGTTCGAGCAGTGAAAATGCATTCTGAAGTGGTTTATCAGGTTTGATAATGCCGTTGAAGTGCAGCGTCAGTGGAGGCGGGAGTTTGAATCAGAACCCCCAACTCGCCTAGCAATTAAATGCATTATTGGCAAGTTTGAGGCACATGGAACGATTTGTGATATTCATAAAGGAAGATCAGGAAGACCGCATACAGCTACAAGTCCTGCTTCGTCGGATCTCGCGTTGGAAAAGTTTGTTACTTCTCCACAAAAGTGTGCTATGCAATGTGCGCGTGAAGTAGGGATTAGCAGTACAAGTGTACGGCGAATTCTGAAAGGTGCTAAGTGGAAACCTTACATTCCACGATTACTGCATGTGATTAATGATGACGATCCTGATTGGACGAAGAGGGCCCATTGAGTTCCCTCCACGGTCGCCAGAATTAACCCCTATGGGGAACCGTGAAAGATCAAGTCAATCGACGTAAGCCACGCACGTAGGAGGAACTTCGCCAGGAGATTACAGCGGCATGTGCTGCGATCTCCATTGAAACATTGACCGACGTAGCTGCGGCGACCGCTCATCGTTCAGTAATGTGTCTGGCCGCCAACAGCCAACATTTTGAACATCTAATGTAACCACTGAACTAAGAAAGTACTACCGGTTGATTAGTATTTAAATTAAAAAAACAAACCTAGTAAATAGTTTCGTTCCTTAAAGTGTGTATACATTTTTCTGGCGGACCCTGTACAATAAGAGGTAATTTTGAGAAGAGTGCATACTAACCCTTTAACCCTTTCACTGCTGAGATATTGGCAAGCTGACATACCCTCCTTGCTGAGATATTTTCACTGTCACTCGGCGCTAAATCCGAAAAATAAGAAGGCAGTTTTAAAATACGCCAGAACTTCGTCATCACGTTAGAAATGTTTTTCCTTGCTCGTGAAAGCAATGACTGTGTTGAAATTGAACATACCATAGCCTTGACGTGATTCCCCGCTTGTCATATGACTCGTGAGTTCAATGGCTTCTTCAGACATCACAACATTGTGCAAGGCCTCATATTTTCGTCTACAGATTGCACCACAGGGCAAGGAAAGCATTGAAAATAATTTCTATCTAACCCCAAGAGATGGCAGGACACTATCCTTTCGTTGAAACCATGTTAAAGAATTCTATTCTACGAGCAATTGTCTTATTCGTAGGACTAACTTCGCAGCAACATTGTGCAAGGCCTCACTTTTTCATCTACAAATTGCACCACAGAGCAGGGAAAGCAATGAAATTAAGTTCTATCTAACCCCAATAGATGGCAGGACACTATCCTTTCGTTAAAACCGTGTTAAAAAATTCCATGCCTTGTGGAATCGTCTCGTTCATAGCACCCACTTCGCGGGCGGAACAGTTCCGTCAATAGCACACGTAGGTGCCATTCTCCGCGCCGTCACAGTTCCGTCGTTAGCAGTGAAAGGGTTAAGACTGTAGATTTTATACAGGGTGTTAATGAATAACACCGACATATTTTACCTATGTATAGAGGATATATGAGGTGGTACGTTTCAAACCGTATTAAGTCAACCCACGGACGAAACAAAAATGAGTTTTATATGACTTCGTATAGTTCTGACTTCCGAGTATGCTTTATCATCCTGTGAAGTCTGTTTTCATCTAATTTAATTAAATCCCCTTCAAAATTATGCATAAAACTAAGTGTTCTTACATCCCTTGGTTTACATTGAAACAGTTTTTCTTCTCTCCTGAAAAATTTACAAAAATGGACTTAATACGGTTTGAAACGTACCTCCTCATATACAAGCAACTTTTATTAGGAGACTTTTGTTCTATAGATTTAATTTTTCCTGTTATAGCACAAAATCTCCTACGAATGGGCACCAGTAACTTCTAACATTTGAAAAAATGCAAAACAAAGGAACTTCGTTGTTAACACTGGGGTTAATGCAGTGGCAGCCAGTCATGTGATTAGTCTGTAAATTTTGCAGATTATGGAAACACTAAATTATGATAGAGGTGTTGATGATTGATTAAGAATCAGGTTTTATCAATCGCTAAGAAGGCATGAAGTCAATTTAATGAAACTTTTAACCCTATTTCGCTTCATTATTGACTTATGAGCACCAAATCATAATGATTTTAATGCCCTGTAGCATACATATTTTACATCATACAGCAAAAATCTCCTAATAAAAGTTGCTTATCTATATGTCTCCTCTATACACAGGTAAAAGTTTTCAGTTAACACTCTGTATTTTATACAATTTTATATGAAGGGCACAGGGGAAGAAGGCGGAAGGTCAACCAAAATCGGAAACTTAGTTATCAAGCGGGTAGCTGACTGAGCACTCTTTTAACGTTGCTTATGAAACCGGTGAAAAAGTGTAAGGTTTAGATAATAGCAGTTTAAATTTCACCCTACAGGGAATGAAGGCAGAATGTCCATATGTCACAGGGAATGAAGGCAGACAGTAGGGCGACAATGGCACTCACTGTTCTCTCTAACGCTATCCTTGTCCGAGGACCACACCAGCTTTGAAATGTTTCTTTAATGCAAGAAGAACATACTCGTCAATAGTCGCATGCTGAAGTATATTTACAAAATGTTTCAAGTATCAGTCGGAAACCAAAGCAAAGAAACGCTGAAATGTTGTATTATAATACTATTATTATTAGATTAATTTGGCAACACAGTCTGCCATCTGCTTGGATTTGAAAGTGAAAACTGCTATTTGCTCTCAATAACAATAATATAATCCAGCAGTCCGCAATTGGAAATGCCGGCAGGAAAATGACGTGACAGTTTGGCGCGTTAATTTCTAGGTGGTGTGATGTTACATTTATCCAGATCCTATTATTAGCAACTGTTGTCTGAAAATGGTAAAAAAAAAAAATTAAACTATTTTAATATGTTTAAAAAATTAAAACAGGGTTTATAAAAACGTAAAAATCATTGTCTTTGATTTTATGCGCCTAAGTGTTTCTGTTTTACTAACGACACAACCCATAGTTAGTTTGTTTACATGTAGAAATGTTTTTTTCGACTTTTTACTGCAAAAAAAATCAATAATTCCTGAAGTTTTAAGGAAAAAATCTTTTCTACTCCTTTAGTTTTTATAAACCTAATTATTATCTGCATTGCGTTTATTTTATTTTAGATTTTATCCCACTTTCAAAGGAGAAGTACGCAGATGTAAACCATTTGAAGAAATTTTGCTCCAGGACAGCTCAGACATTATATCAGTCTCTTCCTCATTAGGAATAATTAATGTAATTAATGTCTCATAATGTATTTAATGTTTCATTGCAATTTTTAATAACTTAAAAGTTATGTAAAAATGTAGGCCATGACCACATACAACATAACTATACTTTTTGCCTCCTATCTCAAAATGTTTGTGCATTTCATTGCATTTAACAATTTTTTTACATGATTAAGTTAATTTCAGAACTTTGTATTCACACCACGTGTACAAAACGCATTGTTATATAGAATCAAAATGTATTCTTAAATGATTTCATAGATCTGAGATTAGAGTACACAAACTTTAAAAATCATATCCTGCAAAACTTTGATTTATTGACATTCTGCCTTCTTCCCCTGTATTGTTGGACATTTTATTGCATTTTACAATTTTTTTTACATGTTTGAGATAATTTCAGAACTTTATATTCACACCACGTGTATAAAAGACATTGTTGTTACTACAATATGAAAATGTATTCATTACTGATTTCATACATCTGCGTTTAGAGTACCCAAACTTTAAAAATCGTTTCATGCAAAACTTTGATTTATTGACATTCTGCCTTCTTCCACCGTACCCTTCATATAGTAGATACATAATCTGCATTATACTTACTGAGGAGGCGCATGATCACAAGATGAACTTCCCGTTCCTTGTTCCTATCGCAAATGTTATTTGTGTCAGGCTGTTTCATTTTCAGTTCACTTATAATGGCAGTCAGAAGGCTCTCAAGACATGCTCTGTCTTTATCTTCTTCTCCATCCAGGTCTGATGTCAACATCAACACAACCTACAATTATCAACATTCCACGTCAAGTGATTCAATTTCCAAAGCAAGATATTTTGTACTCCCGCTCCTATTCTCACCTTACAAGAGAGTTCAGGAAACTGGTGATAACTGATAGCAATAAAGTGTTCTTGATATTCCTACAAACTAGTCTGGAATCAGTATGCAATGAAACAGAGCAAATGCTGATTTTAGTCATCTATTTCATGAAATCTGATGAATGTACTGTATTGTGAGATGTGTGCTTTGAAGGCTAGACTCTCAAAGTCTAATGTCCTTTGCATTGTTTCCTCTTCTAGGCTGCCAGAGCAGCACATAAACAGACTCTGTGACTGGCATTCAGTGGAATTTCCAGATCAAGTATCGGATAAAGCCACCTACAGAAAGGAAATTTAAACATTCAGGCTGCATTTGTGAATGAAAGTCAACGAAACCCTTTTATTCATGAAAAAACTGTAACAGGAAATGTTTTCCTTGATATGCTCCTCTCGCAGCTTGAAGAGGATAGTCGAGACTTCATTCTTCAACTACATTGTGATCCTTCACATCCACATAACTGAGACAGGAAATGTTTTCCTTGATATGCTTCTCTTGCAGCTTGAAGAGGATAGTCAAGACTTCATTCTTCAACTAGATTGTGATCATTCACATCACCAGGGCAGTATTTGGGACCACCTCAATGGTACATTCCAGCAACAACGGGAGGGACTGACCAATGTGATTTCTTCCTGTGGGGTTTTGTAAATGATATTTTTGTGTCACCACTTCCATAAAGCTGGATGACCTGCACATCTGCATCAGAGCAGCCATTGCTGAGATTGGCCCCACAGACTACAAACAGTTTGGCAGAAGATTGACTATCGGCTTGATGTAATGCATTACAAATGGTGCATACACTGAGCACTTTTAATGCTTCTACAAAAACTCTGAGAGTTCACCATTCGAGATACATGTCTCACAATACAAGACATTCATTAGATTTCACGCAATAAGTTACTCAAATTGAGAACATTTTGATTTTTACGATACCCACATAAGATTATAAATTGCACTTGATAGAAGATGCATTTAAAAATAGCATGAATGATCAATTGGTAGAATGATAGATTAGTTACCCAACTATCTTGGATGAAGAACTGATGCACTATTTTCAATGACCTCACCCTGTTATATGGGCTTAATAAAGGATAATTGGTTTATTCCCCCCTAGCAACAACACAGAAGGCTCATGTTTTCATATCAGATAAGAAACAAAAGAATCTGATAGGAACCTAGCAAGAAATTCTACCTAAAAAGAGATTATGGAGTTAGACGTAGTATTTGCATCTCACTCACACTTGTGTGACCTTTCATGTCTTTTCATATCCCACCAACTTTCTAATAATCCAAAGTGATAAAATTAATAAAATGAATGCATGGTCTTCGAGATTTTTCAGGTCTTTCTGATTGTGTAAATCTAGGTTAGTGGATCTTAACATATTCTTAAATTATATCTTCAGTATTTACTAATCTATGTAAGAACCTTTACACACTGGGACACTTGTGACGGACACTGCTAGTACAGTACAATACCAGTATAACAAACACCAAAATTTTCAGTATTCCAAAATTATGAATTGGCTCCTTCTCTTTTCCCTATTTAATACTAGCATGTGCCCGCGGCTTCGCCCGCGATAATTATTTGAAAAATTAAAAATCAATAGCATAATAGTTAAATCATTATATTTATTAACACCTAAATCACCTGGACTACATATCACGATTAGATAAGTTCGCCTGGTAAAAGCGACCTCAGATTCGAGTTCCTTGGCCCAGAATACCCCTGTATAGTGAGTTTCGTCCAAATGGAACAATGTTTGACCATATTTAGGCCTATATTGATTATCCCTCTTCCATGTAGGTTGAAAATTTACACAGTTATTTTTTTCCGGTGTATCCTGAGTAATATTGCCTCATGGAGAGATATTAATGGTGAGTGTTGAATGCTGAATGGAAATAGTTTAAGGAAGAAATAATAATAACTAACTGATTTAAAAAAGCTAGATGACATAGAAAGAGAAGAGAACTGGAAAAGTAAGATGGGTCTGCAAGTGTATGGACTGTGATGTGATAATAGGTTTGTTCGCAAAGCAAATCTGTGATTGCTTGAGAATTGGTTGTACTGCGCATGTCCAGTCTGTAACTTACCCGTGATTTGCACTTTGCGAACGGTTACAAGAATTTGGAATCGATAGTTTCTGCGTTTAATCGATATGATATGCAAATAAAATATATATTTCCCTTTAACATGTTATACATGCAATATACATCGGCAATATAAACTATATTTTGGGAAACTTTTAATTATCTTCCATTATTCATACATATAAGTAGCCTATGCTTATAAATCTGGAGCAAGGATTTGGAGGGAGGAGTCAGGCGCGTGAAAATAGGTTACTGCGCATGTCTCTGATAACAATTCATGGTAGAGCCTGCAAATTTCTCTTATAGTACAGAAACTGTCCGTGAGAGCTTTGCGAACAGAAGATTGAAATCAGAATCACGGATTCTCGCTTTGCGAACGCGTGTGGAGAAAGAGCGCATGCGCGAACGATTTGTTCCTGGTTTCTGACTGCTTTGCAAACAAACCTAATGTAACAAGAAATCACAGATGATGGAATTGTGGCAAACATTCATTTCTAAGGTCCCTTAAATTTCGTTATACTGGTATTTTACTGTACCGCCAATAGTAGCTACATGATAAAACAATTTATCATTGCTTTTGAGATTCCAAATAGCAGGTCAACAATCCACTTCACTTATAAAATCTTCAGTATTAATCAAATCTAAACTCATGGCTGGATAACTAGTTTTGCTGAGTCCGACTATACAACTCAATTATATATATACAACTTGCTGTGTTGGCAATCCGAAAATGCTGTGACTGTCACTTGTGTCCCAGGTGAATGCTTCAATTAAATCAATGCTTCTCTGGGAGTGACCATCACAAGTGACCGTCACATAAGTTCAGAGCCGACACTAGCCTACAGTGTCACTTGTGACTGTGCTCCAGTATGAAAACTCCAATTCAAACTAATGTATCTCTACCCGTGACCGTCACAAGTATTCCAGTGTGAAAAGGCCCTAAGTGAATTTGTGTATGATAAATCTCCATCTCAAGCTTTATCTTCACTATACAAACTTTTTATAACATTTTCAGAATTACAATACATCTTTCAGTAAAAGATATAATCATTGACTATCACAATTAATTCTTTATATAGGCCAATAAGATGAAAAAAAGTTCTAGTATTGTAAAGATGACGAGCATACCTGCATGAAGGGTATAGCTCTCACACCTCCAACTTCTTTCAGCTGAGGCACATACTGCATCAACTTCTCCAGTACTACGAGACGCAGAGCATGGAGCTTGGAGCTGCTCTCAGTGTCTGGTTCTTGTTCTGGTTCTGGTTCAAGACCATCCGGGTCTTGTGTCTGAAAAATAAAGAAGACATGGTCTCTTAACTGAATAGCCCAAGCATTCTCGAGCTTTTGAATTTTTGTAAGCCTGAGAAAACTCATGTAAGGTAATACTATGTCTCCTCTTTAACTTTAAAACCCTTAAATGAATGAATGAATTGAATGAATTTATTTGCTCTAAACAACTTTACATTAACCCACATTTTCCACTTTCGAAAAGGATCCGTACCTACCTTACAGTTTCTGACGGGTCCTTTTCAACACATTACAAAAATATAATATATCGCACAACAGTTCATCATGTCTCAATTTAAATGTTAACGTTTGTTTTCGTACACATGTGGGCCTGCACACTATTAGTTCTAGCTTACTCCACACTTTATGAACTGCCTAGCGTAAATATTCTACGGGGCACTCGCTAACATGTACAATGGACGATGGAGACGTGTGACTGGATATCATTCATATGTTGAATTATTAAACTCTCTTCCTGATCCCTATTAATTTTACTTTCCTGCTTTTAACTTCCACTGACACGCTGATTTCATTCACTAATTGTGGCTTCCCTAGCTACTTTTACCGTTTGAAACTTTTTAATTTCTTGCAGCTCCTAGTTATTATCGGTGTGTCCACATCATTGCTTCCACTGTTGATGTCACTTGGTGCGTTCTTGCTCCACGGCCCCCATGGAATCTGGAAGCGTTGTGTCACAGATGAGGTGCTTGCTTTGTCGCTCGGCTGAGTTGGTGACGTTGGTGCACGTTCCCTATGACTTCGCTGTCGTTCGTTAACCTGATCATCGGCACGCTTTCCTCCTGTTGCTCCACATACAGCTGTAAATTTCGAATGGTCGCCTTCTTTCCATTGCTCCTTTCCATCTTCAGTTTTTCCACTAATTTCCTCCTTGTAATTCTCTCCGTCAGAGATAGATCCCTGTTAATATATATTGCCGTCCCTTTCAATTTGTAAGATCACTTCAGTGTAGCAAAAACCACTTGCGTGGATGCACATTTCGCTACAATGACTCGTTTCCTGTAGTTTTCCTAACCCTGTGAGCCATAAGGAACTCCCATCCCTGTATCTGCACTTCCAATTTGTTTTCTAGTAGCTCGTGGACTTCTTGCAGGGCACTAATTCCTTTTCTCTCTTCTATCCCGTGGAAAACTAAATTTAGCTGTCATCTGCATTTTCTGTCTTCTCTATTCTTGACTTCAGTTGTTCCACTTCTGTCTTCATTCTTGCTATTTCCTCTCTAATTTCTTGTTTAACTTCTTTTGTTGCCCCATTTATTTTATTAACTATACATTTTCCATTCTTTCAAGGCTTTTGATGACCTCTTCAGAAACTCCTGGCCCTGGGTTCATTTCAACCCCTCCAATTATCAGCAACACTATAATCACTAGGGCCCACGTCACCATGTTAGATTGATCTTCTCTTACTGTTCCTTTGGTCCCTGCTCTCCTTTTTGACCCAAATGAGCCTATCCTCATTCTGTATACTTCAATTTCGTTAGCCATGTCCCTTGTGTCTTTTTTTCCTTATATCCATTCAGCACCTCTTCCACACGTCTGCACGTTACCACTGCTTGGTTAGAACTGATGAAAACCCTTAAATGTGTTTTTCTCGCATTGTGTATAATTAGTGGCCACAAGAGTGCAGACATGTGTAATTCATCTGTAGCAGGGAGAAGGAATCCCACCCGGTCTCAAGATTAGTAGAGAGGGTAAGGAGGAGTAACATGCTCATGTGATATAATACTATTTAAATTTATTTATTTACTCTGATGCAAAACTTGATACAATCTACAGGATTGATAAGTGGCATTGATGGATTGATAGTGATAGTGACCGAAAAGATTCAGATTGTTGAAGTTAATTCAGTTATTCACATGGCTACAAACAGTTGAAAGTGAAATTGTGTAAGAATAGCTAATAGCTAATATATATTTAGCTTACTACAATTACTGAACATTTTTCCTAGTGATTTATCCACTACTGAAAAATGCCCAACCCAGCTGGGAATCGAATCCGGGCCACCGGAGTGGAAGGCAGGCATGCTACCCACTTATCCACGGCGGCGGACTATCACAAGATATCCACATCTAAAACAATTCAGTATATACGAGGGAAAGTCAATAAGTATCAGCACTCTCTTTTTCCTCATTTTTCAACATAGTCCCCTTTCTTCTCAATGCACTCAATCCATTGTTGCATTAGCTTCCTAATGCCCTCAGAAAAAAATTTTTTCGGCTGAGTAGCAAGCCACATATGCATAGCTTCCTTCCTTCGTTTTTTTTTTTTTTTGTTTTTTTTGTTTTTTTTTTGTGAATCAACAAGTGGGACAAAAAGATGGAAATCTGACTGGATTGTATATTCTAACACCTCAAAACCCAATTTTGCAATAGTCTGAACAGTGTGGGTGGCGGTATGTGGGTGCACTTAGTCATGCAACAACTTTCAATCCATTCATACACAATTCATTACTAAAATGAAAATGGATAATTTTAGCAATCTTTGGTCAAATAATTAAGTTAAGGAGTTAAAGCATTATCAAAAAGTACAGCAATGGTAACACCTATTTGGAGCTATTAGCTTGTGACACTGAAGGTAACTTCATTATTTTAATCATGTACAAGAGGCCACCAACTGGTTACAAAGAAACAAGCAGCCAATATTTCAGATGCAATATGAACATTAAGCTGGCAGAGACAACCTGCAACTTCCGAGAATAATTCTATAGGTATTGCAGATAAATATTTTCATGAAATCATGTTCCCCCCCCCCCCACTTATTCATAAGAGAGAGCAGAATTTCTTGACTACCATTTATAACACCATCAATAAGGCAATGATATGAGGCAATGCAGAAAGTAAATGTGAACTTGAGAAAGGTATTGCACATTCATCCCTAGTATCTGGAACTCCTCATACTAGTACTTCTAATGAAAAATTTTAGACAGGAAATTAATTATACATAGAACTTTACTTTGTTAACTTGAGTCTTCTTATCAGAAAGTATAAAATATAATACATGCCACTTATTGTGATCACATTGGGAAGCAGCTAATCTGATAATATTAACCAACTGATAATAGTAGCGGAAGGAATTAAATGAAGGTTATATAAGATAATACACAATACATATAAGATAATACACTACAAAACAGAATTAAAAATATTTACTCATAAAATAATATGTAACTGTGAATCACTGAACCACTCATAGGCCAATACAGTAATAGGCTGCAAGCAACTATTTTTTCAACCAATAACAAAGTTTAAAATTTTTTTTATCTTCCTTTAGGAGTTTATTAAACAATACTCCAGACTCAGTTACAAGCTACGAGTGTTTTTGGAAGTCTATACTGATCTGTGGTGAACACATCTTTTCATTTTACACTGGCCATCACTATATGTCAACACTGTTATCTTCAAAAATCATAACCTGCAGCTTAACTGTGGGGTGGAACATGTTTTATTGCTTAAAAGAGAAAGTTGGGTAATGCCACCCCCCTCGAACTGGTCATCCTGTGAGCTGGGAACTGTATTGCTACCTCTAGTATAACACGATACAGTTGAGTTAGAAATGAAACCCTTACAATGAAATTTTGAATGAATTGTGATAACATAAACAAAATCTTTGATCACAATAAACAGCATTTTTTCAATGTATCAGTAGTAATCCATGCGGGAAATCATAAAAGTGATAACCAGGGCCCGGATTCTAATGACATGTCATCTTTTTATTGATGCTGCACAGACATTGCCAACTTGTAGATAAATCCTAATTATGGCCTCTAGATTACAGAAATACATTTTTATTAGGTCATTTTTACAGCAGAAGCCCCTACACCGATCACTTCAAAAGAAATCCAAGACGCCATCAAGACTACAAAGAGAGGAAAGGCAGCGGGACCGGATAACATATTCATGGAACATATCATTGAAACAAAAGATCTACTACTGCCAATATGGACCGACCTTTTTAATCGGTGCCTCTCAAGTGGATCAATTCCAGAAATCTGGAGAACGGCACAAATGACAATTTTGTACAAAGGTAAGGGACCAACCGAAAATCCCAACTCGTACAGGGGCATAGTACTACAGAACACAATCTTCAAGATTTTCTCAAAAATTTTAACAAAAAGACTAGCCAAGGAAGTTGATTTGCGTATCCCAGATTGCCAATTTGGGTTCAGAGAAAACAGGAGTACACTACAAGCAGTGAATTTCCTTCAAGAAGAAGCAAAACAGGCACTGAGACACAAGAGAGGAAAGTATCATGTGGTATTCGTAGATTACAGAAAGGCGTTCGACCTGATCGACAGGAGTATACTAATAAGGAAGCTTATAGGGATGCTGGGTGACTCTCACTCCCTAGCGAAAATAATTGAGACAATACTAACTCACAATTATATTGTCATTAATGATGGTGTTGTTCTATCAGAAAGAGTGAGACAGACGAATGGTGTACCACAGGGTGATCCCATGAGCCCTCTGTTGTTTAACATCATAACAGCAGACATTACAAACATCATTAAGGACCTACCCACAGTGAGCCTAATCATGTATGCGGACGACATGGCATTAGGGTCGCAACACAGAAAAGACCTGCAAACAGCACTTCAGAAGCTAGAAACATGGGCCTTCGAGAATAGCTTTGAGATCAACAAGGACAAAACAGTTCACATGGTTATCAGAAAAGGGGGAAAAGTAGCAGCGGACGACATCTTAACCTTGCAGGGAGAACCTCTGGTAACAGTGAAAAGTTTCCGATATCTAGGAGTCGGCCTACAAGCGACCATGTCGTCATACAGAATTCACATCCAGGAGAGAACAGCAGCAGCCACGAAAGCCATATATAGAATACAGAACATCAGCAGACTCTCCTTGTCCACAGCTATGACCCTCTTCAACGCAGCTATAATGCCAATAGTCACATATGGTATAGAACAAATATGGGAGCACCTGACGATCAGCGACCTGGCCAGAATAGAAGGAGTGAAAGCAAGGTTCCTGAAGAAAGTAATAGGAATTGGGATATATGCGCCCTCCAGGATCGCCTATGAACTAACAAGGGAATCTTTCTTTGTAGAGGAGCTGAAGATGAAACTGCTATTACCCTCCACTGAACCATATCAAGCACATCAAAAATCACGAGAGGAAAAAAGGAAGGACATCGACCCTGATTTCTATGGTATGAGCGCTATGATAGACCGGAAGTGGACGGAGGCGTGTCAGGACCAAAGGCATATCGTGACCAGACTCGCTACACATGGTTTTCACTACAAAATATGCAGAACCCAACGTTTCCATCAACCGAATGAAGAGTGTGTATGCGTGTTGTGTAACCAGAAATGTGAGCGTTATCATTTGATAGCATGCCCCAAGAGAGTAAAATCAATAAGAGATTACAGTACAGACTAAAATAATATGAACAAATGCTCTTTCGAGTGCTCCTTACTTATTATTATTATTTTTTGTCATTTTCTGCAATTTTATATTTTTAGAGCATTTATTTCAATTTTATGTCGTTATTTTGTCATTTTCGTGTCATTTGCTTCCTTATTTAGCCATTTTCATGTATTTACATTGAGTGTATTAACTTTTTTCGTAGCTAGCGGTGCTGTCTTTGAAGTGTTGTTCGTTTAATGCAAGAAGGAAAAATTTGGCGTTAAGTGTTGTCATGTCTCAGTCGGAAATGAGAATCAAAGAAACTCAAAAATTTTGTATTATATTACTATTGTTATTAGATTGACTTGGCACCAGAGTCTGCCACCTGCTTGGATTTGAGAGTGCAAACTACTTTTTACCCTCAATTGAAGGGCTCAGAGCCAAAGTGGGCCATCTCCACCAACACAAAAATGAGGTAGTCACACTTTGAGGAAGTGTTTTGAATTGTGAATCAAGTATTTAGTAATGTATTCCATGTCCATGGACCTCTCATTTGTGCAGGTATTGCAATACTTTATTTATAAGTAATTAAACTATTGTATTCATTGAACTTTACTCCTTGGTTTCTCCTTTTCTAAAAATGGCACTTGGCCCACTATGACTCTGAACCCTTCAATTAAACAACAATATAATCCGGTAGACCTCAAAAGAAACTGCCGAATTTTGACTCACCAGTGCCTCAGTGCCAGTATTAATTTCCGTGAGAAAAGATCATTCACAACATTACATTTATTTACAGTATTTACAGTTATGTACAAATTAGTCTATAACTTTGTGTCTACAATAATAATTTTTTATAAATAAAATATCAGTTTTAGGTCATATTTTATGACTATTAAGTCAATTTCTTTAAAATTTAGGGTCATTTTTCAAACAATTTTAGGTCATCAGAATCCGGGCCCTGATAATAAGAAAAATTTATCGCCAATCTTTGTGTTACATTCTCAGAAGGTACCTGACCCAAATACAAAATTTTGTTTTCATACGATTTTCCGTTCTGGAAATAGGCTGTTCACAGGCACACAGACACCCACACCGACATGTTTCCGAAAATAGTATTTTTGAATTCAGCAGATGTCAAAACGTGTTTTTATATTAAAAAGTCAACTTCGAATTTGGGGGTCGAAAACAATACTTCCTCTACCTATATACCTATGGTACGGCAGAGGAACTAAAAATTACACCACATAGAAAATAGTTATTTACGAAGTAAAACCGTTATAATAGAACTTAACAGGCAAGCACGAAATTAACAAATTGAGCGCCTGCGAGACAATATTTTTGAACCGTTTTATTAAATTTTATTACAATCGTGTGAGACAATATGGCTGCAGTGTTCATATATGGCTTTGGAAGAAACTGAATGCTGAAAACTACTCATAAATATTGTAATTAAATATTATTTAATGGCCCTATAAGGAATAATTTTTAGCGCCGAGGAAAGTTAATTTAACGCGCACATTAGCTCAGTGACTGACGAAGAGTAAGTTAGTACAATCTTATATCTGGGGGACAGGACATTGTGATCAGACACCCTCTCAGTTCTCAAACGGCATTCTAGTTTCTGTGCAAAATGTGACAGACAGAACCAACAGTGGAACTAGTACTAAGTATATTTCGTGGTGCGTGTGTGTTCATGTTCAGAATTATTACTGTGAATGTGAAGAACGAATACAGTAGATAGTTTAATAACTTATCCATTTTCTAGGAGTAAGGAAGAAAAAATCGAGATAAAACAATTGGGAAGGTCAACACCCGAGTTGATTATGAATCAAAAAGCGAAAAGTGGAGAAAAACTGCGTTTACAACAGAAAATTTCATAGGGCGGTGTATGAAAAGAGGTTATGAAATTAGGAATGCTCTCTTCTGTTTTCCTTGCTTTCTATTTGGTGATTCCAATTCCTGGAGTAGAACGGGATTAACGGATTTAGGACACCTTTGTAAGTTGACAAAACAACATAAAGATAACATTTAGCACATGCATAATGTATTAAATATTAGTTCTCTAGGCAGTGTGAATATTGGAGCACAGTTAAGCCAGGCATATCACGACGAAAAATTGAAACACAACCAAGAAGTGGGGGGGAAAAAAAAGTACGTACTTTAAAAAGTTAATGATTTCATTAAGTTGTGTGGGGCTTTTCAACTTGCTTTGAGAGGTCACGACAATCTGAAAATCCTTGCATCTTCTTAGGATTGATAGATTTCGTTTCGAATTTGGACACTGCTGTGCGAGAACACATGGAACTGCATGGACATCATTTTTCGAAATAGGTGAATGGCATGTGACGTTTCATTTTTTGTAAGTTCATACTGTAGCACACGCAAGGTTTTTTGTCACCGGCCGCCACTGTCTAAAAACCACATTCCTCCAAAAAGCATACAGCAGCAGAGAATTTAGATTGGCCCTGAAAAGGACTGATGAAATGGAAGGACAGAAAAGAGCCGACCCAGATGCTGATCGTCAACGACTCAATAGAGCTTTTATTCCTTTCTGCGGACCTGTCTCCTATTAGATTGGAAGGATTCTATGCAGACACAAGATCCAAACGGTGTTGCTTCCACCGCCAAAAACCAAAATCACCATAAGATCAGTGAAAGATGACCTAGGCCTGAAGTCTCCTGGGGTCTACAGCATCCCATGTGAGTGCGAGATGGTATATATTGGTCAGACTGGACGCACCGTGGCAGACAGATGCAAAGAACATCATAGGTGCACTAGACTATTCTATCCAGACAAGTCTGCAGTAGCACAGCATAGTATTGAGCAAGATCACAGACCAGACCAAGATCCTGGACAAGACGAATGGGTATATGGACCGGCTGGTTAAAGAGGCTATTGAAATCAGTCTCAGTAGCAACACCATCAACCGAGACAAAGGCCTTCCTCTCAGCGAAGCTTGGAAACCGGCCCTCAACAACTTAAAGAAGAGACCTGCATAACTTGTGTTCCCCATGACGTCTGCCTTCTCCTCTGACTAGGTGAATTTTGAACAAATTCTTTTTTGACGCTGCCATTGGCTGGAACTCACCAACTGCTCCGGTCTATACCCATATACAGGCCCTTTCGCCTTCTCTCTACCAGTTCCCAGAAGATGGACTCAGAGATGGAGTCTGAAAGCTTGGAGTTTTTTAAAACCTTGACTCGGCTGTTAGCACGTGAAGAACTTTCACATGTACTAATTATGTAAATGAAAAATATAGAACGTGAACAAAAATTATTACAAAGCTAATAAAAGAACACCAAAATGTTATTGATCATGCAAAATAATATTGTTTAGAGTTAGTTTTTACTTTACTTTTCCTTCTAAAAATGTCATTACGTTTTAATTGTACATTATACATTAATAAAAAATAATAAATTTGGGCCAAATAATATTAAAAACTGCATATACTTCAAAATGTTATTAATCATAAAATATCATTGTTTTCATCAATCTGAGGGTTTCACAGCCAGAATCTTGAAAGCTAGACATCTTTTAGGCTGAAGGCCATGTTCATGGGTGTAGTTTTCACTAGACATTCATTCCCAGCTGCGGGAAACTACTTCACTGGCTGTGTTTTCTCTTGCTTTGAAGTCTGACAATCACGCCTATACCAACAATGCTTGTTTACCTCAGGGTTGTGACGTCATTCATTTGTCATTTCTGTGGACTTATTTTTCATTGGAGGGGCTGTTGTGTTTGCTGTACGAATGGGAGCATCTCTCCTTGTAGCATGTCTTGTCTGAGTTAGTAATGGTGGAATCCATGTTCAGGTCAACAAAAAGAAAGAATTATCTATGTCTAGACATCTAGACAGCTATCTTGTGAAAGACATCCAACACCTGCTTCACAAATTCTGTATATTCAGATTAAATATTAAATAAATGTAACTTATTTTCCTCCACAGATGCCTGCAGTATCTTATGTAATATGCTGACAATAATGGATTGTTTTCTTAGCACTGCACTTCAGAAAATGTAATTTGATACACGGGTAATGAAGGCATGCTGTCTGCATGTACAGAGAAAACCGAGAGCCGGAAAGTACAGTATTATATTAACTAATATGACTTGTATGTTTCATCGAGTTTTGAAAACCACTCATGGTTACCTGTTCTGTAGGAACTTGAAATAACAGATTATGTGAAATCTTTCTTCACAGATGTATTGGTAGCATTATCTCATATATAACTCATTTCTCAAAATGCTTACTCTATGGAGATTTGGAAAAAAAAAAACTCTTGAATATTACAAGACAAATTTAAGATTTACTTTGTTCAGTTTTATATTTATTTATATGCATGAGACGAAAGTTGTGAGGAATTTTCCTGAAATCGCAAGTCATGAATGTGTATTATAAAAATGGGACAGATGGGACAACATTTTCATGGTCATCTAACATGTAATTTTACCCAAATCTAACATTAACAAATTTTCCACAGAATTTCAATGTATGCATGTACGAGGTCTGTTAGATAAGTATCCGACCTTATTTTTTTCTCGAAACCCTGAAGGATTTGAATCAAGCCCGCTTGCATGAGCCGACCTTGAACCTTCGTGCGCATGTGTGAATTTTTTCCCGCCTGTCGATAGCGTCTGTTGCTGGCAAGCAGCATTTGAGTGAGGTAGTGTCTAGTGCTCTCGTCGTTTTTTTCATTGTGACTCCTGGAATTTGGTTTCCGGGTTGCGCCCGTACACCAGGACTAGTCACCACTCATTAAGGTGTTCATGAGTCAAGCATGTCATGTGAGACTTCAACACGAAGTTGTTTTTGCTCTGCCGTCAGCAGCATCGGCATTGAATTTTGCTGCCAGTCTCTTCATGGCCAAATCTTCGGTCATAGTTGAATGGGCCGAAAAAGTGCTGATGCCCACCTCTTCCGCAATTTCTCAGATACTCACATGACAGTCCCACATCACTACAGCGTTCACTTTGGCAATGATCTGGTCATTTTGGCATGTTGATGGCGGACCGGAGCGTGGCTCGCTCTCCACCGATGTGCGTCCTTCTTTAAACCAGTTGTACCACTCCTTAATCTGTGTGATGCCCATAGCATCGTCACTGAAAGCCGTCTGAATTTTACGAATGGTTTCAACCTGGCTATCGCCCAGTTTCAGGAAAAATTTAATGCAATAGCGCTGCTCCAGACGTTCCATCATTTTCCTAACAATGAGAAAACGACGAGAGCACTAAACACTACATCACTCAAATGCTGATTGCCAGCAACAGACACTATCTAAAGGCGGGAAAAAATACATGCATGCGCATGAAGGTTCAAGGTCGGCTCATGCAAGCGTGCTTGATTTAAATCCATCAGGTTTTCGAAAAAAAAATAAGGTCGGATACTTATCTAACAGACCTCGTATGTACTGTATTTTCCAGTATATTAGACGCATATTTTTACCCATAAAATAGGCCTTAAAAATGGTGTGCATCTTATATAACGAAGGTACAGATTTATTTGTATGTTTCCTCTCAAAGTCTTCCATGCATCGCTTTCACTTCCAAGATCTTTATCGCGCACACTCCTTTGATATGCTGAGACCTTTGATGAGCCAGGTAACTTAATAGCACATGAAACCTTCTCACACAATATAAATAAAGGAATCCCGCTGAAGTGATCTCACTCAAATTATCAAATTATGTATACAGTGTGTTTCTCAATAGTTAGCTGTGGAATGTTCCTACAGAATTGTTCATACACCACAAGCAACCAATTGTGAATTTTGTTTTTCCTGAAATTGTGTTAAATTTTAAGGTTCATCTTACACAAAGGAGCATCTTATAAACCAGAAAATATATTTTCTGGTTATTTAAGAACAGTTGGTGTAGTAATCCTGAGGCTTTCACGGCCAGGGTCTTGACAATTGTTCTTTTTTTTGGGCTGTAGGCCATGGTCAAAGGCTTCTAACTTGCCAAACGTTTCGTTCCCACTGTGGGAAACTTCTTCAGTGGCTGGTGACCAGTCGGAGTCTCGGTGCTGAATGAACTGTCTTCTGAGATGCAGGGTTGCTTATATATCAGCGGAGGGCATGGCTTGCCTGGTTGCAACTGCTACCGTCCCACCAATGGGAGTGTTCATAGTCGGATGGTTTTTTCTGTCTTGTCTAATGCGGGATTTCAAAGCTGGGAACCACAATTTAGGGAGTTTAAGTCCTTCTTCTTTTTATTGAAATTATCTTTGGTCTTGTAAATTTTGATTGCTTCCCTGTTAAGCCTGGCATGGTATTGTGCAGTTCTCGCCAGAACTTTCGTATCCTGGAACCCAATCATGTGCTCGCCGTCTGTAAAGGCGTGTTTGGCCATAGCTGACTTATCTACATGTTCTTGGTGGCAGTGGGCCTTGTGTTCTTTTAGTCTGGTGGAGATATGCCTCTTCGTTGTTCCAGTATAGGATTTTCCACATGAACACTGTATTTGGTACACTCCACATGTAGAAAGTGGCTCCAGTGGGTCCTTAACCGATCTTAACGACTCCCGAATTTTTCTTGTCGGCTTGTAGATGGTTTTTATGTTGTGTTTGGCCAACACTTTTCCAATGCTATCAGTCACATTATTTAGGTAGGGAAGGAATGCCATGTCAATTATAGGTGCCTCTTTCTGTGGAGCTTTTTTTTCTTTTACGGGTAGCTCTTCTTATGTCTTGAATACTATAGCCATTTGCTATGAAGGTCTCATTAAGATGTTTAATTTCTTCCTTCACACTGCGTGTGGCATGGTTCATTAAGGTGTTGATGAGTCCTTGTTTATGTAGTGGATGATGGTCGGATTGTTTATGCAGGTATCTATCGGTGTGTGTAGGGTTTCTGTACATGCTATGTCCTAAGGAGCCATCGGTCTTGCCACTGATGAGAACGTCTAGAAAAGGGAGTCTACCTTCTTTTTCCTTCTCTATAGAAAACTGTATGTTATGATTCTGGTTATTCAGAGGATTCATCAACACCTCAATGAACCGTGCCACACGCATATATGATCCTGACAGTGGAAATGAAACGTTCGGAGAGTTAGAAGCCATTGACCACGACCTACAGCCTGAAAGATGAACAATTGTCAGTTGGTATAGTGTTACTTAGGCCTGTATCATTTGTCACACAGGAGACATGTGACTGTAGTGATTAAGCAGACATAAGCCAATTCAAGTTGAGATGTGATCAGTTGCAGCTCGTGTATAGGCACTGTGGAACTGCAGCACTCCCTATTTCCACTTGATATTTTTTATAACATTTAATATAACGAGTATTTTTTTCTTCAATTCTTTCTTCATAGTTGTACAATATATAATCCTTAAGCTTAATGCCAGTAGCCATCCCTTAATTTATTAAAAAATAAAATAAAATCTTTGTATGGAACTGTGCACTCCACAGTTCCAGTGGTGTGGTGTTTGACTGTTGTGCACATGTGGACATAGGAAGGTGCATGCCGCGGCTGCACTTCCACAGTGCCGACCCTGGCGCATTGGTGGAAGGTAGTGTTTTTTTATTTTATTAATTAATTAATTAATTAATTTTTTTAATTTTTGCTCCACATGTGTTGTGCTTAAAAACCATGTACCATATTCTTGAATGTGATAAAGTGTAGAATTAGATTATTATCTTGTTTTCAAATATTCTATTTGATTAATTTTCTTAGTTCTTTTATTTAACAGAAAACTTTAACCATGGCAGATCAAGGAGAAAATTATTGATGCTTTTGCGGAAATTAAAACAAGAAGAATGGATTTCATTTTTAAATGAATAGATCAAGCTTGAACTGTAACAATGTAGATTAAAGTAAGTAAAATATATATATATATATATATATATATACATACACATATATATTGTTCTTTTAAGGTTCTATCAAGTTTCTGAATAAATTTTCTTTTTATACGTGTATGTTTGCTTTTACACAATTTTAAAACAAAGCTAAAATTTTCTCCAGCAGCACCCCCACTAATTTTAGCCACTGGTTGTGACTGAACTCAGAAAGCCAGGTTTGTCTAAATCACCTTCTGACCACAAAGTTTCAATGTTCCTTTTGGTCTTCAGTGTAATGTTATTTCATTTTTGCAATAGATCTCATACATGATGGATTTTTATTGCAGGGAATTTTATGTTTCACTACAATCTTAAGTTTAAATTTGTTCTGAGGGGGAGGTGGAGTAATTTGTGGATTATGATATTTAAATCAAGTTCTGCATAAATAAGCCTGAGCATCCTCAGTAAATGAAGTACTGCCACAACATTAAGCACTACAAGGAAGAAGGCTGCGCGGAAGACCAAAAAGGAGATGGGAGGAACTTTTCAAGGATAAAGTGGGCCAACAATGGACCAGGGTAGCCAAAAGAAGAAACGAGTGGAAAGAACTGGGGAAAACCCTGAACAATACGCAAGACTAAGTGCTCAAGACCAAGTGTTAAAGTTCAAGTGTACATGACGCTCAAAATCACGAACAACTTCACTAGCGCGGAGTAGCTCGCCGTGCTAGATAAGAGGAGCTAAACCCTTCTTAGGAGGCCTTTGCCCTACATGGGACACGATAGGCTTATTTTATTTTTTATTTTATTATCTATGGTATGGAAATTTGGTGAGCAATCATGAATTCAGGACATGAACATGAGACTTACTGAATAGAAGTTTTGTACTCTTGCTTGGATTCGTCAGGGTCAGAAGCACAAATAATGTAAATGATAATCTTTTCATCCACAACAATTAAATCGTTCTCAAGTTTGAATTTATAAAACCAAAAGTTCAAGAACATTACTTAAGTTGTAACTGCAATGCTGAATGAGGAAGTAAGATAACTTTATGTTTATAATATTATTAAAAAACTTATCTCAATTCGCACACAGTTAGAGGCATTCAGTGCAGTATCCACTGATGCAGCATGGCTGCACACAGGAGGCAAAACTGTCATGCATGGGTGTAAGATTGTAACCTTCCAAATATGCTCAGTTGAAAACACCACTGAATTAAATAATAATTTTTATGTACATGGGGTATGTGGTGGTGTAGTTGGTGTACAAACTGGAAGGTTCTGGGTTCGATCCCTCGAGATTAATGGGATTTTTCAATTGACCTAATCCTTCTGGTAGCACCTTAGTCCTGGAGTCAATTAGCCTCTTAACAGAAATGAATATCAGGAGCAATCATGGGGGTAAAGATGGCCAGTGCCAGTGCCACCTTATCTAAAATTCTTCTGGAACCCTAAGGTGTATAGAGATCATTTTGCTTTTACTTTTACCTATTTAAAATACATTCAGTTCAAAACTTCATTATTATTTATTACAAAAATTTAGTACAAAGGTATTTTGTTATGTTTTCTGCTTCGTGATTGTTAGTCATTTGTGGCCCATGAGGACAAAAATTGCATATATTGAAGAAAGTCTTCAGTTAACTTAAATAATTTATTGTTGTGCATTCTCTTGTATGAAGTCTTCTTCCAAGCAGACTGATACCAATTCATATTTCATACCACTAGAAGAGGACAGCTATGTTGTGCTAGCACATTAATGAGAACCCAACAAAATATTTCATGCTCCCCATGCAACAAGTCGGTCAGTCAGCAATTAATTGCAAGACGCCCAAGATCTGTCAACATTTTTCAACTTTATAACCATTTAAATATTCACATGCACCTTCCTACTAAGACACTTGAATTAAATAAAAACCTGTTTCAGAAGATAACATTCTCCAAAGATAGATTTTGTTGATATATATATATATATAAAATTGAATTTATAATAATATAATATTTTGCTTTACATGAAAAGCAGGATTTCAATACCAACTGAGAGTTTGAGCTAGGGTGCATCCCTTATTAGAAGCAACGCTACAAAAACCAAGCAGTAACCAGTCAAGATGTAATAAAAAGCTTGTAAAAGATTATCTAGGATCCAAATGATCTTTGACTGTAAGCAGATGTTTATGTATAGCATAAGGAAGCTGCATGATACATGAACTATGCGCTGGATGATTCATGGAAGTGGTTCTCAAACTGTGGTATATTAACACTTAGGTAGAGTGAAAAATAATATTGTACAGTAACATTTCAAAGAATATTCAATAAACAATAAATATTCAAACTTTACTGAATTAACTTGTTCAAAAGGGATAATGATTTAATAAAACTAATTTTCATTACTATCAATGATAAATATTTATTTGCAGGTAAAATTTTACAACTACGAACTTCAAAAGGTGAAGGTAAAAGCCAGTAAAATGGATAAAATGCTTGAGCAAGCCTGATGAAAGACACAGACTTAACTGAAAAAATCTATATTGAAAACAGCAATTTTAATAAAACTGAAGAATCTAAATAACTTTAGTGACAAGTAATCTTACAGTTGACATCTCAATTAAAAATTTCAATTTAAAAAAGTTTTATAATGCAAGCAAATAATTCCAACAAAGAGACAATTTTAGATGTTCTACTTTTTCTGTAAAACATTTTACGTAAAAGTGTTTTAATTTAGTTATATGTCAATATGATATAGGCACAAGAAATTTAATCAGAGATGGAATTTTTGTGTCAATACTCTGATACTATCATTCTTCAAATAAAATAGTAAAATCCAGTAAGTTTGTAACAATAACATAATCTCAGTTGTACCGCATGTTTTATTGCCCTGGTGCAAGATTTCTTAAGAAAACTGTACTTCAGACTACTGACATCTACAGAAATTTGGAATAAGTTCTCTTTTGTTATGGGATCAGTAGAACTATACACAGGCCTGATTTTCTCCTTTACCTATTTACATGAAGTTTTGTAACTTTTAACTTCCAGTATGTACTCTTTGTGATCACTTTAAAATCTGTTACGCCTGGCAAAATTATATTATTAATTACAAATTTTTGCGTTCTATTAAGATAGTATCGAAAAAGTATCCTGCTTGACTATAGAAGTGTCGTTCAACAATGTTACCCCTGGAGTATCAAGGGTATTGAGATATCAAAAGTATCGAGAACCCATCTCTGTAATAAGTTTAAAACAACTTTATCATTTTGATGTAAAGTTTGTTGAATTTAAAGGGCTGCTAATAACAATTTTAGAATACACACTTTTCCAAAATTAACAATAGACTAGCTATGAGATGCACAAGTTTTTATGTGTATACCAGTCACAATTAATACATATAAAAATGTAGTATAAAATTATAAACTCCTGTTACTACACATTAAAAAGGTTAATAATGCATCCTTGTCTTGTTGTTATTATTATACTAATATAGTCTAAAATAATTTTTGAGTAGCCTATTAAGTTATAAATAAATTGTTAATTACCTACATATTGTTTAAATATTAAAATTATGACAAACTCTCTAGATTTATAAAACAGAACACTGTTAATGTATTTAAAATTGTGTAGAAGTGGTTAAAATGGTTAAAAGTTCAGTAGTAGTTCATAATATCTGTAAAATCATCATTTTTAAAATTTAACAATAGGCCTAAAATTATCAAGTAATTTAAAAATTACATTAAATTAATTATAATTAAAAACCATGAGAAATCTCTGGAATAGTAAAACAGATCACTGTTGGAACATATAAACTACAAAAAAGTAAAATAAGTTAAATTGATAAAATATAACAAAAATCTTATTAGAGAATGTGTCAGTAAATTTTTTTAAAAGATTCATAAAATAACAGCCCTAGAAGAGTGTTTTCTTCAGTCACTTATTTTCACCCTTTAAAGTGTTAGTAATATATCGTAGATGTTATTGGGATGTTTTATAAACATGAACATAATGTCAATTGTTCTCCTCTTGTGCTAGCGTCATCTATCATTAATTTAGGAAACATTGTGTTGAATCAGCTTTGTTTGGTTTATCATTTTGAAATGATTATAAACGAATGGATTAAACAGGATTAAAATTACATTTCTTGGAGGGTATACTGAACATTTATAAAGACTTTAGGGAGTATAATACATAAAAAGTTTGAGAACCGATGAATTGTGGAGATGTAACAGCAGTGTTTTTTAAGCATATGCAGATGTTCCAGTACACACCTGGAATCCGGCCGGTGCCCCAAGGGAGCTGGTTTCGCTTCGGGCCCCCACGAGAGGCTCCTGCATGTTATCTCCATAGGCGGAACTACGGCCTGACACATTGTGTTCCCCAGTAATGCTGTCCACTCCACTACCACCACTTTCTGAGCCTGCACTGCCTCCCTGCACAATATACAAACTCAATTAACCCACTAGGGCATTGCGCAAAGCTTCCTTCATTCCTATCATCAAGATCTGCATCGACCCTTCCACACACACACATCACTGCACAGTAGTTCTTCAAGCCATGGACTCATTAAATTATTTTTATTATTGTTATTGTTATGGTTATTATTATTATTATTATTATTATTATTACATTTATTCATTAGTGACATCAGTTTTCAATTATATGTGACCTCAGGGGTCCTGACATCATGTTACATTTTCTAAAGAAGATGAAAAAATTGTATTTTAGAAATTTAAATAAATTCTAAATAAATGTTATAAAGTTGATCAATAGTAAATATGGTACTAACTTACATCCTAGATGCATATGGCATCTTTTTCGTAGGTTTTAGGCTTAAAGTCCTTATACATTTCCGAGCCGAAACATTTGCTAACTGGTTGCAAGCCTAAATTTTGCGAGATTGGGATGGTGCTCTGAGCGTAAACTGCTCACCACGAACTGCTTCGTAACGGTTTTTCTGGCAACCACAAAGGATTTTTCAATTCAAATTGGGTCATGGATTGCTAAAGGTTCACTGTGAAAATAATTTCAATTAATGATCCACTAGCAGCTTGTGAACCGTTCGGCTCCTAGATAAACTCACAACTAACATTGGACTGTAAATGCACGTACAAAGGGCATGGCAATTATTGAAAATAATAATTATCTTATAGGTCTGCTGTTTGCTCCCCAAATATCATGTCAGAAGTTCAAGAAGAGACATCCAGTGTTGCTGCATCTTGAAAGATTGCAGAATGAGCGTACTTGTTTTCTTTTTATATATAGCTTAGGTTTCAGTTAGCAGCCAGCTGTCAGGTGTGGTTGAATAATTAAAGGCGCATTTAGACGGGCAATATTTTTTTTTGCAGAAACATATGGCGGCAATATATATTTGCCAAGTGTGCCATGAAATTTGGGGAATATGTTTAGAATACCAGCAAGTGTAACTATATTTTGCCAACACTATTTCCTGAAATCTTCGTTTTGTTTTGAGAATTGCTGAGGGTTGCCGAATTTTCCATATGAAATGACAAATGTGAAAATATTGCCAGATTACTCTGATTGCAGATGCTATATACATGAATCTGCTACTCCGTTTTGTGATTTCCAAGCCAAAAAATCTTGGAGTAAAGTGAAATTAATCGACATGGCTGATCTCGTAGCAACAGGGATGGTATCCTTTCTTTGAAAACTTCAGGTCCGAAATTTCTTGCTTGTCTAAATACCTTGTTGCCCTTCCATTCAGTTCCTTTACATCAATCTTTTTGGCTAGTATTGATGAAAAATGTGTTGCCCGGGAAATGTTGAGACAAGTAAAGAGTACACAATTCCCAAGACTGATGAACATTATTTCATTGCCTGTCTAAATGTGCATTAATGCAACGTCAGCATGAGAAAGAAGGGAACATTCTGTTGTTAGGTATACATTTGTTCAAATTATAGTATGGCCCCTTAATTCTGGAAATGTACAACTGCTGCCCTAGGCTGCAGCCTATTACTCAGTCTATTGGAAGAAATGGCCGTAACTACTGTTCAGACAGTGGCGTAGGAGGGTGACAAAATAAAAATGTGTCTTTGTAAGTAAAAAATCACTCAAGGGAATATAAAGAAAATAATATTATTATTTAAAACAATGAAATAAGTTTAACAACTTTCTACAAGTCAACATGCGTATTGAAACTTCTTTTAGTTTTAAATGCAGTCAACAAAGGTAATAAAACACGGCTGAACTGGCTGCTGTGTTGATACGAACAATAATATTATTGTTGGGGGAGGGGTGTTTATTTCTGTCGATGCTTGTCTCTACAGTTTTATTAATTTAAATGAGACTTCAACAATCGGTGATATTTTATATCACTCAACCAATTCTACCCGCTACGGCAGTCATGACTTTGACGAAAATAAACTTCGAATGTGAGTTGACTCCGAACTCTCCTTCAATCTAGATTTTGAACTGGGATGTGCGCATATTTAAGAATAGATTATTAATAATACAGTTCCGTAAAATAGTTACATTACTTGTTTATGAAATTTATTAGGATCAACCTATAAAAAAAAATGATATATAATTAACATAACTTCCTCTGCCCAAATAAAAGTTAGCATCCCCTTAAAAATAAGAGAAAGTTGTTGCCAATATTCGTGTCACATCCCCAAAAGGTACCTAACCCAAATACAAAATTTTGTTTTCGTACTATTTTCCGTTGCAAGAGGCCGTATCGCAAAGAGCGCGTATTCAGAGTGGGTGGCTTATAACTACCCTTCAGAGAATTATTTCGAAAAAGTTTTTCAAATAAAAGTTTTAGCTCTTAGCATAAGCAACCCATGTGCAAAATTTAAAGAAAATCGTTAGAGCCGTTTTCGAGAAAACTTTATGTAAAAATAAGGAAAACTTGCCTCCAATCTTCGGTTCACATCTTGAAAGGTATCTGACATAAATACAAAATTTTGTCCTTTTATCAAAATTTATCTTTCCAAAATTCGAGATTTCGCTTGGAAAACAAAATATAACAATATATTAAAAAAACCTCTGAAAAAATATAAATTTGCACAATTTCGGGAGTGTATTTTGGCCTAAATGTTCGCTTTATTAATGGTAACACCCACAGTCGGTCGCTCACGAAAACTATGTTTTTCTGTCTATCTATAACGTACTTTAGATTAATAATAATAATAATAGTAGACCTAATAATAATAATAATAATAATAATAATAATAATAATAATAATGTGTTTGATATGTATTTCCTTAATCCTAACAAAATTGGCTGAATTAGGTTAACTATGTCTTATTTGCACCATTGGTAGCACTGGTTACAACATGGTGACAACATGGTAACTCAAATCGCTTTATGGATGATTGATTCATAGTATACCATGATTTCGGAGCTTAGTTTTGTTTTTATATAACAAAATAATTATTACTAATTTTGCATAATCCGTTGAGTTTACGAGTTACATAAGATAAATTCGTTGCAGCTTCATCTATCGATAAACTCTTAAACTCTCATGGGATTACCTTTGACTATCCAAAAAATAACACTTAGAACTGTTCCATCTTTTAATAATTTAAATGGGGGGAGTGGTGACAAGAAATTTTCTGCACCGGGTACCACTTAAGCTTGCTACGCCACTGTGTTCAGAACATTTTTCATGAGAAATTGTTTCAAATCAAAGTTATAGGTCTTCGGGTATGCAAAATTTAAACAATTTGTTGGGACAATTTCTGTGAAAATTACAACAACAAAATTTCATATAAATATGAAAGTAAGAATAAGAGTTGTTGATGTGTAGTAACATCCCTAAAAGATAGTTAACACAAAAATAAAATTTTATTGTATAAATGGACAGACACATAGGAAGACAGACAGACAGATTTGTTTGACAAAATTATATATTTTTTAAACTCAAAACCTCAAAACATGGTTAACAATAAAAATGTGAACACAGAATGATGGTCAAACACAATACTCCTCTACCTATAATATCTACGGTATGGGTAGTGGAAGTTAAAATAAACTTGTCAGAGAAAGGAAGAACTGGAGAGTGCTACCCAAAAGAATTATAATGTAATTCTGAATTTTAAAATAATACAAATTCATACACTAACAAGAAAAATAAGCATAAATCCCTGTTATGGAACACAAAATTTGAAAAATTATAAACTGAAGAAATCCAGTAACAGAAAATTTTTAGAAATGGCAAGACCCAATTCCATTCAAAATATTTGAGAAAACTAATGAACTTAGATCTGATTCTGGCGAGGCATAGAAAATGGCCCAGTCTAATATTCTGTTCATCCCTATAGCTTACATAGAAGTTTCCTTTTCACTAGTGTGACTTATTTTTGTGTCCATGGCATGAAGACCTAAGGAGTGAAATGTGATATGTTCAAAGAAGGATCTGAACATGAACCTACCTGGAGATAGCGCTAATCTTGTTGAAAGTAGCAAATATTCAAGAAAGTGTTCTGAAGTTTGATGTGAAGAGCAACCATAGTTAGTACTCTCCCTGGTCTAGTTCAATAGACTTCAGAGGATTTTTCAAATTGTCTTGTTTTGCTGAAAGATTTTCAAAATATCCCTTTTCAGGAATCCATTCCTCTTGTTAAATCTTGTTAGCCTGATCAGTAGATTTTGGAACATTTTCCAAAATTGCAACGAAAAAGTTATTTATTTTCTAAAAACATCTGACACTCTCCACACAGGATTGCTTAATTATTTTCTTTATTAGAAGCTGCATGAAGTTTTGACAGATTTTGAGATTTAAAAAAAGAAAATCCTAGACATCTTATGAAATATCTTGAACAATCAGAAATGTTACTGCTCTATGTTCACAATATTGTACAGAACTAATGAATTAATACCTGCAGGGCCTAATTGAATATTATATTTTTCAAGAGTGTCTATTTAGATCTTGAATGAAATGCAAGCTTGTTGCCAGAAGTTGATGTAAGCGTACAGCATATCATTTGAAGTAGGATGTTCTATTTTAATATAAAAAAAATGTCTTAAGTCTTTTATTTAGTACAGTTACTTAAATGCTCCTTGCTTCCCCCACCAGAAAAAAAAAATTGCCAAAAAGATGGTGGATCTTTTTCAAGTGAAATATTATGCGCAATACATTTTATTGTACATGACATCCAAAATCAATATAAATTCACATTTCAATAACTTCCACTAGAGTATGTTTTGTTGCAACTTTATTACACAAGGGAGTCCTTTTCCACATTTCTCCAGATAATCAAGGTTCTACAAACAGGGCAGGACAAATACCAAGTGAAAGGTTACCATGCACCTAACAAACTTGTGTCACCTAAAATTTTCCCTACATGATGAGAGATAAATACATTTCTTACAGCTTTCCCATTTCGGTATGATTGTCAGATTTCAAAATTATTTAAAAAAGGTTGAAAATTACATCTATAATCTTATGTACACATTCCTGTTAATAGGAAGAGTGTATGTATGTATGTATGTATGTATGTACTACCCGCGCGCCACTTCTTGGGCGCTGGATTTATGGGGAAGTGAGGGTCGGGGGGGAACAAAACATAGCTAGTCCACCAATCTTTCTGCAGTGTTGTCAACCAAAGAAATAACATTCCAGCAGAATCGCGCGTATGGTATTTTATGTAGTGACTTTAATATACAACGATTTTAATGCAGTCCAATAATATAACGTGGTGACGGTATTGCGTAACAATTAATTACACGTCATAAGCGTTTGGTTATCAAATAAGTTATCAAATAAGAATATTATACATAATATAGGCTCAATATTTTTACACTGGATGACTAATTTTAAGCATAAAGAAGAGTCTTAGCAGAACATGCTTCACCATTTCGTGTTGTAAAACGTAAGCGAGATAAGGCATCTAAAAGTGGAGAATACCATAGGCCTAAATTTTAAACATATTTAATACGTTTTGTGAAAAGTTCGCTCAACTTTCAGTCCATGAAATTGACATCAGAGTTCACGGGATCGTCAGAAATTAGCACATACGGAATTCTTAAAGAGGTGAGGAAAATGTTGGATGTACAATGAAGTGTTTGTGAAATCAGCAGTTTGAAAGGTTGTATACTTCGTGTTTCAATGTTGTTAGCTTTACCTATGAAGTTGAACGAAACCTACCGAATGAGGACTAGGGAGCCGAGCGCCCAAGAAATCGCGCGCGGGTAGTATGCATGTATGTATATTATTATTATTATTATTATTATTGAATTTCCAAAAATACAGAACCGTATTTTACCAGTTGGTAAAATTAAAATAAGGAAAATCTGAGGTACTGGTGATCAAATCCGAGCCTGCAGATTCTGCGACCAGTGACGCTAACCACTAGACCATGCAGATATTATTAGCATGAAATCGCTTCAAAGTCTTTTTTCAGATTCCCAAAGAAACTTTCCTGTATTCAGCTGCAAACACTATAAGCGACCTCTAATGCACATCTCTCAATTTTCTCTTATTCTACACGTTAGGTCTCAATAATAACAGTATTGAAAGAAAGATATTATTATTCGGAACTGAGCAGTATAATAGATAACCATGTCTCATTATCAGACACCGGTCATACCAAATGATTTAAAAAATGAAGATTAAAATCTACCATACTAAAGGTATAGTCAATACCTCAGTGGACTAGAAAGCTAGCCTATGGAATGAAGGGTTGCAGATTCGAACACTGTGTGGCAATTTTTTTCATAACATTTTTCAAACATTTATACTTTAATTTTTAGAATTAACTGACATGTATTTTTTTTTTTTAAACAGGGCAAAACATTGTAATACAATGCACAGTTTACCAGCTTACTGGGTTAATAAATTTAATATGTGAATGTTATATTTTTAACATATTTAGGGTACATATTTAAAGGAAAATTTTAGGTCCCCTGCACGGACTCATGGCTAGTGTCACTGGCTATAGATCTGTAGGCCAGGGTTCCTGTAGGCCAGGGTTCGATCCCTGGTACCTCCTCGGGTTTTCTGAAGTAGGGAGGTCTGGAACGGTGTGCACTCAGCCTTGTGATTCAAAATGAGGACTACTTGATAGAGAAGTAGCGGCTTCAGTCACAGAAACCACCATTAACGGCCGTGGGTGTCAGCATGCTCACCACATGCCCCCAATCCAGCCATCTGCCTATGGTAGATGATGCAGTGGTCGAGTGGTAGGCCTAGTCCCTTCAGGGAAGTAGCACCACAGAGTTTAGATTAGTTTATAGTAACATATACACTCTCTCTCTCTCTCGAATCCTATGCCCCCATGTTGGAGGTTTCTGTTTACCGATGTGAATTTTGTTACACTTATTTTCCTAGAGAGGGCAGAGGGACAGGTGGTAAGCCCATCGCCCCTTAAGTAACATATACTGGTACTATTTAAATACTGAATTTATATACTTATGCTTCTTACTGTAAAATAAACTGTTGAAGCTCTAAAAAAAATTATAATAGTGGAAAAACAAATTGAATCTACATTTATCTCATTTAGAATTTTAATTTATGCAATAGTTTTCTACTTTATCCATCAGTTTATGGACCAAGTACAGTCGGTCAAATAAAAAATGTCGGGCGGTATTTGATTAAGTATCACGAACGAGCATATGCACATGTACAGGTAGACTTAAGGTTAGGTTCACACCTGCCTCTTGTCTCTCCATGTATTTTCTTGATTATTTAGTCAGTTTTGTTCCAAAACGAACATGTATAGAAGGCTGTGGCTATATGTCTCACATCCGCCATATTCTTGGTTGCAAATTCTTATAATATTAATAATTAATAAATTTGCAAGGAATATGATTATTCAAGGAGCATTTTTTAAAGATTTTATTTTATAATACCGGTACTTGCAGTGCAAAATCAATAACTTACGTTCAGCTTCTGCCACCAATCTAGCATCGAAATACATGGCCGGCCAGATCCACGATTCCTATGAAAACTTCCGGTCGCATTATAGTGAAGTACCCACCTCTTTAAGAAATATGGAACCTTCTCGCTGCTTCAGAGGCCGAAAAATGCAGGTCAATTACAGCCCTAACTACACTTTCTCTCAAGCTAGCATTTGTATGTGGTGCGATGACAAAGCAAAATGAATTACGACAATACATTAAGTTAGATATCGTGTATTGCGCTTTCCGCGTTTTTCATTTTTCCCTCGTTCATTTCTTCCCTCCTGTCGCATGGCCTCATATGTTCCGAAAATGACCTGTATTTTATGTTTTTTATAGGAAACTTGTGAACTAATGCGATAAAACTTTAATTTTAACTGCATACGAGTCCCGACGTTTTTTTATTTGACCGACTGTACATGCTACATTATATCTCCAATTCTAAGGGAAAAATTAACATTGCATTAAAAATTGTCATTCTTTATAGAATATAATGATTTACATATTCAACTTATGGTAAGCTATTTGCTAACAGTTGCCAAAAACACAAAATCGCGATATCTGTTTGCTTTATATCCCCCTGAAGGAGGGGTTGGCTGAACCAGTAAAAAAGAACCAACAGCTGTGAAAGAACCTATTCATTGACTCACAGGTGAATAGATTGTTTTCATGTACCAAATCACAGCATTCATTATATTGATTTTGATTCACAAAGGAATAAATTCATTTCTTTAACTGGACCACGATTCCTTCATTTGGTACAATGATTTGTTCATTATGAACAACTTGTTCACAATTCACCCATCTCTATTAATCATCCCTTCAATTCCACACATAGTGCACCTGGGGTGGTTTCATTACCAATCAGGAATTTTAGTTAAGAGTGACAGGTGGTAAGCTTGTCAACTCAACAATTGCAACACCCATCTACAGAGCGAAACAAACATGAATGGACTTGAACATGCATAGCAAAGGCCTTCACCGGGAATCGGGCAGATGATTGCCACAACAATTTTTAGGTGCCTCCAACTCTTACTGAAGATTCAAGTAACAGAATAATGAAATGAAAAGAACAATTTCAGTATTTAACTCACCTATCTTAAAAACAGATGTTGAAACTGCTGTCCCCTCCTTTAAATATCACACAATAGCTTATACATTTTACATGAATGGAACATCAAACTTTCTGCATAAAATTTATATGTTGTTGTCAGAGAAGTACAGAATAGAAGAGACAGCATTTTCAACATCTGTTTTAAGATAGATGATTCCTTCATCTTTTCATTTGGGTAGCCACCTACAGTGCATTTCATGTACGAGTTAAGCCGGGTCCCCACTACTTAACATTTAGCACCAACATGTTGCAGTTAACATAGGTCAAATGTTTATCATCAACTTGTTGACGTATACAACAACTGTCTCCACTACAGTGTTATAGGTTAATATGGGTTGGCGTGGTTACAAACAGAAATTAATGAATAATAAGAAAATGCCTCTGAAGAGGGCAGCCAACATTACAAAATGAGAGTAATTTTATATACTGTTTATATACTGTTAACTGTTAACTGTCTATGACTTTCTTAAATATTGATTTTGTACAGATGTCTTGATCTTTTTAAAATAACTATCAAATTTTTTAACAATGGAGTATGCCATAAAAAATAATTATAAAAGTAGATGCAATACTATTGAGAACACTGATACACCAAATACTCACATAATACAAAATGGATGCCGGTAATATTGAGGAAGCTGTCGACTGCTTTTTGTTTAGATGGAAATTCCCAAACCAAAGCCGATTAAGCTGCCGATCGCTTTTTGTTTGCTGGAAATTCCCAAAACAAAGCCAATATCGACCGACTAGTCAATTGACTTGATATGTTGTCCATTTTCTCCGGAAAACAAATTAACAACTGAAAATGTTAAGAGCAACACGCTGGGTTTTCATATCAAGTCAATTGGAATGCAAAATTGCAATATACATGTCAATATCAACTTGTTAATCTTGACATGTTGGTGTTAAATGTTTATCAATGGAGACACAGCTTTAGCCAATCATGCGGGTTTCTGCATCACGGTGGCCACAGCTCTAATTCCCGAGCAATCAGGTGAAATATCTACGCAAATAAAGTCACTAATGATATAATGATTCAGGTTCCCACAATCACAATTAAAATTACAATGAAAATAACCACGTTCCTCATCACGAGATGTTGGTAATGTCCTCCTCTTGCATCCATACAACACTGGCACCTTTTAAGGAAATTCTGTTTCATGTGCATATGTTCAGCTTCCAAGACAGAGGTCATTTCTCTTGTGATATTGTCTTTAAGTTCTTCTAATATATGGGGGTTTTGAACTATAACCTTATTTTTCAAGTTTTCCCATATGTTTGGGATTAGGCTCGTGAGAGGACCAATGTTAGGGATTGGACGATAATATCCGTGAGAGGATAAATGCAGGATAGCTTAATAAGGTAGCTTCAAGTAAGTATGAAACAATGCACATGTGAGAAGTATAAGATTTCGGAGGACCATTTAGAGCAAGAAGGGACTATATCACGAGGTCACTTGGTACAGAGATCAAAGGACACATATTGGTTAAACAATCTAGAATGTAATGAAATACTTAAACTTTATTAATACTTGTAACCACTCGAAGAAATAATAGCTAAACACTGAATAATAATTGAATAAACACGTTGAAACAATGAATTGGAATTTGGCGCGAACCAGATTGCACCACTAGAAGTAATTTAGTAAATTTTGTAATTTACTAATGAATTATATCTCAATTTAACGGTAATAAAAATTGCTGTAGAATGTATGTATTTTAAGTTATTAACACTTGATTGTTCACGTTTTATAGCTTCTTGGTGAGTGATGACGTCACACGCTATTTAATTACTTGGAACTAATAAGTGAATCTAATGAACTTATAATACGGCGAATAAGTAAATTATGTATAAGTAATTTACTTGAAATTAATAAAACTTATAAGGAAGTTTTATTCCAATGATTTCTAGTGAAAATACAAAGAGCGCGAACTGGCTTTTGTTACTAGAATCGGAGCAGTGTCAGACCGTGACTTGATCGTGTAACTGCAGGCTTAATACTGATGAGGCTTCCTGACGCTCTTTGAGGCGTCTTTAAAGAGGGAATACCCGACACAAAGAACTCGTGATCAGGATATGATGAAATATACGCCTACTCAACTTAATGCTTGGCGCAAGAACACCTGGCGGATGATTTGAATTAAAACTATTTACTGCACATAATAAATATGCTGGAAAAAACACTTAGCTTGCGTGAACATACTCCGCGCCATTGACTATTAACGTCAATAAAACATAACAGGAAAGCAAGCTATAATAGAGAGACACTTGTATGTATACAAAACAAGCACTGATTCTAATTGGATGTATACATGTGATATGTATTGGAAAATTACTTCTTACATATATTGCAAGAATATGATATTGAATAGAAAGCACTGATTTCACTATTTACGTATAAGCACACGACACACAATATAAATCAGAGGAGATACGTAGACATGTGAGTTCAAGTGAAGCTGAAGACGTCTTGAAGGTAGCCAAGTGTGACCCAAGACGAGCAGCGACACAAAGAAAAGCTTCAACAGATAAATAGGATTGAACATTGCTATCGGAGTATGCATTGGAATAAGGAAAAGATACATGATAATTATGAAAGAATGTAGGCAATTATCAAGAACATGGTGATAGAGAATTCCAATGAATGATAACGATAATTCATAAGTAACCATAGAATGTAGAAAATGGAAATGTAGTAGAACTTCAAAGATAAGTATGACAATTATTATGATCAGTCATACAGTATGCTCAAAGCACATAAAACCCATGTAGTAATTAGTGGCTCGCCTAGTAATCTAATGTATGAGGATTAGGAGTCAGACATCATACGTCAAGATCAAAGACTATAAACCATGTAGTAGTTGTGGCTAGGATTGCGATCCTATGACCGAGGACTAATGTAGATAAGGGAAACCAAAACACCAATAATACAAGCACAAGGGAGAAATGGGACGTGTTGCTTATTGAATGTTGTTGGCATATAAGGTAATTCAACTACGCAGCAAAAGGAAAGTGTTACAAAGGAGTAACTCACCTATGCAGCAAAAGGCAAATGCTATAAATGAGTAAATGCACAACAGACAAGGAGCTTATCATCGACAAAGCATTTGATCCCCTTGAACTGAATGTCAACATGAAGAAATTCAAGCTAGCGTAGGTCAAAACTCTTGAACTGAAAACCAGAGAGAGGTCTTTCAAATAGCAAGATTGATAGAAAGAAAAATGCATGTAACACATCTCGCAAGAGTACGATTTGTTACAGAGATAGATGAGAAATGGACTTCAAGTGGAGAATCTTGAATATAAGATCATAGAAAGTGTCATATGCTACTCGTCTTGGGGTAGAGGACACACTTTGACTATGGGCCGCTTATATTCGCCACTGGAAGTGCGCACAGTAATCACTCGAACCAAGCCGTCTTCTCCCGGATGAGTAGCGGTGATCACGCCTAACTTCCATTGAAGAGGAGGAATGTTGTCTTCCTTCAAGATGACGACAGTACCAACTTGAATGTTGTCACTGGAACAGGTCCATTTCTGCCTTTGTTGTAGTGAGTGAAGATATTCGGATGACCAGCGTTTCCATATGTGTTGCAAATGATTTTGTAACAGCTGCCATTTTTCTAAGTACCTCTTATCTTCCGTAGGAGGATGTGAAGGTAGTGATGTGAGAGGTTCTCCAATTAAGAAGTGACCAGGAGAAAGGTATGACAAGTCAGCTGGATCATCATTTAGACGAACAAGTGGTCTAGAATTCAAGCAAGCTTCGATTTGAGATAGAAGCGTAGAAAGCTGTTCATATGTGAGAATTTGAGCTCCCATAACTCGCCTGAGATGAAACTTCATAGATTTCACTGCTGCTTCATGCAGACCACCGAAATGGGGAGAATTTGGAGGAATGAACGACCAGCAATAATCGTGGTTTGCAGTGAAATTTTGAATTGTAGTTTGAAAGTCTCTTGACTGCAATAGCAATCTGAGCTCCCTTAACTTGTTGTTTGCTCCAACAAAGTTAGTGCCATTGTCACTGAAGATTTCTTTACAGAGTCCTCGACGTGCTGTAAATCTTCGTAGGGCTGCTATGAAGGCATCTGATGTTAGATCAGAAACTAATTCAATGTGAATGGCCTTTGTTACCAAGCAGACAAAAATAGCGATGTAAGCTTTTACAGTAGTTTTACTGCGTGGAGCCCCATATCTTATGTTGAAGGGTCCAGCGTAATCGACTGCGGTGCGGAGAAAAGGTCTAGCAGGAGTTATTCTATAGCTAGGAAGATTTCCCATTAACTGTTGAGAACTTTCTGCTTTTAGCTTGTAACACGTGAGACATCTATGCAAAATAGATTTTACTACTCTGCGAATACTAGGTATCCAGTAGGCTTGTCGTAATGAAGCTATAAGCAGCTGATGCGAAGCATGTAATAGCTTGCGATGCTCATATTCTACAATCAGAACTGTTAAATGATGTCGGGATGGCAATATAACCTGATGTCTTGCATCATGTGTAAGATCTGATTTCTCCAACCGTCCACCCACTCTTATAACGTTGTTCTGATCTAGGAATGGAACTAATGCATGGATAGAGCTTTTCACTGAAACTTGTTTGTTGTTGCTAAGATCTTTCAGCTCTTGAGAGAAAGCTTCTTTCTGAGCAATTTTAACACAAGCTTGTAGAGCATTTTGTAATTCTTCTGCTGCAAGAGGTCCATGATATTTGTTTTCATGACGGCAGGCAGAAATAAATCTATACATATAACAAGTAACTCTCTGCAAGCGCTTGAGATTAGAGAATCTTGTAATAAAACTATCTTCTACTACAGTAGCTGCCATGCAGATAGAAGTAAGTTGCTCTGAGGAATCTGGAGGGCTTAATTGCTTTGGCTGTTCCGGCCATAATGTTGTGTTATGAGCCAACCACTTAGGACCGTGCCACCACAAATCAATATCAGACAATTGTTCAGAATATACACCTCTTGAAACGAGATCAGCTGGGTTGTTGTCTGTAGAAACATGTCGCCAGGCTGCTGTTTCAGAAAGCTCTTGTATTTGCGACACACGGTTGGACACAAATGTTTTCCATGTTCGTGAATCTGATTTTATCCACGACAGAACAATAACTGAGTCTGACCATAGATAATTTTGTGAGGTTTGAATGTTAAGGTCATTCAACACCTTGTTGTACAGTTTAGATAACAGCAATGCTCCACAAAGTTCAAGACGTGGAATGGTTTGCCTTTTAAGAGGGGCAACCTTAGACTTGGAACATAGCAAGTTAATTGTAACTTCACCTTCAATGTTCACAGAACGGAGATATATGCATGCACCGTAGGCCTTTTCTGAAGAGTCACAGAAGCCATGGATCTGTATATCTTGAAGGGTACCATGTGTGAGAACAAATCGTGGAATACGCATCGTGTGTATTGTACCTAAAATGTCGCAGATCTCAATCCATTTCTCTGCTATGTGTGAAGGTACCTCCTCGTCCCAGCCAAGCTTTTCAATCCATAATGATTGCATGAAGATTTTGGCATTGATAACCATAGGACTGACAAGGCCTAAAGGATCAAAAATGGATGATATGACTGATAGGATAGTACGCTTGGTAAGTTTAACTCGAGTATGAGTTTGGAGAGAAGGATGGGATTGAATCTGGAAGTTATCAGTTGCAGGATGCCATAATAAACCAAGGGCATGTGCATTTTCACTGTTGTCAAGAGACAGAGGCAACTGGGTCTCTCGATAAGATGATGGTACAGATTCCAGCAATGCTTCATGGTTGGAACACCACTTTCGCAAGGGAAATCCGCCACTGTCAAGCATGAGGATTAATTCTTCTTGAAGGCGTAGCGCTTCTTGAAGATTATCATGTCCTGCCAGGCAGTCATCTACATAGAAGGAAGTCCTGACTGCTTGTGAAGCGAGAGGGTATTTAGCTTCTTCTTCTATTGACAGCTGGTGCAGGGATCTTATGGCTAAAAATGAAGCTGATTTAGTACCATAAGTCACGGTAGTTAAGGCATAATCTTGTATGGGTTCATCTGTGCTGGAACGCCACACAATCCTTTGAAGATTTTGATCAATCTCGTTCATTTTAATGCGTCTGTACATTTTAGAGATGTCAGCTGAGAACGCATACTTATATGTTCGAAAACGAATTATAATTGATGATAAGTCATCTTGCACTGTAGGCCCTAATTTCAGAATGTCATTTAGGGACTTGCCTGAAGATGTTTTTGCAGAAGCGTCGAATACGACTCTGGTTTTGGTTGTGGTGGATGATGGCTTGATTACTGCATGATGTGGTAAATAGAAGCATTTTTCACCTGGCTGTGGAAGTGAAACCTTCTTCATGTGTCCCAATTCTTCATATTCTTGCATGAATTTTTTGTAATCTTCCTGCAAGACAGAATTGGTTTGGAATTTTCGCTCCAGATGCTCTAAGCGTTTTACGGCTTGTTGTCTGGATTCGCCCAAGGAGTCCTGAGATCGATTCTTGGGTAATTGCACTATAAAAGCACCGTCATCTGCACGAATAGTGTTTTGTACGAAGTGCTCTTCACATTCCCTTTCTTCTTTAGTAAACACTGGTTTAGGAAAGTCTTCTAGTTCCCAGAATCGTCTTAACTGTGTATCAACATTATCAACAGTCACAAATAAATTGTGTTGAGCGAATGTGACCTTCTTGGATTTAATTGCTTTCTTGGGAATAGTTCCACTAAGTATCCAACCTAGTTCCGTGTTACTAAGAATAGGGTTATTAGGAATGACTATTCTTTCATTAGTGAATAGTTGGTAAAACAAGCTAGCACCAATGAGGATTTGGACATCACCAGGGATGTAGAATTTAGGATCCGCTAATGTTATTTCACTAGGAATATTGAAATGTTTGGGATCTATACGGACTGAAGGAAGTTTGTTTGCAATGTGAGGGATTACTAGACAACTCATTTCAGCCTGGAAATTCTGGATTCTGGATCGCAGATTAACCTTAACACTGTGATTGCAAGAAGAGGTGCCATTAATACCTCGTATCTGAGTGTCGACATCTGTGGTTGGCAGCTGCAACTTCTTGGCTAAACCTTCAGTTATGAAGTTCAATTGGCTTCCTGAGTCCAGTAACGCTCTGCATAACACTAAATTTCCTTGTCTATCTTCAAGATGCACTGCTGCTGTTGCTAATAAAATCTCCCTTTGGTTGGAGTTTTCTTTTATCGAACAATAACTAGCAGGTACATTATCTGTAGATTCAGACGGTTGATGTGGTTGTCGAGGAGCCTTTTTACTGTCTCGTGTGTTATTATGTAACAGTTTGCTGTGTGAAGCCTTTCCACAATTACAGAATGATTTGATTTTGCAATGGTCTCTTTTGTGACCGTTGGAGAAACAGTTTGCACATAAACCTTTGCTTTTCACAAAATCCCAACGTTGATCTACACTCAACTGTGAAAACTTGTCGCACTTATATAAATTGTGACTTTCCTTGCAACAAGGACATGTATCACCTTTGATGGCAACATAAGATTGACGAGTCGTTTTTACAGATTTCTTTTGTGTATGTCTTTCACTTTTTTCTTTGGATGGGCTTGGCACATTGTTAGAATTGGATAGCACTTCTAAAGAATGAGCCTTGGCTTCTAGGAAGTTCATCAACTCTTGAAGCGGTGTGAACCTTTGTGAGTCAATTTTGCTTTCCCATTCCTTGCGTGTAGTTTCACCAAGATGATCCAATATTAATTGAATGAACATGACTTCGTGTAATGGGATTTCAATATTGAGAGCTTCGATGGCGTTAAGATTGCTTTGAAACTGATTTAGTAAGTTTCGCAAGTCTGTAACATTTTCATCTTTCATTATTGGTAATGAAAGTAGATTTTTTATATGAGCTGTGGCAATAACTCTAGTATTATCATATCTTGCACACAATAAATTCCATGCTATTGGAAAATTCTCATTCGTGACTGGAAGATTCTGAAGGAGCGCGTGGGCTTGTCCCTTAACAGAACTCAGCAAATAATGGTATTTCTGGATATTATCCAAGGAATCATTGTTCACCACTAAACTACTGAAAGTGTCGTGATAGTGTTTAAAGTTAGTCACATCCCCACTGAATACAGGAATTTGAATCCTTGGAAGTTGTATATTTCTATTGTTGCATTGTGAATTAGAAGACTGACACGTGTGATGAGAGTTACCACTGTGATTAGATCGTTGACTGTTCACAGAGTTCGCACTATGCACTTGCTGCTCGTGTAGAAATAGAAGACCACTTAACTTTGCTTTAAGCACTTGATAATTGTTTCGTATTTCTTCATAATACTGCATATGACAATCTATTTCATCTTCGGCTTCAATTAGAGATTCAATTTGAGCTTGTAAACACTCAAACTTGTCCCATAGCTCCTGAATACTGTCATATTCAGCTTTAAGTCTAAACACGTCTACTTCTTCTGTAACACTGTCACAATATTTCTGAATCAATGTGAATCTTCTTTTAAGAAAACCCCTTTTCTTCGTTAAATCTCTCAGTTCACTTTCCATGATGAGATGATAAATTACTTGTAATTGAAACTTGAAATTCTACCACTGCTGCACGATGATGCATGTATTAACTGTTCACTGCTTTCTTGAAGTTCGCTAGTGACCGGAATCCCACGATGAGTCGAATCACTGCTGCTATGATGCTGTCTTCGATGCGAAGTTCAGGGTTGCTGGAACTCACGAACTGACCGACGCGGATGCACATATGAATGAGACGAACTCGAGAAACGGTATTTGCGAATACAAGTATGCAATAAATATGATTGTACCAATATGATCCTGCCCGGTAAAGGACCAATGTTTGGGATTAGGCTCGTGAGAGGACCAATGTTAGGGATTGGACGATAATATCCGTGAGAGGATAAATGCAGGATAGCTTAATAAGGTAGCTTCAAGTAAGTATGAAACAATGCACATGTGAGAAGTATAAGATTTCGGAGGACCATTTAGAGCAAGAAGGGACTATATCACGAGGTCACTTGGTACAGAGATCAAAGGACACATATTGGTTAAACAATCTAGAATGTAATGAAATACTTAAACTTTATTAATACTTGTAACCACTCGAAGAAATAATAGCTGAACACTGAATAATAATTGAATAAACACGTTGAAACAATGAATTGGAATTTGGCGCGAACCAGATTGCACCACTAGAAGTAATTTAGTAAATTTTGTAATTTACTAATGAATTATATCTCAATTTAACGGTAATAAAAATTGCTGTAGAATGTATGTATTTTAAGTTATTAACACTTGATTGTTCACGTTTTATAGCTTCTTGGTGAGTGATGACGTCACACGCTATTTAATTACTTGGAACTAATAAGTGAATCTAATGAACTTATAATACGGCGAATAAGTAAATTATGTATAAGTAATTTACATGAAATTAATAAAACTTATAAGGAAGTTTTATTCCAATGATTTCTAGTGAAAATACAAAGAGCGCGAACTGGCTTTTGTTACTAGAATCGGAGCAGTGTCAGACCGTGACTTGATCGTGTAACTGCAGGCTTAATACTGATGAGGCTTCCTGACGCTCTTTGAGGCGTCTTTAAAGAGGGAATACCCGACACAAAGAACTCGTGATCAGGATATGATGAAATATACGCCTACTCAACTTAATGCTTGGCGCAAGAACACCTGGCGGATGATTTGAATTAAAACTATTTACTGCACATAATAAATATGCTGGAAAAAACACTTAGCTTGCGTGAACACCATAAATAGCCTATAACTTAAAGACAATATCACCACCAAAAGAAAATTAACTCTATCTTGGAAGCTGAACTTATGTGCGTGAAAGAAAATTTCCTAAAAAGGTGCCAGTGTTGTGTGGATACAAGAGGAAGACATTTCCACTATCTCCTGCGATGAGGTACATGGTTATTTTCATTGTAATTTTAACTGTAATCATGAGAACCTGAATCATTACATCATTAGCGGCTTTATTTGCATAGATATTTCACCCGATCGCTAGTGAATAAGAGCTGTGGCTGCCACGAAGCGGAAATTTGCATCACTGACCAACTCGTACGTGAAACACACTGTATGTATCAATAGACCTAAAATGTTTTACTTTTCATTGATGAATTATTATTCAAAAAGTAGCTTTTCTTTTGTCTATGGAGTTTGATTTGTTTCATCAGATTAAAAATTTACTAATATGGTGTATTATCTGATTACTTAGGCATGTCATTTTTTTAAAAGTGAGGTTCTTTCACCCTCTCTCTGTCCGCACACTGCCAGCCTTTATACTTCTTCTACCTGCCTAGAATGTCAGGGCTTTTTAAACAAAATGCACAGTTTTTGAAAATATTCATGTAGGACAGAGTTTTGACTCCTGGGGGACAATTTTCTACTTGTAATAATGGAGATACACCAGTACATAACTTAGGTATGGTAATAATATGGTGTGTTTCTAAAATATCCATCACCACATATAATCCTGATGTTTTCATCACTTCTGCTGTCAAATAACCATCACTACCACAGGGTAAATCATCTGGGATGAAATCACACTACTCCAAACATTCAAATAAAAATATTCATTATCTTTCCAGGCAACAAATATGTCATGAAGAGCACCCTGCCATGGTTAATATGAAACATAAAATCTGCAATAAAATGAGATTGTCTGATAATCTGTTTCACTTGCATGAAAACATTCCTTTCTGAAGGCCGAAACCATCATAAATTACAGCATTGGAAAGAGAAAAAAAGTTGAATGAACATCTCTTGGGTTAGCAGCTAGGTATGAAGATAAGTTCTTCCCAACGTTTCAGAAGTCCAAGCTGCCTAATCTTCAAAGATTTGAAGTACCAAGTCGTCGTCCTGGAGTGGAATATAATACAATTCTAGTTGAGTAAGTGCCAGTACCCCCTCCTCCAGTCCTTTTCAGTGCTAACATCTCCCTACTGGTGGTTATCAGTTTGAGTCAGTGATTCCAGCATCTAGCCAAAATGTCATGTTACTGAGACAGGCTGATCAAAGAGCCACTCAAAATAAAACTGGAACCCAACAACCTCACCTCAGCATCAGCCCAATCCGGAATCACTGCCTCTGGATGGACAGTAGGGTGATACTGGCTCTGGAAAGGACCTGGTAGAGGGGGTACTGACACCTGACTGGTTGACCCTACTCAACTAGAATTGTATATATATTACAATCCAGGACAGCGAATCAGCACTTCCAACACCCTGGAAGATGAAGGCAGCATGGGCCAGTGAAATGTCAGGAATAACTACCCAAGAGACATTCCTTCAGCTTCCACACTATGAAAACCTAGATCTTACAGAAAAGAAGCCAGTTTGTGTTGACCTATATCTAGGGATCTACAAAATTCGCAATTTTATTTGTGAATTTTAATGTTTTCCAATTAAAAATGCAAATTTTAATGTTTTTCTTAAAGTATGTGAATTTTAAGGTTTTTAAAATCAAAACCGCAATTTTTACATAATGACGCATTCCTGAGTATAGGCAACTCCCGATTACTTGTGGGTGGCTTGTCCATGCGCGAAAATTTGAATTTCCAGTACTTACTTGAAATTTCCTGCACTTAGGGCCTGTATTACCACCTGCCGACAAATCCTCCAGATACGTGACTTCCAGATAGCTTAACTGGAAGATGCCGTGTAATACTATCGCTGAACTGCTACCGGCAAGAACGCAGTAAAAATTTGTAAAATGGTCCTTACCTCGCTGAGCAGAGAGGTGTGTTTGTTGTAGTTCGGTAGTCCTCCGCTAGGTGCGGCAGCTCGGATTTGTATTTGTACAATTAAATTACATAACAACATATCGTTTTAAGTGCATTAATCTATTTGTTCAATTCTATTTCATTCATATGTGAGCATAAAATGACAATTTTATGTAAATTAAATCTTCCGGCATCAGTTCTAAAATTCAGGTGACAAAAAAACTTTGGCTCACTGCCATCTTGTTTCAACCAAGATTCCTAACTAGCAGTTGGAAGCTTGTCAGCCGCTCCATCCTCCTGCTAGCTTATCTGGAAGTTGTCTTGCCAGACAGATTTTGTCAGGAGATCACAATACGCAATTCTTGGCCAACTTCTAGATAGGTTCTCTATCTGGCAGATAAATATGATATCAGCAGTACGTCATACAGGCCCTTAATTTTGAATTTCCCACACTTAATTTCGAATTTCCCGCACTTAATTTCGTCATATGCACAAAATACCTACAAAGTGCGGGAAATTCGAAATTAAGTGAAGGAAATTCAAAATCTTGCAGTGGATTAATTCTAACATTTGAATTATATGTGTTTTTCAAGTATTGGGTGCATGTCAAGGTCCCAATTAACACTGATAATTGAGAGTTTATTGTAGTTTTAAATGATCCTCCTACAACAATGTTCTAACTAACAGGAGAAAATATTTGAAAAAGAATTTGGCTACAATAATTTTTTTTTCATGTGAAAGTTAAATAACCTAAGGTATCAAATCCTCGCTCCAGTGATTGATTTCCAGAAATCATTCTTTAACTCTACAATTAGTAAAATTGCACTAAAAATATCACAGATTATTTAAAAAATAACTCTACTTTTAAGGAAAATAACACAGCTTTTCGTAAAAATAACACCACTTTTGGGGGAAAATAACACCACTTTTGACCAAATAATAAACACATCTTTTGCATGTCTCTACCTATATCTGAAGGTAAAGACTGCTTAAAATAATATGTATATTATTTTGTAAAACTAAACTCCAATCTAATTGGTCCTGGCAGCCAAGACCGTGAGTAGCAGAGCCGAGCGAATCAGCGGCTAACATTTTAGAAACCATACTCAAGCAAACAACCTGGTGCTGGGAGGGTTAAAAGCTATAAATAAGTACACTGTTCTTATGGCAGGATTTCAAATGTTCTAAAAACAGGAACTATTTATTTTACCTGTAACAAGATGTCTCTTATGTCAATTTATCAAGTCTTTTCCTTCTTCCTTACTTCATCTCTCAACAACAAAAATATGAACTAAACGTTTTTATAAACTTGCTTGCTCAGAAAAGATTAATGATGTAATTCTGAAACTTAATCCCCCTAGTGATCCTTTGCAATTTTTTTTTTTTTTTTTAAATACAAATTTTTCAGTGTTGAGGAAATTTGGATGTATATGTAGGCAATACATACTTAAATTAGCTTTCAATGTGTTCTAATATGCCAGGCACACAGTAAAGTGACTAGAATCACGTACCTGTTCTGCTGGGGATGTGCGCAGTGTGCTCCCATCTGTTGCCGCAGTAGAACCCTCATCATCTGACCCTCCTGCTGATGCTGTTGTGTCCGAGTAGTGTCCAGCTTCTTGTCCTTGTGCCTGATTCTGTACCTGAGCCAGGCCTTGTGAAGCCAGCACCTGCAAACTCTGAAAAACCGGTTAGTTGAGTAAACTAAACTGTAATCTACTTGAAATAAATACACTCTTAGAACTAGAACTCCCTCCAGTGACAAAAACCCTACTTCCTACACCAGTTTGAAACTTTAGGCTGTTGAAATCTCAAAAATAGCTTTTTTGAATTAAGGACTTCTTCGTAATTTCATCAAAAATGACTTACCATATTTATCCGAATATAAGAAGCACTTTTTGTCTAGATTAAGCCCTGCCTGCAGCTTAAAATCGCATAAAAGTGAGTTCAGGCAATAAAGGTAAAAATGTGCATATTATAGCCCGTTGATCTACCGTGGCCGGTTCTCCATCCATCACCTATCGATTATCTCAGATCTCCAGGAATATTGATACATTAATTGATTCAAGATTGAAAATGCATCAATTTTAACTGAAGCACTGTAAGCAAGAAATGCATTTTATGATGTGTTTTGCATATTTTATCATTTTTATAGTGGTATTATGGACTGCTCAGATGTAAAGAAATGCAAATAATGGTAATTTTAAACTGATGGTAACTGGAAGTGCAGTTATGAACCATAGAAAATTTGCACGAAATTCAACATTGAAAGTCATATGAAATGTAAATTACTGATTTCTATTTTCTTTTCCATCGGTTTTATTTAATGTTTGAAGAAATAAAATTAAAATTTCACAATTTAAGTTTGCTGATACTTTATTTTTATTTCAGACCTATTTCAGCCAAAAAAAAAAAAATTGTTACTTTAATGTTATGAAAAAGAGTCTACAAAGCCTTGAAAGAGCTTAAAAACTTTAAAGCAGGTGGAGAAGACCAAACATTTGAAGAACTTTGGAAATATGCAGCAGAACCAGTAAAGATATCATTACATCAATGCATAGTGAAAACATGGAACACAGAAAAACTGCCAGAACATTTGACTACAGCTATAATACATCCATTACTAGAGGTGTTTGTTTTTGTTGATTAGCGATAAAACGAAATGATGTATTGTGATGTCAAGATTACATTACCTTGATATATTAAGATGTTAGGTGCCATTTGCGGGCAAATGCAAACCGCTAAATAACGCGAATTTCGTAAATAAAACCACAAACACCATAATCCGCGAATTAAAACCTATATTTGGTATTTTTTTCATTTTCCCCATAAATTGGTACGGGTATCACATGACTCACGCAAAATGCGCGGGACAAAAATAATAAAACAGTTATTTGAAAACTGTTTCGCAAAATAACAGCTTCACGCCACCCAAATTCAGGAAGTAGTCACTGCTTCTGCTCCTGGAACTGTTATTTTGTAACTGCTTCACGTAGCAATCACCATTTCTTTATAGCTGCTTCCCGGCCTGCACATTGTCTGGATCATGGGATTAACTATGTAACCGCTTCCTGGAGCAATTTTTTGTTGTAGCTGCTTCTTCTAGCTTTGTCTTAGCACAGAAATAGAAAAATAACACCATGGTGGGAAAACAGTTTCTTCCGCCGCAACAGAATAGCAGGTTATTTTGAAACTGTTTCATTTGAGAAGCAGTAACAGTTGAAAAAGTTTCACAAAAAGAACAGTTTTTCCACAACTATATGCGTGTATTGTTCTGTCCCATTGTGGTAGCCAACAGTCTTTTTAACTAACTGTAGTTACTTTGCTCTAACTTCTACTTCTTGGCAACATTTTTGCAATCAACCAAAAAATTGAAACAAAAACGAAACTTTGAAAAATTGTTTCTTTAACCATTTGAAAAAGTAGCAGAAATTTTCTTGTTCTGTTGAACACATGCCTATTATTATTATTATTATTATTATTATTATTATTATTACTACTATTTTTTAAATATTTTATTGTTAATAATGACAATAATAATAGCCCTAGGAATAATAATAATAATATAAGATCAACTTGAACTGGAAATTGGAGAATACCAAGGAGGATTTAGGCCCTGGAGAAGCTGCCTAGAACAGATATCACCTTAAAACTAGTAAAGGAGTACTACAAAAGAAGACAAAAACAACGTTATAATCTCTGTAGACTTCAAAAAAGCCTACAATTGTATTTACAGATCTTCAATGTTAAAGATACTAAAGAATTTTGGACTTCAATTAATAAAAATGATACAATTGACTCTAACGAACACCAAATCTAAAGTAAAATTTAGAGGAGAAATATCGGAACCGTTTATGATAAAAACAGGGCTAAGACAAGGAGATGGTCTATCACCATTACTTTTCAACTGCGCTCTAGAGTATGTGATGAGGGAATAGTACAAAGAAAATCCTAAAAACATACGAATTGGAACCAAAATGGATGGAATAAACTTAAACTGCTTGGGATTCACAGACGACTTAGCGTTACTAGTTAATAACATTCATGGAGCAAGAAATCAAATAACTAGCCTACAAAATATATCACAAAAATAGGACTTTAGATATCATTTGATAAAACCAAGATAATGGTAACAGGCCCACTAGTAACCAATCACATAACAATAAATAACAGGAAAATAAAAATAGTAGAGCAATTTAAATACCAAGGAGAAATTATAACACATAACTTGGATGAGAAACCTGCATGGCAAGCGAGGACTAATAAAATGATAAAAGCTCAAAAATTAACATGGTCTACATACAATAAAAAAAAGTCTATCGATCCAAACAAAATTTAAACATTACAAGACAATGGTTCAACCAGAAGGTGACATATGGAAGCGAAACTCTTTTTAAAATCACCCAGAAAAATAGAATAGACAAAATCCTGAAAGTAGAGAGAAGAATAGCTAGAACATGCATAAATAAAAAAATACCAAAAAGATGGATAATGGTGGATAATACCAAATGAAGTGGTGTAAAGAGAACTAGAACATACCACAGATACTATACGGAAGAAAAGGATCTCTTTTTTTGGTCACATTATGAGGACACCAGAAACTCGACTGACAAGAAAAATTATAGAGAAACTCTGGAATATGAAGAAATAAGTAGGATGGATTACTGAAATTAGAGAGGATATGACAGAATTAGAAATAACTTTGGATGACTTGAAAAACAAAACATGAAATTCCAAGGAAACTTAAAAACATTAAAATAAGATTTAAGCCAAAAATAGTTAAACACCAAACAATAAAGAGGGTATTTACAGATGAGGAGCGACAGAGAAGATCGGAACACATGTAAAACTACTGGGCAAATCAGAAAGGAAGAGAATCAAGAAATGGTTGACTGAAGTGGTCCAACGAGGCCATAAAAGCAGCAGCAGCAGAAGAAGAAGAAGAAGAAGAAGAAGAAGAAGAAGGAGGAGGAGGAGGAGGAGAAGAAGAAGAAGAAGAAGAAGAAGAAGAAGAAGAGCTGCTTGTATTATTTCACTTTGGGGTTAATTTTTTCTTTATTTTAGTGTTAAAAAGGCAGGTGCGGCTTAAATTCAAGGGTGGCTTACATTCAGGTAAATATGGTAATAAGGGGACTTTTCATGAAAACTTTTTTTCAAACTTTTGATTTTTGAAAAAATGGCTTTAATGATTTAAATAAAAATGTAAATTTATAAACATCTATATGTGGCATATAAACGGGTATATTGGTTTTCAATTAAAAAACAAAAACAAAAACAAACAAACAAACAAACAAAAACACATACAGGATACTTTACTCGTATCCATTTTTTATTTTCAGCACAGTGAAGTCACCCGGTATCTAAAACTGAATATCAGTCAAGAAAACGTCACTGAACAATAGTACAAGATAATAATGTCTTGCAAGCGAATGAACTATTACAACAGCCTACTGGTAAACCTAAACATGAGAAATAACCATTATATGGAAGCTGTACATTAATTTTTGAATGGTACATATTGGTTTATTTTGTATTCAATAATTCAAATCTTAAATCTTGAGAAAATTTGTGCAACATATTTTGCACCATTTAGTTTGAAATGTATGATCAGTATATACCTTGCCTATGACAGTGCCATTTGAAAACTAAGATTTATCTTTCTTTCTTTCTTTTTGTTTTGTTTTGTTTTGTTTTGTTTGTTTGTTGTTGTTGTTGTTGTAATGAGGCAGTTAGACTGTGAGCTTAATTTCTTAATTTCATTTTTCCTAGTACTACATAAAAATGCCAGTACAGCTTAAATTCATGGGCAATGTTTGGATAAACATGGCTTCAAACTAGGCATATATGCCACTGGATTAACCCTTTCACTGCTAACGACGGAACTGTGACGGCGCGGAGAATGGCACCTACGTGTGCTATTGACGGAACTGTTCCGCCCGCGAAGTGGGTGCTATGAACGAGACGATTTCACAAGGCATGGAATTTTTAACACGGTTTTAACGAAAGGATAGTGTCCTGCCATCTATTGGGGTTAGATAGAACTTAATTTCATTGCTTTCCCTGCTCTGTGGTGCAATTTGTAGGCGAAAATGTGAGGCCTTGCACAATGTTGCCGCGAAGCTAGTGCTACGAATAACACAATTGCTCGTAGAATAGAATTCTTTAACATGGTTTCAACGAAAGGATAGTGTCCTGCCATCTCTTGGGGTTAGATAGAAATTATTTTCATTGCTTTCCTTGCCCTGTGGTGCAATCTGTAGCCGAAAATGTGAGGCCTTGCACAATGTTGTGATGTCTGAAGAAGCCATTGAACTCACGAGTCATATGACAAGCGGGGAATCACGTCAAGGCCATGGTATGTTCAATTTCAACACAGTCATTGCTTTCACGAGCAAGGAAAAACATTTCTAACGTGATGACGGAGTTCTGGCGTATTTTAAAACTGCCTTCTTATTTTTCGGATTTAGCGCCGAGTGACAGTGAAAATATCTCAGCAAGGAGGGTATGTCAGCTTGCCAATATCTCAGCAGTGAAAGGGTTAAAATGCAACTTGTAGGCATGTTTAATGAAATTTCTGTTTAATAGAATTTTGGTGTAACAAAAATACTGCCCCATAAATTTGTTATACTAGTATTTCACCACACATATTGGTTACATTAGCTATTACAGAACTAAAATTATTGTTACCTGCAGAGCCTGACCACTGAGATTTTGAAGACCTTGAAGGTTTGCCAATCCTTGGAGTCCTTGCTGTAAGCCTTGCTGCAACACCTGAAGATCAGCTCCTCCTTCATGGTCCTGCACAGAAAAAAAATGCTTTTTTAAAACTTCACATGACTTGCACTGATCTGAACAAGGATTTTGAAATGTTCTGGTTTCTCATTGTGACATAGAATAAGTGGATGCACTGTGTGAGTAGCATGATCTAATGGTCAGTGCTTCTGACAACTATTCATGAGGTTCTGGGTTTGATTCTCTCTCCAGCTACGGGGAATTTTATCTTTCATAGAAGGTTCCCTTGTTCAAGATGGTCTAGATAGTTCTTTAGGATTTCGGTTTAAGGTCCTCCCACGGGCATTCATATAATCCTCCTCTCATGCCACCTCTTTGGGATAATGTAGCTTTACCTAAAAGGTGTCTCAACTAGAGATATACTCCTCTAATATACAACCTATGTGTACAGAAGGTTGTAATCAAAAGTCGTACAAACTGAAACCTAATAACTTATTATTACTATGTAGACCCTACTAGAACTGCACAATTATTATTAACTCTAACTTAATTCACAACAGAGGTAGCATTGTAATCTCATATTTCGAGCGCTTTCAAAATACTGTCACTTTAAACTCAGCTGACACGTCTGTGTCTTTGTGAAAGCAGCTTGTTGTCTCATGATGTATGTTTTCAGGAGCAAAAACTGTTCTGTATCTGTGCAGAAATTTAAAAATTGGCCGTTAGAAAAAGGAAAAGGGTCAGATGGTTGAAAGAAAGGAGTCGAGTGAGAACATTAGCAGACGGCATGAGGAGCAGATTGGCATCAGTATATGTGGGCACGTCAGGTGAAGAATGTACAGTAGTTGGTGTGGAAGGAAGTAGTGGGACATGTAGTGGGAAGTGTGCATGACAACATGGGGCAGTAACACAGACTGTCTCAGACTGACCCCTCCTGACTCAATGCAGAACTGCTACACAGTTGATGGTTGCCGAGGAAAATCAGCTATAGTTAGCCATGCTCGTCTCTATCTAGCAGCGAATTCAAGCTTCATAAAATGTCTAGATTTGGACATCTAGTCAGCAGACGAAAACTTTGGTTGATGACACCACGCCAGTCAAGCAGAAACAAATGGTCCCAGTGATGAGCGGGACACATATCCTAGGTTTTAATAATTGATTTATAATGTAAACTGATATACTATATGTATGTAAGTTATAGACTGTCTGAACTTTATATATTGAGAGACTTAAATAAGAAGAATGACATGCATTCAAGAAGATAGAACAAGGCTATGAGGAAGAACAACATAATACGACTCAGATAATTTTCTTTGGTGGAAAATACTTTATAATTTTGTTTTGCTCCTTTTGTATAATAATTGTAAATAAATTTTGTATTCAATTGAAAATTCCTGAATTGTAGGCAATGAATTCCTTATCCTTGTTTCTCTACTCGTATCTTATAGATCTTAAGTAGAGGAATACAGTATTGGGTTTGACCCTGAAATTTGATGTCCAGTTTCAACTTAAATACAAGTCCCTTGAATGTTAAATACAATTTTCAGATTTAAAAAACAACAGCAACAGCCCAAGAATGAAAAATAGCACCCAAACAAATGTTACATTATTGAATTAGATTTATTTTGAAGATTTAACATGAAGACTGGCAATGACTTTCTCTTATTTTTACCACCAATTTACATGAAGAAAATTAATTTTTCACTATTTTCTTGAAAATGGCTTGAACAAATTTCTTTATACTCTACTATGAGCTAAAACTTTTATGTGAAACTTTTTTTTGCAAAAATTCTCTAAATTCTAGCTACATGCCAGTCATTGTTTGCAAAATCTCAGGCTTTAAGTTTTTGTTTAATGAACAATAAACCTTTGCATGAAGCTGCAACAATTGAATGCACAGTCCCTGCAAAATTGCCTCTTATTCTACATCAGAAAGTTATATTGCCCAAATGTGAAGTAAAGAAAGTTATGTGCTATGTATAAAAATTTGTGATTTTTAAAAAATTGAATTTGTTCTGGGGTGCCAGGGGTTGACCTGTTAAAGTATATTTTGTTTCCAACATGAAAAACCAGCTGGCTCCTACATTTTGCCTGATTCTGTGGAAGCCTTACCTGCAGACTGAGGGCAATAGCGAGTTCCACCATCGTCTCATCATCAGCATCGGGAGGAATGTCAATCAGAGGAGGGAATGCTCCTGGGGCTCCAAGCAATGCTTCTATTGGATTCACATTCACCGATACACCACTTGCTCCAGCACCTGTAACAAAGCAATATAAAATAGCATTTAATATACCACCAGCAAGGAACTTACTAATAGTATATGTGAGCATGTGTCAATTTACCTGCCGTGCAAAGATGTTTTCAAACAGAATGCGAATTTGATCTATTACACTGTTCCAGGGTTCAGAATATTATTGTACTTACTTTTAAAATCACTTTTTATGATATGCACCATTGTTGAAAATGTGATGGTTATTTTGAACAGATCAAGGCATCTGTACAAAATTGGGCCTAATTAGTATTTAAAACAGTCATACATTTTTTTCTTAAAAAGAAATCTGCCCAGCATGCTGGGAGACCCTGAAGGTCCTGTTTGAAAAGAAAACACATCAGCAACAAGTAAACAATCACAACGTAAATCACATCATGTAAGTGATTGTGTAAAATTAATAAGTCTCTCTCTTAAGAATATTAAACAACGTCGAAGAAGGCCATAGTTTTGGAGTGTCTTCTGTTCGCGCAAATGCTGTGCCTCGAGCTCCAAAAAGAAGTCCTTTTACCTCCCATGCTGAAATGGGTACATTGTAGCTCTCACTGAGGTGAGGAATACATGGTTGGTATATAGACTCTTTTTCTTTGCACACATGTAGGACCTGTTGGTCATTCTGTTTGAATTTGAGCATAAGATCTGATAAATGCTTTCTCTTCTTCTCTCTTGTTGACTACAATGCCTCCCCTTCTATTATCACCAGATTCCAAAACACAGTGCACTTCCTATTGTACGTTCCCATTAAGTGCGATTGCAATATAGGACCTGTCTTGTGGTGTCGTGTATTTCTACGTTCACACTGAGGAATTTGTTGCAGGTCTATGTAACTGGGCACATGTATCACAACCTATAAAGACGCTCTGGACCATAAGACGCATCTTGGTTTTAGGATGAACATTTAGGAGGAAAAAATTATTGTGTTTCTAAATGAAAATTCTTAAAAGGAATAATATACTTCATTGCATACTCAAATCATGACTTTCTACAATGGATTCAGTGCAAATTGCTTTCAGTGCTCAATGTCAGGCTGTTTAAGAGAATTAGAGGCCATTGCCTTCATTTAGACCAGTTGTGCACAACCCGCGGCCCGCCGGAATATATATTGTGGCCCGTTAAAGTTAAATGTAAGATTAATTAATATTGATGTTCAGGATGATTCAGGAAGTTTGAAAAATCATTTGAATTATTTTCACTGCCCTTTCATGTTGATATTGAGACAGTGCCTGAAATTTTTCATATGGAATTAATTGATATCCAGAGTAACACAGAATTGAAAGCAAAATTTGATGATGTATCACTCCTTGATTTCTACAAGCTGTACTTACCTAAAGAAATGCACAATCTATATGGCCATGCATTGAAAATGGCAACTTTATTTGGTAGCACGTGCGTCTGTGAACAGTCATTTTCGGTTATGAAACAATTGAAATCCAAAACACGATCCAGACTTACAGATGAACATTTGGAAGCAAGTATGCGTATTGCAATATCAAACATTGGACCTAACATTGAAAAATTGACAAAACTGAAGCTGTGTCAAGTTCCTCATTAAAAGGTGTAACATTTGTGTTATGACTAGTAATTAATTAGTAGGCATGCCAGTAAAAGGCATGCCAGTAAAAGGCATGTTATTACTACTGTTGTTTTATTGTTTATTACATTAAACAATGATAAGTCCTCATTCAGAAGTAAGGTATAATCAGGCCTACAATGGAGGATTGGATGATGGTACACTGCGGCCCTGTGTGAATTTTTTATAATAGAATGGCCCTTGGTCTAATTAAGGTTGTGCACCCCTGATTTAGACCATCCCACAGAGACAATGCCTTTAGTATGAAAGAACGCAACATTCTTTTCTTTTCACACTGAATACCTGGCTTCCTGCTACCCTCATTTAACCAAAATTTGCAACTAACTTATCCTTCCCTTACGATTAAAGTATTACCGCCAATATTTGCTGTAATTTTAATCCCCCCCCCCCTTAGATTACTTGCGACCATTCGATGCACCCAACTTTCAAGACTCTGTTTTCAAGGTAAGAAAGTGTATCTTATTGTCCGAAAAATGCGGTATTTGCCACAAGTTGCAAACCTATTGAACATATTCCTTGTCCCTGGCACAAACAGCTGAACAAGATGTACCAGAAACAAGGTTCTGCCACAAGTTCTTGTTTTCGCTCCAAGAATGATAACATGGAACAGATCCCAGTGAGATTGCTCTTTGTGCATGTGCTATGGTGACGTTTCGTGTGATAATTGACTGACGACTGTCAGCTGTTTATGGTTATGATCAATCCAATGGGATATATTGCTATGTTCACGATGTTTTATTTTATGGAATCATGCCATGCATAGCACTGACGGTACACTCTACCCATCTTTTCAAATAGTCTCCATACTACTTATGTTTCAAAATTTAATTCACTCCCTTCTTATATCAAATCACATTCCATTTGAGAAAGTGCTCAAATCTCTTCTTTTGGAAAACTTTTTATAGTACAAATTACCTCAATTCTTTGTAAATTTGTATGTACAGGATGTTTCAAAAATACTTTTACAAACTTCGGGCATGGGTTCCTTACACCAAAAGAAGGGAAAGAGTTCATATGAACATAGGCCCCATAATCCTTTGTTTTCTCGTTAAGCTGCGTCTCCAATGGTATACATTTAATACCAACATGTTGCAGTTAACATATGTTAAATGTTTATCAACTTGTTGATGTATACAAGTCAAGTGGTTTGCCAATTAACAACTGTCTCCACTACAATGTTATAGGTTAACGTGTTGGCGCGGTTATGAACAGAAATGAATAACATTCAAAAAGAAAACACCTCTGAAGAGGGCAGCCAACATTACAAAATGAGAGTAGTTTTATATACTCGTTATCTTCTTGTTAACTGTCTATGACTTTCTTGAATACTAATTTTGTACCGATGTCTTGATCTTTTCAAAATAACTATCACATTTTTCAACAATGGAGTATGCCATAAAAAATAATTTTAAAAGTAGATGCAATACTATTGAGAAGACTGATATACCAAATACTCAAATAATACAAAATGGATGCCGGGAATATTGAGGAAGTTGTCGACTGCTTGTTGTTTACCCGGAAATTCCCGAACCAAAGCCGATTAAGATGGCGATCGCTTTTCGTTTCCCGGAAATTCCCGAAACAAAGCTGATATTGACCGAATAGTCAATTGACTTGACATGTTGTCCATTTTCTTCAGTAAACAAATTGACATCTGAAAACGTTTGGGTTTGCATGTCAAGTCAATTGGAACACCAAATTGCAATATACATGTCAATATCAACCTGTTAATATTGACATGTTGGTGTTAAATGTATATCAATGGAGATGCAGCTTTAAGAACTGTTCAACACATTGGTACACTCATAACACGTCAACACACAAAACTCATAACAAATGCTCGAAATGTCTTCCTCTTGCTTCTAGACTCGTCGAATCATGAACTGTCACACCCTTTCAAATACTCCAGGATGGTGTCGAATGGTTTCACAGGCTTCCATGACACATCAATAAAAAGTTTCTTCATCCGGGATGTCTGTTCCATGGCCTGCATGTTCTGGATTTTTATATCTGGGGGCACCTTAAACTATTGGTTTATAATAGAGGACCCCATATGTACTTGCAACAGAAGTCCACAGACAGTAAACCATCTCATCTATGAATGCACAGACAAACGCCCGCAAAGAGAAAAGCTAATAAATGGATTCAGGAAAACAGGAGGTGCTTGGCCAGCAAGACCAGATCAGCTAATAAAGAAGCACTTGAGTGAATTCCACAGATTTGTACAAGCCATGAACCTGTAAATATACTTTGTATGTGAAACAAACACGAAGCACCATTATAGGTTTTAAAACAATTTAATTTATACTTTTGAAAATATGTAATTGATAAATTATGCAAAGGAAGTTAAGGTATGCATACACGTTGGAAATGCTGATTTTGGTTTAAATTTTACATTTTTACATTTTGGTATCAAATGAAAGCCTATTCTTTCTAGTTTCCATAGAGATATAATTTATTTCAAAATTCACACAGGAAATGGGTTTAATTTAGACCTAAATGTCATCATGTGCAACTCTAAGCAGCTGGAGATTTTGCTATTTTCTATTCAAATTTAGCGCCACATTTTGGATATATTTATTTTCAAGTGTGTTAGTACACAGTCTACTCACCAGAGAGCAGAAATAACCTACAATTTCCATTATTGTGCCATTGTACCATGTGATTTCGTTTATCTTTCTTGGTGGCCTTTCAGTTTCGATATATGAGTGTTATATTAAATATTATGGGTTCTAAACAATGCAGTACCAAGAAAAGAAAACGTGTTTTTTATGGAAATCAACATACAAATGAAACAAAGGTCTAATAAGAGTGGTATTGCTGAAAATAACTCCAAAGATAGTGCATCATGTTCAAAAATGTTAAGTGAAAATATTCAGATTAAATGTGACAGTGAGAATAACTATAGGATTTATTTTAATTCCGATTGTTTACAGGATTTTATATCTATTATGGCATGTCCAAGTTGCAAGAATTGTGGTAACATGAAAGTGGAAAAAAAAATGAACAGGTTAGGTTTGGTTACGGCATGACATTCATAGTTTAGTCATTAAAGTTTAATTCCTTTTTTATAAGAATAAAAATTTTCAGCATTTTCAATCAGTTGAACACGAAAATAGTGTACTTGAAATAGAGCTAGAATCTTCATTCTGCCACCAATTTTAAGCTTATTAAATGAGCAATGATGTGAACCAACACTTATTCAAATTCAATGAAATTTTAAAAATCTGTAGCATTTATCATTCAAATTCAATTGTAAAATTATATTTTTTTCAATTTAAAAATGATTAATTCTTTATTAATTTCTTAATGAACAACAAATTGAGGTTCACATCATTCTGTAAGTTCAGAGGAACAATTCTGTGCAAGAAACTTGAAGATATCACCATTTTTGGGGGAGCTGCAGTGTTTCAAAAAAATAGTGTTCAAATTTCAAAAACCAAAATTTTGGGGCCCCCAAAAATGTTTTTGATTTTTTTCTGTTATACATCCACCTTCTCAAAGCAAACAATTATCTGTACAAAATTTCCAGAAAATTGGACCATAAATGTGGAATTTGATTTCCAACGTGTATGCATACCTTAATATGTATTATATGTTGGATAAACTAAGTAAATAGGCACAAATTAGGTTAACTTTATATATGTAATTGCCAATTAAGCTAAATCAGTAAATATGTAGGCCATCTAATAAATTACCGATATAAGTAATATGTAACTCAAGTAATTTAGAAATGCATAGGATAATGAATTTATAATTTTATAATATGTCAAACAATGTAACTCAATTGTAATTAAGCTGCTAAAGCATGTAATGTCGCCACGGTGTTGGGGCATGCTGTTAATTTAAAAAAAAAAAAAAAAAATGGAGCAGAGATCCCAGATGAAGAAACTTTTCATTGACATGTCATGGAAGCCTGCGAAACCATTCAACAACATCCCGGAATCCATGATTTGATGAGTGTATGCAAGTCTAGAAGCAAGAGGAAGATATTTCGAGCTTTTGTTATGAGTTTTGTGTGTTAACATGTTATGAGTGTACCAATGTGTTGAACAGTTCCTAACGAGAAAAGAAAGGATTATGGGACCTAAGTTCATATGAACTTTTTTCCTTCTTTTGGTGTAATGAACCCATGCCAAAAGTTTGTAAAAGTATTTTTGAAACACCCTGTACATTGTTTTCTTAAATTTACTGTTCAATTGAATAAGTCATACTTATTCACTGATTACTTTTCCATGTACTGTAAAATGTTATTGGTCAATATCGAATACACGGCATATTACATGAATACGACATGAATTGACTTTAGGAACAAACGTATAGTCTTCTGTTTAATATGAATTCATTTATATAACAAAGTTAATGGCCCAGAGGTGTGCATTTTTACAAATGAAATTTATTTTCTTGTCTACTAGATCTTTGTAGTAGTATTCTTCTAAAAGGTCGGTAAGTGGAGTAGTTAAGGGCCTGAAATACCACCTCCCAATAAAACATTTATCTCCCAAATAGCCAACTTGTCTGAAATTTGACCAAGAATTACATACTATGATCTCCCGATAAAAACTTTTTGGAAGGTCAAGTCCCAGTTAAAATATCAGGAGATTGGAGTGACCAATAAAACACCAACTACTAGATAGGCAGACTTCGAGGAAACAAAATGGCAGGCCACTCGAGCTTCATAGCCACCTGAGGTCAATGCTGGCAAGTTTAACTCACACAATAAAGCTGTTTTATGCATTTATTTGAATGATGTAGAATTGCACATATTGATTAATGTAGTTGAAATAGTGTTCTGGTGTAATTTCATTGTACATGCACATAGTCATAATCGATTGATCAATGCGAGTAAGGGAAACCATGAATAACATCAATGAAACAGCACAAAAGGAGAGGGACGTGAAGTTCATTGAATGCTATTGGAAATTGGCGATAATGCACTTCCTAAGCAAAAGGAAAGCGTTACAAAGGAGAAACTTGACCTTGAGAAATTGACCTAAGGGCGGTCAATAATAAGTTGCACAGACAAAGAAATTCATCCTCTGGAACTGCAAGAAAAAAGAGAATCTTACAAGTACCAAAGAGGAATAGAAAGAAAAAGACATACTACACACATCGCAAGAATACGATTTGGCGTAGCCAAGCTAGTAAAGAAATGGAGATAAATGGGAGAACTTTGAATATAAGACCATAATAAGTGTCACTACTCGTCTTTGGGAAGAGGACACACCTTTACTATGGGGCGCTTATATTCACCACTGGAAGTACGCACTGTTATCACTCGCAATAAACCATCTTCACCAGGATGAGTAGCGGTGATCACACCTAACTTCCATTGAAGAGGAGGAATGTTGTCTTCCTTCAAGATGACGACTGTGCTAACTCGAACGTTTTCACTGGAGCAAGACCATTTCTGCCTCTGTTGTAAGGAATGAAGATATTCTGATGACCAGCGTTTCCATATATGCTGTAAGTGATCTTGAAGAAGTTGCCATTTTTCAACATCTCTCTTCTCTTCTGTAGGAGGATGCGAAGGTAGAGATGTGAGAGGTTCTCCAATTAAGAAGTGACCAGGAGAAAGATATGACAAATCAGCTGGATCATCACTAAGACGAATGAGTGGTCTAGAGTTCAGACAACCTTCAATCTGAGTCAACAGAGTGCAAAGCTGTTCGTATGTGAGAACTTGAGCACCCATTATTCTTCTCAAATGGAATTTCATTGATTTTACTGCTGCTTCATGTAGACCACCAAAGTGCGGCGAGCTCGGAGGTATAAAATACCAGTTGTAATCATTATTTGCAGTGAAGTTTTGAATTACAGTTTGAAATTCTGTTGCCTGTAGCAACAATCGGAGATCTCTTAACTTGTTGTTTGCTCCAACAAAGTTAGTGCCATTATCACTGAAGATTTCTTTACATAGTCCACGACGTGATGTAAATCTTCTTAGAGCGGCTATAAATGCATCTGATGTAAGATCAGAAACTAGTTCAATGTGGATAGCTTTAGTGACCAAGCATACAAAAATGGCAATGTAAGCTTTTACAGTAGTTTTGTTGCGAGGAGCACCATATCTTATGTTGAATGGTCCAGTATAATCCACTGCTGTACGGAGAAAAGGCCTAGCAGGAGTTATTCTGTAGCTAGGAAGATTGCCCATTAACTGCTGAGAACATTCTGCCTTTAACTTGAAGCAGGTATGACATCTATGGAAAATAGACTTCACTATTCTTCGAATACAAGGTATCCAGTAGGCTTGTCTTAGGGAAGATATAAGCAGCTGATGCGAAGCATGCAACAGCTTGCGATGTTCATATTCCACTATCAGAGTGGTCAAATGATGTTTCGAGGGAAGGATAACCTGATGTCTTGCATCATGTGTAAGATCTGCTTTATCCAACCTTCCACCAACTCTCAGAATATCATTCTGATCCAGGAATGGAACTAATGAATGGATGGAACCTTTAACAGATGTTTGCTTGCCATTGTGAAGATCTTTCAGTTCATGAGCGAAAGCTACTTTCTGAGCGATTTTAACACAAGTTTGCAAAGCGTACTGGAGTTCTTCTGCTGCAATCGGTCCATGATACTTATTTTCATGTCGGCAGGCAGAAATAAACCTGTACATATAACAAGTCACTCTCTGAAGGCACCGAAGATCAGAAAATCTTGTAATAAAATTATCTTCTTCTGTAGTAGACACCATACAGACAGAAACAAGTTGTTCAGAAGAATCCTGAACATTCAATTGTTTTGGTTGTTCAGGCCATAATGGTGTGGGTTGAGAGAGCCAATTAGGGCCATGCCACCACAAATCGATATCAGATAGCTGTAAAGATGATACACGTCTTGAAACGAGATCAGCTGGGTTGTCTTCGGTTGAGACATGTCGCCATGCTGCAGTTTCAGAAAGCTCTTGAACTTGAGAAACACGGTTGGAAACAAATGTTTTCCATTTTCTTGAGTCTGACTTTATCCAGGATAGTACAATAACTGAATCAGACCATAAGTAGTTTTGTGATGTCTGAATATTAAGGTCACTTAATACCTTGCTGTATAGTTTGGATAACAACAATGCACCACAAAGTTCAAGACGTGGAATGGTTTGCCTTTTAAGAGGGGCAACCTTAGACTTGGAGCACAGTAAGTGAATTGTAACTTCACCTTCACTGTTCACTGAACGGAGATATATACACGCACCATAAGCCTTTTCTGATGAATGGAAGCCATGGATTTGTATATCTTGCAATGTACCAGATGTGAGCACATAACGTGGAATACGCATCGTATGTATTGTGCCTAAAATGTCACAGATCTCAATCCATCTCTCTGCTAAGTGAGAAGGTACTTCTTCATTCCAACCAAGCTTTTCAATCCACAGTGATTGCATGAAGATCTTGGCATTGATGACAATAGGACTGACAAGGCCTAAAGGATCAAAGATGGAAGAAATAACAGATAGGAAAGTACGCTTAGTAAGTTTACATTGCGTATGAGTTTGTAGAGAAGGATGGGACTGTATCTGGAAATTATCAGTAGCAGGATGCCACAGTAAACCAAGGGCATGTGCATTCTCACTGTTATCAAGAGACAGGGGCAGTTGGGTCTCTCGATGAGATGAAGGGACAGATTCCAATAGAGCTTCATGATTAGAACACCACTTTCGCAATGGAAATCCGCCACTGTCAAGCAAAAGTATTAATTCTCTTTGAAGGCGTAGAGCTTCTTGTAGATTATCATGTCCTGACAAGCAGTCGTCCACATAGAAGGAAGTTCTAACTGCTTGGGCAGCGAGAGGGTATTTAGCTTCTTCTTCTATAGATAACTGATGCAGGGATCTTATGGCTAAAAATGAAGCTGATTTAGTATCATAAGTCACGGTAGTTAATGCGTAGTCTTGTATGGGTTCGTTAGCATTAGAACGCCACACAATTCTTTGAAGATTCTGGTCATTTTCATACATTCTTATGCGTCTGTACATTTTAGAAATGTCAGCTGAGAAAGCATACTTGTAGGTACGGATGCAAATTATAATTGATGACAAGTCATCCTGTACTGTAGGACCTAATTTCAGAATGTCATTGTAGTGACTTGCCTGAAGATGTTTTTGCAGAGGCATCGAAAACCACTCTAGTTTTAGTTGTAGAAGAGGATGGTTAGATGACTGCATGATGAGGTAAATAGAAACACTTTTCACCTGCCTGTGGGGGTGAAACCTTTCTCATGTGTCCCAATTCTTCATATTCTTGCATGAATTTTGTGTAATCTTCTTGCAGGACAGAATTGGTTTGAAACTTACGTTCCAGATGGCCTAAGCGTTTTATAGCTTGCTGTCTGGATTCGCCCAATGCATTTTCAGATTGATTCTTGGGTAGTAGCACCACAAAAACACCGTCATCTGCACGAGTAGTGCTTTGTACAAAATGCTGTTCACACTCCCTTTCTTCCTTAGTAAGCACTGGTTTAGGAAAATCTTCTAATTCCCAGAAGCGTCTTAATTGTGTGTCAACATTGTCAACTGTCACAAACAAATTGTGTTGAGCAAATGTGACTTTCTTGGCTTTGACGGATCCACTAAGTACCCAACCAAGCTCAGTGTTACTAAGGATAGGACTATTAGGAGTGATTATTCTTTCATCGGTAAACAATTGATAGAACAAGCTAGCACCAATGAGGAGCTGGACATCACCAGGGATGTAGAACTTAGGATCTGCCAATGCAATTTCACTAGGAATATTGAATTTGGTAGGATTGATACGGACAGAAGGAAGTTTGTTTGCAATATGAGGGATTACTAGACAGTTCACTTCAGCTTGGAAATTATGGATCCTCGATTGCATATTAACTTTAACACTGTGATTACAAGAAGAGGTACCATTTATGCCTCTTATGTGAGTATCGACAGTTACTGTTGAGAGCTGCAGTTTCTTAGCTAAATCTTCAGTTATGAAGTTTAACTGGCTTCCAGAATCTAGTAATGCTCTACATAACACTAAATTTCCTTGTTTATCTTCAAGATGCACTGCTGCAGTTGCTAAAAGAATCTCCCTTTGACTGGATTTTTCCTTAATAGAACAATAACTAGCAGGCAAATTGTCTGTAGTTTCTGAAACACTAGTAGCCTGGTGAGACACCTTTTTCTTGTCACGTGTGTTATTATGCAACAATCTGCTATGTACAGATGTACCACAGCTACAGAAGGATTTGAGCTTGCAATGATCTCTTTTGTGATTAGATGAAAAACAGTTTGCACACAAACCTTTGTTTTTTATCAAATTCCATCGCTGTTCTACACTTAACTGTGAGAATTTGTTGCACCTATGTAACTTGTGATTGTCTTGACAACAAGGACACGAATCACTGTTAATGGCAACATACGATTGGCAAGCTGTTTTAACTGAATTCTTTTGTGATCGTTTTTCACTCTTTTCCTTTGATGGGCTGGTCGTGTTGCTTGAATTTGCTAACACTTCTAAAGAGTGCGCCTTGGCTTCGAGAAAAGTCATCAGTTCTTGTAGAGATGTGAAATTTTGTGAATCAATTTTGCCTTCCCATTCCTTGCGTGTAGTTTCACTAAACTGATCTAAAATCAACTGCGTTAATATGACCTCATGCAATGGAATTTCAATATTGAGAGCTTCCACAGCGTTAAGATTACTTTGAAATTTGTTCAGCAAATTTTGCAGTTCTGTCACATTTTCACCTTTCATTGTTGGTAACGAAAGTAGATTTCTTATGTGAGCGGATGCAATTACTCTCGTGTTATTGTATCTAGAACACACTAAGTTTCATGCTATAGGAAAATTGTCACTAGTTACAGGCAAATTCTGAATAAGCGTATGTGCTTGCGCTTTCAACGCAGAGAGTAAGTAGTGATATTTCTGAATATGATCCAAGGATTCATTATTGACTACTAAACTGCTGAATGTGTCGTAGAAATGTTTGAAATTGGTCACATCTCCAGAGAAGGTAGGCAATTGAATTTTTGGAAGCTGTATTATTCTGTTATTGCACTGTGACGTAGAAGATTGACAAGTGTGGTGAGAATTACCACTGTGATTAGATTGTTGACTGTTCACAGACATCGCACTATGCATTTGCTCATGATGACAGATGATTGCACTGAGTTTAGCTTTTAACTCGAAGTAACTATTCATCATAGCTTCTTTGTATTCTGCATGTTCATCCAAATCTTCTTCTGCTTCCACAAGAGATTCTATTTGCGTTTGAACAATGTCATACTTATCCCATACTTCATTCAATTTGTCGAATTAAACCTTTAATAGGAACACATCTGTTTCTTCGTTTGCAGTATCACACGACTTTTGTAGAAAGGTAAGCTCTCTCTTAATGATACCTCTACGTTTAATTAAGGCTCATAAGTCACCTTCCATGTTGATATGAGAAATTGAAGAAACTACTTGCAGTTGAAAATTGAAATTCTTGTAGCTTTTCTAGCACTGCTGCATGATGATGTACAGTCAGATGTTCACTGCTTTCTTGATGTTCGCTGCAGACCGGAGTCCCAAGTTAGCTCGAAATGTCTGATCACTGCTGCTGGATGCTGTCATTGGCCGGGAATACAGGGATGATGAATTCACGACGACCGAACCGACACAGTAGCTTATGATATACAGGACGAATTCAAGAAAGATGCGAAACAAACAAGTACATGTGTGAAATGTGTAAGATTGTTTCGAATATAATCCTGCCCTATGGAGGACCACAAATGTAGGATACCGGAATATCCGGAGCAAAATGTGAGGTTTGGATGTGAAGTAAAAGAATGTAAGATGGAAAGTACATAGGATATGTTAAATCAATTCTCTGGTAGTAGGAGGACCATATGATAGAGCAAAAGTGGACTAAATCTCAGATCGTGGATTTCAGGGAGCCAAGGAATTATAATTGGGAAACAATCTATAACATATCATTGAAAACTATGCACTTTATTCACACTTGTAAACTGATGGTTAATTAAGATATGAAACTTGAATAATAACTGCTGAAACACTGAAACGAACAATGAACTAGATGGCACGAAAAACTTGGATTGCGCCACGTGAGTGAAATTATGTAAATTTATAAATCACATGAAAATACTTGTAGTGATGAGTACTGTTATTTAAATGTGTTCAAAGATATTGGAACTTGATAATTCACTTGATATTTGCTTCACTGATGAACCGATGATGTCACCATGCAAACACTTTGTAGAAACTTACAAACAAAATCCAATAAGCCTTGAACTTGAAACAATGCGTAAATTATAGTAAATAATTTAGCGTAATTAATAAAACTTATAATGGAAGTTTCATCTCAATAGTTCCCAGTTATAAGACAAAGGGCGAATGCAGCCTTTGTTAAAACCGCGGGAACAAGAGCAGAACAGAGTGCGACTGACTCGTGTGTCTGCAGATCTAGAACTGAAACACAAAGGGACGCTATAAGACAGCGTCCCTCAATACCCACCTGCTCTGAGCATTGCACACGGCACCAAATCTGATGCAACTGGATGACATCAAGCGGGAATAGATACAGCGGATAAATTGAATTAGAACTAGCCACTGTACATACATAACATAATGGAAAAAACACCTGTAGCTTGCACTAACAGTACAAATTGAAAAATACTCTTAAGATAGAAGCCACTCAAACTAGAATACACACACCTCTGTGCTCACTGATCTACTACCCAAGTTATGAAATTTTACTGCACACCTCCTCCTAGAAATTCAGCAGTAGTAATACAAGGCATCTCCCTGTTAAGGTACATATTGGGAGATGGTAGTACATGCCCTAAGTGTGTTAGTCAACTAATATTATTTCACAAATAGTACAGTCGGTCAAATAAAAAACGTCGGGACTCGTATGCTGTTAAAATTAATGTTTTGACGCATTAGTTCACAAGTTTCCTATAAAAAACATAAAATACAGGTCATTTTCGGAACATATGAGGCCATGCGGCAGGAGGGAAAATATGAACAAGGAGGGAAAAAATGAACAAGGCGGAAAGCGCAACACACGATATTCAACTTAATGCATTGTCATAATTCATTTTGCTTTGTGTCATCGCCACATACAAATGCTAACGTGAGAGAAAGTGTAGTTATGGCTGTAATTGACCTGCATTTTTCGGTCTCTGAAGCAGCGAGAAGGTTCCATATTTATGAAAAGCAGCTCGGAGGTGGGAACTTTAATATAATGCGACCGGAAGTTTTCATAGCAAACGTTGATCTGGCCGGACGCCTATTTCGATGCTAAGATTGGTTGCTAAGCGTAAGTTATTGATTTTGCACTACAAGTATCGGTATTATAAAATAAAATCTTAAAAAAAAATGCTCCTTGAATAAACATATTCCTCGCGAATCTATTAATTATTAATATTATAAAAATTAGCAACCAAGAATATGGCAGATTTGAGGCATATAGCCACAGCCTTCTATGCATGTTTGTTTTGGAACAAAACTGACTAAATAATCAAGAAAATACATGGATAGACAAGAGGCGTGTGTGAACCTAACCTTAAGTCTTCCTGTAAATGCGCATATGCTCGTTCGTGATACTTAATCAAATACCGCCCGACGTTTTTTATTTGACCGACTGTACATGCCCTAAGTGTGTTAGTCCACTAATATTATTTCACAAATACAGCAGAACATCCATTATCTGTTCGCTAAAGGCGGATCCACACCAGGCATGCAGAACTCCGCAGAACAAAACAGAAACAAAAACAAGCCATGCAGGATTGTACAGGCTGTTCTGATGGCAAACCTCACCAGTGTTGTGCAACTTCTAACACTGGCACACCACTGGTCATGGTCTCCTCAATTCCGCACATTTTTGTGCAGTGGCAAACAAAACATTTTGCAGTGTGGATCCACCTTAACAATTTTGTACTGTCAACATTCTCAAAACTTTGAAATTCATCTGCAAGTTCCTCTATGTCAGAATACAACTTCTATTCTCAGACATAATCATATTCCATGTGTTTTTATTAAAAAGACAGTCTCTCTGATGTTTATTTTGTTCCAAAACTGAATCATTGGAATGCCTTCTTCTAGTAACAATTCTCTTCTGTAATGCCTTTTCATTGTTACAATGACACCTTGATCTATTAGTTGGATCAATGATGTAATATTTCATGGAAAATAAGACATGAAAATGTTTCCATCAGCTGTTCTTAATTCACTATCCACAGGGTGGGATGGTGCACTGTCTACAAAAAAGTATTGTTTTTTGCGGCAGACCTTTAGAAGATAAGAATTCTCTTATCTGTGGGACAAACTTTGAACGAAACTAGCTTTTGGGAATATTTTTGTTGTTCCCAGCAAATGGTTTACAGCACATTGCAGTCTTTCATAATGATCAATGATCCTGTTACTTAGTAGCATTGGTAGTTCTGTCATTACAGCACTATAAAAACCCTTATTCAACCCTTATTTAGATGTGTATAAGAAAAATTTAGTAATATCGTTGGATAATCCAATGAACGGTTAATCGAGAGACGGATAATAGAGGTTCTACTGTAAGCAAGTTTTGTTTGAAATTAAGTATATGTAACCAAGAAGAAGAAAAGTAATTACCTGCATCTGGTGCAAGTAACACCATTGGTTCGACACTATCCACTTCATAATGCTGCTCCTCTGTAGAGTCCTGTGAGGGTTGTGAAACAGGTCCCTTTTCTGATTCCATTTCATTTGCCCCACCTGAAATGATATCAAAAGCATTATAATAATAATAATAATAATAATAATAATAATAATAATAATAATAATAATAATAATAATAATAATAATAATAATAATAATAATAATAATGAAGATGATCATCTTCATAATAATTTGCATTTCTTTTTTCTTTCTTTCTTTCTTTATTTATAGATGCTACACACAATTTTTTCAATTGGCCTAATCCTTCTGGTGGCACTATGGCCCTGGGGTCGACTCAACCTCTAACAGAAAAGGCGGCCAGTGCGTAAGGCTGAAAACCTTACCACCTCAACCTCCTGGAATCCTCTGGGTCTCCATGGCCTGTGAAGGAAACACTCTACTTTTTTACAGACAATTTTTACCAATTATAAATAGTAGGCATCTTGAAATTATATAACAATGCTGATGAAGAATGATTACAGTGATGATTAGTGATTACCAGGGCCCAGATTCTAATGACATGTCACCTTTGTATTGATGCTGCATAGCCATTGCCAACTTGTAGATAAATCCTAATCATGGCCTCTAGATTATAGAAATGCATTTTTATTAGGTCATTTTTTGTCGTTTAATGCAATTTTATATTTTTAGGGCATTCATTTCAATTTTAGGTCATTATTTTGTCATTTTCTTCCTTAATTAGTCATTTTCATGTAATTACATTGAGTGTATTAACTTTTTGTTTTTGTCGCTAGTGGTGCTGTCTTTGAAGTGTTGTTTGTTTAATGCAAGAAGGAAAAATTTGGCGTAAAGTGTTGTCAAGTCTCAGTCGGAAATAAGAATCAAAGAAACGAAAAAATGTTGTATTATATTATTATTGTTATTAGATTGATTTGGCACCTGCTTGGATTTGAGAGTGCAAACTACTGTTTACCGTCAATAAACAATAATATAATCTGGCAGACCACAAAAGGAAATGCCGAATTTTGACTCGCCAGTGCCTCAGTGCCAGTATAAATTTCCGTGAGAAAAGAACATTCACAACATTACAGTTTTTACAATTATGTACAAACTAGTCTATAACATTGTGTGTACAATAATCATTTTTTATAAATAAAATATCAGTTTTTAGGTCATTTTTTATAATTATTAAGTCATTTTCTTTAAAATTTAGGGTCATTGATTACTGATTAGTGATTCAGTAATAGCTGAGACACCACAGTGAATGGATATGTGTTAAGTACTCTCTCTACTAGCAGTGCTGACTAAAGGTGTACAAATCTCGATTTTAGCTTGCCCATACCCGCTTGAACACCAGGCAAGTAAGTTGCGAGCGTCGCAGCTAGCAAGCAGGCAGGTTTCTTTAGACTTGGATGGGTCAGCAAGTCTCTGCTAAAGGGATCCCCATCTTCACCTTTACAGGGGACTGGCCCTACAGGTAGCTTACAGCAACAAAGCAAGAACGTGCCTAACATAATGCAGCCTGCGAAATTCTCAGAAGTTGTAGCTGCTATCAACAAGGAGGCGTTTGTAACTGGAAGTGCCTAATAGCATAAACAGAGCTCCAGTGAATGCAAGTGGTAGTAGCAACGAAAGTGCTAATGTGTCAGCGTTCAGCCTTGCCAGTGGAGGTGCCAATGCCCCTAGTGCTTCGGGATCAATTAATTGACATGAAAATAGCAATACTAATCACGGATTCACCTTAGTCACTAGAAAGCAAACACGCTAATGCATAAATTAATCTTCCTTCGTAAACATGTAGTTGAAAATGGTTACAACTTACAAAAGAACTGTGAAAAATATTAACAAGTTACATAAGTGAAGAGTTTACAACTGGGTCTATCAACTGATCATTGCAAATAAATCTATGTGCCCAGCCCAATACATTTCAGAAGGGTCCAAGGGCCAGGGAAAGTCATGTTAGTAGCAATAAATTCCAAGCGATAGCGTTGGGTCTATCTCCAGCACCTCTTTCTGTGGGTCTAAGTGCCAAGTGCACATAACATGCTATCTTGTGAACACTTCCCACTTAACACTAACTACAACAGCGTGATTATTGTGTTTGCTGAGTGTGATATTGTATTCTTCTTACAAAAACTGAGAGAATTTTTGAAATGTAGGAGAATGCTTTCAAAAGGATGATGAGGAGTGAAGGAAGTTCGTATGCCTCAGAAAAGAGAATGAGAAATTCAGGAGTAGGGAAAATGCCCATCACACAGGTACTTGTTAGTAAATAATATTATTGCATTTGCATTTTCAAAAAAGGTGTTAAATATGCAAATCTCTGTAGCATTGTTATATCTGAACTTCAGCGAGGCGGGGAAATCAAACCCGAAAAACTGAAGGATCTTGAAAATATGCTCCCATACATTCCAGAAGAAGCGAAAGGCTTTTACTTGGACATTACTCGTAATAGCCATATCCATGCTAAGACTAGTGTATAAGACGCGATAAGACTACTACCTGAGCACCATTTCTTGGGCGCTGGATTTACGAGGAAGTGAGGGTCGGGGGGAACAAAACATAGCTAGTCCGCCAGTCTTTCTGCAGTGTTGTCAACCAAAGAAATCACGTTTCAGCAGAATCGCGCATATGGTATTTTATGTAGTGACATTTAATATACAATGATTTTAATGCAGTCCAATAATGTAACGGTATTGCGTAACAATTAATACACGTCATAAGCGTTTGGTTATCAAATAAGTCATCAAATAAGAATATTATACATAATGTATACATAATGGATGACTAATTTTAAGCATAAAGAAGAGTCTTAGCAGAACATGCTTCACCATTTCGTGTTGTAAAACGTAACCTAACTTTCAGTCCATGAAATTGACATCAGAGTTCACGGGATTGTCAGAAATTAGCACATAAGGAATTCTTAAACAGGTGAGGAAAGTGTTGGATGTACAATGAAACACAAAGTACGCTATACACCCTGACATCTAGTGGCTTCAATACTAAGCTTTCATTCTGTCTCAGGATCCTGACGCATGGAGTTATGGGGAAAAATACAATCTTTCGAATTGCAGATTTCACAAACACTTCATGTTGTCAGCTTTACCTATGAAGTTGAACGAAACCTACCGAATGAGGACTAGGGAGCCGAGCGCCCAAGAAATTGCATGCGGGAAGTAGATGAAGAGTAGAAGAAGAGTCAAGGAGAACAGCGAAGAAGCAGGCCTAATGCTAAACACTTGAAAAAGACAATGGTAATGACAACAGTACAACAGATTGCAATATTAGTGGATGGAGAGGAGCTGAACACAGTCGATAAATTCAACTTTTTGGGATCTGTAATAACCAGAAATGCATCATGCAGTGAAGAAATAAAAAGAAGAATCAATCTAGGACGAGCAGCAGTGGGAAAGCTCAAGAAAATACTCAAGGACTCTGACATCAGCAAAAGCACCAAAATTGGAATTATTCAAACCATGGTATTTCCAGTGGTATTATACGGCTGTGAAAGTTGGACTCTAAAGAAACAAGATAGGAAGAAAATAGACAGTTTTGAATTATGGACCTGGAGAAGATTATTAAGAATTTCATGGACAGAAAGAAGAACAAATGCATCAGTAATTAAAGAAATAAACCCAAAATACTCACTCGAGGCAATGCTTATGAAGTTAAAATTATCATATTTTGGACACATCATGAGAAGAAACGACTCGCTAGAAAAAGACTTGATGTTAGGACACATGGAAAGGACAAGAAGAAGAGGCAGAAAAAAAACAAGATGGCTGAAAGGAATACAAGTCATCATGGACCGAAATTGGAAGGACTTGGTATCAGCCACACAAGACAGAAGGTGGTGGAGAGTTGAAGTACATAAAGCAGTGGAAAATAGAATAAGAACAAATATTTTCTAGGGATAGCAAACCCTCAATCTTGCTAGAAAATCCATGTCATCTCCAGGAGTCGCACGCGACTCGAAGGAATACTATTACTAGTAGATGATAAAGTCCAGTGTTTCCTTTTTCATTGTATTTTTTTTTTAAGGATAATTCTGAATGTAAATGTTTATATGTCTCATCCTTAATGATTTTAAAGTGTTCATTTGTACCATTATTAAAGATTGTGATGTATTTAAATGACATGTAACATGGCGGTTCATGATTAAATGGGCGAAAGCCAAATTCAAGGCGCACTTTAAGCTCCGTCCCCTCGATATTCACATTTTGTTTCTCAGCCAAGCAGGATGACCAACTATCCTTGTATATCATCATCATCAATAACTTTCAAGGACTAGGCCTTTTGGCCTGTTCCGCTTCAGATTGGAATTTGGTCTTTCCATTGTTTCTTTGGTCTTCCAAGATCTCTTTTCCCTCTTGGTCTGTAGTTGTCGAGTCTTTGGGGTAGTCTGTCTTCTGGCATTCGCAATATGTGTTGATGCCAATTGTTTCTGTAGATGTTGATGGTTTCTGTTATGGGTGTGACATGTAGCTCTTCTCTAATTTCTTCGTTTCTTTTGTGATCATACAAGGTATAGCCTGCTAAAGGTCTTAATAATTTCATTTCAGCAGCTTCTATTCGTCTAAGTTGGTTTGTGGTTGAAGCCCATGTTTCTGAACCATAAAGTAAAGTTGGGACTGCCATCACCTTGTAAAATTTCAGAATAGTCTCTGGTCTGACTTTGTTGAGTAATGTTTTCTTGAATGTATATAGGAGTTGTTGGAATTTGGCTAGTTTAATCTCTGCGTCTCTTGGATTGTAGTAAGAGAGGTTGCAACCCAGATAGCTAAAGACATTGACTTGTTCAATAATATTGTTATTGATGGAGATTTTAGATCTAAGATGGTCCTTTCCTCTGAAAGCCATTGTTTTGGTTTTATTTATTGAGGTTTCTAGGTCATATTCATTTGCTATCAGTGGTAAGTTATGTACTGCTCTTTGAAAATTATCTTCTGAGTTGGCTAATATAATTTGATCATCTGCATGCATCAACGTGTTTAGTGCTGAGTTATTAATCAAGAAATTCGTGGGTAATGTTCTTTGCCAGATTTTAATCATTTCGTTCATATAGATATTGAATAAAGTGGGTGACATTGGGCAGCCCTATTTGACACCTCTATTTACTGCTCTGTGTTCAGAGCTTATATTGTTATTAATTTTGATATTTATATTTGTATCTTTATACATACTCTCAATTGCATAGGATAAGTGTTGAGGTATTCCGATGTTTTTTAAAGTTTCCCATAGTTTTGTTCTGTTTACTGTGTCAAAGGCTTTTTGGTAATCTATGAATGCTATATATTTTGGGATATTGAATTCTCTGTGTTTCTCAATGATTTGCGCTAAGGTAAAAACACCATCTATGCAGGATCTGTTCTGTCGGAAACCATTTGTTCTTCTAAGAGTAAGGTTTCAGTGATTATATGTTTAATCTGTTAGTTATTATTTTCGCGTATATTTTGTAGGCTGAGTTTAATAGGCTAATACCTCTATAGTTGTTGCAATCTTTTCGATTACCTCTTTTACAGATGGGTATCACTATTGCTTTCTTCTACTCATCTGGTATTTGTCCTATTTTCCAGCATATATTAATGAGATCTTAAGAATTTTTCTAAAAAGCAAGATGAGCTATGTTTGAGAAGTTCTATATTAATACCATCTGCGCCTGGTGATTTCCGGGATTTACATTTAGTTAATACTGTATTTGCCTTTTACGAACAACTATACCAGAGCACACTTGCTACTTCAACCGAAGGACTGTCTCAATTCATCTCAATTCCTCTAGAAGAAGTGCAGGACGTCCCTACAATATTGAAGAGCGAGGTTAGAGCAGCAATAAAGGAAGTGAAGGTAGGCAAAACGCCAGGACAAGACAACATCACCAATGAACAGCTAAAAGCGGGAGGTGAAGAGCTAGTAATACATCTAACAAATATTTTCAATGAAGTCCTCAAGACGGAGAATATCCCCAAGCAATGGCAATCCAATAACTAGGGATAGTCACATTTCGTTAATCCCCAAAACACGAAATTAGTAATAGAAGTTCTAATTACTGTAATAAATTCGTTTCTCGTGTTTTTTTATTCAAAATATGTGTTTATTCATTCGCGAAGTTTCGCGAAATGTGATACTTTTCGCGAAATACCCGGTTTTTAAGGTTTTATCCCATTTGTACGCGAAATACGGGCAAATGTAAAAGTTCTACTTTCAATTAACTCATATTTGAATACATTGTATTTTTTTTTTTATCCACGGAAAATATTTCAATTAAAAATGTGAGCCGTTGATGAAAACGTGAGTCGTCGGCTTTATTTGAAACGCGAAGATGTCAAGGACAATTGAAGAAGGGACTTTAGAGGAAGAGGGTGGAGGAAGGAGTTCTGGCACCAAGATGTCGGCGGTCGGCGGCGTAATTCACGGCCGAAACAAGTAAACAGACGGCCGATCTATTCCTCCAGTCTTTAAATAATAACAGAATAATAATAAAAATTTAATAACGAATTAAAACAACCTGTAAGTTACATATTTCAACAATCTCGCGTTTAACGAAGTGGGTGTTGGAGGCAACAATCTGTAACGTCATGCTTCCCGCCGAATCCCGCATGAAAGAGACGGAAGTAGGTATGAACATCGGTTGTTAAAACATCGATATTTACTATCGATGTTAAAATCGGCGGTAACCATCGATGTGACGATAATATCGATGTATTTTGATGGAAAACATCGATGTATATTTAAAATAAAAAAAACCATGGTTTCAGAAAATTAGGCAACATTCATAAATAAACTGAAATATTTCCATGAAAACTATCGATGTTTTTGGAAATTCTGTCAATACGTTCTGAATGTCCGATTCAGTATGTATATTCATGAAAATTAATGCAAAAAACTGTGATTATTAAAAAAAAGTGTGTGGAACGCCACGCGGCAGAAGTGAAACTTGTTTTAATTTTTTGATTTTTTTCAATTTTGTATTATTGGATTTTTTTCAATTTTGGATTGTAGAACATTTAAATATTGGGTTTTTGGACTTTCTTATTTTAGATTTTGGAATTTTTAAAATTTTGATCTTTTAAGTTTTTAAATTTTGGATTTTTGAATTTTTTAATTTCGGATTTTTTATTTTTTAATTTTGATTTTAATTTTTGATCTTACATATACATGAAATTTTTTATTTTTTAAATTTTGGATCTTTGAAGTTTTTCATTTTTGGATTTTTTATTATGAATTTTTTAATTTTGGATTTTTAAAATTTGAATTTGGGTTTTTTAATTTTTAATTATCGGATTTTTTAAATTTTGGATAAGCCTAATCATTGAGTTGTTTTCTGTGCAGACTGTTCCTTCACACCTTACTAATTTTGTGATGATTTAGAGAATAACACTAATTTCGTGATGATTTTTAACGTAACGCAAGATCTCGATTTACCCCTACCGCGGCTAAAGAAGTTTCACTTCAAAAACATCAATGTCGGGGAGAAACCTAGATCAGTGGTTCCCAAACTTTTCAGTTTGCGGACCCCTTGGAAAAAATTAAAATTTCGCGGACCCACTTTGGGTTTGGAAGGAAAAAAAAAAACTAAATAAATACTTTGATTCAAATGTATTAAATTCAATAGACAAAATAATACTATCAATGGTAACAAACAGAGTTTCCTCATTAATGTGAACAGTGAAGCTGGTTTAGAAGATATGTAATTTGAGAAAATTATGGGATATCACATTTCTTCTTAAACCGCCTGCTAACCCCCTGAAACACCATCGCGGACCCCACTTTGAGAATCACTGACCTAGATTGTTTTCCATCGATGATCGTGATGATGACGACGACGAGTGATTATTTTAACTTTATTCGTACTTCTATTTTTTAAGTTCTACATGTTGACGATTAAAATATTTTAGGATGAATTTGTGCATTTTTTTAACTGTCGTAACCACAATGTAAAGTAAGGAGTTGACATTGTTATATCACTCCTGGATATTGCTTGATATGTATTATCACGGAAAAAAATGCAGTTAGATTTAAAAGTTGAATTTCAAGATTTTTTTTTACCATTTTTATGACGAAATTCAATTTTTTAATAGCGAAATATATGTAGAAATTTTGCATTTTATTTGACGAAATCCTGAGTTTTTATTCACCACAAATCATCAACTCTACCAATAACATAATACTGCTGCATAAAAAAGGGAATAAAGAAGACATCAACAACTACCGCCCGATAAGCTTAATGTCTAACATATATAAAATATTCTCTAAGATCATCACTAAACGGATCAACTGCAATCTGGACGAAAACCAGGCAGAGGAACAGGCAGGATTCCGTGCAGGTTACTCCACTACAGACCATTTACACACAGTCAGACAGCTTTTAGAGAAAACCCAGGAATTCAATCAGGATCTTTATCTGGCTTTTATAGATTTTAAGAAAGCATTTGACACAGTTGAACATGTACCACTAATAACAGCCCTAAAGAACCAAGGAACAGACGATAAATACATAAGAGGACTAGCCAAACTATACTCCAACATCACGGCAAGGATTCAACTTGATAAACAAGGCAGAGAATTTAAGCTACAACGGGGGGTGAGTCAAGGGGACCCAATGTCACCTAAACTCTTTATAAGCTTACTGGAGAGTATATTCAGAGGAATAGAAGGTGATTACGGGGTCAACATAGATGGGACAAAGCTATCCCACTTAAGATTTGCAGACGACATCGTGCTTTTTGCCCCCACACCAATCGAACTACAATCACACATTAACGCTCTGGAAAACCTAAGTGCAGCAGCAGGTCTAACCATGAATTCAGCAAAAACCAAACTAATGACGAACAGAAACGAAGTTGCCATCACACTAGCTACTAAGGAACCGCTTGAGTATGTCCAAGAAACCACCTACTTGGGGCAGATTTTCTCATTCCAGAATAACTCAGACAAAGAAATAGCACATCGCATCACAGCAGCATGGGCAAAATTCTGGTCCCTTAAATTCATCCTCCTAGATCATTCATACAAGGTTCACCTAAAGGCCGAAGTCATGAACATGTGCATACTCCCGGTTTTAATATATGGAGCACAAACATGGAGCTTAACGAAGAAGCACAGACAAGCCATAGAAATCTGTCAGAGGAAAATGGAGAGGAAAATTTTAGGGATCACACTAAAAGATAGGATACCCAATCATGTAATACGCAGGAGGACAGGTATGAGGGACGCAGCAACCACAGCAAGCCGCCTAAAATGGAGATGGGAAGGGCACACCATGCGACTACAACCCACCAGATGGACATACAGAATAACTTCATGGGACCCTAGGACAGGTCAAAGGCACATAGGAAGACAGAAAACACGCTGGTCAGACGACATCAGGCACACCTTTGGTAACCGATGGACGACGCAAGCCAAGGATCGTGAAACCTGGAGACACCTTATAAAACTTAATTTGGACACTATCAAAGACTGATCTCTCCCAGACTAGCTACCCGGGTCTGCAAGAACCCAGCTACCTTTCATAGAAAGAGGCCCTTGCCCGATAGGGATGTTACGGGCTAATACTAATACTAATACTAATACTGTATTTAACTCTCCCATGTGAATAGGATCAATATGTTCATCATTTGAGGAGTTATGTTTATGGGTTGTGTGAATATTTTGAGATGTTCATAGTTGTTGGTAATAATTCAGCCATTCCATCATCGGTATAGGATTTATATTTAAGTTGTCCTTTGTTGATTTATTTAATTCTTTTAATATCTTATATGCTTTGGTTTGTTGTATATTGAAGTGATAATTCTTTCTCACTGGCCGTGTGTAGGCTAAGATCCTTGTATATTGTCGCCGACACTCCCAACTGTACCAAATATTAAAAATGTGAATGTGCTCCTTGTACCAAATATTGGCAAGTAAACACTTTGCGACCCGAGCGGCTCCCCTTTCCATCGGCCCGGTCGCCTTCTCCGCCAGGCAGGCTTCCCCTCCGCCTACCGCGCATCGTCCCGCGCGCATCTACCCCGCTGCCGGCCGCTACTAAGCGCCGGTAATGCAGCTTCCTGTGTTAAGCCGCAGCTTACTCTAGTGATTGCCTTGCACCATACATAATATTTCACAATGTTTAAAAACGATTATAAAAACAAAATAAAATTTCACGAATTATATTAAAACAATACCCTTGTACCAAACATCATATTTCACGATCTTTAAACACCGATTTGAAAGAAAAAAAAATTCACAATATATAAAAAATCGAAATTTACATAATATTTCCCAATTTTAAAAAACGCCGTGTTAATTGATGCAGAAAAATTCCCTTGCACCAACACTACTCTTTTCATAACAAACAAACCATCTCAAAATTAGAAAACCCGATTCTTGCGTTAACACTCGCTAGCGCCAACTAAATTAGATAACTAAAATATACCGGAACTTCCTTCACTGCTCAACTCTCCTTCGTAGCGTAACGGATAAGTCTCTTGGCTACGATGCTAAGGGTCATGCGTTCGATCCCCGTTCGATCCAAAATTTACTGTTAGGAATAGGTCTCGAATAGGTAGGTAGGGTGAAGAGGAGGTGAGAGGAAGAGAGGAAAGAGACGGGAAAGGAAGAGAAGAAGAGAATAAAGGAATAATAAATTATTTTTCTCTTTCACCATTTCCTTACTAGATGTCGCCACCGTCGCTACTTTCCTAGTAGTTCTAATGCCGCCGCTAGGTTTCTCGTAGTGGTGGGGGGCTCGGTCGGGTCGTAATGTGTTATTTTCCCCAAATATTAAAACTGCAAGAGTGCCTACTGTATCAAATATTAGAAATTTGAGTGTGCCGTTGTACCAAATTTTAAAAATGTGACAGTAAGTGCCTTGTACCCATAGGTTTTGCCTTGTACCCAACTGTATGTCAGCCTGTTCTTCCTCAAAGAATTCGCTAGATTGTGGTTTGAAAGGAACTGCTTCACTGAGGGTGGGTTGGGCGGGATATGTCTCATGTGAAGGTGCACCTTATATTTGTTTTTTCCCATTAAATGCCTTAAATAAATGTCTTAAATTTGCTTTACAAGACGTTTTTCCTTGTCTCCTCTTAATCATATTTTGGCACTTAGACCCTTATAAAATAAAATGCTTCAAGTGATATTAACCCTTTCACTGCTAACGACGGAACTGTGACGGCGCGGAGAATGGCACCTACGTGTGCTATTGACGGAACTGTTCCGCCCGCGAAGTGGGTGCTATGAATGAGACGATTCCACAAGGCATGGAATTTTTTAACATGGTTTTAACGAAAGGATAGTGTCCTGCCATCTATTGGGGTTAGATAGAACTTAATTTCATTGCTTTCCCTGCTCTGTGGTGCAATTTGTAGATGATAAAGTGAGGCCTTGCACAATGTTGCCGCGAAGTTAGTCCTACGAATAAGACAATTGCTCGTAGAATAGAATTCTTTAACATGGTTTCAACGAAAGGATAGTGTCCTGCCATCTCTTGGGGTTAGATAGAAATTATTTTCAATGCTTTCCTTGCCCTGTGGTGCAATCTGTAGACGAAAATATGAGGCCTTGCACAATGTTGTGATGTCTGAAGAAGCCATTGAACTCACGAGTCACATGACAAGCGGGGAATCACGTCAAGGCCATGGTATGTTCAATTTCAACACAGTCATTGCTTTCACGAGCAAGGAAAAACATTTCTAACGTGATGACGAAGTTCTGGCGTATTTTAAAACTGCCTTCTTATTTTTCGGATTTAGCGCCGAGTGACAGTGAAAATATCTCAGCAAGGAGGGTATGTCAGCTTGCCAATATCTCAGCAGTGAAAGGGTTAATTTACTGAAGTTGGGACTATTTACATCCTGCCAAGGTTCAAAGCAGGACATGGGATTTTTATGTAAAACATATACAGGTCCTACCAAATCTGGCAACCATGATTTACTGTCACATATGAAGGTTTAATTTTTATTAGCACTTATCCTCAAACTCATCAACTTCTGATAAAAAAAATCTGATGTGAAAGTCACATAACTTCCTCTGCCCAAATAAAAGTTAGCAGTATTTACAGATCCTTGTACAGAATCGCAAGACACAATTTTAGGCTAATTATCCTATAAATACCTCTTCTTTGAATGATGCGACTAAAAGCGCAGGCTACATAACAAACTAACTAAAAAAACTAAAAGTGACTGCAGACGTTTATTGAACTTTCCGCCATAAAGAATAATTTCCGAAATTTATTGAATATTTCCCTCAGATACTTCTTTACTCTATGCATGGCCAACAATACATCTTTCTCACTTCACATTCTTATATAGAATAAGAGGCCATGAAAGAGCGCGCATTCAGTTGTTCACCACGCAAGACAAACTTTCTACAAACAGTGGGTGGTTTGTAACTATTTTTTTCGAAAAAAAGTTTCAAATAAAAGTTTTAGCTCTCAGTATAAGGAACACATGTGTATATTTTAAAGAAAATCATAAGAGCCGTTTTTGAAAAAATTGCAAAAAACGAAAATTTCTTCATGTCAAGTCCCCTTAAAAATAAGAGAAACTTGTCGCCAATCTTCGGCTCACACCTGACCCAAATACGAAATTTTGTTTTCATACGATTTTCCGTTTTGGAGCTAGCCTATTCACAGACATCCACACAGACAGACAGACAGACAGACAGACAGACAGACAGACAGACAAACACACACACACACACTGACATGTTTCCAAAAATAGAATTTTTGGATTCAGGGGGCCTCAAAACGTTTATTTATGTCAAAAACTCAACTTTGAATTTGGGGGTCGAAAACATAGGTACCTAAAAGAATAATTATTATGACAAATTGCCAGTTAAATAGCATTTTTATCTCCTCAAGTCTAGTTAAGACAGGGTAAATATTTACCAGGCACAAATACCGGCAGATAAGTTTAACAGTTAAAATTACTCGATGATTACAAACAAAATGTTGACATTTATAATTTGAGTTGGGAAGATACACAGTGAAGTGATTTCAAACTTAAAGATCGTTGAGATCGGGATTTACACACTAACTTCACTTAATAGGTATATTTACCTCAGAATGCATTTCGATGGACAATTTCCACCATCATCAGCTGATCTGACTGTCACTCTAGACGTGGGTGGATGAACTTTTCAATCAGGGTTCCTTGAATTCCCACTGTGGTGTCAAAGTTGATCAAATTCTCATGGTTCTTTTGAATAAAATTTTTTTCCCAAACTAATAGATCCGATTGTTTTTGAACATGTTTTAATAGTTCAAAAACTCTGGTCGGAACGTTCACAGTGGAGTGTAACAACATTTGAAAATGATGCGAGTTGACTACACACTATTTTCTCCACTTACCAAATTTTTTGGTAGAACATGTTTCGCATATGTTCATATGCAAAACATGTGTGTAGTCAACTCGCATCATTTTCAAATGTTTTAATAGGTCTATGCTGTCTTTGAATTCATGGCCTTCTTCCCAAAAATGCGCTGCCAGAGCTGATTTATCTGTTTGTTTGTTCACCACGTTCCTGAACCCTCTGTGGCCTTCCTCAGGAATGAGGAGGAAGGACACAGAGGGAAGATGGCCGAAAGCTCGAATCTGATAATGTTGACACGGCTGATAACCCATGAAGCCATCCTGAGTAATCAGCGCCGTGAAAGCTTCAAATGTTATAGAAAATAAAGTTCTTTGGAAAATATTTAGTGTGAAAAGGGAAGAAAATTCTCAACAATGGAGGAAATTACATAATACACTCACAACATTAAAAGCATAAGTATAGCAAATTGTGAAGGTTCGGATGACTGTGGAAAGAGAGCTTGCATACACAGGCCTGACAGGAAATGACTATTAGGAAGATCAACGAGATGTATGGTTAATATTACAGTCAAGTCTCACATAAGCAGCACTTATTTAATCAGTAATACCAGAGTAATAGCTCTTTTTATAGCCAAATTGAACTCAAAAATTTATGAAGTAACAATAAACTGCTAAATCACATATTGTTCTGCAGGCTTGACTTGATTCCTGAAAAACCATTCAAATTTACATGGTATGTGCCATGTGAAATGCCTTATAATGAGAAAATAAACAGAATCTGCATGAAGAAAACAGATAGGAATGCTGAGTTTCATTAAGATTTTCTTTTCTTTTGTGAGAATATAAAACTTAAAAGATCATCTTTCAAACCTTTCTCATTTCTCCAATAATTCCCTTACCACAATTGTATTGCAATTACAGTGAACGCCGCTTAATGTAATCGCGGAAAATGTTATCAGTCGGGTAATGTTATCACTTTTATGAAGTCCTGTACAGATTAATATGGATACGGTATATTGAAAAAAAGCTGTTTATTGTGATCAAAGATTCGGTTTGTTATCACATTTTCTTCTTTGCGGTTTTATTTCCAAGTATTGTACGTCATTCAAAATTTTTTTTTTAAGGATTTCGTTTCTAACTCAACTGTATTGTGTTGTATTAGAAGTAAGGGTAGTGTTTCCAACTCATAGGAGACATGTTTGAGGGAGTGGCATTCCCTAACTTTCTCTTTTAAGTAGTAAAACATGTTTCAATCCCTCAGTTTAGCTGTTGCTTTTGATTTGTGAAGGTCATAGTGATGACATGTAGAGATGGTTAGTGTAAAATGAAAAGACTTGAACAGATAGGCGTTGGATGTTTTGCTAAGCGGAGTTCACCATAGGTCCATAAACTTCCAAAAAACAGTATGAGTATGAAATATTGGTTAATGGTCTCCAAAGGGAAAACATAAACAATATAACCTTTTTATTGATTGCGAAAATATGCTTGCAGGCTATTATGAGAGGTTGAATGATTCACAGTTGCTTATTATCTTGTATGTATGAATAAATAGTTTTTAATTCTGTTTTGTAGTGTATTTTATTATGTATGAATAAATATCCTTCAATTAATTCTTTCGGCTACTGTTACCAATTGGTTAATATGATCAGATTAGCTGCGTCTCGAAGTGATCACAATAAGCGGCGTCTCAATTGTTTTTACTTACAGTCCGCCATTTTGTTTGTTTACGCCGTGGTGGCGCCGACTCGCGCAATAGGCGGGAGTGTGTGTCTGCAGGGGTGAGGGGCCTGGTTGACTCGGCTTTGCCTCTGATTGAGGTGGAGACCTGCAATCATGTCTTTTCTGCTCTGCTAGACAGTGGCGCTTCCGTCTGTTTGCTTTCCGTGAGTGCCTACAATAGGGTGTCCTGTATGGAGAAGGTGCCTAAGTTGACCAATGACGTAGAGCCTTGTAGGACAGCTGACTCAAGGTCTCTCGTCATTGCAGGCAGAACCAAGTTGAAAATCTGTGTCCTCGACTTTACCTGGATGGTGGAGTTCGTGGTAGCGGACAACTTGGTTGTGCCCATGATACTTGGTGCCGACTTCATGCAGCGTTCTGGCCTGTTGTTGGACATACAGGAGCGGCTCGCCTTTTTCAAGTTTAGCCCTGCGGCAAAAATACCTTTTGTGGATAATTATTATTGTCGGCCGACTAAGTTAAACTTAGATGAACCATCAAAATCTTCTTTGGGCTTAGAGTCAGAAAATTTAATAAACGCAGTGGGCATAGACTTAAGCCATTTGCCTCAAAATCTAAGTGATAAAGTTAATTCTTTACTTCAAGATTTCCTGGACGTATTGACTCCGGAGTTAGGGTTAACAAACGTACTTGAATATGAAATCGAGTTAATTGATCACCAACCAGTTAGGCGTCCGCCATATCGTTTGAACCCAGTTAAGATGCGAATACTAAAAGAACATATACAGAAAATGCTAGAACAAGGCGTTATTCGAAAATCTAAGAGTAACTATAGCAGTCCTATTTTCCTTGTTGAAAAATCAGGTGGTAAGTTCCGCCCGGTGGTGGACTACCGTTATCTTAATTCCAAAATCAAGATTGACTCAGTGCCCATTCCCGATATTCATTCTTCGTTTTCTTTCTTCACCAAGGCCAAATTCTTTACCTCACTAGACTTAAATCAGGCATATTATCAGATACCTTTAACTGAACGTTCTAAGCGTCTGACAGCCTTTGCAACAGACTGGGAATTGTATGAGTATTCGCGCGTGCCTTTCGGGCTAGCCACTGGTGCGCAGGTCCTGACCAGGCTTTTGGATGACATTTTCTCAGATATAAAGTTTGTCTATGTCTTCCACTACCTAGATGACTTGGTCATATATTCGGAATCCTTTGAGGAACATCTAGGTCACGTGCGAGTGGTGCTCGAGCGCTTGAGAGCTGCTGGACTCACAGTTAACCCTGAGAAAGTCACTATGGCTGCCAGGAAGCTGTCGTTCTTGGGTCATATAGTTTCTGCTGAAGGAGTCACTATAGATCCGGAACGCACTCGTGCGATCCGAGAATTTCAACCGCCCAAAGATGTAAAGGGTGTAGCTCGTTTTCTAGGCATGATTAATTTCTTTAATAAATTCATTCCAAATTTTGCAGACATTGCTGCCCCTTTAAATGCCTTACGCAGAAAGGGCGTTAAATTTAGTTGGTCTGAGGCTTGTCAGAAGGCGTTTGATGAACTTAAATTGCGAATAGTTAATCCTCCTGTTCTCTTAATGCCTGACTTTAATCAGAAATTCATCATTCAAACCGATGCCTCACATGTTGCAGTAGGTTGTGTACTCCTACAAGATTCCCCTGATGGTCGTAGGCCTATCGCCTACGCTTCTAGAACTCTGACCGCACAAGAACGCGTGTACAGTACTTATGAGCTTGAAGCATTGGCGGTTCTGTTTGCAGTGGAGAAATTCCGCATGTACATTGAACATGTCGAGTTTCAGCTGGAAACAGACTGTCAAGCTCTCAGCTGGGTTTTAGCCAAGCCTAGAACCACAGGCAGAATAGCTAGGTGGGCCATCAGATTATCTGCTTTCAAATTCTCTGCAAGACATATTAGAGGCACCGATAACAAAGTAGCCGATGCATTGTCACGTATGTTCAGTGTAGAAGAAACTCAAGAAGTAGTCCCAGATAAAGTCATTTGCCCAGATATTCGGCCTCAGCTAGTTGCCGGCATTCTGTCTGATTTTCCCCTCGCCTTTAAGTCTATTCAGGAATTTCAAGCCAAGGATGAAGAAATCTCACCAATTATAGAGAGTATTAAAGCTGGTGACAAGAGCACCCAGTATGTGGTTAAGTCTGGCATTTTGTATAGTGCGCCTACTAGAAGAATGCCGTCTCGGATCATGTTGCCTTCAGCTTTAATTGATATTGTGTTCAGCTATTTCCACGAGTCAGCGATAGGTGGACATCTCGGAATCGACAAAACCAAATGCAAAATTAAGGAATACTTCGTTTGGAAAGGCATGGATGCCGATGTCAAAGCTCGTGTAAAGGCTTGCCAGATTTGTAATTGTTCTAAGCCTGCGCAAATGACAAAGGTAGGGTTCCTTGCCTCCGAAGTTCCTAAAGCACCTATGGACCGTCTTTTTATAGATTACGTTGGGAAGTTTCCCAGGTCAAAGTCTGGTAATGCTCACATTTTGGTTATAGTAGATTCTTTTACAAAATTTTGTTGGATGTTTCCGGTTAGGGAAGCTAATACTAATGTTACTATCGAATGTTTGAAAAAGGTTTTTGCTGTTGTTGGATTTCCTCGTTCTTTAGTGTCGGACAACGCCGCATACTTTGTTTCGAGGCAATTCAACAAGTTTTGTTTTGATTTGGGTATTAGACACATCACAACTTCTCCGTATCATCCACAACCGAGCCATGCGGAAAGATTTAATTGCAATCTGAAGGCCGCTCTGATTGCTTATCACTCGGAGGATCATTCCTCCTGGGATAAGAATCTTTACTGGCTTCAGTTTGCGTTTAACTCTGCGAAGCATGAATCCCATATGTACCCTCCTGTCACTCTGATGTTGGGTTTTAGACCAAATAATCCTTTGTGTAATCTCTGGTCCATAAATGACTTGCTCCCTGACCCTCGCGACAACAAGAAAGTGAAAGAAATGTGGAAGAAGGCCGCAAATAATTTAAAATTGTCTCACAACAAGGTGATGAACAAATATAATAAGGGCCGACGCCAAGTTAATTTCAAGGTGGGCGATGAAGTATTTGTAAGAAACTTTCCCCGTAGTGATGCAGCTGCGAAGTTCAGCTCTAAATTGGCTCCTCGTTTTCATGGTCCGCATGTGATTGTTGAGTTCCTATCTCCTGTCACTGTGCTGGTGCGAGATCCATCAACTGGTAAGATGTCTAGATGGCACGTTAGCCATGTCAAAAAGAAATAAGTTTTTTTATTGTAAAAATTTAACTTCTAGGCTTGTTTATTTAATGTACATTTGATTAGGTATATCAAACCTTTATCTGAAGGGTATTTAATTGTGTAATTTGTAACTTCAATATGTTCCCCCCCCCCCCAGTATAGTAGGATTTTTGGAATTTGGTGTTGCCGCTTTCAAATTCATGTTTCAGTTATATGTATGTGTAAATCTGGTTGGGATCCACGCTGGCATGCTCTTCAAGATGGCGGCATGGTGAGCGACAGCAGAGAAAGGTCTACCCTAATAATTTGCACTCTACGGTGAACATGGTTGAGCGCAGGCTACTCACGTGAAACCAACATCCAGAGATGTCTCGCCTTGCTGCCGCCTAAGTTTCACCATATCAGCACTGTGTTCTCGCTCAAAGTGTGGCTACATGGGACGGTCTAGTGTAAGTGCATCCTGCTGAGCCCGGTGGGACCTGACGCGATACCGGGCAGTACAAGGTATGACACTTTCCTTTTGACCCCCGCATGAAGTAGCCCGAGTTATGTTCCAAAGTGCTAGTTCCTCCAGGTGTGTTGGAAATGCCTCCGTTTTCCTTTCTGGACCAAACGCCGTCTGTGTTGACGAGGCATCCAACAAGGCGCACCCTCTGGTTGAACGTATCCCTATGATGACTTCCCGGACAAGACAAGATTAGTGCATATTTTTGATGGTAATGATAAAACAGGGTAGCCTTCCAAAGTGTTAGTGACAACGCTAATAAGCTTCTGCAACTATAAAGAAGATTCTCAGTCTACAGTCAACTTCACCTTCCTTGCATGTCCAGATCCGAAGTTCTCCCACCAGAAAGTAAATAAACTTTAATTTTGTAAATTCTCTGAAAGCAGGCAACGAAAAGGTAGTTCTCTCTGCTTAAAACTGGAAGTTTTAAGAAAAGAAGGGGGTGATTTGAGCCGGCATTATCACCGTCTCAATTGTTTTTACTTACAGTTCGCCATTTTGTTTGTTTACGCCGTGGTGGCGCCGACTCGCGGCAATAGGTGGCAGTTTCCTTAGCTTCATTTGTTTTGTTTTCCATACTTTGCCGCTATCTGGCGGCAGGTTGGGAAATGCTGTTCCTGGCTATGTGGCTGCGTCATTTCCGGCTTCTCCCTCTCACACAATGGCCGGCGTGACCGTAAGTTGTACTTGTTTCTGGCTGGCAAAGCCAGAAGCTTAAAGTGCATTCCCTTTGCTTTTCAGACGTGAATATGAGCTGATTTTATTTGACAAGAAGCCTAGTTGATGCAGAAATGTTTGTAGCGCTTTCTATTGAGGCATGACTGTAGAATTCCAAATACAAAATCGGCGTGGGTCCCGCTTGGCCACGCCGCCATTCTAGGCTATTCGCGCCTTGCTTGTGTACTTTAAAGTTCTGTTCCTTTCTCTTACTTGTTTCTTTTCTATTGTGCTTCTTCTTCCTATTGCTTAGATACACCTGTAGGGCTTAAGTTGGATTCCTGTTTTTTGTAGATGTAATGAGAAGTAATGGTTGAGTGGCGTTTTCCCGCCATGGCCGTTATTAGGCGTCTCTTTTGATTTTCGGCCATCCCTTGTATTTCTGCTTTCACAAACGTTTCTGCGTTAACTTCTTTTATTTAATATATATATCTTGCCATTTTTACCGCCTTTCTTTATTGTTATTTGAGCCTTTTAATTTAATATATTTCTCAACTCTTCCCCCCCCCCCCCCCGACCAATGTGTTTGAGGGCTACGTGTTGGACCGAGGAGGCAGCCCAACCGTAGTATTTTTCAAGTCTTGTCTCCGTTCTAATTTCTTTTCCTTTTCAGCATTTTAATGAACTTGTAATGTAAATTTGAAATATGTAAATTAATACCTGTATATTTCGTTTTAATTATTTTATTTCACGCCCTTTAGGCGAATCAATTGGATCTTTTTTATTTATTTCTAAATCAATTTTATTTTATTTGAATGTGTGTATATTGTTTTTTTATCCTAAACTCATTTTAAAATTATTCTTCTGTACTTATGCCTGTAAACAATCTATGAACTATTGTATTTTATGTAACCAAGGATTATCTGTATATTTTTCGGTTTTCTAAATTGAATCTTTGCATGGAACATATTTCTGTAATGTTAAGGGAAACTTTAAAAAGATGATAAAAAGAATACCATTTCCAAATTATATCAAAGAGAAACTAAAACTGGATGTTGGACCCAGTTAATTAACTTGTTCTCCCCGGGAAACCCAATTATCCTCTGGGCGGGTCCATTATTCAATTTAGGTTAGCTTTCCTTGGGCGGGAACCTTGCTCTTCCTTCCACAATTCCCGTAGGGGGGTTCACACTGTACTATAGTTATTGTTAGAAATGTTAAACAGTATCAGTATGGAAAGTACACTTTACCTGGTGTGCTGCAATGTGGAGGACTAGGGATGAGTACTCTGCGGCGCCTGAGTCGAGGCCTCAGCACTCTGATGATGGCTTGCTTTGCACTGAAACTCACTGCAGTGTCCTCGCATAACAGTAGCTGCAGATAGAGCTTGGCTGCCATTGAAACTGTTCCTTCCAAGTCGCATGTTGTAAATGCATGGATGATCTCTACAATAGCATGGACTGTTGCTTCTATATGAGTCAAGCCTGTAATAAAACCAGAATGCATTATCTCCTTAGCCATTCTTCTATTGATCCGTAAATGTGCCTTCAGTACTGTTTCTAACTTTATAGTGCAAAGTTGTGTGTATTGAAATCAAGTTTTATTACAACGAAGCAAATTGGAGCAAATTTCCACTATGCTGCTGGTCATGTAAGTAAAATTGCATTATATATTATGGTGAAACAAAGTCATTTAAAATTCCAGAGGCTCTGGGTTTGATTCCTGCCTGGAGGGAGGAAGTTTTCTTTAATTTTGATATCCTTATCTCCCTTTTACTGGCCTCACACCGCAAAACCAACTGTTGTAACACCAGCAGCAGCATGATGTGATTTTGCTACCAGTTCTTATTTTTGTGCTACACTATCCTCAAACTGAAGAGAGAAAAAAAAAACAACAATTGAAATAGAAAAAATATGAAATATTCTGCTAATTATATGAATGAAAACAGCCATAAATGTCCCGTGAAGGGCAAGGGCCTCCTATCGAATAGGGAAAGCTCATTTACACTAACGTGGCGAGCTACTCCACGTCAGGTGTTGTCCATACATAATGACAGCTTTTACAGATTGTTTTGTGGTATTCTATTTAGTCACTATTGGATAGGAACACTGTTTCACATTTACACTAGGTATTCACTATCTAGTCACTACATAAATGTGCTTCTAGGGATTTCCAGACGTTTCTTCCTCTCGCTACTTGTGACCACTGCTTCCCTGCTTGCTCTTCCTGGTAGTCGTTGTCTTACATGGGGATCCCACATGGTGGCCTTGTAAGTCCATCCATTGTCCTGTAGCCTTTCCATTTCAGTCTTGTGGCTAATTTTGACACATCTTTTGTCTGTGCTAGTTGGTTTAATGTTTTATTTGGCATTCTGTCCTTCGGTGATACCCCAAGACTTTGCGTTGCATCTTTCTTTGGCATATTTGTATTTTGTTCGTCTGTCTTGCTGTTAGTGACCATGTCTGACACCCATAGAGTAATACAGGATAGACACAGGTTTCTAGTGCGTGGAATTTAATTCAACTGCTTAGCGTTTTGTTCTATATCCACTATATTATATTATTTTACTGCAATGTATACATGATTATGTTCCTGGTAAATCAACATGTGAATGGTTTATATTGCATATTATCTATATCAGTTTGTTTTTTCAGTTTGTGAGAAGTATAGCAAAAAAATAAGAACTGCTATCAAAATTGCACCACGCTTCTGCTGGTGTGACAACAATGGGCGCTACTGCACGAAGGTTAAACAAAAACAAAAACTTTTTGGGTGTTTTAAAAAAAAAAACTTTTTGGGTGTTTTAAAAAAAAAACTTTTTTTTCCAACACTTGACTACAATCATTCACTCAGAGATACAAATTTAAGAACTATTTGAATTTAATGATGGCAGTATTGATATGGAACATAATGACTGGGGATTCTCCAAATTACATTTTTATGAGATAAGGAAATAGACATCCAGCCTAGTGAGTACTACTGAGAACTACTTCAATGAAGAAGTCCTACTGTGATCAAGAAACTGTTGACTCAATTCAGCCATGAGCCAATGAAGCTGAGAAATGAAGGAGATACAGCGGACTGTAGATAAGCTTGGCAACTTGCATGAGTAAAATTTTAGAGACACAAATTTTAAAAACTGCATACTATTGATTAAACAATGCAAATTCCAATGCTTGACTGCGATTAAGCAACCAGCTTTTCCGGAATCATCTGAATTTTCTCTTTACACATGAGAAAGATTTCTGCCATTCATCTAAAAAAATGCTGACATGTTTTTGTAGTTTAATGGCTGAAGTTTCATTTTTTACTTAAGAAAACGGGTTTCCTTTTTGTGTCTTGATTTGCCACTGAGGAAAACAATAGTCAATGCACTAGTAGTGACAAAATGTTCAGCAATAAAAACCCCAAAAAAGTATATTATTTAAATCTTTTCTGTGCCATGCCCCATGATAGCTATGAAAGGATAGCTATAATAGCTATAATGTTGGAATTTGAACTTTTTAAGGGATGTGTTAATTATTCTGGGATCCGCGACTATCCACATAGTTAGCAAGCCATGTGAAGAAAGTAGTGGGAGGAAAGCTAATAGGAAAATGGTAACAGTAATACAACATCCTGTGGCACAAAGCATCTAAAAATGGAGTTTTGATTTAGCATAAGAAATCTACTGACTCTTAGATTGTGGTCTCTCTCTTATTACCTGGAACACAGACTGGAGCCAGGGCCATGTTAGCTGGATGTGCCTGATGAAGCAGCCACATCGCCTCCATCAACTGTACCATCAAGTGGCGACCCCCCTCTCCAAGCTCCAGTTTGATGTTGGGAGGTAATTTCTTCTCCACTTCAGCTGGAATAAACATAAAAATCCATTCAATTCATACTACATGAATACTGTTATATACAGAAGGTATATTACTGTGAAATAATTAGTGGAGTTCTTGCTACTAAATTTTGTGGAATGTTGACATATTTTAAGAATTCAAAGTTGCAATACATTTAGCTTTGACAAATAACACTATTCCTTCACATAATTTTGGTTATCAAACTAGACCGTTAAACTGAGCCAGATTGCCGAAATGGTAACGTCTTGGACTCGTATTCTGGAGGTCCGTGGTTCAAATCCTGGAGCCGACCAATAGCACATGGATTTTTTTTTTAAATTTTTATGTGAGTGTGCAATTGTCAAGATATCACAAACCTGTAGTTCTGCTGATGCTGGACGATTTTAATCTGATTAAAAAACATTATTTTCTGCATAATCATAATTGCAATTATAACTGATTTAACAAAAGCATTCTGGCACTTTGTTACATTAGTTTACCTGATTTTATTAACTGTCAAGAAAGGCTTATTAAATAAAAGAAAGAAAAAATAGAAAATTTGTTTTAAATAACTGTTCAAGGAATAAAGACCCACCCCATCTTCTCTGTAGTAGCTAGGGTAAGAGAATCGACCACTGACCCACTGCCTGAAATATATATTTAACCCACATGCTAGATATTAAATATTTCTGTACATTAGTAGTTCCACATTGGCAACAGGTGCATTAATGATGCTGTTTGTTGATAGAGCTCATGACCTGCTGGAGCAGTTGTACTGTAGAACTGGTTGGGATTTATATTTTTGGCTTCTTAACCCTTTCACTGCTACAGCCATATTCAGTGGAAACTTGTTAGCATTACCACATTTTCCTGCATAGTATGAAGGTTTTAGGAAGTCCCGGTCCCAATCTTACTAGCGCCATGTTTGCATGCTCCTTTTAACACTTTTGGTTTCTCGCTTACTATGTTCACATTTGGCTCACTAACCACACATTGCAAAACATAATTTGCTCTATGAGACCATCGTGAGCTTGGTCTTTGTAGGCATCATGTTTATCCACTGCAGTTGCTTCTCATTGGTCATTTTCACTTGGCATGGATTCTCCAGCATCAGCTGATAAGCTGCCATTTTTTATCGTAATAATTTTGATGTGTTTGCCAAAGTGGTGAAATATGATTTTGCTTACTGAATTTTTTGGCACTGTGAAATTTTACACTTTTAGTAATTTTATGTTAATAGATTGGATCCCCTCACACTGCGACATACAAGGAAACGAACAAGCAGATTTCCTAGCGAAGAAAGGCACTAAGATCCAACAGTCTAGAAAGCAAACAATGCCATTCCATTCCGCAAAGATACTCATTAATAAATCCATCAAACAGAACATAAAGAAAGAAATATATCAAGAAAGTGAAAATAAAAAATGGAAACCTCTAATCACACAGACAAACCTGGTACCAGACAGCCCCAGAATGAATGCAGTAGCACTCTTCAGACTGTATACAGGACACGACTGTTTGGCAGCTCACCTACACAAACTCAATATCTACAACTCTCCAAAATGTGTTCTTTGCGAACAACAAGAATCTGTTATGGACAGCGAGCACCTACTACAATGCAGAGCATTACACAGCTCAGACTTATCTACACGCTACTGGGAAGCAAGACAGCTAATGGAAGAGCTCCAACAAACTGGGCATTAGCAACCAACCAACCATGTTAATAGATTGTGGAATGCAAATTGTTTGATGTTTCAAGATAAAGTGAGGGGTATTTTTTTTGTGAATTTTGTCTGTTTTATCATTAAATAATGGCTCTCATACAGTCCTTCAGTTTTAGCAAGTTTTGTTCAGATTTTCTTAATTAAATTATTAGGCCTATATGCTCATTTACATAATATAAGTCTTGTCATATAACAAATGGCACAGCATAGAAGCTACTGCCTCATTTGTGTGTAATTTTGTGTAATTCTGAACCATTTGGATTCCCTCTTGGGTAGTATTGAGCAACTTAGAAAATATCTACATATTCCCTTTGATTTTTTAAAATTTTCAATAGTTTGTTTTCGGGTTTAAGATGTCGATTTTTTTTTTCAGTTCGTAGAAAAACGTGTTAATGAAATTCTACTGTATATGCATCAGCATGCATCAATGCTGGCCATGCTATTGATGAATATATACAATAGGCATTGGATGCCTATAGACGAAGAAATTATCCTTGAAAGCCATTCAAAGTCAGTGAGTTTATAGTGTCATCTGTTGTCTACAACCTGACACCATCAGTTCCCTGTTCTCTGCCTTGAGCTGCCACCTGTAGCTAAATATGAGGGATGGGGTATACATCAAGAGAGCGAGAAGAAGATTCAATCTAATATTTGAATTTTCTTTCAGACTACTGGCATTACATAAGGTACTGTAACATATTTCTATCACAAATATTTACACGATTATTGAAATTACAAGCTTTAAATGATACAGCACTATTTTTATTTAAAAGGAGTATACTGGACTCATTGGATTATCCAGAATTTTTTTTTATCTGAAACCACCCCGGCCCAACTGTTTCAGATAAAGGGGGTTCAGGCTTCAACAGAAATCCAGGAATCAGGAAACATGATTTCTCAGTGTTATCTCCAACTGATCTTATACGAGGTGCATCCATAAAGTAACTTTCCCACAGGCCATCAACGGAAACAAAGCACAATTTAATGGAAATATTTACTGCAACAGATACAGCAAGTGTTCAGCTATTTTTTAACATATTCGCCACTGGAACTGAGAGATTTGTCATAATGTGGGACCAACTTTTGAATACATGTGCCATAGAAGTCTGCCGCCTGGGATTTGAACCACTGTGTGATAACCTCAGTTTCTCTGCCAATCTCTACCATTCTCTGTCATTCACTGTCATTTCTTGAGAGGTAGGAAAAGATGAAAATCTCTGAATACGAGCTGTAGGGTGGAGACTTCAACACCTCCCTGCAAGTCTCCTGCAAAAGTTCGACTAGGAGATGTTTCAACATCCACCCTACAGCCCAGACCTTGCTTCCAGTGATTTCCATCTTTTCCTACACCTCAATAAATGACAGAGAAGTGGAGATGGTTGTCATACAGTGATTCAAATCCCAGGCGGCAGACTTCTACGCCAAGTGTTAAAAAGTTGGTCCCACAGTATGACAAACGTGTCTCAATTCCTGTGGCGAATATGTTGAAAAATAGCTGAACACTTGCTATATCTGTCGCGATAAATATTTCCATGAAATTTTGTTTTGTTGTGTAAATGGCCCTAGGGAAACTTCCTTTGTGGACGGCCCTTGTACACAAAAAGCAATCCTTTGTATAGAGTGACTTATGAGACTCACTTGGTGGTTCCTCGGAGACTGGAGTCTTATCTTGCTGCTGATCAGCAAACTTCACTAAGTTGTAAGGTCTAGCCACTGCCACACCTCTAGCTGTGAGAACCAGCCTGTAGAAAGCTTCTGCATCCAGGTCTCTTGGATCCTGAACTTCCCTCAGAGCAGCAAGGGACTGGTGAATGTGATTAAGCAGGGCCTGGTCCTGAAACATTAGACACTTCAATTGCATAACATGGATACAGGACGGTCAAAGAAATTTAAAATATTTAATTACATTTATTTTTTACACACATAAAAGTATAAGAATTGAATACCAAGGTGCAAGACTAGCGTTTGCCAGCTAACGTTAATTTAGTTCGCAGGCTTCCACGGCCAGAGTTATACTTAAAATGATAGTAATTGATATCCGGGTTAGGCCGCGTCGTGTTTATGGTGTCTTCTGACGTTTCGGACAACATATTGTGTCCTTCTTCTGAGAAAGAATTGCAAGAAAATAAGTGCCTGTGATTAGTAAACAGTCGCAGTTGTCATAACGTCAGTGTTAAAGTTTTAATTGTTTCACGCCAGATGTCACTAATCTTATACCCATCTTCCCTGTTTATGTTATGGGGATGTTTAACGATTTCTATTGCTTCTGTGACACACCCTCTAGCTCGCTTTTTGTCGAAATGACTAACACCACTCAACGGGACTACAGATTCTTATGTGAAGAACTCCACACATTTTGTGGATATTATCAAAAATATCAAATTGAATGACACAGATATAATGGTCAGCTTCGATATAGTGTCATTATTTACGAGTATCCCAGTACAAGAAGCTATACAACTAGTAGAACAAAAACTAATAGACAATAACCTACCAATAGAATGGGCTAAATTAACAGAAAGCTGTTTACTGGAAACTTTCTTTGAATTCCGCAAAGGTTTTTACAAACAAAACATGGGCATGCCTATGGGTTCTCCCCTATCTCCTGTGGTGGCTAACATTTTCATGGAGAATTTCGAAAATGCAGCACTAAGAAATAGTGAATTGAAGCCTCTGTGTTGGCTGAGATACGTAGACGACACATTCGTAATCTGGCCTCACGGAGAAGATACATTGACAACTTTTTTAAATCATCTCAATAACTTGCATAGAAACATAAAGTTCACTATGGAGAAGGAGAAAAATGATAGCCTGCCATTTCTAGATGTGCTGGTCAAAAGAAAATCAGATGGGTCATTAAGCCATGCTGTATATAGAAAACCGACAAACACAGACAGGTATCTAAACTGGTCTTCACACCATCCTCCTTCAGTTAAGAGAGGAATTATAAACACCCTGTCCTCGAGGGCTGTTGAAATCTGTGACAGTGATAACATTCGACAGGAACTGAAGTCTTTATCTTATACCTTTCGGTGAAATGGTTATCCATCTCGTGAAATACGAAGATGTCTAAAGAAAGTGGAAAACAGACTATCTGGAAACCAAATAGACTTAACAGATCCTACTGAAAAGCCGCCACCTACGTCTAAGGCCTACCTTCCCTACATCGCTGGAATCACTGACCAGATTCAAAACATTTTAAAGAAATATGACATTGAAACAATTTTTACTCCTGTCAACAAATTGGAAGGGTTTTTAAGAAGAGAGAAAGACGAAATCGACATTTTACATAAAGCGGGAGTCTACTCAATTCCATGTATGTGTGGAAAAGTATACATAGGACAAACTGGATGCTCTCTGGATGCCAGAAGAAAAGAACATATAAGACACCAGAAACAAAACAACACTGACTTCTCCGCCATAGCATCTCATTCGGACGAAACGGGTCACAAAATACTTTTCGATAACATAGCTCTTCTTAAAAATGAAAACAGAAAATTCCCTAGACTTGTCACAGAAGCAATAGAAATCATTAAACATCCCCATAACATAAACAGGGAAGATGGGTATAAGATTAGTGACATCTGGCGTGAAACAATTAAAACTTTAACACTGACGTCATGACAACTGCGACTGTTTACTTATTTTCTTGCAATTCTTTCTCAGAAGAAGGACACGATATGTTGTCCGAAACGTCAGAAGACACCATAAACATGATGCGGCCTAACCCGGATATCAATTACTATCATTTTAAGCTAACGTTAATGTTGCATAAATGTGGCCATTGCACTCGTCAAACCTTTGACTATCAGTTCTATAAAAATTATTTCTGTACCTCTTCCAAAGATGGCAGGAGATCCTTATGAACAACTATAAGCACATATGCCAGTTGATATCTTTGAGAATAGAAGCAGTACGTAGTCACACACCAATAGAAACCACATTGTTTGAGCAAAATGGATGACCCTGACGAGCGTATAACTTCTTCGGAAGAAGACATCGCCGATAGAGAAAAGAAATTTAAAGGCCCATAAAAAACAATAAATCCTAATTTATAGGAAAGAAATGTTGTGATGATGTGCCTGCCCCAGGAGTAAATTGTGGTGTAATGTGTGAACAATAGTGTTATAAATAAAATTTCTGTCATTCACTCAGAATCTGAGATCTAAAAACGTAAAAATTGTACAATAAAGTCTGGACAATATGTCTTCTATTTAATAACAGCATTAACTGTACTTTTCTGACTGCCGATGTTTGTTGTTCAATCATTTTGATGTGATATTAGATTACAGCAATAAACATATGTGCTTTCTAGTTACTATATACATTTTTATATGTTTTAGTTCGTACTTGTAAGACTTCCAAAACTTTCTGTGCCTTTTTATCAACATTGTATTTTACCACTAATGCTCTTGTTCCACCCAATACTCAATTGCTATCTGCCTCAGAATTTTGGTTGCCAATGGTGATCTGGAGACCAGAAATGTTGCACTCTGCTAAGATATACACGGAGTGATCTAAAAGTAATGGCCCCTATTTATTTTCATTAGAATCTCAAAAGAAAAACATACTGTTATTTTTCACAAAGTCAACACCATTCATTACGCATTTTTGGCAGCAATGAACAGTAGCCTTTATACCAGAGGGAAGCTACTTTCTTCTAGCTGTAGTAATAATATTTTATCTGGAAACCGAATCACAAGTTCATGGAATGAAGAAATGTGAATTCTCCAGCAAAGGGAAGTTCAAAATACAGCCATCAGCAGGGAAAGTGAGATTCAGAGTCTCAAACACATCCACTGTATGGTTTGGATTTAGCAGAAATTTCTACTTCTTTAGGTCCACAGAATACAGACTGCTTGAAAGCATTTCCTAGAAAATGATGCAGTCATTACAGATGAAGCAAGTGGCTTGTCTATGCTATTTCATATTTTTATGGCAGCAGTAGTGATGGTCGAATCCAGAAATTTCGAATCTCGATTTCCAATCTTAAAAAATCAATTCTCGAATCCTAAATGTTCTTTTTGCCTAATGGAATAAAATCATCGCCAAACCAATGTCTGCCATTCTGAAAGAAACTGTGAAACGTTTAATGTAATTAACATTAATCTTTAAAATGGTTATGTATAAAAAGCAAGCAATAATTTTTCCAAAGTTAATTATAATTGACCTAATCTTTAACACAGCTGTAATTATATTAGGCCTATTCAAGAACATGAATTAAAACAAATTTTACTTGTAAAGTTTGGCCTTATGCAAGTTTTTGTGTAAAAACACGAGCATTTTCACCCGGTCAGGTTTGAGGTGGTTTCTTTTTTTATGGCACACGAGCCCGGCAGTGCTACATAGTCACTCACTAAAAACTGTTGCAGGGGGTATGCATAAGTATTTAGTGGCGACTTTTCTTAGCCTAGAATATTGCCTCATATGCCAATAATGAAAGGTTTTATTCCCTTCCTCCTTAGGATTAAGGGGTTTTATTCTATTTATGCTATTAACTCGTGATTCGAAGGGGAATTACCATAAGAGAGCACCAAAAATTTGCGTTGGCTCAGCTCAGGCACTTCCGTCTCCCTTTGTGACTCATCGCCATTGCCAATATTGATTCATCGATTGTATTCATGGTCAAAGAGGCACACAACGAGAGCACAGAATTCACGTCGGCTGGGCTCTGGCACTTCCATCTCCCTTCGTGATTCATTGCCATCGCAGATATCGATAGTATTCATAGTCAAAGCGGCACACAGGGAGAAGGGAATACCTCCCTGGCGGCATAGAATTCGCATGGGTTCGGCTCGGGCACTTCCGTCTCCCTTCGTGATTCATCGCCAACGCCAATATCGATTCATCTATCGACCATCACACAGACAAATGGCATTTGTTTTGTTTTATTATTTGAGATTAGATTTTAGAATCTCGTCAATCTATTCTCGGTTCCAAATCTTTTCTGGAAATTTTGTAGATTCGAGATTCGGCTTCGACACATCACTAGACAGCAGCATACAGGCTCTTATTCATTGATGGTAAAAGTGCAAAAAGATGATTGAACTAAGAGGGGAAATAATGATATGCAGCTCACTACTGCAACTAAGTGGAAAATAAATCAAGTGAACTGATAAAACAAAGTGCCAGATGGAAATGATATTAATCACTAGGACTCTGAAGTTGATGACCTAAAAATGCCTGAAAAATAGCCTATAAAATGACCTTAAATTTATGAAAATATGACATGAAAATTAGAAGAAGAAAATGTATTATTATGAAATATGTATTTAAAAGGAGGAATAATAAATAATAATAAACAAACGGCAGGATTTAAATGTTTTACATTACTACTTTTATTTTGTTTTTCTATTATTATTAAGAGTAAGTAATTGTTATGTTACTATATTTTATTAATGAATGTTGTACTTTTTTGTCTGACGATAAGGATGCCAAATCAATGTACATTTAACTGTCTGGAGGTAAGGAATTATGAGAATGCTTTGTCTAAAATGTTGGAAAATTCCAATCTGAAGATAGGATAGAGAAAATTCAATGAAGGATTGAAAATTTCCTAAAAATGACCAGTAAAGAACAAAATGCCGAAAAATACAAAATAAAAGTAGGCTATTTTTGTTCGTTTTGAGGCGAGACAAATTTATACTACATCCTGCATTGTCTGTGATGTCTCAGAGAAAAGATATTTCATCAACTTCCGAGCCTTATTAAGTGTCAGTAGGGTATTTTATGAGATTGTGTGGGGGACGGGAAAATATCTGTCTGTCTGTCTGTCTGTCCGTCCGTGTGTCTGTACGCACCGTAACTCAAATACGCTTTATCGGATTTTCATGAAACTTGCTGTATGCATTTATAACGTTCATGGGAAGAACCCTATTGATATTGAACCAAATCGGTTTACCGGTACCGGAGTAATGCCCAATTTATTGCCTATTTTAAGAAAGGCTCCATAACCTAAACACACTTTATCAGATTTTCATGAAACTTGGTATACGCATTTATGACGTCCATGAGAAGTAACCTATTGAAATTGGACCTAATCGGTTGACCGGTACTGGAGTAAAACCCAATTTAGTGTCTATTTTAAAAGCGTGATAACTCAAATACGCTTTATCGGATTTTTATGAAACTTGGTATACGCATTTATAATGTCCATGGAAAGACGTCTATTGATATTCCTCCAAATCGGTTAGCCAGTAACGGAATAATGCCCAATTTAGTGCCTTTTATGGTAATATATCAAAGTCGCGATAACTCAAATATGCTTTATGGGGTTTTCATGAAACTGTGTATACCCATTTATAATGTCCATGGGAAGACGTTTATTGATAGTGGAGCAAATCGGTTGACTGGTACCGGAGTAAAACCCAATTTAGCGCCTATTTTAAAGATGCGGTAACTCAAATACGCTGTATCGGATTTTCATGAAACTTTATATATGCATTTATATTGTCCATGGGAAGACGTCTTTGGATAAAATCGGTTGACCGGTATCAGAGTAATGCCCAATTTAGTGCCTATTTTATTGTAATATATTATTAAGAATTTAACAAATGCAAATCTGTTATCCTGACAACATATCGTTTTACATACTTCAAATACGGCTTTGGAATAGTTAGCCATGATACATTCCTTCGCATTTAAGCTGAGACGTACGGTGATAATAACAAAGTAAATTGGAAGATCTAATTATCAAACTATTCAGTGTTTATTTCGTTCATCAAGTTGAATACTGTTATATACAGAAGATATAAACTCTGAAATAATTAGCCTACATACTAGAGTTCATCGCCAGTGTATTTTGTGAAATGTTGGCATAATTATTTTAAGAATGTCTTATATCAGTGTATACGAGTTTGAATTAAGGTTATGTATCAAACTTTAGACCTTTGTTCCGTAAGTCATGCTTAATGAATCGATCTGCAGCTTAACTCTGAAATCGATAACAAAAATAACTTATTCTCTGCAAATCATAATTCCAATTAACTTTTTACTGATTAAACAAAAGCATACTGGCACTTTGTTGCATCAGTTTACCTGATTTTATTAATCATGTATAATAGAACAGTTTAAACTGCACAACTTTTTATTCCTATGGCTTAACTTTTCCAATGTTTGCAACTAACAATTTGGAGCAAGTGCACACACACCAAAAGCTGCAAGTTCACCAAATTTCATGTTTCTAGCTCATCTTGAAGTGGGTAAACACTAATGTCAGTGTGGGAGGGAATACCTTTCAAGTATTTTTTAAGGACAAAATGAACAATTTTCATGAACATATTTGGGGATATTCCCATCAGTTATAGGCTAAAAGCTATTACCTATTTTTGGTAATTAGTCTTTTTTGTCGTTTTTTATTCCTCAGTTGGACTGTCAAGCAAGTTTTGCACTACCTTCATGAATAGAAATTTCTTGCTAGTTTTTTCAACAAAGGTCAAGAACACTTTTAATTTAAAATTTGATATTCAGGTAAGTAAAGTCAATTGTCTTTAAAGTTATATTACCATAACTTCAACCCTTTAATGTAGCAAATTTCAAGGTTTTAAGATTATAAAGGTTATCTTTCCAGGTTATTTCACAATATAAGTAGGTATAGTTAAAATTTATTTAACTATTGAAATCACACAGTTATTTAAAATTTTGAATGCTTCCTTCATTATCAATTATAATAGTGCTACACGTGACAACATATTTTCTGCATTAAAAAAAAAAAGGGAAAAAGGTAAACCTTTGAAATTTTTGAAGTTGTTTCGTTTTGGTAAATTGTTTCAGAGGAGTAGGGAACTTTTCTTATTCAGTTTTGCAAGTGCATATTTTCAGCTACATTCATTGGATATAAATTTTTACAGTACCCCCCCAATGGTATCTCTGCCTTATCGTGGCGGTGGGGTTTGCGTGCTCTGAGCTATGCCGGCGGTAGCGTAGCTACTGGCAGGGCCTCCCTTGCCGGACAGGTCTTGAGGGAAGAGCCAGACGAAAAGGGATACCCTGGTCCTCCAGGTTGGGGGTTCTGCTTGGGGGTGACTGCCCCATCCTGTAAAATTTGTCTAGTTAAGAAATCCAACAATCAGCCTCGGATTGGTGATTTACAAGTTGACGACCTGGACCGAAATAAGGACTTGATTATGGCAACCTGGAACGTTAAGACAATGAAGAAACCTGGAAAAATGAAGGAAATATCTGATGAAATGATCAAATATAAAATTTATATTCTGGCTCTACAGGAAATTCGCTGGCAAGGAGAAGGAAGAGTAGATAAGCCTGAATACACAATGATATATAGTGGGCCCAAAGAAAGAACGGGACAGCTGGGAACTGGCTTTCTGATAAATAAGAAAACTAGGAGAAGTATGTTGGAATATGAACCCATTAATGATAGAATATGTAAATTTAGAATGAAGGGAAGATTTAGGAACATAACAGTAATATCAGCGCACGCCCCAACTGAAGAGAAGGGAGAAATAGAGAAAGAGGAATTTTATGACAAACTAGATGAAATCTGTGAGGGAGTATGTAGATATATGATTATCATTTAGGAGATTTTAATGCCCAAATTGGCAAATTTGAAAATCAGAGAGATATGGCTGGTCCATTTACACTGCATGATAGAAATAATGATAATGGCGATCTTGTGGTTCAGTTTGCGGCTAGGAATAGGATGCTTATTAAAAGCACAATGTTCCCCCACAAAAAATTCATTTAGGAACCTGGAAAATTCCTGGTAGTACGTCGGTAAACCAGATTGATCACATTCTGGTAACAAAACGGCACTCATCAGTAATGGATGTAAGAAGCTTGAGAGGCCCAAACTGTGACTCTGATCACTTTTTGGTCCGAACAAAAGTCAGAGAAAGATTATCTAATGTACAAAAACTTCCAAAAATGAAAGGGAGATGCTGGGAAACATCTAAGTTAAACAAAAATCCGGAAGAGATAAAGAAATACCAAAAGACGTTAAAAGAGAAATTGGAGAATATAAATAATACAACAGATAATACTGTAGAGGAACAATGGGAAAAAATAGAGAAGACAGTTAAAGAAGCAGCAATAGAAGATATTGGGGAAAAGGGAACGTTGAGAAATATAGATTGGTTCGATAAGGAATGCGCCGATATTATACAAGAAAAGAATGAAGCTAGAGGGAAAATGTTACAAAGAGAAACTAGAGCTTAACTGCGAAGAAAAGCAAATAACTTAATAAAGGGGAAGAAAAAAACGTGGATCAAAAATCAGATAGAAGGAATAGAGCAGTTGAATAAGCAAAATGAAAGCAGGAAATTTTATAAAGCAGTTGACAGAATGAAAAGAGGTTTTCAGCCTAGAGTGAATGGATGTAGAGGTAAAGATGGGAAAATAGAAGGGGAAGAGCGAAAGGTTATGGACAGATGGTTGGAATACTTCAAGGAATTATTAAATGAAACTGAGAATACAGTATTTAACAATGAGGACAGGATAGAGAGACTGATGGACAGTGAGGAAGAGGAGAATGTTAATGTTAATAACAATATCAGTGCCAGTGTTACTGACCCACCAACGATGAACGAAATGGAAGATGTATTGGAGAAAATTAAGAACAATAGAGCGCCTGGAGAAGATAACATTACTGCAGAACTGCTCAAGTATGGAGGCGAGTCAATAAAACAACTATTATATACTTTAATTGTCTCAATTTGGAAGGATGAGAAAATGCCTGAGAATTGGAATACTGGGATAATCTACCCCATTCTTAAAAAAGGTGATAGGTTAGAATGCAGTAACTATAGAGGCATAACTCTATTGAATGTGGCATATAAAATATTGTCATCAGTAATCAATATGAAACTTAAACAGGTAACCGAAACTATAATTGGCGAATACCAATGTGGATTCAGACCTAATAGGGGGACAATTGACCAATTATTCACCATAAGACAAATGGTGGAGAAGCATTATGAACATGGGTTAGATCTGCATATGCTGTTTATAGATTTCAAACAGGCCTTCGACAGCGTAAATAGGGGAAAACTCTACGAAGCCATGAGACAAATGAAAATCCCTAAGAAGTTAATCAGATTAATTAAGATGACTATGACGAACACGGCCGCCAAAGTTAAAATTGACAACAAACTTAGTGAAAGCTTTCTGTTTAATAGAGGAGTGAAGCAAGGAGATGGTTTATCGACTACGCTATTCATATTGGCTCTGCACTATGTGGTTAAAGATCTTGATCAAAGAGGCACAATCTTTAATAAGATGAGTCAGATTTTTGCGTACGCTGACGACATCGTCATTGTAGCCAGAACTAAGAGAAAAATTATAGAAGCATATGAAGAATTGGAACGTAAGGCAGAAGGAATGGGATTGACAGTGAACATGGGTAAAACTAAATATATGGTTATATCTCCTTCACAAATAAAAAGAAATCCACACGCATTGGAAATTGGACAGAAAGTGTTTGAGGGGGTATCCCAATTTAGATACCTGGGAAATATAATAGATAATGAAGGCAGAATGGACACGTCTATAAAGGATAGGATTCAAGCTGGGAACAAAGCATATTTCGCAAACTTAAAATTAATGAAGAGTAAACTACTAACCAGGAAATCGAAAATTTTGATATATAAAACACTAGTAAGACCTGTGATTACATATGGTGCAGAAACCTGGACTATGACTAAAACAGACCAGGAAAATTTGAGGAAATTCGAACGTAAAATAATGAGAAGAATTTACGGACCAGTAATTGATCATGGAATGTGGAGGATTAGATGCAACCATGAAATTAATGAAATAATTAAGGGAGAAGATATAGTGCGATTCATAAAATCCCAAAGGCTGCAATGGTGGGGCCACTTGGAAAGGATGCAAGAATATAGAATACCTCAAAAAATGCGCAAAGCAAGACTCAGTGAGGAAAAGAGGAAGACCAAGATTGAGGTGGATAGACTGTGTAATCGAGGACTTGAAAAGTATGAATGTGAAAGGATGGAGAGAGAAGATCATGAATAGAGAAGCATGGAGGCTGATAGTAAGGGAGGCCAAGGCTCACCCAGGGCTGTAGCGCCGTATAGTAAGTAAGTAAGTAAGTACGTATACAGTACCTATACAGTAGATTATATCTGATAGATTACTTTTTGGGGGGTTCAGTCCACATTCTGTATTTCTTTTCAGTGAGATGCAGTATGCTGATATGTAAATAAATAATAATAATTAATTAAAATAACGATTATGTTAGATTATACATGCATAACATCTTGTATTTTCAGTGTCTCTATCAAATAAAAACACAAAACACCACCTTTTGAATTTTAAAACAACAAATCTTGTAAAAAATAAAACCATAATCAAACACCTCTAGCTATAAGTATTTCAAATTTCAAGTTTATGGCTCATCTGGAAGTGGGAAAACAATTATGTCAATGAGTGAGTTAGCCATGCAGCTTTATAGAAGGTATAATGATGACTTTTCTATTTAAAAAGCATGTAACTGCTAATTGATTGGAACATAGACCATTCTACTAAGAATCCACTTCTACGACAAGATTTTATTAAATAAATATAAAATAAGCATGCATAAGAACGATATATGGTGATGACGTCATATGGAAGTCCTGGTGTTCAATAGGGATAGCATAAGAGCGTCCCGACAGCAGTCAAAAGGTCATAAGCCATGATAACATAACGTCGTGGGATAGAATGGGGGATTATATGGATAAAAAGTCCAAACTGCAGGGACTTCAAATGGGATAACTGTTGATCTGATGATGCCAAAGGACCTAACTACAACTGCAAACGTACATAACCGATGGATAGAGTATGGTCATGGGGGCATAAGCAGGACGTCTCTTCCAGATGTTCCTCACCATAAGGCGCAACTACAACAGGCCTCGTGCAAGAGTGCATATTCAGAACGTCCAGGAAAAATAAAAATAAAAAAATAAATAAATAACCTTGCGTAAGAGTGCATACCCAGGCGTCCATGGCATAAGGGTGAAACAACATCGGTTAAAACCCTTGAATAAGAGTGCGTATCCAGACATCCATGGCATAAGGGCATAACAATATTGATTAAAATCCTTGCACAAGACTGCGTCTCCAGGCATCTCATCCAGGCATCGTTGGTAATAGGACCTAACTGTGATGCCGGGCGTCGGGTAGGGGCAAGGGGAAGTTGCCAACTTTTCGCCGCTTTAAACAGACCCTCTTACTACTCCCATATGAGGACCCATTTGAATCCATAAAGCCGGAACTCCAATCATCTGGATAAATTCGGACTGGACCCAATCCGGATAATCAAACATCCAGATGATTGGATAAATCATGAAGAAAGGTCATTTCTTTGAAGAAACTAAATTGTGTCAAATCATGAGCATATAGATCAGAGTCAGTTGCTTTCCTGTCAATGTCAATTTTGTCGGCTATAAGTTTTGCTTTTTCGCAAATAATCGGTCCTGAAAGAAGGTTTCCCAATCCTTGCTGCTTGAATACAGTGCACGCCACTTATTGTGATCACTTTCGGATGCAGCTAATCTGATAATATTAACAGATGATAACAATAGCCGAAAGAATTAAATGAAAGTTATTCAATTGAAAAAAGACACAAAATGGGCGAATTAGAAGTGGTGAAGATAGAAGCCAACCGTTTACGGAGGAAAATTGGTGAAGCCGTGACTATCATTGGAAGGAGGGATAATTGCGTTAATAATTATGAGGGAGACTTAGGGGAACAGTGGATTAATGTGATTAAGAACTTAAATAGAACATATAGAGTTCCAAGATTTCCCTGTCCAAGATCAATTTATGATAATAATTTTGATATCCCGAGGGAATGGATAAATGAGCATTTCAGAGATAACACGTTTAGGGAGCGGGAAGTAGAAAACAGTGGAGACTGTAATGATCAACAACAACAACAATAGTAACAAAAACAAAATAAGGTGCTACATAGTTACGGCAGTTTGTTTATGATTTTTTCAATTCAGTACACTTGAGAAAGGCCTGGAGGGCAGGTTGAAACGTTGTGTGTTGGAGGGGATTGTTTTATCCACTATTGTAAATAAGTATTATTGTTTGTATTATATTATTTTTTAAGAAAGTTATTCATTCACATATAAGACAATATACTACTAAACAGAATTAAAAGCTATTTGTTCATGAGATAATATGTAACTGTGAAACATTGAACCACTCATAATACAATAATAGCCTGCAAGCAACTATTTTTACAACCAGAAACAAAGTTTTTAATTGTTTTTGTTTTCCTTTAGGAGTCCTTTAATCAATACTACATACAGTACTCAGTTGCAAGTTACGTTTTTTTTTTGGAAGTCAACTGATGTGTGGTGAACACCGTAAAATATTTAATGCCTGTCTGTTCGTAACAGTTACAGAATGCCACCCCCTCAAACTGGTCATCGTGTGAACAGGGAACACTACCAATACAACACAATACAATACAGTTCAGTTAGAAACAAAACACTTAAAAACAGAATTCTGAATGACATATAGTACAGTGAATTCTCGATAAACTGGAGTAAAGTGGGCAGGGGTTTGTCCGAGTTATGAAATGTCCGGCTTATGGAGGGGAAATTAGGAAATGGTATCTAAGTAATGAAATTTCGAGTTTAAGCTACATCAAGAAAAATATATGAGGTAGAATATAGGCAACTTACAATTGGAACAAAAAACAAATGACACTTCAGTACTATAATAAAATTTCTACTCAGAGTCTGAAATACACACAGTTACATTATTCGGACACTATGATGATTGATGTGGGCACTTTGAGCATATTTTTCTGAGGAGATTTAGGCCGAGAGAAAGTGTAAATGTTTTTCTCTGTACACTTTTTCTGTTGCTTTTGAATAATTACTTCTCTTGCAGTCCTGAAGTGGCCGTAGGATGGCTGTAGACCTGGGTCTGGATCATCAAGAATCTGTCCGAGTTATCCGAAGTCCGGTTTATTGAGGTCCGAATTATATAGAGTTCACTGTACTTGGAAATAAAGCCGTAAAAAGGAAAATGTGATAACATAAACTGAATCTTTGATCACAATAAATAGAATTATTTCAATGTATCAGTATTAATCCTTAGGGGACTTCATAAAAATGATAACATTACCTGATTGATAACATTATCCGTGATTACATTAAGCAACGTTCACTGTATCACCTCAAAGTGATTAGGATAATTGGCGATCCAGATAGTTGGAGTTCGGATAATTGGAGCTCTACTGTAAATACAATTATCATACGTACCAGAAAAAGCAGACATGAATGGCAGTATAAGAAAATTTAGCTGAAAGTGTCAAGAAAGTACAAACACAACATTGTTTCTAAATTTTCTGGACGTAAATTTGTTTGCCTGGAAGGCTGTTGCTTGAAAAATCAAGATATTCCTCCAATAGACCCTTCAGTAATTCAGGTACCAGTACCATGTCTCTGCCTGATGCTGCAGTGCTAGGTATCCTTTCAGAAATGCATCTTTAGAGAGGCACTTCAGAAGTTGAATCTGACTTACACAGAAGAACAAAACAATCGGACATAAGCTGAACATGATCACATGGTGGTTGAAACACGTTTTTGGATAACCGAGTACCATATTTTACGGTGTACGAAACACTGCTTTGCATAAGATGTACCCCAAAATTTAATAGTATTTTTCATTACTAAAACAATTGCAAATAAAACAATGACACATCCATATTGGTCCTGAATTCCACTGTGTCAAACACAATAAAAATACTTTTTTTTTTTTTTTTCAAATTATTTCTAAACCAGTGGATAAAGGTTAACACAAACGATGTTTCGACTTATTTGGACTTTGCTTTTCATTTGTTTAATCTAAAATGTTCTATTTCTATATCTAAATGGATAACATAAATACAAACTTAGTTGTAAAATAGAGTTCTGCTTTTGTAATTTTGTATTATTTAAATTTCTTTTGTAACAGTTGTTAGTATATGCGTTAACATTTAGCGTATTTGTATATTTCTCGTTAGAGGAAGACTCTATGGACGAAACGTGTGTTTTAACCTTTATCCACCTGTTTTAGTAATAATTTTTAAAAAAGTATTTTAATTGTGTAAAACAATAACATTAATTAAAAATAAAAATTCAGTAAACATACACTCGTACATTGAGAAAATAATATTATTACAGCCCCGGTAAATAGATCCAGTTTTAGGAATTTGTTAAGATCCACCAACATTGAGAAAATCCCTCACAACAAAAAATCAGGTATTTATCAATTTAATTGCAAAGATTGCAATCTGAAATACATTGGTAAAACAGAAAGAAATTTGGATGTAAGGGGAAAAGAACATATCAGAAACATAAAATATGCACAGATTGAAAAATCAGTTATAGCATAGCCGCTCATGTGTGGGAAGAAGATCATGAAATTAATTTGGAGCCGGAACTTAAAAAGTTTGTGTAGGGACATAAGCAACTCATAGTTTGGGATATATACAAAAACAAAGACCAGCTGATGAATTTTGAAATACCCGCCGAAGATGATTTAATCAAGAGATTGGTTAAACATCCACCAGTAGTTGTGGAGTATAGCTGAGGATGAGCCTAGAGGCAGACTCGAAACATGTTCAGGTTAGTTTCTGTTATTAGTGAAGTATGTATGTAAAATCGCCATCTCGAGTATTAATAGATACACTTGTAAACTCATACTCAATAACTGATTATTCGAGTGAAAATGCTTCAGCGAGATTCCCCTACTAGCTAGTATTGCAAGAGAAGAGACAAGAAAGACATGCACACTGTTGCATTATCTGTCTCACAAAGTCCTTGGAACATCAAAAGGGGTTTGTAACACAGATCTTGGAAGTCAAAGGACAGCACACAAGGCTTTTGAAAATAAGACAATAAATTGTACCTTCATCATATAAGACACATCCATTTTTAAGATCTATTTTAAGGGTAAAAATACTGGGAAATACAGTATGAGAATCTGACTGTAGAAACAGTCTATCAGCTTTTCTTTAAAGTACCTCTTACTGAAAAAAAAATCCTACTTCAAAAAAATTATGAAAATCAATAAAGGTTTGAAGATATACCTTTCAGAGGAAATTATCACAATCTGTGTGATGCTATGGCATATTTACCTTGTAGCTGTGATAAGCTGCCTTGGTGGGATGGAGAGCTCCCAGCAAGCACTTTGTGTGCAGCTGTACACACACTGGGGTGGGCAGTGTCAGCAGCTGTGTTGCCATCTCGATAGCTGTGGTCCTCTGTAATGTCTTGCTTTCATCTGTGGTGGTGGTTCCAAACAAAGTGAAGCAGCCATCCAGCACTTCCAGCACCCCTGATATCATCCTGTCAACATACAGTATTCTTATCATGAAATACTGACACTAATATTTAACACAATACAACACAATCTAACACTGAATTGATTTATTTTGTGTACAAAGCATTAATGCTCCATAAAACTTGTCATGCTTAAAAAACAATTTTCCCTCCATACACTGTTATACCATCATTCTAAGGGTTGTGCTGTATTGTTGAGGGATGCATAGGAAAAATTCTTATCTATCCAACTCTTCCCTCCATACACTGTTATACCATCATTCTAAGGGTTGTGCTGTACTGTTGAGGGATGCATAGGAAAAATTCTTATCTATCCAACTCCTGAATGTGTGAAGGGATTGTAAGCTGTTGTTAATCTGTCACCACAGTCTTTTCTATTGTATTTAGGTAGCCATAAGTAGATGGTGTCCGCCGGCGTGGTCTTGTGGTTAGCGTTGCTGACTACAGATCCGTCGGCCCGGGTTCGATTCCCGGTACCTCCTCGGATTTTTCTGAGGTAGGGAGGTCTGGTAGGGGTGCACTCAGCCTTGTGATTCCAAACTGAGGAGCTACTTGATAGAGAAGTAGTGGCTCCGGTCCAGAAAACCACCTTTAACGGCCGTGGGTGTCGGCATGCTGACCACATGCCCCCCAATCCTGCCATCTGCCTACGGGAGATGATGCAGCGGTCGGGTGGTAGGCCAAGTCCTTCCAGGGATGTAGCGCCACGGAGTTTAGTTTAGTTTAAGTAGATGGTCCACACACTTACACCCTCTTACAGCCTTTCCATCAGTTGAGTGAGAGATCAGGCTTACTTTGTGTGCGTGTTTGCAACAATAAATAAAAATTACAAGTTAGAAGGAAATTAAAACAATGTGCATCTTCTATGAGCATTTCATGGTATTTCCCCACTGCCCATGAGACAAAGCTCCGTAAGGAACAAGAATAAGAGTCAATCAGCTTCAAACATTTTTACAAAAGAAAAAGGACTAACTGTTTAATTGTTTCTTCTGGAGGCATGCTTTTTTAGATCTTCTGTAGAAATTAGGCCTACTGTAGGTCACAGTGTAAATTTCCTTTGGTATTTGAAAGTGTTAAAGTTTTATAAACATAAAAAATTGATTTTAAAAATTGCAGGGAGTGCAGTATATACAGTGTTTTTCACGTAAGAGTTGGCCAATCATGCGAGTTTCTGCATCGCAGCGGCCACAGCTTTAACTCCCGGGCAATCGGGTGAAATATAAAGTCACTAATGGTGTAATGTTTCACGTTCTCACCATTACAGTTAAAATTACAATGAAAATGACCACTTACCTCATCACAAGAGATGTTGGAAAAGTCCTCCTCTTGCATCCACACAACACTGGCACCTTTTTAGGAAATCTTCTTTCACGCGCATTAAGTTCCACTTTCAAGATAGAGTTCATTTATCTTTCAATTAGTAGATATATCACAAGAATTTGAATTTGAAAAATAAAGTGTATAAGGTCAAATCCCCATACATTAGAAGAACTTAAAGCCAATATCACAAGAGAAATTAACTATCAAGGAAGCTGAACTTATGCGCGTGAAAGAAAATTTCCTAAAAAAGCCAGTGTTGTGTGGATCCAAGAGGAGGGCATTTCCAACATCTCTTGTGATGAGGTATGTGGTTATTTTCATTGTAATTGTAACAGTAACTGTGAGAACCTGAATCATTACACCATTAGCAGCTTTATTTGCATAGATATTTCACCCAATCGCTTGAGAGTTAGAGCTGTGGCCACCACGATGCAGAAACCTGCATAATTGGCTAACTCTTACATGAAACACACTATATTACATACAGAACAAATTATGAATTGTGAACAGTCCACCTAAAACCTTGAACTCATAATTTTCGGTAACTCCTCACCATGTCAATCCACATTGGGTCAAGTTTTTGGGACTCAAGTCTTCCACTTTAATGAAATTAATGCATTCAAGAAATCTACTAATGAGGATTAATGCTTCAAGAAAACTAAGATTTATATTTACAATACTATTTCCACTCACACAACTGAACTGCCAGTACATTATTTTCTTTTCTTTTTTCTTAATTGATCTTTTACACATTATTTAATTGATATGTCACTTCCAAACTGGTAACATTAACAAGTTCTATATGACACACTTTCAAGATTAAGAAGCAATATCAACATTGTTCTGCAGGGAGGGGTGAAATTGAAAATATATTTTTTTATTTCGAACTTTTATTTTATTTTATAAGTGATAATCAAATATATATGGTATTTCGTTGTGTAATTGACGCCACCGCATAATAGCCACAACTCTTTTTTTCAGTTCAAAAATGGTGTAAAAATTTTATCGTATAGTCATTGCAGGGATGTTTGACACACATATATATATATGAAGGGTACAGGGGAAGAAGGCGGAATGTCAGTAAATCAAAGTTTTGCAGGAAACGATTTTTAAAGTTTGAGTACTCTAAACGCATATGTATCAATTATGAACACATTTTCGTTCTACAGTAAGAATAATGTGTTTTGTACACGTGGTGTGAATATCAAGTTCTGAAATTAACACAATCATGTAAAAAAATCGTAAAATGCGATAAAATGCCCAACGGTACAGGGGAAGAAGGCGGAATGTCAATAAATCAAAGCTTTGCAGGATACAATTTTTAAAGTTGGAGTACTCTAAACGCAGATGTATGAAATCAATTATGAATACATTTTAATTCTGGAGTAACAATAATGTGTTTTGTACACGTAGTGTGAATATCAAGTTCTAAAATTAACTCAAACGTGTAAACATATCGTTAATTGCAATGAAATGCACAAACATTTTGAGGTAGTAGATGAAAAGGTATAGTTATGTTTTATGTGGTCATCGCCTACATTTTTACATAACTTTTAAGTTATTAGAAATTGCAATGAAACATTAATTACATTATGAGACATTAATTGCCGTACATTAATTATTCCTTTTGAGGAATTGACTGATAGAACATCTGATCAGTGTGGAACAAAATTTCTTCAAATGGTTTACATCTGCGTACTTCTCCTTTGAAAGTGGGATAAAATCTAAAACAAAATAAACGCAATGCAGGTAATAATTAGGTTTACATAAATTAAAGGAGTATAAAAGATTTTTCCTTAAAATTTTAGGAATTACTGATTTTTTGTGCAGGGAAAGGCCAAAAAAATATTTCTAAATGTAAATAAACATGGGTTGTGTCGTTAGTAAAATAGAAACACTTAGGCATATAAAATCGAAGGCAATGATTAATTTTTAATAGCATTACTAGGGTCCGATTTTTAGGTTTTATAAACCCTGTGTTAATATTTTAAACATATTAAAATAGTTTAATTATAGTTTTTTGTTTACCATTGTCAGACAACACTCACTAGTAATGGAATGTGGATAAACGTAACATTACACCACCTAGAAATTAACGCGCCAAACTGTCATGTCATTTTCATGTCGGCATTTCCATTTGCGGTCTGGTCGGATTATATTATTGTTTATTGCGTTGCACTTTTAAATCCAAGCAGATGGCAGACTCTGTTGCCAAATTAATTTAATAACAATAGTAATATAATACGAAATTTCAGTGTTTCTTTGGCAACGTTTTGTAAATATACTTCAGCACGCGACTATTAACGAGTATGTCCTTCTTGCATTAAAGAAACTTTAATGCAAACTTGCATTTTAAGAAATTTGCAAACTCGCATTTCCCTTATTTCAAAGCCCGCACCGGTGCCTCGGAAGAAACGCATACAGAGCGCAACTGTATACGCGGCTTTAGAGGACAGTGAGTGCCATTGTCTCCTGACTCACCGCCTTATTTCGCTGTGACGCATGGACATTTCGCCTTCATTCCCTGTACGGTGAAATTTAATCTGCTATTTTCTCCTTACCGTACACTTTTTTCACCGGTTTCATAAGCAACACTAAAAGAGTGCTCAGTCAGCTACCAGATGGGCTTGATAACTAAATTTCAGATTTTTCCTGACATTCCGCCTTCTTCCCCTGTACCCTTCATATATATATATATATATATATATATATATATACATATACACACATGCACAGCATATATATATATACACACATACACACACACACGAGGAGCATACTGAAAGTTGTGAGCAACATTTTTTCACAATCTTAATCTTTATTTGTAAGTGAAACCAAGTGTATCATCTCAATCTACAGACCTTTCTTTCACTTTTCCACATAGCCTTCGTTTTTTCGCACACATGTTTCCCATCATTCTGAAAGTTTGATAATACACTTGCGATAGAATTCCGTTCCAGCTGCCCTTAGACACTGACGCACTGCTTGCCGAACATCCTCCAGTGTCTCATAGCGTTGACCTCGCATCTGTTCCTTCACAAAACCGAAAAGATGGTAGTCGGAGGGTGCCATGTCAGGGCTGTAGGGAGGATGTGGAAGAGTTTCCCACCCAAATCTCCTGATCTGCTCCATAGTGGCACGTGCAGTATGAGGACGCAATTTATCCTGTTGAAGGATGATCTTCTTTCCAGGACGTTTATCACGCAATGCACGACAGAGCTTCAAAAGTGTCTTGATGTAGCGGGCAGAATTTATGGTTTGTTCAGGATCAAGAAACTCAACCATAATGAAACCCTGTGCATCCCAGAAGACGCTCCCCATAACTTTCCCTACAGATGGCACTGTCTTCGCTTTCTTCTTCAATGACAAATTCAAGTGGTGCCATTCCACACTCTGTTGTTTTGTTTCAGGTTCATAATGATGGAACCAGTTTTCATCTCCAGTCACAATACTCGTCAAAAATTCACCACCTTCATTTCCAAATCTCTGAAGAAGACACTGGAGACTTTGAAGGATATTCGGCAAGCAGTTTATCAGTGTCCACGGGCAGCTGGAACGGAATTCTACCGCAAGGATTAGCTGGAATGGAATTCTATCACAAGGGTATTATCAAACGTGCAGAACGATGGGAAACATGTGTGCAAAAAAAACGGAGACTATGTGGAAAAGTGAAAGAAAGGTCTGTAGATTGAGATGATATACTTGGTATCACTTACAAATAAAGATTAAGGTTGTAAAAAAATGTTGCTCATGACTTTCAGTATGCCCCTCGTATATGTATATATTTATATATATATATTTTTTTTCTTCAGATGACTGAGAATTTACCACTGCAACCTAGAGTACCATTATTATTTACCCCATGCATTCAAAGTTAAAGAATGTACTGACCACTAGCTGACACAGTAGAAAGGAGTGGGTGGCAGCAAATACAGTAATGCCATCAGTTCAGAACACTACAGTTGCTTACTTGTTTCAGTCTACCGTAGAAAATAGGACAATATAGGAATTATACTGAGAGTTTTAAATTGCAAGTAATAGCACTCATAAAATGGAACGAGAGCTGCAGAGAAGAAGTTTTCAATGAAAGAAAAACTTGTTCGAGACTGGTGCAAAATAAAAGAGCAACTACAGTCAGGAAGCTAAGTGCCCGTCATTGGAATACATTTCTTCATGGGCGATTTGAAGTTAGAATTTCATCTCTCATGAAAACATTGTGAAAAGCTTTAAGATGACGGGGATTTCCAATGAATTAGATGTCACAAAGTGTGGAATGGGAGGGAGGAAGATAATGATGCACGGATGCACGTGGAGTGCATCAGAGACACACAACACAGGTTCCAGCCATGAATCATTGGAGAAGAATAACAAATTTGTTCTGCAAGTACGTAGTAAATATTTCACACACCATATCCAATAAATTTTCACAATCGCAATATTTACTGGTATTCAGAATAACACAAAGTAATTTTAATTTCTCTTTTTCATGCTGGTCATCGTTCCATGGACTGATTTCACTGAACACATAGTTTAATACTGTAATTCCTTAAATAATAAAGTGTTTTATAGTTTAATAACACTTATTTCCTTTCATCATTGTAAGCTATGTCTATTGTGTACATGTTAAGTTCCAGCGTCTCCTTGCATAATGGTGACAATGTGTTTTTGAAGAAAGAATTAAAGAAAAAAGCCTAAAAAATGCAACAATTATGCAGTGAAATATTGTATATTACTTTTATTGTCATTTTAAACCTTTTAAAGTGAATACTGGGTCAATATGTACAAGTGTCATATAAATCAAACATTTTCTCTCTCCAGTTTAACTAATTTGCATTCTGTTGAGTTTTAATAAGTATTTTGGCTAATGGGCTAGTGCTAAATTCTCCCTGTTGGTACCTTAATGTATTTTCAAAATAATACTCCTTGAGAAAGTACTATATTATTGACAGAAAACACAGTGAAGTAATGAAATACAGTCGAACCTCTATTACTCGATTTTTTTATTTTTCGAAGTAATTTATATTTCCCGGACAAAGTCCCTATAATTACAATTATAATTGGTCTCTCTAAGTCAAATTTCTACAACTCGAAATTTTCGATATCTCAAAGCTTAAATTATATCTTTAACACTTAAATGAATTCTATAGCTCGAATACGTATTTGTAAGGGCATAATAATCTCGTTGCAATATAAGATAATGAATTACTGAATACAGCGCGAAGTCTAGAGCAAACTTCCTAGATCTTGTAATTTTACAACCCCAACTAAGAATGTTGTTACCCAGTCAGGTACTGGACGAGGGTATGACATTGAATGGAAAACAAGGAAGTTGGTGCATTGACCTTGGCAATTTTTACTGTCCGTCAATAACAATCTTCACAGATGTGGTTTCAGACGGGGGCGTTTCATTGTCTAAAATTGCTAGGGTGAAAGAAAGAAAAACCTTGAAGATTCAGTAGTAGCTTTGTGTTAAACAGCATGTTTAGTTAACACTAACTGTAATGGAAAAAACAAGTGAGCTACAACCACTCCAGAGCCCGAAGTGTGGTCTACCTTCCAGGAGCAGCAAACAAACTACAAGGCGTTCCTGGCGGTGGATTCCGAAGTTATTGTTGGATCAGATGAAGACATAGTGAATGCAGTAAAGCAGCATGAAGATCCTGATGATGGAGAGGGAGAAGAAGATGTAAACGCTACGAATTTTCAACCAAGCATTCCAAGCGTTACAAATTCGAAGAATGTTTATTGTAAATGTACAGCCATGTGTTATGTCGTTCAACTTAGTTGAAAACTTTGTGCAAGAAGCTCGATAAGAAAAGTAAAGCAGAAGAAAATTACAGAGTCCCTGAAGTCATACAAATTTGGCTCCCTTAACAACAATACAGTATTTTGTTATAATTTTAATTACACTATATCATTAATATAATTAGATTAACAAAAATTTTTTCTTTCAATAAAATTAAGGTTAATGTTTTCATTCCAGAAAAAGTAAGACTGTTTAAGTGTAGTTTTTAGGCCTACAGTAATATTCATGTTTTCTACAACTCAAATTTTCGATAATTCGAATTTATTTTTGCATCCTCTAGTGATTCGAGATATCGAGGCTCAACTGTATTAACAATGAATAGAATTTCCAATCGTTATAAGTTAGCACCTGCAGAGAACATGATTCGCAGCATCTTCAGCTGCAATCAACTTACTGGTTTATCAGGTGCTCTGCTGCATGTACCAACTTAGAGATGAGTTCGTCATCTTTTGGACTCTCAAAATTTACCAAGATTTCTTTTGCAGTTATCTTTACATTCACGCCCTGTGGTTCAAAAAGGATATGCAATGGCAGATTTTTCAGTTCATTTATATTTGATGTTCCTCATGAGTACGTTGTATCTTACATTCAAATTTCTTTCTTTATTTCCAGGATATAGTTTTTTAGTGTCTGAATTTAATATATAACTTTTACTTTTTGCAACCATATTCACTAATGTCCTTTTTTTTTTTTACCCACATTTACAAAATGATTGATTAGTGTAATTTCGACCTGATTTTTTCCAGTCTTCTCCATGTCCACATCTCTAATTTCTTTCATGTCCCTCTTTTAAAGGGTGTATGTTTCGGACTATTCTACAAATTCTTCCTTAAATATCTGCTTTGAGTATACAGTGGAGGTTCATTCCTATAAGAGGGAAGTGAACGGATGTGACACACACCACTTGCATTCCACAATCTATTGCTGTTGCTGCACCAATCTCATACTCTTTAATTAATGGATTTATCAGTAAAAAAAATAAAATTTAAAATTCACTATATCTACTGATTTACTAAAAATCACATAACATGTATTATTGTCAGACTCAAGGCTTTCTGGGTGTTATGTATGGATAATAGTTTCTCCAGGCGAGTAAGAGGATTGATTCCAAGATAATACTTGGGTTGTATTGTAGCAAAGGTCTTGGAAATCCAGATCCAAGATCAAAATTTTAATAAGGATGGCAGTCAACAGGCCTGGTATCCGGTATTGGCCTTTTTCACTACCAAACAGGGTATTGGCTGTGAAAAGGACCGTTTACACATCCCATACTACTACTGCATTCAATTTTTCCTCCCCAACCAATTAGAGCAGGTGGGGATGAAAACATAGATATAACTTTAGCAAGCGACTCAGCAGTGCAGCTCCTAAGGAATTGGAGGGTCACTGAAAACTTAACCACCAGTGATCATAACTTAATAATGTTTGACATTCAAAAAGTTGAGGTCTCGGCTAATGTGCAAATGTGCACAACAAGACCCTTCAACCTGAAGCAAGCAAGCTGGGACGTTTTGAGAAATTCATTTAGACTTCCTCCTCCTGTGCGACCAGGCGATGATGTAGATGAAGCTGCCAGACGTATTACAAAGAACATAACTGAAGCGATGACGAAGACGATACCCAAACACAAGCAATCAAGGGATAAATATCGACCTTGGTCCGATGCACTCACACGCTTACGCGCGCGGGTGCGGAAGGCAAGGAAGATATATCAAAAATCCATGATATTCGAGGACAGAAATCAGAAGCTTGAAAACTACCGAAATCTAAAGTCTCAGTATCATAACAAAATTAAAGAACTTAGAGTTAAATGCTGGACCGGATATGTCGAAGATATATTAAAAACTGATCCGTGGGGGATGCCGTATAAGATCATGTCGGAAAAAATCAGGACACCTGCCATGATTGCTACCTTAAATAAGGGAGATGGAACCATGACTGAGGATTGGGTAACCTCCATGCAACTACTGCTTGATCGTTTGCTCCCAGATGATGATGGCTCAGGGGAAACCCAGCATCATATACAGCTCAGAGAGGAATTAACGAACATATATAGAACTGAAACTGTTGTCTTCCCCTTCTCGAAGGAGGAGGTGGAGTCGGCAATTCGGAAGATGAGAAAGAAGAAGGTCCCTGGTGAGGACGGTATTCAGGCAGAGATACTTCAGTATTTGGCAGACATTGTCTCCCCATGGCTAAGGGATCTCTATAATGAATGCCTAGTTCAAGGTCGAGTACCCAGTTGTTGGAAGGTGGCCAAAGTCATAATCCTGTCCAAAGGGAAAGATAAGGACGAGAAAGAAGTAAAATCGTACAGACCAATCTGCCTTCTTAACAACTTGGGGAAAATCCAAGAGCGGCTTCTGAATAGCAGAATCCATGAACTTAGACTCATGAAGGGGGTTAATGAATGCCAGTATGGCTTCAGGAAAGGACGATCTACTGATGATGCCATCAATGAAGTAATGGAGAGAATTCGGACCTCAGAACGTAAATACGTAATGGCCATCTTTATAGACATTGCTGGTGCCTTTGATAACTTGTGGTGGCCCTATCTCTTCAAGCAATTGCGAAACCTCGAATGCCCCGCCCCACTTTACAGCTCTCTCAGGGATTACTGTGAAAATCGAAGAGTGTATATAGAAGGAACAAATGCCAAACTGCGAAAAAGGATTACAAAAGGCTGTCCTCAGGGCTCGGTCTTAGGACCGACGTTCTGGGACATTGGCATGGAACCTCTTCTGGACCTGTTGCGGGAGAGGGGGGACGTCTGTGTAGCTTACACAGACGATCTTCTCATCCTAGCTCAGGGCGACAGTAGGAGGGAACTTGAAGAACAGGCACACTCTGCACTGAGGGCTGTGGATGAGTGGTGCAGTGAGGCAAAACTGCGTATTGCGGCAAATAAAACCACATACGTTGTTTTGAAAGGCAAATTGAAGAGGCGTCCCACCATAAGACTGAATGACAACGTAATCTCAAGATCGAAGTCGGCAAAGTACCTTGGAGTATACATGGATGAAAACTGCAGATTCAAACCCCATGTGGAGATGGTGCGTCTTAAGGGTGAGAAGATAATGATGAAACTCGGGAATATTGGAATGAGGAAGTTCAAAGTTAATCTGCAAACAATTAAGACGTACCATAGTGCTATTTTAGCCGCCATTGTTGGGTATGGGGCTGCAGTTTGGGCTCATAAAGCCAATGAAGTGTATGTTAAAAGAATGCTTAGGAGATCCCAAAGGAAAATTCTGATAAGGTTCACCGGTGCATTTAGAACAACTCCAACTCTCGCTCTGCTTGTGGCCACTGGTATATGGCCTCTCGACCTCCTTGTCAGGTGGAAGGGAGCCATGTACTGGAGGAAGAAGGAAAGAATGGATAAAATTGAGAGTATTGTGGGTCTCCGAACTCTGGATAAAACCAGAATTAGGAGACACCTCATACACGAGTGGCAGGAGGAATGGACTGTGGCAGAAGCGGGAGCTAGGACCAGAGAATACTTCCCGAACATCCAGGAGCGACTGCGACTGCGACATGTGACACCGAGCAAAGGTATGATACACTTCATCACGGGCCATGGTCCGTATGGAGTGTACCTGCACAAAATTAAGAGAAGACAGACAGATGAATGCGGAACTTGCGAGGGAGTCACAGAGTCAGCAGAGCACGTCTTGTTCGAGTGTACCGGTGCCTCTGAAGAAGTGAAAGAACTTAGAACAACTGTACAGGGTTTCCAGATTGCAGACTTGTTGAGGCGAAAAGACAAATACTCTTTACTTGAGACTCTGACAGACGTTGTCTCCAAGGAGGCAGCAGAGACGTTCAGGGTTGACAGAGTGGACAGAATAAACAGACACAGACAAGACGAAGACGAAAACAATGAAACTCTTACTCCCTCCAGGAGATCCAGTCGCCTACAGAGTGCTCAGAACCCTGTGGAGATTAGGGAGCCGGAAGCTCAACCACATGTGGAAGAGCAACCGGAACCCGAAGCCATAAACAGGAGGAGGGAACTCTGGGAATCCACAGCAAGATGAGAAGAGTGGGGGCGGCGAGAAGACTTCGGGAGAGGAAAGAGGAAGACTATAGACAACATTTGCAAGTGATAGTGTAAAATGTGAAATTATATTATAGTAGGAGTAGAAATTTTCATTTTCATTTAACTATAGTAGAAGCTGGAGCACACCGAAGAACAACATTGAAATGTAAATTTAAATGAATACCGGTGAGCTTCAGCTGTAGTGTTAGTAAAATAGCTCTAGAAGCAATAGTTTTATCTTTTATTTTATTTATAGTGTAGTATAGTATAGTGTAGTTTAAGTTCCTGACTACTGGTCTCCAGTAGAAGGAACAAGTAGAGTAGGTTTTATTATTATTATTATTATTATTCTTTTTTTTTCCTTTTCTTCTTTCTTAATAAAAGGACATATAGAATAATAGAATACTGTTCAAAGCATAGAAAAATTTGTCCTTAGTATATAATAATTGTAAAATGAACATTTGTATAAAAGCCATGCGAGTAAGTCCTGGCTTTTATTAAAGATGCCAGGATGAAAGAAATAAAGGACGACTATTATATATATATAACCAATTAGAGCTCTCAGTCTATTTGTTCCGATTTTCTTACTGGACCCCTGTTTCTCCTATATTACCCATACCTTTTCCCAATTAGCTCACTTCTCCTGAAGATGGCTGCTGAAAGCTCAGAATTAATTCTCCTACTAACCTGGCTGAAAGACCGAGAAACCATTATCCATGTATTACCGTACATACCCGAATACTACCCGCCCCTGACTAATACCTGCACCCAAATTTTTGGAAAGGAAATTAAAATAAAATAAATAAATAAAAAGACAAAGAAGAAGAAGAAGAAGACGAAAAAAGAACTATAGGCCCATGTATAAAATTATTTTGTCAGTTTTATTCTTAATTAAACAATTATAATTAACGTTACATACCTATCATAAAAGAATTAAATATGATAGACTAAAATGTAATTGTAAAAATGATGTGCATGGTAACAGTCAGCAGAAATTTCGCTGTCTTATACGCGCAGCCTAACACTTTCAACACCCTTTATTCATGAATCCAGCTGTGCATAGGAAATCGCAGGATCCACACATGATGATGTGCGTCTGACCCAAGGTCGAAGTCATGTGGAAATTCACTGAACTTTACTGAACATTTCCCGAATAAGCACTTCTGCTTAAATTGCACTGTTACTTGCTTGGCGTCGCTACCCTTAAAGCTTTGTTTCACCATCTTCTTTGTCTCATTTTCCTTTCATTACAGTTCGCTACTGTTATACTATACTGTGAAGCCACTACAAAGCATCATGCTATATTGAGCTGATATGGTACGAAATGTAGAAATTCAGAAGAGAGGAGTCCAGTATTCAAATAATACCTGCACCCCAGTTTTTCGTTCGTGATTTTCGAAAAAAATGTGCAGATAGTATTCGAGTGTATACAGTATGTTCATTGCACGAGCAGACCATAACACAACCTGAATTTTTGCAACTGCAACTGCTGCTATGATTATGGAATATACAGCAATAAGCACAACACAGTCTTTCTCAGATTTCAAGACAAAGCTCTTCCCACTATACCCTCAAAAAATCTTTGTTCATTGGCCTAAAAAATACCTTGAAGATCTCTTTCCCTTTCTTATTCTCATTTTGATATCCTTATTTTTAACATTAACGCTTCCAAAATACTTGAAACTTTTCACTTCTTTCCCTTATCATTTCCCTCGTTCTTTGATGTTAATTTATAATCCCAGATTGTAATATGTCAGGAAAAGAGGGTATTTCCATTATCTGGTGGTGTTCATTATCCATGTAAATACAATACATTCATCGTTAAACAATCATTACCGAAAGAATTCTGCATACTACAATCAGAAAGAATTTGCATGTTTGCAAGGAGGTAGGCTACATTATCTCTCCTCTAATGGTGGCACAAGGAAGACTGATCTGATAGCTTTGAGTCGAACAACAGGAAAGGATTCATAATTGATACCCCCTCCCATTAAATCTGAATACCACTTAGGTCGACCTAAAGAAGTCCACCAGGGAAAAATTAAGATCTAAAGTACGACTGTTCCTTTTTATAAGGATACGTACAAACAGGACAGAACACATATAACTGGCTTAATAATCAGAACTTGAGGCACAATAACAAATCTTTTTGTCAGTCTGGAGAAAAATTTTGATTGCCAAAAATAATCAAAAAAGCTACCCAAAAGGAAAGGGTGGATCAAAATGACTTGTATTGAATTAATTGAACATTGTATTAAGCTCTTATGCATTTAATACAGATTTTGTGACCTTTGGAACCTGTTGTTAATACAGGGGTTAATTGGAAATATAGTGAATTCACATCTAAGTTAATACTGCTCTTGATGATCAGTTTTGAGCTTTTGTATAGTTCCACAACATTTGTTCACATTTAGAAGGTTTGTGTGTAAAGACACCTATTTTTGGTAAATTTTTATTTTGCAATTTTTATTTAATTTCTTTCACAATTTCACTATATCTGTTAGAAAATTTAGGGATTAAAAGCTTTAATTTAAATTTTGTTTGAAAATGCAAATGAACTCTCATTTTCAGTACATATCACAAAATCAATTAAAACACTGATTTTTACTGTCACCGTTTACCTGTGATGATCGAATCGCAGTTGCAATCATCCATGGTTGCCAACATCAAATTCCTTTCAGTGTAATTGACTAATTTTATCAATTATTATTTTGTGATTTTGCCAAAATGTGAATAATTTCCACATTTTTAGTTGAATCTGTGATTTTTTTCTGAAGAAATTTGCATTTTGCAAAAAAACAAATTTCCTCTAACTATGAGAAGAGTTTGTACAAGGTATACTTTGACCTAGCTGACAACTCATTCACAACTGTGGGAAGTCATCATTCTGAAAAGAGATATGATGATAATAATGATGATGATGTGTATTCTGCCTGCAGGCAGGTCCAGACCCGGGACGAAGCCATGGGATGATGACCACAACTCATCCGAGGTGATTCAGGCAAGGGTGATACCGCGGAGATATGCCATTGCCTCTCGCGGAATGGGAATGAAAGGACACAACACCCAGTCCTGAACCCAGGAAAAAAATTTTCCACTGCTGAAAAATCCCCAACCCAACCGGGAATCAACATGATATATAACAGCAAAAATTATGTCAGAGAGATATTACGGTAATAGCAAAACAACTGGAACTAACAAAGTGAAGTAAGAGGAAAATACAAGTGTAATTCCACACAACAAGAATATTATCTGGGAAGAGGCACGTGCTGTGAGTAAGCGCATTTATTGGGGAATACTCACTTTTCTGTATCATGTACTGTGAATGGAATGGGAACAGACCTGTCCAGAGAAGTAAGCTGAACTGGAGTTACTGCTACATTATCTGTTTCTGAGCTGTTTCCAGCCGGGGCCTGTGTTGTTGCTGCAGAAGTGCTTCCAAGATCTTCTGTTTCTTCTGGCCAACCAAAGGCATCCTTTGTCTTTCCATATCTGTAGTACACAAAATTACATTTACTTTCATTTAAAGAGGGATATACAGGGTGTTAATGAGTAACACCAAAATATTTTACCTGTATACAGAGGGGACATAGAATAGCAACTTTTATTAGGAGATTTTTGTTCTATGGAATCAATTTTTCCTGTTATAGCATAAAATCTACCAGGGCATGGCTGCCACAGACTTCTAACAATTGAAAAAAATTCAAAACAAAGGAACTTCGTTGTTAACACTGGAGTTATGAATAAAAACACTATTGCAGTGGTGGCCAGTCATGTGATTAGTCTGTAAATTTTACAGATTATGAAAACTGTAAATTATGATAACTTATAGCTGTTGATGAATGATTAAGAATCCGGTTTTTATTGATCACTACAAAGACAATGAAGTGAATTTAATGAAAATTTTAACCCTATTTCGCTTCATAATTGACTTATGAGCACCAAATTGTAATAACTTTAATGCCCTGTAGCATACACATTTTACGTCATAGAGCAAAAATCTCCTAATAAAAGTTGCTTGTCTATGTCCCCTCTATAACAGGTAAAATATTTCGTGTTATTCATTAACACCTGTATTGGTTTCAACATAAAAACATAAGTTTTTCCTCAGCAACAAGTGAGTCACAGCAAACTCTCAATTATTTGTGTGAGAATTATTTGATTTGCAGATTATTTATCTGTTTTTTTTATTTTTGGTCCCTGAAAGTATGTGAACTGAGCTTACATATGGTTGTGAACTGGGCTTTAATGTCTAGACCAATAATTACTGATGACACTGTCAGCACAGCTACACGTGGAATGTTTGAAGCAAGTAGGATGAGTGGGAAGAAGCAGGAATGGAAAGCAAGGAAAACCCTCCGTGATTCTGGCGCTGCATGTTGATACAGACTACATGGAGCAATGGGATTATGATTTCAATTATATAATTCACGGGTGCAGGGGCAAAGAGAGTTAAGTACACCATCCTCAAAAATTGAGATATGTCCATAGAGTTATAGATAAAAATGTTCTCTACATTTGTGTTAAGTCCAGTAAGTCACATTCAAAATTGTACGGTAGTTATGGATGTGTGCCTCATGGATTTATCCATCTCTAAAGCGATTTTGGGAGGGTAAAGCGTGTTAAGTTCACTCTAATTCTCAGTAACTAGAAAGTGGACTTAACTCTCTTTGCCCACGCACCCGCGAATTTCTGTTTGATATGTACATATAAAAACATCTGAATGCATCCAGAAAGCAAAGAAATATAGACCACACTGTTTTGCAACAAAAGAAAAAAGCAAAACACAAAAAAAGTGGCTTGATTTGATAGCAATGTAGAAGGTTCTTACTATACAATAAACTTTAAAACGAGAAATATTATAGGAGAAAAATTCCTGACACTGGGACTTGAACCCAGGACATTTGGCTATTTGCGCCAATGCTCTACCAACTGAGCTAAGCCGGAGTTCAATTCACAGCGCCAGATGGAACCTCTCTCCTATGACTGATTGCCCTAATGGTCTACCTCACAGACAGACAAGTTATGTCATAAGAAGTACTGTGAGGCACACTAAGTAGTCCTGGGTTCAAGTCCCAGTGTCAGAGGAATTTTTTTCTCCTATAATATTTCTCATGTAATGTCCAATAGAGTCAATAATCTGTGGTTCATGAATGCTTATATATCTATCTTGAATGTTAACTGTACAATAACAGTGGGTCACAAAAATCACTACTTAGTGTGCCTCACAGTACTTCATATGACATAACTTGTCTGCCTGTGAGGTAGACCATTAGGGCAATCAATTGAAGTGTTATTGGTAGTATAATAAATAACTACTAAAGTTTTACACTCACATTTATTTGTGTTCTTTCGTATTCAGACTACTGCGACTATCTTCGCCGTAACTTTATTTAACAATGTCAACAGAGAAAAAAAACAAAAGAGGGAAACAGAACACTGAGGGCTGAGTTTTCATTATAAATTTATGTTTCCTTTATGAGAGTATATTACACAATACACTACACACTCCCCCCCCCCCCTAGTGGCAGCGATAGTGTCCTAGAAACGTGCAGGGAAGTGGACCTTGCGTCCTGATCTGGTGAAATGTCCAGTCACATCGGTACGAGTTTCTTGTTGAGGGATAGTAACACTATGGGGACCTTCTTCCAATAGAAAAGCTGGTTTCAGGCGGTCCACTGAGATTCGCTTTATTAACCCTCCGATATTAATGTCGAAGAACTTATCAGTTCGACTCTTTACTGGGTAGGGACCGTCGTACGCAGGTTGGAGTGAGGATAATGGAGGTCCATGATGTACGAAAACATGAGAGCAGTCGGCGAGATTTTTGGACACAAAAACAGGTTTCTTGTCTGACTTGGTTTAAGTCCTCTTACTGTCTCTTGGAGATGTCTCACGAAGTCAGACTGTGATACGGTAGGCTGGTCAGTGAACAGTTCTCCTGGAAGACGGAGCGGTGTACCATAGACCAGCTCGGCTGCTGAGTGACCCAAGTCTTCTTTTACCACAGATCGCATGCCCAATACCCACGATGAGGATTGTAGTAGATGGCATTTGAGTGCTGCTTTCATAGTGCGGTGTTGTCGTTCGATAAGACCATTACTTTGTGGATGGTATGCGGTTGTCCTGATGCTCTGGAAACCTAGGTACTTGCTTAGGGATTTGAATAATTGGCTTTCAAACTGTCGACCCTGATCAGTAGTTATTCTTACAGGAATACCAAATCGTGAAAACCAAGTGGTTATTAGAGCCTGTGCAACAGAGTCAGCTGTTTGGTTTACTATTGGTACAGCTTCCATCCATCTAGAGTATCTGTCTATAGCCGTGAGGAGATATCTGAATCCTTGGCACACAGGTAGAGGTCCAACGATGTCGACATTTATGTGTTTGAATCTGTCGTTGGGAACTTGGGTTTGTCCAACTTGAGATCTAGTGTGTCGATAAATTTTTGATCTTTGGCAGTCGATACATGCTCGTGTCCACTGTTGACAGTCTTTCTTCATATTGGGCCAGATAAATCGTTCAGTGATCATTTTGGTTGTTGCTCTGATTCCTGGGTGAGAAAGACGATGAACAGATGAAAAGGCTGCTTGTCGAAAGTTGCGTGGAATATACAGGCGTATATGCTTTGTTGATATGTCACAGTATAATTGCTTTCTACTATCCGGCAGACTGAGTTTTACTATTTTCATTCTGGGATTCTGTTGCAGTGATTCGAGGTCTTCATCCGATTGTACATCTGCCAAATGATCATAATTTAGAGGTGAGGGAGATTCTATGGTGGCTAAACGTGACAATGTGTCAGCCACGATATTGTCTTGGTCAGCAACGTATTTTATTGTCGTAGTAAACTGTGCAATATACTGTAATTGACGAGCCTGTCTGGGTGATGCCTTGTCCAAATCCTGTTGAAAAGCATATACACCAAGGGTTTATGGTCCGTGAAAATTACAAAGGACTGGCCTTCTAAAAGATGCTTGAAATGTTTAATGGCGCTACATATTGCTAATAGTTCGCGATCATAAGCACTGTATCTGGACTGTGCTTTAGTGAGAGTTCGTGAGAAGAAACTGAGAGGTCGGGCTGCGCCGTCAGTATCCTGTTGAAGAACTCCTCCTATTGCGACGTCCGACGCATCTGTTACCAAGAAGAGTGGAGCACCGGGAATAGGATGTACCAGGGCCGCTGTGTTGCAGAGGGCTTCCTTCATTGCAGCAAAAGAGGTTTGTGCTTCTTCGTTCCAGTCCAGCAGTTTTGTGCTGTTTTTCTTGTGTCCGCTAAGTAATTTTGAGAGGGGCTGTTGCAGCTTGGCGCATTCTGGGATGAATCTGTGGTAGAAATTTACCATTCCCAAGAATCGGCGCAATCCAGTGGCTGACTGTGGCTCTGGAAAATTCTTAATGGCACTAACTTTCTCAGGTAGAGGCTTCAGACCTTGAGGACTGATTTCGTACCCTAAGAATTTGATCTGCTGCACACCGAAAATGCATTTGGCAACATTGATGCATAAGCCGTATTCATTTAGTCGTTCACAGAGGATGCGGATATGTTGAAGGTGCACTTTATCGTCTGGAGAAGCAACCAGGATATCGTCTAAGTAACAAAAGACAAAATCTAACCCTTTGAGTACCATGTCCATAAATCTTTGAAAGGTCTATGCTGCGTTTCTTAGTCCGAAAGGCATGAATGGAAATTCAAATAGTCCAAAAGGTGTTGTGATGGCCGTCTTCGGTATGTCCGCTTCTTGCACTGGTATCTGTTGGTACGCACGTACAAGGTCAATGGATGAAAATATGGAAGCTCCATGCAGGATGTGGTTGCAGTCGGTTAAAAAAGGTATAGGGTATCTGTCGGGTACTGTGATATGATTGAGTTTCCTATAATCCCCGCAAGGCCTCCAATCACCAGATTTTTTCTGAGTGAAGTGCAGAGGACTAGCCCAACAACTTTTCGAGGGTCTACATAACCCTTGTTGGAACATGAAGTCAAATTCCTTACGGGCTGCTAAGAGTTTTTCAGCTGAGAGTCTTCTAGTTTTGGCAAACACTGGTGGGCCTTTCGTTTCGATGAAATGTTCAATGTGGTGGCTTGCGATTTTTGTGTTGAGAATGTTAGGTCGCAGAATGTCAGGAAATTCATGTATAATCCGCTGATATCGGTTATTAATTTCCGTTAGCTGGACCTGAAGTTTGTAGTTGTGAGAAGAGGTACCATACGCGGTCAAGTGTGTGTTCCCGTCTATTAAGCGATGTTTAGAACTGTCGACGAGTAAACTGAAATGCGACAGGAAATCGACTCCTATTATAGGTTTACCTACTTCTGCGATTATGAATGGCCAATTGAATGTTCGACATAAACCAAGGTCAAGTGTCATAAGTCGTTGACCATACGTCTGGATCCTAGTACCATTCGCTGCAAAAAGTTCAAGTTTATTTGGTGACTTCTTTTCACTGTGTGTTGGTGGCACTACAGAGACATCTGCACCGGTATCGATTAGGAACTGGGTTGCTGTCCCTTTGTCACTAATAAAAAGGCGACTCAGCTCTAACCCCTGGCTCCCTGACGCCCTGCGGAACTAGTTTTCCGGTCCGTTGTGAGGTGTAGCTCGGAGAGACATGCTGCATGGCTGTAGACATCTGTATGCCTCCTCGCCAAATTTATTGTGGTAGTAACATTTCCCTACCTTTGTTGTCTGCCCTGTTTCTGCATTCCTACCTCTGGATCTGGACCTAGACTTTGGTCTACCCTGTCAGCAGCGGTCGGCGAAAACATGCTTACTCAACTCTGCAACATGGAGTGAGAGCTCAGAAACTTGCTTCCTCAGTTCCTCTATTGAGTTGTTCATTGGTTGCGTAACAGCAATAGGAGCAACATGGTATGAGCTTGTGGGTTTTAGCTCCCAAATCTTGTCTGCCATGCTCGACAGTTTCGTCAGATCGTCACTACTCACTGACAGGATAGCATGCATTTCTCTTGGTAGCCGCTGTAACCATAAAGTTTTAAGAAAATTCTCGCTTACCTTGTCTGAAGCTAAATTTCTCATTTCACAAAGTAATTGCGACGGTTTACGATCCTCGAGTTCCAAGTCTGTCAATAGTCGCTGTGTTCGTTGCGTTTCACTATCTGCGAAAGTTGAAATAAGACGCTTTTTGATTGCATCATATTTACCGGAAGACGGAGGATTCGTGAGAATATCGGCCACTTGTGTCAGAATTTCTGAGTAAATTGAACTCACCGTGCAGTGTCATATTTAGTTTGGTCCTGGGAGATCTTCGAGTTACAGAATTGTGCTTCAAGTTGAATGAACCATATCCTCGGATCAGGCTTCCAAAACGGCAGAACTTTGATAGATACGCGGGCTACTATGGTTTCTTGGCTTTCCTGAGCAGTTCCAGCTGTAGTCTGCTGTACTTCTTCCATCGGGTCACCACTGAGGTGCCGATGCATCGGGGTCACCACTGAAGTGTTATTGGTAGTATAATAAATAACTACTAAAGTTTTACACTCACATTTATTTGTGTTTTTTCGTATTCAGACTACTGCGACTATCTTCGCCGTAACTTTATTTAACAATGTCAACAGAGAAAAAAAAACAAAAGAGGGAAACAGAACACTGAGGGCTGAGTTTTCATTATAAATTTCTGTTTCCTTTCTGAGAGTATATTACACAATACACTACACAGTCATAGGAGAGAAGTTCCATCTGGCGCTGTAAATTGAACTCCGGCTTAGCTCAGTTGGTAGAGCATTGGCGCGAATAGCCAAAGGTCCTGGGTTCAAGTCCCAGTGTCGGAGGAATATTTCTCCTATAATATTTCTCATGTCCAACAGAGTCAATAATCTGTGGTTCATGAATGCTTATATTTTAAACTTTAAAACATTCAACTTCACACAAATCCTGTAAGTAAAAACTTACTGAATTTGAACACATGTTTCAAAGACTCTTCTTTGCCTCCATCTTCAGCTGAAGAAGAGCCATTGAAACTTAGCATAAGTCTTATAATATTTATGTGAAGTTTAATGTTTTACAATTTAATGTATAATATTGATACTTCACAATGTTTTCACGATTAGTTTAATTAAATTTAAGGGTTCCTATTATTTAGTGTGTAGAAAGTGAAAAAGTGAACATCCATGTAATTATACTCTCAATTTCTTGAGCTGAAAATTAAGTTTCACATTAAAATTATGGATTCGTGAGTAAAAGAACAGTATTTAACAGCAGAGCTGTTATACTTGTTAAGTGTGTTTGTGAAACTGTGTGTTACATTTTACTTTTTGTACTTTAGAAACACCATTGGGGAAAGTTTAGGATTACCCATGTTTTATTATGTGTTCGATTATATCTGGTGATCAGTCTCAGATAATCAAGAGTTTGCTGTAAATACTATTTTTACATTTTTGGGTAATTTCAGACTTATTAGAAGCTTAGCCATTATGAGTGTTTATCCTAGCTATGAAGTGCACTCACAAAACATGAGATATTACATTAGCTACATTGACTGTAAATTACAATACTTCCCCCCTCGCAGAATCATTAGAGGTTTGTGAAAGTGGTTGTATTTTTAAAGAAAATTCATTTCCAAATTTTAATATTTCGGTGATATTTATTTGGCAGTGTTATTTTAAAAATTATATATATATTTATATATATATAGTGAACGCTGCTCCTTAATGTAATTGTGGATATGTTATCAATCAGGTAATGTTTTCATTTTTATGAAGTCCCATACAGATAAATACATTGAAAAAATACTGTTTATTGTAATCAAAGATTTGATTTATGTTATCACATTTTCCTTTTTATAGCTTCATTTCCAAGTACTGTATGCCATTAAAAATTTTGTTTTTAAGGGTTTCATTTCTAACTCAACAGCATTACGTTGTATTGAAAGTAGAGGCATTATTTCGAGCTCACAGGATGAGCAGTTCGAGGGGGTGGCATTACCTAACTTTCTGTTTTCAGCAATAAGACATGTTTCTCCTGTCAATTAAGCCTTAAGCTGCAGCTTTTGATTTATGAAGATAGCAGTGTTGACATGCAGTGATTGTAGTGTAAAATGAAACAGATGTTTTGCTATGTGGTGTTCACCACAGATCAGTATAGACTTCCAAAAACACTCGTAACTCATAACTGAGTATGGAGTATTTAGTCCAGTCAACGAAGGGGTTGTAGAGGACATGGAAAGGGGGAGAATTTTTTCCTTCAGGAATGTGTTGGGGGTAGTTAGGAGGTAAACATACTAAAAGTCCCCACCCCTACCCCTTACGCTTCATGGGGGGGGGGTGGAAAGGGCCCATTTTTTGGTTTTTCGCTTATAACTTGAAAACGTTCCGTCATAGGGGAAACATTTTATGTACCAAATTAAAGCTGATATAATTCTCTACAAGTTGGTTCATATACACTTTTGTCATATCTATAATTGTTTTCGAGATATAGGCTGCTGGATATCACTAATTTTCGAAAAACTAATATTTATCTCACGTTTTTCGGTACATTAGTCTTTCTAACTTCTCAGCCTTTCATTTTATAGCAAAGTCGTCATGAAAATAGTTGTAGAAAATTAAATTTCCTTTAAATATAAGTATAGATATTTAATTTATCTTTAACAAAACAAAAGTTACAATAATTTGAAATTGTCGAGTAAATTTAGTGATTTCTCAAGAAAATTGTTAATTTGTTATTTCCTAATTCAAGAGCTATAACGATATATGTATGTACACATATATACTATATATACACCCATTTATACATGCATTTACATAGATAATAAGTGTGTGTGTAATATATATATATATACACGAGGTGTGATCAAAAAGTTTTCGGAATGTCCTCAGAACTAATTTGTCACTAAGCTGTCTTTTATTCTTTCCTAGACTGTACTTGCAGAAATTCGTTGTGTTTAAAATGAGGGGTTACACCATCTGCTCCGACATTCCAGTGCAAAAATATAGCCTCTGAAGTGTAGGCGTGTTTTATACCTGCGGCGATTTTAATTTGTAGCAATAATGCGGGATTATGAGGAACAACGAACATGCATTAAATTTTGCTTTAAACTCGGAAAAAGTGCTACAGAAACATATCAAATGCTTAAAACTGCTTATGGGGAGGATGCCATGGGCAAATCTCAAGCATTTCAATGGTTTTCAAAATTTAAAAGTGGTGTGACGTCAGTTCAAGATGCAGATCGCTCAGGACGACCATCTTCAAGCCAAACAAATGAGAATATCGCTCGAGTGAGGGAAATCGTGTTAAATGATAGGTGTGTTACAATACGGGAAATTTGTGAGAAACTAGGACTTTCATTCGGAAGTGTTCAAAGCATTTTGAAAGATGATTTGAACATGAGAAGAATTGCTGTGAAGTTCGTGCCTCGCCTCCTTTCCAATGACCAAAAGGAAAGACGTGTGACTGCTTGTACAGATCTTAAAGAACAACTTCAAAATGATCCACAATTTATGGAAAAGATTATTACAGGTGATGAAACATGGATTTATGGATACGATCCTGAAACGAAGCAACAATCTTCACAATGGAAGAGTCCTGCATCTCCACGTCCAAAAAAAGCCCAACAGGTTCGGTCCAATGTAAAGTCAATGATGACTGTTTTTTTCGACATTAAAGGCAGCTTCGGGGGCATCGATTTGAAGATATTGCTGTCATCCAGAGAGAATCGCAGGTGGCTTTGGAGGTGTTCCAAGAAAAAGACTTCCAGAAGTGCTTCCAACAATGGCAACCGCGCTGGGACAGGTGCATCAACTCCCAAGGAGACTACTTCGAGGGTGACAGTACGGAATAGACAAATCAAGGTAATGAGCTATATTTATAGAGTCATTCCGGAAACTTTTTGATCACACCTCGTATATATTAGGAAGCTACATTAAAGAACCCCCGTCATCTTCCATCTTCCATATATATATATGTGTATAGGGGTTCTTAAATGTGGCTTCCTTATATATAAGATACAGTGAAAACTGCTCAAGACGGACATCTAACGTTCCAAACATTTTTTCCGATTTGGACATGTTTCCGTCTTATGAAGACAAAATGATAAAATGTTACTCAGGATGCAATACATATTAAACACAGCATTGTAAATAACTCATGCTCTTATTGCACTGTGGGTATCGCGTTTAAGATTGCAACGAATTACAGTACATTAAGTTCTAGGCCTACTGTAATTAAGTGTCAAAAAGAACCACAATAATATTGTACTGTATTTACAAAACAATATACAGTATTTAAAACATTTTTTTCATGCAGTAGGCCTACAGTACTTAGGTCAAATTAAGGCTCTGTAATGTAATCCTTTGGTGTCTCTGTTAGATCACTGCTGTTTTTACAAACATAAACTGAATTTAAGAACAATAAATTAAAAATTTACACACATTATGACGTATTTCTTACTGAAGTAGAATAAAATAAAATAATTACTGTTTGTATCACGTCACTAGAGTACTGCAGGTCACAAAGCACATTTTTACATTTAGTTGTTGGTTTTGTTCAAGTTCCACAGATCAGTCAATTTTACCTACTTGGTGTTGCGCTGAATAGCACATGTCTCCAAATATTCTTTTACTTTGCATAAATGTTCATGCAGTTCACTCAGGTTTTTATTCGCAGCGAAAATCTGCAGCCCCTTAACACTGTTGAGAGCGTCAGAAAAGCTCTTGACAGTTGGCGTTTCATCAGCTTCATCATTTTCTTCTTCGTCATTTTCATCATCATCATCATCATCATCATTAGCAGCTGATTGATTAACCCTCCTCTCAATTATTTCTACCGCAGAATCATTTGTTTCATATGTAGAAACTTCGTTGTCATTGTTCACATATGTACTGGCATCAATGTCAAACTGTCCTGCCGTACATAAGGTTTCTATGAAGTGCACATTATCTTCTGCTTCATCGATGTTTACTGCATCCTCAGAGTAGGGAAGAAAATATGCCTTTTTGAAGCATTTAATTACCGTCTCTTCTTTTATCTTCTGCGCTGCCATGTGAATCCAGTTTACTGCATCCAGTACAGAAATTGATTTCGCGAAATCACTAGCGCTGCGCGCATCTTCCATCTTGGCGACTATTGCCTGAAGCACTAATCTTCTGTAGTGGCTTTTCAGGGTGTATATCACACCTTGATCCATGGGCTGGGTGACGCTTGTGGTGTTGGGAGGAAACCAAGCCAGAAACACGTTGGACAACTTGATATGCGGGTGACAGGTAGCGTTGTCGAGGAAAAGCAGAACATGTCGATTTTCTTTCTTCATTCTGGCATTGAAACTGTTGAGCCATTCCTCCATCAATGCCGCTGTCATCCAGGCTCTTCTGTTTGCTCTCCAAACAACAGACAGCTTGTTAATGTCCAAGTGTTTAAAGCAGCGAGGTTTGGCTGCTTTGCCTATCACTAGCGGTTTTTCAAGTCTTCCCGCCATATTTGCACAAAGAAAAACAGTTAACCTTTCTTTGGACATCTTGCCGCCTATACATTTTTCTCCGCGTAAACAGAGGGATTTTGTGGGAAGTGCCCTAAAGAATAATCCAGTCTCGTCTCCATTGAAAATGTCATTTACGTCATACCCCTCCAGTAACGTTTTAAGCTTCTCTTGCCATTCAGAAACAACCGTAGTGTTAACGTCACTCGCTTCTCCACACACCTGATTCCACACGATTTTATGTCTCTTTCTGAAGCTTTCTAGCCATCCATTAGAAGCTTTGAATTCGGGCTTATTTAACTTCTTTGCAAGTTCAAGAGCTTGGCTCTGCAGAATAGGTCCAGAAATTGGCATATTCTTGGATCGAGCGTGAGTAAACCACTCCCATAACAATTCGTTAATTTCTTCATAGCCTGTAGTCTTCTGTTTCCTTTTCATTTCAGGATTATTGCCTTCAATCCACTCACCTTTGATACGTTCTTTGTTTTTCAATGTGTCATAGATTTGAGTTTTTCCGCACTTAAATTTAAACATAATTTCACGAACACTTCTCTTCTCTTTCTCATGCATTTCAATCACTTTCATTTTGTCACCTAATGTTAGCCCTACATTTTTACGAGACATCGTTTAAGTTCACTGCAGAGCTGTAAATGAACGACTAAAAGTACTGGCACCTGCTAACAGAACAAAGTGTGTGTGAGGTTTATTTTCAGAAGACCGTAAGAATAAAAGAATGTGAGCACAAAGCCCTTGTCCTCTCATCGCAGGTACCGTTATGTATCCTGCAGGCATCGGTTTGGGACAGAAACGGGATTCTCCTTTTACAATAAGGTAAGACTCATTAACATACAACCCGCTCCCTTGGCAGAGAGATTTAAAGAAAAGGTTTGCCACTATGGCTTAAATTCTCGGAATGTTTCAGAAAGAAAATTCCGATTTGATCAGTGGCGGATCCTGTCCGTTTCCACGTTGCACAGTTTCCGATTTATTCAGGAAAAATAACATGCATATGCATATGATTTTCGCCGGGACCGATATTTTTTTCCGAAATGAATAGGATTCCACCATATTCAGGTTCCGTTTTCAACAGTTTTCACTGTATATATATAAGGAAGCCACATTTAAGAACCCCGTCATCTTCCATCACCTTTTACATCGGATTCAACTCTACAGGGGATGTTTTAAGGGGCTCCATTTCTTCCTCGCCGTCGTCTTCGTTCATTACAGGTATCTTGTTCAAACAGTTCCCCTGGCAGTTTTGGCATAAAGGGGAACGGTTCAACGAAACTTTCTTGCAGTCACATATAAGACTGCTGCATTCCTTTGTGCACTTACAAAACATCATGCTTAAAATTCCTTGTGGTGCTCCTGGGTCTTTGGTCAGCACTGAAGCAAGATGCCTTTACTTACGTTCTAACCCCATAACTCTGGGGGTAATTGGTTTCCTAACCAGAGATGCACCTGGTGGTATGTCCGAAAGGCATGTTCTTTTGTTGCCCCTCGCTTGGTGGAAGTGACGAGAGATCAGGTTTTACATTGGTCATAGATTTTAGAAATGAATGGATATGTGACAAATACGTGAAATTTGTCAAGACCCACTACCCAGGGAGGAGATGATGGAAATAAACTCACCACACAATACTAAGGTGTCCGAACAGGAAGATGCTAACGAAGAAGAAGTTCGTAGATATCTATTTCAATCTGGACACTGAAATAACAAAGAATGAAGAACTATTCCTCTCCAATCCGGACAATCAAGACAGACTGATCAACCTACTGAGGTCTAAACTCGAGGAAAACGGCATCAAGCATTAGACGATGCTGACGTGCTGATTGTCAGTACACCTAGTGAACAATCAACGAGAGAAACATCTAATGTGGCTGTCATTGGGAAAGATGTTGATCTAGCATTGATATTTACCGGAAATACTCCACTTGACCACATTATCTTACTCTTCAAACCAGGGAGCGGAAAAGTTCTAACCAATGTTTACTCCATCCACCAAATGCAGCAGTGGGAGTGAAACAAATTCTGTTCCAGCATGCTTTTACTGGCTCCGACATTCCGAAAAAGTAAACTTGGTTTTGTCAAACTTTACCAAAAATACCCAGATATTCACAGAACAGCCGAAGTATTTTACAACCCCTCCTCTTCACAAGTTGATGTTGAGGAAGCTGGATAAACATGCATGTTCAGATGGTACGGCACCCCAGCAAAGGAGAGCTCCCTTAACACCTACCGTTACCATTCATTTCTAAAATCTATGACTAATGTAAAACCTGATCTCTCGTCACTTCCACCAAGCAATAAAAGAACATGCCTTTCGGTGCATATCGCGAATCGCTTTATGGATGGTTGATTCATAGTATGCCATGATTTCGGAGCTTAGTTTTGTTTTTATATAACAAAGTAATTGTTACTAATTTTGTATAATCCGTTGAGTTTATGAGTTACATCAGATAAATTCGTTGCAGCTGCATCTATCGATAAACTCTTAAACTCTCGTGGGATTACCTTTGACTATCCAAAAAATAACACTTGGAACTGTTCCATCTTTTATAATTTAAATGGGGGGGGGGGGGTTATAAGAAATTTTCCGCACCGGGTACCACCCAAGCTTGCTACGCCAATGGTTCTGAGCAACTTAGAAAACATAGGCCTATCTACATATTCCCTACGATTTTTTTAAAAATTGTCAGTAGTATGTTTTCCCGTTTAAGACGCCTATCTAGAAAAACGTCTTAACGAGGTTCCACTGTATATTAATTTAGTAAGTATCATGTTATTAATAAATGAATACATCAATGGTCCAAACACCACAGCTTTCATCCACAGTTCTCTTCCTCTCCTGTAATATTTTGCCCATACTAGATCCCTTTTGAACTGCAAAGTACTCACACTTTGATGGAATCAACCATGGTAACTCCTTCTGGGTCTTGTGAAGGACCAAAAGTGAGAACTAGTTTCTTGTCAGCTTGAAGACTCTCCTCCCTAGTAAAAGGCATGTCGAACCAGCGATTACGGGCAACATTTGTCTGAATACTGCGACCAAAAACCTGAAAAAATTGAATTTATGCATTATATATATGCAGAACGAAGCCAATTGTTTTATTTTAGTCATTTCAAACTAACGTAAGTTTAGGTTAAGTATCACAATACAGACCTCTACATATGAAGGGGCTCTTTGAGAATCTTGTGTCCCCAGCATGATGCGAACTCCGGTCATTACCAAAGAGCTGTCTTGATTTGTGATCTCAATGCTGAAACCTGCTGGTTTTGTTGAAACAACGTACATGCCTGCAAATTGTAACATCTTAGTGTTAAAGCACTGTAAACATATAACTTTTTAATTTCACCACCCCAACTTCCTATAATGCACATACTGTATGTACCTGCCTAATAGATGCATTTTTTCCACAGATTTTTATAATAAAAAAACTAGGGTGCGTCATTTATGCAAGGCAACTAGCTACTTAGCTACTAGGGTGAGACCTGCATATAAAGACAAATATTGCCATCTCAGCTTGTGAGAAGTCATAAAAAGTTTTGATCTCAGGCTCGACATTTTGGCAGATTGGAAGAGCCACTTAATGTAGATTCTGAGATTTCTTTCAAATTACAGCAATGTTTTAACACACAAATAACCAATTTAAAAGACCAAAATATCTCTACAATGGTAATGTTTTCTTTTGAGGAAAAATTTGTCTTGAAGCTGTCTTCTTTGTAGGCCTAATATAATATAGTAATAATGTTCAAATTAACCTCACTTTCTTATGAAAATAACATCTTTTTATAAAAAAATAACCCCACTTTTCCAGATAAAATAACCTCTTCTTTTGCAGGTCCCTACATATTACCTACTAGCATGTGTCCATGGCTTCGCCCGCGTTAATTATTTCAAAAATTAAAAATTAAGAGCGTAATAGTTAAATCATTATATTTATTAACACCTAAATCACATGGACTACATACCACGATTAGATTAGCGTCACCTGGTAAAAGCGACCTCAGATTCGAGTTCCTTGGCCCAGAAAACCCCTGTATAGTGAGTTTCGTCCAAATCGAACGTTTGACCATATTTAGGCCTATATATTGATTATCCCTCTTTGGTGTAGATTGAAAATTTCATATGTCTGCGTGACTTGACATTCTAAACAAATGAATTGACCAGCGTGAGCTTACAACATTCAAGTGATCGCGATGGTTTTATGTCCAAGGTATGACAAAAATAGCCAAAGCCTACTGTAATTGATTTGACATTGAAATGTATTACTCAAAACCGCTGCTTCGAAAACGCAAAAAAATGCACGTTTTCTGTCTGTTTTTCACTCATAACTCACAAACGAAAGTGAAAATTAAAATTCTGGCTTCGAGGTGCATTTTCCGACCCTCCAGTCCTCTTATTAATATAGATATGGTACAGTCTTGTCACGTGTTTGCTTCTGTGGATATAATGGTAGGTCAAGTAATTATTGATTTACATTTGTTTTCTGTTGCTGGTGTGTTATGGCTTCCGACATTTTTAACAGATTTTCATTTTGGATGATCATGATTGGAGGTGTTTGTTATGTTAACCCTTTGTGGACAGAGATGTTTTGTGTCTGTGGGCAGATGGAATTTTAAAAGAAAAAATAAGTTAATCAAAACCCGATTGAAAGTAACTTAAATCATGCATTCATACATAAAAACAACATATACCTTTGATTTTTGCCTAATTCTGCCCCTAATGTGCTCCAAAAATGATTTAACATGAAAATGTTTATGCGAAAATGGCACAAGTCTCACTGAGCGCATCAATAAGTTTACAAGGCCTAAGGTAGGCTATGATTTTCAATTAGATCAGTATCTTCATCAAAATCAGAAGGTAGAACTGGTCCTTGCTGGATACTGTATACAGTGAGTTAATGAATAACACCAAAATATTTTACCTGTGTATAGAGGGGACATGGACAAGCAACTTTTATGAAGAGATTTTAGCTCTATGGATTCAATTTTTCCTGTTACAGCATAAAATCTTCCATGGCCGCCACTGACTTCTAACATTTGAAAAAATGAAAAACAAAGGAACTTCGTTGTTAACACCGGAGTTAAGAATAAAAAAACTAATGCAGTGGCATCCAGTCATGTGATTAGTCTGTAAATTTTGCAGATTATGAAAACCCTAAATTATGATCTACAGCTGTTGATGAATGATTAAGAATCAGGTTTATATCGATCACCAAGAAGGATTGAAGTCAATTTAATGAAAATTTTAACCCTATTTAGCTTTATTATTGACTTATGAGCACCAAATTATAATGACTTTAATGCTCTGTAGCATACACATTTTATGTCATAGAGCAAAAATCTCCCAATAAAAGTTGCTTGTCTATGTCTCCTCTATACACAGGTAAAATATTTCAGTGTTATTCATTAACACCCTGTATTGTAATAGTATCAATTGCACTATTGCCACTGGTGTCACTTATGTTGCTCTCACTCTCACTAATGCTGCCAGTAGCGATCTCGAAAAACATCCCTTACTATCACTGAATGATAATTCTGAGACTTCACTATCACTTTGGATAATTAATTCTTCATACAATAAAAAGATGTTTTTAAAATTACTTCAAAACCAGTTTAAAAACTTAAAAAATTAAAATACGACGTTTCGACTCTGCCCTTGAGTCTTCCTCAGGTGATGCCTCAAATAGTACCTGGTTTTGAAATAAATTTTAAGAACATCTTTTTATTGTATTTGACTCAATGGAAATTGGGACCGATATGGATGTCTAATTAATTCTTCAATTTCAGAACCTGTAAGACACCACCTTCTTGCCATTTTACCGAAAACAGGAGGAAAACACAGGACAAAAAGAGCACGCTATTCACTAGATACGCACAGCCAATGAAATCCTCTACTAAAATCAACCTGGGCACATGTATAAGGGAATTACCAAGTCAGAGTGGTTAAGAGAACGTTCTCCTACCAACTTATGAAGTTTTTATGTACTTTGTGCGTGAGAAGAGCCGGTCACATTATGAGTCTGTCAGAGAACTCATACCGGTATATGGGTTTTTGCCTTCAAGGAGGTGGACAGGCATGCTATGTATGGGATTCCGCCTGCTAAGGATTAATAAGCTATAAAACGAAATGCTGTATATAAGGGTTAAGATTAAATTTTTTTGAACATATTAGGATGTTAGGAATTATTTGGGGTCCGTAGACTTCCATAGCTGGAGCCATAAGTGCCTAGGCTGCAAAGGGTATTTTGTGTCGTTTCTACAGCCACGTAGCTGTCTTCTTCAGGGCTGGTTAAGTCTGTGACATAACAGAGGATGTGCTACTTACATAGCTATGTGCTCCCTAGTAGGTGGCCCACCAATCACTGAGGAGACACCTGCTGGAGCACTCTGATTGGTCAGCTGGTGGAAACGGGAAGTAAGCAGCTCTGTTGTCTCTGTCTGCTAGTGTGAGGGTCTAATCATTTGTCCAGACTATTTCTGTTACATGTGGTTTTAACAAGTGACCCCACATCCCACAAGACCAATTTTTAAGACGTTTACACATCAAAATACAATTCCAATGGATATAATTAATTTTTTTTATTTCTTCTACTTCATTTTGCAAATGTAACATTCACCCTCCAGTAGGCATGCTGTTGTAAAAAGTACAACAGCAGCAGTTTTTGTGCATTATCGACGCCTTAACCTTGAGCTATTCAACCAAACCCATAATTTATTCCATTGTTGATGCTTACTCAACAATGTTACTATGGCTCCAGTTTCCTTGTTTAGCTTTTTCAGTTGATTTTCTGAACTTTAATGAACGAGGTGTTGAATGTTGTAAAAAATACAACACGTGCCTGCTCTTGTCACAGATGCATGCTTAGTTCGAGCAGCCAATATGCAAAAAAATATGTCTTCATGAAATTGCCTCTGACTTTGAGAAGGAAACTAATATTTGTGAATTATTCCAGCAATGTTCAAGAATGTGAAAAATATAGCCAATGGCCATCATCTTGTAACCCTTGAAATGGAATAAGCACACATTTTATCTCCAATGTAAACTCAATCTTTTGTCATGCTGTAGTAAATGCAGTCGCAAGAAGTTAGCAGGTCTTATGAAAGATCTAATGCGCAACTCAAGTCACTGCCAGCCGATCTCCCCATATATTTCTTATGCAGTTCTGAGCTGATTCATCGACTTCTGAAAATGAGATCCTTGAACCTCTGGCAAAGAAGCACGGGACCTGTATTATTTCCGTGGATGTCAAAAAAATTCATCCACTTCAATTAAATGTGATAGATGCCAAAACTGCTTGTAAAAAAAAAAAAAAAAAAAAAAAAAAAAAAAAAAAAAAAAAAAAAAAAAAAAAAAAAAAAAAAAAAAACATTGAAATAGAAATTTGTGGAAGCTGTTATGAAAGTGAATGTTTCAGAATACCTGGACAAATGGTATCATGAACAACTGAAATTTTTGTTACAGCATGTGACAACAGTGGACATACACTGTTTTCTTCAATATATTAATCAATTTGTATAGCACAGGCTTCTTGTTATATTAAAATGTCCATGATGTAAATTTTACAATGCACGCTTGCTCACGACAAAATTAGGTGCGCCTGCCAGAAGATTAAATATGAAACTATGTTTATCTAAGGCTAGGAAATAATTTCTTGACAACTAAATGAACAATACAGAGAGTCAACATGAACTGGCAATTGACTTAATTTGTTTACATGAGGACTAAGCATACAGCACACTGAATTTAGGAATGTTTATTACCTGTTGTATTGAGTCGATGTTTTATCTGTTGTGTGTTGTAAATTTGTAACAGATCATTGCCTCCGAACTCCACTTCATTCATAGCTTGGCAATGTTCAAAGAAGTCAATGGGGAACGTCACCATTCCTGCAATAAATGAATATAAAGACAGCTCTCAACCAAAAAATATATCTAGAAACAATAAACACTTCCTGGTAAACATAAGCCCGGTACCATAAGATTCTGTAAGAAGATAATTACATTGGGAGTTAAAATTAACACTATTATCTCCACTGCAGAACACAAAGGGCCGATTGCTATAGCAGAGTCCTGATCACAGTTCAAAACAGCAGGTTTTGTGCCATAGCCAAAGTTTCTCTTTGATTTCTAGTCTGGTCTGGATAGATCAAAAATAATGTTAGACGACATAATAATAGACCTGGTGTCACATTTCAAGTATTTAGGATGTAATGACTCATACAAAGCTCGTAAAGACTGATTGGTTAAACTGTACAAATCCATGGTAAAACCAACTTTGACTTATGGTTCGGAAACATGGGCAGTATCAAAGAAGTACCATACCAGAATACAGTCATCAGAAATGAAATTTCTAAGGTCAATAGCTGGATATACTACGAGGGCGGTTCGTAAAGTAAGTTCCGGTCTCTTACGACACGCGAATGAGTGGCGCTAGCATAGCAAACTGTGTTCCGTTGTGTAGCTTGGTTCAGTACGCTCACGACAGTATAAATGTGAGATTGTTTTCGGCTATTTATCTCAACAATACAGGCGTTTGAAATGTGCGCAGCGATAAGAGATCCCGCCAAGAGTGAGGTACGTGGAATAATACGATTTCTGTGGGCAAAACAAATGGCACCAGCAGCAATTCATCGTGAGATTACTGAAGTGTACGGGAACATTATAAATGACCGTATGGTTCGATGTCAGTGTCGTGAAATTTGTGACGGACGCACTAACATCCATGATGAAGAACGAAGTTCTGTTGTGAATGATGAACTTGTTGCAAAAGTGGATGAAGTGGTCAGAGAGAATCGCCGTTTCACCATGTCTCCACTCTCAGAGCATTTTCCACAAATTTGTCGGACTGTCGGATTGCAGTGGTTTCAAACGGACGAGGAGCTCAAGAAGAGCATCAACAGGCGGCTACACGCAGAGGCGGCATAGTTTTATGCAGAAGGAATTTCGAAGTTAGTGAAGCGGTAGGACAAATGTCTGAATGTTAGTGGAAATTATGTTAAAAATATCTGAAAGGGTGTACTGTTCACTGGTGTGTAATAAAAGTCCCTACAATAAAGTGTTTTCTGCAACAACAAAAATATCGGAACTTACTTTACGAACCGCCCTCGTAAAATGGATAGAAAATATAGTCAATACATCTGACAAGAGCTAAAGGTTGAAGAAATAAACTGCATCATCAATAAGTACAGGGAAAAATGGTCAAAACATGTTCAAAGGATGGATACCAACAGAATTCCAAATATTGCCCTGTACTACACCTCAAGAAGAAGAAGAAATCATGGTCAGAGATGGTCAGAGCAGAAATAAGTTGGAATGGATTGAAAAGTTCAAACCATGAAGAAGAAGAAGAAGAAGATTATTTATGACAAGACTATGTACAGTCGGTCAAATAAAAAACGCCAGGCTGTATTTGATAAAGTATCACGAACGAGCATATGCACATGTACAGGAAGACTTAAGGTTGGGTTCACCCATGCCTCTTGTCGATCCATGTATTTTCTTAATTATTTAGTCAGTTTTGTTCCAAAACGAACATATATAGAAGGCTGTGGCTATTTGCCTCATATCCGCTATATTCTTGCGTCCAAGTTCTTATAATATTAATAATGAATAAATTCGCGAAGAATATGTTTATTCAAGGAGCATTTTTTAAAGATTTTATTTTATAATACCAGTACTTGTAGTGCAAATCGTATTTTCAAGCTTGGATATTACAATCTCATCAGAATTATGTAGGCTATTCTCATTTGTTCGCAATAGCGTAATGGTCAACACATCAGAATTGAACGTGTGGGGTCAGGGTTCGATCCTTAGTGGGTTCTCGTATATTTTTTATTTTTATTTATGTTTATTTTTTCAAACGCGGCAATGACTGGAATAACATAATAATTACTTCTAATGAATTATCATTGTTGGTGTCGAATTTTGGGCACACACAAAAGAAAGCAAGAAAGAAAGTATGATTTTACAACAAATGCGTATCTGTGGCATAAATTAATAAGAAACCTACCCGGTTCCTAATGGTTTGAAGATGGCCAGAGAACTGAGCAGTAGCTTTCATGGATGCAACAGTATGAAACGGATTACGTTCAACTTCTGTGACCAATCTAGCATCTTGCTCCAGCATCGAAATACGCGGCCAGCCAGATCCACGTTTCCTATGAAAACTTCCGGTCGCATTATAGTGAAGTACCCACCTCTGAGCTGCTCTTTCATAAATATGGAACTTTCTCGCTTCTTCAGAGGCCGAAAAATGCAGGTCAATTACAGCCCTAACTACACTTTCTCTCAAGCTTGCATTTGTGTGTGGCAGCATGACCCAAAGCAAAATGAATTATGACAATATATTAAGTTGAATATCGTGTGTTGCGCTTTCTGCGTTGTTCATTTTTTCCCTCCTGTTGCATGGCCTCATATGTTCCGAGAATGACTTGTATTTTATGTCTTTTATAGGAAACTTGTGAACTAATGCGTTAAAACTTTAATTTTAACTGCATACGAGTCCCGACGTTTTTTATTTGATCGACTGTACATATTGTAACTTATTTAGACAAATAATTTATCCTTTCATAAATATATTTCTGAATGATACAATTTACACATCCTGCAATAGCCAATAATCATTAATATCATTTACAATTATGGCAAGAGAGGGGAGAAATAATTTTTCCTGGTAGGGAAAATATTGTTGTCATCTGTCAGGGAAATAGTTTTACGAGCCATGAAATCCCCCCCTTCCCTCTCATTAATTCGTACACCTGATCGACTCTTTCGAAAGACAAAACTTTCTTGTGAACTGTTCGTCACTGCAATCGTGTAATGCATTACTTCTGTCTTCAATATTTAAAAATGTGAATTTAATACCCGCAGAAGATCAATTTCCTCTGATTAGCTTCTAGCCAATTACCAAATTGGCCCGAAAATAAGACGACCTCGAATATAAGACGACCCTGAATTTTTGAAGGGTAGTTACGAAAAAATAAATAAAATAGCTTATTAGTAGTACATTTTGCTTCACATAAAACAGAATTTTGAAGTTCATGTCGTAACTTCTTCTCTCGCCTTTATTTACGCATTGAGACAATGAAGATTGAAGATGCTTTCTTTTCCACATGATCTGCCATGACTGGTGGTCAAACAAAAGATTAACGCGTAGAGAATAGAGACGCCAGGCAAGTAACAGTGCAGTCAGGATCAGAAGGTCCTGGTGCAGTACAAACAGAAGCAAGAAGTCGGGAAAAATTAGTTCGGTAAAGTTCGATGAATTTCCACGTGGCTTTGACCTTGGGTCGGACGCACGTCATTTGCTTGGGGATACCCGCTGCACACGTGCACAGCTGATTTCAGGAATGGAGAGTTGTTGAGTCTTAGGCTGCGCGTATAAGACGAGTATAGTTTTAAAAAGCACATTTTTAGGGAAAAAACATCGTCTTATATTCGGGCCAATACGGTAAGTATATCCATCTTGAATATCTGCAGCTGAGGTTTTAAACCTACCATAGCTGTTGTTTATGTAGATGGCCTTGGTTTCGAACCAGGAATCAGAAAAAAGAAACTTTAAACCATGGCCATGAATAAAACCTCGTTTTAGCAATTGACCCTATGGTTTCAGCCAAGCTAATAGACAAAGTCAACAAACTGTAAAAAAAAAATAAAAAATAAAAAAAATTAAAAAATAATAATAATAATAATAATAATAATAACAACAACCAAAAAAGTAACTCCCTTCCAAGGGAGACTAGTTTAGTTATTCCATGGCCTTGGAACCAATAGAGGAAAATTTATAATACAAAAAATTACATTTCACCCTTTAACTGACAGAAAATTAAAAAAGTCTTAAAAAATAATGGCATCACTACAGCACCCGTAAATAAATCTTGTAAATTGACTGAATTTATGAATTCAGAGGACCTCCACCACAGCAAAAACAAATAAATAAATAAATAAAAGCATCTATCAATGTAATGATTGTGAGAAAGTGTAGGTAGGAAAAAGCAAGAGGGCACTGGAAGTCAGAACTAAAGATCACAATACAAAAATGACAAATCAACAGTAGCACTCCACTTTTAGAATGCAGGTCATGAAGTCAATAAGGATCCAGAACTGATAAAATGTCTCTGTGGTCACAAAGAACTTTCAATCTAGGAGATGACTTTTATCACAAAAAAGAACCAGCTCATGAATTTACACATGAATTATACAGTAATGAAGGTTAGTGTTACTTTCAACTCCCTGTTAATTATTACGTCATATAACTTCACTGTGTTAACTTCCAATTCAATTTAAACATATTTAAGTAGTACCTGGTGGCTTTCCAGTTTTTGTCACTTTCTTCTTCCTTGTTGGTTTCATTGCAGACATAGTGCTAATAGCTTGCACACTCGGTGACAACCAGAAACCTAAGAACAGAATATGCTCAATTGAAATTTACAAATAAAATGTATCTACATAACTTGCAGGAACAAATAAAACGTTTACCATTTTGGTGGGCATCGTGTAAAATGAACACCAACCCATAATGGCAGGATCTCATCAGAGTTGATCATCTCCCCAGGTTTAACCCTTCAGTACAAACTTCCGTAGTATGTGGTATGGACCACTACATGCATAATTTGTTTTTGGCCAAGTACTGCAAACCAAGTTCTTTGCAATTAAAAATGAAACTAGTCTCATTTTTCAGAATGTTAGCAGTATCAGAATGTATTTTTTTTTTTTTACATTTATTTTATTGTAATACTATTATTATTAATTTTTGTATTCTTTGATTTCAAAAAATGCAACTAGGGGTTTTCCCAATAAAATACTGTTGTATTGGAAGTAACAGTACTGTTTGCAGCTCATAGGATGGCCAGTTCAAAGGGGTTGCATTCCCTAACTCTCTTTCAAGCAATAAAACACGTTTCACCCCTCAGTTAAGTTGTAGATTTTGATTTGTGAAGATCATGCAGTGATGACTAGTGTAAAAAGAAATACTTGAACAATATAGAAAAATTTATTATTATAGAATGTTATGACAAATTACCAAAAATCAGTTAATGCAATGCAGCAATGCAGTTACGAGAGCTGTTAGAAAATTGAGACACTATTCCGACAGCTGCGAGAGAAAACAAAAACTTTGACTGTAAGAGAAATTGTGATGGGATAGACAATCAAGTTGAATCAGCTTCAAAACTTTGTTTTACCAATGTTCATGAACAAGACGCTGATGTTCATGGTCCTAGGTGCAACAAAAGGCAGAAGCACTTGCTAAAAAAAATAGGAAGAAATTATTTTCTAGCAACAGAAGAATGGTTCCACTGTTGGAAAAAACTAAAAATATTGTATACAAATGAACACATGATGAGCAGAAGGATGCAGATTTCTTTATTACTGAGAGGTGGATCAAAGTGAAGTGGCCAAAAATTATTTCCAAAATTTCTCTATATTGTGTGAAGATGAGACCAGACTGTATTACGTGCCTTGCCTGAACACAATGGCTTGTTCAAAAATGAAAGCGCAAATGACTGTCTTGTGCTGTGTAAATATGTTGGGTGAACTTTTGTATGTTGTATTTTGTTGATAATGTGACATAAGTGATAGCATGAAATGTTGTCGAACGACCAATAAAGTATTCTATTCTATTCTATTCATGTTACAAAAAATTAGACCTCACAATTATTTCTTTCATTTCCTTCTTTAACCCTCTTGCTGCCTGGTGCCAATGCAATCAGCTTCACCCTCAACATCCGCTTTCTGCCAGCTTTTATGCTCATTCAACCTGCCTTAAAGTCAGGGCTTTTTACATAAAATACACAGTTGTTGAATATATACATAAAGGACAATTTCACCTCTGGGGGAAGATTTTATACTTGTAGTAATATAGATATACTTAACTGAATGGCAGTAACATGTTAAGTTTCTGTTATATTAATCGCCATGATGTCTTTGTCACTGCTTTCATCAAATAAGACACTACCACTATCAGAGGGTAGATCATCAGAGTTGAATTACACTGTTCTAAAAAGTAATTATTTCCAGCAAAAAATGTTTCAAGAACATCCTGCCAGAGTTACTAATAAACACAGGCTATACGCAGTTAATGTTAACCGTAACATGTTTGTCCTATAGGTAGGTACTGGAGAGTACTCCAATTAAAAGCACAAAAAGTGTATTTAAGCTTTAATTTAAAACAATAAGCCTACATCTAAAAAATCTTCTACAGTACAGCAGAATCTTACCCTCCTTCAAAAGTTACATTTTCTCAGAACCTATACCAGTTTCATGTCCTATTTTCCTGCTCTTCCCAAATGATAGATACACTAAAACAGCCATTCTTGAGTGAATCATAGTAAGTCTTTGAGGCTGTTACTTGTTGTTAGAACAAAGAAACTAGATTCATGAACTGCTGTACTACATGCAAAAATTCTTCAAGTTACAAACATATTACAACACTCCTCAAAGACATTAATTAGTGTTCTTGCCACTTATATTTCTTCAAAGTAATGCTTCTCTTATGTAAGAAGTTCTTTGCAACTTTTGTAACTTCTACACATGGAGTGCTAATAGGGAATAAATGAACTGAACTGAAAAAGATGGTTGTATTATAAGCCGAAAAGAAAATTTGTGGCTGGGCATGACATGAATTGCTGCCCCCCCCCCCTCCTCTGGCTTAAGGCCTGCATTAGATAGAGGAATTAGTCCCAGTCTGTCACCTATCTTTGTAGGTACAAATTGCTTCAAAAATATGTATTTCATAAAAAACAACTTCCATCTGATTCATACTGGCAGCCAGGCAAATTGGCGACTGGCATTCTAGAAGCCATACTCAGAGGAACAGCTTCTTTATCAACTGGTATTTAAAATATCCATGCTATTTGTAACACAGTGTATTACCTGTCTGTTCCATAGCAGCCATGTAGATTCTGAGACTGCCATCTTCACACAACAGAATGAGTGTGGTGCGATGGTCTGCATTGGATGAAGGATGCCTGATAGCAACCATATCCATGATCTTTGCTTTCGCAGGAACCACTTTTATTTCCTGAATGAGAACTGTGTCTGGTTTCAGCATAAGTATAACGGGATTATTACCTGGAAAAATAAAACCAATCATCAAATATACACACTCCCAGTTTTTTTTTTTAGATTAATTAATTAATTTATTTATTATTTTATTTATACTGTAAGCTTAATTCAAACTTCCTGCCGATTGCATTTTTGTTCCTTGTAGGAAATACTGATATGTTCTGAATTTTTCGTAAGTACATGTGAAATGCTTGTATTTGGGTACTCATATCTGCAAGAATTAAGGTAATAAATATATTTTAAAACTGAACTGAACTGAATTTACAATTCACAATACAAAATAAAATTTCGGAAGCTGTACAATTTAGAATTTATGGAGCCGATGATAGATTTGTATTCTGAATGTTCTGGAACAAGCATCGTGTTTATGGGTCTTCCTCCTTGTACAGTGTGCAGGTTATTTTGGAGTGAGAACCGCACCATGGAGGAGTATCCTTCTATGGGATAAGGTTAGCACATTTATTTGATGCAGAATCATGACTGAAAACTTGAAAATATTCCTTAAAAATGAATTAATATGAAGATTTGGTTCAAATAAAATGACTTTCTCAAGAGAAAGAGATTATTTAAAAACTGGCATTATACTTATTTGTTGCATTATTACATCCAATTAAGAAATATTTTAGGTTTCTCATCCCTACTACTCATTAGTGTTTTCTTACATCAGCTATTGCACATTTTTGTGAGGTGATTCAGTGAATTGCAAAAGAATGTCTATCAGTCAAATGAGAATTATCAGAATAATCTTCCACTTAAATATCTTGTATTATTTTAGAACATTTCGCACTTACAAATGTTTAATTTTAATCAAAGAAAATGAGAATTCCGTGGTTAGAAACCAAGATTACCACAATTATAATACCAGAAACATTTTTTTTTTTTTTATTTCAGTATTGACATGCATAGACTAACTGAATATGAAAAAGTCCCCCAGTTACTCTGGGAAAATATTATTTAATAAACTACTTTGTAAAGGATGATAATTGCACACAAAAAAAAAAAAAAAAAAAAAAAAACTTCATGGCACTACATCCCTGAAGGGACCCAACCGCCGCATCATCTACCATAGGCAGATGGCAGGATTGAGCATGGTCAGCATGCTAACAACCATGGACGTTAATGGTGGTTTCCATGACCGGAGCCGCTACTACTTCTCTATCAAGTAGCTCCTCACTTTGTATCACAAGGCTGAGTACTCCGTTCCAGACCTCCTTACCTCAGAAAAATCCAAGGAGGTACCAGGGATCGAACCCAGGCCTGCGAATCTGTAGCCATCAAAGCTAGATCATGCAGGCAATCCGATAATCTCACCCAGTTACCAAAATTACTAATTTGACAATTGGTGTGAGCTATGTGTATTACACAATCAATATTAATGTCTTTGTTAGTTTTAATGAATATTGTAACTTTAAGACTTAAACACAAAACAATATTAAATTCACAATGGATATCTTTTTTATTAATATTACGACGTTTCGGCCCAAACCACTAGGCCTTCATCAGGTACATCTAAAATATAAGGAAAGAAAGTTCCAACTGATGAACAAACAAACACGCGGAGTTTCCCTGGCTGCGACTCGCGTTTACAAAGTCTAATCGCCGGTTCCACCGCCTTCTGGATAGTCCGGGACATCGACCTGAAAACCCGATGTTCTTCCAAATCTCTTAAACCACTCTCTAGGGATGTTGTAAATGGTGTCCAAACTATCGATAGCAGGAGGCGAGGGAAATGTTACTATGCGCTTACCGTTTTTAAAACCCTTGATCATACTCAACCAATCGTCTCAGAGGTCCCCATCGTATCTATTCAAACTCCCTTGGTTGCCAATGATGTTTACTGCTTCCACGATTCTCCTCTTAATAGGGTTGGGTTCGATTTTTAGAATCCTGAGATTATCAATGTGGTGTTTACTGTGTTTTGTCTTAAACCGGTTGCCGGTCTCCCGAGCCTTATGTCTCTTTCATGTTCCTTCATTCTCACTTTGAATGACCTCCCGGTTTCACTGATATAAGAGCCCCTGCACTCTTTGCACGTTATCGAGTATACCCCAGGTAGCTCCATCTTAGTCTTTATTCTGCCAACCTGTTTAAAGTTAGAAAATATACTCTCGATAGTGCGCTCAGTTTTGTATGCAGGAATTAAATCATACTTCCGCAGCAACTTATCCATCTTTCCACTAGTCATTGGATTGTAGGTTAAACTGACATACTTCTTATCCAGGTCCTTCTGTTCTCGTCTGGCATTTCCACACAAATTTTCAGCTCTGTTCCAGATTCTATTTAACCTCCTGCTATTATAACCATTTTCACCAGCCAACTTGAATATTTCTTCCTTTTCCCTCTTCAAATCCTCCGGGTTATTACACAATCTGATGGCCCTAGTTGTGAAATTACACCATACGTTGTCTTTTATTCTAGGATGGTGAGCGGACCTCTTGTGTATATATATCCTTCCTTTATTGGGTTTCCGGTATATACCCACTCTGATCTTGGGTATGTCTAAAGGAACTCTGAGGTCCAGAAAATTTAAGCATTTATTGAGTGGTTTTTCAATGGTAAATTTTACCCTGTCATGAAAGCCGTTAAAATCTTCTAACGGCTTGGTAAATTTTAATTCAATTTTAAATTTTAAATTTTAAATTCAATGGTAAATTTTACCCTGTCATGAAAGCCATTAAAATCTTCTAACGGCTTTCATGACAGGGTAAAATTTACCATTGAATTTAAAATTTAAAATTGAATTAAAATTTACCAAGCCGTTAGAAGATTTTAACGGCTTTCATGACAGGGTAAAATTTACCATTGAATAACCACTCAATAAATGCTTAAATTTTCTGGACCTCAGAGTTCCTTTAGACATCCCCAAGATCAGAGTGGGTATATACCGGAAACCCAATCAAGGAAGCATATATATATATACACAAGAGGTCCGCTCACCATCCTAGAATAAAAGACAACATATGGTGTAATTTTGCAACTAGGGCCATCAGATTGTGTAATAACCCGGAGGATTTGAGGAGGGAAAAGGAAGAAATATTCAAGTTGGCTGGTGAAAATGGTTATAATAGCAGGAGGTTAAGTAGAATCTGGAACAGAGCTGAAAATTTGTGTGAAAATGCCAGACGAGAACAGAAGGACCTGGATAAGAAGTATGTCAGTTTAACCTACAATCCAATGACTAGTGGAAAGATGGATAAGTTGCTGCGGAAGTATGATTTAATTCCTGCATACAAAACTGAGCGCACTATCGAGAGTATATTTTCTAACTTTAAACAGGTTGGCAGAATAAAGACTAAGATGGAGCTACCTGGGGTATACTCGATAACGTGCAAAGAGTGCAGGGGCTCTTATATCAGTGAAACCGGGAGGTCATTCAAAGTGAGAATGAAGGAACATGAAAGAGACATAAGGCTCGGGAGACCGGCAACCGGTTTAAGACAAAACACAGTTTGGTAGATAAGTAAACACCACATTGATAATCTCAGGATTCTAAAAATCGAACCCGACCCTATTAAGAGGAGAATCGTGGAAGCAGTAAACATCATTGGCAACCAAGGGAGTTTGAATAGATACGATGGGGACCTCTGAGACGATTGGTTGAGTATGATCAAGGGTTTTAAAAATGGTAAGCACATAGTAACATTTCCCTCGCCTCCTGCTATCGATAGTTTGGACACCATTTACAACATCCCTGAAGAGTGGATTAAGAGATTTGGAAGAACATCAGGTTTTCAAGTCGATGTCCCAGACCATAGGTGAGCAACTGAGGGGAAACGTTTTAGTCCCCATCCCTTGCTGTGACGTAAGAAACCTGTTCTTCATGTTCAGTGTCACGTTGAAACTGCTGTATGCTGACGTCAAGGGCGGCTGTAGTGGGAGAAATTCCCCTACCGTACAGTGACACGATGTGCACCAGTTGCGCACCCATGTCCCAGACGATCCAGAAGGCGGTGGAACCGGCGATTAGACTTTGTAAACGCGAGTCACAGCCAGAGAAACTCCACGTGTTTGTTTGTTCGTCAGTTGGAACTTTCTTTCCTTATATTTTAGATGTAGCTGATGAAGGCCTAGTGGTTTGGGCCGAAACGTCGTAATATTAATAAAAAAGATATCCATTGTGAATTTAATATTCTTTTGTGTTTAAGTTTTATTGTGCATACAATGGAAAAAGGACTACCTGCAATTTTGTGTTATTGTAACTTTATTGCATTAACTGTATTCTTGTAATAATTAATAACTATTTGATTCTGTCCATAACCCTAGCATACAGAAAGGTGAAATAGGGTTATTACCATGTATACTCGAATACTACCCGCATATTTTTTTCAAAAATCGCCAGTTAAAAACTGGGGTGCGCGTATTATTTGAATACAGGTCTCCTCTCATCTGAATTTAGACATTTTGTACATATATTTGCTCAATATAGCATGATACTTTGTAGTAGTATCACAATATAGTATAACAGCAGCGAAGCTGTAATGAAAGGAAAATGAGAAAAAGAAAATGCTTTCTTATGCACATGGTCTGCCATGACTGGCAGCAAAACAAAGCTTACGTGTAGAGACGCCAAGCAAGTAACAGTACATTACAATCAGAAGCACTAATTGGGGAAAAGTTTGGTAAAGTTTGGTGAATTTTCACACGACTTTGACCTTGGGTCGGACCAGTCGGACATACGTCATCGCGTGAGATTCCCGCTGAACAGCTGGAGAGTGCTGTTGTTGTTGAAAGTGATGCAGCATGTATAAGACGGCGAGATTTCTGGCTGGCTGTTACCATGTTATTTTATAATTACATTTTAGCCTACCTTATTTAATTCTTTTATTATATGTAGAGATAGGAATTTTTCGGTGTTTTCAAACCGAAGAAAGCGGTACTTTGAAATGTGAAATTCGGTGGGTTCAATTGAACTTTTCGGTACTTTCGAAACTATAGCAGATTCACTGGGAAGCATACTTTTTATGTGCTCAATGGAATAAAATTAATCTTTCTGAAATTGGAAAGCCCTATCCTTTGTGTTTAGTTTGTTATTTAGCATATTGAGGCCTTATTAAAATACAATTCGACAATTTTCATAGCAACAATCACGACAATCACATGAGGTCTTATCATAAAACAAAACCAAAATGATGCCAAACTCTAAAGAGAACTAAATACGTCATACTAATACTAATCCTAATAATCAACAGAGCTTGTAAAAATACAATACAAAGTTATTTTTCATACTGAAGGTCGATCGTGACGTCTTGCGGTAAAAGTCCAAAGAGGTTGTAAAAACACAATATGAAGGTACCATATCTATCCGAATATAAGCCGCCCCTGAATTTAAGCCACACCTGCCTTTTTAGCAATAAAGTAAAGGGAAAATAATTAAATTAAACCCAAAGTGAAAAAATAAATTGCCTCATATTCATAATATTAAAGTAACACATTTCTTAGCCGAAATAGGCCTGAAATAAGAAAAAGAAAGTATCAGCAGACTTAAGTTATGATATTCTAATTTTATTTAATATAAATAAATAAAACTGACGAAAAAGAAAACAGAAATCAGTATTTTACACTTCGTATGACTTTCAGTGTTGAATTTCCCGCGATTTTTCTATTCTTCATAACTGCACTTTCAGTTACCATCAGTTCAAAATTGCCTTTACTCACATTCCCATACGTTATGGCATTCTTTTACTTCTGAACAGCTCATAATACATGCATATTCTGTAATACCGCTATCAAAAATGCCCAAAATACGCAAAACATCACTTGATATGGATTTTTACGATGCTTCGATTAAAATTGATACGTTTTCGATGTTAAATCGATTAATATATCGATTGTCCTGGAGATTCGAGATAATTGATAGATGGTGGTGCTTGGAGGAGGGGAACCAGCTACGATGGATCAACCGGCTATATTGTGCTCAATTTTACAATTGCTGCCTAAAAACACTTGTACGCGATTTTAAGCCGCTGGCTCATTTTGCTGGGCTTAATCTATAGACCGTCCCAACCTTAAAAGACAGTATTGGTCTTATGCAGCGCACTGATGCCAGATCTACTCACATTACAAGGCCCGGCACATGATGTGAAAAAGCTCTTAAACTCGTGAAAACATCGAAATTTGTTTCTTGTACATAATAATTAATGTAAATCATGCCCTGCAGATAGAACGACGGCACACCCTTCTTCCCTTATTTTCAACCCACATGAGTAATATTTTCTCTATAGGCCCACAAATCTACATTTTCTGACCAATGTCTACAAAATGTTACACGTGTACCCTGTGAAATCAAGTAAAAATTCTACGAGACAATCATTCTCGAAAAAAAAACACCCCTTGCGAAATTTTCAATCCCTACTTTGTGATCTTTTTACTAGTCTACATTGTTTGAACGATTTTTACCAAACTTTACACACAGACCCTATAAAAACAAGAGAAAAATTAGGCGAAGTTAATTTTGGAAGAAGCCACCCTTTAAATGTTTCTACCCCTATTACACCACCAAAATTTAGATCTACATTCTTGACGTGTTTTTAACAGACTTTGTACACAGAACGTATAGAATCAGGAGAAAATGGTAGGAAAACTAATTTTGGAACAAACCACATTTTAGATCTTTCACCCCTATTTTGTGATATATATTTATCTACATCCTTTGACCAATTTTATCAGACTTTATACCAAGAACCTATTGAATCAAGAGAAATTTTTAACCAAAGTTTATTTGGATGAAACCACTCCTTAAATGTTGCAACCCCTATTATATAAATGTTATTTAAATCTAAATTCTCTGATCAATTTTTGCCAGACTTTACACAGAGCTAACAGAACCAGGAGAAAAACTTAGGTAAAACTAAATTTGGGGAAAAAAAGTCCCTTAAATGTTTTAATCCCTATTAAATGACGTTTAAATCTACATTCTTTTGGCTCATTTTACGACTTGACACACAGAAAAGAAAGACTAATAGGAATTTCTGTCTCTTCTTACCTCAACCCCACCCTCCATGGTCTTTAGAAGTAATAGGGTCCTTGAGTGTGACAAGTTGTGCTTTCTCTAGGGCCTAAATTTTGAAAATTAAAGGGGCTTCCTCCAAAATTGACTTCGAAGTACAAGTAAAATACAAAACCATGTGACGCCGGGTCCTTTAAGCTAATAATTTCTAAATGTTAAATTTAATATTAAATTTCATTTCGATAATATTATTTTTCATTATTATTATTATTATTATTATTATTATTATTATTATTATTATTATTATTATTGATATTATTATTACTATCATTGTGTTATAATTTTCAAGAATATAATTATAAAGGGAAGTAATAGTTAAAATACATTACATGCCTTTAGGCCTGTTCACTATCCTCAGGGAGTAGTATTATTCCTTCTCAGAGGGCCTTTCGTTTTTTCTTTTCTTATTCTATACAGTAAACTTTCTGGACACCCGGTAGCTTCTGCTATCTCTTTAATTGCCTGGGTAACGTTCATTTTCTTCAAGAAATAATTAAGTATATTTAATACTATAATTCGCTCTTTACTGCGCAATTTGTCAACACTAAGATTTCTAGTTCCTCTATTCATAATTAATATAAAATATTAATTAATATAAAATTTAATTTTAAAAAACACAAGAACCACTTCACATCAAAGTTAAACTTCACTACACAGCTACTATATAACAATGAGCTCTGAAGAAGACACGATAGTCTCAGAAACATCTGAGTACACAAAATCTCAAAGCAACCAAGTCATGAGCGCGAGAATGCTGAGCTCGGGAAAACTGTGATAATTTATTAATGCTACATGATAGAGAGCTCTGGTTTGTTTTAAATACTTTTTCAGACATCTATAAACATTTCTTCTCGCTTAGTCACCAACGTAAAGTCAATACCAAAGTATGTTACTCACTACCTAACTTTTCTGTGTTGCCGTCCGAGAATTTTCAGGTAGCACTTAAGAAAAAAATATATAGCTTTCTTCTTATGTAAAATTTATTGCCGACGGAAAGGGAGTACTTTCTTTCACCATCAGGCAGTCCAAGAAAAAAATCTTTACTTGTTTTGATTATTAGTTTTCTGTCTATCGCGTGATAAGTTATTAATGTGCAAAAATATTGACTTCCGCCAAAATAACGTAATTATGAAAAATAGGCCTCAAATTAATTATTTATGGCTTTACAATTGACACCATTAGAAAGGGCGGAAAATTCCCTATCAGACCACGCAATCACATTATTACATTTATCACTTTGGAAAATGGCAACATTGTCGGGATAGAAAAGGACGAAGCTAATTGCAGAACGTACGAGTGCAAGTGAGATGCAAATACTACATTTAACTCAATACTGTCTTTTAAGGCTGGGACGATCTATAGGAAAAGAGTCCGGCTTGATAAATACGGTACTTTAGCGTTCAGCAAGTTTTCAATAATTTTCGTTTTCGGCCTCTTTATCGTAAAAAAGTAAAAATTTGTGCCAAAATCGCATTTTAAAGTAAAAATTCGTGCCAAAAGCGCATTTTAAAGTAAAAATTCGCACCAAACTCGCATTTTCATGCAAAATTCGTACTTTCATGCGAAATTCGCATCAATTTGCGAGTTCAAAAAGCATTTTTCAAGGTACTGTTGTGTGTGTTGAAGCTAGTTATCATTCCTAATACAGATCTTAATAAAAATCGTTAAATTCGCGATCGCGAAAAATTCCCATCCCTAATTATATGGAATGTTAATTATAATTGTTTAGTTAAGAATAAACCTGACAAAATAATTTTATACAGAGGCCTAGAATTTTTTTTCTCCAAATTTCCTTTCGAAAAATTTGAGTGCGAGTATTAATCGGGGCGGGTGGTATTCGGTATATACGGTATATTTGGAGATTCTGTCCATAGCATTGTAATATGCTCTACGACAAACTATTCATTCATTCGTTCATACATGAATTCGTTACTTCACAATTCAAAAGCGTTTTTTGGGTTATAGGAACCAGTAAAAATTTGCAAACATTTGTCGAAATGAGAACAACTTGCACTATCCTATCTAGCAAATTTCATGGATTTCTATTAATTAGGGAGAAGAACTTTATTTATCACTATGACCAAAAAATTGTGATTATTAAGCCTCTGTACCTAATATTTCAGTGCCTAATTACAGGAAAATAAATGCTTACTGCTCTGCATGACACTGCACACCAGTCCTGGGTGATTGGGAACCTCACTCCACTGACACAGAGGCTGTGGCTGGGTATTGTTAGCTTTGTTTCCATTCCCACTGGCCTTGCCCAGGTTGATCATGAACACTGCAGGCAGGCCACTGTCCATGTACTTGAGAGGTGCGATGAAGCTTTTGCCATTACTGTAGCTGAAGAACAGGAGTTGGAGAGCATGCGAGTAGTAGATCGACACACCACCGCCTCCAACCTGACCATTCACATCCTGCAAAAACAATAGTATGTTTAGAACACAAGGTATCTAGCTGTCAGCATTGTCAACTTCTGAAATTTCAAAGTCTAAAGGACTTTTTAGGAGAGAAAATGTACAATGAAAATACTGCAAATTCTCAATTATACGTGTTAACTATGAATGTAACATGCATGAACAATAATAAAAAAAATCAAATTATCCGAATGTTAGAATTGTTGTTTCAGGCTCCAGGCATTGTTATCAAGGGCTACAATTTTAAAAGGCTCTAAATGCTACTAAATTACTACTAAATATGGGGCTTCTGTATTGACTTCTGCACTTTCACCTCATATTTTTCTGTCTGGTGCTGTCTTTTGACAGGATAATGTCACTTCTTGCGGCAGTACTTACTTCCTTGGAAGAATTCACTTCTTCTTCTTCATCGTTTTTGTTTATAGACGCTACTGCCTCTAAATAAAAGATGGCTCCTGCGTCTCTAAAGAATTCACTTAAGAAACTCTATTGCACTTCTTCACTTTGGAATCCACTCAAATTTTGAAATCGACATGGCCTTCATTTACGTGAGAAAATTCAATTTCAATTCCTCCCATCTGTACTCATGGATTTCTCCGCAGTATGTATTTTCAAACAACAACATTATTTTCTCTCTTCTTTTCATCAACTTAAAGCACATCTCCCACAGAATATTACGAAAACTTGTTTTCTTGAAATGTGGCAAGTCTGGGTCACTGTTTAAGAAAGCCAGCACTTGATTGATAGTAGGAGCTGCATTCATATACAAAATGAACAAACTGACTTAACAGGCAAGCTTAATTACTGATGTTTTACTGTAACAATTAAGTGCCAGTATGGTACTTTATGAGATTGTGTGGGGGACAGGAAAATGTCTGTCTGTACGCAAGATAACTAAAATACGCTTTATCGGATTTTAATGAAACTTAGTATACACATTTGTAATGTCCATGGTGAAAAAGCCTATTGATATTGGACCAAATCGGTTGACCGGTACAAGAGTAAAACCCAATTTAGTGTATTTTAAAGGCGCGATAACTCAAATTACGCTTTATCGTATTTTCATGAAACTTGGTATACACGTTTAAAATGTCCAATTTAGTGCCTTTTCATGGTAATATATAAGAAAGGCACAATAACTCAAATACGCTTTATCGGATTTTCATAAAACTTGGTACACACATTTATAATGTCCATGGCAAGAAGCCTATTTTTTGGACCAAATCAGTTGACCGGTACCAGAGGAACAACTAATTAAAGGTCACATGATAATTTTTAAATCATGTCTATACTACAACGCCACATTTCATTCAATGCAGTCAGGTGTTCATTGATCAAGTTGAAATTGAGTACTACATGAATACTGTAATAAACAGAAGGTATATTACTGTGAAATAATTAGCGGAGTTCTTTGCCACTGAATTTTGTAAAATATTGACATATTTTAAGAATGTCAAGTTGGAATACACTAATAACCAGGGCCCGGATTCTAATGACATGTCATCTTTTTATTGATGCTGCATAGACATTGCCAACTTATAGATAAATCCTAATCATGGCCTCTAGATTATAGAAATACATTTTTATTAGGTCATTTTTTGTCATTTTATGCAATTTTATATTTTTAGGGCATTTATTTCAATTTTACGTCATTATTTTGTCATTTTCGTGTCATTTGCTTCCTTATTTAGTCATTTTCATGTATTTACATTGAGTGTATTAACATTTTTCGTCGCTAGCAGTGCCGTCTTTGAAGCATTGTTTGTTTAATGCAAGAAGGAAAAATTCGGCGTTAAGTGTTATCATTTCTCAGTCGGAAATGAGAATCAAAGAAACACCGAAATTTTGTATTATATTACTATTGTTATTAAACTACTGTTTACCCTCAATTAAAAAAACAATATAATCCAGCAGACCACAAAAGGAAATGCCAAATTTTGACTTGCCAGTGCCTCAGTGCCAGTATAAATTTCCATGAGAAAAGAACATTCACAACATTACAGTTATTTACAGTTTTTACAATTATGTATAAACTAGTCTATAACTTTGTGTGTACAATAATAATTTTTTATAAATAAAATATCAGTTTTTAGGTCATTTTTTATAATTATTAAGTCATTTTCTTTAAAATTTAGGGTCATTTTATAGGTCATTTTTGTAATCGTTCTTCGTACTCAATTCAACCGAGAACACCACACATAGCCCCCTCCCGACTGACAATACTGCACCCTACAGTTTATTCTTCCCACATAACACCTAACTTTAAACATTAATTGCTCCATAAGGGAAATAGACACAACAAAACTAATTACACCAATTAATAGCGGACAACATCTACAACAGTTTCATATAAAACACTAAATGTTTTATTAACCCTTTTATCATTTTAATATAAAAACATCAATAACTCTTTTGATTTACATCACTCAGAATATAGACTTATACTGATAAATGTGGAATAAATTAACCGATACAGATAAAACAACTTGGACTATGATAACCTTCAGTTATCATAGTTATTGATACAAATACTAAAAACGACCCCTCCTACATCCGGCCCACTTCCTGTTTGGTAGACTTCATGACTATAAGGGAGTTTGACACATTTTGTAATTAATGACCCAAGCCAAAAGCAGCGTCAGACGCTCTACAAAACCGACATAATTTTAAACAGTATATCAGAACGAAATCCCTGCAACCAATTAGAAGCAACTTATACATTAACACAACCAATGACATTTATTTTCCCCCACTACAGCCGAAGAACATATTAGCACCGAGAAACCCAAAATCACGATCATTCGATCATTAGACAGAAGACAGACTCCACGTTACTTAAGACTAAAAATTACACCACGTAACTTAACTATAATATATAAAGTAATTTCGAGACAGCATAAGTATAGAGATAAAAGTGAAATATATCCGCGCGTTAGAAATGGATTAAAAGGAACTCAGCGAAGCGCGTAAGTTAAGCATATTGTATTTATAGAGACATTGATAAAAAGTAATCAAGTGAAAGTATAATTAGTGAAGGTTAATTAAAATATTGTTTGAGTAAATTTTCCGCGCGGTAGAAATAGATACAAAGATTTAATACAAGTGGACAGAGAAATAATCAACGAATAGCGCGTATGAATTAACACAGTAATTACTAATATAATATTGAATATAGTTACCAAGTGAAAGACAGACATTAATCGACGAACTTACATCATCTAACCTCAAAGACAATGTTAATTCGATAACTCAACGAAAATCATTTTGAAAGAATATATTTAGATCTGGAAATCAATTGTACTGTTTAATTACCCTAAATCCTGAACATCGACCACCCAATTAACATAGCCCCGATATTCTGTAACCACGACCCTGATAAGAATCCTCGTGCTATCAACTACCATCTGAGCTAATTAGCCGGTATTCCCATTTTCTACGTGACAATAAATAATATAACAGGATTTCAATCACCGCTCCCCCCAGTAACTTCATCAGAATCTAAATACAGCTATAAGTACCGGACCCGACGACCTGAACTCTTAAAAATAGTGACCCAACTTGTGGCCTAAATATCTTCCATAGAAAGGACTCTTATAAATGGCACCCAACATTTTTAGGGCCACTAAAGAGCTCTTATAAATGGCGACCAACTCACGGGCGTGAATTAGAATATCGAGGGACTAATAAATAAAATTTAATTTTCGACATATATATTTTAGGAACACTACCACAAATTTTACAAATCACAGTTTGAATTTAAATAAAATCAGTGCAACACCATCATTGGATAACTCCTCAACTCAGCAAAACCCTCCCATTGGATCAACACCTACAGCATTTCCCCATCAACTGGACATCACCAACCCTGGAACCTGGACACCTGGATCATCAAAGGGTATCGTTGATCAAAACTTAAGTGTCGAATTCTGGATTTTGCTTATTTATTTGTTTTAAAGTCAAATTTTAAGTAAATTTTTTTTTATTTTTAAATTTTAAATTTCAATTTTATTTTATTTTAATTTTTACATTTTCAAAGTACATTAAATTTTAGCATTGTAAATTTTATGAAATTAAGAAATCATAAAGAATTTCACATCATGGAGCAAAATTCAGATGCTCAGACGTTATGCTCAGATCCCATTCCTACAATTTCTGAAAATAGTGAAAGTGCATTAGAACATAGTTCTGAAAACGCAGATGTTTTGCAGGACGTAATAGGAGGTGACCTTGCTACAAATACTTTGCCTTTCACAGAGAACACATTTCCCCAAATTAGCCCTCCAGCTGAGGATGTAAACATGACATTGAACCCTACACAATGTATTGAAAACTCAAACCCTCACACCTCTTCACTCCCTCCAGATTTTCTGTTTCAGCTACAAACAATGATAACTGGTATTTCTACACAAATAGAAAGTAAAATTTCAACAATGAACACCACTCTAGAAACCCAGAACCAACAGATTTCAACAATGAACTCTAATTTCAACACTACTCTTGAAAATCAAAACCAACAAATGAGACAAGAAATTTCAACAATAAACACTAACATTGAAACCCAGAACCAACAGATTTCAACAATGAACTCTAATTTCAACACTACTCTTGAAACTCAAAACTTACAAATACGACAAGAAATCTCAACAATGAACTCCACATTAAGTAACAACATCGAAAGTAAAATTTCAACAATAAACACTAACATTGAGACTCAGAACCATCAGATAACAACATTAATAACAGAACACCGAACACAGGTTACCTCTGAACTACAAAGTTTAGATTCTAGAGTAACTACACAAATTGCTAATACAGAGCAAGCTTTAAGTAACCAGGTAGATTCTGTTAGGGGTCATATTTCATCTGTAGAACAGCAAGTAACATCCATAGAAAGAACAACTGCTAATAACTCTACTCGGTTGGTTACCCTCCAATCCGAAGTTGATAGGCTCAGACAGAGAGTCAGGGAACAAGAACACCTGATTGAACAAACTAGTGAAAATGCTGTAATACCCCATGTGTGTAATGCCCCTTCAACTTCAGCCTCCACCTCTTCAAATCCACCCGATCCAGTACCACCTGTTCCAGAAGTACCCGAGCCCCCCGCCCCGTTACCTAGGATGGATAATGGACTAGACCAACGAGCTGCCAGTAATAGCCGTGAGCCCCAAAATTTTGTTAATAGTAGTTTTGCTCTTCACAGTTCGGATTTTCCCCTTCCTAGCTTTGAAGATACAGTAAAGACCAATCCAGTAAGATACATCAACGATTTGAAAACTTATTTTGCATTAAGATCAGTACCAGAACATTTAAAAAGGATATTCATTGCACAATCATTGAAGTCTAGCGCAGCTCGGTGGCTACAAGTAATCGATCCCAACAATCAGCTGTCCATGAATCAATTTGAAGAAATGTTTTTGTCAGAATTTTGGAGCGAGAGCGAGCAATTACGCCTAAGGGCTAATATATTTCAAGGCAAATTTGACCGTAGTCACGGTCAAAGCTATTCGGAATATTTTATCTCATTGTGTCAAAGCCGCCAACTTCTAAAACCTGAAATCTTGGAAGCAGACTTTCTCAAGGCACTCCCGTCTCATTTCCCCCCTTTAGTAAGGAATTGCTTAATTGTCGCGTCTCCGCAAACAACTGCAGAAATGTTGAAATTGTTAAAACCTATGCAGGACTTCCCCTATCTATCAAACAAACCACAACACCCTGTAGTATCAGCTAACCAAAACCAGCGCAAAAACATAAATCTAGTTCAAACTCTCCCTGAAAATGAATCATTTCAAATTGGGTTACGGACAGAGGCATCTAGCCCAGATAACAACTTCCAAAGCACTAAACCTTATTGGCCACGAAATGAAAATGTTAGAAATTCTAGAAATAATTGGCAAACTTGGCGACCATATGGCAATAACAATGGCAGATACAATAATAATTACCAAGGACAGTACCGCCGTGGTTATGTAGGCAACAGACCTAATTGGTTTAACAGAAACCAGTACAATCAAGGATTCTTCCGTCCTTACTACCGAGGCAGAAATAATTCCTGGTATAACAATAGAAATAACTGTCAAAATAGATACCAAAATAACAATGACCACAGAAATGTCAGAAACAACTCCCCCAACAATACGAATGAAAACCAAGTTAACAATGAACCCCAGCAAAATGAACTAAGGACACTTTCTCCCAATGACCAGATCGAATGATCATGACATTTTTTATTTTTTCTTCTCTATGTATATATATAAATAACCTATGATGAAATAAACCATAATCCCACAGATAGCATTTCAAATAATAAACAATAAAGCATATACAAAATAATCCAACCCTTATTATTCATAATTCAAACCCCGTAAATACACCATGAAACGAACTTTGTACATAATTTTCTTGTTTTCAATCCTTCGCAGACTTGTGAAACTAACCCATTACTGAATAGACCTAGTGAAATAAATCACATTTTTAATATGATGAAATTTCCCAAGGCAGCAGGGAAAATTAAAATTGTTTTAGTAAAAGTGAATAACCAGTTAATTAATATCACACCAATAACGAAATTTCATAATAATCAACAACGAGTATCAAAGGACAACAATGCCAGTGACAGCAGTGTGCAAGGCCAGCCCATTGTTGATGACAATCAAATTGTTGGAAATATGATTTCTCCCCCTGTTGATGATAAAAATTCGAAATTTTAATAGCGGCGACATAATCTTAACCTGTAACTCATGTGTAAATAGTGTATATAAGTGTGTAAACAAGAGAATGTCAACCCTATTAAACAAATAAATATTTCGGAGCTATAACTTTTGCCAAATAGTTTTCAGTTTTAATTTTTAGATTTTGAATTTAGTACAGCATAAGAATATTTTAAGACCACGCAAAACTTTCTTCAATGGAAACGGAACACCACGCAACTTATAAAAAAAAAAATTCCCCTCACAAGTTGCAATGCTTTGTAAGGCAAACCATTGTCCAGAATCACCCCTGCCATGTTTCAAGTGTGTAGTAAATTTCACCTTGACATTTATGACCCCATTCCCAAACGCTTTCAAAACAGCCGTTTGAAAAGGAAACAATACCTATAGGAACTATATAACCCCATTCCAACTCGCCCACAGTAAAATTTTTGGTAAACGTAGGAAATATTTGTTAAAACCCTACCCTGTTATGGCCAATAAATCATAAATGCCACAGAAAGTTTCAAGTAGAAGGAAAGATAAAGAGTTGACGACCTAGGCTATGACAAAAGGATTTGATGATAATGACTATGTAAAATAATCAGAGTGATTCATACTTCTCAAATTAATGTTTTACCTGACGTCATATGACGAATGTAGTTATTTATGGTTGAGTAGAATATGCCACCGAATGATTGCTGAAAAGACAATTAAGACATGAGGCTTATGGTATAAGATATCGTATGACTTCACAGCAATTATTACACTATAAAATTGCAATCCAAAAAGTTTATTGCTTTTATAGTGAATCCTGTGTATATAGTTAGTATTTAAATAGGCACCTCCCCTCTAGGTAATTTACTGAAGAAGTAAAACATTTATTTGACAAAGGGAATCACAATGTTATTTGAATTTATAATTAAGTAGACATTTAAATTTTGACATATTTTGTATTTTTGAAATTTTATTGGAGTAGTACACAAAGCAATAGTAACAAAATTATTTTATTTTTCAAAAAGAGATATTATTTTACATAAAAATGGACAGATGATTGCCCCCTCCTAATAACCAATTGAGTAAAATTATTTAGCAAGTGAACCAAATGAAAGCATAGCGAAGAATGAGTAAAAAAAAAAAAAAAAAAAAAAAAAAAAAAAAAAAAAAAAAGTAATTAAGAATGGATTATTATTGAAATAAATGGAAATAAAGTGAAACATGTATGAATTAAAGATACGATGGAAGATTATAAGATGAAATAGGAATGAATTAAGAATATGAGAAAGAATAAGTAAGTGTAAGGTAAACCAAATGAAAAAGTAACATTGAATAAAGAATGTAACAAGGTACAGTATATGTTGACTAATAAAAAGTGTAATGATGATAGCTACGAAATCAGAAATATGAGAATATATGAGAAAAATGGTTATGAATAGTAAGAACAGTAAAGAATTAAAGAATATTGAAAGTAATAAATGAAGAATAATTTACAAGGTAAAAAGAAATATGAAAAGAATAGAAAGAGTATTAAAGGAATAATCAAATCAATGAAGGAAAATGTATAAGGTAAAGAAATTGAGTAGGAAGGAAATCTTTGTAATTTGAGCATAATTGACGAGATGAGTAGACTATAATAAGTGAAGAGAGACATACCCCAACGGTTTACAGCAACAATATATGGATTAACATCAAAAACAAGTTTAATGGAAGATATAATTAAAATTAACATTACAATTTAACATTTCAAGTGTATTTCATAATTGTGTTTATATACAAGGTATAATTATGATTTTTATTTACTAGTGTATTAAATGGACCATGGACTCAAAAATGTGTACTACGACCAACGAGAAATTGACTACTTCAAGGTAAACTAAGATTAAGAGTGTATTTTATTGTTTATGAATTTATATGTGTATGTTTAATAATAACAGAATTAATCAAAGGTTTAGATGATGTAAGGTTCATAATTACTTCGAACATAAAAGCGAAGGTAATTGAAGAATGATATCATAAAACAGTAACTCGACAACGAAACTCCAGAAAATAATTTGAAGTGACGACGGAAAATTATTTTAGGAAGTCGAAAAATTAAATTTTAGGATTTTTATTTTAGACACGACATAGGTATTTTTAGGATTTTCAAATTGGGTATTACAAATGATCGTAAATTCACGCTCGTATTGAAGTAGCTGCTCAATCTTTCGCGTGGATTTCCAATCATTGTACGGACATTTGTAATCGTTCTTCGTACTCAATTCAACCGAGAACACCACACATAGCCCCCTCCCGACTGACAATACTGCACCCTACAGTTTATTCTTCCCACATAACACCTAACGTTAAACATTAATTGCTCCATAAGGGAAATAGACACAACAAAACTAATTACACCAATTAATAGCGGACAACATCTACAACAGTTTCATATAAAACACTAAATGTTTTATTAACCCTTTTATCATTTTAATATAAAAACATCAATAACTCTTTTGATTTACATCACTCAGAATATAGACTTATACTGATAAATGTGGAATAAATTAACCGATACAGATAAAACAACTTGGACTATGATAACCTTCAGTTATCATAGTTATTGATACAAATACTAAAAACGACCCCTCCTACATCCGGCCCACTTCCTGTTTGGTAGACTTCATGACTATAAGGGAGTTTGACACATTTTGTAATTAATGACCCAAGCCAAAAGCAGCGTCAGACGCTCTACAAAACCGACATAATTTTAAACAGTATATCAGAACGAAATCCCTGCAACCAATTAGAAGCAACTTATACATTAACACAACCAATGACATTTATTTTCCCCCACTACAGCCGAAGAACATATTAGCACCGAGAAACCCAAAATCACGATCATTCGATCATTAGACAGAAGACAGACTCCACGTTACTTAAGACTAAAAATTACACCACGTAACTTAACTATAATATATAAAGTAATTTCGAGACAGCATAAGTATAGAGATAAAAGTGAAATATATCCGCGCGTTAGAAATGGATTAAAAGGAACTCAGCGAAGCGCGTAAGTTAAGCATATTGTATTTATAGAGACATTGATAAAAAGTAATCAAGTGAAAGTATAATTAGTGAAGGTTAATTAAAATATTGTTTGAGTAAATTTTCCGCGCGGTAGAAATAGATACAAAGATTTAATACAAGTGGACAGAGAAATAATCAACGAATAGCGCGTATGAATTAACACAGTAATTACTAATATAATATTGAATATAGTTACCAAGTGAAAGACAGACATTAATCGACGAACTTACATCATCTAACCTCAAAGACAATGTTAATTCGATAACTCAACGAAAATCATTTTGAAAGAATATATTTAGATCTGGAAATCAATTGTACTGTTTAATTACCCTAAATCCTGAACATCGACCACCCAATTAACATAGCCCCGATATTCTGTAACCACGACCCTGATAAGAATCCTCGTGCTATCAACTACCATCTGAGCTAATTAGCCGGTATTCCCATTTTCTACGTGACAATAAATAATATAACAGGATTTCAATCACCGCTCCCCCCAGTAACTTCATCAGAATCTAAATACAGCTATAAGTACCGGACCCGACGACCTGAACTCTTATAAATAGTGACCCAACTTGTGGCCTAAATATCTTCCATAGAAAGGACTCTTATAAATGGCACCCAACATTTTTAGGGCCACTAAAGAGCTCTTATATTTTTCAAACAATTTTAGGTCATCAGAATCCGGGCCCTGCTAATAACACTAATAACACTATTTTTCACATGCTTACCAAACTAGACTGTTAAACTGAGCGAGGTGCCCGAAATTATAATGTCTTATTGTATTCTAAAGATCCCTGGTTCAAATCCCGGAGCCGGCCAATTTGACATGGATCTTTTTTTTATTTTTATGTGAGTGTGCGATTGTCAAGATATCACAAATCTGTAGTTCTGTTGATGCTGGATGATTGTAATCTGATTTAAAAAAAAAAAAAAAAAAAAAAAAAAAAAAAAAACTTATTTTCTGCATATCATAATTGCAATTATAATTAATTCAACAAAAGCATTCTGGCATTTTGTTACACCAGTTTACCTGATTTTATTATGCTATGTTTTAACTTGTTTTTAATTAATATTTCTTAATGTAAATTTATAACTATGCACTGTTTCTGCAAATTACATAGGAAACTACAGGTTATGTATGCAAGACTTATAACATTTATAAAGAAATATAATATCTTATCTAACATACAACATGGGTTTTGTCAAGGAAAGTCCACAAACACTGCAATAATTGACTTTCTTCAAGAAGTATACGAGGCCATTGATAGAAAAGACACTAGCATAGGACTATTTGAAGATTTATCAAAAGCATTTGATGTAATAGATCATAACATCTTACTCAAGAAACTTCAAGCTATTGGAATTAGAGGGTTGGCATTAAAATGGTTCCAATCATACCTAGAAAACCGCAAACAGGTTGTAGAAATCGTACACAAAGACGAAAGGACACACATAATTTATTTATTTATTCTAATGGCAAGTACGATTAACAAAAGTTATACACTTTTTAGTAAACCTCGTGCTTCCCAATATCGGTCATGTTCATTCTGCTTGGTAAGTGTTGAACATATCCTGAGGTGGTCTCTGTCCATAAGTTCCTGTTGGTGGCAAAGATTGCAATATGGGTCTTCTGCAATCCCAATGCGGTGGAGATGTTTTCTCAGGAGATCATGTCCAGTGATAAGGCGGAATGTAGCAACTGCTTTGCGTCTTGGGCTGTCAGGTATGGACTTCAGATCGTTTTTCCACTGTTTGTGTTGTATCCGGTTGAGAATTTCTTTACTGTGCTGTGTTTTGAAGGCTTGTTTGATTCTAGTTTTTATTGTGCTATAGGGCATTGGTCTGTTGGAATAATCATGAATTATGGTTCCTTTTTTGCTAGGCTATCTGCCTGTTCATTGCCATTTATACCACAATGGCTAGGGATCCATTGTAGGGCTATTCTTATGTCTTTGGCAGCTAATGATTGGTACAGTCTACGACATTCTTGTACATCTGGGCTCTTGGGGGGGTCGGGGGAAATAATAGCGTGGATTGCCGACTTGGAGTCAATGAACATGGCTGCTTGATTAAATTTAGTCAGGTGGAGATGGAGCTGACTCAATACTATTTTGATTGCAGCAATTTCTCCATCAAAAGCCGTTCTTCTGTATCCTGCTGATGTAGAGAAGGAGAAAATACTGCTAGATACACCTGCCCCGGCTCTATCATCTTGTCTGAGTAGGAGCCATCTGTGTAAATATGCAACCAGTCAGTTTCGGGATATTCTCTGTTGATAGTTTCTAGGGCAAATTGTTTTAGCTGCTGATCACTTGTTTCTTTCTTCTTTACTTCCTCGGGTAATCGTAGGGAGCACTCTATTGTTTTGTATGTGAGCGGGCTTTGTGGTAGCGGGAGGAGGCAACACATAATAAACAAAGTATTGTCAAGTGAGAAGTATATCAAGTATGGTGTACCACAAGGTTCCATTCTTGGGTCGGTATTGTTTTTAATTTATATTAACGATCTAGATATTCAGTCCAATCACAAAAAGTCAACTCTCTTTGCAGATGATACCAGCATCTTTGTCGCTGGTGAAAACAAAGAAATTGCTAGGCTAAATATGAAAGAAACGATAAGTAAACTTCACAATTGGTTTGAAGGGAATAGACTTATAGTTAACAAAGAAAAAAAGAGTTGCAATAAACTTTCAGCATGTACAAAATAAGAAACAGAGTTTCCCAGCATCTCGTATGAGGATAAAACCATTAGTTATGTGGATTCAACAAAATTTTTAGGGGTGTGGATAGATCAATATCTGAATTGGTTCAAGCATATTGATATCCTCTTGAAAAAACTGAGTAAAATATGTTTTGCCCTATCGTCAGTGAGGAAAGTATACAGTCTAAACTCAGTACGCTCGCTCTATTTTACCTACTTTCACTCCCTCTTTAGTTATGGAGTAATCTGCTGGGGAAACTCAACAAATAGTGAAGCTATATTTAAAATGCAGAAAAAAGGTACCAGAATAATGATGAAAGCAGACAACACAACCAGCTGCAGGCAACTATATAAAGACCTCCATATACTACCTTTCCCCTGCATCTACATATTAGAGACGCTTATATCTGTAAAAAATAATCTTTCTACATTTCAAACAAATTCAAGTATACATTCCTATAATACAAGAAATAAAAATATTTTAAGAAGTATACCTCATAAAACTAGCTTATTTGAGAAAAGCTTCACAAAAACAGGTCTCAAATTATACAATAGCTTACCCCAATTCATTGAAGAAATACCTGCACTATGTAAATTTAAAAAAAAAAAAAGTTTCACCATTCCTTCACAGTCACTGTTTTTATTCAGTGAATGAATTCTTCAGTCATAGTCACTCATAAGCAGATTTATTTCTCACAATTTTTATTTATCTTTATTTCAGATAGCCTGCTAGAAGAGGTAGCCGACCAGTATATCCGAAAGGACATTACAGTGTGACAGTGTGAAACATGATATGGACCAAATTGGCCTCATGTAGTGCACCAGTGATGACTTGTGTAAAATATGACTGAATTCATTAAAATTTCCATGTACTGTACAATTAGGACAGGTGTTGAATTATCCTGGTAATAGGGTTATGCAACAGTTAGGACTGGCTCAATCTTTCGGAAAGCGGCTTGGTTGACTCTGTTTCCCTGTTGCTAGGGTTTCGAAGATGGAGCAGGCTTGTTAAGGCTGGAGGAACCTTCATCTCTTTTCCTGTTCTAAATTTTATAATTATTTTATATTTATTTATTTAACCTTGATTCTGTTACCTTGTAATATTATTATTACTTACTATTTCAATAATTAACATGTTCCTATAAGTTCATTTTTATTGCTAGAAGAAATCTTTCTGTGTTTATAATATCAGAATATTATCAATATAGTTACTTACACAACAGGATAACTCAGCACCTTTGTATTTGAATTTTTATTTTTGTACATATTATTGTATTATAAATTTTGTATTTGTGTTGTAAATTATTATAATTTGTTAATGTTTATTTATATATTATGTAAAAGTTTCCCATTGTAACTAGTGCTTATAACTGTAAATTCATTTTCTTATTTGTAATTATATTGACGTGTCCCATAACATGTAATATGTTCCGATGGACTGAATAAAATTAAATCAAATCAAGTGTTAGTAACGGGGCACACAAGTCATATGGCTCAGTTAATCAGGAACTATTATTGATATTGTAACATAATCTAAGCGCAAAAGCAGTATTGCATAAAATACATGTTGGAAGAAGAAAATGGTTCTCTTGTTAAAGAGAAATGCCAAAAAAATTGATTTACACATGAACCAGGATATTTTCAGTCTCATAATCGAATAAACTTAATAATGTTACGTTATTACCTTTTACTGTCATAAAAATCAAATTTACTATGGACTATTTTGTCTTATACCATGATGTCTGCTGTAGTTCAAGTCACAAGCATTTGTTTACATGCACTGGACTTCTGAAATTGAATGGATAATAGATCAATCTTTTTTACTGAACCCATTGTTGTGGCAACAACTTACTGGGACATGTAGGAGCTTTACGTTGCACAATTACAGGAATTCAGCCATGGAAGATTGTGCACCACCAACCACTACAATGGGCTTTATTTGTTCACCAGTTCATGAACCCTCTAGACACCTTAGCCAGTGCTGGACTATTGGCTTTTTTTTATAGGGATGCACAAAGGATAAAGTCTTTATTTCATGATGTTGAAAATCTGAAGGCAAATCAAGATCTGTAGCAATAATGTTGGTGATGATTTGACAAGAAATTTAACATCAGTTAGACTTTCTCCAGATACTGAAAGGAGCACATGTGTGTATGCATAGCAAGTTTGTAACTTGTGGTACATGTCTTTAATTACGATAGTTGTTAAGGAATAAATCTTTATAACCAGAGAATGACTTTGTGTTCATCCTGTAGCGTGCATTCTCCTCTACATAGCAGTTCAAAAGCATGACAAAGCAACTACAAACCTTGATTTCTGAGTGGTAAACTTCCAAGGTGTTGGTAACATAGAAAGGTCCATGTTTGGCAGAGCTCTCTTCATCCATAGCCTGGCTGTAGATGTAGCCAGCCGACGACATCAGCAGCATATGTGAGCTTCCATCCTGTCAGATTAGAACAATTATTTCCATGAATAAAAAAATAAAAATAAAAATAATAAAAAAAAATAAAAAAAAATATTGCCTATGAGTTTTTAAAATTAATTTTTAATTTAATTTTTTCAAGCCTTAAATATCAGAAACCCAGTATCCAAGACTCGATTAACTCTGGTTCATTATTATCTGAAGTATATCCATATACATTAATTTTAATAAAATTTGTCTTTTCTTTTTCTAGCTTTTTTTATAAGTGTGTCATTCTTTCTCACTTTGTTTTTTGTTTCTCCTCTTTCTCCACTCTGATGTTCTGAATATACACCCGAGCACGAGCAGTTTGCTCATTTGGGTGTATTTCTAAATAAATATTTGGTTCTTTTCTTTCTTTTTCTTTTTTTAAAAAGTATTGTACTTTAATTTTGAAATTTGTAAATGTTTTTTGTTTATTTGTGTATTTTTTGTATTTGTATTTGTACATAAGTTTGTAAATGTAATTTAAAATAAATAAGTAAATATAATAGTACCATAACGTACAGAACTCAGTTCTATACGTTAAGGTAGTAGAGTTCTATACGCTATGGTAGCACCACAGTACAGTAAAAAAATTAAAAAATTAAAAAAATTAAAAAATAAAATTAATTAAATAATTTTAAAAAAAAATAGCAACTCTGGAATTTTGTCAATGAAGTTTTGCACAAACTTTCATAGAAAAGGAAAACTATTGTAGTACTGTAAATAATAAAAAAAATTGGTTTTAAATTTTGCCACAGGAGTTGCTGCCAGTGGTGGCTATTCAGGGGAAGTAGGAGAAGTAGCACTTCACCAGTATTTTCCCTTTACAATACGTATTTTTAAAGTTTATTTTCCATATCACGAATTGGTTTTTACTATAAATGTATCTGTATTTTTGAATTGCCCGCCATGTCACCACCTGGTGGCAAAGCTAGGAGACACTGAGATCCTGAGAGCGCAACGTGCTTCAAGTCAGCCGTGTGAAGGTGAACTGGAAACCACGCCCTCTGTTGCATGGGTAGTCTGTTCAAATAAAAAATGAGGATGGCAAGCAGCAGTTTTCTCGCTTATCCCACGTCTGCTAGGTGACGTTCAGGCATTTTCTTCGCCGCGCCAGCACCTCACACTGTCAGCTCGGAGAAAGAGGTGGGCACGTTAGATCTTAAACCGTCTGACGGTCTAACGCCGCCAAATTCGAATGTGTTAAATTCAGAAAAACCCGGACTCCACAACCCCGATTAAGTATTCTGTCGCACTGGGAACACTAAGAGACTTCCTCTACCTCGATCATTAAAAATAATATTTTCTCGTCTCTTATTCCATTTCCGGGGAACTCTCACGCGATTTGCCCTGCCCTAATTATTATTATTATTGTTGTTATTATTACTATTAATATTATCATTATCACTATCATTATTATTATTGTTATTATTATTTTTATTATTATTATTATTATTATTATTTTTGTGCTATTTTCTCTCGTCACACAACTCACACAACGTTCGACGAGACGAGAGAAATTAGCAAAAAAATAATCACGTGAGAGTTCCCAGAGATGGATTAAGAGACGAGCAGTTTAGATAGGCCAACTAATAACTTTTAAAAATATTTTAAGTATGCTGTATGAAATGATATTTGCAGCACACCCTCGTTTTGAGCCACGAGCCGCTATTGGGTGAATTCCGTTATTAAAATAAGCATGTGGCATTTTTTTCTCTTCACCTAATTTTCTGGCCACGAGCCGCCACTGGTTGCTGCTTTTAAGACCACCATCAACCACGACCATGAATATCCAACCCCTGAATGCCATCTATGTAGATACCAGAGAATGAATGCAGCCCACCTACCACAATGTCCAAGTCTAGCCAAGGTCCATGATGCTGACATGGAGAACAAAAATGGTGTTGCTCATCTTGAGCCATTTTAGGCTCATTTTAGGCCACTTTAGGCTCAGAGTAGGCTCTAAGGCCTAAAGAAGCCCTTTAAGTCGTCATATCTGGCCTATGTGGATTTCGGCATAGTTTATGGAAAATAATATTTTGTTACCAAAGGAATTTAATGAAGATGAGACCTGGTCTACATATTATTACGTCATCATTGTTGGTTTTGGCATGGAATGTTATTTCTTCTCCGTGATTGACTATTTATTAGCGTATTACAGAAAGGTTTTATTAAAATGTAACAAAACACTATCTACATTGTTACTAGGAAGGGTGTGTAATTAATCGTGATAGGCTGTATGCATTTGGGTGCTGAGGGGTGAGGTGTATTTTGTTTCTTCTATATTATCAGATTTCCCGCTAGGCTCTTGGTCATTTGCTGGTTGGATGTGGCAGTGTCCACGTCGATTTGTGTCTTTATGTAGTGATGTGTTTTTGGCGTTTGACGATGGGTCCGCCTTCGTAAGGTATTTATGGCGGGAGTGGGTTCTCTTCTCTCAGGTATGTGATTAGTTTATTTTCATTATCAATATAAGTGATTTTATTTTTTATTGTGTTTAGTCTGTGATAGCATTCTGGCGCGGGTCCGCCATCTTGTTTCCCGCGCGTCTGATTTTCAATTCTTTGGGAGTGTATTTATTTAGTTTTATTTATTGCTGAGTCCATCTGTTATGTAATTGTGTCCCTTTCCATGTAATTTTATTAATTCTATTTTGGTTTTGTTTTCCGTCCCCTGTGTTTACCTGAGAGAATTATCCATTACCCTTTGCGCTTTCTTTTCATTTCCTATATTAGTTATTTTTCCGGTCTAGCCAGCAATGACCCATCTTCGGTCAATGGGCGGGATTTGAAGACGTCTTCGGATTTTGTTTTTAAGTTTTAAATTATGTGTGTGCCGCCTTGAGGAGGAGCGAGATTTGTTTAATGCATGTAAGAGTTTCATTTGTATGTAAGTTGTATGAGGTAGGTTATGAGTGTTTACGTAAGCGTAAGTGCACTTAATGTGCAAGCTAGTCCAAGCTAGTGGTTTAAGGTTATTTTGTAATTTTCTTCGATCCTTCAGGTCTTCTTCTTTTAACTTTAAATTCTATTTAGTAAGCAGTCCTATTCTGTCAGAATGTGTATGGGTTATGTTTTAGAAACTTAGCGAATTATTTAAATTGTTTTTCTAAAGAGATATATATTAACTTCAAGAATTTCGATGTTACTCAAGAAGCAGCAAGATTATAAATTTTGTAATTTTTCGGATACTTTCTCTTTGTCACACACGCCCAAAATTTAGTATCAATTATTTTAAAATGTACAGCACGTCTTCCACAGTTTATGTTTGTGTTCTTTTCCCCTTGGCGTAAAAGGCTGCTTAAATTAATTTTAACTGGCCTTTGGGCCAGATGCGCCTAGTCCCGTAGTAAAAGAGTGTTTTCAGGTCCCCAGTTTCAAGTCCTTTCCTCCCCCGTTGCAATCTCTGCTGGTCTGCACTTCATCTGAATGGCAGACATGCCAAGGATGAACATTAGCTGGTCAGTTAGTCAGATTTGCAAAGCTCACCGAAATTTCAAGAATAAAAATTCCTCCTGCAGAATTCCTTCATTTTCAATTTATTGTGCGATATTTTGCACAAAGTAACACATTCCAGTAGAACCTGATTTAAAATGACCTTAATATAATGTTTCCGCGCATTTTATGTAAAATTTTGAAAACCCTAAATATGTTAGTTATCCAATGGCAGGATTTGATATGATCATCATCTTCCTTCTGGCTTCCCAATATAGATACACCAAGTCTCCACTTTGTTGTCTTTCATGATTAAGGCTGTTGCACTCCAGTAGGTGGGCTTCATCCATGATGGTGTCCTGTCCTTGACACAGAACACATGCAGGGGACTGGAGGATCTTGAGTCTGTAGAGGTGGTGGGCCAGGCAGCCATGTCCTGACATTAAACGGAACAGTCCGACAGCTTCTTCACGATCTGCTTTCTTTGTCCTGTTATATAGTGTAGATACTGTTTCCCATTTTTTCCCTTTTGCTGCTTCCTTATTTTCTAGTGCTTGTTTATGATCGAAAGTTGCTTTTATTTCTTGTGTTTTTTGCTTTATGGTTGTGGTGTTGTTGCCTTGGATTAGGATTCTAGTTCCCTTTTTTGCCAGTTGGTCTGCCGCTTCATTGCCCATTATGCCCATGTGTGAAGGAATCCATTGTAAGACTATAGTTTTGTTCAGTTTTTGTAGGGATTTTAGGAGTCTGCGGCTTTCCTGCACAGTTGGATCATCTGTGCTACTATTGGATGTTACTGCTTGGATGGCTGATTGAGAGTCAATAGGTAGAACTGCTTTGTTAAACATTTGTGCTCTGATTATTAAGTTGTAGAGGGCTAACTCTATTGCTTTAACTTCTCCATCAAAGGCTGTATTTTTCTTTCCAAGGGTAATGTATTGGCAAAATAACTTAGAGTATATTCCAGCTCCTGCATTATTTTCTTTAGTTTTGGAGCCATCTGTAAAGATCCAGGTGGGTTCAGGATAATTAGTGTGAAGAGTTTCTAAGGTTAGTTGTTTCACTATGTCTGGATTATATTCACTTTTATTTTGTAGTCCTTGGATTGTTAGGGAACTGTTGTAGGTTTGGTATTCCAGTGGGTTGGTTAGAAGTGGTCTAGGTTTTACATCTTTTATGTTTATATTTAAATCTGTCAGCAAATTATCTGTTTTATTTGTGAAGGATGCTTGTGTTGTTAGAACCTGAGGGGTGCCTTTTATGTGAAATGGTTTAGGCATGTTTGATATTTTTGTTCACATAATACATGCTCTCTTGTTGATTTCATTCTGTATGGTATTATTGTTTGTATACATTCTCATGGTTGTAGTGTTGGTTGTTTTAGTTCCACCAGTAATCATTCTAAGCATTTGATTCTGAAGAGATTCCAACTTCTTTACTTCATTTTCTTTTGCTGTGACCAAGGCTTCTGCTCCTTACATTAGTACAGGTTTCATGTATATTTTATATGTTGTATTTAGTGTTTCCAGTGGGCTTTCCCATTTTGTCCCGGTTAATCGTTTTAATATATGGGCTTTTCTGTGGATTTTCTCTTCAACTTTTTCTGTGTGTTGTCCCCAACTTAATTTATTATCAAAATACATTCCTAGGTATTTTGTACAATTGCTTTTGTACGATGGATCTAGTGTTGTTATTACCCTAAATATTATCACATAAAAATTAATGTATTAATATTTTTTTATTTAACAATATTCCTGTATAAGATTTTTGATTGCCCAATTCTTTTTTTGAAAAAAGTGAGAATAATGTTAACACCAGCTTAATCTTCGATACATCACAACGTACAGAGATCTGGTAATGAGGATAAACCTCATCTTAGCATAAAGAAGGCTCTCGAGAACGTACATTGTTGGCAGAGTAGGAACACCTATGCACCATGTACGAAAAACTTTAGCGGACTTATCATGTTATTTCAGACTTGGCTTATGCCTCGTCCAAAACACTAGATCCATCGTACTTGTTATATAAATAGCTATTAGTGTACTTCTAAATTCAAAATCAGCTGGAAAAACAAGTACAGCTCCTCCAAGAAAAAGATGGACAGTTGAAACATGAAAAATTATTAAAAACGACTGACAGACAAAAACTAGAAGGCAACATTCACTGCAATTTCCAGGCTTTAAAAAGAAAGAAAGAAAAAGAAAAAAAAAAAAAATTTAAAAGAATAAGCATGTCTTAGAAATAACATTGTAAAAAACACATTCATTAACCAAATCAATGAAATTATTACAGATATTTAACCTTTTCACTGCTAACACATTATTCACTGTGCGACCTGGTGGTGCTGAATTATTTTGCAAATTTCATAAATGTAAAACAATTGCAAATAATTTGTCAGTTTACTCTGAAACAAAAGCACAGCATGTATTTCTAGAAGTTTAGACTGATTTTCTCAACCCTGGGGATGCATGTCATTACAACACAGCACAGTTAGATATAATGTATTTCAATGGATGGTGCAATACATGCCTGAAATATTTAGCTACAGATGGCAGCTAAAGACAGAGAACAGGGAACTGATGGTGTCAGGATGTAGAAACAGATGACACTATACGCTGACATACACTGAATCCCTTTCACTTAGAATTTCTTTTATCTATTGGCATGCGAAGTGGTGCATCATATTTATGTGCCACTAGCATGGCCAGCAGGGATGTATGCTGATGAATATATATACAGCTGTAGCAGTGAAAGGGTTAAACAAAGACTCTAGGGAAAGAAGTCTGCTCTGCTCTAACTTTGGCACTTGTACTTTTATATAAACTTATCTAGTTTATTTTGTACACATTTGGAAAATAATTTTCTTTGATAAAATGATTTTTAAAAATAGGGTCAAAAGTACTTACCTCAGTGCAAACAAACGTACAGTCACGGATCTTTCCACTGGGCACCAGGAAGAAGTACTGAGGACTTAGAGCATCATGACTAAGATCATATATCTTGACAAAGTCTGCAGTGACAAGTGCAAGCTGTGTTTGTGAGCCAGGAAGCCAGATGGCACGGATTATGAAATTTCCAGTCTCCAATTGTGGGTGCAGAACTAAATGATCTGCCACAGATCCACTGCTGCTGAAGGTTAACACATGGCAGTCCTGCAAGTGAAAACCAAATAGATCATTCAAGAGAAACAACAAACCTATATCAGAGTGAGGCTTCAACAAACGAAAACTTATTCATCTTTTCTTTACAAGAACTAAGCTAGGCCAAACAATTGAGATTTCTTAATGACTTGCATTTCGGCGATGATTTTTTCATGGGTTATCAGCCAAGGAAAGGTTTTATGAAATTACCAAACTACAGTATACATACAGATATATTTGAACTTCAGTCAGTCCGTCATGGCAATCAGATTTCAGAGGATGGACCAGAGCTGGAGTCCAAAAGCTTGGAAATTCAGAATACTATGACTCAGAAATAATCAATGGCGATTTTTACTTTTTTCTCTCCTTTTTAAATATAATTCTAATAAACACCACATTGAAATATGGAGTACATATATTTTATGATTAAATATCCTAAGATTGAGAAATAAAAAATGTTTCCTTATCAACCACTAGTCAATAAATGCTTAAATGTGAGGTAATAAAAGTCAATGTTTACAGTATTGGCCCGAAAATAAGACGACCTCGAATATAAGACGACCCTGAATTTTTGAAGGGTAGTTACGAAAAAATAAATAAAATAGCTTATTAATACAGTTTGCTTCACATAAAACAGAATTTTGAAGTTCATGTCGTAACTTCTTCTCTCGCCTTTATTTACGCATTGAGACAATGAAGATGCTTTCTTTTCCACATCGTCTGCCATGACTGGTGGTCAAACAAAAGATTTACAAATAGATAATAGAGACGCGCAGGCAAGTAACAGTGCAGTCAGGATCAAAAGTTCCTGGTGAAGTACAGTCGGTCAAATAAAAAACGTCGGGCGGTATTTGATTAAGTATCACGAACGAGCATATGCGCATGTACAGGAAGACTTAAGGTTAGGTTCACACACGCCTCTTGTCTATCCATGTATTTTCTTGATTATTTAGTCAGTTTTGTTCCAAAACAAACATGTATAGAAGGCTGTGGCTATATGCCTCAAATCCGCCATATTCTTGGTTGCAAATTCTTATAATATTAATAATTGATAAATTCGCAAGGAATATGATTATTCAAGGAGCATTTTTTAAAGATTTTATTTTATAACACCGGTATTTGTAGTGCAAAATCAATAACTTACGTTCAACTTTTGCAACCATCTAGCATCGAAATACGCGGCCGGCCAGATCCCTGTGAAAACTTCCGGTCGCATTATAGTGAAGTTCCCACATCCGAGCTGCTCTTTCATAAATATGGAACGTTCTCGCTGCTTCAGAGGCCGAAAAATGCAGGTCAATTACAGCTCTAACTACACTTTCTCTCACTTTAGCATTTGTATGTGGCGATGACACAAAGCAAAATGAATTATGACAATACATTAAGTCGAATATCGTGTGTTGCGGTTTTGGCGTTGTTCAATTTTTTCCCTTAGTTCTTCATTTTTTCCCTCCTGTCGCATGGCCTCATATGTTCCGAGAATGGCCTGTATTTAATGTTTTTATAGGTAACTTGTGAACTAATGCGTGAAAACTTTAATTTTAACTGCATACGAGTCCCGACGTTTTTTATTTGACCGACTGTACAAACAGAAGCACGAAGTTTGGTAAAGTTCAGTAATTTCCACGCGGCTTTGACCTTGGGTCGGACGCACGTCACTTGCTTGGGGATACCCGTTGCCCACGTGCACAGCTGCATTCAGGAATGGAGAGTTGTTGAGTCTTAGGTTGCGCGTATAAGACGAGTATAGTTTTTAAAAGCACATTTTCAGGGAAAAAAACATCGTCTTATATTCGGGCCAATACGGTAATATACATTAGCATAGACGTTTAACTGTAATGTTAAGAGTCATGGGGGAGAAAATCTTTTGTAACAAATAGTTTTTTTATGTCAAATGTGTTATTGAATAAAAATTCCACTCCTCTCAGTTTGACAATTTTATAATTCTGGTGCAGATTTCTCCTACACTATTAACAATTACGAAGTTTCTACAGCATATTCATATGTTGCAGTGCTATGAAAATGAGAAAGGATATTTCAGTAAAGCATAGAGTTTACAGAATATTGTAATTTACCGGTAATTACAATATTTTTTATAAATATTACAACATTTATTTTTAAAAAACCATATCTTGACAACCAATAAAAATTTGAGAAAATTGTCCTTACTCCTATAGGTTCTAAATTAGACTTTGCAGAAGTTTGGGGTTGATGTCTCAATAAAATTCTAAGAAAAGTGCACCTGGAAAATCAGCATGGGAGAGGTAAGGTGTTTCTTTAGAAAATTGTGAAAATGGAAATTTTCTTCATAAAAAGTCCATTTAAAAATAAGAGAAAGTTGTCACATCCCTAGGATTTTGTTTTCATATGATTTTCTGTTGTGGAGCTACACTGTCCACACACACACACACATATCACATATATACACACAGACATGTCTCTTAAAATAGTATCTTTGGATTCAAAGGACCTCAAAACGTGTATTTACGTTAAAAACTCAACTTTGAATTTGGGGGTCGAAACAATACTTCCTCCACTTAAGATACCTATGGTACAGACAGAGGAAATAAAAACTTATTCATACTTTAGAATATAAGAACTCACCTTCAGTCCACACACAGCCAAGAAGTCTTCGTTCCACTGGTTACCGGTTATGGATAAGACAGTGAAGGGAATTGGAGCAGAGGCTAGTCTGGTTAGTGTCAGTTTCCGTTTTGATGAGTCAGCTTGTTTCAGGAGAGCACTCAACTGTAGCACTGTGATCTTGCCTTTCTCATGTGAAACAGCTGCAATCAACAAGATACATGTAACCACACTAATCTTCATCTTATAAAGTGAAAATAAAGTCTTTACTATAATGTATAACTACCTCAGATTATAATAAATAACTAAATAAATAAATAAATAAATAAATAAAGCTTGCATGACTATCTACGCCAGTAGATTTGTATTGTAATTACTACCAGGAATGGCACGCACCACACACTGCCAATCATCTTAATTGCATCTCTCCATTCTGAACAATTTAAGCCTTCATGGTTAAGTCCATCTGTTAGCTGGAGTATACTCTTTAAACAAAATCATGCCCTTCCCTTTCTGAAGGACCTGGCACCACAGATTGAATTCTCTGTTTCTCAATGAATCTCTTAACTTTTCTTGCATCATAGAAGTCTTGTTTTGTGTTTGTTAGAGAATTTTCCATGTTCATGTTTAGTCGACCTAGGTAAGAAAGGTTTTCTTCTTTCAGTTTCCTGGTGTTCAGGATGTAAGAGTTTTGCGACTTGTTTACTAACCGTAAGCCATTTATCTGTTGCAGTGCTGCTTCCCATTGTGTCCTGAACAATCCAAGTCCTTTGAATTTTCTAAAGGAACAGCTTATCATGGTTGGTCCCGGATTTCCACTGTATATATAATAATGTCATGCAAATACGTCTGAAGTGTATCCATTGTAAATAAAGTATATTACAATATATTTTTATTATTATTTTTCTGAAGAAATCCATCATACGTCTTTTAATCACTTTATCGAGGTCAGCAAGAAATCTATGACATATTTTACTGAGTGGAATGGTTTAGAACGTATAAATAAGAAATGAGCATATTACATTATTTATAATATAGAACTTCTGATCAGGGTGTAAAAGTGGCGAGAATGTTAACAGATCAAGTTTTAAAATTGTAAAAAAATTACGAAGAAGTTGTTAAAAACCGTGGCACAACTGAATAATAAGATTAAAACTTTAAAACACTTAAGCACCACTTACGTCAAACATAAAATTAGTAGGACATGTTTCGGGAGACCTTCTCCCATCCTCGGCTACTGGTCTACTGGCGTGTCGGACTCTCGGCTGCTGGTAATACCGCCCCGCGTACTGCTTCCCCCTCTCTCTTCCGGCCGGTAAGCTTGATGACCTCGCTGACAGGCGGGATGTCAGTGTTCATCACCATGTACCATATTTTGTAATAAAAATTTTTTCCCATGTATTGAGGTCCATGGGATTGCTAACACGTTTCAGTAATGAAATGTCCTTTTTAATGTGATGGCTTTCGGTCCAACAGTGATATGCTACCGATGATTTATCAATCTCCCCATTTTTTACATTCCTGAGATGTTCCTCCATTCTAGTTTTTAAATTCCTCTTCGTTTGGCCGATATATGATTTGGGGCAATCTCCGCATTCCATTTGATAAATGCCTGATACATTAGTTTTTTCCGTCGAGTTCTTCAGCGGGTGATTTAACAAATTCCTAAGAGTATACTTGTTCTGGGGCGCCAATTTAATATTGTAATTTTTGAAAAAACTGTCAAATTTGTGAAACACCTTCGGATGGAAGGTAAACTTCCTGTATTTAACCTGACTATCTTTTGTGTTGACTAAGGTGCTGACTTCTCTTATGTTCTGTTTATTTTTGTGTTTTCTCAACATCTTGTGTATGAAGTTGTTATTGAAACCGTTGGTAATGGCCACCTCTTTTATGTGTTCAAGTTCTGTGTTATATTCAATCTCAGTCAGGGGGATATGTATTAATCTGTGTATAAGGCTATGAAAAATGGCAAACTGGTGTGGTTTTGGGTTATGGTTGTTGAATTTGATATAATTATCTACATGAGTTGGCTTTCTATAAATGCCAAACTCTAATTTGTTGAGGTTTCTGATTATTTTCAGGTCCAAAAAAGGTAACCAACCTTCCTGTTCAATTTCCATAGTGAATTGTACTGCCTCGTCCTGTAGATTAAGTAATTTGAGCGCATCTTCTAACAGTTTCCTTGGGACGATCGCCAGGATATCATCTACGTATCTGTTCCAACTCTTAAACATATGGGGGAATCCTTTGGTGACTCTTAATTCCACATTGCTCATATAAAGATCTGCAAGTATAGGGGACAATGGGCTCCCCATAGCTAAACCGGAGGTTTGTTGGTAACAATCTTGATCAAACACAAAGGTGTTTTGGTTGATGCATAACTCAATCAAATCAATTAGAAGAATATATAGATTTGATTGAGTTATGCATCAACCAAAACACCTTTGTGTTTGATCAAGATTGTTACCAACAAACCTCCGGTTTAGCTATGGGGAGCCCATTGTCCCCTATACTTGCAGATCTTTATATGAGCAATGTGGAATTAAGAGTCACTAAAGGATTCCCCCATATGTTTAAGAGTTGGAACAGATACGTAGATGATATCCTGGCGATCGTCCCAAGGAAACTGTTAGAAGATGCGCTCAAATTACTTAATCTACAGGACGAGGCAGTACAATTCACTATGGAAATTGAACAGGAAGGTTGGTTACCTTTTTTGGACCTGAAAATAATCAGAAACCTCAACAAATTAGAGTTTGGCATTTATAGAAAGCCAACTCATGTAGATAATTATATCAAATTCAACAACCATAACCCAAAACCACACCAGTTTGCCATTTTTCATAGCCTTATACACAGATTAATAAATATCCCCCTGACTGAGATTGAATATAACACAGAACTTGAACACATAAAAGAGGTGGCCATTACCAACGGTTTCAATAACAACTTCATACACAAGATGTTGAGAAAACACAAAAATAAACAGAACATAAGAGAAGTCAGCACCTTAGTCAACACAAAAGATAGTGAGGTTAAATACAGGAAGTTTACTTTCCATCCGAAGGTGTTTCACAAATTTGACAGAATTTTCAAAAATTACAATATTAAATTGGCGCCCCAGAACAAGTATACTCTTAGGAATTTGTTAAATCACCCGCTGAAGAACTCAACGGAAAAAACTAATGTATCAGGCATTTATCAAATGGAATGCGGAGATTGCCCCAAATCATATATCGGCCAAACGAAGAGGAATTTAAAAACTAGAATGGAGGAACATCTCAGGAATGTAAAAAATGGGGAGATTGATAAATCATCGGTAGCATATCACTGTTGGACCGAAAGCCATCACATTAAAAAGGACATTTCATTACTGAAACGTGTTAGCAATCCCATGGACCTCAATACATGGGAAAAAATTTTTATTACAAAATATGGTAACATGGTGATGAACACTGACATCCCGCCTGTCAGCGAGGTCATCAAGCTTACCGGCCGGAAGAGAGAGGGGGAAGCAGTACGCGGGGCGGTATTACCAGCAGCCGAGAGTCCGACATGCCAGTAGACCAGTAGCCGAGGATGGGAGAAGGTCTCCCGAAACATGTCCTACTAATTTTATGTTTGACGTAAGTGGTGCTTAAGTGTTTTAAAGTTTTAATCTTATTATTAGATCAAGTTTTGTTCGAAGGTTTTGTTATTGTTATCTCTTGTTGGTTGAATATGGGTTTATCTGTGAAGTTTACACCCAAGTAAGGCACATAATCTCTACCGTACATGACAAACAAGTAATTTTAATATCATCAAAGATACTAAGGTGGCCCTCTTTACTTTCCCATTTGATAATCATAATCATAATCTTTATTATGTTGATATCAACTGACTTTTCACGGTAGATTTTTAATCCAATTTGTAGGAAGTGCTGAACTGTCATTTTTGTCAGTTCTACTGCTAAGAATTCACCTTTAGCTATAACAGCACTGTCATCTACAAATCCAGTAACAGTGAGAGGTTGTAATCCAGGAACTAGATTAAAACCATATTCTTTGGCAATCACCTCTTCGGTAAGTTCTTTTAAAATGTGATCTGTGGCCAAGTTGTAAAGGGCAGATGATAATGGAGATTCCTGCAAAACACCCTTCCTTATTTTGAAGAGGTCGTATTGCAAAGAGTGCATATTCAGAATGTGTGGCTTATAACTACCCTTCATAAAATTTTTTCTACAAAATGTTTCAAAAAAAAGTTTTAGCTCTTGGTATAAGCAATCCATGTGCAAAATTTAAAGAAAATTGTTAAGAGTCGTTTTTGAAGTAGCAAAAAACGAACATTTCTTCATGTAAAGTCCCCTTATAATAAAGAGAAAGTGTCACCAATATTCATGTCACCAATCTTCGTGTCACATCCTCAGAAGGTACCTATCCAAAATACAAAACTTTGTTTTCATATGATTTTCATTCTGGAGCCAGGCTGTTCACAGACACACACACAAACATGTTTCCAAAAGTAGTATTTTGGATTCAGGGGGGCTCAAAATGGGTATTTACGTTAAAAGCGTAACTTCAAATTTGAGGCGTGAAAATAATACTTCTCCTACATTAGTACCTATGGTAAGACCAGAGAAAGTAAAAATGAGTACTCACCTAGATGCTGTCTTTTTCCATGTGGAGAAGACAAGCAACACATGGCAACTCTGCGGATCATATGTGCTGACAGCAGTTGTCTAATGGTCTGGCCTTGATCTCCTGAGTAATTCATGCGAACATTTTCAAAAGCACCCTCTTGGGAACCCAATGTTGGCACCTGGTAACATTAAAAACAGAATGTAATATCTTGACTCAGAATATTGTAAAACCCACTTCCATTTCATTGATGGATTTCATTCTGCTAGTACTCAATGTAATAGGTAAGGTTAAGAATATCCGCCTGTAAGCACAACTAAAAAGAGAAATACCTATAAACGATTGCTGACACAGAAGAAGTAACATTTACTGAAGTCAATATTACAATTAGTAATTTTTCAGAAGATAAATATTTATTTATTATATATAATATGACATAGTACAAGTTGCATACCTTAAAAACTCTTCCTTAAAAACCAGATTGTAATGGGTCAAGTAAATTATGCATGATTAAGTACTCAGCTGCTTGTGGACAATGGGTTTGAGGGTTTTCAATAAAGTCGGAAGTATACCGATAGGTCTGTAGTGCTTGGGGGTGCTGGGAGATTTACTTTAGAAAGAGGTCTGATAAGAGCACTTTTCCATTGTTGCGGGAAGGTGGTGATGAGAGAGGCGTTGTACATATGGATTAAGCTAGGAAGAATAACATCGATTATTTTGTTTAGCATTAATATATTAATGCCAACCATGCCTTCTGCTTTCAATTTATTTTGCGAATGCCTTTTTAGGTAGATTTCGAAGAAAAATCTACCTATTGCAATGGATACCATGTCATGATTTTCGAAAAATTCTTTCATATCTTTACGTTTCATGCTCCCCCAATTACGAAACCACCGCCCGTCCACGATAGCGGCCGTAATTTTGAAGATATTTGAACCAAATTTTAATATGTTATTTCTAGGCCCAATAGTTCGGACAAGTTCGTTAATGAGCAAAATTGGCCCAAGGGGGTGGTCGGGGGAGGGGGTTGAAATTTTAAAAAATGTATATCTCGGCCCCTATGAAGTATAGAGGGAAACTTTGTTTGAATAAATTAGAGTACTCCCTATGGAGTTCACAGTGACACCAACGATTCGGGGATTCGAGAGGGTGGGGTGGGGGGATGAAAATTCGAAACTTTTGAAACCACGTCTTGTGGGGTATCGTTGAAAAGCTCTTGATGAGTACTCTACAAATCAATAACTAGTTTCTTGATAGCTCTCATATGACGCGAGATTTTATTGTTTGAAAATAATAACACTTAAAAGAATTATTATAATATAATTTTGTCTTGTTTAGCGGCTTTGCTAATTTTATTCATTGCTGATCTTGCGCACGGCCTCCCAGAATATTATATCCTATTCTTGTTGTCAAAACAAATGATTGTAGGCTCTTCCTCTTTACCGAATTCAGTTCTTATTACTGCGGGTTTGCCATGCCAAGGCTAAAAAAGAAGAGTGCTGTGCAGCGATAATAAATTAAACCAAAAGCACTTTGAAATCTACCTCAGCCTGTAGGCCTGCCTAAAGGGATTTTTTTACTTGTAAGGGCGTTACATTAGAGAAAAAGGATCTTTCATGATGTGGAGGAAGGGGTGGGGTTGACAGATAATAATTAATAATGTTTTGTTTGGCAAAATCATGTAAGGTCCTGGTAGGTATGGTAGTGAAGTACTCGTTGAATGTTGAGGGATGAGAGGGATGTTGGCAGCATGGGCTTCATTTTTTGTTTTTCTAAACCCACTGCTTTTAAGTTACTCCATAAGCCGCATAAAGTCATAGTAAGATCAATCAGTCTATGGGTGTGCTGAATCTTGGTGTTTGTCGGTTTTACTGCAGCGAAAAGTACAGTATGAAGCATCACAGTGAGCCATATGTTCTTGTATGGTCGAAGATAACCAAGGAGCAGAAGGTCGTGTAATTCGTCTAGTCTTTAGTGTGCATGTCGGTCATATAACTGCAGAATTGTATAATTAAAAACCTTTAACTTTTCATCAACAGAACTTAAATGCCAAATTGTGTGCCAAGGCTGTTGTTTAGCATCTTCAATCGGTTGGTTGTCTTCTATGATTTTTAAGTCTCTATATGATATTAATTTAGACAGGTGTTTATGGCATTGAAGTGAATATTCTATTTAAACGAGGTCATGGGCTGAGATATCGGGAACCAGCAACTTGTCTTAAGGGTATATGTACGGGAATTATTTTGAAATTTATGTTTTTTTGTTTATAGCACTAAAAAATTGTGCTGAATTTTCTGCATCCATTGGTATATAGTTTATATAGGTTTAGAAATTATTGGTGCCATTTAAATGGACATTTAAATATGTTTACGTGCTCTGAGCTACTATTCACTATGAACTTAAAATTGAATTTCCCGGTAACTCTTATTTTTCACACATATTGTTAGATAGCTCCACAACCATTAGAGATACAAGGCTGAAATTTTTTACACTAATTTTACATGCATATATGCATAAAGTAGACTACAATGATGCCCATAGGTATAAAATTGAAGAAAATGTGTCATGAAGTATTGATCAAATTTCAATATACTTTATATGCGATATATAAAAATTAATTGCATTAAAAATACTAACTTTAGCCGTATAAAAGTAGTCTACTTTGTAGAAAAATATGTTCATTATATGCATTAAAAAAATAAAAGTTGTCAGAGAAACCAGAAAAATGCTATGTCTACAGGAAGTGATAAGTGCATCTGAATTAATTTTTTTCATGCTCCTATAAAACATGTAATTTTAAAATAACTTGGTAAATTTTTTATACTTTTATCAGCTAGTTATGTTCTAGTGAGCCTTCTTATAGGATCCTGTATTTTTTGTCCACTTTTGAGTTCATTTTCTTGTAAAATTTTAATATTTTAGAACCTGCATTTTTTTATATTTTTGTGGTAGTTCACGTACATATACCCTTAAAACTCTTTATGGTTGAGTAGTCACAATTACATCCAAAAAAGTCTCAGAACAGTTGGTATGATGGGTGTGCTGAATCTTGGTAACAACAATCATGTTACAAGACTGAAACGTAGTGATTATTTCTGTGGTAAGCATCGTGGTATATACTCAAGTAGTTATTCAGTATCGATTTTTAACGAAATATCTCAAATGCTCCTTATTTAGTAATAAGTAAAATAAACAAAGAAAAACCATGCTTCGTATGTATGTACTGTCTAGTGGTGAGCTGAAGGCCGAGCTAGCATTCCCCTATTACCTTACCATGCACTTGTATTTACTGTCTATGTCTTTCCCCCACTATGTCATCAGCTCGGCCTTCCGCTCACCGCTAGACAGTATGTGTAAAGGTATATATATACCTATACACATGTAATATATATAAGGGGTGGGTCTCTGTCACCACGGCATGGCGCGTCATCAGGTTGTGGATAGAGGATGTGGTCTCCAGATCAGGAGGGTAGCTGCAAATATGTTGAACAAGCAGTCGCGGACAGACAATATGAGGTGGTCCTCCAACTTGGGAGTTTGGCATGAGGTTAACAACCTCTCCCAGTAAAACGTATTGTTAAGTAACGCTGCCTGATTTATGGATCCTATCAGTGTAAAATCTTCTGGAGTTAAAATAGTCCCTCGTTTGGACCTTTCGGTAGGGACTAAAAGGGAGTCTAAAAATCGTAGGAACTATAGATTGGGAACGTGGAACGTTTTGAGCTTATATAGGGCTGGGGCACTTAGAACGGTAAGTGAGAATTAGAGAAATACAGGTTAGATGTAGTAGCAGTGCAGGAAGTTAGATGGGAGGGTGAAGGTTCAATGCAGACAGACGCGTATACCTTTTTCTATGTGAAAGGGAATGATAATAAATCATCAATTAGGGACCGGGTTCTTCATACATAGGAGAATTAATTCAGCCATTAAGAAAGTAGAGTTTATTAATGATAGGCTTTCTTATGTTATTCTTAGAGGACGGTGTTGAGACATCATAGTTATGAATGTACATGCACCAACAGATGATAAACAAGATGATGACAAGGACAGTTTTTTTATGCGGAAATAGAACGAACATTTGATCAGTTTCTGGCATATCATATGAAAATTGTGCTGGGAGATTTCAATGCGAAAGTAGGAAGGGAAGATATTTTCAAGCCCACGATTGGGAACGAATGTCTCCACTTGCAGAGCAATGATAATGGGGTTAGACTAGTTAATTTTGCCACCATTAAAAAAATTAACCGTCGAGAGTACAAAATTCCCACATTGTGATATTCATAAATAAACATGGACCTCACCAGATGGAGACTCGTAATCAAATCGACCATGTGCTAATAGATGTAAGGAGGCAGTCTAGTATGATCGATGTTCGAACCTTTAGGGGTGCTGACTGCGATTCAGATCACTATCTAGTAGTTGCGGCTGTTCGGGAGAAACTTGCATTAAACCAGGCCTTTCCAACTCAGGTGCTTCTACGGCGCAGTCAAGCACCGGTGTAGCACCAGAGGCAGCTCCACAGGTCTAGCCAGCATTCAGCTTATGAAAACATTATTAATAACAATTTTGTGAACACATAAACACACCATTTATTCTCTACTTATATTGTATTTGTGAGCATTTAGAATTTAAGTAGATTGTTAACATCGTTTTGCCACAACTAATTTACCAATATTTCGTACAATCGATTTGGCAATAGAAATTCAAAGTACAGCCTCTAAGGCAAAATCAGACAGAGAAGTCCTGGTTTTACTTTTATTTAAATTCATAATTGAAAACATCTGTTCGCATGCATAAGTTTTCTCGAACACTGGCTTAAGTTTTAAGCAAGTGCGTGAAGTCTGGGAAATTTCTGTGGATGAATGAAATTATAAAATGAAAGCAAATCGCCGGTGTAGTAGTAGTACATGTACTTTTATCACCTCTGTTTGGAAACATGATGGTGATTTTCAGGACAAAATATGGCGTCATAAATATTCAAGTTGAGGTGCCATATAATCAGTTTCTTTGAATGGGCATTGCATTCATCGTGCAATTTCTGTAACAACGTCTGATGCTAATAGACAAAGTTAATGATTTTAGTGAAGGAAAATTGTCAACATTTCCGGCTTTAAGTTGATCTTAAAATAATAAATTATGCATTTTGAAAGCCTTAATTCTGTCACACATGGTGCTAATTAACTAATTTCTCCCTTGCAACTAAATATTTAAATCATTTAAATAAGACGTTACATCCATCAAGAAAGCGAGGTCAGCTATCCATTATGCTGTCTGACGCACGCACATGCAGTAGCGACATGGGGAAGGGGAGCACCGGGCTGCCATTGGGTGCTGCGATGGTGCGCACCAGCGCAGAGTGCTCGAGTTGGAAAGGCCTGCATTAAACAAAGGAACTAGGCAAAATTTTGATATAGAGAGATTCAATCTGAAAAAGCTAGGTGAAGATGAAAGTAGGAATGCTTACCAAGTCGAGATTTCAAATAGATCTGCAATCCTAGGAAACACTGCTGATCAAGAATCTAGGGATATGAATATCGATAAAACCTGGGAATGCATTAAAGACAACAATAAAGTAGCTGCAAAAGAAAAATTAGGTCTGCTTGAACTGATACCAAATAAACCATGGTTCGATGATGAGTGCATGAAATTAGTAAATGCAAAAAAGCAGGAAAACTATTTTGAACACGTGGAAAAATTTCTTTAATCAATTATTAAATGTACATGCAGATGTCCAATGTGTAGAAAGTGAAATATTCACAGCAGAGCCATTGGTTGCAGAACCAACTCTAACAGAAGTAGAAACAGCTATAGGTAAACTAAACACACACAAATCTCCAGGCGTTGACCAAATCCCAGCAGAATTAATTAAGGCAGGTGGGGATAGATTAAACTCAGAGATCCATAAACTCATTTTTATGATTTGGAGAAGGGAGGAATTGCCAAGGGAATGGAAAGAATCTATCATTATACCGATCCATAAAAAGGGAGATAGGGCCGAATGTAATAAAATAAGTATTGAGGAATTTCTCTCTTATCAACATCATACAAAATTCTATCTAATATACTACTGTCAAGATTAACCCCATAGGCGGACGAAATCACTGGAGATAACCAATGTGAATTTAGGCGAAATGGATCAACCCTGATCATATATTTTGTATTTGCCAAATCTTGGAGAAAAAGTGGGAATATAATAAGTCTGTTCACCAGCTATATATAGTTTTTAAAAAAGCACATGATTCAGTTAGGCGAGACAAACTGTACAACATCCTCATTGAGTTCGGGATATCAAAGAAGTTAGTTAGGCTGATCAAAATGTGTCTAAATGAAACCTATAGCAGAGTTAGGGTAGGGAAATTTATATCAGATAGGTTTGCCATTAGAAGCAGATTGAAGCAAGGAGATGCACTACTTTATAATTTCGCTTTGGAATATGCCAGTAGGAAAGTTCAGGAAAACAAGGTAGGCCAAGAATTAAATGGCAGTCACCCAAGTTTATCTCACGCAGAAGATGTTTGCTTGTTGGGCGATGACATAAACACAATCGAGAGAAATGCAGTAAGTCTTTTCAAGCCTGCAGGAATGTTGGATTGGAAATTAATACAGAAAAAACTAAGTATATGATCAAGGAACGTCAAAATAATGCTCTATAAAATATTAGAATAGCCGGTAAATCGTTCGAACAAGTGGGAAAATTTAAACATCTGGGAGCAATAATTACGGACACAAATAATATTAAGGCAGAAGTTAAGTGTAGACTCAAATCAGGAAATGCTTGTTTTTATGCAGTTCAGAAACTCTTATCTTCTAGTCTTTTGTCCAGAAATCTAAAAATAAAGATTTATAAGACTATTATCCTGCCATTTGCATTATATGGATGTAAGACATGCCGCTTACTGGTTGGGAAGAACAAAATCTGAGTTTGAAAACAGGGTGCTTAGGAAAATATTTGGGCCTAAGAGAGATGAAAATGGGGACTGTAGAGAACATAACGACGAGCTTCATAACCTGTAACCGGATATAGTAAGGGTAATGAAATCACGGAGGATGAAATGGGCTGGACATGTTGCACACATGGGGGAGGAAAGACATATCTCAAAAGTATTGACTGGGAGACTCGAAGGGAAAAGACCACCGGAAGACCTAGACGTAGGTGGGAGGAAAATATTAGGAAAGATTTAAGGGAAGTAGGATTTGCGAGGGATGATTGGATGGAGTTAGCACAGAATAGGGTTGAATGGTGGGCTCAGGTAAGAGTGGCAATGAACCTTCGGGTTCCATAAAATAGATTATATTTCTTTAGCGTGCTGAGGAATTGTCTATTGCCATTGAGTGAATAAGTAAGTAAGTAAGCAAAGAAAAAAAGATAAAATTCCAAATTCCACATTGAACTACATTAACATAAGAAATATCAAAAGGTATACCAGCAGGTAAATATAATTTTATCATGTTTTAATTACACAAATATTAAGAAATGTGTCAATAATGTAATTGATGTGTTTTAGCTTATCTCCAAAGTTGTACTGAAATATTAAGAAGAGTTTATTATAATATAATATATAATAAATAATAAATGTTTATCTTCTGAAAATTTCTAATTGTAATATTGACTTCAGCACCAACCTATTATGTAAATGTTACTACTTCTGTGTCAGCAACCAATCGTTTTTAGTTATTTCTTACTTGCTGGTGCTTGCAGGTAGATGTTCTTAACCTTACCACTTCCATTTTCAGTACTCATGAATTTTTAGTAAATTCTCACCATGAGTTGGTCAGTGTTTTCAAATCGTTTTTCCAAAGTGTGTAACTGACGAAGTGCAGTCTGTGCCCTCTGGTGGCAACCAACAGGACTATGTCGTTTACAAGAAGCCTCAACTGCAGGCAGGAGAATCTTGATCAAATCCAAGAGAGATGCCACAACCGAACTTGAAGAGATGTGACTCATCAGGATGTCTCTAGAGCTCTCTGTAAATAAACAATAAACGTGTGATCTTTCTCTTCTATAAATTTGCGAATTTCTCTTGCAGAGCAAAAAATCTACCTAACATTTGACCATGACTTAGCCATATTCTCTTCTATAAATTTGTAAATTTATCTTGCAGAGCAAAAAATCTACCTAGCGTTTGACCACGACTTAGCCACCATCTCATCTATAAATTTGTGAATTTCTCTTGCAGAGCAAAAAATCTACCTAATGTTCGACCACAACTTAGCCACCTTATTTCTGCATGGCAAATTATATCACCCTATTCACTTTTCTTTTAGAGTAGAAAAGTCTGTGATGGGTTAAGGCCCTACTTCAGATGAAGTTAATAAGTCTATTTTGTAAGAGTGTGCATAAGATCACAAAGATTAGCTGCCTTTGCCCCTGGGCCCTATTTCATAGAACTTGCTAATAATATTAGTTAATAATATTAAAACTCAATATTATTAAATATTAGTTATCAAAATCTTGTTTCATAGAGATATAGACACCACTCATAAAATTTCTTCACTAATATTATTAGTTCATTAGTCAGCTGATTATTTAGAGGTTATGTCTGGATTATTATTTCTGTTTCTTTTTTTCCTCCTTAGTCTTTTTGTCAATAGGCCTACTATTGTATTGTATTGTATTTTATTCATCCATTGATCAATACATATGATATAGGACACGTCATCATCCTCTCACACATACACGCATATACATAATATTAACATACATACAAATAATATGAAAGTACCTGAAAACGAAGAAATTTAGAAAAAATTATAGGGCATCATCAATAAATAATTTGTTGGTTATAGGTGATTTTATGAGTTTGAATAGATTTTTAATTAATTTTTAAAATTTGCTAAAAATTCATCTACCATATAATGACATCCTGTTTTTAAAATATACCTTCACAAATGTAACAATAACTACTTCTAAGAAATTAATAAATCTGTCTGGCACTTATTCAAGATAGCAGTAGGCTTATGTACTAAAATCTAAACTCAAATCCTAAAAACTGTTATGACCAAAAATTCCTTTGATAGCTTATGTAAGATTTTTTCTAAATTGATAATTAAATCAGAGTGATTAATTTTCCACAATTTTAAGATCACAAAATCTGAATTACATGGATTTGAAAATAAGTTATTAGCCCAAATACCCTTATAGAAAAATACCCATTTTATTATCAGTAAATTTTATTAGTTCTGCAGTCTACGAAACAGTTTACTAAAAATTTAGAGCCATGGACTCATAAATATTATTATTAGAAAATATTCATATAAAACAAAAGACTAATAATAATAACTAATACACGGTGTCCGGGACAAAATCTACCAATAAGAAAGTTTAATAACATGCGTAAAAATGCAGATATGAAAATGAAATTTGGACCAAATGAAAGAGGGACATTTTAAGTTTTATGTATGATTTTGGCAACATTTAAGTTTTATGTATGATGTTGGCAACATTTACTCATTGTTGGTGACATAGCTGTACCTTAATTAAAATGGCATTTACAGTGCAAGAAAAAGTTCAATGCTGTTACTGGCTTGCTGAATTCAAATATCCGAAGATAGTGCAGAGAAGATTAACACAACAATGGCCTGAGAAACAACCACCAGATAGACACACAATAACCGTTTGGCACAGAAAGCTTCTTGAGACCGGTTCTCTTATAGAGGAATCACCACGCAGAAAGAAAGTGACAGAAGTGCAAGTTGACACAATTCAGCAGGCTTTCCAACGCAGCCCATGTAAGTCTATTTGTCGTGCCAGGCAGCAGGGAACTTGCAATTCCAAAGTCAACTATCCACTATGTTCTGCATAAGAGGTTACGTCTTCGTGCATACAAGATTCAATTGGTGCAAAAATTGGGAAAAACCAAATACAAGGTGCCAATTAAGCTCCTCCCATACTCACTATCGGGACCCGCCCGGGAAGGAGGGGTTTAGGGCGGGCACTATTTTAAACAGTGGGAGACATCTATTAGGTAATGGTGGAACTAATAGCAGTGCAGAGACATCTGGCAGAAATACTAGAAACACAGAAAATTTTATTTTTTTATTTTACCCTTTTATCCCTTTTCTCCTCTTCTCCCTATTACCTCCCTTCTCTCCTTCACCCTACCTACCTATTTGGGACCTATTCCTATCCTAATAATTTTCGCACCTACGGAGATTCGATCCCGGGACCGCTAGCGTTATAGTCTATCGCTTTAACCACTACGCCATTAGTGATCGCAATAAAAATCGAGAATTCTTCTAGCCTATTTACTACAGAGATGTGTAATACATGACAAATAGTAATATATAATAATAATATAATATAATATAATAATAATATAATAATATAATATAATAATAATATAATTGTGAAATGTTATGTTGGTTCTGAAAAGAGCATTTTTGGTTCTAGAGAAGTTTTAAATGGGACAGATGTATATATTAAATATGTTATGAACGAAGTTGTCGTTTGGGTATCAAACCTTTTAAATCTAAAACTCTTCCCTGCCCAATATCATAGTACGTCCTCTCTCATATTTTGAATATTTGGTGCAAGGGGCACTCTCACATCATTGTAATCGTATTTTCAATATTTGGTACAAGGGGTAGGGAATGTCGAGTGAGTCAGGGTGGGGCTCAGGAAGGGTCGGGAACGGTCGGGTGGTCGCCGACCGTCAGCTGCTGTTGCCATAGCAACGAAATGGGCGGAGCCTAATTGGCACCTTATATTTGTTAGTTGTTAAATTTTCACTTGACAAGCAAACTTAGATTTACCTTTGGTAATCCGGACGGCCGTTTCGCACTATTTTAGTGCATCATCAGCGGTTTTCGAACTGCTACTGGTGGGTGCCTGTGTTGTACACCTAGGTGGTGTGGGTGTTGCGTTGGTCTTGAGGTGGGAGTGGGAGTATTTGGCGGTGTTTGAATGTCAGGTATCGTGTCAAAAAGTGTGTGTGATTTGAAGTGTAGTTGGTCATTCAGTATAGATGTGGGGTGATTTTTTGTGTGTTTATATATTTCTAGTTGTTCTATTGTGTTTAGTTTGCGACTTTTGTGGAGTGTGTGGAGAATTTCCATGTTCGTGTCTATGTTGGTGTAATTGTGGTTTGTGTCAAGTAGGTGTTCTGCATAATTTGATTTTCTGTTGTGGGGGTGTTTGAGTGCTTTTATGTGTTCTTGGAATCTTGTTCTAAAGGATCTGCCAGTTTGGCCTATATAGAAGTTGGGACAGTTATTGCATTTCAGTTTGTATACTCCAGTTTTGTTGTAGGTGTCCATTTGTGTGCTTTTCCTTGTTAGGTGTTTCTTTAGCGTGTTGTTCGTTTTGTAGGCTATGTTGTACTTGAGTTTTTTGAAGGTTGATGCTGTTTTGTGAGTTTTCTTACCGTAGTATGTTAGTGTGATGAACTTCGTTTTTGGTTCTTGGGTTTGTGTGTGTTCTTTTAGCTTGTGTTTAGTGTTTCTTAGTATTCTATCTACTGTGCTGGGGTTGTAACCATTTTCTTGGGCTATGTATTTGATGGTGTTTAGTTCATTTTTGAAATCTTCCATCTCCATTGGTATATTGAGTACGCGGTGAACCATGAAGTGGTAAGCTGCGTGTTTGTGTTGGGCAGGGTGGTTGGATGAGTCATGTATAGTTGTTACTGTGGTTGTGGGTTTCCTGTAAATTTTGAATTTGTGTTTATTGTCTGTTTTGGTGATTGTGACATCTAAGAAGTTGATGGCTTTGTCTTCTTCTGTTTCCAGTGTGAATTTCATACCGGATTACCAAAGGTAAATCTAAGTTTGCTTGTCAAGTGAAAATTTAACAACTAACTTTTGTTAAAGCAATCAAGAATGGACACTCAAACATACACTTATATTTGTCTTTAGCCCAAAAATTGAAACCAAACAAGTTGCCTGCACGATATGAGTTCTCTAGTAACATGCTGAGTAACATGCTGTCGAAGATAGAGGTTGAAAATTGATACCTGCAGAAAGTAGTGTATAGTGATGAGTCCACCTTTCTTGTCTCTGGGATCGTCAACAGGCATGGCAGCTGAATTTACCTAATTTGGGAAAATGTTTTGTCTGGTATTGTCTTTTTATATTATATTCCTTCATTACTGCAATCAGGTGAGTTAAACGGGCCAAAGAAAAAGTCTTGTCAGGTCGGATAAGGTCTGCAGGCCGTAATTTGGATAGCCCTGCTCTATGACAAAGCAAAACAAGTGTAACAATGGGAGATACAACAGATGAGAAAAATAATTTTCATCTTACTTTATTTCATGATTTTTTTCTCAAGCACAGTGTTGTGTATCACAAAACTCATACCGCAATAGTGTGTGTGAGCCAACAAGACGAACTTTTATGGCAACACTATATGCCGCACCATGTCATGTTTTTAAGATCACATAGCTATGATATGATACACTGTCTCAAAAAATCCAGAGAGTACATACCTAATTGCTTTGTGAGTGCAGTATGTCTCTGCCTATCTCTTACTCCTCGCTCTGCTGTGTCCACATTCACAGGTGATGATGGACGACGACGTAGTGAACTTTGTAACATCTGCTCCATGCCAAATGAGCCAGGAGTTGCATTTGTCAATGCCTGTGAGACATGCTGTTCAGATACCTGAGGACTTCGTTTAACCAAAGCCTACAAAAATAAAAAATAAAAATAAATAAACAAATAAATAAATAAATAAAAAAAAATATTCACTTTGTATCTGGCTAGAACCATTCAGATCGATTCACGAAAACATTAAAAATATTCTATATGTAGATGAATTTCATTAAATATTATTAGAACATAAAAAATTGAGAAATGCAAGATAGTTTATATCAGTAAAGAGAAACAGACCGTCTTATTCGTAGGATAATGGAAACGTAAGCTGCTTAAACCAATAACTATGAAACATAACATTCATACTGAAATGCATAAGTTATCGCTAGCTTTACTCAATGAAAGCAATACATATCATTTAATATGCTACAAAATTATTAGGGGGGGGGGGGAAGTAATAAATGGTAAATACAAAAAAAAAATGCAAACAAGTTTCCAACTTCACTAATTCTATTTTTAGTCACTCAGACTGCATACATTATATACATGAAAGCGTATACCTGGGCCGTCGTAAGTTTGCACTTGCCATTCTACAAGTTAGGTTGCCAGTATCAAAGATTGACAAATGAACTACTCGACTTCGTTCTGTACTGACAAGGTGGTGCCGATCGGCATTATTCGGCTGTATTCGGCCTTGAACATTCGAAACTATTTCTAATCCCTCAATTAATCATTTTTCTGTTCTTCCATTCGGTAATTTTCGATATTTATGTAATGTAATATTATTCCAAGCCCATAGTTTCCAAAAAAAAACCGTATCGTTCATTTACACAAAGATTCATCCTGCTATGTGTGGGACATCGTCCACCTTCACATGATAAATATTCACATTATTGGTTCGTGGTGTCGTAGCTCAGTGGTTATGATGCTGGATAGTTATCCAGAAAGTTGGGGTTCGATCCTAGGCAGGGTGCTATTTTTTTTTAATAATAATAATAATAATATTTTCAAGATGCAAATACAGTTTATGATTTTTATTTTTAAAATTAGCTGTCTTATATTTTATTGTATAATATAATTTGTATTGTATAAAACATTATCAGTAGTGAAACCTTAACCTCGGCCAATTTGAAGATCGCCTTTAGCGGCGAAACCTATTAAAACTCTTTTCAGGTAGAGGGACAAGATGCCCCATTTTTCGCACGATACTCCTTTACTTCCTCTGTCCGTGCCATAGGTACTATAGGTAGAGGAGGTGTCGTTTTCGATCCCGAAATTCCGACTTTAGTTTTTAGTTTTGAGGCTCCCGAATAAAAAAATATTATTTTGGAAACATGTCTGTGTGCGTATCTCAGTGTGTGAGAGTGTCAGTGTGTTTGTGTGTATGTCTGTGAATATCCTAGCTCGAGAAGAAAAATTGTATGAAAACAACATTTTTTTGGGCTCAGGTACGTTTCTTAGGAAATTAGAAATAAGGTAATAATTTTTTTAGAAAACCGGTAAAAGAAGCACTTTTAATCTTGAATGATATTAATTAAAAGGAGAAAATTAAGCTAGTGGGTGGTATGAAATTATAACATTCCAGAGTAACCAACTTTGATTGCTTCACATGGAAAAACTCTTTTTGTTAAAAATATTTACATATGATTATTAAATAGACTCAGTTTGATAAAAATGTTAAAATTAACTAAGCCTTTTTAAATGTGAAAGTTCTCAGAAATTGTAGAAAATCTGCAACAGGTTGTCTTTGCTTTTCAATATGCCTGGCTCCACAGGGCGTAATTCTTTATCATAAATCAAGCATATATTGTTATTATTTGACAAATTTTAATGATTGTCTAAAAAATAGTGTACGATACACATGAAAAAATTATTTTATTTTGCTCGTAGGTTTGCTGCATTCGCTCTTAAGGGCTCGTTTCGCAAACATAGCAAACTTGCAATTAAAAATCTCGTTTTAACATTTGGATCATTAATTATTTTGTTCTAAAATATTTGTTTTAATATATGGTACCTGTAATACATATGTTTTATAAACATATCTTAATTTAAAGAAGCATATGTTTTATAATTACCATTAAATATTTATGAAAGTTTCAAAGATCGATTATATTACATACTAGCTTGTGCCCGCGGCTTCGCCCGCGATAATTATTTCAAAAATTAAAAATTAAGAGCATAATAGTTAAATCATTATATTTATTAACACCTAAATCACGTGGACTACATACCACGATTAGATAGCGTCGCCTGGTAAAAGCGACCTCAGATTCGAGTTCCTTGGCCCAGAAAACCCCTGTACAGTGAGTTTCGTCCAAATCGAACAATGTTTGACCACATTTAGGCCTATATTGATTATCCCTCTTCCGTGTAGGTTGAAAATTTCATATGTCTTCGGGCCTTGATATTCTAAACAAATGAATCGTCCAGGATGGACTTACAAAACCAAGCGATCGCCCGCGATAATTATTTCAAGAATTAAAAATTAAGAGCATAATAGTTAAATCATTATTTTATTAACACCCAAATCACGTGAATTACATACCACGATTAGATATTGGTAAAAGCTATCTCAGATTCGAGTTCCTTGGCCCAGAAAATCCCTGTATAGTGAGTTTCGTCCAAATCGAACGATGTTTAACCATATTTAGGTCTATGTTGATTATCCCTCTTCCGTGTAGGTTGAAAATTTCATATGTCTACGGGCCTTGACATTCTAAACAAATGAATCGACCAGCGTGGGCTTACAACATTCAAGCAATCGCGATGCTTTTATTTCCACGGTATGACAAAAATAGCCAAAGCCAACTGCAATTGATTTGACATTGAAATGTATTACTGAAATCTGATGCTTCGACAGCGCTAAAATCACGTTTTCTGCGAGTTTTTCACTCATAACTCGCGAACGAAAGCTAAAATTAAAAATTCGGCTTCGAGGTGCATTCGCCCACCTTTCAGTCCATCTATCTTTAAATTTTCAGATCTTTGCGTTCAGTAGATTTCGATGGGCATCGTGGACAGACAGACAAACAGCATGTGCCCGAGGCTTCCCCCGCGATAATTATTTCAAATTATAATTATTAACACCTAAATCACGTGGAGTGCATTCCACGATTAGGTAGCGTCCCCTGGTAAAAGCGACCTCAGATTCGAGTTCCTTGGCCCAGAAAACCCCTGTATAGTGAGTTTCGTTCAAATCGAACAATCTTTGACCATATTTAGGGTTGATTATCCTTCTTCCGTGTAGGTTGAAAATGTCATATGTCTGTGGGCCTTGACACTCTAAACAAATGAATCGTCTGATACAAAATCAAGCGATCGCGTTGCTTTTATTTTCAAGGTAGGCTATGAGGTATGTTGACAAAAATAGCCAAAGCCATCTGTAAGTGATTTGATATTGAAATTTATTACTGAAACTGATGCTTCTAAAACGCAAAAAAATGCACGTTTTCTGCCAGTTTTTCACTCATAACTCACGAACGGAGGCGAAAATTAAAATTCCGGCTTCGAGGTGCACATTCCGACCCTTTAGTCCGCCTACTTATAAAATTTCAGATCTCTGCGTTGAGTAGATTTCGCTGGGCATCGCGGACAGACAGACGGAGGACAGACAGACAGACGGAGGACAGACACTTCCTTTTATTAATATAGAATACAATTGTCAGAGGTTTTAGGTAATTGTTTTTCAAATGAAACTGCAATAGCAATCATGCATTTTTCTCCAAAACATAATTACTTTTATTTTTTAATAAATGATGTGAAGCCTGGGATTACTTGCAATAATAAAACGCTATCGGGATACTATTGGTTTATACTTCGGTAAAACTCAAACTTAACACTAAAACAGTAACTTCGGGGTAGGTGGTAAAAGTAAAATTAACAAAGTTTTGCCCAGGGTGGATCTGCCCTGATAAAAAGTATAAGGCAGGTAATTTTAAAAATTAAAAATTAAACACTGCATTTAAATCTTAAAAATATAGTGAATGAAAAAAAAAAAATTACAGCATATCGAGGGATTTGAACCTAGGACCTCCTGTTCCACAATCTAGCATCATAACCATTACACCACTTATAACTTTGTCAAAGAACGAGAATATTATGGATGTAAAGCATTATGCTTTCTCCGATACCATAAGCCTTTGTATATGAACAATACGATTTTTGATTAATAGTGTATTTGTGTTTGTATTTGTATAAATACTATTAATACTGAGACGTAATACATTAATTACGGAAAAATGAGAGAGAATCCCCTAATACAAGCATGCAATGGTCGAAGCCGAATGGCTTCTGTCTGTCAGTGAATAGAATTGCAGTGCAGCCAACGTAAATAGGCATATAGTTGAAACTGGAAAGTGCAAAGTTACAGCGGCCCAGGTATAGAGATTTTTTTCTCTCTTTAATTTCACACAAACACAGTCTTCCTGCTGAAGCACTATCTAAAGTGTAACATTTATCAAGAGGGATTCTTTCAAAACATATTACCTACACTGTAAATCTAATAACCTGAGGACATTTTTCTTTGACTGAGGTCCAATTCTAGGTATTAGTGTTGGATTGTTTAGTAAGAAAATGACTAAACAATAAATCCATAAAACTGACTCTCTGCAAAATATTAACAAATCATGTGACCCGAGTGCATCAATCTTGTATAGCTTGCAGACGTTCTGATCACTGCATCAAAGCAGCTAGAGGACAATGGAAATTACCATTGATCTCATGGGTATTTTTCTCATATTCTCTTTTCATGGAATCAAAGAAATTACTCCACGTTTTCATTTATTGTTTAATTTTATGCAGACAGTGATTGAAATATTGGTTTTGACATTCTTAGACTGCCGTTGCACTCCAGTTTCTGCATAAAGATATTCAACATTTGTAAGTTCAATAGATCCTGAATTTCTGCTATTATGTTTTCAAGAATTTTCATTAGATTATCATCAATATTTTTATTATCACTAGCCTCATCAGGAACTGGAGAATTGTAAGTGAGTCTTCATTATCAAAATTGCTTCAGTAATGTTTACAGATAAACTTCCAGCGAGGACAAAACATTCTGTTTCAGCTCTAGACTGAAGTAAGACTAAATGTTTGAGTCATTAAAATTAAAGGGGTACTGAACGAAATTTTTTACTTTATCTTAAAATAAAATACGATTCTCGCTAAGTGCAGAGTCGAAAACCGTTTCTTTTTATGTTCACTCATTCTCATTCTGTGAGCAATTTAAATTATACTGTTGCAAGGCTGTGACGTCACGCGGCTAACGCGCCACGCCGTCAGCAGTTTTAGTTTGGCTTGCTCCGGTAATGTGTGAAAGGTGCCGGTCTTGTATTCCCTAGTAATGTTTATCGTGTAGTGTAAGTGAAGATGCCTGAGTGCAGTGCTTACGGTTGTTCAAATGATTCTGGTGTCCATAGAAATGTTGGTTACTATGCATTCCCTTATAAAAACAAGAACAGGCGTTTGTACAACAAATAGGTTTCTTGCATGAAGCTCAAAAATTTTGTTCCAACAAAACATTCTAGAGTATGTGGAAAGCATTTTAAAGGAGATTTTTAATGAATCGGATATTTTAAAAATCAGAATATTGAAGGATGAAAAATTCAGGTGCCCTAGACCAAAAGACAATGTGGTACCTTCAAAGTTCTTAATAGGAAGTAAAGAAATTCCTTCTCCCAAGAAAAGGAAGTCTAATTACTTTAAAAAAAGGGAAGTGTAGGAATTAATTGATAATTCAATTTAAAAAGAGGGAAGTGTAGGAATTAATTGATAATTCAATAACTGATTCTAAACAAGAAAGAGAAGCTACACAAGTTTATGAACGTATGCATGTAGAATTGAAGACTGACGCAGAAATGCAGTGTGAGATAGACACAGAAATTTATAGAGCTGCAAATTCTGTCTATATGAACTACATTGATGAACATGACACCTCGGATGAAAAGGATGAAGATTACATCCCCGATGAAATCACTAGTGAAGGAGAAGAAGATGGCATAGAAAATATTAACTTCTTTTGTGTTTGTGTAAGTGTCCTTCTTACAATATTCAGTATATGTCATACATGTGGCGCTCCAGTTGATGAACGTAAAGTTGAAACGAGAGGATGATGTCACGAATAAAAACTCATTGTGTGAATGAGCATACATACGAGTGGTCTTCTGGAAGCATAGGTGGAAGTTTAAAAAGTAATGTGTTCATAGCCTAAGGAATGTACCTATGTGGATTAACATTTAATTATGTATCAGCTTTCTCAAATTCTATTAAGCTATTATTTTTTTCTGAATCATACTTCTATAGGCTAGTAAAGAAATTTGTATTTCCTTCCGTACACAAAACGTGGTTGAAAGAAAAAGAAGCTAACTATGTAGATGCTATGAGTGATTTAAATTTATGTTTATGTGGAGATGGACAATATGACTCCCCTGGTTTCTCTGCCAAGTATTTGACGTATTCCATTATGAATTTAGCAATAATAAAATACTAGATTTTGTAATTGTACAAAGAGGAGCTGTAGCTGGTGACATTGAAAGAGCAGCTTGTGAAAAAATAATAAGCACAATGAATGAGAAACTCCCTATTAAATTGTTCCTAATGAACAGACACACAGGCATTAGAGCTTTAATGAAAAACAAATTTTCACACATACACCATGAATTTGATGTTTGGCACCTTGCTAAATCTCTAATGAAAAAGATTAACAATTTTCTGAAATCCTGCGTCATTCATGAATGGAAACAATCAATTTATAATGATTTACGGTGGGCATCGTCTACGTGTGAGAATGACAGTATACTGCCAAAGGAGATGTTTACCTCAATTCTCAATCACATTGTTAACATTCATAGTTGGGAAGGTAATGAGAAATACCATTCATGTGCTCATGATGTGCTAAGTGCTGATAAAATTAAAAATACTAAATGGCTTAGTAAGCATTCGAAAGACTACCATGACCTATATAATATCATTATGAATACCAGATTTTTAAATGATATTATGCATCTCAAACATTCTTGTCACACATAGCGAACGTCTTAAATATGTGCCAAAAAGAACCCATTTTTCATTTGAAGGCATGTATTTATGGTCAATGATAGCAGCTCTTGACCACAACTTCCATCAAGGAAGTGGAATTTTCTAAATCATGTGGAGATTGGGTTTATAAGAGAAAGTACGACAAGAAAACATTTGAGTGGAAGCTTAATATTGTAAAGAAAACTGTCAATGATGTTAATGAACACACATCTCTAACAATGGATACTCAACAATAAAGAGTGCAACAATAAAACTAATATTATGTTGTGTTGGGGCTGTTCCGTGTGCAATGCTCCCTGTCCGACCCGAGCTAGCCAGGTGACGTCACGAGCGCTGCTATAGAGCGCTACAACTTGGAAACGGTAAGTTGAATCGAGTTTTTATTTTCGCCATAGTAATACACAACCAGAGGTCTTACTCATTTGTAAATAAAATACATATGTAATTTTTTAGTTCAGTTCCCCTTTAACAAGGAAAACCAGAAAACATATTAATTAGTCCGAATGGCCTATGAATATGACGGTATAAATAACCCCAATTCTTATGACTATAGGGCTTCTTATAATTTCTGAATAAATTTAAATGGAATCATTAACCTTTATAGAGTAGGCCTACTAATGCATAATTTACAATTTATATTCTCACCCAAATAAGTCATAATCAACAATTATATACACTCTTACATCCAGGTATGATGTAATTTTCATGCACGAATTTTCTGTAACTAAGATTTAGTGGGAGAGAAATAAAAAGCAATGATATTGTTATCTTAAAATAACAATAAAAAATGATATTGTTATTAAACTATATTCATTCTAGAGTGATGAAGTATGCTGAATGTGAATTGCTGAACATGAATTTTTAACAAATCCAAGTATATTATCTCCTAAGACATTATTAGTTGCTGTTTTGCATCCTATACATACAATGGTGCCCATCCCCCCCAAAGACTATGGCGAAACACCCCCCCCCCCCCAAAAAAAAAAGAATCGCTCTTCGCCCAATGTTTATTCAGAGCTCAATTTCAACTTTTTTCTTAACACAGGTGGAAAGTTGGCAAAGCTTAATACTACTGTAGCTGTTCTGATACCAGTAAGGCCTACATATTAAAAATTTAAACAAGCATTTAGAAAGTTAAAATTGATCACATAATCATAATAAATATATAAGTTAGAAAATAAAAATAAAATATATTCGGCAAAATATATATAGGCCTATTTTATTATTATCTAATTCAATGAATCCTATTGGAGCTGTCTAAATAGACTAAGTTAGTGTAGTAATGCTATATACATAGTGCAATAACTGTTTATTGTTCCTTTTATACATTTCAGAAAATTATCCTTTGATAGGCCACATTCTATGATACTTTTTATGATCCAGCACATTTTATTAATAAACATCAAGATAACTAGCTTAAAAGGCCCGGCGTCGCCCGGGTTTTGTATTTTGTAATATGAATTTGACTTATGGAGGGTTTTCGATGTTGAAACTCTAGGTCCTTATATAATATGTATGTAGAATTCGAAGTGAGGAAGAATGACATATGACATACGACATATGGCTCATAGAGGATGTCGAATGTTGCTTTCCATTGCTTCTACACACCATGCCTGGGAGAAGTGCAAATAAGAAGAAAAAGAAATTCCGGTTACATAAAATTGTATTGTGTTGACAGAAAATTGTATTTCTCACTCTCATATTACCATACAACCGTTTCGGGCTGAAGTAAAAAATAAATTCAGTATCACTTTCATACTTTCCTTCCCCAAAACCTGGGACATAATATACTGCTCGCGTAGGACTGAAAATGTTTCATCCCATTTTATCTTCTTTTAGATGCTTAGGGCGCCTGATAAACATCCCTAGGCTTATTTCTCAACTAATACAAAGCCTACAGCTATGAGTGACGTACCAGTGGATAGGATCTGTTACAGACTTCCAATATAGCATACTCATTGGCACACACATAAGTTGTCCCTGCAATACGACCGCTTATTCTACATCAAAATGTGAAGTGAGAAAATTATATTTTCCATGTCGAGGGTAGAGAAAGTTATGTGACTGCTTTATTTTCGTTGATTTTATTCTTCTAGAATTATTTTCACAAATCTATTACATCGATAGTGTCAGAATTTGTTAAAGCCCAGTATTATAATATAGTTTCCAAAGCCCTATGTGAACATCGTAAACAATACTTTCGTTATGTAAACAATTGATAGCAGAACTCTCTAACTGTGCCTCATTTCATATTTCCGAATTTTCCTCTGGATTTTCCAAAAATTTTCTTTCATACAAACCTTATCCTGACAATTACGAACACAACAAAAAAAAGAATCAACCAAATCGGTCGAGCCGTTCTCAAGTGATGCTCCGTCATACATTTTGGAAATTCATTTTTATTAATATAGATTACAGGAAGTTAGTAACAGTGAAGTTTTTCTAATATAGTAATATAAGAATTGAGTCAATTTTTGTGACACTTACTTCACTTGAGTTCTCTATTTGGAGACTAGTTTCGGGAAATTTTTTCTCCCATATTCATTCCATTTTGACTGCTGCTTGTTGCTGTTGCTACTTGACTGCCCTCTGGATTTCTTAAGATGAATTTGTTGATCAATTCATTGGAGGTGGGGATTTCAAAATTCATAGCTTTGTCTTGATGTTTGAGGATGAAGATTTTTTCCCCAATTGATTAATTCCGTATGTCCTCTTGCAGATTTTAACAATTTTGCTTCTGGTTCAATGTCATGGTTTTAGGTAGATTTCGAAGAAAAATCTACCTATTGTAATAGATACCATGTCATGATTTTCGAAAAATTATTTCATATCTTTACGTTTCATGCCTCCCTAAGTACGAAACCACCGCCTGTTCAAAAAAAAATAAAATTTTGTGATACAGTAAAACCTCGTTAACAAGAACTCGCTTACGACGAACACTCTGTTAACAAGAACAAAGATTTGGTCCCGGCAAAGATGTATTGTTTCTTATGAAAGTTTTGTCGGTTAACACGAATTTCGGTTACCGCGAACTGCGAACTGTTTTTCTGTACCTTGAATATTGAAATGTCATTTAACACAAACTTCCGAAGCTTTTCAAATTGTTATTTCCTGTTCTTCCTTCGCTAGGCATGCAAGAAATGAAGTTAAACGTAAACCTTTATTAAATTCCCGGTTACTTATGTGAATGGCTAAGAGTAATTGGATTAACATCAACGCTGGCTGGTGCAATCGCTCAACAATCGGGAGTTATTGTTATTGTTATCCTGTGCCAGTACTGCTGGTCTACAGGATTGCTAAATAAATAAATAAAGCAACGTGCCGCCAACAATCGGGTTATAACGTTTCTTATTTTATTTTTCTGTTCATTCTAACATGACCAGTACAATTTCATCATACGTTGCATTAAAACTTGTAACCCACCCGCCAGGAAGTGTTTGCCACCGTACCCACTTGAGAACATTTTGCTGCAACATCCGAATCATCTGCTGGGTTTACTGAAGCTGTGAATACAGTTGACCTTGAATTTTCCAGGCACTTTCGTTCCCATCAGGGACAGCGCAACTTGCTTGAATTTTTCAACAAGAAATGATCGTTTTTAAAAGGTAGGCCTAATTACATAGCCTACTTTTGTATGTAACAGTATTTTCTATGATAGTGTATACCGTAATTGATTCATTAAAAAAAAAAAAATTAGTCCCCGGTTAGCACAAATCATTTTAAACGAACCCCTCATTTTTCGGTCCCCTGGAATTCGTGTTAACGAGGTTTTACTTTATATATATATATAGATATCTATCTATCTTTACACGATAGCGGACGTAATTTTGAGGATATTTGAACCAAATTTTATTATGTTATTTATAGGCCCAATAGGTCGGACAAGTTCGTTAATGAGCAAAATTGGCCCAAAGGGTGGTCGGGGAAGGGGGTGGAAATTTTGAAAAATGTATACCTCGGCCACTATGAAGTATAGAGGGTAACTTTGTTTGGATAAATTAGAGTACTCCCTATGGAGTTCACAGTGACACCAACGATTCGGGGGTACGAGTGAGGGTGGGGGTGGGGGGACGGAAATTCAAAATTTTTGAAACCACATCTTGTGGGGTATCGTTGAAAAGCTCTTGATGAGTACTCTACAAATCAACAACTAGTTCCTCGATAGCTCTCATATAACGCGAGATTTGAATGTTTGAAAATAATAACACTTAAGAATAGACCTCAGCCTGAAGGCCTGCCGAAAGGAATGTGTGAGGACTGACTAAGGATAAAATTACCAATGTAATAGAGTGTGAAATATTAAAAATAATAGTTACACGCTTTTAGAACATGGCAAAATCAAAAATAAATAATAATATATATCAATTTAAAACATAATAAACAACTCTCTTTTTATAAAAAAGATTTCAGATCTATTAATATTTCATATGGTGCATTGTACACTTTGATATTGCTGTGATAAGATAATTCTCAGTAAAAAGGAGTTTAATATGAAAGTTACGGCTCAATGAAAAAAGTGTTGTCCCTCAAAGAATATTGGGACAACTGTTCACTTATGTTGATACCTTGAGTTTGATAGAGTTATCACAGTCATGGCTCTCTCTTTAAGAATTATTATCATATCATTAATTTTGTCTTGTTTAGCGGCTTTGCTAATTTTATTCATTGCTGATCTTGCGTACGGCCTCCCAGAATATTATGTCCTTTTCTTGTTGTCAATTCAGTTCTTATTATTGCGGGTTTTTTCCATGCCAAGGCTAAAAAAGAAGAGTGTTGCGCAGTGATGATAAATTAAACCAAAAGCACTTCGAAATCTACCTCAGCCTATAGGCCAGCCTAAAGGGGTTTTTTATAAAAAAAATGGGCTGCAACTGCCGATTTATCTATTTCGTGGTTCTTTATGTTCCTGAAGTGCTCTTTTGTCCTGATTTTTAAGTATTTTTTTGTCTTTCCGATATAAACCTGGTTGCAATCCTTGCACTCTATTTGATATATTCCTGATTTGTTGTTATTAGATATTCTGTCTTTTAGTGAGGATTTTAGTAAGTTTCTAACACTACGTTTGTTTTGTGGTGCCAAAATTATGTTTTGTTCTTTGAGAATTTTCTTGAAACTGTTGTTAGCCAAAGGGTGGTAAGTGAATTTTTTGAATTTTCTATCTTCTTCTTTACTGGTCAAAGTGCCAACATCTTTAACATCTTTCTGTCTTTTATGTTTGCCAATCTTTCTGTCTACCAGATCTTTGGTGAATCCATTGAATCAGTCTACCAGATCTTTGGTGAATCCATTGCAATGAGCTGTATTCACAATATACTTATATTCAATATACAATAAAGAACAAAACATAATTCAGCTGTATCTAGTTTACTTTTTGAGGTATCACGGTTTTTATGAGGAAATGCGACTGCCTTTTTATAGTTTCAATTTTTAAGTTATGCCCATAACAACATTTCTGTAAGTGTTAGACAAATTCTGACACCAGATTTGAACTTAGCAGTCATTTTTGCATTGGAATGATCATGTGTTATGGTTCTGCTAACATTCACAGGCATGGTACAAGCAAAAATGTAACAGTCTACATAAATAACCTACTACTGTCCCGACTATATTCTTCTTAAAACATGATATTTTCAAAGAAGTGTATCTCCGAATCTATAATAGACAGGAAGCTAAAAATTCAGATCTTTGTTTCTCATGCATATGGGAACCACACTACAAATTTGAGACCAGAGACATTTGACTTTTTTCCTGGATGAATTGAGGTGGAATGACCATACGGTACAGAGACTGAGTGTGACATAAATGACCAGATTATCATTCTGTATTCTCTTATTGTAGTGTGATCTTGTATAACTTAATATTATTATTGTAAGACAAACTTACTCTACTGTCACAAAAATAATTTAAGTTATTGAAGCTTATTGTAGGGAAAAAATGTTATAAAAAATAAAGTATAATAAAGAATAATCATAAAAAAGATAAAGCATAATTATAAAATTAATGCATACTATGGGTTGCTCTGCATATCAGACTTCTGCTAACAAGTCTGTACCATGACAAAAATCTGGAAATAAGATTTATTAACAAGATATATGCCTGATGCACCATTCTTCAGTTTTGTCATGGTTTTGTCAGTCGTTTTTCAACTGGGGTAAGTAATGCTGGAGTATTGTAAGGAAGCCTGAGGACCACTGCTACAAAACTCTTGGACTAAATTTACTCTTGATTTAATTTGGTCTATTTCTTTCTTGATTCCTTACAACTCCTTGCAGCAAAACAGATATGCAACTTAATTTGACAGTATTACCACTATAATTAATTTCAATACAAAGATTGTGTAACATTTTAAAGATTTACTGGACTAACCTGACATGTACCGTCATCTTTAGCTCCACAATCACAGAAGAAGTTGCCGTACTTGGCATAAGTAATATCATGGCCTCGGTGACATACACGTGCGCATACTGTGCACACTCCAACACCATCTACCATCTTGCATGTGTGGCAGTGGTACCAGTGTTGGTTCATGAATTCCCGTTGTGTTATAGTAAAGGTGCACAATTTGTTGCACAGGCTATCCTCATCCTGAAACAGAAATAGAATAGAACATTTACTACATATTTTCATACACAATTATGTGCATCGATCTTACACAGCTCAGATACTGGTACAGGTATAGTATTACCCTTTCCAGATCCTCATGCTAACCCCAGGTTCTATGCATGACTGGGGAATATGAATGTCTTATCACAAATTTACTATCAGGGTCATTCCATATCAAATCAACCAATAAAAATATAATTTTTAACCTTGAGGTTTTCAAAATGGCTCATATTCAGTGATTGTGTTCTGTTCATCACTATGACCAAAAGTACAAAGTTTTAAATTTTTTCGACCTTTCGTTTTGGAGTTATACGTTTTTGAAAAATTTCATAATGACAGTTTTTAGGAACGTTTTGATATATTAAAAAGCATGTAACTCAAAAACGGTTGGTCCTAGAAAGCTCAAGTTTGTACCATTCTTTTTAGAATTACAAGGGCTTTAATTTGACATGTAACTTCACTGTATCACTTCACTGTATATTTCTTCCAAAAACTCAAAAAGTTTTTTTTATCAAAAACTTAAAATCGGGATTCTTAATTTTCATGAAAAAAAAATATTTTATTCTAAACCTCTTTAGTAAGTTGTGTACAAATTTTCATGATGGCATTTTTCTGGTTTCATACTAAAATTAATTTTTATATGAATTGAGGCATATAGAAATTCTGGTAAATTCATTCATTGTTATTCTATTAAAAATTAATCATACTGTTGTAATTAAACTTACTCTAATACTAATTTACTTTTTTACATTTGGGCCTGTACCCTAAAAGTTTGTTTGAAAAAAGTTAGGTCTATATAATAGGATGATGATGGTCCATATGGTAAAATAACAACTGGAACTAACAAGAGTTACTGAATCAGTGACATGTTTCTTTCCTTCTGTTGAAACTTGCAACCCCTCAGTCAGCAGTTCTTTCTCACTACAGTCATTGTGTCATTTTTATAAATGCCTTTTAGCCTACCGTATTTAATTATTTTATGATATGAAACGTTAATTATAACTGTTCAATTAAGAATAAAACTGGCAAAATAACTTTATATATGGGCCTGTAGATTTTTTTACCTAAACGTTGGTCTTGTGCAAGAATGGAATGTGAATTTGGTATTAGTAACTATATGGCAAGGAAAGCAAAAGAACTTCTTGAAGAAAAGGGGATACTATCGACTCCTGACCCAAAACCTGGAAAAACTCGACCTCCCGAAACAGCTGTTTTGGTAAAGGAATTTTATGATAATGATGAAGTGAGTAGGCAAATGTCTGGGGAAAAAGATTATGTCTCCATGGGTAAGGACATCGAAGGAAAGCCAATCCATTTCAAAAAAGATTGATTTTTGGAAATTTGCGTGAAATTTACAAACTTTTCAAATCAAATTTCCCTGATTTAAAAATTGGCTTTTCGAAGTTTGCAGAACTGAGGCCCAAGAATTGCATTATTGCTGGTGCCACTGGCACTCAATCTGTGTGTGTGTGTGCACTGCACACCAGAATATGAAGCTCATGTTTTCAGGAGGAAGATTAAATAAACTAACACTGCCTGGATCTGACAGTCCTCTAACAAGTTACAAGGAATGTATGGCTAAAGTTATGTGCAATCCACCATTACAGGCATGCTTCCTAAATGAATGTGACTATTGTCCCACAATTGAGGACTTTAAGGAAGCTTTAACCGAGTGTTTCAAGGAGGAAATGATTGACATTACTTATAAACAGTGGATTACTGTAGACAGGTGTAATTTCGAAACATTTAAAAAAACCAGTTGATGAGTTCGTCCAAGAATTTTGCAGTCAATTGAGTAATCTTAAAAAACATGATTTTATTGCAAAACAACAATCATTTTTCTTCTCTGAAACAAAATCCTCATTGGAAGAAAATGAAGCTGTAGTAACTTGTGATTTTGCCGAAAATTATTCATTTGTTCTACAAGATGAGGCTCAAGGGTTTCATTGGAACAATTCTTTGGCTACTGTGCACTCTTTTGTAATATATTTCAAGGAAAGAAATCAAGAAACAGGAAAACAAGAGCTAGTTAACTGGAGCTTTGTATTTATATCAGATTGCCTAGCACACAATACTGTTCTTGTTCATGCTTTCCAGAAAAAATGAATGCTATATCTAAGAAATTATCTACCAAACTTGAAAAAGCTATACTATTTTTCAGACGGTTCAGCTGCGCAATACAAAAATCGTAAGAATTTTCTGAACCTCTGCTATCACAAAGAGGACTTTGATGGACTTGAAGCTGAGTGGCATTTTTATGCTACATCACATGGAAAGGGAGTTTGTGATGGAGTAGGGGGTACAGTCAAAAGGCTTGCCGCCAAAGCCAGCCTCCAAAATCCATTAGAAAATCAAATTTTAACACCTTTTCAGCTTTTTCAGTGGGGTGTGCAACATTTACCATCCATCACATTTTTCTACACAACCAATGAAGAGTATTCTGATGAAGAAAAAGTTCTGAAATCAAGGTTTGAAGAAGCTGTGGCAATCTCGGGGACCCAGAAATTTCATGCCTTCATTCCTCTAGACCTAAATAGGGTAAAAACCAAAGTATACTCATTTTCTGATGATTCAGAAACACATAGAGTACAGATCAGCCCTGGTGATGAAGACATTCCATTTGAAGATGTTGTGGGTTTTGTTGCTTGTGCTTATGATAAAGAGTGGTGGTTGGTGCATGTTGACTCAAAAGATGATGTTGAAAAGAAAGTTCATGTTTCCTTTCTTCATCCAAAAGGTCCATCACCATCATTCACATATCCTAGGAGAACAGATACCCAAGCAGTGCCAATGAACTATGTTTTGTGCAAACTAAATCCAACCACAGCGACAGGTAGAACCTACCAAGTTCCAGCGGAGGAGATGGTCAAAGCGACACAAGTTTTGGCAAAGAAGAAAAACCACCTCTACTGATTTAGAGTGTAATGAAAATTGTTCCATGATTTAAAGTAAGTTTAACTGTCTTTTAATAAAATAGATAAGATATCAATTTTCAACAGGAGGAAAGAAACATGTCACTGATTCAGTAAGGCCTGTTAGTTCCAGTTGTTATTTTACCATATGGACCATCATCATCCTATTATATAGACCTAACTTTTTTCAAACAAACTTTTAGGGTACAGGCCCTAATGTAAAAAAGTAAATTACTATTAGAGTAAGTTTAATTACAACAGTATGATTAATTTTTAATAGAATAACAATGAATGAATTTACCAGAATTTCTATATGCCTCAATTCATATAAAAATTAATTTTAGTATGAAACCAGAAAAATGCCATCATGAAAATTTGTACACAACTTACTAAAGAGGTTTAGAATAAAATATATTTTTTTCATAAAAATTAAGAATCCCGATTTTAAGTTTTTGATAAAAAAAACTTTTTTTGAGTTTTTGGAAGAAATATACAGTGATGTGATACAGTGAAGTTACATGTCAAATTAAAGCCCTTGTAATTCTAAAAAGAATGGTACAAACTTGAGCTTTCTAGGACCAACCGTTTTTGAGTTACATGCTTTTTAATATATCAAAACGTTCCTAAAAACTGTCATTATGTAATTTTTCAAAAATTTTTATCTCAAAAACTATAAGTCCAAAAAAGATAAAAATCTAAATTTTGTACCTACTCAGCTAATACTACCTCATATTAAAAAATCCTAACAATCTGATGACGTGATGTTTGGAACATTGGTTGATTTGGTGTGGAATGACCCATCAATTTAATCCTACTTTCTCTCAAACTCTTCCTAAAATACTCTGCCATTTTCATTGTCTTGAATTCCCCCCTGTATTTTTATATTTTAATGGCTTTAAACTCGCCTTGTAAATTATTCCACTTTGCTCCCAAATTTCTTCCCTCCATTTCTCTTCACGTTCTGTTAAGCTGCGTATACATTTGCGCTCCTCTCGCGTTCCGCTCTGTCCGCGTGTCGACACGCGTATCGACACGCGAACAGTTCGTTGAAATTATCCATAGGAAAGCGACGAACATACCGCGAACCACCAGCAGTGATTTTTCACCCACCACGCATATACTAGCAATCATGTCTTCATATCATATCAAATCATATCACAGCCCATCAACATGACAATTACCCTAATATAGTAATAGGGCCCACAACATCTTTATATTAAAATTTAACTCAATAATAATAATGAAATTAATAACAATAATAATAATAATGATATTACTATTGTTATTATTGTTGATATTATTATTATTATTACTATTATTATTATTATTATTATTATTATTATTATTATTATTATTATTATTATTATTATTATTATTATTATTATTATTATTATTATTATTATTATTATTATTATTATTATTATTATTATTATTATTATTATTATTATTACATATCTCAAAAGTATTGACTGGGAGACCCGAAGAGAAAAGACCACGCAGAAGGCCTAGACAGAAGTGGGAGGACAATCTTAAAATGGATTTAAGGGAAGAAGGGTTAGCACAGAATAGGGTTGAATGGCGGACTCAGGCAAGCGGGGCAATGAACCATCGGGTTCCATAAGATAGATAATATTCCATTAGCTTGCTGAGGAATTGTCTATTGTCATTGAGTGAGTGAGTAAGTAAGTAAGCAAATAAGTAAGAAAGATTATTATTATCAGGGCCCGGATTCTAATGACATATCTTTTTATTGATGCTGCATAGGCATTGCCAACTTGTAGATAAATGCTAATCATGGACTCTAGATTATAGAAATACATTTTTATTAGGTCATTTTTTGTCATTTTATGCAATTTTATATTTTTATGGCATTTATTTCAATTTTAAGTCATTATTTTGTCATTTTCGTGTCATTTGCTTCCTTATTTAGTCATTTTCATGCATTTACATTTAGTGTATTCACTTTTTTCGTCGCTAGCGATTCTCTCTTTGAAGTATTGTTTGTTTAATGCAAGAAGGAAAAGTGTTGTCATGTCTCAGTCGGAAATGAGAATCAAAGAACGCCAAAATTTTGTATTATATTACTAATGTTTTGACTTGGCTCTGCTTGGATTTGAGAGTAAACACTACTGTTTACCCTCAATAAACAGTAATATAATCCGGCAGACCGCAAAAGGAAATGTCGAAGTTTGACTGGCCAGTAAAACTGCCTGAGTGCCACTATAAATTTCCGTGAGAAAAGAACATTCACACCATTATAGTTATTTACAGTTTTTACAATTATGTAAACATTAGTCTAAAACTTTGTGTGTACAATAATAATTTTTTATAAATAAAATATCAGTTTTAGGTCATTTTTTTTATAATTATTAAATCATTTTCTTTAAAATTTAGGGTCATTTTATAGGTCATTTTTAAAACAATATTAGGTCATCAGAATCCGGGCCCTGATTATTATTATTATTGAACCTTGTGATTAACAAATGTATGCTTGAGCGGAGCGCAGGAGGAAAATGACACGCGTGTCGACACACGGACAGAGCGCAACACGTCCCAATATGAAAACGGAAATCCTTTGTGTTCGCCGAAAAAACCGACAGGAGACGGATCGCGGCGAACTGTCTGCGTGTCGACACGCGTGTCGTCACACGAACACCTCAAATGCCGTCCCAATCTGCGCTCTGTACGCGTGTCGACACGCGTACAGAGCGCAAATGTATACGCACCCTTAGATAGGGTGGTATTCCTTCCTCTATACGGCAGACCACAAAACCCTCCTTGCTCCTTCTATAAACATTTTAGGAATATCACCCCAGTTCTCTACCAGGTGTATCCTCCATTTCAAGTTTATCACAGACCACATATTTTTCCCCTTTCCCTTTCTCAATTAATTACCTTGTATTCTCTGTGAGCTTTTATTTACCAAGATCTACCAGGGCCCTATTTCATAAAACTTCACAGGTGTAACAAATACCACAATTATGTCATGTACATAATTATGTGTATAATTATGTACATAATTATGTCAATTATGTACACTGTACACTGTAGATGGCTCTCACATACGCATGCGATAATCGATATCAACATCGAAAGTGGTACCAAAGCCAATGATTATTACTATAAAAAATAATTGAATTATATTTCTCTTCGAATACAAAGTCACTGAAATTGAAAGTCAGGTTAATCCGTTGCTGACAAACCCTGTTCATTATTAACAAGACAATTTAGTTTTATTAACAAGGCGTTTATTATTTATTAATTTAAGTTTATTAAATCACAAAAAACAGTTTGCCAAGTTATGCCACATATTTACATAATCTACTGACTTGGCCTACATATGAAAGATTGTCACTTCTGTAATGACAATTCTACATTTTTTTGTAAATTTTTAAACATGTCAAGAAAAATTAATATTTTATAAATGGTAAGTATCCATATTTGTCAGACTTATACCTGTAAATTCAAAAGTTTTGAGAAACAACAATATGTAAAATTGTCATACAAATCTACAAAATTGTCATGACATTTATGTCAAGTTGTCAGCTTTTATGAAAAACACAACTGTCAAAATGTAACCCTGTAAAACAATTTACTGATACCTGTCACCTGTAAAATTGTAACTTTTATGAAATAGGGCCCAGATCTATTGATGTTTTATGTCCTCCTTATTCTTACTTCCCTCCAAAAACAAGGTCTGTTACCTTCCGCTTGTTGCCAAGTATCCCCCATTCCAATATCTCCCAGCATTACTTTAATTCTTGCCACCCAATTATCATGCTTCCTACTTTTCTTTAGATACTTCATACATTCTTTTACTGTAATATTCTCACCCAAGTTTATGTTTCGGTACCAATATTTCAAAATTTGTTCTACACTCATTCCTTATTCCCTATTCTTCCTAACTCTGTAAAGCTGCTCCCTTTGGTGATCCTTTTGGTAAACCTAGCACTTCTTTACAAAACAATTTATATACAAGGTTGACTTTTAATAAGTCCTTTGACACACCTCACATAACATTTTTTTTATTCCAGCCACATAACTGATATATTTGGGATTTTATACATAAATATTCTAACAGCTCTCATGGCTGTTTTGCCCACTGCTACTGTTTTCTCCATGTGATTCCCATCCCTCGTTAGCAAATATTCTCATCCCCAAATAATCAAATTCCTTCACTACATTCAAAAGATTTCCATTCATATACCTCTACTGCTTCTTCAGTTTACATTCTTTTTCTAATGTCATTACTTTTAATACAGTAAACACAAGCACTAGTACAGAGTGTCCTTAGGAGTTTCAATTATTTTCCCTAACTATTCCATATTTTTTAAAAATTTCCCTGACTTTTCCTTTATTTTACAGAATTCCCTGACTTTCCCTGACCAATTTCAATTTCCCTGACTTTCCAGAATGTGGACACTCTGTAGTATCAAAAGTAGAAGCAATACTGAGCATTGGCAATCCAAGTGGTGGAGAAGAGAACTATCACTGTCAATAAGAAATGGCCACTGTTATGAATGTTGCCGTAATGCAATATTTAGAAGGTAGATAGCTCGTAATGCTTAAAATGCCTATTCAGTGAGTATTAGAATCTTATAAATATATAACGTGAAGTGACAATAAAATATAACAACAGAAGGCCTGTCACAACATAACCTAATGTGACAAGGCAGCAGTGTACACAGCTGATTTTGGGAAATTGCGTGATACTGGAATTTGAAGTAATCTACCAAATTAGAAGGGCTACTGATAGTATTCATTTCTCTAAACCAAAAATAACGACAGAAATCCACAAGTGCATAGACAGTATAATTTTCTCTCTTCACATTTTGATGTGCAATAAGAGGCCATATTGAGGGGAATGCACATTCGTGTCTGAGCCTTGCAAAGGCCTAAGTTTGTGCAAATCATGGGTAGCAAGTATGTTATGTCAGAAGTCAGAAAATAATCCTATCCACCGATACTTTATTTATCTCCGTAGGCTTTGTATTAGTTGAGAAAATATTTTTTTTTTTGGGGGGGGGGGAGAGAAAGTTGAATGAACAAAATCTGTGCATGGGTTTACTGGTTCTTTATATTACAGAAGAATTCTGATTTAACAGAATCTCAATTTAACATTTTCCCACATTTAACATCAAATTTTGAAAACTTCAAACATTATCAGATGTAATTAATGAATTAATATTTTCTATTTAACATTATTTCTGATAGCATTAAATCCCCATTTAATGTTAAAATCTTTGGAATTCTCAGAGAAATCAGGTATCACAGTAATAACTGAAGGCACAGTACTCTTAGTAATACAATCTGACAAAGGGAAGTGCTCGCCACTCCCTCTTTTCACCAACAATCTATTCTGTAGCATGGAGTTGGTCAGCCTTTATTGTCTGCTTGTAGTGGTGAACATTTCTGTTAAGAATCCTGCCAAATTAGTGGGCCTTTGAATATAATGCTTTGTACTTCAAGTGAAGGAGGAAAGAGGAAAACACTTACCTAAATGAAGAAGTGCATATTATATAAGAAATAGTAATAATCCAGCACAGAGTATCAGAAATGGCTAGACCAGAATTTAGCAAATGCCATATTTTATGCTAACTAGTTTAATTATAATTATAGTCAATTATATTATATTTTTAATTCTTCAAAATAACAAAACCCCCATTTAGTGAAAACCCCTATTTAGAGTACAGTATTCTCGCACTCCAAGGAATAAAATATGTCCTAGGTCTCGAGGTCAGGCGAAGCCATAATAGAACAGCCAGACGGTGACTTATACTGTTATAAAAGAGAAACGAAGGGACAGGAAGTAGTAAGATTTCTGATCAGGAAAAGCTTGAGGAACATATAAGAGAAATCAAGGGTATCTCAGAGAGAATCATAGTGCTATCCATATTGGTATGGAGGAACCTGCATCATAATTCAGGTATATGCCCCAACAGAAGCCAGGCCAGCGGAAGAAATGGAAACTTTTTACGACACTCTGGATGACACAACAAACAGATACAAAGCTCAGAGAATAATCGTGATGGGGGACTTTAATAGCAAGGTGGGCAACAGGGACTACACAGACAAAGGAGCAATGGGACCATACGGTTATGGAGAACGGAACAGCAGGGGAGGCCAACTTATCCACTTAGCTCAAGGTCAAAACCTAAAAATAGTAAACACCTTCTTCAAGAAGAGCCCGACCGAAAGATGGACATGGCAAGCACCAAACAAAACAGTAAGGAATGAAATTAACTTTGTGCTCACAAACAAACTAAGCAAGATATCTGACATTCAAATAGTGAACGGGTTGAAGTTTGACACAGACCATAGAATGATACGCTTAAGAAGGAAAACAAAGAAGATCAGACACTATTTCCACAAACCTCAAACGATAAAACCTGAACATATTGATCACCAGAATTTTGAGACAGAGCTACAGAGAACCTACAAAAGACAATCCAACAGGAAGAAACCAACACACAGAGAAGGTACACACAGCTACAAGAGGTGGCTCAGAAGTCCAAGTTAGAGGGGAAAAAAAGTAACAAGAAGGAACAAATTGAAGGAGACCACAAGAAACTCATAGACGAGAGGGAAGAACTGAAAAGAAATGCAGAAGACAATGAAAAGACAAGGCTAGAATACGCAGAAAAGAACAATCACGCGAAACGTGAAATAAGAAGGGACATAAGAGAATACAACACTACTATGGTTAGAAAGATCATCTAGACATCGGAATTGACAAAGAGGGCAAAAAAAGAACTAACTGAAGGTAAACACTGGATGCTAGGAGTTAAGACGCCAAGGTAAAAAGAGAAGCTGATAGAGAAGAGATAACAAGGCAAGTCACAGAATTTTATAAAGAACTATATTCCAGCTCCAGGAACTGAAATATAAGTGACCCAGTGTTCACCCTACTAGACAAAGAGGAGGATAAAGTGCTACCAATCATCAATAGCAAAATCAGAACAGCTATTAAAGGATTGAAAAATGCCCTGGGGAAGACGGCATCCTCAATGAATACCTAAAAATGGGAGGGGAGGTCATTTTAACAGCAATCAACCAAGTATTCAACCAGATCTTAGAGACAGAGGAAATACCAGAAGAATGGATGAACAGCACTATTGTCGTACAAAAAAGGCCCGAAAGATGAGATCAATAACTACAGACCAATAAGTATCATGTCAAACCTCTACAAAAATTTATGAAAATAATAACCAAGAGAATAACAAAACCACTAGACGAACAGCAACCAAGCGAACAAGCAGGGTTCAGGAAAGGATATAGCACAGCTGACCATCTTCAGACGATAAACCAACTCCTAGAAAAAACACAAGAATTCAACATGAAGCTATACATGGGGTTCGTGGACTATCATAAGGCTTTCGATTCTGTGGAGCACGAAAGCATATGGCAGGCAATGAGCAATCAAGGCATACAGAAAACTGATATCAGACTTCTTGCAAAAATATACCATGGCAGCCAGGCAAAAGTGCGCACAGAGAGATGAAAAGAGATTCGCATTGAACAGAGGAGTCAGACAGAGCGACCCCCTCTCACCGAAGCTGTTTACAAGTGTGCTAGAGCACCAAATCTGGAAACTGGACTGAACAAACAACCATGGCATACAGATAGATGGAGTTTGCAGATATCATTCTACTGGCAAAAACAGCACAGGAATTGCAAAAGATGCTAAATGATATAGACAAAATCAGCAGAGGCAGGACTGTCTAATGACAAATCAAAAACAAAGCTCATGACCAATGCAGAGGAAGAATTACTAAAGCTCAGTGATGACCCACTAGAATACGTTCAAGAATACATTTACTTAGGGTTCAAGAATACATTTACTTAGGACAAAATATATCACTAAAGGACAATATGGCAAAAGAAATGAAAAGAAGAATCAGCCAGGCTTGGAAGAAATTTTGGAGCTTAAAATTTATACTAATGGACCAATTCCGGAAATTAAGCTTGAAGATAGAGGTACTAGAAAAATTCGTAATACCCGTGCTAATATATGAGGAGTGTCGGTTCAAAACACGTTAAGTCCACCTCCGATCATAATGTAGTTTTTTTTGCGGATTTGCATTCTCTGAGGTGTTCTGCATGATACTACATAACGTTTTTGTCTCAAATCGCAACCTTTCCCCGCTAAAATTGAGCCTGAAATATGGGGTTCGATGCAAAACGCGTTCAGTCCAGAACTTGGTTCGGTGAAAATTACGTTCAGTCCACATTTTAGACGCAATCACGTGCGAAACAGGTGATGTGTTGAACTTTTACGTCGTCTATTGTTACAGGTGTTCTTCTAATGAGAGCGGCATTCACCAGACGCCGAAAAAGTTGTCATTAGTGGTATATAATAAAACAAGAGCATGGATTTTCCATGATTTAACATGCTTCAAGAGCATAAATTGTTTAAATTTTGACGATTTGGTACTTCGGCAATAGTTCACTTTGTATTAGTGCGATCATATGTGATTGTAATTCTTAAATAAAATACTAATTTTCATCTTTTTATTTGGTTATTATTATGGTGTTGGGTCAAAACGCGTTAAGTCCGTTACTTTCAAAACTTTAACTATCGATAAAAGATGTAAATGAAAAGAATGATGACACACCCAATACATTTAACTATATATTTATTACTGATTCTGATCAGATAAAAATATTGCAAATTCGTTTGATAGTTTGGCCACAAACAGTTTTTAGTCATTCCTGAAAAATCATTATTTGTGGACTAACAGCCTTACTAATAAAAGCTGCTTATACCTGCGTTGAACGGTTGTTTGGTTGTTCACCGTGCAAGTTCTGCATAAGCCGCATTACCAATAATAGGTGTGTAACTGTACGTCCAACGTCATCAAATACGTCACGCTTTTCATGACGTTACTAGCCTCAGGCTATGAAGGGACTGCTGAACGCCATCTATCGGTGTAGCGGGCAAACAACGATGGATCGTCTGCAGACTAATTGTAGTTTCAGTATTTCATTATATTGTTTTCAGAAAGCTGTAATCATGGGTACAAGTATGGAAATATGTCCCGCAAACAAGGAACAATGTTTATAATTCCGCAAAAGTAGCCCAGAATGTTTCATAACAAGTTACCTTAAGAATGGATGCATAACCTCAAAATTCAATCTCAGATATCTACGAAGCGACCGGCTGTTACGCAGATCGGCCATCTTGATTATTTACGTCAAGTTTAAACAAGGGGGCCAGGCTGTGTAAAGGTTGCACACATTCAGCCTTATGCAACGATTATTAGTACACTTTCTTTCCTCAGCTGTGTATATTCCTGGTATAAATGTTACAACTGGATTATTAGTAAGACTGTAAAGCCGTTTTGAATCGACGCTCCTCATATGGCTGCCAGACTTTGGCACTAACATCAAAGCAGAGGAAGGCACTACAGATATGCCAACGTAAAATGGAATGAAAAATCTTGTTCATCTCAACAAGGATAGAATAAGAAATGAAGTGATAAGAAGATTTTGGATTTTAGGTAAAATCCTATTTTAATCCTTTAAGAGATATATGGACGAAAACTTGTATATGCATCAAGTGTTAAAATAATTAATTGAAGAAATATATACAGTAGAGCATGTTGTAAAACTTGTACAGAGTTATTATTTCCTAAATTTGAAAAATCATTCAAAGGACAAAACATAAAATTGGCTCCCCAAAACAAATTTAACCTGAGGAACATGCTCAACCATCCATTAAACAATAGTACTCCAAAAACCGAATTATCAGGGATATATCAAATGGAATGCTCGGACTGTTTAAGGTGTATATAGGTCAAACCAGAAGGAACCTGGATGCAAGAATGAAAGAGCATCTCAGGAACATCAGACTAGTACATACAGAAAAATCTGCTTTAGCCCACCATGCATACTTCAAGGATCACCACATGAAAAAAGAGATCAAACTTTTAAAACATGTCAAAAATCCATCTGAGTTAGGAGTTTGGGAGAAGATATTCATCATTAAGAACCAAAACAAGATCTTGAATTTTGATGTCTCAGCAGCAGATGGGATATTTAGTTTTTTAGGTAATAGGAGTGGTAACACTGTAAGAGCAGATGCATCAGATCAACAAGACATTGGTATCAGTCAACCACCAGCTGAGGATGAGGGAGTAATCCCTGGAAACTAGTCCTGCAAATTAAATGTAAGTGGAGCAAGAAGTGTAAATATTAAATAAATGTTGACTCTGTACAAAATTTGTATATGCATGTTTAATAAGTGACTATGCCTAAAACTGATACTTTTATAGGACCTAAAACAGCCTATTTTTAAGTTAGAGCCTAATATTGCCTTTTTGCTTGTTTTTCCTCTAAAGTTCAAAATAAGTTATTTTTTGTTATAAATTCTAGCATTTATTTTCAGTTCGTACTAAATTTTTAGCTCGGAATGTGCAGTACATGACACAGTTGTGACGTGGTTAAATAGTAAGAAATGTTTCGTCATCAGTAGAAAAATTCCTTGCAATTCCCAAGAAAATATAGTGTTTTTCTCCCGACTCCCATATCAAGTTTAAAAAAATATATCGTGGGTTTACAAGCAAAATACACTAAGTCAACAGCATTTCCATAAGACTTAATGTGTTTTGCTTGTAAACCCACAATTATATATAAAAAATAAAAAAATAATTAGTTATCTGAATCACTGAGGGATACAAGGGGTTGAATATGCTAGCGTGCGTAGCTTCTGGGCGCAGGGATTAGGTTTTCACTGTTATGGTAGTAATACATGCCCTAGTAGCCTAATAGGTCTATATAATTCGTTTCAGAAAAGTGGCAACTGAACAATTTTATAAGAGACTATTTTACGATTTTTAGAACCTATTTTCCAATTTTTAGAGCCTATTTTAGGTACCTAAAACAGCATTTTTAGCGATCTAAAAGTCCGAAGTCTAGTGATAAGAAAGAAAACAGGCATGTACGAGGTAACACTCAGGGCAGACAGACTGAAATGGCAATGGGGTGGACACGTAGCAAGGATGGACAGTACAAGATGGGCTTATAGAGCAACCATGTGGGACCAGAGAGTCGGAAAACAAAACGTAGGAAGGCAAAGAACCAGGTGGGCAGACGTATTCAAGAAAGTGGCAGGAGAGGAGAGAAAGAGACCGCAAGGAATGGAAGGAGCTCACAAGTGGAATCAGTGAAGTGTGAAAAGAGCAGTGTGAAAGTGATCTATGTAGCAACTGTGGGACGTCCTAGCACCATCCTTAGGAATAGCACCCCTAAGGAGCTTCTCTAGCTATCCCTGCACTTGCAGGAGGCCTTGGCCCTTAATGGGTCATTACAGGCTAATTTTATTTATTTAATCATTTATTCTGTATGCGCAGAAAAACGTTAAAGCGAGGTTCTACTTTATAATGAAATTTAAGATTCAATTACCGAATCTTCTCCTCCACTTTCATCATCTTCATGGCCCAACTCTTCAGTCCAGTCTGAGTCTATATCAGGGGGAAGTTCTCCTTCCCATGGAGGTGATGTAGCACGTCCTGGAGGGGATACACAGAGTGCTGACACCACATCACTCACATAGTTCAGCAGGTAACAGGCAGAGTCCAGCACCAGTCTGTGCTTCCCAGTGTTCACTCCAGCTTCCAGTTTCTCTACTACTGCAGGCTGACTTAGGTACTGTTTGCTGCAGGAAAAACATTATATTTTGATATTTCATAGCCTATTTTATATTTATTTGTCAGTTGGCACAATAAAGGCATTGACAAATAATATATAAGATATAAGACTAGGATATAGATTTAAAAACTCCTCCATAATATAGAACGGGTTTTTTACTAACCAATCAAAAAGTGTATTCGAGAATATATTTTTGCTATAAATTTTTACAAAAGAAGGTAGCTTGTTGTAACACTATGGGCCTAAATATAAATGAGAATTAACTGATTTACTGAGTCTAAATTGTGGCAAATTCAAAGCAGCATTATTTCTGGCATTACAATCGTGTACTTCATTTCTGGATGTACCGGTATAGTCAGAAATATTACGGTGTACATGCATAAGTAACTCTAATAAGTACAAATTCACAATAGTTAAAATTTTCATTTCAATAAAAATCGGTTTACAATGAGATCTATAGTCACTATTCTTTAAAATTCTAAGGACTTTCTTTTGTATTAAAAGAATGTCGTGTATTATGGTTGAGCCTGCCTAAAATAAAATACCATATCTGGCAGCCAATTGAAATAATGCATAATAAATACTTCTCACATGTATTGATGGCAAACAGTATCTCAAGTTTTTAATTAGATAAACAATACTTGATAATGTTGATAACTTTTCTATATGTGTGTCCCATTTTAGTTAACTGTCTACATTGATACCTAATAATTTAATTTGTGTGTCAGTGTGAGGTACATTTTTAAGAATTGGCTTCAATGTGAATAAAACAGAAACAGTTTTTTCTTCATTTAACATAAGCCCATTAGAGTTGAACCATGAAGGAGCAAACAAAATCTTCATCTGGCAGAAAAAAATTATCAGATCGATAGCATAAATTGGACCAAGAGAATCATGTAAACAATACTTCAAAAGGTACAACATTCTTACACTTACCTCAATGTACACTTTAGCTAATATTACATATGTTAAAGAAAATAGCACTAAATTTACAACTAGATCGTCAATGCATAACTACAACACGCGAAGGAAAAATGATTTAGATAAACCACAACTTCACTTAAGTACAAATATAAAAAGTCACTGCTATCAACAGATAATTTTTTTAATAAAATTCCATTAAAGATAAGAAATCTTGAAAAAAAAAACTGTACAATATTCTATCTATTTGGTTCAAAAGCAAAGCGATATACATGGTAGAAGAATTTTTAGAGAGTAATATACCAGAAAATATTATGGATATAAATTTGTATTCTTAGCTTTTTTTGTTATTGTATAAAACTATCCAAAAACTGACGAAGCCTATTGTACAAATATATTGTATTTAAAGGTGAATAAAGATTTGATTTGATTTGATTTGAGTGTCATTAATGTGTTTATATTTTTCTATCAGTCTAACAAGATTATTATCAGAGCTATACATGTAAGTTTCAGCTTGTAAATTCCTTGGTAAATCATTTACAGCAATCAGAAATAAGACTGGTCCTAATACGGAGCCCTCAGGAACCCCTGAAGTGACGTTAGATACATAGGAAAAGGATCCATCAACATATACAACATTTTCTTGATTTTGTAAATAAGATATACGACATTTGTATACAGTACAATGTAGGTACAAATGAATGGAACTAGGAAATAGCTTTAGCACTGTAATGATTTATAGATGTGTAATACTTATACAGAGAATTGAAATTAACAATGAATTTCACTTATGGTATAGTTTACTAGGTTGATTTTACAAAAAAAATGGTTAACCATTACCGGAGTAAAGACCAATTACCGATCACATGCTTTTTAAATAGCAAATCTGATATTTGATAGAACAGAATAACCTGTTGGGTATTGAAGACAATGGACTGCGTGGTTGTATACCTTCAGAAGTTTTGGCAAGAAATTGTGGTCTAAAGCTCATAGTTTCTGAAACATGGCCTATTAACTCCATCTGGCATATATACCAAATCTCAGTGTTCAATAATAGTTTTTGATCAAAGAAGCTACAGGTACGAAGATGTTTCAGAATTCAGTACTTGTAAATTTATATAAACAACAAGTGCACATAGGTGTGATTAAATGAAAGTAGGAGAAAAAAATGATGGCGATAGACATCTGTGATTGATTGAAATTCCACATATTCTTATATTGGATTGGTTACTGAATCATGTAGGCTATAGATCTGAATGCATGCAATGCTGCTTACCAGAGATCAAGCCACTCAGTGGCAGCTGAGAAGAGATGAATGTGACCTTTGCCTGAGCCAGCATCAGCAAGTGTCGCCATGACCACCATTAACTCAGAGAAGCCAGTTCCTTCCACTGCTGGTGACAGGATGTGAGTTCCGATAGGAATCAGAGCTCTCAGTATTGTTACAGCCACCTCCTCACTGACATTACTGTAACAATGTAAACATAAGCAATCTGTACAGGCTATTTACATAATATTGAAAAAATTCTTAATACAAGAGTCAACTAAAAAAATATATAGAAAGTACAGCAACCTATTGTATTTACTTGATCTTTGTTGTCCAAATCCACTACCTGAAATTATGAGGGTACAGGAGTTTTAATTACAACTTAAAGTGTGGTTTAGCTTATTCAAATTGACCACTTATAATGTCGCATTTCATTGTTGCTATTTTGCCAGTTAACTTCCTATTCATTCATTTTGTAATGACTATTGCCCTCGAAAGAATTCAGCTTGTTTTTTCAGTAAACATTCTGCCCGTGTAACATGCATCATGCGTTTCGGTTGCTGGAATTCGGCTTGTATAACATGCTCAAAATCAGTCAGTCTCGGCCTGAACATTTGGTTGTGTTTTTTTGGTCCTTGTAACATGGGCCTAAACCAATGTACCATTGTACCAATGTGCTAGAAAGATAGAATTATCTCTACCTTATCTAAAACCCTCTTTTAATAACTTCAATGGGGTGGGGGATGATACAAAATTTCCCGCACCCACTACCACCTGAGCTTGCTATGCCGCTGTCTGTAAGTTACCTGTGTTGTGTTTGGGGATTCCATAGTACGATACATTGGAGAAGAAAATCAAGAACTAGAAGTAAACTGTTATCCGGGAATCAGGACTGAAGAACTGGCAAGTATGGTGGAAAAAAACAATAGTGATAGTCCCGAAAGTATAGTGTTACACGTCGGGACAAATGATATACGTAGGAAAAGTGTAGACTATGTGATGGCGGATATGTATGATCTGACTATGATGGTGAAGAAGCAGTACCCTCGGGCGAAGATTGTGATCAGTGGAGTGGTGAGGCGTCGTGACGCCCACTGGAGGAGAATAGGGCAAGTGAACGAGGCGTTCGAGTGGGTGGCGGAACGATTAGGAGTGACTTTCGTAGACCCGAACTCATGGCTGCAGGAAAGGGATATTGGACGTGATGGCATCCACCTTAATAGGCGAGGGGCGGCATCCCTGGGAGCACTTTTCAAGAGGGTGGTATTGAGTGGTAGGAGCCCGGAATGACAGCACAATATCTTAAAAAACATAGATTGTGTACAGGTAAGGACAGGTCATATGAATTTGCTGCAGGTTAATTGTCGCAGTTTAGTAAACAAAGTAATCGAATTTTGGAACTTAGTGGACATCTATAACCCTGATTTAATAATAGGTACAGAATCATGGCTACGAGAAGAGATAAAAGACGCGGAATTATTTAGAAACGACTATAGAGTCTTCAGGAGGGACAGAAATGAGAGGGGTGGAGGGGTGTTCATATGTACAAAGAATGAAATAAATAGTAGTCTGTTATGGATCCACAATGAGGTTGAAATGTTAGCAGTGCAAATTACAAACAACCTCGATAATCTTGAAATAATTGCTTGTTATAGACCCCCAAACGAAATAGATAATTTGACATTGCACTCACTAACGGAGTATATGAGCACAGTCACGATTGACAGGAAGATATTAATAGCCGGAGATCTAAATCTGCCTACGGTAAATTGGAAGGGTGAGTCAAACACCCGGTCACCTAAGCAGGTATTTGTAAACAATCTGGTCTGGGAAAATAACTTTCTGCAAGTTGTGAGTCAACCAACGCGGGAAACAACTATATTGGATATTTTTCTAGTCAGGTCGCTGATAGAAATAATTTGTTGTGAAACATTACCAGGTATTAGCGATCATAATAGCGTCCTACTGAAAATCGGATGGGATATACCTCGAGGTCCAAGACTCAATACAATAGTTTCAAGGGATTTTAGCAAAGCAGACATTAAAGGGCTACAGAATTTTTTACGCGAGAAATATGGTAAATTCATATCTGAAGGAGCTAACATGGAGGAAACCTGGGAAAACTTTAAGGTCATTGTTCTAGAAGCGCTAAATAAACATGTACCTCACAAACAAATAAAGAAAAACCCGGACCCTGAATTTTATACTAGGGGAATACGTAACTTAAAGAAAAAAGCTAGATTAGCATACAATAATCGAAATAAAAGTCCAGAACACTTAAAATCGTTTAAAGACATTTCAAAGATGTTAGAAAAAGAAAAGAAAGAAGCGCAGGGAAACTTTCTGGGAAATATCTTACACGAAGGGGATAATAATAATTGGAGAAAATTTTATTCATACGTACGCAGAAGAAGGGGCGACAAAGAACTCATTGCAGTTCTGCAAGATAGGGATATACAAATAGTTGATGATAAAGAAAAAGCAGATTTTCTTAACTCATACTTCATCTCAGTTTTTAACCCCGATGGTGAGAAATGTGACAGTGTGCAGGATGCACATTCGGTTTCAAGCTTTAAAGTAACCTTAAAAATGGTTAGGGAAAGAATATCTAAATTAAAAAACCATAAATCACGGGGACCGGACGAAATTCCTACGGAAATATTAAAACTGGGAGGAGAAGCCATGATTCCATACATAATGCGTCTGATCAGTATATCGATAAATAATGCAACACTCCCGCATGATTGGAAATCGGCTATTGTAGTACCAATATATAAGAATGGCGATAAAACGAAAGTAGAAAACTATAGGCCAATTAGCCTAACATCTGTTGTCTGTAAAGTGATGGAACATATAATTGCAAAATATATTCGGGACTTTTTAACAACAAGCGACTGGTTTTATGAGGGCCAACATGGCTTTAGGGAAGGATTTTCATGTGATAGTCAAATGATCTCACTATTCCAAGATATAGCTGAAGTAGTTGATAAAGGAGGAAGAATAGATGCAACTGTTATTGACTTTTCAAAGGCTTTTGACTTAGTGCCGCATGGAAAACTTTTAGATAAAATAATCAGACTAGGAATTGACCATAGGGTGGTACTCTGGATAAAGGCATTCTTAGAGGGGAGGACACAGAAAGTAAGGGTAGGTAAAGAAACTTCTAGAGCCGAACCTGTCAAATCGGGAGTACCGCAAGGAAGCGTTCTTGGCCCACTACTTTTTCTCATATATATTAATGATCTCTGCAAAAACATTAAATCTAAAGTGAGATTATTTGCTGATGACTGCATTATTTATAAAATAATTCGTGATATTAGAGATACTGAAATAATCCAAAGTGATCTCGATAAAATTGTTAGTTGGGCTACATTAAACGGTATGAAAATAAATGATACCAAAAGTAAGTCAATAGCATTCTGCAGAAGGAAACAATAAATCCGGTTAAACTACAAAATAGGTGACGCAACGGTCCCACAAGAAGAATGTTGTAAATATCTAGGGGTATATCTTAATTCAAATTTGACATGGGATAGCCAAATTGACCAGGTATCGGGTAAAGCGTGGAGGGCGTTACATTTTGTGATGAGAAACTTAAAAAAGGCAAACCCAAAGACCAAACAAGTTGCTTACATGACACTAGTACGTCCATTAATGGAATATGGTGCAGGTTGTTGGGATCCTTACAGAACCCAACAAATCAATTCGCTCGAAAGACTTCAGCGCAGGGCAGCTAAATTTGTCACAGGAAAACGAGACCATGGTGAAGAACTTGTTACTGAACTAGGATGGGAAAAATTAGAAACTAGGCGCAAGCAAGCCAGGTTATGTTCACTATACAGGGCATATATCGGACAAAAAGCATGGAGTGATATTTCAGCACGTTTAGAAAAGCCAACTTACTATGGAAGAAACGATCATGAGTACAAGATTAAGACTATTCGACAAAGAACTGATGTAGGCAAATTTTCCTTCCTAAATAGAACAATAAACGATTGGAACAAACTCCCTGCAGAGGTTTTCATGACCTGTCCCTCCTTAGGGTCCTTTAAAAGAAAGATAAAATGTGTTTAATTCTTGTCTTTATGATGTGCATGTATTATTTAATTTCTTTAAATACTTGGCTTGTACTTATTTGTACTTATTTATATTGATATGTAATAATTTTAGTTACATGCATTTTATCTAACTTGACATGTATTTTATCTCATATCTATTTCTTTAACTTGTCTTTAACTTTTAGTGAAATTTCCTTGCCTGTCTATTAGGTGAGGCTTTGTTATTATTATGGGTATCTGAAATTGTTTTTAATATGTATTTGACAACCACTGCCACCGGGCAAATGCCCAATTGCAGTGTAAATTAACAATAATAAATAAATAAATATTGATACAAGTGACGAAGAATTTGAAAAATTTAGGAAACTGGATGTTATTCTTGGATACAGCAACTGATTTGATACAAGGGCTTAAACACCCACCAAGGAATATTTGCAGTAAATGGTAAATAAGAAAAATGTAGATACTCAAAAAAACATAAAGCAATGTCAAACCCACAATGGGCAACAAGCAAGAATATATAAGCACCAACTTGCATAGTACCATTGCTATAATCAAAGGAGAAAGGCTGTTAGATATGATTTGAAATCAGACACCGAAGTATGCAAATTTCAGCAGTTAATATAATTAAATAATTATTTTTCTGAGATGTACGGAAAGCCCGAACACATCGTTTGCCTGGAAATAAAAGAGCCGAAATACATAACTAAACCTATAAACTCCATGGTGCTACATCCCTCATGTGCCTAAGCCTACCATCCAAACGCAGCATCATTTACCATAGGCACATGGCAGGATTGGGGGCATGTGGTCAGCATGGTGAGTCCCCTAGTTGTTATTGATGGCTTTCTAGACTGGAGCCACTACTACTTTATCACGTAGCTTCAGTTTGTATCATGAGGCAGATGCATAGTCAGCAAAGCTAACCATTTGATCATGCAAGTGGTGGTCCAAATCCTTATGGGAAAAGCAAAATAAACACATAGGTAACACATCTACTGATATTTGAAGCAGTTCTTCATTGTATTGCAAAGGACACATCACCTGGCCCAGATCTTGGTGGGAAAAATGAAACAAACAATAGGTAGCTTGGGCGTGACATTGTGCTGCAAATTAAATAGGAATGCAGCCAGTTACTTCCTTTTATTTCCTATTTTGGTTTTATGTATGAAAGATGTTAATTTTTATTATATATATTTTTTTTTAATTATTATGTACAATTTATTAACACACTTTCCAGCATATTTGCTGACCTCTAAACTGTTATTCTATAATACCCTAATTCCCTGCACTTCCCCATGGACTTAAAGGCCCTGTTAACTTAAAAAATGCATTTTCAGGTGAAAGCTGGTTTAAAAAGAGGATATTTAGAGATTAGTTTGTGCGAACACCCGAGCTTTTTATATTTAACCGTTCACTCGCAGTACAAGTAGAGAAGTTCCATCAATAATGCGATATGACGTCACCGTGTCCTCACCACTGTGAGTAAGCATTGGAATGCTATATGTAGCAGACACATCAGTCTATTTGCTAATACATCCTGGTGTCATCTTGTGTGTTAAAATTATTATAAATTTACCAGTTTCTTGTGTCATGTCTGGAATCAGGCCATATCAATTCGAGCCGAAAAAAGTGTAATTATAAGGAAAGACGAAGAAAATACTGCAAATGCTGACCGTGTAAATAGTACTGAATGGTGCAACTGTGGTGAATGTGATTTGTCAGCGATTCATAATGAATGTTTCTGCTGTTCTGAAAGTGTTACGATAAGAGATATGAAGGGAAGTGCTGACTGCATTACATTACATAATTCCTTTCATTCTGTTGTATTAAATAGGGACACACTGAGCACTGCTAGGCACCTTATGATGGTGAGAGCTGAATCCAATTTTGATAGGGAAGAATTACGAGTAGCGAACAATAGGAACATGCGTTATGTAGCTTACAGACAATTCGTCTACTGGATTAATTCCCGGAAGCCCTTCAGAAAAGGCAATAGAAAAGTCATACCTTCATGCGTAGTTAATCAGATTCCAGAAGAATACCCTGAGCCTAACAAAGAGAACAGATAATTTCAACCTGCTGACGGAAGAGTTATTTCCTATTTTGATTAATTGAAATTTTAATCCTGAATCCACAACTACAGTGAGGTTCAAAAAATGTTATACAGAGTTTTTAAAGTCAACTCAGTCTTCTTTCTACAGTACTAGGCTTATGTCTGTAAAATATTTAGTTTGGTCATTCATTTTCATGCCAGTGAAAGAACAATTAAAATCTAGAAAAAACTATTATAATTTAAAATTTTGCTGTAAATAAAATCAAAGTTGTAAGTAATATACTAAATTTAAACTAATAATTAAATACCGGTACTTTAAATACATATCGAAAGTTACTACTGGACAAAGCTGTTACTGCAGTACCTTTAAAGTTCTTGGAATCTTGAGAAAGTGAATCTCTTCACAGCTTCCAGCGATTCACAACGAGCCACTGGAGCAATACATTGTGGAACATCTTTAACCAGGTAAGGATCTTCCTCAAATTAAATGTTTGAAGTATTCACGTAATGTAATGCCCTGTTCACTATGTCATTACGCCACTCATTACTTTTACTTTCATAAACTGAAACCACTACCCACTTTTTTGTTGGTTTTGAGTATTTCAGTTTTTCACTTGTAACATTTCTGTTTACATTATAGTTATAATTCATAATCGCCAACATTGATCGTAGTACCATTCCGTCATAACTAAAGTGAATCCTTTTCGGCTTGTATTTTAGTGCGACATTATGATAAGACTCTAAATGTCCTGTACGACAATAGTTCTTTGCATGCTTCAAATCTTCAATAAAATTCCTGTTTTTTATAACAGTAACATGTAATTGTTTGACTCCAGTCTGATCCATTCACTTGCTTCATCTTCAATAATGTCTGATTATTATGTCATTATTATTATGCTAAACCCAACTCAGTATTATTAAATTATAATATAGCTTCACTGTTTAAACTTCCATACAATGGTTAATAATGTCATGTCATGTTCGCACTGATTAACTAAGTTATTTCCAGGCCAGCTATGTACATTGGAAATATTAAATAACACAGATTGAAATTACTCGATTACTACACTGATGGTGTGCAGGCTGTGGGCAGCTAGGGCGAGCTGACGTCACTCCGCTGGAAGCCACATCAGTTATTCTTTGAATTTGCGAGAATGAAGCATCGTAGAAACATGGAGTTTTCACTGCTGTATTTTACTAAACAAACTCTTTATTCTGAGAGTCGCTTGATTTTAAGTTAACAGGGCCTTTAACATGGGAAGAACTCTGACCTTGATTTCGTTGGTGCCCTTTTTGAAAATCAATAATCAGAATCCGTTACAACTTTGCGAAAAAGGTCAAGCACTTATGTTTTATCAATCGCACATACCATCGCAAAGAACATTCATAACAATTAAACCTATTAAACTTAATAAACTTTAAAACATTCAACCTCACAGATTACTATAAGTAAATACCACTGCCTTCTAAACTGTATTACTCGTGTATACACTGCCTGTCCTATACGGCTAATTTTGCGTACTCGGCGACATTACAGATGGCAGCACCTTTCACACCCAGATTGCTTCTTGTTTTTTGCTACGACATTGTTGATTATGTAGTGCTGTCTCGTAATATAGCATAAACTGAATGTTTAAACTTGTATTATTCTATGTACCGGTACTTAATTGCTATGAATAAAATTTTGTAAAATAATATTTATAAAATTTACTATCAATATGTCTAATTAATTTATGTTTATTTTAATTATTGCTCCAAAATTCCATTTCAAGGTAAGTGTCATACACTGGAATAATATTATGTTCTAAACAAATAACACAAGTATCTGTGTCTGTTTAATGCTTATTTTGACGCAGCAAACGCATAGAAGCAATGTACGGTAATGTATAGGGCAATGCCTTCTATTTAGACTCTATTACTCGTGTATTCTCGAGACGGCGGTTGTATAGGTGGCGGTGATTGCTGCAATCTGGGTGTGAACTGTGTCGCCTCTACTGGAGAAACTAGGCAATTGAGCAATTCTCTAAACTCCATGTTAAAATAAAGCATAGGACAGGCAGTGTAATTCTCGAGACGGCGGTGGTAAATACTCACTAAATCAGGATGCATGTTTCGATGGCCTTGCCATCATCCTCAGCTAGTTCCACTGACGTAACAGTCATGTGTGAAGTTGAATGTTTTAAAGTTTATTAAGTTTAATGTTGACACTTCACAATGTTTCCCGATTAATTTAATCAAAATTAAACCTATTTTTAACACTAAACGCTCTGCCCTTTATGTTTCATTCCAAATATGCGAAAGTATTCAATAAAATATGGATTTAGTCTTACCTACAATAAAACAAAATGAAGCAATTTGTATACAGTAGAGCATGTCAATAAGTTAAAATCAATCAGAAATAAAAACACTTGTTGCTCCACTTACATAATATTAGGCAGGACCGGTTTCAAGGAAGATCAGCTTCCTTATCTTCAGCTGGATGTCGACTGGTGTGGTGCTGGGAGATCCAAGTCTGTAGTTGGCGCTGTGCTGCCATCTGTCTTCCCCAGGATCAAACTAAAAATCTCGTCGGCCAATGGTATATCAAAATTCATTGCCCTGTCTTTATTTTTTAAAATGAAAATCTTCTCCCATGTCATTAATTCTAAAGGTCTTTTAACATGTTTTAACAATTTTATGTTGTTATTAATGTGATGGTCACATGTATATGCATGAAAAGCTATGGCCGATTTTTCCGTGTGCATCAATCTGACGTTGTTCAAATGTTCTTTCATTCTAGCTTCATCCATCCAGCTGACATCCAGCTGAAGATAAGGAAGCTGATCTTCCTTGAAACCGGTCCTGCCTAATATTATGTAAGTGGAGCAACAAGTGTTTTTATTTCTGATTGATTTTAACTTAGTCTTACCTATTTTCTTTGACAATGTAAGCAGTGAGACCTTGAAGCAGCAAATGGTTTTCTTGGAGAAGGCCTTGGTGTTCATCAGTAGGGCTGTGACTGCTGCTATTTGACTCTGAGCTAGCAATCTGAGCACCAGCTTCGGCTTTCCCATTGATAGCAGTTGAGGCAGGTGGAGGAGGTACAGCCACAACACCGGTTGGTGTAGCAGCATTCCCAGGAGACTCCGATGGCTGTGGAGAAGCAGGTACCAATGTTGTGGTCGGAGTTGCTAGACTGGTAGATGATGGAGAGGGACCTCCCAATATAACATGACGAAGCCAGTTCTGTAGAATGCTTGGCTCCACTGTCGCAAGACGAGAAAGAGATCCACAGAGATGTTCCAAGTTACCATCTCCAGGTGTCTTCTCAGCTGTAAGCCAGAAAACAATAAAGAATTTAGACTGATTCCATGGTTACATCCTGGCCATTTTTTGTAGTTTTTCCCTTTATACCTATAAGTTATTTGTATTAAGTGCAAAAATAATTTCCTTACACAAGGGTTTGCCTAAAATTAACAAAAAATGCATCGTAAGCAAACATATTTCAACAAAAAGGGCAATAAAAATACCTATAAATAGTATATTTAAGAAACTGAAAGCAGAAGTTAAGACGATCATGATTATTATCACTATGCCAAGCATTTACTCTGACATTACCTATTCTGGGTATTACTAACAAACCGGAAGTCTCCAAATTAATGAATGAATGTTTAAATACTGTTTGTTGAGTTTTTTTTAGAAATAACTTAGGTAACTAATATTTCCATTTTTTATATAATATCTCTAAAAAATACATTTCTGATAGTCAAAAGTGGCTTTCCTTTTCCCATGTCTACCAAATTAAATTTGTTTCACCAGTTTAAAGATTTACTATTATGAGTTAATTGATTATAAAATTTCAAAAATATATTCCCTTGAGCGAGATCATCTCTAAAGTGTGGTTCATTAGTAGTGGGAAATAAATACAGTAAAACTTGTTCAAAGCGGAATCGTATGGGACCAAAAGAATTTTCCAAATTGGACAAGTTTCCGGATTACACAAAATACACTAGGCTACATAAATGTTATCAATTACTGTACCATGCGCCAGAAATATGAATTTGTAATATGCAAATACTGTAATTAGGCCTAATTACAAACCTTAATTCCTGTACAGCAGATATTCTTCACTTTATTTTTATGTACAGTAAAATACTACACTGTTACTGTATTAATAATTAATAACACTAACACAATATAATTATGCAATTACTGTAGGCTAACTGTTTTCTTGCCTCATTATCCCTAGGTTTATTTCACTTTTGTCGCCACATATCGGGACATGGGTCCGGACAAAGGCAACTTTTTAGCCCGCGCATTTACAAACCATTCCCACAATATTTCATTAATTTCTTCATTTCCCGTCTTCTTTGCTATTCTCTTCATTTGTCCGTTCCCCTTCATCCACTCCTCCCTTAACTTATCTTTGCTCTTTAAAGTTTCATAAGTTTACGTTTTACCGCATTTGAAACACAAAATTATTTCGTGCACAGAAAGTTTGTCTCTCACTCGCCTCGATCGCCTTTATTTTTTCATTGAGCGTGAGCGATACGTACTTTTTGTTCGACACGATGTTACTTAAGATACAAGCAGTACAAGCCAACTGAAACTGAAGCCTGGCGGAAAATACAAAACAAAGCAGGTAGCAGATTTCTTGACTACTGGGTAAATTCCATTGTTGGCCAAAACATAAAGCCATCGCCGTGTATACTCTAATGGAACTCTCAGGGCTGTACAATATTCGCGCTAAGAAGTAACGTGTTCACACAGACGTGAATAACAAAATACATTATATTGTAATGCTGCTTTTCCGCATTATAGATTAAATTGCTACTTAAATCTTAAAATTTGCATTCCGTTTCCGCGTTAAGCACGTTCCGTTTTATACAAAATATTGACATTTAAAAATGTATTGCGTGCGTCGGGACAGAAATATTTGTACGCTTTGGACAGATTTCCGGATTATACACGTGCCGATTTGAACAAGTTTTACTGTACATTGTTTTTATGGTAATTATGCAGGAACTAAAGTAAGAATGTTAAAAGAGGGGCAGCTCAACTTGAGAAATTTCTATCACCAAGATTTCTAAAATTATATCCACTGTTAAGGAGCTGATTTCTAATTCCACTTTCACGGAATAAGGAATTCTGGCTGGAAAAGGGTCAGTTTATTTAATTCCTTTTTATCATCAATGGCTGACCATTTCGCCATTCCCAACTACTACCCTCCACCTTTTCCCAGTCCCAAACCTTACTCTTTGAAAATAAATACGCAGTTTGACTTTGTAAGGTGGGGGGGGGGGGGGAAGTAAAACTGCTATAAAGACCATCAATGGTTCCAAACTAAACTGGTCTTTCAGAGGGGTGTCTTTTAATGGTGAAAAATCACTCTTATGTAATTAGGAACTTTAAAATACAAAAGATAAGGTAACACTTGTTTAAGCGCTAGTTAATGTAATTTCAAATCATACACAGGATGCCCTGCTATATCATGCCCTGCTCATTAGGCATTTTCTATATTTCTGTATAAAAAAATTTAATCAATAACACCGAAAAAATTTACTGTCTGTAGAGGGGACATAAACAAGCAACTTTTATTACGAGATTTTTGCTCTATGACATGCTACAGGGCATTAAAGTCATTACAATTTGGTGCTCATAAGTAAATAATGAAGTGTAATAGGTTTTAAAATTCTCATTAAATAAGGATCGATAAAAACATGATTCTTAATCGTTCAACAGCTATATCATAATTTAGAGTTTCATAATCTAAAAAATTTACAGACTTATCACATGACTGGCTGCCACTGCATTAGTTATTTTATTCATAACTCCAGTGTTAACAAAAAAGTTCCTTTGTTTTTTATACTTTCTCAAATGCCCTGGAGATTTTATGCTGTAACAGGAAAAATTGAATCCACAGAGCAAATATCTTCAAACAAAAGTTTTTCTATGTCCCCTCTATAAACAGGTAAAATATTTCTGTGTTATTCATTAACACCCTGTGTACAGTGCTTTCCATTATTCCTAGTGGCCTCTTGAGTGAGGAAAATAGTCATGGTTCTCTGTATATTATTTGTTTAAACACTTCTTGTTTGCTATTTTACTTTCATGACTTCTTTCCATATGGAAAGTGCAAGAAAAACACAAGCACACTGCATATTCAGCTTTCTATTTACAGTTACAGTTACAGATAAACTGGCATAAAAAAGCGCCAGATGGAGTTATTAGGTCATGTTTCACATGCTTCTGACATACATAGCAAAGACTTTGTAATATTAATATTGTTATAAAGGCCTACCTAAAACATAAATGTTTATTATTAATAGAGTATCCTATTTAAATATTATAGATCTAATAATATGTTCAGTAAGCAATTCATTAGCAGTAATGTAAATAAATAACCTTCACAAACTATAAATCACAATTGCTATCACTGTATGAGTTTAACAAAATATTAACAAATATTTATCATTAATGTGTGTTTACTTAATTTGAGAAATTTAAACACTAGGACAAACTCTCCATTACCATTATTACTGCTATAGTACAGCCAGGAACACAACACTCACTAGCAAGGCCCAGATTTTGATAACCTAAAAACACTTAAAAAATAAAACGACCGTAACAATACAAAAAATGACCAAAAATTAAACAAAAAGACCTAAAAATTTGTATGAAAATACTAGTTTATTCATCAGAATTGTGCCTTACCTACATTCATGTTGTTGACCTGCTTATAGGCTTGTAATTAGTTAATTACGTACGGTTGAATGCAAACAACAAACACAGTCTTTCTGTATCCAAATTGAAATTATAACAAGATTTATTTATTTATTTATTTATTTATCCTTATATAAAGTTCTGATGATAGGAATATAAGTAAATTCACAAACACTCTCTCTATATAACACAAGAAACACAAATAAGAAGATAATGACTTTGAATTTTAAAAATACAAAAAGACATGAAATGGAGGGAAAAAGGCCATAAAATGGCCAAACAAATGACCAGATAAATTAAATTTTAAAAATGACCTAAAAATAAAAAATGGCCAAAAATGACCTTAAAAATTACCATTATTATAATTTGGGAGCCATGATCAGAATATATGCACTAGCGGGCAACGTCCATGATGTACCAGTTAAAAGTTGACGTCATCAAAATCCTGGCCCTGCTCATTAGGCATTTTCTATATTTCCGTAAAAAAAAATATTTTATCCAGCATAATGTAAGCGCTATCTCAATCGTTTGGCGTACTATGAATCACAGATATGAATGATGTGTATATGACGTCTTAACTATAAGCTGGGAGCCCGTGGTTTATGGCTAGCAACGTGCCTTTGTTGTAGTATAGTGATGATTTGCCATTTAAAAAGCATGTGACTGTTAATTAGTCGTTACTCTGGTACCGGTCAACCGATACGTTATCAATGTATACAAGTTTCATGAAAATCCGATAAAGTGTATTCTATATTTTATTAATGAGTTGATTAACACACTTGGACTTCACTTACCATTTACCATTTATAAAAGTGTATTCGAGTTTGATGGATGGACGGGCAAACATTTCCATCCACCATACAATCTCATAAAGTACCATAGGCTCTTAATAACTAAAGATCTAGGCAGAGAAGTGGGATTAGAATGTTTCCCATTACCACATTTTTCCACTGCTTTATGGTACTTCCTTGCCATTCAGTCTTAAGAATGTATATTCCCACAATATGAACGACAACATAAAACATTTTTGATCATTCTCGCATCCTATTAATCACTGTTTTCATAGCCTTACAAATACCAGAAATAAACTTGCAGTGTTGACATACAGTACAGTATTTCATTTCAGCCTCTGATAACAAGTTTACCATGGAAGTAATTACCGTATGACTTGGTCAGTAACAAGGGGTTAAAAGCAGCTGATACCCTTGTCTTTGGTCAGGGAGAGGGGTGGTCTTTTAATAGAGGTAAGGATTTTATTGATGTTATGGGCTTTAATGTTGGTTCCTAGAAAAATTGGTTTTTCAGAGGAGAGGGCACTAAAAAAGGATGGTCTTTAATACAGGTTTTACTGCAAACAAATAAACTATCTGGCCACAAGTCCAAGATAATTTTATAAATGAGTAAGTATTAGAAATCTGCAATATTGCACCTTTTACTGTTAAATTAATGACTTGTGTAGTCACTAACCTGTGCTAAACAGTTTGTTGAAGAAGTGCAGCACTTTAGTGCTGTATTGTGTGGACAGGGAACCCTGAGGAGTGGCCACTGACAGCAGCACAGTCACAAGGTCTCGTCCTGTCTCCTGGTTGAAGAATTGATCTAGTGCTAAACGCCCAGCAGGTTTGTCTAGCAACGTCTCCATAAATTTTATACATTCCAGCAGCACTTTTTCATCTACAGCAACACTACAAAACAAAAATACATTTATTTTGTGCAATGAGTCAAATAAATTAGCAATAGGTGCACATATTTTAGAGAAAGGGTATGAGATAAAAAGGGAAATCAGGCTAATAAATCAGTAGAAAAGCACAAGAGTTACTAGGCTGGGAGAGAGAGGAAAAAAAAAAAAAGGGAACATATGTTAATGAATTTTGAAATATCAACGGAAGACAGTTAGATCAGATGGTGCATCCATCCACCACAGACGTGCTCTATGGCAGTTTTCCTTAAGTGAAGTTTCTCTTTGTTAAAGAATAATATGTTGTATTATCCGGAGTTCTACAGCTTGCCTGCCAATGGTAGAGAAAAAAATGGACCAAAGAATGCCAAGAACAGAGGTATGTAATAGCCAGACACTCAGTGCACGGTTTCCACCATAAGCCGTGTGTCAACAAGATATTCCATAGATCAGACCTAGATTGTGTTTATGAGAGTTGCGACAAATATTGCACAAGGATACAGCAAGGACTAAGAATCTAACTAATGTTTGATCTTATTATTATCGCCAATATCATTTATCTATTTAACACAATATTTTTAAAATGTGTAAGTTTTTTAGTGATATTTTGTAATTTGAAAGATACAGACCAATGATAAAAATAATACCAAATTCTGATGCTGGTATCATCTGGAGCCTTTGTGTAAGAACTTTACAAAAGATGTACTATGTTTTAACTATTGAAACTGCCCCCCCCCCCCTGCAGGACAGTACAGCCATTGCCATGTTATGGGATCTGTAAGTCAAGGGGACCCACAAAGGAGTAAACAAATGTAGGTAATGTTAATGAACATCTATTTGAAGATATCAGGCAATATGCTGAAGTGTATGAAAAAAACAGGTGTAAACTTAAAATCATGTATTTAAATGCTAGAAGCATCAGAAACAAGCTAGAGGAATTGCAATTCCTTTTGTCATCTATAGGTTATGTTGATCTAATCATTATAACAGAAAGCTGGTTAAAAAGGGGTGAAACAACATATTACAACTTGGATGGATTCACAGCAACACATGTTACGCGTACACAAGAAGGGGGAGGTGTCTCAATTTATATTAATACACTCTGGTCACTCGAAAGAGAAACAGAAATAAACAAATACCACAGCATTTTATCTCTCACTATCAGAAAACTTAACACAAAATATAATATAATAGCAGTTTACAACCCTAACCTCTCAAATTCTCAAAACTTCCTGCAAGATTTTGAAACGGTACTGATTAATAAAACTGCATCTCTAACTTTCATATTAGGGGACTTTAATCTCGATGCAAACAATAAAGAAAACTACATGGTACAAACGTACGCAAGACTCCTCAAAAGCTTTAATTTAATTCTTTGCAATAAATTTCCAACAAGAATTACTAATGTAACAGCTACCCTCATAGACCATGTACTAATTGAACCTACAGACATGACTATCACTATAAATAATGTGTACTCTGACATAAGTGATCACAATTTATTAATTCTACATGTAAATTCGTGTAATGATGAAACAACAAAAATGGCAAATAATCCTAAACGCGCATTCACTAAAATTGACTATGAATCACTTAATAACTACTTCGTGACATTTCCATTTGTTTTTAATGGAAATACACATGACGTAAATGAATTAGCTGATAAACTTACAGATTATATAACCGAAGGAAAACTTAGATGCTCAAAAACTAAAGAAAAAAGATACTATCATAAGAGATTGCAGAAACCTTGGGTAAACGATGACTTATTGTCCTTAATAAAAAGGAAAGATGCACTATATGCCAAAACCAAAAAAATTAATGCAAGCGAAAACATCATACTTGACTACAAAAATGTAGCAAGATTAGTAACAATAAAGAAGAGAGAACTGAAGCATAATTACTATAAAAAATTAATAAGTGAAACTAAAAATAAAAAAAGCATATGGAAAATTACAAATGAACTTTTACAAAAGAGAAAAACTAAAAGTACAACAAATATCTCTATTAAAGTAGATAACATTGAATACACAAATACCCAGCAAATATGTAACATTCTTAATAAATACTACATTAATGTAGCCAAAAAATTAAGCCCTAGGCCAGAAGTAGTCAGTCATCAGCTCAGTCATATTAATAGAAATCCCTACTCAATGTTTTTAAGGCCTACAGATACAAATGAAGTTAGTAAAATAGTCTCAACACTAAAGAATAGAGATTCAAAAACAGATGACAATATTAGCAGTAGTATTTTGAAAAATTGTAGTCAGAATCTTATGCCTCATATAGTTAAAATTGTAAATGACTCATTCAATGAAGGTATTATGCCAGATCTATGTAAGACTGCTAGAATCTTGCCCATATACAAGGGAGGTGATAAAACAGAACCTAGTAACTATAGACCCATCAGCATATTACCAACGCTGTCAAAAATTATTGAAAAGGTGATGAAGGACAGATTAGTCTCTTTTATAAGCAATCCCACAAATAGAATTCTGAGTAAACACCAATATGGCTTCTTAAAAAAATCCAGCACGCTAAATGCAACTGTAGATGCCATAATTCCATTACAAAAAGCACTTGATATGAATCAAATTGCAGCGTGTCTTTTTATTGACCTAAAAAAGGCATTTGATTTAGTAAATCATGACAGACTGTTGTATAAAATGGAGCAAATAGGGATAAGAGGAATGCCATTGACATGGTTTAAAAATTATCTTGGTAATAGAAACCAATATGTATCTATAGATGACAAGAGATCAAGCAATCTTGATATCTCTTGTGGTGTACCCCAAGGCTCAGTCCTTGGACCTATACTCTTCCTAATATTCATAAATGATGTTGCAGACCTAACGCTTAAAGGTAAACTCATTATGTTTGCTGACGATATGTCTATATTCTATCAGGGTAATAATGAAAATGAGATAATTAAGCAAATCCAAACCGACCTCAATGTACTATCAAAATGGGTTAATACTAACCTGTTAGTCTTAAATCCCTCTAAAACTAAGTACATGTTTTTTAGGAAGAGAGGATATCAAATAAAAGAACATGATGTAATAAGAATTGAAGATACGATTGTTGAAGAAGTTCACAGCACCACTTTCCTTGGACTAAAATTAGATCAAACACTCAGCTGGAATGATCACATTGAACATATTAGTAATAAAGTCTCAATCGTCACTGGCATCCTGTTTAGACTAAGAAATATGGGACTATCGAGGTCAATACTAAAGGGTATCTATTATGCTTTAATACATTGCCATTTCAACTATATGGATATTCTTTGGAAATCTGGCACAAAAAATCACATTCATCAACTTGAAATTCTACAAAACAGGGCTTTAAAGATCATTTACAATTTAGAGTACACAACCCCAACAAAATATATCTACTCTCATACTGGTATCATCCCACTAAATGTAAGTATAAAGAAATCCACAGCAATATTTGCTTATAAATTATTACATAACCTGTTCCACTCAAACATCACCCTTAGAAAATTTGATGATATACATAACTATGCCACTAGAGGTCAATTCAATATTACTACCTCTGCTAGTGAAACTACAAAGTATGGTGTGAATAGCCTAATGTCAAGAATGACGAAAGTTTATAATGCACTCCCTGATAATATAAAAAATTCAAATTCCATTAGTATATTCAAAACCAATGTCCAAAAATTCTTTTTAGATGAATACTTTAAGGTATAACTCAGAGCTATTACAGATAAGTTATTTATTCTTGTAATGCACACTGTTAAGGTAAATTATACTGCAAACCAGCTTATCATAATGTTTTACCAACTAATGTATTATGTTCTAACAACCAATGTTTTGAATTTTTACTTATTTTATGTATTTTTACTTATTTTATGTATTTTTTTACTTATTTTATGTATTATCATACTTATCCTTTGTATTATATGTATGTATATTGTAACAGTCCCTAAGCGCGAGCCTTATGGCTCATTGGGCCAATTTATGATGAATAAATTGATTGATTGATTCTTACAAAATATGATTAAAAAATAGAAAACTTTGTAAAATTTCCCTGAACGATCCAGAATGCTATAAGTGAATGATTAAAGTCTTTGAAGTAATGAGTAACTAATAATTTAATAAATGATCAAGCTCAGCACAACATTTATTGATTTTAAGAATAATATGTTTGAAAATCTAATGACGAGCATTAAATATTCATATAAAAGATTATGATGTAAAACTGATAATTACACTCATATGACACATATTTGACACTGACCAATAATGTTTAGCAATGCCTCCAATATCAACTAATCACAGTCATTTATCTTACATGTTTGCAAAGAACACAAGGATGAGATTTTATCTGATAAAACATCAGTTTGTTACTGAAAATGTAAGGTATCAATTTGCAATGATTAATATTCTGAACAGAATAAAAACTAAAAAGAAAAGGGTTGTAGTAATAGGAAAAATGGGAGCAGATACAAAAACTGTAGATAGATATCAAGTATAAATAAATGGGTTGAATAGTCAAGGGGAACATGGTAGTATGTTAATGTGAAACCTGTGTCTTACCCTTTAATCCTCCATTCCCTGGAGGACCTGCATGTACTTGGTGGAGGATGATCAGTAATTACCTGTGGCAAGGAGCCAGCCTGACAAGGAAATAGCGCAATGTCCCAGGGGAAATATCAGCGTGGGTACATAGAAGTGCCAACAAAAGGTGTCATAATTGGGGAAAATGGTTGCTACCCCCAGACTAACTGACTACTTTAAGTTTAATAAGCTATATACATACTTAATTCAGTTTTCCACTCAACTTCACTTATATAAGTAATGACTTACACATAATGCATTTCACAGCTTCTTAGCTGCATCATCAGATGAGGTCAACTGCCGAGTTTGCTGGAGGACCGGTAGATGTCTCTGTTGGGCGTATCAGTGTAGTGATGAGGTCGTTTTCCTTTGGGATATCGAAATTTACCAAGTTATTCCTGTTCCTTTGAATGAAAATTTTTTCCCATACCGTTAGTTCTATCGGTTTTGTTACTGATTTTACTAATTTAATGTCCTCTTCAAATTCATGTCCTGTGGTCCAAAAATGATGTGCAACAGCCGACTTTTCTGTTTGTTTGTACTTTATATTTCTTAAGTGTTCCTTATGCCTTATATTTAAATCTTACCTTTTTTAGACATCAAAATCATTAGAAACCACAACAGGATTGAGTTTGGCATTTTCAGGAAAGCAACACATGTAGACAACTACATTAAACAAGATGGACACAACCCAAGTTCACACAAACATGCGATCTTTAATAGCCTTGCTTTTAGATTAGTAAACATACCTATGAACAAAACACTGTAGGCTTTCACGGCCGGAGTCAATATTAAGCACTTCTTTCGGGCTTGTAGGCCGTGGTCTATTTGACATTTCTGTGCCAAACGTTTCGTCCGCGACTGCGACTGGGTCATACAGAGAAATCTGCAGTGGCTGAGCATGCTTTTGCCGACGGAGAACACGACATCTTGTTTCAAGAAACTGAAATACTGTCCACCATTAATCATTATCATACCAGGTTACAACGAGAGGCAATAGAGATCCATAAGCATCCCAACAACTTTAACAGAAAAGAGGAAGGTGTTAAACTTCATTCAATTTGGTTTCCAGTATTAGCTAATACCAAGAAAAAACCATTTGGAAACAGAGATGCCTGCCCCGGTCCAACCAATTCACACACTAACTCACTCATCGCCGACCAATCGGAAGTTAGCGCACGAAATCCCTGCCCCACTCCAAGGACTATAAATACTGCCGCAGAGCATGGTGACAACTCAGTCAACAGCCAGCCGCCGACCAGAACGCTTCGCCCGAGACTCCACCGCCACTGAGGATGTCCGCCGCAGTCGCGGACGAAACGTTTGGCACAGAAATGTCAAATAGACCACGGCCTACAAGCCCGAAAGAAGTGCTTAATACCTATGAACAGTTCTGAATACAACAATGAATACCAGCATATCTTGGACACCGCACTCAAAAACGGCTTCGACACAGATTTAGTTAACAAGATAATCAAAAAGTTTGAAAAACAAAAGCTAATACGAGAAAATTGCACTTTAAGAAACATTAAAGATCACACTTTCAAAAAGTTCACTTTTCACCCTAGACTACACTACAAATTTGAGAAGATTTTCAAAGAAGTGGATATAAGACTGGCCCCCATCAACAGATCCAACATAAAAACACTACTAAAATCTGGACAAATGGATAAGATTCCCCCAAAGAAAAACTCGGGCATTTATGAATTAAAATGCAAAGACTGCAACAAACTGTATATTGGAAAAACCAAGAGAAATTTAAATATAAGGCATAAGGAACACTTAAGAAATATAAAGTACAAACAAACAGAAAAGTCGGCTGTTGCACATCATTTTTGGACCACAGGACATGAATTTGAAGAGGACATTAAATTAGTAAAATCAGTAACAAAACCGATAGAACTAACGGTATGGGAAAAAATTTTCATTCAAAGGAACAGGAATAACTTGGTAAATTTCGATATCCCAAAGGAAAACGACCTCATCACTACACTGATACGCCCAACAGAGACATCTACCGGTCCTCCAGCAAACTCGGCAGTTGACCTCATCTGATGATGCAGCTAAGAAGCTGTGAAATGCATTATGTGTAAGTCATTACTTATATAAGTGAAGTTGAGTGGAAAACTGAATTAAGTATGTATATTTGATTACTTCACTGTGAATCCCGGTTACAATTTTTATTTATTAATAAGCTATGTAAATCCCTTTGAGGTATGAAATCATAAAGGCTATAAAAGTAAATGTCCAGGAAGCAATCATTCTCAGTCACTCAGTTGAGCTCAGTCTCTCCGTCCGTCTGTCGCAACACCTCACTAGCTCAGTCACCATCCAGTTGGCAACTTGTACAAGTTCCCAGCACCCGTGAGTCAAGTTTAACCTTGCTTTCCCATACAGTGACATATTTCTGGTGAGATGACGTCAGAAGTGAAGTATTGCTCCCACAGAAAGAATCAACATTATATGTTGTACGTCTGCCCTACATAGTATTCACCGGTCAATGACTCTCAAACTGCATTACCAGAAAGTGTATTAAAATTGGTACACAGAAGTTTAAATAAAATTTCTGAACATTGCAGGCAGTTACAATGATGTCAGTGTGTTAAACATGTAATTAAAAAATTCACCTCTGAAACTTCTTGGTGTTTGAATAAAAGAGAGTAAAGTGGACAAGTTCTTTTCACTGATATGACCAAAGCACAAAATCCCCAAGGCAGAACTCATGTTTGTTCCGCAAGACCTAGCTGAGCATTGAAAGAGTTGGTGAAATGGTTGTACAGAAGGGGAAGCTAAGAGAATTTAAAGATCCAGGTAAAAGTGTAGCCTAAAACCTATCATAACCTGTACCCTGAGATCAAACCTAGACATCCCTATGAATTGCTGAATCCACTAACTGTTAACTTTCCCCTTCGTCACATAGTATACGTCACTCTTACTTAAACCTGCATGGGGCATTTTATGTTATTGTGAAAAAGGGTTCCCAGAAAGATTTTTTTAAAAATATATTTATTTATTTTTTATGGGGGAGCATCATATCAGGTGGCAACAGGCCCAAAGACTGAATTGGGGGCCTGACTATGGTTAATATGTTTTGTTTCCAAACATCAAAAAATAAATTAAAAATACTGTAGATTGAAAATTTGTAAGGTTATAAATTTGTTTCAAACAGTATGTTATACAAGAGATTTTGTTTTTATTTCTACCACTGTTAGTATAGAAGTCTCAAATTTCACCTTACCTCCCTTAACAAAAATTCTTACTCCATTATGGAAACATATACTCACAAGTATTGTGTGGAACTCTGAGCTGTGAAACTACGCAACAGGTAGTATGTGTGCTCCAATACTATGTAGTACACCTTCTTTTGATGCTCATCTGTTTCTGGATCTCCAATTACTCTCTCCAATGTTCGTAAAACTGTATCATGAAGATGTTCAGTGCAGGCATCTAAAGTCAGTGGAACCAGCACATCCACAGCTTTCTGTCTGATTTCGCTTTCTTCAGGGCACTTCCTGTAAAGTTCAAAAAAAAAATTTATGTTGTATGTGTATTGTTAAGTATGGGGTTGCTTGCAGACAGGCAGTACCAATGTTATTTGTGATTATTTGTCAGTTAGCACAGTATAGGCATTGATATTGTCTGAGAACTTAAGGGGGGACATACAGCTTTCGGTGATATTCATATGTGAGAAATAGGTGAATTTCATTATTCTTTTCATCAGCAATGAATTGCTCTAAAATCTTGTAATCTGTCATATTCTTTATTGACTACCTTTACAATCACATAATATATTCATAAGTAATGTGCCCGCCTCTGGATCTAAAGGTTCTGGGTTCAAACCCAGCTGAGGTTGATGGACGTTTCAGGAGGTAAGTCTTGGGCATGGGGAGTGACTATAAACCATGCATCCCATGTTGTACATTTACAGCAAGTTAAAGAATACCAAGCCTAAATTAGAGCCTATGGACCACATTCCCCAGCCATTTCACGCCCAAGTGATAGCTTAGTTCTTCTAGCTTGTCATCAAGGCAATAGACTTACCACCTGCCCCTGACCTCTATAGGAAAGAAAGCATAACTAAATTAGTCTTTGATAACTAAATTAGTCTTTGATAACGAAACCTCCTGTAGGAGGCTGTACACTCTGTACATGGACTGGACAGGGTGTATCACCCATCCATTTATCCAAAATTAGAAAGAGTTTATTTATAAGAACATTTTAGAAGAAACATTTCTTTGACACCAGGATTTGAAACCATGACTTTTGGCTTTCTATGCCAATGCTCTCCAAACTGAAGTGGCCAGTTTCATTAGCACCGCCTCATGGAATCTCTTTCTCCATGATTACCCTTAATGACAGTGCGATATATCAGGTATGGGTAGGGGTATTCGAGTTTCAAACTCAATAGTGTGTGTTATCAAGGCATTTAAATTTAATTACATACATTGTAATGGTCTGTAAATAACACATTACTTTCTACCATGAGTGGAAAAAAAGTTAAAAAGAGATTGTATGGCTGACAAGAATAAAAAATACTGCAAGGTTGCAGTGATACTGCAAAACTAGAACCGGAAAGAAGTAAGTATAATACACCATCAGGTTTCTAACAAAATATTAGCCTCTAAAAGTAATCTTCTTCCTTGAAATTGAGAGTACCACCACAGTATAAGTATTAATACAGTACAGAAACTCAGTCCGTTTTTCTGCCAGACGAGCATGCGCGCGCATTTACTAGCGATCGTAGTGGCCATAAAGTAAGACTACAGAAACTACTCCGGGAAGTATGTAAATAAATAGGAGTGTTATATTTATTAGAACATGTGATATTCTGCTGTAAATTTCAGTAATAATAAATGACAAAATCCTGAATTGCATTTCTTCACTTTCTTGAAACATCTAGAAAGGTAAGAACGAAAATAAGTAATATTTATTGTAGGCCTACTGGCTTACTCGTCATTCTGGTGTGGTTATGTTTCAACTTACTTTAATGTAATATTTTTATATTTTATTCTGTTGTAATGATTTCTGGTGTATAAAATAGGTCATTAATGGTCGACAAGAAAACCTAGTAACAAAATATGTAAAATATTTGAGTGAAAATTACCGTCTATGCTTGACACACGCCAAAAACAGACAATTTATGAATTCCTATAAAAACTCGTTAATTAAAACTGCTGTACCGACGGTGTCTTCAATTCCAAATGTTCCAAAATTTTTTGTTTTGTTTAATGGAGTCCATCCTGCAGTACTTGACGCTACATAGACCTACAATAAATTGAAGTCGTATATTGCCATATAAGGCAAAGAATCAAAATACACTGTCAACAATGACGTGCAGGATGAACAACGTGACAGACCTATAATATAATTTACGTAATTAATACATAGGCTATTTAATATCATAATTTGAATTATAAATTATATTAAAGGGGAATGATTTTAAAGGAAAAGTACTAGGCCTTGAGCTGATATTTAAACACAAAAGGAAATATCGCTCATTGTCGTCTGCTTTTGACTGAAAACCAGCGCTTAGCGGCATCTACCGACAAAACTTTGTACTACGCCCCTCAACTGCTCTGATCTTGCACTTCTACGCCATCTCTGAGCCAGCATGAACAGTAACTGCCAGACTCTGGTGTTGTGTGAAAACATTTATAAATTAACACTTATAAATTAGCCAGCTGCAAATTAATACTGAAAATAATGTAAAATCAGTAAATGCGCCCAGTTAAAACAGCGTGGTTTAGCGTGTTCATGAAAGCGGTTCCCGACCGCGCTGCCATCGTTTTTTAATGCAAGGGAGGTGAGAGCAGTGGTTACGTGACGGCAGTTGGGATCATGTGCTTGTGAGGATAACATGTAAATTAAGTTCGAGTGATTCTGGTGGGCGTTTCTGCCGTGAAGACGATGACTGTCCTCTACGGCGTTTTTGGGTGAGACCGTTTCTTTTCTACCTTAAATTCATTTAACAAATTATTATTCATTCTGTGCTCACCCAATTTTTGGCAATCTAAATTTAGTTTTAGTATTTATAAAGTTCAATAGTAAAGTCATTATGCCGGTATCTACTTTTGGATTTTGAAATTACGCCATTCACCATGTAACTATTCATATTCAAATTTTGTCATGTCTTGTCCGTCAGTATATTCATTTCCGTCCGTTTCTTTCGTTTTCTCATGTTCTCCTGCGTTCAGGCAATAATTAAAGTTTTAGCAGTTACCACGTATGAATATGATAGAGAGTGAGATAGGTGTTCTAAAATTTTAATAGAAGGGCTAAATTCATATATAAAAAGGACTTAAAGATTCAATTGAGGGATTAGCATGATTCTATGGGTTCATATCTATTGGCATAACCAATATTTCTGTTTTTTCTAGTCATTTGGAAATTTCCCTATTAGATACAGAGTGATTTAAATAGACACTAAGTAGTATTTAATACAGGGTGATTAACAATAATGAATAAGTTTATGACTGTTTCAGAATACTTATGTGCAGGCTTTATGAACTACAAAAGATTTCTTAGACAGTGAAAAGTAAAATTCTTTTATGGCACATCAAAAGGGGTTTTAGATATTTAATGTTAAGAGAGTTATTAAGAATTGTAAATTATTAAATTATTGGTATTTATTGCAGTTTGTACATAAGTTGAGAGTTGTCGTTTTTACACATATAATATATCTTTTCCAATTCTGCATTCCAAAAATGTTATATTTATGAATAAAGCTTTTCTTGAAAATTCCAATTCTTTCTATGCATTTTGCTAATTTCCTAGGTCTTCCTAGTAATTGCAATTAATCAGTTCTGTGTCTCATTAAGGGAATAATGGGTGCCCAGTCATAAAGGTTAAACAGTAGCGTTACAGATTTTGGCTAAAAATGGTCGAAAGGGAGCACAGTGACTTCCTGCGACATCTGGCGAGTTTGTCCGGTACTCTCTCTCTTGGCTTACATGACCAGACTATCACATGTTTCAGTGCAGTGAGTTGACATATTTTATCGTGATGGAATGTGTGGTCACTTGTCATTTGTCAACACAGCTTTCCTGTGAAGATTCTGCTTTGTTATAGTCTCCCGTAATAGTCAATAATTACTAAGAAACATTATGCAGCGTCTGGATTGGGTAATGTACGTCATGTGACAATTGCTGCTGTGTCTTGCCTTCAGACATGAAGACCCTGATTTATCTTTGTTCCGGTCATCATGTAAGGCGGTTAAGTATTGCTCCGTTCTCTGGAAAGAATCTGAGAATGGATGTGTTATTTGATTCTAATTTGTGTTGAAGACGGTTTAGTCTCTTCCTTGTTCACCTAGACATGTTTTCATTGTAGTTTTCTGATTGTAAACTCAGGTAGGATGCCTTAAATGTACTTAACAGTGTCTGGCGTCTAGGCGGCGTACCCCACGCTAGGTCTGCTTTAATTGCAGTTTCAGATAATTTGCTTTATATCTGGTGTTTTCATGTAGTAAATAAATTATGTAGCTTTCTCCCCTTTTTGTCCCGTCTTCAGCTTCTAGTTCATAATTTATTTGCCTTTGTCTAAATCTTTTCCCGCCATGTATGATGTCCTGAATTTGAGATCCATTTTCATTTTGGGGTGGCAAATGGAAATGTCTGTTTTGTCTAAATTACCTTTTGAAGTTTGAGCCTAGTCATTTTAATTACCAAAGTTTCGGCCACCCATGTGTGAATGTGTAAATGAATATGTATGCTTCTAATTTATCATTTTGAGGGGATCCCCATTTTAACCTTTGTTGTCTCTTCAAATCTGTTAACTTCAATGAATTTTAAAGATGAAAACATTTAAATATTTTTATCCAATGTATGGTTTATTTTAAATGTTTAATTTACTACATTTTAACAATTTAACTCTATAAATTTGAAGGCCTAACTTAGTAATTAAAGTATTTTGATATTCTTCCACTGTTTATCTTCAGCTAGCTTACAGATTCATATGTTATGAACCTCCTATCCGTTTGTCCTTTTATTGCTTCCTCTGAGGTGGGTTCTTCTTCATTAAATATCTCCCAAGGGCGGAAAGGGGCCGCTTCCACAGAAGGCCTATGCTTATCCGGAGGATGAGGAGCCTCTACAGCACCGTGGCCTCTTCCAGCTCCAGTCCGAGGAAGAGATCCAGCTTCTTCAGGCGATAGTGAGCTTTCTTGGACAAACAAGTAACAGGTAACAAAGGTCCCTTAACCTTACCTGACCTAACCTAACCTTACCTGACCTAACCTTACCCAGAGCGAGGGGGTGGGGTTCAGCCTAGATACAGTCCTTAACAGTAGCCTATTTAGGTATTGTTTACCTCTTCTTAACTATAATATAATACAGTATCTGTTTTGTTATTTCTTAAATTTAAAATTAGATTTGCATTAAATAAAAATATTCTGTATTTTTCTCTTTTAACATAACATATTTTGCGATGTGTTTATGTATTTTCCCAAGTCATTTGATATGATGAGAATGTAGTTTTACTTAATCTCCGCATGGAGCGGTAGTGTCATCCAGCCAACATGTTGTCATAGGACTTTTAACACACAGTTTCTTTACTGTATTAATAATTATACTGTGGTACCAGTTACAGTATCTTATTTCTAGAAAATAATCACTAGGTAAAATTATAATCAGTACTCACGTGATATGTTCTCCTACGAAAGTCACCAATGAATGCAACAGGTATTTTAGTGACGGATTAACACTGAAGGAACCATGATTTGAGAGTGATGATATGTGTGTATTAATTACAGCTAGAACATAGCTTTCTGCAGGGATCACATCATTGGCATATGTATTCTGAAATTTAAAAAATTATGAAAATATCAATGCTTATTCAATAGTAAAAATTAGTACTCACTTCTGTCAATTATAACTCTTTATTAACTCATTGAAGCTGGTACACAGGTAGATAGGTACACAGATACTTTTACTTTTTTTGTTGTTGTTATACAATAATTTATCACACTGGTATTTTTATTTGAACTTATGAATTATATAATCTTAAGTTACATGTTGAGTCTATTAATAAATCAATATTGTATGATAGTTTCTAAAGCACATTTTTGAAGAGTGATGGAATTCGGTAAGATTTACACATCCTATGAACTTCAGCTCTCTTTTTATACTTTTTGTTTTAAAACTAGATTCACCAACTTGCAGTGAGAGCTGTGAGTCAGTTTTTTATAAATAATTTCTGTTTCAGATTCCAATTACTTTTTTCCAAACTAACATTTCTCCACAGCTAACTTGCAGCGAGAACTATAAAAGAAGAGAACTGAATGATTCAGCCCCACAAAATGGTTCCATACGATGACTCCAATAGGTTAACAGTAAAATTTCAAATGTGACATACCCAAGGGAAATCAGCAACTCCACAGTCATTCCACTTCTCAAGCACAGTGCGTACGCCTGCAGGGAGTAGTGCCATGAGAGCTGTAGCCAGGCTGCTTGTCTTGTTGCAACGACTTGATGATATTGCTAAGATCTCCTTGAAGGCCTGGAAGTCCTGAAGTGTGTACTTCCCTACAGGCTCTGAGCTCTCATTCATCTGGTACAGCAAACTTGATCTGCAATCAAAAGTGAATTTCAAACAAGATTAATTTTCTAGAATAGATCAGAACACAATATTTTTATGTTCTTTGATTCTTTTTACCGTTTATGCTGTTATTGCCTGCTTCTTTAACTGTTCAACATTAATGTCCAGTTTCTGAAAGCAAAGTTATCCCTACCTTCACAGTTATCTGTGGATTAATATATTAATATCTTAAAAATGAGTTTCTGAAAAAGCAGTTACTGTTATCGGCATAGCAAATGGTAACTGTCCCAGGTGATAAAACTAACTCTAATGAATACCATTATTTGGGACCACTACATTTCTATTCTTTAAGTAATAAAATCTATATTTTCTCCTTATACATGAATCAAAACATGACAAGCAAGTTACCATTGGAAAAAATGCTTTTTATTGGGTTCTAATTCTCACTGAACAAATTAAAAACACAGTTAACGTCTAACGAACCGGCAGCGCCAATATCAATAGATGGAACACCCCTCACATATGTAAGCGAGTACACATACCAGGGGCAACAGATCTCCTTTCAGGATAAAATGGAGAAGGAAATACAAAGGAGGATGTCACTAACCTGGAAGGCATTTTGGGGTCTTAAGTTCATACTCTTAGACAAAACACTAAGCAGACGAATTAAATTCCACATGCTAGAAACCTGTGTCTACCCTGTATTACTCTATTACTCGGTTTCTGGTACATCGCAGTTACCACAGAGTTAGCTACACGGACTTTCAATTTTAACAGCACTGATAACGTTCACGAGTTTCTGAAACCTAAATCGGCCAAGATATCAGTGCTTGTTACTAACAGCGTGATTTACCTCTGCCTTTCTTCTTCACAACGTTCACAGATGTCACTACTGTAGACTTTCTAGTTATTCTTTTAGTTTATTTTGCTTGCAAAGGTTTCTCACTAAACAAAACAGCTGACTGTTGGCTGGATCCTAGCTGTATAAACATATGTCGCTAACAATGCATTTTTGTTTTATCGAAAAGCAGGCAATTAACTCTTCTTAGTAACATTATTTATTTATATATTTGCTCATTTTGTGTAGTCATTTTTTCAATTATTTCAGTTTGTGCAAAAAATGAACTAACCCGTAGTATTCTGTACTGTACTTTTATCGTAAGGGGGTCAATGGTGAACTTTCAATTTAAAAAATTTCTTGGGCGAAACTGTAATTTATGCCGCGCACAGGTTTTCCTTCCACTGAATAATAAAAGACCCTTGCACCAAACGTAATATGTCACAACTATAAACAACAAAATAATATTTCATAACAAAAAAGACCCTTGCACCAAAAATCATATTTCACAATTATAGGAGTGGGAGTGGGGGACTCGTGAGTGGCATAAAATACCTTTTTCCCATTTCTTGGTAATAAAAAGGAAATTGATTGAGTATGCTGATTGTATTTCGCATACTCATGTACCAATAAACAGGGATTCAATATGGTTGAGTTTAATGCAGTGTCAGTTCAATTCAATTAATTTTATTTCCATAAGACAGTTATAAAACTGAAACAGACGAGGTCAATGAGGTAAAAATTACAATAATTACATAAAATAGTACAATCACATAAAAATTCTCGGTCGTCATAAGCCTCAAAAGGATGTTTCGGAGCTCTGAACACCTTAGGCCTAGCTACAGCCCTAAAAATCCAATCTTCTTCATCAGAAGACCAAGAATCTGGACCTGATGAGGTTAGGGATGACGAAGACGATGATGATGAAGATGTAAGCTCCATATCGGTACTTCATACCACACGGATCTCGCCAATCCTTGGACTTATCTTGGACACTGGGCACTGCACGAACGGAGAATAAAAAAGCACCCTAAACTACTGAAAATTACTGAAAAATACTAATACTGCATGCGAACATATACTAGCGCCACAGGTGATATTCATGTGAATCATATGGCTAACAGCCAGGTAACCACGTGTGTAGGCACAGTTATCAGCTCGAGCGCTGGTTACTGTAACTGTAACGATAAATGTGGTTTCAGAAACCGCTTTTGCACATACCAGCGTGTTATACCAAAGGTAACTTTGCAAAAGCACATAAAAGTCATATCAGAAACCGGCCATATGGGTGTCAGACATGGTCACTAACAGCAAGACTGACGAACAAAATACAAATATGCCAAAGAAAGATGCAACACAAAGTCTTGGGGGTATCACTGAAGGACAGAATCCCAAATAAAACATTAAACCAGCTAGCACAGGCAAAAGACGTGTCAAAATTAGCCACAAGACTGAAATGGAAATGGGGAGGCCACGTGGCGAGACTACAGGACAATAGATGGACTTACAAGGCTACCATGTGGGACCCCCATGTAAGACAACGACTACCAGGAAGGCCGAGACTGAGATGGACAGACCTCTTCAAAGAGCAAGCAGGGAAGCAGTGGTCATGAGTAGCGAGAGGAAGAAATGTCTGGAAATCCCTACAGGCACATCTATATAGTGACTAGATAGTGAATACCTAGTGTAAATGTGTAACAGTGTTCCTACCCAATATTGCGGGATTTTAAGGCCAGAAACCAAGCTTTTGGAAGTTTTAGCCCCTCTTCTTTTCTGTTGAAATTGTTTCTAATCTTGAAAATTTCTATGGCTTCTCTGTTAAGGCGGGCATGGTAATGTGAAGTTCTAGCCAGTACTTTCATCTCCTGGAAGAAGACAAGAAGGAATACAACAGCCATCATCGAACGCCACCATTGGTACGACGGTAGCAACCACAACCAGCTAAGCCACGCCCACCGCGAGTATATAAGCAGCTCCGTTTCTCCAAGCAGTTCAGTCAGTGTCAGGTAGCAGCCACTGAAGAAGTTCCCCACAGCGGAAGCAAAACATCTGGTGAGACTTTTTAGACTTTTTTGCCTTTGGACCACGGCCCACATCCCGGAAGATGCTTCAACATCAAGAATCCGGCCGTGAAAGCCTCAGATTAACCATTTCTGTATAATGACAGGCCGTTCAAATCCTTTAAAAAAATATAAAATTGTTTGTCAGTAGATGTAGCCATCACAGAGATTAGATTTTGGTGGATCTAATCTGAAATGGGAAGAACGTGAAGCACTGAAATCTCTACACACCGATAGCATCACAGTCTACGCAACTAGCAGACTAAGGAAATGCTACTGTACTTTTGAAAGATTCTGACTACCTTGATAAGATAATAAAACTGCTAGATGATCCTGCATACAAAACTCTCAACCGCATTGGTTAAGAGATCTACAATTCCCAATGATATGAAGCGGCAAGTGACACCCCACGGTTCGGTGCCACCGAGGGTTCACGGTTTCCCTAAAATTCACAAGGAAGAAGTACCTCAGTGACCTATAGTAAATACTATAGGGGCCCCAACTTACAAACTGGTCCAACAACTAGCTCAGCTCCTACAACCTTATGTGGGGAAATGTAACCATCATGTCAGAAACTCGGTTGAATTCAACAAGACTCTGGAGGAAATTACAGTCAATGATGCAGACCTGTTAGTCAGCTTTGATGTTGTGTCATTATTCATGAGGGTTCCAATATAAGACTCGCTTGAACTACTTAAGCCTCACTTCAATCAGGACATAATACACCTATTCCAGCATGCTCTGACATCTACTTACTTTCTCTATGGTGGTAAATATTACGAACCAACAGATGGTGTGGCCATGGGATCTCCACTTTCACCTGCCATAGCCAACCTATACATGTAACACTTTGAGAAGATTGTGCTCAAAATGGCGCCACACCAACCTTCCTGCTTCTACAGATACGTGGATGACACATTTGTTATCTGGCAGCATGGACACGAGAAACTGCAACAACAGCATCCACCAGAACAACAACTTCACCATGGAAATCGAGAAAAAGGTTGCCTTCCATTTCTTGACATACTAATAAAGAGGAAGACTAATGGAAAACAGAGCCACAGAGTCTACAGAAAGCACACACACACAAATCTTTATCTGAATGTAGGTAGCCATCACCATCTGGCCGAACAGAGAGGTGTCCTTCACATTTTCATCAAGAGAGCCATTTCCATTTCTAATAAAGAGAGACATTTCCATTTCTGATAAAGAGAGCCTATCTGACAAACTTAGCCATCTTAGGAAGACCTTTCTGCAGAATGACTGTCGTGAAGCGGAAATTCCGATGGCCTTAAAAGGACCATTCACCAGAAAACACTGACAACACCAGATTCTGAGGATACCACACAAGTTGCATCATTGCCATATATTGGGAATCTCGCTCAGAGACTACCTTGAATACCGGGGAAGAGAGAGATCAAGGCAGTATTCAAACTACCCCCAAAAATGAAGAGCCTTTTGTGACCTGTCAAGGACGACATGGGCCTTAGGACCCCAGGCGTGTATTGAATTCCCTGTGAATGCGGTAAGGTGTACATTGGCCAGACTGCATGCACTATTGATCAATGCTGCACCGAACATGCCCGACACATGAGACTCTTCTACCCTGAGAAATCAGTGGTAGCAGGACACAGGACACAAAATCGAATTTTCCAACAACACAATTCTAGCCAAGACCACATGTTACTGGGACACATTAAATAAATAAGGTTATTGAAATCAAGTTGGAACCAGATAACTTGAACAGAGACATGGGCAAATACGAGTAACATCAGCCCAATTTGGAATCACTGCCTCAAACAGGTGATGGACAGCAGGGAGAGGCTGGCACTGAAAAGAACCAAAGGAGGGGGTACTGACACCTGATTAGTCGGATCTGCGCAATCAGAATTTGTATATATTCCACTCCAGGGTGACAACTTGACACTTCAACGCCCTTAAAGATGGAGGCAGCATGGGCCTTCGAAAACGTCAGGAACAATTGAATTCTACACCTAGCTGACCACCTGAGAAACTTCACTCAAACCTGGTGTTCATTGCCACAGTAAATAAAACACACAATTAACCTTCCAGAAACTCGTGGCATTTATCAACATGGTTAAATTTACCAGAGCTGGTAACTACCATGATGATATGTGTAGTGGACCAGAAACTAGATAGTGGTATAATAGTGCTCCCTATTAGGGTTGCTAATCTGATTATAAAAAAAGTATGTGTCCAATTTTAGTGTTGAGTGATATGTTTCTTTTCTAGTATTTATAAAAAAAAAACAATTAGGGCAGGGGTGATTTCAGATAAGCAAATTTTTGGATAATTCTTTAATTACAGCATATTGTACTCCTTTTAAATAAGAATAGTCCTATGCCATTTAAAACATTTATTTTAAGTAATTTGGTAAACATTTATGAATGGAATGATTAGACTCTTGTAAAATAAACTGTAGCAATAGACTAGTCAAAACTCTGTGTAACAAAGATCGATACAATAAACCCGCATTCAGCAATATTTTTCTTTGGTCCTGACAAATTTCCTGTATTAAAATTGTTAAATTTCGCTTAATACGATGAATCTATTTTAGAAACACCCTTTTATGCAATATATTGATGTTCAATTGTTAATGCAAACCAGTAGCTTTGCCCTGTGGATGGCAGCTGGCATTAGATTAGTGTCCATCCCATCCACCAATATTTGTTGTCTAGGGCCTGTAACTGTTAAGCCTACATTTCTTAGAAATTTCAGAAGAGAAAGGTTGACTAGGTGGCAGTAAAAAGGATCATTTAGGGTAAAAATCATCCCTTACATGTACAGAATCATCTACAATGAGTTTGGTTGTTACTTCAGTATGCACGTAATGTGTAGTTAAAACACCATACCGAGCAAATAGTTAGCAAATGCTTTAGCTATAGGGAGAATTTCTTTTTCTTCTCTCTTCCCACTTTCTACGAGTTTGAAATTTCTAGCAGAGATGGTCTGTAAGATTTGGATTTGTGAACAATTATTTTTCGCTTCTTTATACGTGTGTTCCTTGAATAATTATCCTTTAGATTATATAATGCTTGTGGTGTTCCTAATATGAGGTAAATGACTGTTCCTCAATATAACAATAATCCCTAGGTCCCACAAATATCGCTGTATGGAAGTTTAACTGTAAAATAATTTCTTCTCAAATATTCTAGAACACCTTGGTCCATGGGCTACATAAATATAAATGTAGAAATCTATGTATTGTCAGACTTACCTGCTGCAAGCTATGACAGTCTCTGTGAGCTGAAGCACATGAGGCAGCAACTCCTGTGCAAGATCATTGGATGATGGAGATTGTTCAGCAGGCTGACTACCACTGAAAGAGCAAATTCATGGTTTCAATAATTTGTTCCCTTAAGTACTTACAGAATTTCTTTATCTGAAATAAAATGGCATGAAAGTCTTACTTTGTAGAGTCTACTGATTCTGTTGGAGGCTTTGATACACCTTCATCCATCAACACTTGTATTTTAGCAATCACTGCATCCAGTAGGTACAAATCTGACAGCTGAGGCAAATTAGCCTTTGGAACCAAGGAGTCTGGAGCACAGAAAAACAGACATTTCATTTTCTATAAAAACTTAAATTCCACACATCATCAATAGGCGTCAATAGGAATCAACAATGATTAATATATACAGGATGTTAACGAATAACACCAAAATATTTTATGTGTATAGAGGGGACATAAATAAGCCAACTTTTATTAGGAGATTTTTTTTATCTATGGCATAAAATGTGTATGCCACTGGGCATTGAAGTGATTACAACATAGTGCTCATAAGTCAATAATGAAGCGAAGTAGGGTTAAAATTTTCATAAACTGACTTCATGCTGTCTTAGTGATCAATAAAAACCTGATTCTTAATCATTCATAAAAAGCTATATTATAATTTAGTGTTTCCATAATCTGCAAAATTTGCAGACTAATTACATGACTGGCCACCACTACATTAGTTTCTTTTATTTTTTATTTTTTATTCATAACTCCAGTGTTACCAACGAAGTTTCTTTGTTTTTCAATTTTTCAAATGTTAGAAGTCAGTAGCGGCCATGTCCTGCGAGATTCTATGCTGTAACAGGAAAAATTGAATCCACAGGGCAAAAATCTATTAATAAAAGTTGCTTGTCCATGTCCTCTCTATATACAGATAAAATATCTCGGTGTTATTCATTAATACTCTGTATATATTTTTTAATAAGCATCTTTTTAAAAGAATCTGCAGTTTGTGTTACCAAGTCCATCTAAGTGAGGAATTCCCTGAAAACCCTTCTCACTACTAAAGCTGGTTATAAAAAGGTTCACATTTCTCGACCTTAATGTACTGAGGCAATATTCGTATTTTGTCTCTTGGGTGTCTTCCATGGAATAATTTGAAACAGTAAACTTAACAATCATACAATGAGCTGAAATTAACACTAAACTTCATTTTCAGTACAGTTTACCTGAACTAGTTTCGGTGTCATCACTAATATTTTCAGCTATTCTTCAACTAGTGATGGCCAGAATCAAATGATTTTAAGAACCGAGTAATCTATTCTAGAGTAATATAAAGAATTGAATGATCATTCAAATGAAAAAGTTCTCGGATGAAAGCAAGGATATGAGAACTCGCTATGCGAGATATGAGAACCTGTCACTCGAGTCTGTATTCCAGAACTGCAAAGACTGACTCGATTGATTACTCAAATTGTCATTTGGATGTTCAGCTCGTGAATTTCATCATGTTTCGTGATCTAATGCTATTGGTTCCAGTAATGGGTGTGGCTCACCACAAACCATTTCTCTTTTATTCTCGTAATAGCACGCTCTCCCTTTATGCTGTACCTATGACTGCTGAGAAATTAGACACTTATGATCAATGGTTTTTTTTATTAATAAAAACTTCCCTTATTAGAGGCTACCACAGGGAGAAAGTGATAGAAACAATAGAAATTAGGTTAAAATTAAAATTGAAATATTGCGGATATAATGATGAAAAATTCAAAGAACCCCTACATAAAGCATGCTGTAATTAATTAAGTTTTATCTTAAACTAAAATTTATTTTCACTACTAAATAAAGTTTCATAATTTTGGTTGTATTTCCCACCGCTATATTTGAATATTAATGTAAATAAAGGCATTAACTTTTTCATTGTCAAATGTACTGAACTGAAACTACTCAGGCTATCCGGAAACAGAAGGAAGTTAACACTGAAAGCAGTGGAATAGCAGAATTGGCTTGGGTAGATTAACTGCCTATGCTGTGTCAATTTTTACCATTACTGCCTAAGCGAGTACTCCTATGCAAGATTAAGCCACATACATATATCTTGGGCCTTAATTTAGGAATCAAAAGTACAGCTTAGTCAGATCAAGTAAATTTAGGTAATTCTTGCAATAATCCCTCTTACTTTTAAAACTAAAGTTAATAAATGTAAGGTACCAGAAAACTTCTCACCTGATTTTTGGACTTGGGGGTGGAATGCCGTGATGCATCTCTTCGCAATTTCGATGTCATATTTCAGATTATTGACTGCCTTCGCCACATTTTTCAGGAGTGTTTCAGCATACTGGGTGTACATGCCTTGCTTAACCAGACAGTCCTGAAAAACAAAGTTGCAGTTGGGGTCAATCCATTAGAAATGAACCAAATTGAATAAAATTTTTTGCTCAACATTTTTTATTTTCTTAATTTTTTTACCAGTTACTCCCCAATATTAGGTGAGTTCAAAACTAGAGTAAAACATTTTTTAGGCTCATACTTTTTTCTTGGCGGCCATTTTAAGTTTTCTTTGCAACAGTTTTTCGGCCGGAAACTTGTTTTGCACAAATGTATGTAACTGTTAATTTTATAGATAACAAGACAAAATAAACACCAAAATTATCAGAATGAAATGCTCGACATTTTTGTTTTAACACAATATTACCTAAGTAGTGAGGAAAGTGAAGAAAAAAATTCAAAACTACAAATTGAAAATTGACTTAAAACGGGAGTTTTAGTGCCGCAAAATTATTAGAAGGAAGAAAGACTCACCCTTAATTTTTTTTTCTGGTGTAGATCTACTATAGGACTACACGCTGTAGAAGTTTAAAGCTTGAGAACTTTGCGGTTTTTTTTATAAAATTTTTCAAAAATGCCCAAAACCGTATTTTGGCAATATTTGAAGTTGAATATCTCAAAAGGGACTGAGTGAAAAATTATGAAATTTATACAGATAACACCTCTTTATGATACAAAGATTTGATAAAAATTTGGTGACTGAGACTCAACTTGCATCTTTCTTGCAACCAACAGTCAGCTCTCAGCAAGAAGCATAGTGCTTGTAAAGACCGAAGTTATAATATTGAGATACAACATTGAGCTGGGTCTAGCACATATACTTCACTTTTGGTATAATGTAATGTCACGAGACATTTTAAGGAGTAGTATCATGTGCAATTTTATTGATTTTATTGGTTTATTATTTCATATTGATTTGGATAATTATTGGTATTTATTAATTGTAGTATGAAATCGTGAAGGTAATTTTTATGCAGATAAGCACCCAGTCTGTTGGAGAGAGGAAGTCGCATCCTGTATGTGACAGGAAGATAAGAGCAAGTGTGTGCTAGTTAAATATTATAAAAATTGTATTTTTTGTATAATCGCCCACACACATCCTACAATGTAGCAAGTTCATTGGAAACAAGTGTGATTTAATTAGTTTTATATATGTCAACACGCATTAAATTTTGTTTTAATTGATGATGCATAACTGAGGGTCAGACTGGCTAACATTTAAATGCCAATTAACATTCCTTTGTTATGACGATTGTAAGAAATTGTCGCTCTGATGACCATGATAATATCCGCTGACCCCGCGGACCGGATGTACAGATTAGTATATAAACCCCTGCTGAGATGACTTGATAACAGAGTACGATCGAGAGCTATCATCAGAGACCGACAGTATAGGCACCGGTGGGGAAGAAGATAAGAAGCAGAGATATCACCCCGGGACAGAAGATACGTCTGTACCTAAACTCAGAACCGAGATGGACAGATTGCTTATCTTTGTGTGTGAGTAAATAACTGTTAGCTCAGTCTGACTGCCCTCGCGAGTAGCTAAATAAATATTATATTATAGGAAGAATATAGTTATTTTGTAAGAGTTTCAGCTTTAAAGAATATTAACAGTTTGTACAAGTAGAACCAACTCAAGCAATGATTTCAGAAGAGATCTGTTTTATTTGTCTTTTAATCATGTATATTTTAAACGTGTGTTATTTTATGTTTATAGTTAATAAATATTGTACTTGTGATAACGGGGAATATTAATCTACATTTACCCGATCATCCTAGGGGTTAAGGCAATCAGGGGCGCTCGGCTAATTTCCTGTCCCCCTTCCCCAGGCATGACAACTGGTGGCAGCGTTTTAGGGATTAATTTTTAGTTAAAACTATCGTTAATCTCCACGAACCTAAGCTTAGAAGAGTACAGACGATAAAAATTTTGTAGCCTGCTGTAGTAACAATAACGTATATTGAAATAGTGAATAGACGTAGTTAAGAATAATTTTCGTGGCCTACGTTGTAGTTCTTAGTGAACACGAGTAAAATAGATAGTATAATGTAATACAAAATAAGTATAGGTGCTCCAAGAATAATAGAAATAAAGCATTTTTATGGCGTTGTGTTGTTGGAAACGTCGAGATCCCTGTGATAAAGAGTTTACGCTTCTCTTAGTGAGAGTACTTACTGTGTCGAATACGTTAGCCTTGCATGGATCCACTAAGTATGCCAAGGAATTAGTGGAAAGATTTTTCAAGAAATATACGGATATAGATATATCTAGGATACAGGGGCACGAACATAAATTTAGAGGACTGATAGCTGAGTCCAGGTTAGATATTGCATTCGAGGGTCGTCCTAAACACTTTAAAGTTCCCATCCAGAAGATTTATAAATACGAACACGGAGAAGGTTTGGCTGTAATTTTTGAATTAGAAGTGAGAATTGTTATTAGATATATACCACCCACACATGATTATGACACTCTGGAGATAGAGAGGACAGACTATCTGCCTATGTATAGCACTACTAATTCTAGGAGTGAGGATATGAGAGTTTCATTTTTACATCAGTAAATAAAGCGACCACAGGTTTGGTTAATTTGTTTATTATATATTTGTTTAAATCAATTCATTTTTTTTTTCTTTTCTTTTTTTTCTACTGGTTGGGGTTGGCTCCACACCAAGTAGCTTGTTCATTTTCGTCAGTGTATCGACGCATTTCCTCTGCGGACAAGACTTTATATTCGAACGAAACGTCTGTGACACAGTTCCCTACTGGCACGGGCCAATACGGCGGCAGTCTTCTCCACGGTGCATACGGGAGACTCACATGCAACGGGAAGGAAAGACGTTCCCGCCTATTGCACCGTCGGCAGACCCTGGTACGCACCACTTTTAGATGTGTGGACCTTCTGTCCAAAGTTGGTATCAACTGAAACAGTCAAGCAATTAAAATACATTAGATAAGCGCCATGGCACAGGCACCAGCGCAAGCACAAGAAACTAGGGTGAAGGATCTAGCTGTGGCTGGATGGATACAAGGATGGGATCCTAAAAGCGGTAGACCGGTTGCGAATTTTTTGAGAAATATAGAGACTGCAGCCGAGTTGGGTAATTTAACCGATAAAGATAAGGTGCGATTAGTTATTATGAAAGTGTTAGGAGCTGCTCAGACATTTGTTGATACACACCCCGAATTGCAAACAGAAATCACGTTCACGAGGTTGAAAGAGATATTTAAGGAACGATTTAAAGAGCAGCACACAGATTTTTTCTATTACTCGCAGTTGCAGGCAGCGACACAGGGAAGGGATGAGTCGATTGCAGACTTTGCTGACCGTCTGCGTCGTTTAAGTAGGCAAACTATTAGAACAGTCGATGATGAGACTGAACAAAGGGCAATTAATGAAGAAGCCGAGAAACGATTACTGGCTAGTTTTATTAACGGGTTAAAAGGGAACCCTGGGTTGCAAGTAAAGTATCAGATGCCCGAGACTATGGATAAAGCGATAAAAATAGCCACCATGGCAGCCCAGGCAGAAACAGAAATAGATAAAACGCGCAGTCAGGCTCACGCGCAGGTATTTAGTAATGAAAGTCGAGGCGTACAGTCGCAAAATAAAGGTGGTGGTGGTCCTAGGTCAGCAGGACGAGGACATTGGGGCAACAGCAACAATAATAATAGTACTAATAGACAAGGTTATAGGAATAACTGGAGTGAAAGAAATGCTAGTGGCAGTAATGCACAGCAAGGATGGCTTTCACGTGATCCTGGTCCCAAAGGATCGAGTCCCGCGCAAGGAGCGCGAGGGGGTAACGACGGTTACCGGAGCGCGAGTAGTCGTAGGGGTTACCAATGTTATAACTGTCGGGAGTTAGGGCATATAGCTAAATATTGTAGGAAAAGGCGAGAGGGGCGCCAAGGTTTAAACGGGGTAGGGGGGACCAAAACAACCCCGTCGGTCTTCCCGAAGTAAAGCCGAACCAAGAAGTCGTGCCAGCAGCGATTAGTCCGGCGACGGGACTGCTGCTAGAAGTAGAAATAGAGGGAACGAAGCGTAAGCTGTTAGCGGATACCGGAGCCGCTGTGTCATTGTTAAAACCGACAGTAAGTTCCGCACGACTTGGAGAAAATAGTATAACGGCTAGGGGTATAACTGGAACAGATTTAGAGCTGGACGGTGTACAGAAAGTCACGTTTTATATTAACGGGAGGTCCTATGAACATGAATTTTTAGTGAGTGACTTGAGTTCCCCTGGAGACGGATTACTGGGTGTCGACTTCCTGAGAAAGGTTGGAGCGCAACTAGACTTGCAAACTAACTGCCTCTTGGTGGGAGGCCAGCGGATTCCTCTGATATGTAGCTCGCTGGGTGCTGTCTCGCCTGTCGACGAGCGAGATGGAATGGACTGTAGGGAGCCCTCTGCTCAGGGATTGATCACCCCGCTTCAGGCATTGGACCCTACAGATGGCCGCACTGAGCCCGAGGAACCTGGTCTGGATAACTTTCCAGGTTGGTTTGCGTCGGTCATCCTAACGGAAATGGTTGCATGCTCTCCATTTGTTGGGACGATAGTCCGTGCTAGGGTTGTTGGGCGCAACATCCCTGCAGATTCCCCTTGTGCAGTGTTCGAACCGGTAGAGGCCCTACTACCAGGTTTATATTCACCACGCGCCATTGTGAAATTGTGTAAGGATCCTTTTGGTACCCCGGGGAATTGCTCCCTGTCGACAGAAAGTCCCCAATGTGTTCCCTCAGAGCCTCGTGAAATTCCGGAGGACGAATGGCATCCCAGTACTCAGTCTTCCAGTGGGCGGTGGTCCGCGTCAGGAACAGAAAAGTTAATGGGCGAGACGATCGCACAAAGGTGTTCTTGTGGGACACAAGCGGTTCAGCCTCTCAACCCCGTAGGAGAGAGCTCGAACCAAGGACGCCTTGGGAGAGATCATGCGCAGTTCCTTGGCAAACAGAAATTTTGCGCTGAGAATAAATTAGAAAATCCGTCCCAGCAAGAGTATGTGAAGTTAAATAAGATGTATACAATTCCAGTTAGTATAGTGAATCTCTCAGAGGAAGAGATTGTATTGAATAAAGGCACTAGATTAGGAGAAATTGAGCCAATCTCCGAAGAAGGTTTCGTAAATGGTATCTTGCAAGTAGACGATACAGAGTTATCTGAGGAAGAGGAAAATGCCTCTGAACAATTTAATGATTACCTAGTAGAGAAATTAAGCCATTTGGGCCAGGAAGACAATGAAATCATAGCCGGAGTATTGAGTAAATATAAGCACTTATTTTATAAAGAAGGCAGTATGGAAATAGGCTGCACAAGTAAGATAAAGCACGAGATAGATACAGGTGATGCAAAACCGTTTAGAAAAAGGCCGTATAGAGTTCCACATGCACTAAAGCCGATAGTGGAAGAGCAAGTAAGAGATATGTTGAAAAAGGGTATCATATCCGAGAGTAATTCACCTTACAATAGTCCCATTGTAATGGTACCTAAGAAGTCACGTGATGGCAAACCAAAATGGCGCTTGTGTGTCGACTTGAGGACCCTGAACGCGCAGACGAAGATAGATGCGTACCAGATTCCAAATATCACTGATATTTTAGATTCGTTAGGCCAGAGTAAGGTATTTTCAGTTTTAGATATGGCCAGTGGGTATCTGCAGATAGAGATAGCAGAAAAAGACCGAGAAAAGACTGCTTTCAGCACCGAAAGTGGCCATTTTCATTTCAATAAACTCTGTTTTGGTTTATGTAACGCCCCTGCAACGTACTCTCGTTGCATGGACTCTATTCTTATGGGTTTGAAGGGAATAGACGTTCTTGCGTACCTTGATGATTTGATTTTATTTACGCCAGATATACGCTCACATGCTCAGAAGCTAGAGCAAGTATTCCAGAGGTTGGAAGGAGCTAATTTCAAAATTCAACCGGAAAAATGCCAGTTTGCTGTAGATCAAGTAGAATACTTGGGACACATTGTTACTAGTGATGGGTTAAAACCAGATCCTAATAAAGTTAAAGCAATAAGAGAATATCCAGTACCTACGAGTGTTAAAGACATACGATCTTTTGTAGGGTTGGCTTCGTACTATCGGAGGCATGTCCCTAATTTTGCAGAAATAGCACGTCCGTTAACTGCTTTAACGCGTAAAAACACAGCTTTTGTGTGGGGAATCGCTCAGCAAGAGGCATTCGAGACGCTGAAGGAAATACTCAGCACCGAACCTCTGTTAGCGTACCCAGACTTCTCTAAAGTCTTTATTGTGACCAGTGACGCGTCAAAGACGGCCATTGGATCTGTGTTGTCACAAGAATATGATGGACACGAGAGGCCTATAGCCTATTGCTCGAGGCAACTTAATAAAGCTGAGATTAATTACAGTGTGACAGAGAAGGAGCTGGCAGCGGTTATTTTTGCAACCAAACAGTTTAGATGTTACATATATGGGCATCCGTTCATTTTAGTAACTGATCACGCAGCTCTGAAGTGGATGTTGAATTTAAAAGACCCCAGTTCGAGGCTGGTCAGATGGAGTTTACGTTTAGCAGAATTTGATTTCACTGTTGTGCATCGCGCAGGCCGTAAATTGACCCAAGCTGACGCCTTGAGTCGTCACGTAGCGATGACGTTTTGTGAGAAAAATTTGAGTACAGAAGCTATATTGCAAGCCCAGAAAAGCGATGAGTTTTGTATGGAATACCAAAGGAAAAAGAAGAGGTATCCAGATTTCAGAGTTAATAACGAGGGTTTATTATTTAAACAGAGCAAACAGAGTATATCAGGTTACGCAGTAGTTGTTCCGAAAGAATTGGTTCCAGTAGTATTACGGTATTATCACGATACACCTTTCGCTGGACACCAAGGTGTTCATAGAACAGTAGCACGTATTTCAAGGAAATACTGGTGGAATACGTTACGAAAGGATGTAGAAGAGTTTATCAGTACATGTGATAAGTGTGCGAGAAGAAAGTCAGGAACCGCGGGAATCGTGCCTTTAGCAGAACCTCCGCAGGCATCGGAATTCCTAGAGATTTTATCTACAGATTTCGTAGGAGTATTACCTACTACTGAGTCGGGAAATCGTTATGTGTTAACGTTTGTAGATCATTTCACGCGATATTGTTTTGCAATCCCAGTCCCGAGCCAAAGTGCAGAAATAGTAGCCAAAGAGTTCGTGTCGAAAATAGTGTTAGAATTTGGCTCGCCGAAGGCATTGATCTCTGATCAAGGCCCGCAGTTTTTATCGAGATTATTTCAAGAAGTGTGTAAAATATTGAAAGTAACGAAGTTACAAACCACTGCGTATCACCCGCAGAGTAACGGAATTTGTGAGAGATTTCACAAAACATTGGCCGATATGGTCTCGCATTTCGTATCTAAAGACGCGAGACGATGGGACGAGTACATACCGTATGCGGTAATGGCGTACCGGAGTACACCGCATTCAGTGACGGGATATAGTCCGCACTACTTAGTGTTTGGTAGAGAGTTAAGGCTACCAATGGAAGACGACTGTAGAGTGTCGCAAGAGGAAAACAATGATTATCAGACGCACATAAAAGTGCTGGCCGAGAGACTGAAAACGGCGTATGAATCAGTGCAAGCAGCCAATAAGAGAGGTCAGGAAACCTCCAAGAAGTATTACGATAGAGGTAAAAAGATGAGAGAATTTGAAATAAGCGAGTACGTGTACCTCTATAATCCTATAGCGAAGAAAGGGCCGACTAGGAAATTTGCTTATAGTTGGCAAGGACCTTTTAAAATTGTAGATCGGACCTCAGATGTAACATATAGATTAGAAAAAGATGATGGAAGTACAGTAGTAGTGCATGTAAACCGGCTAAAAGAGTGCAAAGTGCCTGTAACGACGGAAAAGAGTCCGTTGGTAAAGAAAGGTAGTACTAGGGCTACCGAGAGAAACCAGTTAAAGCTAGATACCATTGTGGAAGAACCCGAAGAAATCGAAATGGCGGAATGTTCGAGGCCATTCAGATGTAGTGAGTCAGAGGACGTAGGTGATATACAAGATACGTCGAACGAATCGTTAAGTTTATCTGAGTCAGGAGATGAGTGGTTACCACCTACTCGACCGAGAGCTGGTACATCACCCGAAGTAGTAACTGACAGATATGAGTTACGCTCGAGAGGGAGAGCGGAAGAGGTTAGTGAAAATAGAAATAATGTCCATGGAGACAATGTAAATAGTAGTAATGTACATGGAGACAATGTAAATAGAAATAATGTACGTAGAGATAATGTAAATGTAGAGGTAGAATTACAAAGAGGTAGAAATAATGTAGAATTCCCCCAGCGTAGATATGAGTTACGTTCACGTACTAGATCAGAATAAAGTAAAATTTGGGAGTAAGAAATGTTTACTCGTTCTTCGTATGTGTTACAGGTTTATTGGTGACGAGATACGCCACGCAAGCAGACGAAGTAAAACTGGATAAAGGGATGGTGTTTGTGAAAGACAGAGACATATTATTAACAGGCGATAAGTGGACCGTAATAATGGATATACATTTAAATGATTACGAGAAGTTAATCGAAGGTGTAAATACAGCTATAAATGAGTTAAGAATAGGATTTAAGAATTTTGTGCATTTCACAAGAGATGAAGCGGATAGTAGCATTTATTTAGGAGAGTTAAATGGATTACAGAATTTAACCAAAGAAATGGAAGTTGATATAGCAGCTTTTAAAGCGTTGATTCCGCAGAATATGCGAAAAGTTAGTAGAGGAAAAAGAGGATTAATAGACGGAGTAGGTTATACGTTAAGCTATTTGTTTGGTACACTCGATCAAAAGGACTTAACAAGGATAAATCAGGTAGTAACAGATTTAAAAGGATTCGCCACTGAGATGGTTCACACGACCGAAAAGCAAGTAACGTATATTAAGCAATTAGATAAAAGAGTTAGTCAAAATTCTATAGTGATAGTAAAAATGGCTAAAGATTTAGATAATTTAATACGGAGTTCAATAAAGTCCGAAGCAGATAAGCAGAGAAGATATATGAAGTTTGCAACGCAAATAAGAGAAATAGAAGTCACTATTTTGCATATGAAAGCACAGTTAATGCAGTTGCAAGAGAGTTTAGATATGACTTCCATAGGTAAGCTGTCCACAACATTGATACCCCCGCATAATTTTACGAAGATATTAAGTGAGATTTCCTTGAATCTACCGGAAAGTACAAGTATGTTAGCCACGCCTACGCCTGAGTCAACATATTTATACTACCAGTTAGCCGAAGTGCATGCTGCTGCTTTTCCCGATACGATTAGACTGTTTATTGAAATACCTCTCAAAGGAAATGATAGATATTTTGAAGTATTTCACGCGCATTCTTTGCCTTATTTTGAAGCAGGATTAAATCAGTTTATATCGATAAATGTTCCGAGATTTACATATTTGGCAGTTTCTGAGAGCCGACAGTTATTTACAATTTTAACTGAGAGTGATTTGAATTTATGTAAAGAAACTATGTTTACAATCTGCCCAGCTGATTATGTATTATATGATGAAAGGTCAGACAATTGTTTAATAAATTTGTATTTAGGAAGAACAGACCGAGTTCAGAAAACCTGTCAAAGGATCATAGAAAGTCCGCAGTTCGCACCTAGGTGGATAAGGTCTAAGAAAAGTGACTATTGGATTTATAGTCTAAGTGCACCCCTTACAGTAACTAAGAAGTGTCAGACGGGGACCCCGCCGGTGGCCAATACTGTCACAGAGACCCTGTCGCTGAACGGCACAGGCCTGTTTAACAATACTTTTAATTGTTTCATTTATGGGGGCACTTTTAAATTATTACCACATTCTATGGGTCGAACTGTGTACGAATTAAGAACACCAGCAATAGTGATTCCTAAAATAGACACTGTTTTCACACCAAGGGAATTAGAAATGTTCCAGATTAACTGGGAACAGCGAACCAAGGACACCAGCATCGAAGCAGCGACCAACATGGATCTCGCTGGAACGCGGCCAAGAATTGACTTGAGCCAGTTACATCGATCCCTGGACCGACTGCAGCATGAACCAGAGTTAACAGATCACCAGACTCTGTCAGTGTCAATATCTGCTATTTTAGTAGCCTTGGTAATAATCACTGTGTTAATTTATGTGTTTAAGAACAGGTTGACGAAATTGATACGGAAGTATAAACTAAGGCAGAGAAGAGAAGAACGGGAAGAATCACTCGAGATAGCAACTCGCACTCAACGAGGAAAACCACGCACTTCAGTTCCTGTATTAGAGGCCATGGAATTAATCAGTAAGGAAGTGCAAGAGGAAGTGCCGGTGGAAAGAGCACCTTCTTTCCATGTAACGCCAATTGAAGAATCTAATCGGGAAGCAGTGATGTTTGCAAAGCACTAGGAAAACACTAGGGAGAAATCTAGAATTTTATGTAAACATTTGTAACATTTATTTTATTGTATGTAATGAAATTTTAATGTGTATAGGTTAAGTCAAGTAACTTACCTCTGGATGTAAGAAGGGCCGGAAAGGATGGTCCGGCTCGTGCGAAGGTCCCTCTTCAGGTGGCTGTCCCAGTGGACCCTCTGCGACCCCGTGAAGTACAGATGGGGGCGACTGCACGAGTGGTGGAGGCGTCGAGACGTCAGGTACCCCCGGCGACGCCGTAGGGACTACAGGCGACCCCGGTGGGCTCACAGTGTCGTCGTCGTAAATATCAAACACAGGACGCTGAGACATGACGGATCGTAGACGTACAGAAGAATATGCAAATAATTGCGATCCGCTCTCTAATATACTGGGTATGAGGAAGTCGTTACAGAGCATTTCCGTGCTGGACGAAAGGGCTAAAACGATCTTCTTCCAGAAGACGTTTACCTTTAGTGGCAGGAGAGTGTAATGTCACGAGACATTTTAAGGAGTAGTATCATGTGCAATTTTATTGATTTTATTGGTTTATTATTTCATATTGATTTGGATAATTATTGGTATTTATTAATTGTAGTATGAAATCGTGAAGGTAATTTTTATGCAGATAAGCACCCAGTCTGTTGGAGAGAGGAAGTCGCATCCTGTATGTGACAGGAAGATAAGAGCAAGTGTGTGCTAGTTAAATATTATAAAAATTGTATTTTTTGTATAATCGCCCACACACATCCTACAATGTAGCAAGTTCATTGGAAACAAGTGTGATTTAATTAGTTTTATATATGTCAACACGCATTAAATTTTGTTTTAATTGATGATGCATAACTGAGGGTCAGACTGGCTAACATTTAAATGCCAATTAACATTCCTTTGTTATGACGATTGTAAGAAATTGTCGCTCTGATGACCATGATAATATCCGCTGACCCCGCGGACCGGATGTACAGATTAGTATATAAACCCCTGCTGAGATGACTTGATAACAGAGTACGATCGAGAGCTATCATCAGAGACCGACAGTATAGGCACCGGTGGGGAAGAAGATAAGAAGCAGAGATATCACCCCGGGACAGAAGATACGTCTGTACCTAAACTCAGAACCGAGATGGACAGATTGCTTATCTTTGTGTGTGAGTAAATAACTGTTAGCTCAGTCTGACTGCCCTCGCGAGTAGCTAAATAAATATTATATTATAGGAAGAATATAGTTATTTTGTAAGAGTTTCAGCTTTAAAGAATATTAACAGTTTGTACAAGTAGAACCAACTCAAGCAATGATTTCAGAAGAGATCTGTTTTATTTGTCTTTTAATCATGTATATTTTAAACGTGTGTTATTTTATGTTTATAGTTAATAAATATTGTACTTGTGATAACGGGGAATATTAATCTACATTTACCCGATCATCCTAGGGGTTAAGGCAATCAGGGGCGCTCGGCTAATTTCCTGTCCCCCTTCCCCAGGCATGACAATAAATACCTGAAGTACCTTATATGTGCTAGACCCAAGTCATTATTATATCCTGTATAATATAGCTTCACTGGTGTAAACTTTTAATGTATTTTTGAATTGAAGTTCATGTGTTTGTAATGATGGAATTTTCGATTGAACAGCATAATTTTTATTGTCAAAACTTATCTCATGAAAAAAATATTGTACAGGCATGTCAGAGTTAAATTTTGAAAAAAGCTGAAATTTCGCACACGGCACTGAACCTTGGTGCACGGCGAAATTTTGTACCCTGAACCTTGGCGCGCAGTGAAATTTTGCACACTGAACCTTACAGATACAAAAAGCCTAAATATATACATATATGGACCTTTTAATCATACACTATTTAAACAAATCAAGTAGCTTTATATTTTGAAAATAAAATAGCATACCAGTTAGTTAATGCCTTTTTTTCTTTTGCACATTTTTTACCATTTGCTCCAACTTCCTTTTTCTCTGATGCTGCAGCAGTGCTCGCTTCTCTGCATTTGCTTTAATATTTTTTGCAGCTTCCTTGCTGAAAGGTTCAGATGTTCCAGCATCAAAATCACTTTTTTTTGCTTCAAGATCTTTTCTTTTAACTTCTTTTTCTCTCTCATGCATATTGCATGCATTCTTCATGTTGAAGACCAGTTTTGATGATACTGGATCATGCAGAGGGTCCTTTTTTTTTTAAAATTCAACAGCTGATTTATTTTCAATGGATATTTTATATTTTACGGTTTGCAGTGCTGAATATGTTTCAATATTCATATTGCTTGACTGCTTATCAAGGATATTTGACATCATACTGAAGGTGCTTTCAACCTGAGGCCCATGAAAGCAACTTAGCATAGCTTTTGCAATTTTGGATAAGGCTGGATACTGGTTCTGTTGAAAGATGAGTGACCACCAAATATCAATTTGAATTGGCTTGCCATCTTCATCAACTGGTGGAGGAAGGTGCCCATCTACCTGATACTTATGTGTTTCAGCAGCATATAATTCCAAGTCTTCCTCATTCAACACATTTTGAACTAGATGTGGAAGTCTTTTCAATCTTCTTAAAGTCACTGTGTGACCCCTAGCAGTAGGGTCCAGAGCAGAAACGCATGTTAAGATGTCGCTATTGAGAGGAAGTTTTTTCTGCAAGTGTTGTGCACAAGCAACATAAGCTTTTACAGCTTTGTTTAGGAAATCTTTTACACATGGTTCATGTGCAGAATTTAATACGATGGCTTCATTTGCTGCACTCAAAAACATGTCAGCTTTTTCTAAGTGATGACATTCATTCGCAAGATCAAACTTCAGCAGTTCTGCAGTTGTTTTACCATTTAGCAATTCTTGCCTAATGAAGCAGGCCAAAAAATCAAGGAATAACTGCTTTTGCTCAGATTTAATTTTATGAATAAGTGGTGTTTGGGTTTGAAATAGACAAACATGCCGTTTTAATAAAGCTAAAACTCCAATGTAAAAATTAATAACAAGCTGCAGCTTTTTCCGTTCATAAAATAATTTAGAGACAATTCTTTTCTTTCTGCATTTCCCCTCAGGAGTCATCTTTCTTTGTGAATTTCTTTTATTCTGGTTTTTCCCTCAGAAAGTACATTTCTTTGTTTGTAAATATAACACAGAATGCTGAAGTACGTAGTCTTGTCCTCATTCGATAAAAAACCATAATACAAAACTGTGAGAGCATCAAAGATCCGTAAGTTTCCTAATGTTACATCATAACAAGATAACCATCGATGCAAAACAATACTTTCCACAGCTGTGTATTTGAGACCCAGAACTAAACATATTTCAGTAAGATGTGATCAAAGATCAGCAGACCACTTAAAATCAGTAAAAATATCTGCTAAATAATGTTCTACAAACATTTCAAATGGCTGGCAAAACTTTTTACATGCATTGTGTACATGGTGGCAAGAATCTCCATCAATATCAAGAAGATCTGGCGCCTTATCTTGCCTAATTCTCACTTCTAGGCCTGTTTTTGAGCCTCTCATCACATTGCATGAATCCATAAGGATTGAAATAAAATTTTTCCAAGGAATGTCATGAAGTGCAAAAAGTTCAGTAGGTTCTTGAAATAGTGATTCTGAAGAAACTTTTGACATACTCAAAGAACCCAGATGCTCAATTACAACTTTGTTTAAAGAGGGTGAAAAATAGCTGCACAAAATACACAGCACTCGCAAAGAATTAGCACTTGTTGCTTCATCAATGTTCAAAGAAAACTTGTTGGACTTTAAATTTGCCACAGTCTCATCAAGAAAAGTCTTAGCAAGACCATGTCTCATTTTATATGAAGTAGTAGTTCGTGACATCTTTAACTGAAAAAGAGCTTTTTTGTCAGAAGCTAAGGCTTTGCTTGCATCGATTAGCACTGGTGCCATGGTAAATGGCAAGTTCTTTTCTGCTAAAATTCCCAGAATTAGAGACTGAGAATTTACTACCCTATCACACAGAGGCACATTAGTAGCCACAGGCATCTTAGCTACAGCCTGGGTAGATGTTGATGGCTTTGAAGCACTAAAAAAATTGGAAGGGAGACTATAGTTCGAGAACTTTATTTCCTCTTTAGATGAATGTTTTTTACTTTTTATGTGGTCAGAAATAGCTGAATACCCTCTTTTTCCATAATAAACAGTGTCCAAACACAGAGAGCACATGACTCTTCCACTTCCACTCAGTTGACACTCTGCTGATGATGCAGGAACACCACCTGCGAAACGGCTGTCCAGAAGTTTACTAAGGTAAATAAAGTGCGTTGAAGAAAGTGTTTTTATTCAACTATTTGTTACACAGCGCTAAAGTCGGACACAAGAATGAATCTTCCACTTTGTTCAATTTTTTGTTATAGAGTCCCCAACTTTAACTTCCACATCCTCCACAATCTTCTTATCAACATTTTTAACCAATTTAATTACAACAGTTTTATTTAACCAATCAAATTTGAATTTGTTTTTCTCCTGTTGATCGATCAAACGCACTTTGTGTTCATCTTTGGAAAGCACTTCCATTGTTTCAGAATATAGACACAGTAACGAAAATTATAAATGTAAAAACATATTTAGATATAATACACGTTCAAACCTTTTAATTAATTGCAGCTGGAACCGTGCTATGCGCGAAAATAAATCCGATAAACGAAGATGCTGTAATTAAAACACGCTTGATTGACAAAATGCAACTTTCAGCCAAAGAATCTACGCTTTCCTCGTTTCCACCCACGTGCAGTTCAAAGTACGTCACATTAATCCCCTCTTGCGCCCTCCGTGAACTGGCCAAAAGACCTTGAACTGGCAACGCGGAGTGAAGATGACGCGAGTCATCAACACGAGCCGCGCTCCCGGGAACTGCCGATGCAGAGGTGAAGATTACGTTAGTATCTCGGGCCATCATTCTTTTCTCTCCACATTCAGGACGAAATAATTTTTTTTTGGATTTCAAGGACCCCCCCTAAAATTTTTATTGCAGTTTTGGAATAATATCGGTAACTCCGAAATCGGACCTCAAAAAAGCAGATTTCCGCTTTTTCGCGGAACTCTGACATGCCTGATTGTATGAGATGGAATCTGCATAGTTCAAATGCCTTCAAAATAGTGTGTTATCAGACTGTTTAAAAAGTGGTGATAAACTGGAACAGTTTGACATAAAAGTTCTGACTTAAGAAAATTTTAATTATATTCAAGCGGGAATAGAAGTGAGTCATAAAAACAGTTGTTGATTAGCTCAGGAAGTTGGATTTCACGAACATAAGTATTAAGGAGCCTTAAGTTTGAAGTTCTGTCCACACTAAAGTTGTTGTCAGATACGTCCAATCAGAGGGGAAAACATTTTTAACATCTACTTTAAGAAAGTTGAGTAAAATGCTGGAATTATTTTTACATATAAATAATTATTCTCTAATTTGAATCTTTGGCGAGAGATGAAGTAGCAGCAAGGGCTAAAAATTGTCAAAATGATTGGTTGCCCTATGCCTGGCCCTGGTCACACCTACAAACGTAAACAAAATGTGGCTTCATCTTTAGTTAGCATTGTATATTAATATATTAGTCTTGGCAAATGCATCCACCTCCAAAATTGGTGTTGGAGACAGTCTTGTACATAAGATACAAACGGACACTGGCTACTGAAACTGTGACACAGTACAGATATAAGACTGCAACTTTGATAATAGAATTATTCTTGTACGATCAATAACAATCAGAAGTTAATGCTGTCATACTTTGTAAACTTTGTTGTTATATGTGTTCGTGCAAGCAACATGTTCAGTGAGTTATTCTGTTCAAATAGCCGCTATATATTTCCCCGTGCTAACTCAGCATTTTGTTACGTGGTGCAATCAGCTTTCGCACCTTTGGCTGATGTAATGCTAGTCAACGCCAGAAGGAAGCCAAGCCATCCTAGTTAGTTCATCGCTAGCTGACATTCAGACAAGACGTGTGCAGTTACTCCTCATATATTTTGCGCGTTTTTCCTAGACATTGCAACGCCAAGTTCAAGTGCTCTTAAAACACACGAATTTAGTACAAAACTACAAGTATTAAGTTTTGTTGTTCGCTCATAATTATTCTGCAGTAATTACAACAGTGTTACAGTTATTTATTAGCACATCCGTGTGTTAAGTTTGGATAGACTTTTGTTGCATTGTGCACAGTGAAGTAACCTATACTATAGCAAATTACTCTTAATCTTGATAGTTCAGTTAATCCACATAAATCTGCTGATTACATCAAGTACAAGTGTTTTCATATATAATTCATTTCTGATGTAAATTCCTTACATTTACATCCACGTGTTAGTAATTTCGTGCCAATTCAGTACATTGTCTATCTCAGTTGTTTCAAGCATATTTATTTCATTTATTTCTACTAGTACCATCAGTGTGAATAAAGTTGCATCGTTTATTACATGTTAATAGTTGTACTTCAATAAATATCCATGGATCTCTGTTCCAGTGCCTGCAGTAAGTCCACTAGCTCTATCCATGTTTCTACTGAAGTAGAATGGTCCTCCAACCCTGGTTCCAGAGGTTATCATCCTTTAATTATTTATTATTTCCTGCGTGGCCTAACATATTGTTCCTTTCACACCAGACATAAGCCCCTCTTGCCTACATTTGGTCCTGCTCAGTCACGGATATTATTGAATACAATCTTAAACTCTCACACGTGCATTGCTTTATGCCGCTCGCTTCTCGATTTCGTTTATATGTGATTCTCGGTATCTGCTTTAGTCACTGTTCAGTCAGAAGTGAACTTCAGGTTGGGACATTTCACTTGAGATCGCTCGTTAGATCGGATAGCAACCGAAACGGACAGCAAAGAATCCAGCAGCAGTGATCAGTGGTCCAGGTTATCATCTAGTAGCAGTGACCAGAAACTTCAAGAACTCCGGTTCTAGTCCAGGATCATACAGCAGCGGTGACAGTAGAAAAATGATGATTTTCAGCAGCATCAAATTCAGCAAGTGTTTTTCGTCACAACATGGATCTAGAGCTCAGATCTCTAATCAAATAGAGGAGTAATTAAACGTGAACTAACTCACATTCAAAAAACTTGTGCTACTGTAAATGAAGAAACGAATGTATTTCTATTAAAACTGAAGTTTGACAGTTTAAACGTCATTTGGGAGAAATACGACGCAGTTCAAACACAAATCGAATTGCTTATAGAAGCCGAAGCAGATTTGGATGAGCACGCAGAACATAAGGAAGCAACAAGAGGTTGTTATGAAGAATTGAAAGCCAAACTCAGTGAACTTATCTGTCATCATGAACAGCCATTTCATTGTGCAAGTTCTCATCACAGTCAACAATCACAACACAGTGAAATTTAGTACAAAACTACAAGTATTAAGTTTTGTTGTTCGCTCATAATTATTCTGCAGTAATTACAACAGTTTTACAGTTATTTATTAGCACATCCGTGTGTTAAGTTTGGATAGGCTTCTGTTTCATTGTGCACAGTGAAGTAACCTATACTATAGCAAATTACTCTTAATCTTGATAGTTCAGTTAATCCACATAAATCTACTGATTACATCGAGTACAAGTGTTTTCATATATAATTCATTTCTGATGTAAATTCCTTACATTTACATCCACGTGTTAGTAATTTCGTGCCAATTCAGTACATTGTCTATCTCAGTTGTTTCAAGCATATTTATTTCATTTATTTCTACTAGTACCATCAGTGTGAATAAAGTTGCATCATTTATTACATGTTAATAGTTGTACTTCAATAAATATCCGTGGATCTCTGTTCCAGTGCCTGCAGTAAGTCCACTAGCTCTATCCTTGTTTCTACTGAAGTAGAATGGTCCTCAAACCCTGGTTCCAGAGGTTATCATCCTTTAATTATTTATTATTTCCTGCGTGACCTAACATATTGTTCCTTTCACACCAGACATAAGCCCCTCTTGCCTACATTTGGTCCTGCTCAGTCACGGATATTATTGAATACAATCTTAAACTCTCACACGTGCATTGCTTTATGCCGCTCGCTTCTCGATTTCGTTTATATGTGATTCTCGGTATCTGCTTTAGTCACTGTTCAGTCAGAAGTGAACTTCAGGTCGGGACATTTCACTTGAGATCGCTCGTTAGATCGGATAGCAACCGCGACGGACAGCAAAGAATCCAGCAGCAGTGATCAGTGGTCCAGGTTATCATCTAGTACAGGTCCCGCAATGATTTTAGACGAATAACCTTGAGTGAGAATCTAGTGAGTGAGCCTTCTGAATCCTTGAGACCTGTGAATCCCCTCTGCCCACGCACGCACGTGACGCTAATTCCTTCCTGCTATTCACAGGGCACAGTACAGTCCGTTGTACAAAATAATTATTTGTAAATTATTTTTGAAGTTCTGTTTCTTTCACTGTTCGTTATGTGTTAGTGTATACAGTTTTACAAAGTAAATATTTACAGCATACGTTATTTACATGAACGTTAATATTTACGTGCTATTATTATAGTTTTGTTATTATTCTCATTATGCCTCCAATAATTTCGTAGTTAAAAGGGAAAACATTACACAGTCAAACTCGGGAGGTTATTGCTAATGTTTATGACTATATGAAGGAGAAAGTAAAAGAAAAGGACCGGTTTACACCTGAGTATTTTAAACAAATTTAAAAAGTCCAGGAAAGAGTTGCTGCAGCCACCAAAGTTTCTAACACTTCTGTTTATCAAATTTTACGTGACAGGAAAACACAAGAAGAGGAAGGAACGTCGTTCGGCACACCTGGGGGAAAAAAACAATGTTCCAAAAAGGATAACAGACATTGATGACTTCGACAAGTGTGTAATTCGTCGCACCATATACAATTTCTATACGGAAGAAAAGGCTGCACCAACAATAAGGAGACTGTGACGAAACTACGAAATATGATTGAGTTTGAAGGCAGTTCCTCAAACCTTTGGACAATAATAAAATATATGATCTAATCCTAGCGAATAAGCCAGTATACAAAACCTACGTAATTGACCAATTATTGGCAGAAAATAACCACTCGGTTTTAAAGCTTCCACCCTACCACCCGACTCGAACCCCATTGAGTCAATTTGGGGAGATGTTAAAGAATGGGTTGCAAGCAGGAATACAACATTTAAAACAAATGACGTAGAAGCATTGTGTAGGCAAAGATTTCAAGAACTCGGACAAGCCGAATGGGAAAATGTATGTAGGCGCGTTGAAGAAATTGAACAGGAATATTGAGAGAAAGACTGCATCGTGGAGGAAAGAATTGAAAGGATTATAATAGAAGACAATGGTATGGAAAGCAGTGATGATGATGATGATGAATATGTGGAATATCAGGTTGAACCAACGGAAGACGATGTCATGTCTGGTGTTGAAGAAATGGAAGAAAATTAGACGTAATCAATACCGTACTTAACTTATTTATTTATTTCAATTAAAATTATGTGTTATATTATAGTGACTGTACCGCTTCCTCGTGGTGCACCTAAACATTTAGATAGCTGACAGCAGTGTACCAAAACAAACATCGCCATCGCTTTATCGGTGACTTCTGACTCAACTCAACTGCAGCTGTCGGTGGTACGTAACTCGCTCTCATGCTTCCATTACAATTTTTCATTCGTCTAAATCAATTGCGATACCTGTAGCAGTGACCAGAAACTTCAAGAACTCCGGTTCTAGTCCAGGATCATCCAGCAGCGGTGACAGTAGAAAAATGATAATTTTCAGCAGCATCAAATTCAGCAAGTGTTTCTCGTCACAACATGGATCAAGAGCTCAGATCTCTAATCAAATAGAGGAGTAATTAAACGTGAACTAACTCACATGCAAAAAACTTGTGCTACTGTAAATGAAGAAACGAATGTATTTCTATTAAAACTGAAGTTTGACAGTTTAAACGTCATTTGGGAGAAATACGACGCAGTTCAAACACAAATCGAATTGCTTATAGAAGCCGAAGCAGATTTGGATGAGCACGCAGAACATAAGGAAGCAACAAGAGGTTGTTATGAAGAATTGAAAGCCAAACTCAGTGAACTTATCTGTCATCATGAACAGCCATTTCATTGTGCAAGTTCTCATCACAGTCAACAATCACAACACAGTGAAATTTCACACCATACATGCCAATTGTCTATTCCACAATCTAATAAGGTCATACCTCTGTCTGTAATTCAATTACCAACATTTGAAGGTGATGTGACAAAGTTTAAACACTTTTATGACACTTTTTCCAGTTTAGTTGTAAACAATGAATCCTTAGATCCGATTCAAAAGTATCATTACCTGTTATCATTGCTGAAAGGACAAGCACATATTTTAGTGCAGAACTTACCTGTCACCAGTGACAATTTCTCTCTGGCATGGGACTTAGTTTGTGCTCGCTATAATAATCTAAATCAAAGTGAGGCAAATAAAATTAAGAAAAATCAGACAGTGAACACCCACAACAAAATGTAGATTTTTCCAAAATTGCTATTCAGTATGAAATGGGACATGAAGTATACATATACAGTATTTTGAAGAAGAAAGTGAGCATCAGTATGACAGTTCCACTTAACAGACAAATCGTCACTTACTCAGCAATACTAACAATGCCTGTCTGGGCAATACTGATGTCATCAGTCGTAACCCACACCGATCTCTGCAGGTTATCAACAGCATTGCAGACATAGTAAAAAAAAAAAGTGGGTTTTTCTTCTGTTCTCTCAGTGACACTTTTCTTAATAATGAATAATATAAAAACATGTTCTAAAACCGAATAGGGCCTTTAAGTTGTAAAACTGGATTTTTAAAAACATGTAAGGTATCTACAAATCTGCAAGCAATAAAAAATAAATTCCTTAAAGGAAATTTCATTATTTCGGCATTCATTTGAACAAAATGTCACTGTTCTATTCTAATTTATCATTCTGACCTTTAACAAACTATTAGGTAGAGTTTGTATTTCCTACAACTCTATTCTATATTTATAGTACCTCGTTTCTGCAATTAATTCCATATAATATTACAGAGAGAAAAATTTTAGCGAAAATATTATTCTGCACAGATTAACATGTAATGCTTTATATTATCTACTTCAATAATTTACCTTAATTTGCAGTACATGTTTTGTAGACATTTAACCACATTCTCAGCTGCTAGTCAACATGGCCTGCAAATTAAGGTAAATGGTGAAGTCGATAAGATGTTGTATGTAAACCTACTTACCGTATATATTCGATACTACCTGCACATTTTTTTCCCCTTCAAAAATCGTGAACAAAAAACTGGGACTCCTCTCACCAAATTTTGTAACATATCGACTCAATACAGCATGATGCTTTGTTAGCAGCATAACTGTATAATACAACAGTAGCAAAGCTGTATAATGAAAGGAAAATGCATCCTTTTAACAGATGGGTGTGATATTAGCAATCCAGTGATCAGAAGAGGCAACTAGGAAACAACCATATTCAGACAGGGAAGAAATATATGATCGTATTTCTTGTTATTTGTGAACAGCACTACCCGCATTTCCATAATATGTTTTAGACATTTTCAAACTCATAACATGGAAATATATGTCAATCGTCAAGACTGGCATTTCCTGGCAAGATATTTTTATATATGGTATTGTTAAGTGTTCAGGCTGGCAACCTAAACTGCTGTGCATATTCGGATGGATCTCCAGAGATCGTTCGCGATCTAAGGAACTACTACTACTATAGTTGGCCAAAGCAGAGAACTTCTCTGCGGGGTGCACTGCTAATTAGAGGGGCAAGAGGAGGTGGTAGTAGAGGAGGCGGTGAGGGCTGCAATCACAGGTGGCTAAACGATTGCTTATTGGCTGCCGTGCGCGTGATTGTTGCCGCCGCACGTGCCGAAATGCTCTATTAGCAAAGTTAAAAATATTTGGCAAGCACTTCAGTTGCTTATAATTTCTGTGCAGTTTTATTTTACTTTTCTTATAATTTCTGTGCAATTAGTTTTATTATAATTTCCGACTCATAGATTTTTTTGTTGGTATTATCATCTTGTTTCAGTTTTCTGTTTTTTGCCCCTTATCAATTACAGCATTTACCCGGAAACCCCGAAAAACTACGGAAATCCGGAGAAAATGAGTTTTTCTTTGTTCTTTGCTCCTGATATGCCCAGAGAATTTCTGACTCACATATTTTTTGTTGGTATTGTCACATAGTTTAAGGTTTCAGTTGTTTGCCTCTTACCAATTACAACATATCTCCGGAAAACGCGGAAAACCACGTATATACGGAGAAAATGACAATTTTTTTTATCTTTGTTCTTTGCTCCTAGTATTCAAAGGGAATTGGCGACTCATATGGTTTTGTGTTAGTATTGCAATCTAGATTAAGGTTCCAGTTGTTTGCCTCTTATCAATTACAGTATATCTCCATAAAACTCGGAAAACCACGGAAATCCGCAGAAAATGACTTTGTTTTAATTTTTTTACCTTAGTTGTTTGCTCCTAATATTCCCAGGGAATGTCTGACTTACATATTTGTTTGTTGGCATTGTCATCTAGATTAAGGTTTTAGTTGTCTGTCCGTTATCAATTACAGCATATCCCCGTAAAACCCGGAAAACCACGGAAATCCACAGAATTTCTAGAACTCGAAACTTGTGATGTACAGTCACTGTAACCGTTATTGCGAAATAATTCTTCTGCTTCAGGTGTGTCCTTTGCAGTTACAAAAGGGTGAGTATGTGGACTACGAGATATCTGCCATAATTGTGATGGTCACATGCAAAGAAAAGGGGAATCATAACTTCTAAACATGCCAAGTGTAAGTTAAAGTTCTTTTTCTTAGTTGCTTGCTGAAATCTTAAAATCAATGACACTAATTTGTCCATATTACCAATCCAAAATTGTGCTGTTTTACCCAATGTCCCTTCTCTAACTTCAGTCAAGAAAGTAGGGTAGTGACTGTGGAAGGTTTGGCAAGATAAATTATCATTCACAGATTTCAAATTTGAATATGAAGGGTGTTCTGCCAGGTTTTCAATCGCTTTCATCGCTTCAGCATCAGGATTTTTTCCAGTATTCTTTGTCATGCTGTAATTGGTGAGGGGGAAACAACTGAAACCTTAAACTATATGGCAATAAAAACAAAAATTATGTAATTCAGAAATTCCCTGGGAATATTGGTATCAAAGAGCAAAGATTAAAAAAAATTTAAAAGATATTAAAACAAACTCATTTTCTCCGGATTTTCGTGGTTTTCGGGGTTTTCCGGAGATAAGATGTAATTGATAAGGGGGAAACAACTAACCCCTTAATATAGATGGCAATACCAACACAAAAGCATATGAGTCACACATTCTCTTTGAATATTAGGAGCAAAGAACTACGATTTAAAAAAATTAAAGCAAACTCATTTTCTCCGGATTTTCGTGGTTTTCGGAGTTTTCCGGAGATAAGATGTAATTGATAAGGGCAAACAACTGAAACCTAGAACTAGATGGCAATACCAACAAACAAAAATCCCTTGGAATATTAGGAGCAAAGAACAAAGAATTTAAAGAAATTAAAAAAAAAATCAATTTCTCTGGATTGCCGTGGTTTTAGGAGTTTTCTGGAGATATGCTATAATTCATAAGGGGCAAACAACTGAAACCTTAATCTAGATGGCAATACCAAGAAAAAACATACGAACCAGAAATTCCCTTTGAATATTAGGAGTAAAGAACAAAGATTTAAAAATAAAACAGTCATTTTCTCCGACTATACGTGGTTTTCGGGGTTTTCCGGGTGTATGCTGTAATTGGCAAGGGGAAAATAACTGAAACCTTAATCTAGATGGCAATACCAACACAAAAACATATGATTCACCAATTCCCTTTGAATACTAGGAGGAAAGAACAAAAATTTAAAAAAAATTAAACGAAGCCATTTTCTCCGGATGTCAGTGGTTTTCGGAGTTTTCCGGGCTTATGCTGTAATTGATAAGTGGCAAACAACTCAAACCTTAATGTAGGTGGTAATGCCAATAAAAAACATGAGTCACAAATTCGCTTTGAATATTAGGAGCAAAGAACAGAGATTTAAAAAATAAAACAAAGTCATTTTCTCCGTATATACGTGGTTTTCCGGGGATATGTTGTAATTTGTAAGGGGCAAACAACTGAAACCTTAAACTAGATGCCAATATCAACAAAATGTGTGAGTCAGAAATTCCCTGGGAATATTAGGAGCAAAGAACAATGAAAAATTAAAACAATTTCATTTTCTCCGGATTTCCGTGGTTTTCCGGATAAATGCTGTAATTGACAAGAGGCAAACAACTAAAAACTTAAACTAGATGGCAATACCAACAAAAAAATATGTGTCGGAAATTCCCACGGGGGGGGAGTGTTTCATATTAGTGGCCCATGGTCTAGGAGGAGAATGTTTTCATAACAGATAGTGTACTGTACTACAATGTTAATAATAGCACGGCACGGTTCCGACTCGTAACGTAACGGCCACATTCCTCGCATTCCTCACAGAGAAGTTCTTTGCTTTGGAACACAATACTACTACTACTACAATTGTTAAGTGGGGTGGGTAGTATTCAGGAATGTACGGTATTTAATTAGTGTAATATATTGTTTCACTGCATAAAGTTCTGTCAGTATATTTACATTATTTTGCATTTGTTATTTAAATAGGTTACATAAGCTCACCTTCATCCATCCAGTAAATGTCTTGTAGGCCGCTCTTGGTCCCCATACAAGAGAATGCAGCAACATGGGTGGGTGAGTGATATCCTGTGACTCAGCAAGTTTGTCCATGTATGGTGTTGATGGTGGTAATAGGAGAAGCAACCTGTTTCAAAGAAGCACGTTCATTTATATATTGCACACTAATTAATCATTTATACGATGCTGTCAATGTTGTCATTTTACACAAAAAAATTACATAATACATCTGTAAAATAATGTCTAGTGTCATGCACTGTTTTTATCATTACTACAATTCCAAAGAACATTGGAACAGAGGGATACATGCACCGTAATATTGATGAGTACAACCAGTACTAAGAAAACGTCAACCAGTTCAGAAAAGCTGAATATTATTATAAGCAACTTTATTAACAGGATTATACCTCTGCTAAGAAAGCATTTCAATATAGGTCAGCAATTCACCATTCAGCATTTGTCAGGAATCAGAAGATATCAGTTACACATTTTTTTGGGATGTGAAAAAATACAATTGAAGTAAATGAATTCTGCTTCAAACAATGAATAGTGTGAATTCAACTGCTTACAAACGTAGCACTTATCACAACATATATAAATATACCAGCCATTAGAGTGCCAGTTTAACACATCACCTGATGTAAAACAAAGCACACACACGACACAAGACAGCCCATGAACTCTACCACAGAAAAGGTAACTTAAAACAGTGATGCATTCCAAAATGGCTATTACTATTACATCAGCAGACTCATGCAACTGTCCGGTCTCTGTACTGTTTGACCTAGTTTTGAAAAATATGTGATTCTTCATACTATAATTAGGAGTAATGTACTTTATTAAGGCGTTGCAAGTGGGTGTCTGCAGCAATCCTCTTATCTTACATGAGGGAAATTTTGTTACCTGTTCTATCTGTTCATCAGTTGTGTATCTGATGTCAGCAAGTGCAGAATACGTTTCCCACTGTTCCCGGTTACATCAGTAAATCGTTGTTTGGTGTGCTTTATTTATGTTTTTATAAAGGTTACAAATTTGGCCATAAAGAAAAAAGTTGCACTGACAATGGAGGAGAAAGTTCATGCTAAAGCAGCTAACACTAGGATATCAGAAAAAGCTACTGATTCAGGGTTAGGAGTCTGGAAAGTACATTTAAAAGACAAATTGAAAAGTGGTGTGCTACCCAAAACTAATGGAAGAGGAATGAAAGTAAGAAAAACAATAATGAAAGGTAAGCATAAAGAACGATTCTTGCCTGTTAATGAGGCAAAATTCCAGGGTAAACATTGCAATTTAAGCGACAAACAGATTATGATGATTCAGAATTCACTGCCAGTGATGGGTGGCTACATATGTGGAACAAAAATTCAGTAATTGTCAGACTATTTAGCTTATTGTCAAGGACAAAATGCAGACCATCTTATGAATTTTGACCTCCCCATCTAATTAAAGAAGTTTGTAAGATATCCACAAGAGGGTACTCGGATCGCACAGCAGGCAGTTGGAGTATGATGAGGATGAGAATGATTTTCTCAAAACAATTGCCCAGGTCAGTTTTATAATTTAGTGAAGTTCTGTGTATAAAATCTCCACTCACTTGTGTTTACATAATTTTATAATTTCACTGTGTAAAGTTCCACAATATAATAGTATGAGAATAAGTTGTCTATCAGTGAGGTAGACCATTAAGGGTAATCAGTCATATAAAAAAAAATTGCGCCGGCCAATGGATCTTCTCACAAAATGCTCACAAAATTCATGGAAATGGGACAATAAACAGAGGATTGGAATATGAACCTAAAAAGATCATCAACCAGTCAATTCAAGAAAATGAAGGTGTTGCAATTAGTAGAGAAAATGTGGCAGAAATCATAGACAAACAAGTGACATTGAAGATGGGAGCTGTGACCCCTTTGCGTGAAGCTGAAACGATCGCATCGCTTCAAGTTGTGATTGATACGTTAAACAAAGACCTCACGCAAGCACAGACAGAAATCCTTAAAGTGAAAGTCAAAAATAGTGAACTCAAATAAAAAATCAAAGAAAAAGAAAATGAAGAAGAAAGTTATGTACCAGCCCTGAAGAAAGGGGCATCCAAATCTTCAACTCAAATGAATAGGCCTAATTTCGCTACTGCTGATGTAAATACTGTAAATAATGTTTATAATGTGCCTGTGTCTAACAAATCTCCAACTCTGAGAAGGAGACCAAATTTCGCAAATGCTGATGTAAATAACGTATATATATAAGCCGAGGCCTAATGTGCCAGGATTCAACAAATCTTCAATTGTGATGAGCAGGCAATATTGTGCAGTCACTGATGTAAATACTGTAAATACTGTAAATAATGTGTACAGGGTGCCTGTGTTCAACAGATTCAGCTCCATTCAACCTCCTGACACAGTGCAAATAGCTAACAGTAGTGCTAATCCAATCACTGTTAGTAAGGAAAACAAAAAGTGTAGGCATAATTCTTTGAGAAAGCTTAGTAAAATGAAGATTCATATATTTGCCGTCAGTCAGGAAAGAAATCTTTCGCAAACATTGTTGGAGGACACAGAAACTCTATTTCTATTGTAAAGCCTGGGGCGAAACTGCAAGATGTTGTTCCAGAGAAGATAAATGACCTAGGACTAGATGACTGCATTGTATTGCTAGCAGGGACCAACAATGTCAGTAAAAACAAAGGGCATGCCCTACTAAAAGCTCTGAAAAGACAACTTATTAAACTGGAGAATGACTGTAACAACATAACAGTCTTTTCAGTACCCCATCGACACGATTTCCCAGCGTGGTCAGACATCAACACTGAAGATAAGCGAGTAAATAGGGAGATGGAAAAGATATGTAGACTGTTTAATACCACCCCCTTTATTTATGTAAGTGACAATGGAAAGACATACCATTCAGTTCATGGCCTCCATTTAAACATATTAGGAAAATAATTGGTGATGGACAGAATAATAGAGAATATTGACAATCATCTTCGGCATAAAGAAGAATGAAAAGTTAAACCAATTCCTACCATACATAAGAAGAACTTAAAGACAATATCACAAGAGAAATTAACCCTATCTCGGAAGCTGAACTTATGTGCATGATAGAAAATTTCCTAAAGAGATGCCAGTGTTGTGTGGATGGAAGAGGAGAACATTACCATCATCTCTTGTGATGAGGTTCGTGGTTATTTTCATTGTAATTTTAACTGTAAATGTGAGAACCTGAATCATTACACCAACCAAGGCATTATTTGCATAGATATTTCACCCGATCGCTCGGGAGTTGAAGCTGTGCCAGTCGCGATGCAGAAACCCACGTCATTGGCCAACTCTTGCGTGGGACTCACTGTAGTAATGATGGACGAATGTGATTACATTGACAGAATGGAGGCTCTCTTGGAAAACAAAGAATTCACTCAAATAGAATCTGATCCACTGAAGAAATGTGTATCTTCGGTACAAAATGCCATAAAAAACAGCAAAATAATTCCGGAAACAGAGAAACGGAGCATCATACCATCCAACCCAGTTCTTCCGAAAATACACGGTGCACCAAAAATCCATAAGGAGGGCAATAAGATGAGACCTATCATAAACAACATAGATGCACCCACTTACTATTTGGCAAAATGGTTAAATGAAAGATTCCAAAATTTTCCAAAATTTGAAAGAGAAACATTAAGAACTCCTTAGAATTGATTTAGAACATAAAGGACACAGAACTTTCCAAAGAAGATAATTTAGTTTCGTTTGATGTAGTGGCATTATTTCCGAGCATTGAAAAAAGTAACCTAATTGATTACCTCAGAAAATGGCTCAAATCTATTGGATTAAGGGACACAGTTATGCAGGAGTACATAGATCTGACATCTCTGTGCATAGACGAAACCTATTTTTCGTTCAATGGCAAATTCTTTCAACAGAGTTCAGGCCTAGCAATGGGAAACCCACTATCCCCATTTCTAGCTGACCTGTACATGAGTCACTTGGAAATACAAATCACTACTGGCTTCCCCTACATATTCAAATTGACACAAGATGCCCTTAAGTTACTTAATATGCAAGACAGTTCCATTAAATTTACATTGGAAGAACAAACAGAAAACTTTTTACCATTCCTGGATATCAAAATTATTAAGCAAGAACTTGAATTCGGCATATACAGAAAGGCTACTCACACTGATTCATACATCAAAGCCAATAGTTTCAATCCGATATCACATAAACAGGCTGTTTTCAATTCTCTCACATATAGACTGACAAACATTCCTCTCAGCAAATCAGAATATGACCTGGAATACAACACAATCATCTCCACGGCAGAACACAATGGGGGATATTCTAAAAAAGTAAGCATAAAGTATGAGCGACTACTTGCTGAGCAGTGTAGTCACTCACAAGTCCTATGCAAAATAACACCGCAACGGCAGAAAGTTCTGACTCACCGGCTATCACTTTATGCTCACCCAACCCACACGAAACATGCACCTGCATAAACAAACTTACGAAAATAAACAAGGGTCTTCTCGCAGTGGGAGATGCCAGATCAGCATTATGAAGAGGAAGACAATTAATTATTTCTGCTCTCTCTGAAGGGACTGCATAGAATGGTCATTTACATCATCATATCAGATACCGCAATGGAAGAAGTACAGGATCACATAATCTATAATATTTTAGGATTAAATTAGTTTAATGAAAATTCATAACATAATTGCAACATTTAATATAATTAGTATTTTTAAATGTGATATGAAACATTCATATAACTCCCTCTACTCTTAATATAGCCTATTCTAGTGTAGAGTACACGGCTGTATTGCAGTAGTGCGCATTCACTTGTATCTGCCTCGTTTCCAAGTCGTATTATTCGCGAGGCAAGACCAAAAAATCCAAGTCTATATTGTATAAAATGAATGGCTTATAACTAGCCTTCAGAGAATTTCTTGGGAGAAGTTTTTCAAATAGTACTTATTACAATATATTATAGTAGGCCTACATAATAAGCCTATAAAATTGTTAAAACTATTTCGAGAAAATTAAGAAAAATTAAATTTTCGTCTAATAAAGTGCTTGTAAAAATGAAAAGAAAGTCGTTGCCGTACCTCGTGCCGCATCCCTTAAGGATACACAATCCAAATAAAATCTTAATAAATGCACTCGAATACTTTTGTATAACCTAAGCGTGGCAGTACACCTTTCTTCAAATTCTAATATAGAATAAGAGGCCGTGTTGCAGAGAATAGGTATTCAGTTGTATTAGCCTGATGCAAAGCTTTACCGTTCACCAGACAAGATTGAGTTTCTGTGAACGATGCCTGCCTTGTAACTACCCGTCAGAATTTTTTTTTTCGAAAAAAATATTTCAAATAAAAGTTTAGCTCTTAGCATAAGCACCTCAATTACAAAATTTAAACAGAATTTTTAAATCCCTAGTACCTAGTACTGATAGATGGATTAAAACTAAAAATTTGTAGTTTTCATTCTTTCTGGAATGTCCATATATTCCACGCGAATGATCCTAATAGCATGCTGTGAGAGAAGTGAGTGTGCTGTTTTGGTAGCTCACAAATTCCTACTTAATACTCCCTCCACTCGGTCTTTACTGCATGCGGAATTGAAGCGGGCACTAAGCGACAGAGCACAAAGAGAGTCATGTCACGTGGGCGCAGTGGGTGGGGGAGTCCCCATGCTTTTTATGCATACGAATACAAGTGCAAACTTGAAATCTGCCAGTAAGAACTTCATACTCCTTTTTTTAGAATATCCCCCAATGGGTTTAGTAGAGAGCTTATCGAGAAGAAAATAAAAAAGTGCAAGAAACAAAAACTGACCAAGAGATATCACCACCCTGAAACCTATAGAAGAAAACCTAAAATACAAGATTACTTTCCACCCTTGGGTCGACAACAAATTCAGAAAAGTGTTAAAAAAATATGGCATCATCACAGCACCTGTGAACAGGTATTCCCTAAAATACTTGTTGAAATCTACAAATTTGGAGAATCCACATCATAGTAAAAAGTCGGGCATATACCAGTTTAATTGTAATGATTGTGAAAAAATCTATGTGGGAAAAACTAAAAGAAAACTGGAAGTTAGAACTAAAGAACACTTAAGACACATCAAATTTGGAAATACAGACAAATCAGCAGTAGCCGTGCACTTTTGGAACGATGGACATGAAATTACCAGAGAACCAGAATTATTAAAATGTGTCCGAGGCCACAGGGAGCTTTCTATTTGGGAAAGAATTTTCATACACAAGAGGGGGGACCGGCTGATGAACTTCGACATCCCAACCAATGACGACCTCATCTCGAGATTTATTCCACGTCCACGAGAGGGTAACACGGCAGTTGAAGTATGACTGTTGAAAATGGTTGCAAAGGCGCCAAAACATGTACAGGTAAAACTATACCAGAAGTGAGTCTAGTGTAAAAGTTTCAACTCATATATAATTATTATATGTTGCTGAAGTTCTAACTCACCTATTTAATGTTCTTGTTATAGATAACAGTATATTTCTAGATCAACTTTATAAATATCAAAGTAATACCTATCCATAAGAAAGGTGAAAAAATGATCTAAATAACTTCAGGCCCATGTCAATTGTTCCTATCATCTCTAAACTATATGAATCTTTACTTCACAAACAATTGAGTAATTTTTTTTTTTTTTAAATTCCACAAGGTCACTTCAAAACAATTTGGTTTCAGACACAATAAAAACACCCAGGATGCAGTTCTTAATCTGGTAAATAGTGTAGTAGATGATCTTAGTAATTCACGTTCTGTCAGCTTTAGATCCTTTGATATGTCAAAGGCTTTTGATACTGTTGACCATAATATACGAGGGTGTATCAATAAATAACCGGACTGATTTTATTGTACTTAAATAAACCGCCCTGGAACGAAACGGCTGCTAGCCGCGGAAAGCTGAATCCTTCGTCTAGCAGTGCTGTGAATCCCAGTCATGCAGAACGATTCAGTTAGCAATGCGCATCGATAAAGTTTTGTGTTATTCTAGACAAAACTCCTACAGAAACCTTAGAAATGGTGGAGCAAACATATAAAGACCATGCTTTAGGCAGAACACAAGTCTTTGAGTGGCACAAACGTTTCAAAGAGGGTTATGAAGACCTTCAAGATTCTCCGTGCCCTGGAAGACCCTTAACAGCAAAAACGAAAGTTAACATCAACACAATTGACGCAACTGTGCAAGAAGATCGTCGCATAACAATTGCGAAGGTTGCAGATATAATGAATTTGTCTTTATGAACCAGATCATGCCAGGACAGGATGGATCTTGCACCAAGACAATGCTCCGGCTCATCGAGCACGTGCAACTCAAGATGTCGAAGAATTGGACATTGAGATCATGCCTCATCCACTGCATTCTCCGAATCTCGCACCTGGCGATTTTCACCTCTTCCCTAAAGTGAAAGAGGAGCCATGTGGTTGCCATTTTCAAAGTGATAAGGAGTTGAACATCGATGCGCATTGCTGGAATTTCAGTTCCATGTTGGGTACAGTAAACACCACCTGCGATACCCGGGTGTAACTCCTAACTGAATTGTTCTACATGACTGGGATTCACAACACTGCTAGACAAAGGATTCACCTTTCCGCGGCTAGCAGCCATTTCATTCCAGGGCGGTTTATTTAAGTACAATAAAATCAGTCCGGTTATTTATTGATACACCCTCGTACTAAAAGATAAATTATTATACTATGGTGTTGATCAAAAGTCTACTAATCTCATCATGTCATATCTACATAATAGAATACAATTTGTTCAATAATGGTATTTATTCCAAAGGAAGGCTTGTATCCTATGGTGTTCCACAGGGATCAATACTGGGGCCTATTGGTTTTATTATATATATAAACTAGCTGAAAATTCTAAGTGAATTAAATGAACATCATTTCATTTTTTTCAGTATTCTCAGAAATTATATAATTTTGAAGGGAAGGACTGATTTGTTTGAATTTTAATGTTGACCGCGTTACTTCCCGGGCTTAACAGGGTATGTGTGCAAAATTTCGTGTAAATTGGTAAAGAAATGTAGATTTGTATAAGGAACATACATACACTCTTTCAATTTTATATAGGCCTATTAGATGATTTGCCAGCCAACACTGGCGATAACACTAATAATTCTTTTCATTTTGCTGATGATGTAGGGCTGAAAATTAGTTGTAAAACAGATACAGAAAAAAATAAGCTAGAACATAGTACATTATTAATACAGGATTGGTGTGCAGCAAATAAACTGTCGCTAAATCTAACTAAAACATCTGATATTAATTTTAGCTTTAGGAAAGACTGTACAGACGATGAATCAAAAACATTAAAATTGTTAGGGGTATGGCTGGATAAAAATTTGTCTTGGAATGCCCATGGAATGAACATGTGGCTCAGAAAACACCATTAACGGCCGTGGGTGTCGGCATGCTGACCACATGCCCCCCCCCCCCAATCCTGCCGTCTGCCTAAGATAGATGACGCAGAGGTTAGGTAATAGGCCTTGTCCCTTCTGGGTTGTTAACGCCACGGAGTTACAAATAGATACTTAGATAGATTCTGCTTACAGTAGGGCCTCGATGTAACGTTTTTCTAGGGATACAGAATTGTTACTTTAAATCACTAAATGGAGATTTTGCTATTTTTAAACAATAAAACTAAGTTTATGTAAAAATTTATTTTCTTAATCTGCTATTAATTTATCTACTTTAATTGAAAACTGAACTGTGATAAAAACTTATATAGCATGAAATATTAAAATTTATGTCAAATGCAGGGCGACCGCCAGCATGGTCTTGTGGTTAGTGTCGCTGACTACAGATCCGTCGGCCCGGGTTCGATCCCCGGTACCTCCTCGGATTTTTCTGAGATAGGAAGGTCTGGCAGGGGGTGCACTCAGCCTCGTGATTCAAATTGAGGAGCTACTTAATAGAGAAGTAGCGGCTCCAGTCATGAAAACCACCATTAACAGCCGTGGGTGTCGGCATGCTGACCACATGCCCCCCAATCCTGCCATCTGCCTGTGGTAGACAATGCAGCGGTTGGGTGGTAGGCCAAATCCTTTCAGGGATGTAGCGCCACAGAGTTTAGTTTTGTCAAATGCAGGAAAATGTTAAATTGAGGTTCTCTTAAATTGGTGTATAATTGTATAAAATTACATGTCCAATACTGCTGAGCTCGATCAATTAAATAAAATAAGTGATACCAGTTGCTCAATTATGATTTATTTTGTAATTCACTGCCTAGGCCTTTCGGTGCACTTGCACCATCTTCAGGGGGTCTTTTCGCTGGCTTTGAGTCCCGATAATTAAAATTAAAACTACATTTTGTCACATTTATAAAATAAAATAAAATTCATAAAATCTCATAAAAGCACTGTCACTGAATTTTCTTCTATGGTCTCCTCGCCACGAGTCCTTTGACCATGATTCTGCAGGAAATATCATGAAATTTATTTTATTTTATAAATGTGACAAAATGCCGTTTTAATTTTAATTATTGGGACTCCAAGTCAGCGAAAAGATGCCCTGAAGATGATGCAAGTGCACGGAAAGGCCTAGGCAGCGAATTATAAAATAAATCATCATTGAGCAACTGGTATCACTTTTATTTTATTTTGTATAAGTGTATATTATTTTTTTATATTTCTTGAAGCCCTAAATCATTTCTTGTAGCCCTTGTTCTGAGTTGCCATAATCCCATCATGAGGATTATGCTCAGGGTATGTATACATGGTATGTTTGAATAAATAAATATTACACAATGCAAAAGCAATGACCTCATCTAGCAAAGCTTAATCTGCAAATGTAAGATGACCCACTATTTTTGGAATGACAAATTTTGAAAAAATCCTTGCCTTATAGTCAGTAAATATGATATATACTTTTTGCATCAAAACAAACATAAAATGTTGCTGCTGAAAATCATCTTTTTTGAAAGTGGTATAAGCTGTACCTATCTCCTTAGAGGATGCAAACCACTTACCTCCAGCAGATGGTGAAGCAATACTGAATGGTACATAATCCAGTGAAACTGAGTTTCTCCCCTCTTTTCATGCCTGGACTGCACTGAGTTGTCACATTTAGAATTTCTATCAATGCATCTATCAACAAGGGGTACTTCAATTTATCTGGAGTTCCCAGAATGAAGTTACAAGCCTGCAAACAAGATTTAGATTATTAATACATAATATCTTCAGCATCACTCGCTACTTCATTGTAACATTACAAAAATGTGTATGCAAAACATAACATCATCATATTTATTTTTTATTCATATGAAGATCTGTCTGTACAGAGCTCGACTGGAATCTGAAACCTTCACAACCATTAAAATTTGAACATGTCATTGGCAGTGCACATGCTTAGAGTGCTCATGCATGTGTAGTGTGCTCAAGTCCACCATGAAAATATAGTCCACGGCTCCACATGCTTTAGTTAACCACATGGATACTATAGCATGATACCGTCAATGTTTTCATATCAACACGTTTCACTTGCATTCCAATTCCTGCCGCTTCTGTCTGTGATGTTGTCCATGCTTTCAGTTTGAGGGCAAGCACTGTACATTTCTTTTTAAACCTACACTTAAGAGGTAACTAGTACAGTGAGTCTCAGACAGATTGGTGCCGCTTGTCGCGCGCGCCGTGTTTCTCTTGTGATGACTCAACACTAGCCGGTCGCGGCCAGCTGTGGCCCCGCAGATAAGTAAACAATTCCTGCTAGCCTGCAGTTGAGCATTGTTCTCGTGTTGTACAGACGTGAAAGTGTTATTCGGTAGTTGTCACAACTAAAAGAAAACATTAGGATAGAGATAAACTCAATAATAACGGAAGAACAATTAATGCGTAGTAATCGGAATTTCCTATCACGATGCCAAAAATGTGTGGATGTAGGAGGAGGACACTTCCAGCATCTCCTGTAGGTGCCTATTTTCGTTATTTTCAAACTTATTTCAATTATTTTCATTGTCACGCACGGACAAGTCAGTCAACTGCAGGGGAGTTCCTTTGCCGCATACCGGGGATAGGAGCGTCATCTGCGGAGAACCCAACGCGCGGCGCGGCGGCACCCATCTGCCTGAGACTCACTGTAGGTATCGTTTGCATTTAATAATTCTACAGCTAAGTATTTTTATATAATTTATTTCATAGCAAAATAATTTAAATATTATATTAACACTGAAATCGCTTTTACATAAATAGCATGAATAACTTTATCTAATTAATGTGGAAGTTTACACAGTGAAGTTATAGATTATGATGAACACAAATGAGTGGAGATTTTATACACAGAACTTCACTAAATTATTATAACCAATTGGAAGCGGTCCTTTTTCTTCCCCTTGTAGTAATGTAGATTTGGAGAGAGATCTTTCAAATTGCAGGAACGTTTTAGCAGACAAAAGAACCAAATTAAAAGAGCAAAATATGGCTACAATGGCAATGTTTCCTTTTGAGGGATAAATATGTGTTTAAGCTGACTTCTTTGTTAGCCTATTATAATATAGTAATAATGTTCAAAATAACCTCACTTTCTTATGAAAACATCTTTTTTTATAAAAAAATAACACCACATTTCCAAATAAATCAACCTCGCCTTTTGCAGGTCCCTATTAATAATTAACATAATTACTTACATCTGTTTCAAAAAATTCATCTAAGCTATAAAAACAGTGCTCTATTAAAACATTTTTGAATTCATGCAGTACTGAAATTTCCTTTAGATGTTCTGGTAGGCTATTATAAAGCTTGGAGGCCAGTATAGATAAAACTCTTTTCAAACAAGCTTTTGTCATGGGAGATTATCCCTATTTCTTGTGTAAACGTTTAAATTTGGTTTGACAAATGTTACTATTTCGTAAATATAAATACAAGGCACAGGCAATATACTTAAATCTTTGAAAAGTTTTCTGCAACTGGTTGCTTTCTTGATTTTTAACATAGACAGAATAGCCCTTTTCTGTAGTTTAAAATAGTTTGAGCTCCTCCTCATGATTGAATACCTATACTGGCAGGGAAATTATTGAACTATCAATGTAAAGAAGAGTATTACCAGTCCATCTAGTTTTGGTGTGTCCTGGTTATTGACTTCTGTCACAGTAAGACTATAAAATCGAGGCTTCATGGAGAATTCATCCTGAGGACCAAATTTTCTGTAGTTATCTTCTATCTCTTTCCAAGGGCAGTAGATACGAGAGGCCACCCGGGACCCATCTTTATTATCTGTTGCATCTCCAACCATACTTGTGGCACTAAACAGGTTCCACTGCACCTGAAAGTTGGGGGAAAAAAAAAAGAAGAATGAGCACATATTTCAAAATGAAACTAAACATCTGAAATTAGGAATATCTTAGTACAGTCAACTCTCAATTATATGAGGGTAATATGTGAAGCAATGATAATAAATATTGCAAAATCATGGATCATAAAAAATATTTATCAGTACTACAGTGAAACAGTAGAATCTCTGTAGTCTGACACTGCTAATCCGACATGTCTGGTAGTCCAGTTCTGACACTGCATGTTGGCAATATTTGAAGAAGAAGAAGAAGAAGAAAAAGGAAAAGAAGAAGAAAAAAAAAGGAAGAGGAGAAGAAGGAGGAGGAGAAGGAGGAGGAGAAGGAGGAGAAGAAGGAGAAGGAGGAGGAGGAGAAGAAGAAGAAAACTTATTCATGGAATCATACTATCAACATCCTGAGTGCGTTCAACATATGTATCACATTGCAGCAGCTGATATTTAATCTTAAAGAGATTGCAAGAGAAAGTTCTATCCTCTTTAATAGCAAAATAATAAACAAAGGAGGACTATTGAAGTAGAAGATGGATTTTTAGGAAATTAGTCGTGGTTATTGTTGTTCAGTGAATAAAATGTCTTTTTCAATTAATACACTCTGTTTATCTCTTAATATGTGCTTTTAGCAGTACCCAGTATTGTTTAAGTCTTTTCAATAAATTAAATGCTTTCATTTAAATAACTCTGTTTTCCTTGAAAATGCAATAATCCGAAATGGCCAAGTCACATTATGTGCACAACTAGACAAGACTGTATTATAAGAACAGACCTTTCACATTTTTTTGGCAATCTTCTTTCAAAACAATGTTACCAGAATGTTGTGCTTGCCACTAAAAACCTGTTTGATAACTAACAATATAAAAGATCCAAGATTTCATTTATACGAAGCAAACATCACCCCAACCTTGTAGAGCTCAGTGGAATAGGATGGGGTAGGTTTGCTAAGGCTTGTCTCATTGCCTACCCACTCTAATTTTCAAACTAACAGTGAAAGTGTCAAAACCTTTAAATACCAAAAAATCATGCACTATTTACAACCAACTAACATAAAATTTTGAAACTCCACAGCTACCAGAGTTAACTGCCACAGTCAGGGCCTGTATTACCACCTCCCAACAATTCCTCCCGATAGATGACTTCCAGTTAGCTTAATTGAAATATGTCTTGTAATACCACCGTCGAACTGCTATCGGGAAGAATGCAGTAAAATTTTTTAAAATTATCTTTAGCTCATAGAGCGAAGAGGTGTGTTTGTTGTAGTTCGATAGGCCTCCATTAGGTGTGGCAACTCGAATTTGTATTTGTGCAATTAAATTACATAAAATATAGATTTAAGAGTATTAATCGATTTGTGCAATTCTATTTTATTCAAATGTGAGCTTAAAACGGAATATTCTTGGCCAACTTCCAGATAAGCTCTTTACCTGGCAGATAAATTTACTATCAGGTGCTGCTCGTCATACAGCCCCTTAATCTGCAAACCAGATAATCCACTCAAGGATGACTTAAGTATAAACTAGTTATGTTATTGACTTTTTAAGTAGACATTGAAAAGAGTATTTAAATAACTGTCTTTAATACCTCAAATGTTCTGCAAGAAAATAGGTAAACCATCATCATCATCCTCATCCTCTCTCTAACTAATTCATGTAGTATTGAAGGTTTAATGAACATAATTTGCCAAATTTCATAACTATAAGAACTACTATTACCAATACACTCTGCAATAATAGCTTCAATGTATTTGAAGTGGTTCACTGTCTTGCTACTAATGGAAGATGCAGGAGAATTGAGGAGTATCGGTTGCAAACCATATTATGTCCACCCCTGGACAAAATCAACTTTTATATGAAATTACATTGTTTCTAGCATGCTCTTTCATGCTGTGAACTCTGTTCACATCAAGTCATATTCTGTCCTTGTGTAAATGACACGCGAAAAGCAGCTGTTGTTGCAAACTGTATTTTGTCCACATTCGTGATTGCTGCAGACTGTATTATGTCCATGGCTATTTTTGTCTAATGGTTACCCTGAAAGTGGATTATGTTGGTTAAACTGACTACTTGATCTGAGCTAAGTGTAGGAAGGATTCTGTTAATTTGTGTTGTGTTTCACAATGGATAAAAGCGTAATTGCAAGGGAAAGTCCCGAAGGAAACAGAAGCTGTAAAAGCAGTCAAGGAGTTGCATTCTGAGGATGTGTGTTGAAGAACAGGATAACAATTAGTATGATTTGTCTTCATAAAATTGCCATTGTGCGTCATCAGTACAAAACAGACCTTGAATTGGATTTTTCCCCTGAAATAAAGTTGTGCACGGTAGCAAATAGCATATAAAATACGTGTGGGGTGAAACTAAAAGCTAGGGTTTTTAAAAAAACATACAATTTGGGCATACTTTACTTTTTTGGCTCTCCTATAATTTTTTTTTTTTTTTTTTTTTTTTTTTTTTACAGTTTGGAATGATATTCCCTAATAGACACAACTGCCATGAAACCAGGTGATAATAAAGGATACGTCTTGGATCCCGCTACAAGATATGACACACATATTGACCAGTCTCAAGAGTTACACTTAAAAGAATTGTTGGTAAGGTATTCTTAATTAATTTGACAGCCTCTGAATGTATAGGAATACCACTGAAATAAAATAAAATAATACTGTACACAAATTTGGAAGCACTCAAAAATTACTAACATTTTTTCACACAAGTTATTTTTTTTTTAATAAAATTTAATCCTTTTGAATATATGTATCAATTGTTATCAGAAACTACCTGCTCTAGAAGTGCTGGAGGAGCATCATACAAATGCTTCATGAGATACTCAAGCAGCAGCAGAAGCCGAGACAGGTGGAGCAGCTGAGAATCTCTCATCGGCTGCTTTACCATTTCTGAACAGCGTATCACACCCCCTGCAGTAAGCAACAGTACTGACTTCTTCTGCATCAGGTTCAAAGCATGGAATAGGAACAGCAGTAGTTGTGCATGTTCAACATTCAGATCTGGAAATATACAACACAAAAATATCCTTCTGGTTAAAAAAAAGTCTGTTTATTTGCTTATCTCTATAAAACTATGTAGTCAATAATTTTAATTACAGATGAAGGATGTTAGACTGACTGGAAGAGGCAGGAAGAAGATTTGGAAAGTATATAAATGAGGTAAAGTCAAGATCTATGAAGATTACAACTAATGAAGTGTCTCATAGATAACATAGTATAAGGCGGTCCAAGCAGCCCGGCATTTAATTAATAAGAATAATTAACGTAATTTTAACTTCATAATTCTATCTGACTTTTATATAATTAATAACTTGTAATGCATACTTAGTGTTTGGTATCAAAAGATTCATCTCATTATAAAATAAACAGCAGTAGTATTCATTTTATTAAGAATATCCACATTAAGAAGTAAATAAACTTTAATTAAATATTGTAAGTTATTAATAGTAGCAAGTGGCTGGGAGAGGCCCAGGCAAGCCAGGGTTTTCCTGTGCTCAGGTAGCCCTCATAGCAGTAGAGTTGGAAATTTCAAGCCCAGGTATATACACCCTATTGTTACAGTGTCCTTCCTTACAAAGTGCTGGTACATTGATCTATTTTAGAAGTCAGTCTTTTGTTCTTAAGGTGAACTTCTAATAGTTTTGCGGTTATAATGGCCTGCGGACAATAAGGCGTAGATTTTATCAGTAGAGGGTATTACAAAAGACTCATTTTGCATACAGGAGAAAGGTGGAAATTTTGGTGTATAAGATAATTAGCAATTGGTCACATAAATTGCGAAATTAAATGTAAGTTTTAAGGTCAGGTGACCAGGATCCACCAATGATAATTAATGGAGGGGAGCCTAAAAGTCTTTCTCTGCAGTCTATGCTAATTTATTGAAGTGGGGTGAATATTCAATCTGTCTAGCGGCTGCGGGCCGTATACAACTCTCTGAAGATCGGCGTTGTGTAGACTAGAATTCTGCCACGAGGCAAGTTCACGAATATATTGTACTTAGAAATTTTCGCCAGAATAATTTATTGAACTTAGAAATTTTCTCCAGTATAATTTATTGGACTTAGAATATTTCAGTGCAACGAATTAATTGGACTCTAAAATTTTACGCCTAGTCAATTAATTGAACTTAGAATTTTTCCGGTCATATCATTTATTTGACTTAGACACTTTAGAGATATTAATATCTGCATTTTTAAATAATTCTCTAAAATTAATTCATTGGACTTTGAGACTCCATTACTAAGCAAGCCATTATAATACCATTACAAAATCTATCTGATATTATTTTACTAAAAGAACTGTTTGTACGAGACTTTGTGTATTGATCATCTTATTGGACAATTTTTAAGTTATAGCAATAAATAATTACTACAGCTGAACTCTGCAGATATTAATTCAATTAGCAAGTAATATCATTGATCTTCACTCTCTGCCCTAAGGATAGAGTTAACTGCTCAGTGATTGATAGGCCTGGAGGGAATCGCAGTGACTTCAAAAATATAAATTTAGTATAAACCAAGTGGTTTATACAAGGCGCCCAACATCGAAGTCACGACCCGCTACAAGTATTAAAGAATGTACCTCAACTTTAATCTTTAGGAAGCTTGATTTCAAGAGAGGCCCACTGAATGAGAGAAATTAGGGAAAGGATAGCAATGGCCAAAACTGCTATCAACCTTATGAAATGCTACACAAGGAGTTTTGCTTTATATGGAGCTGAAACATGGATTAAGGAAAATAAAAAGCTTTGAGGTGAGTCAGAGAAAAATGGAGAAGATCCATGGTCAGACATAATAACAAATGAAGAAGTTTTAAGATGAGTGAATGACAAGAGATGCATCTTGGAAATTGTAAGGAAAAGAAAAGCTAACTGGTTAGGGCAAATCATGAAACAAAGAGGACTTCTGCTGGACTTAATCAAAGGAAAAAAGGAACAAAAAGCTTGGTAGAATAAGAAATGAGATAACTGGATGACTTCAAGAAGAAAAGAAGCTATGGAGAGTTAAAAGATGCAGCAGAAGATAGAGTTGATGAAATTTTACATGGGATACAAACCTACAATAAGGTAGAAATATCACATTACAGCTAACAAGTAAAGAAATAGGGAAAAATTTCTTGTGGAACTATTCTGAGACTTTCCCTCCCAAGGAAGGATTTTGTTACTTTCTTGCTTCACAGTCTTTCAGAGAATAACTAATCTCATGGTACAACAACTGGTACCTGCTGGTAGTGATGTGGGCCGGAAATATTCCCAGTGGAAAGGAACTTATAAAATGGGAATATTTCCCTGGCCAGGAAATATTCCCAAAAAGTGGGAATTTATAAAAAATCCTTAGTTTTGAACATTTTAATGCTTATTAACAGTTCAAGTACCTTAAGATTAAACTATTTCTCATAAGAAAGTTTTCCTATGATATAATTTTTCACTTATTTTCAAAAGCATCTTCTTTTCAAAAATAATAATTTTTTATAATCTCTTAGGTTTTCTTTATATACTTGCCATTCATAAAGTGATACTTCACTCACATTTATTCAAACAGGATTAAAGATAAGTATAACCGTGTTGGTATTTAAAATAAAATGCCAAAAACAAACACCTTCAAGATTATCATTGTTTAATATTACACAAACACAAATTTAAATAGAAGTTTACGGTATAGTATCTAACCACAAATCAGTCCCATGGTCTAGGCCTAGGCTAATCCTACTTGTAGTATGGGGGAAATTTAGTTCTTTCATGACTTACGAGGGGAGAATATTTTCCCTCCGCTCCAGAAATTCATACACCAGCTAGGGTTGCCACCTTTTGGTAAGGCTAAGGAAAGACACGTATCAAATACCGTATAAGCAGATCGCCGGTCTTCATATCTAAATTTATACATGGAACAATTTATTAATAATAGAAAGAATTTTCTATTTTCTATATTCTATAATAAGATTCAAGTTCTTCAGTGTGCCATAAAGATTGTTTTCTGTGAAGTCAAATACTTTCCCTAAGTAACTCAAAGCTTTCTCATAGAATTTCTCATGGATATGTTTTGAAAAAATTATGGCAAAGCGGTAATTTATGGCGTGCACAGGTCCCCCTTCTACTGGATAATAAAAGACGCTTGCACCAAACATATGTCACAACTATAAACAACGAAATAATATTTCATAATAAAAAAAAGACTTATGCACCAAAAATCATATTTCACAATTATAGGAGTGGGAGTGGGGGACTCGTGTGCAGCATAAAATACCTTTTTTTGCAAAATTATGAATATCTGCAATCCAGACTCTGACTATGTAATGGCTTACCACTAAATTTAGGAATAACGGGAGGCACATTTAGTTAATTCTTATTCAACGAATGACACACAAAACACACAGAGAACATGGATTCAAATTACAACTGATAACACTAGGCACGTCTTGCTGTGCTATAATTCCAGGAACTGTACTTGGCGACTTAGGGCGGCGTGTCATATGTTCTGTTTATGGTACTTCCCCGTTGGATTACGCCGGGTGTGCTGATCAAGGTCATACCCCAAGAATGCCTGCGCGACTTATACAAACAAAGAATAATATAGTATGCGGTGATTTCACTGCTGCCAATACGATACATTTTAGCGATGGAATGATATCAATATCTTGATCATGAGTTAAAATTCACAAAATATGCCACTAAGAATTGCTTTCTCATATTTTGTTTTGGAATAATTTGGCATCCCACAATGTAATGCGTCCCTCTTAGGCATAATTCAAGTTGATGAAAATGCTCTTAAAATGCGGATGTCCTTATGTTACTCCAACCATCACACTGCAGACTTCAAGAAACAAAAACCAGAACCATTTTTGTAGATTTTAAAATGACCAAAAGTGAAAGACACAATGCCGAGTATTTTGCAGAGCTCATTGGATCAGTGATCGAGAATTATGGACCTGACAGATATTTAATGGTCATTGCTGACAATGCTGCATGAAGGCAGCTTTATCATTGGTGAAGAAAAAGTATCCACACATTGTAGAAACTCTTCTCGGGTTTCCAGTCGGAGAAGATGACGACGCAGACAGTCGCCGAAAGCTTAGGATGTACTTCTATAACTACTCGACTGGAAACCCGAGTACAGTTTCTACAATGTATTCGTCGGGAGAACCTTCAAAGTTTTATTATCCACACATTGTACCATTAGGTTGTATTGCTCACCTCCTTCATTTATTGTGTTCAGACATTTTAGGCTGCCTAACTGTTAAAAGTTTCTTTGGTGAAGTAATTGGAATTCCTAAAGATGATCAAAAACAGTCACATTTTACAAGCAATATTTGATGAAATCTCATCTGAAAAAGATTCAAGGGCCAAATTGCTCTGAAGTTGCCTGGAAAGACAAGATGGGGAAGCCACCTTTTTTGTTTACACAAGTTTGCAATCAAATAAAGTGGTGCTACAATATTGGCTGTTAATGAAAATGCTGACCTTGAACCAAACATGAAAAGAAAACTTCTTGATGATGGGATTTTTTGGGTCAAAATCGAGAAGATGATAGATTTGCTTACACCAATTGTACATCTCATCACTGCAATTGAATCCAATGAACCACAAATTCACAGAGTTGTAAGAAAGTTGGATGATTTGGAGAAAAGTTTGGCCCAAAACTTGCCATTTTCGCTCCTTCAGAAGGCTGAAGAAAAAAAGATCATAAATAAATTCAAGGAAAGAAAAGAACCAAGGCATATTTATATTATTAATTACCTCATTTTCATTGTTAACTATGTGAAAACCCAGTAAAACATCGTAAAATATTTAATATGTAATTAATCTCTGTTCATTTCTTATGTTCTTTCATTAATTATGTTTTAATATTTGAACTTCTAAGAGTTTTTTACTTTTATTTAACCTAATAATGATTAAATTTAAGTTTTATTTAACAATTAATTGTCAAAACTTGTACAGAGTCAACATTTATTTAATATTTACACTTCTTGCTCCACTTACATTTAATTTGCAGGACTAGTTTCCAGGGATTACTCCCTCATCCTCAGCTGGTGGTTGACTGATAACAATGTCTTGTTGATCTGATGCATCTGCTCCTACAGTGTTACTGTACTGAGGATGAGGGAGTAATCCCTGGAAACTAGTCCTGCAAATTAAATGTAAGTGGAGCAAGAAGTGTAAATATTAAATAAATGTTGACTCTGTACAAGTTTTACAACATGCTTTACTGTTTATAGTACTTCAATTAATTATTTTAACACTTGAATTAATTGTCACTTTATGTAACAAATATGTACCTCTGAGATATCTTGCTCGTAAATCATAAATTCCCTATATTTTAATTTAGCAGTTTTGGAATTTCATTTAACCTAATCATGATTAAATTTAAGTATTATTTAACAATTATTTGTTACTTTTCATAATAAATAGGTGTCTTTGATTTATCTTGCTTGTAAATCATAAATTCCCGGGAATTTATGAATTTTGGGAATATTTCCGGGAACATTCCCTGGGAATATTTCCTCAAGTTTAAATTCCCGGGAATTTTACATCACTACCTGCTGGTGAGATAAACTAGTTTTTGTGGACAGAAAAACTAGCTTATAACCCCCATTTCATATAAAATTTCTGTGGAAAATCTTGCCAAAAAATTGAGGGTCTAGTACCTGTATTAAGCGTGAAGTTTCATAATTTAAACAAAATTGTTAAGAGCTGTTTTTTAGAATGTAAACATCTTTTTTCTAATAGGATCTTTAATATGTTTCTTGCCTCCTCAAGAGATGTCTAAAACGGTTCAATACAAAATACAGTAAAACCCCTTTTTACACTCCTGCCATTTACATCATTTTCCGCTGGTCCCGTCTTTCATCCTAAACTGACAATACATAGCAATCCTACCATTAACAACTTCCAAGTAGTTGTATTTCCTGCCATTTAAATATTTTCTCCATTGACAGCATTGATTTTTGATAAAGAACTACTTTCACTTAATTAAATTTTCTGCTATGTTGCTCTCTTAGATGCAGTGTCAGTTGCTATTTGAGTTACCGTAGTCCAGGTGAAGTTGGTTTCTTTGTGCGGATGCGATTTACCGTAGTTATTCATACAATGTAATTCATTGTCACGAATTGAAGCAACACTAGTGTTTTTGTGTTGCATGATTTTTGGCGGTGTCATGGCGGTTGTGCCAGCTGATGTACCCGACCCTATTATTGGATGCAGTTTGTTGGGTAGGCAACCTCTTCTTTCCTTGTGTCTATGTACTGTGGCGCAATCTACCAGCCACTGTATGCATTGGTCCAAGGTGGAAAAAAAAAACAAAAAAAACAAACAAAAAAAACAAACAAACAAAAAACAAACAAAAGAACAATAGAAAATGCATTTCTTTGCAAGAAGTCGGAAATTCTACGTCGTATTGATTCACAAGTAAGAACATGTGTTGATTTGGGAAAAGAGCTTGGACACACTGTCTTTGTTTATTGAATAGTCAGAGCAATTATTTATTCATTCAATATGTGTGATGCTACAAGATAAGATAAGATAAGATAAGATACTTTATTCATCCGTATTATCAATTTACATCGATGTAGGATTCGTCAGCTTTAACCTAAGATAGAAATTAACACTAGAACAGTAATACAGAGAATCTTAAACTACGCACACATTAATGAACTGATTTAAGAATACCTTAACCTAAGAGACAAATTAACAAACTGGTAAAATGATAAAATTATGTACAGGTCACTACTGATGAAACTCAGTACTACTCTATGCTTAGTTAGGAGTAGCAAAAGATGCGCCGTGCCTATGGTTCAGATAAATATTCTTCTATTGAATAGTAGCATCCTTGTATTAGATAATTTTTTAGGGTTGATTTAAATTTTTTGATTGAGTTTATAGATTTTATGTAATTAGGGAGTCTGTTGTAAAAGTGAGTTCCATTGTGTTCAAAACTTTTTTCAAATCGGGAGGTATTGTGGGCCAAGATACATAGATCTGTTTTGTTCCTTGTATTATATGAGTGTTTCTGTAGATTTGTTTTGAATTTAGAATGAGTCGATTTGATATGACAGGAGACCTCATATATGTATACGCATGGAAATGGTAGTATTTTCAGAGTTTTGAAATATGGTTTACAACTGGTTGAGGATGATATTCTAACAATAGATCTCATTGCTCTTTTTTGTAATCTGAATATCTTTAAAACATCTCTTGAACTGCCCCAACTTAGAATGCCATATGACATTATTGAATGGAAATATGAAAAGTATACAATTCTCAAAACATGAACATCTACAACTTCCCTCAATGATTTTATGAAAAAGCAGATGGAACTCAATTTTAGTGATAACTGCTTAATATGTACATCCCATTTTAGATGTTGGTCTAGCCATATACAGAGGAATTTTGTCGCTGGTGCATAGCATAATGGTTTGTTGTCTTTATGTATGTTCGGGAATTGGAAGGTGGTATTTAATCTGTGGTGGAAACCTATGGCGACAGTTTTTTCTTCATTTACTTTTAATTTATTGTTATGGAACCATGTTAAAATTTTTGAATTAAACATATTGATGCAATTTGCAAGTTCTACTGTGTTTTTGCCCTTCATAAGTATGCTCGTATCATCTGCAAAAAGAGTAAGTTTTGTGTTGGCTATTGTCGAGTTAAGGCTTTCACCTAAGTCATTTATGTAAAGCAAAAATAACAACGGTCCCAGGATCGAACCCTGGGGAACGCCTTGAAGAATTAGTTCTTTTTTTGAGGATTTGGATTTGATCTCATTGACTTCATTATCTATATAATCTATTTGTACGAACTGGACTCTATTTACCAAATAGGATCTTAGCCAATTGAGACATAATCCTCTAATGCCATAAGAGTTTAGTTTAGCGAGTAGAATGTTGTGATCAACCAGATCAAAGGCCTTAGAGATCTAAGAATATACCTAAACACATTTCTTTACTGTCTAAAGATTTGTATATGTTTTGAAGAGCATTTTGCAGTGCCGTGGTTGTGGAGCTGCCTTTACGGAAACCATATTGACATTCAGTAAGGATCTTGAATTTGTTACAGAATGATAACTAGGGCTAGGACTTTTAGGTAAATACATATTTTTTTTTTGCTATTACTTATGATTTCTGAACTTTGTCAAAGTTTCGGTTGGGACCTTTGGATTCAAAATACTGAGTTGCATATCACATAAAAAAAAAATATTTTCGATATTTCTTATTTGAATAAATATTTTTGGTAACTTAATTATTTTTACATATTTTACCACATATCATGTTTAGAAATGAATATTTTGACAGTTTTTGTAATATTTTACCACATATGTTTAGAAATGAATATTTTGACAGTTTTTGTAAAATTGCACCATATTTTCAATGTGTTGCGTTGTTATGTTCAGTCAGAGAATAAATCAGGGCGGATTTGGCCTTCATTAGTGCAAATTTCTGTTTCCTCTCACACTGCACTACTAAGTTGGAAACAACAAAACAATTGTTGACAGAATCAATAAAAAGAAATCAAACACATTGAAAACAAACTTAACAAAATCAGTGGTTCAAAAGCAAACAAAATTAAAGAAAAATTCCTGTCATGCCTAAATAAGAATGAAGGGTTACAAGTGTTGCGCAAGATTTCAGAAATTTTAATGGGTAACAGTGTAGAGAACTTGGAGCAGATGGAACATCTGAGTGTCAGTGTTACAAATATGCAAGATGTTGAACGTACATTTTCAAGATACAAGTCTCTGTTCCGTGAAAATCGTCACAGCTTTAAGATGCACAACTTAAGATCTACTTTTGTCGTTCACTGCAACAGTTCTACACTTGCTGACTAGAATGACTAGATGAGTAGGGCTACTTCTGTAAATATTGGTTTAATTAGTTAATTAAAATATTTTCATATTTTTAAACATATTTTCGACTTTTTAAACACATAAAAAATAAATATTTTCGTTTTTATAAGCACCTAAAAGTCCGAGCCCTAATGATAACAGTCTTTTATACATAGCTTTTTCTAGTATTTTGGAGAAGGCAGAGAGAATTGCTATTGGCCTGTAGTTGTTAGCATCTTCTTTAGATCCTTTTTTAAATAGAGGTTTAATTTTTGCGGTTTTAAGTGCATCTGGGAAAGTTCCTGAGCTAAATGATAGGTTAACTAGATAACACAATGGAATCCGTAGATGGTGGCTGCATTGTTTTATTATATGGTTTGAGTATCCATCAAGGTCACTGGACTTCTTGGTCTTTAAGTTACGGATGATGTGTTCTATTTCTTCTTCGTCTGTGGGTATAAGATACATGGTTGAAGAGTTATGGGTGAGTGTGTAAGGTGATTGATGATTATTACTAGAGCCCGGATTTCCATGCAAATGCATGTTTTTATATATTTAGGTTACATTTCTCAAACTTTGCAGTTACACATTACATGACGTATGGATTCCAAATAACCATATTTTTTCCGTGCATGTTTGCATATTTCGGTCTTTTTATGGCAAAATTCATGCATAATGCATGTTTTGGATTTTTTGGGTTTAATATAGCATATTCAGACGTTTTTAATGCATATAAACCCTCATTTTCTGGTTTTAGTGCATAATATCAAGTTACCATGCATAACTGTGCATATTATGAATGTGCCTCCCTAAAATCTCGGCTTTTCAAAGAAACGTAAACATGTTGTATTGTATTACCATTGTTATTTTATTGACTTGGCAACAGAGTCTGCCACCTGCATCAATTTGAGAGTGCAAACTACTGTTTACTCTAAATAAACAGTAATGTAATACTCGAGGCTACAAAAGAAAATGCCGACCCCCACCACCTTCCATCGAAAGAAAACTATATATTAAACAGAATGTTCACTGCTTGAATATTCAGTCACTAGCCATTGTTGAAGACGTTGGATTATCTTTAGAATCGTGTTGTGGAGAAATGGATGTGACAATTAGGAAAAAACTTAAGAAGGTACTTAGTTCAAATCCTGATCTTAAACTTCTGAAAACAGCAAAAGACGTATTATGTGGAAAAAAATGTAAAAGACATGGAATTCGATCTCACCCTCAGGCAAATTTCTCCCCTTAAGTATGCACCTGTTACTCATTGTGAAGTAGAAAGATACTTTTCTGCAGTCAAGAATGTCCTAACTGATAAACGCACGAGTTATTTGGAAGAATTTGCGAGGAGAATTTGGAAAAACTCGTATATTGTTTTAAGAGAAATTGAAATATATTGCAGTACAGTGCGGATTTTTGATAGTGCATGTTTCGCCCTTCATTGTGCATATTTGGAGATACGATAGTGCATGAATGCATGCATGTTTTTAAGTTTGATAGTGCATGAAAATCCGGGCTTTAATTATTACTATTATTATTGTCATTATTAGAGCTTTTTTTTTAGGTCTTTTGCAATTTGAATGTAGTATTGGTTAAAGCATTCTGCTACTTCTTGAGGATCGGATATTCGCCTATTCTGATTTTTGAGACTTACTGGTATATTGTCGTGTGCTTTATGTGTTGTATTTTGTGTTGATTTAATTACATCCCAAATTGCCTTTGATTTATTTACCGATTCCAAAATATTTTTGTTGATGTGCATTTTTTTAGCTGCTCGGATCACTCGGTTATATGTAGATTTGTATTTCTGTATTTAATTCTGAGATGCTTCGGAGGATTTGAATTTCTTGGCGTATTGATTGGGAAATTTTAAACGTTCGCTGGATTTTCTTATTCCTTGAGTAATCCATTGGTTTTTGGGTACTTTGTTCACATTTATTTTTTTGATTGTGAAGGCAATATTAGCATAGTGATTAAAGGTTGATAAAAATTCTTTATAAGCTTCATCAATTGAATTTTTCTTATACATATCATTCCATGATTCCGTGGACAGAAGGTAATTAAGGTAACCAATGGTCTCATTATTTACCAATTTTACCTCTTTATAAATTTCTCTTGGTTGGTTCGCCTTAATTTCTCTAATATTGGTATTTGTTATTTTAAGCAGCTGGCCGTAATGATCTGATAATGCAGATTCAAAAACATCTACTTTGAATTCCCAGATTTGGGGATTTAATACTATCTGATCTATTGCACTTTGCGAATCTTTTGTTACTCTTGTCGGTGTGCTTACAACTGGTTGTAACTCGTAAGTATTCATGAATACAATTAAATCATCCTTTTCTTTTCCATGGCTTAGGAGGTTTACATTCAGATCCCCAGTAATTATTACAATTTTGTTACTTCTGTGAAGGTGGTCTAGCATGGTGTCTAATTTATTGTAAAATATTTTAATATCACTGGTAGGGTTCCTATAAATGCATATAATTACTGTTTTATAATCCGATAGCTCTATTATACTAACTTCAAAATGTTCCTCAGTGCTTGCTTGGTTCATTTCTGTTAGAGTTTTGAATTTGATACCGTTTTTTACAAAAATACAAGATCCTCCATTTTTTTTGCTTTCCTACAGTAACTGCTAACAAGATAGTAGTTAGGTATGTTGAAGATTGCTGCTTCATTTTCTATTAACCAGTGCTCTGTGAAGCATACTACATCATATGATTGATTTTCTAGTAATATTTCTATGTTTGGTTTTTTGTTTCTTAAAGGAAAAGTAAACTAAAAATTCAGTATCATTTTCTTCATACGGATTGAAAGAGAATGTTTTTAAGAAATGATATTCACTGTTAGAAATGTTTTACACCTTCACATTTAATCACAAAACGAATCTATTTATTGTAACGCGATGGGCGCGTGACGTCACGCTTGACGAAGGCTTGGCTCAGTCTCGCCCGGTGAAAGACATTTCACAGCATTCTGTCTACTGTTACAGTTTTTTAGTGAGTATCTGTTCAAACAATGGTTTATTGTTGTGTTGTGGGGTGTACAAACTCATCGACGAAGAGTGATAACACACTTAAAATATCTTTCCATCGATTTTCCAACAGAGATAAGTCACCCGAACGTAAATAAGCAATGGCTGATAAAAATGAAAAGAGAAAAATTTGTTCCTACTAAATACAGTACGGTTTGTTCACAACATTTTGAAGAAAATGATACCGAGCTTTTGGTACAGTTACGAACACAGTTATCTGGAGAAACCCCGCAATCTGTTTAAAAAAGAAGTGCTGTGCCATCACTTCTTTTGCGTGGGAAATCTGAAACACCGCCAATGAAGAAAAGAAAATCGTCGTACTCGAGGAAGAAGGAAATGAGAGAGTTGTTGCAAGATTTGAATAGTAATCCTTCAGTATCCGGGAATGGACAAATCATGAATGTGGAATCTAGTATTTATGACGAAAATTCAGTTTCTAACAGAGTAGGCGTTCAGTGTGAACTAGGAAATGAAACTTATGTCAATGTTTGCACAGATTCATTGAATGTTTCTTCTAGAAATTGTGATTTAGATAGCTCTTTTAGCATTTCAGAAATTTCTACTACCGCAAAAGATGATTCTGAATCTGAAAGTGACTCTGTTCGTATCTTGAAAAATGTTTTGTTTTTTAACTGTATTAGCTCTAAGTATTAACTGATAACGCCTGGCAACTAGTGTATCTTTATTTATAATAACGCTATCGAATGAGCAATGTCGTGTTATACAGTCTACAACCCCCTTCTGTTCACAAATTACTTCACGGTCCCAACAACACACACTTTCGTGGCCCGTTTTCATATGTACACACAGCCCACATTTACACCATTCCGTATTTTCTTTTCTTCCTTGCAACTCTTTAAATAATTCCTTGTCATTTTCTTTTCGTGTGATAATAATTTGTGAATACCGAGATTTGTCCTTAGAAGGTAACATTGTAGGCATCTCTATCAACAACAAACACAAATGAGACTTTGTGGTGTATTAGAAACACAGGCGCGAGCATTACAGTAGCTGTTGTCCTGCCAGCGAGTTAGTCAGGAGTGACGTCACAGGAGCGTTTTACTTCACCCGTACAAGGCGTAATATTGGGCACCTAAAGTTCACGAGATCACCATTTGTTTCGTAATTCAAAGCTCCGTGCGATGAGATTAAAATTAGAAAATGGTATTTTTTTAGTTTACCCTTCCTTTAAGCTTTGTATATTTTGATGGAAGATTAAAAGTGGGTTTGGCCAGGTATCTCTTTTTGTAGTGGTTACACGACTCCTACTGTTTATGTTTAAAATGGGCCTGGGTGTAGCTTTAGGTTGATAGGTTTTTGAGCTAGCTTTACTTGTTATTGAGCCGACCTTGGTCGCAACAACTGGATCAGTTTTTAGTTTCCCTGATGTTTGCATAAGTTGATGACATTGCTTATCGCTTTCCCTAATAGAAATGAACCCCTTCTGTTCAAGTGCAGCCCGTCTTTGCCTAGGCAAGAATCGTTAATGTATTTATTTACATCAAAGAATACTGCCATCAACTTTTCACATACCCATCTGATGTTATCGTTGATTTCGTTTATGTCATTGCTTTGAACATCACGTCTATTGACAATACTGTTCACAACTATTTTTGCTGAGGGGAACTTCCTTTTTACAGACCACACAAGATCATAAATTTCACCCATCACTTTGTCTGCACTGTTGGATGCTTTGATGTCATTTGTGCCAACATGCAACACAATCACTTTGTTTTCGTTATTTTCATCTTCCTCCACTTTTTTCGCCAGCTGAGCAGATTTGATACCTCTGTACACTTTCACGTCTGCTTCTTGAACTTTGACGTGTTTAATTAGAGAATCGCCGTATACGACTGCATTACTCGATTATTCTTGATGGATGGATTCATCTATTTGAGCTTGGAGTCTATGACGCGCCTGGGCTCAGCGGGTGCTAGGCCAATGTTGAGGTTAGGATCACTTGCTATCATGGTGCGAGTACATGCGTCTGTTTTTATACAGTCTGTTTTTGAAGATGTTAGTTTGTTGCGGCTTTGAATAATAGTATCTGTTATTCTTTGTTGATGTGCATCTGTAGATTCAGGTTCATCTGTAACGGATAAGACGCGAAATCTGTTGCTTGTGATGACTGCCGGTTCCGACCACGTGTTGGACGCTGTAGTGCTGGCATACGTTTCCTTTTCTGATAGGAACTGTATGTGAGATATTAGGTCTTCCTTTTCTTTTTTTAGCATTTCAATTTCTTCCTGTGCTCTTTTAAGATCATTGTTTAATATAGTAATAACCATCTGGAGTGATGCTATGGTCTCACGAGATGGCCTATCTTGTTCTACCGGTTCCATGTTGTTACACGTTCTTGATGTAAACACCATCGGAAACTTCGGAAACTTTACACTGAAACTATAACGATTTTGAAGATTCACAGTTTTATTGTTCAATTCTGTCGCATTAACGGAGACCGTAATAAAACACTATTTACAGTAAACTTGATGCACTATTCTTATTTTACAACAAAATGCGCAAGAAACACATTTTCACCGCGCCACCATCTTGCCGTCTACAAGGAGTATATTATATGAAAAATTTGGTAAAATCCCTAAATCTAATTTACCTGGAGGTTGTACATAATTTTTAATGATACATACTTGTTTCTTCCATCAACCTTAAAACCTCAATAATACAAAACAACATATATGTGGGCAACATAATATTTTGCACCATATTTTAAATAGATAATATAAGTGTACATAGGTACCTATGTTTACTTTCATGTATTATATTTTGCAACACATTATTACAGCTTCCTGCAATTTACACTTTCCTGTCATTTACACTTTTTTGCATCAGTCCCTTGAAAAGAGTAAAAAGGCGGTTTTACTGTATTATTTTCAAGTTATATTAATCAAAGACACACAAATAGATGGATAGTCAGTCAAAAAAATATATATTTAACCTTTCCTCAGCAGAAAATAGGATATATTCATGAGCCATATACCTTATTTGGATCTTACTTCAAATATGGTTCATTCTAATATGTAGGTAGTAGTGATGGTCGAATCCAGAAATTTCGAATCTCAAATCCGAATTCGAATCTTAAACAATCGATTCCTGATTCTCGAATCCTAAATGTTCTTTTTGACTAAGTTTAATTGGAATAAAATCATTACCAAACCAATTTCTGTCATTCTGAAAGAAATTGTGAAACATTTAATATAATTAACATTAATCTTTAAAATGGTTATGTATAAAAAGCAAGCAATAATCTTTCCAAAGTTAATTATAATTGACTTAATTTTTAACACAGCTGTAATTATATTAGGCCTAATAAACACTATTATATGCGGGAATCACAGAGAAGTAATCAAATATTACAAAAAAGATTGCTATGGAGCACTCAACTTCACTAATTTACATGTACTTACACATGACGCGTTTCACAAGCAAGATACTTGTGAAACGCGTCATGTGTAAGTACATGTAAATTAGTGAAGTTGAGTGCTCCATAGCAATCTTTTTTGTAATATATTAGGCCTATTCATGAACATGAATTATTCTCGGTTCCGAATCTTTTCTGGAAATTCGGAAGATTCGGCTTCGACACATCACTAATAGGTAGAGTCATCTGTCATACCTGGAGCTTATTAGAGCAAGCGAGCTTGTTCACTGGTGAGTGACATGTAGAGGCTGCTTGGTAGGCAATATTGAAAAATAATTGCCTTAAATATAAAATTAAGCAGTTAGACTTCCAGATCATATATACATATCCTGCTTGCAAGGGTTAAATAGGTAACTGATTTTGGGAAGTAACAAAAGAGTTTGTAATTGTTAAAGTAACAATCTGTTTCAGGAGCTGTTCATGTTTAGTTGAAAATGTCCAAAGATATTGATCCTTATTCCTTAATTGAAGGTCTTTGTGTGTTTCTTGATTATTAAGTACGGTATATATTAAACCTCAACGCATGCATTTCTGTATAAATTAATTTCAAAACATTCAACTTGACTATTATAATTACATTGTTAAAAAGGTTACTTATAAAGAATATGTTATTAACAGGGACAGCCTCTTGGCTTTGATAGTCATTTGGGCCTGTTTTCATTCTTTAGACATATATCTGTATTCTAAAGTCGTAAGTCAATTCCAATTATGAGTGTGGAAATCTTCGAAACCCCCACTTAGATTGACTGGGTATGGTATTTGAACAAATTACCTCCCGAATGTGACTGCATGTTTTAATATTATTTGTTTGTGATTTTTTAGTAAACAAGTGTATAAAGTACTATAACAAATTGACTACAAACCTTCATTTTCAACTTCAAAAGTGTTAGGTGGGTTGCATACGTTTTCCACCAGAGTATTGACAAGCCTGTGCCAGATACTGATGCAGGCTGCTTCCTTCTCTTGCTGCGGCTTCAGCAACAGAACCTGCAACAGAATTACATTGTTAATCATTCTTTCCAGCTGTTGAATCCATGAGGAGAAGCATCATGGTGTAAACATGCAGTGCCATGCCAATATGAAGGTAGTGACTGAAGACAAACCATATTCTACAAACAAAAGAAAAGTGAATTCACAATCTACATGACCAAATCTATTTAATAAGGAAAAAACCAAATCGTGAAATTCATATATTATTCTAATGTAACCAATCAGACTTAATTACCGGTATTTAAATTATTTTAATAATCCATCATAAATTTAATCACTTAGTACGATGCAGTAGAGATTCTGGATCAGATGTTGCATCAGAAACGCAAGTTTATTATTACCATATTGGCCCAAATATAAGACAATGTTTTTTCCCTCAAAATGTATTTATAAAAACTGTACTCATTTGTTGTCTTATATGCGCAGCCTAACACTTTCAACAACTCTCTATTCATGAATGCAGCTGTGCAGCGGGAATCCCCACACGATAACATGCAACCGACCCACGGTCAAAGTCACGTGAAAATTCACCGAACTTTACCAAATTTTATTTTTCCGGAATTCGTGCTTCTGCTTGTATTGCACCTTTACTTCTCTATTCTCTACACATAAAGCTTTGTTTGACTACCAGTCATGGCGAATCATGTGGAAAAGAAAGTATCTTCATTGTCTCATGTGTAAATAAAAGTGAGAGAACTTCATGAACTTCAAAATTCTGTTTTATGTGAATCAAAATGTACTAATAAGCGATTTTATTTATTTTTTCGTAACTATCCTTCAAAAATTCCAGCGAGGTCGTCTTATATTCGGGCCAATATGACAATAGCCCCCCTAGTCACTGAAATTGCCACAGTTTTGAAAAACTATTATAAAGAAAGTATTTAAGAATATTGAAAGAGTCAGATTGCATAAATCTTAGTTATTGTAACTTCAATTGGTGTGAAGGACATTTAACCAAAGAGCTGTGCACCACAAGCATTTCACTGATTAAAATAAAAGTTAATCAAAAATGAATAAATTCTTGTTCTCGTAGGCTTCCACGCACTGAAACAAAACATGCGATATTGTTTGACCAGACCACCATTATACACAAAGAAGACCGTTGGTGGCCTAGGAGAATAAAAGAAGCCTGGGAAGTCGGCGTGGAGTGCTCCTTTTACTGTAGAAAGGCCCTCCCATGATAACCATTCACGTCAGACACCAATAATGACCTCATGCGTGACCTAGCGACCGACTGACTGATCAAACTGTAACCACATAAACAAAAGGAGAAAACAAAACATCATAGTTCAGTAAACCCAGAAGAAGGCCATAACATGAGGGCCGAAACGTTGGTTTTAGACATGATGACACGGCACCACCCAGACAGTCAAGGTTATTATTAGTGAATAAATTCTTGTTCTTGCCAGAAAACAGCACAAATTCCTTGAGATGGAACCCTTGCTTGTTTCCACTGAACTAGCTTGGACATTCGTGAGAGGTTAGTGAGGTGACTGTGGTGGAAAGACATCATGAGATTTCAGCATTCTGGTAAAACAAGATATCCGTTGAGAGTCCTCCTAAACCAATAAAGCGGTTATTTCTCTTTTATATTTTTGACATTGAAACATTGCATTTTACTGCTGCCATTGCCATATAGCATAAGTCATGATTAAGCCACAGAGACTGAAGTTGATGACTGGCAGCAGAGATATAGACAGGGGAAAGAGGATATGCATGGCCATGGAAGAAACGTACAAAATTTCCTTCACAGAAATGGATTCATAGCTGAGTACCATATTTATCTGAATATAAGCAACACTTCTTTCCCTAGATTAAGCCCAGCAAAATATGCCTGGGGCTTAAAATCGCATAGAAGTGTTTTTAGGCAATAGTAGTAAAAATGTGCACAATACAGCTGGTTGTTCTACAGGGGCTGGTTCCCCTCCTCAAAGCACCGCCACTTATCGATTATCTCGGAACTCCAGGACTATCGATATGTTAATCAATTCAACATCAAAAATACATCGCTTTTAATCGAAGCATCATAGAAGATGCATATAACAGCATAAGCAAGTGATGTTTATTTTATGATATACGTTTTGCGTATTTTGTCATTTTTGAAAGCGGCATTACGAAATATGTGTATATTATGAATTGCTCAGAAATAAAGAAATGCCATAACATATGGGAATGCAAATAATGGTACAGCCATTTCATAATTACAGGTGGGACATTCTAGAAAATTATAAAAACTATTTTTGTTTATTACATATCATAAATAATAAACTAGAATTGGTACTTCACATTCTGTAAAATTTACAATGCCTTCTCCTCCACAATGCATGCAAAGCATTACTTAAAATTTATTTTAAATATTTTAAATTTATTTTTCAAAATCTGTTACGGGTGGGACACGATTTGGACACTGATCTTAATGATGCAAAACAAAAGCTCATTTTCTGTTCTGCTATTATTGTTAGGGTCTTAATGTTGTTATTAATGAAGGTATGAGGGATTCAATACAAATTATAAACTGTTTCCAGGTTGTCAGAACAGTTATTTAATTAATCAATAATAATTTAACAAAACTATCACTGTTACGGGTGGGACGTTACAGGGGGGACAAAAATTCCCTTGTTTGTTATTTTACATAGTAATTAACCACACATATTTTTTTAAGTTAATCTTATACCAAATTGTACCTTAAGATGTATATTTTCTCAAATGAAAATGGACATAGCTGATTACTCTTGACTACTTGGTATTAAAGAGTGTTAAAATCATACTATAAATGGCAAAAAAAAGGTAACTCAACGCAATAAATAAGTAAATCGACAGATTTTACACAAGAAACCACTTCAAATACACCTAAGTCCTTAAAATTCAGAGAATTTGAGGTTTTAAACTTATTTTTGACCACCCAATTACTGGTACAATAATTTTATAACTTCTCTCTTTGAGGGAAAAATTCCCATATTTTATGAAATGGCTGGGTAGTTTTAAACTGATTGTACCTGAAAATGGAGTTATGAAAATAGGAAAATTGCATGAAATTCAACACAGTCATAGGAAGTGTAAAGTACTGATTTCTGTTTTCTTTTCTATCAGTTTTATTTAAATATATTAAATAAAATTATAATTTCAAAATATAAGTCAACTGATACTTTCTTTTTCTTCTTTCAAGCCTATTTCACCTAAGAAATGTGTTACTTTAATATTATGGAAAAGAGGCAATTTATTTTTCCACTTTGGGGTTAATTAAATTTTTTTCCCTTTACTGTTAAAAAGGTAGATGCTGCTTAAATTCAGGGGCAGCTTATATTTGGATAAATATGGTAATCATAATGTATTCAAATGATATGGAACCCTGGTATTGTAGCAATGGTGTACAGGTTTTCCTACACTCCAGTATTATTTTTAATCTGATTTCAAAACGGCTGACAAAACTAGAGAATTGTGCACTTGGCTTTAGACTGTAGAGTGTCACTCATACTTAAGCAACATTGTACCGGTGTACTTCGCTGTAATTGGAATGGCAAAACTAAAACAGCTCCACACAAATCCAGCAGTTTATATATTTATGAAGGCTCCATTAGAACACATGTATACATACCTGAGCTAGGACAGCGAGGGTGCGTGGATAAACCTGCAGAGGCCAAGTGTTACTATTGTCCTGCGACCAGGGACTCACACCAAGATGGTTGAGTAAAGTTGTCTGCAAGCTCTCTGTCAGAATGTTACGTGCCAGCAGATTGTGTGTGTAGCGTGTAAGTGCCTGCGAGAACTCACTGTACAGGTTCCCAAGAACTGCACCAAAATACACAGAGATAGTGCCTGGAAATAAGAAAATTCAGTAAAATTAACATCAACAAGTAGGCTCTAGTGAGCACTTTCCCTTGCCAGTTATGAAGTCTTTGCAGAGGTTCACTGTATCTCCAGCACTGGGTCTACAAAAAAAGAGCTGACATTATAGTCATCGACAGACCAAACAACAAAGGATACATCATCGATTCAACAGGAAGATCTGAGAAAGGAGAAAAGCAAGCTGCAGAGGTAAATAGAGAGAACAACACTATGAACCTTATTAATAAACAGTATCTTGGTGGAAATTTTTGACAGTGAAGCACTATACTATGTTTTCAAAAACAAATTGGTTGACCTCAACACACTTTAGACTTCACTTTTACCTGTATTCTGCAGGACGATCATTTCGCGGACTTTTTCCGCATTTTTAACTGCTAGTCAACTGTCGGATTTCCATTTAGAGCATCCCGATGTGCCGTCTGGTGTAGACTTTACAAACTTCTTGATTAAATTTTCTTCTTCTGGTATTTCAAAGTTCATTAACCTGTCTTCAAATTTTCTCATAAAAATCTTCTTCCAAATTTCCAAATCTTTATGTTTATTGACTGATTTTAATAATTCTGCCTCACTACAAATGTGGTGATTGCTGTTCCAACAGTGGGATGCAACTGCTGACTTTTCTATTTGGCAATATTTCAAATTTCTCTTGTGTTCCTTAAACCTAATGTCAATATTTCAATTTGTTTTCCCAATATATGTCTTATTACATTCTGAACAATTTATCCGGTAAATTCCTGGCTTTTTCCCATTAGGTATTTTATCCACATGTTTGGTTTTTATTAAGTTTTTTATGCTGTACTTATTTTTTGAAGCCAAAGTTATATTCTATTCTTTGAATATTTTTTGAAATTTTTCTGTAGCCCATGGGTGGTATATGAAATTTTTTAATTTTGTTCTTTCCTTCCCAGCTGATAAAGTTGTGATTGCTTTTAACTCTTTTTGCTTTTTGAAGTTTTCTATTTTTCTGTCAATTAGTTTTTTACTGAATCCATTACCCTCTGCAGTCTTCTGAATTTGTAAATTCTCTTATACATATGCTTCTTTTGTTAATGGGAAATTGACCAGTCTATGAGTTAGGCTGTTAATTACCGCATGTTTGTGTGGTCTTGGATTGTAACTATCAGCTTTGATGTAGTTGTCTGTATGTGTTTCTTTTCTGCTGATATCAAATTCCAATTTATGTCCCTTTCTGATAATTTTGAGATCTAAGTAGTTCAATATGTTGTTAATTTCTGTTTCCATTGTGAAATTTATGGTACTTTCTTGGATGTTTAATAATTTTAGTGCGTCTTCAATTTGCTTTTCATTTGTTACTGCAAATACATAATCTAAATATCTATGCCACTGTTTGAATATGTGTGGGAAAGATTGAGTCAATTTGATTTCAAAATAGCTCATAAATAGATTGGCTAAGAAAGGGATAGAGGATTTCCCATGGATAGGCCAGACTCCTGTTTATAAAAGTTTCCATTAAATGAGAAGAAAGTTTGATCAATGCACAATTCTGTAAGTTTTAGATATTTTTTCGTGGTGTCTTTATCCAAATTAATAGATTCTAACCAATTCTGTAGGTAGTTTCAAGCTTTTTCTTTAGGAATACTGGGGAATAAAGACTGTACATCAAACGAGACCAGCCTGTCTTTAGTTGTTATTTCCACATCCTTGATTTTTTCCACTAGTTCAAGAGAATTCTTAATGCTATGGGTCTTAAATTGCTCAAATCCTTGAAATATTTTTTGTTAACCGTTTTGCCAAATAATATGTGGGTGTATTAATGTTATTAATAATTGGTCTCATTTTGTTGCCTATTTTATGGATCTTTGGCAAACCATAAATTCTTCCTAAAGTAGGGCTATGATTATGACTAAGAAAACTATGAACCTTGTTGTGGTTATTTTGCCAACAAATATATCGTACATCAATCGGAAGTCATTGGCCTTGGCATAGGCGTAACCAGGCCGACCATATGGGGGGGGGGTTATAACATCTGGAGAGGGGGGTTACAGGGTCCTCCCCCGGAAAATTGTAAAAATTAAGATGCACAATAATGAGTTTTAAGCTTCCCACGTTTTAAACTCATATTAAGTAATTTATAAGCAGATGTTTAAAAAAGGTGATATATCACAATAATGAAATAAATAGTAAAATTTTCCATTTTTTATTCAATGGGGGGTTTCAAACCCCCAAAACCTCCCCCTCGTTACGCCTCTGGGCCTTGGTGCAGTCCAGTCAAAACAAGGTTTAACTTAAGAAAAAATCCGAAAGTTTTGAAACTTTGCACACTTATTTAAAGGTACCTAAGGATGAATATACCAAAAGTCCTCGTGAATATGAGGCGAGCTCTAGCGGCAATTACCGAAAACAGGGCACTTATTTTTGTTTTTTGTTAATACCTCGAGAACCGTTGGTCGGAGGTAAAAGTTTGCTACATACATAATTGAAGCTTATTAAATTTGCAACAAAAATGATTATATACATTTGTCTTGTATTTCCAATGGTTACCGAGTTATAGGGCGCTAAAGGATAGCGTTTTTTGAAAAACTACGCTAGCGCGGTACAATATGGCATTTCTAATAATATTTGACAATGGTTTACCATTTTTTTATACCAAGGATGATTCAGGAGATAAATTTCACAGCTTTCTATAAAAAGGAAGACATAATGTATATTAAACAATGAAATACATGAACCAAAAAAAAAAAATGCTGAGGATATTCCAAGGAAAACTGTGTACAGAAAAATCAATCAACTCTTGATCGCTTCTTGGTAGAAGGTCCTGCAATCTACTCATCTTGGTCAGCTTCTGAACTTGATGCCCTAAACACAGTAAGAAGAGGTAACTATGCATGATATGATGATGTGAGAGAACCATTATACAGATTAAGAACATGTAGGTAAAAGAAAGTAGGTAAGCGAGCGGTAAAACAACGTATGAACATGACGACCGATTTATGTATACTATTTCAAGGAAAATGAATAACAAAAAAAAAAAAAATACAAATGTGCGATCTCACCTGACTTCTGGTTAAGCGTCCAGCAAGCACAGTGTTTTGATCTTCATATACCAAATGTTCAGTGTTTGTGCTTTGCACTGAACGGTCTGTTTCTTCAAGGTATATGGCATCGGGATCATCAGGGTCATCAAAGTCTTCTTCGAGGGTGGAAGTAACACCATTCAAGTATTCGCCATGGTAGTTGTGACAAATGCTTGTACACATTCCTGACTTTTCGACAGCCACAAATCTTTCCCACATCCACCTGTACATTTGCAACAAATGAGGTTGAGGACAGCTTCAGGTGCTGCTGGATTCTCTGTTGTTACAGGTATCAGCCGATCGCTTTCCAACTTCCAACCACACTGCACAGGAAGAAGTTCATTCCCAAGAAAATTGAATTTGATGGTACACTCGAAATGCGTGTTGTCTTGCTGCTCCTTTTGTGGGCGGCAGAGCAGAAAGGTCGGGTTTAGCACTGTATACAGATTTGGTGAAAGCATTGTAGCATGTTAAGAGAGGTTTTCTTCCTGGGTGCATTGTACAATGCCAGGAATATTTTGTTTCCAGCAGCAGCTACAGCCTCACGGGATGAACTTGGGCTGTTAAATATATCAGCAACACCTTGCAGTACAGCTTGCTTCTTGAACAATTTTAATTAGGAATGTTTCCCATTTCGATATGCAGCTGAAGTCGTATCACATCCGCTGAACGCATGCACAAGAAGTATGCTGTTCTTCATTCCCAAAGTTTGCAATTGCTGGTTTCAATAAACTTGCCTTCCTACTTTTCCATGGCTTGGTTTCACAAATAATATGTTTTGTTCAGTCGGAGTTAAGACCATGAGGAGAATAATAAGATCTACATCTTCACCCGACTATTGCTACTTCGTCACAAGTGAAGGACTTCACGAGTGCTGTTCGGACGATCAATGTGTCAGCATCACTGGATGCTTGTTCTGTTTCAATTCCATGGCTGGTAAGGGCAATTATGAGGAATGAAATTAGTCTACATTTATTCTTTTCGTTAGAAAGAAAATCATCCTGTTTGACTGTTACTATTGTTTTCTCTCCAAAGTTTATGTCAACTGACCTCTTTGTTTTGTACCTTCGGTTCTGTTCAGCTCTCTTTGTACTGGATCGGGTGGCTGAATAAACATCAAACACCACCGTGCAGCCGTTGCCACCATAATGCTTGAGAACATAGGCTACATAACACTAGCAGATGGTTGAGATTGTTGGCGAATCTTTGGGCCACACCACCTTGTGTAATTTAATTGTGTAATAGTAAGCCTCCAACCAAAACAATGTCAATATAGACTAGGTTTATTTCTTCTTTTAATGGAGTAGGCATCGTACAAGGTAGATTTCTTGGTATTCCGCATTCCTGCCTCCTCAAATAAAGACAATGGTGAAATAGTACGGTAGGTACCTACTTTAATTTGCACCATCGTGCGCTCCTCGACGGTTTTAGAAAAAACTCTATCCTTTAGCGCCCCATAACTCGGTAAACATTAGGAATACGAGAAAATTGTACATAATCATTTATGTTTCAAATTTAATAAGCTTTAATTACGTATATAGTCAACTTTTACCTCAGACCAACGGTTCTCGAGATATTAACGAAAAACCAAAATAGGGGTCCTGTTTTCGCTAATTGCCGCTAGAGCTCGCCTCATATTCATGAGGACTTAAGGTACCATTAAATAAGTGTGCAAAGTTTCAAAACTTTCGGATTTTTTTAGAGGTTGAGTTATTTTTTTAAGTTTTTTGACTGGACTATCAAGGTTCTGGCTTCAATACATTCTGCATGTTCTTTGTTGCGTAAAAGAAAATCAAAATAAGACCCTGTATTGCAAACAAATTGCAATATGCTTACCTTTAGGCCTATATCCAAGAGAAAACACACCTACATGAAAAACATATAAGAACATACTGTAGGCTAACTGTAATTTAATTTCAGCATTATGCTTCTACATGAACGTAAATTAAAATACTGTTTTTTTTATACCGTAAATTAACAAACTTTTCAACTTCTTTGAGATCCATTTCAACTTAAATTATATTACTGCATACATGTATTTCCTTAAATAAACTCACAAATCCATTTCTCTTTCTTGTATTAGTGAACAAAAAAAATGATTCCACAATGATGAATTTAGCACTACAGTAGAACTCCAATTATCCAGACTCCAACTATCCGGATTGCTTTGAAGCCGTTTTCAAGTGGTTTTTGCAGCAGCGATCATTGGGAACCCTCTTTCAGGACCGATTTTTTGCGAAAAGCAAACCTTTTAGCTGACAAACTCAAAAGTTTAACAAAACAGCTGATCTTGTCCCATCCCAATTAATCTGGATAATTAGAGTTCTACTTTGTTTGTAAGAGACTGTTACACAGTCTAGCAAAAATTGCTGCCTTTTACTGTAAATGATACAACAAACTACCATTAGCAGCAGAGTATGAGTGGCTCAATATTTAGAGTACAGGAGTCTACCACTAGGTGGCAGGGTACGATGTCGTAAAATGAATCAGAAGGATACTTGAGGAATTAACACCTGTCTCCAAAGTCCATTGTGTTACAGAGAGTTTGAATATATTTCAAATCGTGGGTAGGTCCATGTTTCTCAAGTGTTAAACATTCCTTGTAACTAATGTATCTTTTTCCTGCCGTATGAAGCAAACAGCCACAAGGATAGGTTCGGTTCAGTAAGCATTATAGAAATTTTCTCTCTTATTTGTTTCTGTAAATTTTCCTTTACCTGCCTATATTTCACTACTACTTTTCTTGCCATTGATAGCATTTGTTGAGTGAAGGAAGTCAGCTTACTATGAACTGCATCTCCATTGCCTTAGAAGAGTAGATTTCTTTTAAATGTACATATATAAACTGGCATAATGGAACTTTGCGCCCCATGCTGCTCCCCTTTCCACTCGCCACTCGCCTGGCAACTTCCACCCCTCTCGGCTTCTTCCCGCGTGCTGCCTGCTCCACTTCCCCGCAACACATACCTTCATGCCTGTAGCCATTGCATTGCTCAACGCCGGTAATGCATAATTGCAATTGATATGTCACCTAATATTTCACAATAAAGAAAGCCCCTTGCACCTCCACATAATATTCCACAATTATAAAAACGATCCTTCCAACAAAATAGGCTATCTCACAATACAAAAAATACCCTGGTACCATACATAATATTTCATAATTATAAAAAACGCCATATTATACCCGTAACATAAAATGCGGCTTAATTGATGAAGGAAAATTCCCTTGTACCAACACTACTTATAAAAACCGATTCTTGCGTTAAAACTTATGAAATCCCTCTAACATAACTCTAATATACGAAAGCTTCCTTGAGTGCTCAACATTCACTCGTAGCGTAGTGGTCAAGACTCCTAGCTATAATGCTAGTGGTCCCGGGTTCGAATCCCGGTCGATCCAAAATTTATTATTAGGAATAGGTCTCAAATAGGTAGGTAGGGGTGAGAGGAAGAGAAGAAGAGAATAAAGAAGAAATAAATTCTTTTTTCTGTTTCATCAGTTCATTAAGAGATGGCACCACCATCGCTACTAGTAGTTCAAATGCCGCCGCTAGGGGAGGGAGTTAGAGAGTTGGAGTGAGGGACTCGCATGGGGCGCAAAGTTCGGTTTTCCCTATAAACTGAAGCAAATTTAAATTTAAAACCCATATTAAGGTTGGATATTTAAGACCAAAATGCCTTTCAGACAGATCTTGGCTTAATTTGACTGTTAAAACTTGCTTGTAGCCTGATGCCTAAAGATATTCAGCCAAATGGAGGTCAATATGATTTTTATATTAAAACGGGACAATTTTTAAAATACTGGGGGGGGGGGGGGACCCTGGGACAATTCAAGAAAGGAACAAAAATTTCGACTACAACATTTAGTGAAAAATTAAAATATATTTTGTCTCATGCTTACGAATGATCTCAAATGGCTTAAATTCTTTTCTGTAGACTGCTGTCGATAGTAATTTATACCATATCACAGAAGTAGCTGCCTTGTTGCCACTGTAATTTTTATGATATTTTATTATAAAAGTCAGCACATCAAAGTGTGTTTTCACCATCAGCAAGGTCTTCACTGTTGGAATTTTCATTTTCTTTTTCTCATCTGATCACAACCAATTTACTAGAGAGAAAAGATGTTCCACAGCAACATTTTACCCAGGAACTGACAGACAAAACTCTACCAAACAAATCATATTTTTTAGGTTAATATTTCTACCGTTGAAATAGGCAAACATTTTACACAATTTTTCAAAAATATCGTTTCTTTCAACACTGTCTTTAATCTTGCTTTTTTTAAGCAGTTCTGTATGCATGAAAATTCATCAAACATTTCGTCTTCGTCAGCAGAAAAAATTGGTAGCATACAATACTGTTAACAATAGCACAAACACTCCTAAATATTCTTCCATTTCAGCTGCACCTTTTAAAAAAATCACCTAATCTTATGCTATAAAGGGTGTGAGAAATTTCATACACCATTCATATACTCAATGCAAACTAGGAACGAAGTTATGTAGCATAAAATGAGTGGCCAAGCAGACTCACAAAAAATTGGGAAATTTGAACATCCTCAAACTTTTAGGACAGCTGGACATTTTGCCAAAAAAGGGACTGTCCTGGGAAGAACGGGACGAATGGACACACTAATGTATTGTGTCATCATATTGAAAGTCGCAAAATATGTAGCTAAAACTAATTAGTCTAATACCTATGCATGCAGCTAGCAAGCGATAGCTTGGCCAGTGATATCGGAGCTAACGCCATCACGCGGCAGGAAAGGTGAACTACGCAAGTTCCACTACTTAATGCTTTATACGCCCTGGTATGGTGACCAGATTTATTTTCTTACTAACTTTTGTGTTTGGTGTTAACCTGTCTAATAAGCTTAGCTTTATTAAGTCATTCTTAAGCCGCCAACTATGAATACTGGCTTAAGAAGTGATTGAAAATATTTTTTAGTAGTTTGTCATTCTGCTATTTATTTTATTTATTTTGTAGTCTTTCTGCACAACGCAGATTGCCTTGCAGACAAAGAATATCTTTCAACAAAGTATACACTTACACAAAAATTACAAGCTTTCAGTTAGATCATAAACATAATGACAGGAAAATTCAAATAATCAGTAGTAAAAACCATTAAACTTGAAAAAAAAGGAAATCTGTCCAGCTTAATTGTTGTTATTGTACAGGTGGTTTCTTAAGATTTGGATGGATCTCTTAAGTGATAATAACGCCACTTCATTGTACAGATTTTGTAACAATGAGAAATGTTTACAGAAGGAAATAAAGAACTTTGTTATTGTTCACCTACTACAACCATTAGTCCAATGACTTCAACATTTTCCAAATCATATTTGTTCTTGAAGTACTCAACGGTTGGTTCGTATATCTTCTTTTTTTCATTATCAACTGCTGCAGGTTGATCTTCTTCAGTCTCAAAGTGGACTGTAGGGTCTACTATTAAACCAGTTGATCGGTTTTTGTCAATTGCAATGATGTCTGCTCTTCGTGTTCATCCATCCATGGCAATGCAGTGCACCTCCTCGTAAGCGTCATAATTCTGCAGTTTCAAGGCAGCCGCTATCTTGCTCCTTATTTGATGATGGCGAGTGTTCCTTAGAAGCTCCCCATGATGACAAAAGCCTAGAACGTGTGCCAAAGTTTCTACCTCACTGCAGTGCCTACAGTGGTTGCCGTTCTGACTTTGTCCATGGAGGGCACGTACTGGAGCAACATTTGCTTGCAACTTAATAGCATCTCGCCACTCGGAACTCATTACTGATGTTAATGAAAATTTCATAAATTCCTTGGCTGATAATAGAGGAAATGGTAATTGCCATATATTTTCTTATTATTATAGAATAATTGTTTTAAATTTATTTTATTTTTAACCTGGTTTGATAAGTAAACTTTGAGTCCCCCCTTGCTCCCCTAAATCAATCACTCAACAACACTTAAAACATTCCACACACTTATAGGGATTCTGTATTTTTTGTTATGTAAAAAGCATTCTAAAAAAGGTCTCAATAGTTTAGAAGAAGGTGGAACAAGGTGGAAAAGCCATGATAGACTAAGTGTGGTGGGGTTATAAATTCCACTTTTAAGAGATTAACAATTCAGTAAGATATACAGAATTCTTAGAAAAGCAGAGATCTTCTAACAAAGCTAACAAAATAACATATTAAATGTCTAAATATTATTCTAACAATCTGCTTATCTACAAACCTGTTTCTGTTCGTGCAGTCTCTCTATCCAAGTCTCTAATGATAGCAGCCAATATCACCATTTGCTGTTCTGCAAGCCCGGCTTGAACATATCTCACCATGAATGGTGATTCACTACTTAACAGATGTTTGTTCATGAATTGGAAGATTTGTGAAGCCAACAGAATATACTGTAAAATAAGGAAATGTTACAATAAGGTACCGGTATGTACATCATATGTAACCCTCTAACAAATAAATGAATGAACAAATATACTGTTTAAATCTATGTCCCAGAGGGTTAAAATTAGTAAAAGACACAAAGAACACAAAGCTCATCAGAATTTCTATAGGATTCCATTCATGAAAATGACACAAATTAGTTAACTCACACCAAAATTCTTGCTGAAATATTTCATTTTCCTAAATAACCCGGTGAATTTAGGATTTTATGTGCCACTAATTTATAATTAGTTGAAATTTTTAGGATTAGTTCCACTTTACATTTACGAGTCCTGAAAATCCCCTAATTTCCCATGTGTGCTTCAATCTAAAATGGAGGGTCAAAGATGGTCGAAAGCATTTTTGCCTAGTTTTGTTTTCATCATGTCATAACTATGACAAAAATAACATTTTTCATTAAAACACCACAAATAATGGAACTTTCATACAGTGAAGCAACATACTATGTTAATTAAGTGAGATGGTTAACATTTAAACACTTCAGACTTCACTTTTATTACATTTTTGCAGAACATACGTTTCATGGGCTTTGCCCACATTTTCAACTGCTAATCAACTGTCATAAAGGAAAATCCCCAGTTTCCAATTACAAAATTAGATGACACGATAATAAGTTATTCAGACAATACTAAATTCTTAGGGATGTGGTCAGATAAACATTTGAACTGGAGTATGCATATACAAGAAATATCAAAAAAATTAAGTAAAGCCTGATTTGCTATAAAGATGATAAATAGTAAAATTAATTTTAAAACAGTAAAAGTGTTATATTATGCATATTTTCATTCGATCATTACTTATGGAATTATTTTTGGGGGACATTCAACACATACTAAAACAATCTTCGAACTACAAAAGAAAGTGATTAGAATTATGATGAAAGTCAGTAGAACAACTAGTTGTAGGCTATTCTTCAATCATACCAAGTATTTATATACAGGCTATGAAACCTTAATATTTATGAAAAATAACTTGCATGCATAATCAACTAATTCGAAAGTACACTCCTACAATACTAGAAATAAGTATGCTCTGTTCACTCCATTGCATAACACAAATGCCTACCAGGAAAGTTCCTCTACACTGGCCTCTACATGTATAATACCGTATTGGCCCGAAAATAAGACGACCTCGAATATAAGACGACCCTGAATTTTTGAAGGGTAGTTACGAAAAAATAAATAAAATAGCTTATTAGTACATTTTGCTTCAGATAAAACAGAAGATAGAAGTTCATGTCGTATCTTCTTCTCTCGTCTTTATTTACGCATTGAGACAATTGAAGATGCTTTCTTTTCCACATGGTCTGCCATGTTGGTGGTCAAACAAAGCATTATGCATAGAGAATAGAGATGCCAAGCAGTGCAGTACACGGCAGTACAAGGAGAAGCACGAAATCGGGAACAATAAAGTTCGGTAAATTTCGGTAATTTCCGCGCGACTTTGACCTTGGATCGGACGCACGCCATTTGCGTGGGGATCCCCGGCCGCTACACACGTGCACAGCTGCATACATGATTGGAGAGTTGTTGAGTCTTAGGCTGCGCATATAAGACGAGTATAGTTTTTAAAAGCACATTTTCAGGGAAAAAACATCGTCTTATATTCGGGCCAATACGGTAAATGACCATCGTACATTAAGGAAATACCTACATGCCAGAAGTTTAAGATAATATTAAAGATATTTCTATTGAATTGCTGTCCTTATGATATAAACAAGTTTATTGAAATGTGTAAAGAATATAAACTCTTTTATGTATCTAATGGATCTATGATATATGTTTAGAGAGAAATACTTTATTCAAGTCATCTGCCTGGCAATCCAGGTGACCATACAGATCCAGAACAAACAAAGAAAAAGAATCATACATTACATAATAACTTGAACTGAATTGAAACGGAACATAAGAACTCTAAGTACTATATAAATGATTGTGCAATAAAAATAGCGAATCTTCTAAAACCCTAATACAACAACAATGTCATTAGAAATATTGAGAGACTGAAGAAATGTATTAACAAAGGTGAAACTTGCACCGTGTGCACCAAAAAGCAGACCCTTCACCTCCCATGCATTGACAGGTAAGTTATAGCTCTCACTAAGGTGAGGGATGCATGGTTGGTATATGGCCTCCTTTTCCGCACTCACACGCTTAGCTTGTTCCCTATCCTCTTCCAAGCGAACTGTAGGATCCAAAATAAACCCTCGTTTTACAGTTCTATTAATGGCTATTATGTTGGCTCTTCGATTACTGCCATCTTCCACGATGCAATGCACCTCCTCATACACTTCCCAGTCTTTTTGTCGTCGAAGGGCTGTAGCAATCGCTGAACGGACACGGTGGTGGCGAGAATTTCTCAATAATTCACCCTTTTTACAACTACCCAATACATGCATTGCATGGGTTATTGCAACCTGCATGCCGGCAGAGTGATGTAGTTTGACTCCTTCCAGGTACAGACCTCACCGCAGAGATATTGCAACACATCTTGATTGCATTAGTCCACTGAGAACAAAAAAGACCTTTTCTATTGAATATCCATGAGTTGGTATTGGGATTTTCACTATAGACTGAAACGCCTTTACCTTTGTGAGGGAGTCCACACCATTTTTCAAAAGATCTTTTTCTCATTTCATTTCTTAACCATCGGCCTGTCTTGGTTAGTGTTGTTTCGTCACACTGGATGCTGAAATGTGACAGTATGTCCTCCTTTTCTTGATCTAAATCTCTACAAAAGGGAAGGTGTTCATCATATATTTTACTCAGGCATTGAGCGATGTTGAATTGTTGAATGTGAGCTTCCCATTCGGCATTAACAAGTCCCAGTCCCCTGAATTTTCTCGGAGAATAGAGCATGTCATTTGGACAATCATTTAGCAAGCTAATAATCTCTTTTATGGTTGATCGTAAGAGTTTGTCAACATCTTCTAAGAACTTGGTTGGAATTTTATTTAATGGAGTACTTTGGATAGGGTATACAATATATGGCCAAATATACTGATTGATTATGTTTGCTTTTTGGTCTGGATTGAGTAGATTTGAATTTGACAGATATGATAAATTATCTTCCAAATCTTTAATTATTTTATTCTGATCAAAAATAATTTCATCATAAAATGTAACTCCTAGGTACTTTACGGTTTCATCACTTTTCAAACAATTTAGGTTGGCAGTTCCCAATTTAACAGTTGAATCTTGACTAAGTTTACCATTTTTAATATTAATCATTTTACATTTAGTTGAATTAAGACTGAATCAAATTTCAGTCAAATGGCTTGTTGCTAGATTCAGTAGTGACTGGGCAGATGTTTCATTCTTAGCAACTAGAACTATATCATCTGCAAATGCCAATGCTGATACGTTTTTAGCAGAGTGATTTATATTGAAGCCGTGGCTTTGTTCAATTTCATGATCTGTTAAATTTTTAATGGTATCATCTATGGCTAAGTTAAATAATGCGGGAGAAATAGGTGATCCTTGTGCAACTCCTTTTCTTAGTTCAATGTACGAAGTTTTGTTTTTATTACATTCTCTTTGAATGTGATTTCCTTGAATTAGATCAGCAATTAACTCTCTTAAGTTATTTGGCATGCTAACATGCATTAAACACCTTTTAATATGATCGTGTCCCACATTGTCATAGGCCTTTGTATTATCAAGAAATATTACACTACAATCTTTCTTATTTATTTTGGCATCCTTAAGGCAACCATTAATGATAGATGTCAAAAAACTCTGGTCGGAACGTTCACAGTGGAGTGTAACAACATTTGAAAATGATGCGAGTTGACTACATACTATTTTCTCCACTTACCAAATTTTTTGGTAGAACATGTTTTGCATATGTTCATATGAATCCTCAACTACTTGTCAACTGCCGAGTCTTGCTTGCTAGGAGAATCTCCATGAGTCCCTGGTGGCGGTTTTATGTACTTCCTGATCAAATTATCTTCTGCGGGAATTTCAAAATTCATTAGCTGGTTTTCAAATTTTCTCATGTATATTTTTTCCCAGACTAACAGTTCTGCCGGTGTATGGACTGATTTCAATAATTTTGCTTCTGTATTAATTTCATGACCCCCATCCCAATAATGCATAGCAACTGCTGATTTTTCAGTCTGTTTAAATTTTATGTTCCTAATGTGCTCTTTAAGCCTGACATCCATGTTTCTCCTTGTCTGTCCTATGTAAACATTATCACAGTCTTTGCAATCTATTTTGTATATGCCTGGCTTCTTGCCGGAGGGTATATTGTAAGCTTGTTTGCATTTGATAGTGTTCTTTATGCTGAAACTATTTTTCGTAGCTAGAGTGATGCCCTATTCCTTAAAAATCTTAAAAAAATATGGCATCACTCTAGCTACGAAAAATAGTTTCAGCATAAAGAACACTATCAAATGCAAACAAGCTTACAATACACCCTCCGGCAAGAAGCCAGGCATATACAAAATAGATTGCAAAGACTGTGATAATGTTTACATAGGACAGACAAGGAGAAACATGGATGTCAGGCTTAAAGAGCACATTAGGAACATAAAATTTAAACAGACTGAAAAATCAGCAGTTGCTATGCATTATTGGGATGGGGGTCATGAAATTAATACAGAAGCAAAATTATTGAAATCAGTCCATACACCGGCAGAACTGTTAGTCTGGGAAAAAAAAATATACATGAGAAAATTTGAAAACCAACTAATGAATTTTGAAATTCCCGCAGAAGATAATTTGATCAGGAAGTACATAAAACCGCCACCAGGGACTCATGGAGATTCTCCTAGCAAGCAAGAATCGGCAGTTGACAAGTAGTTGAGGATGCATATGAACATATGCGAAACATGTTCTACCAAAAAATTTGGTAAGTGGAGAAAATAGTGTGTAGTCAACTCGCATCATTTTCAAATGATAGATGTATTTAAGTGAGTACCAGGAAGGGAGATAAATCCTCTTTGATGTGCTGAAAATTCTAAATATGATCGTAATCTCAAGTCAATTGCTTTTTCAATTACACGTTGTATCACTGAAAAAATTGAAATCCGTCTCCAATTGGATAATTGCTCAGCATCACCGCCTTTAACCCTTTCACTGCTGAGATATTAGCAAGCTGACATATCCTCCTTGCTGAGATATTTTCACTTTTTTATTTTTTCTTAAATTGTGGGTTAGCATGCAGAAAGTAATGCAAATATTCTGAAATCACTTACCAATCATATTTTAGACTGTTCTTGATGGCCCATATGCCCAAAAACACACATGTTAAAAAGTGTAAAGTATACCATATGCAACACACATAATTCAGGGTTGTCCACAAAGGCCATTATTGTCAAATCGAAAGTTTAATTTGTAAATAATAGAAAATTGCACTTACTTTTGGTTATCATTGAAGACTCCAAGTCAAATGGCATTTTAGCAATATTTTTACAATTTAGGGGTGGCCAAAATGTTTTTTTCTTAGAAATGAAATGCTGAACAATCACAAATTCTGTGTAAATAATGCCGGTTGCACATTTTGAAACAATGACTAAAGGTACTGCATACACAAAAAAATTGTTTTCAAAAGTGTTTTTACAAATCAGGGGTTTCCAAAATTTATTTACTTGTATTTTAGGGATGAAACCTTCAAGGTTACATAATTATGTGAAAATAATGTAACTTTCTAGAAATGATAAGTATAAAGGCATTGCATAGAAAATATTATTGATATTTTACAAGACAGGGGTGTCAAAAATGCACTTCTTTGTTTGCTTTATATGAAATATTACCAGTTAGGTCTGTAAAATTCCTATTAAAATTATTAAAAATAATATATTTATAAATACCACAACAATAGTTAAATTTTAAAATTGATTTTTTGTGTGGAAAATTTCAAAGCAGGGTTGTAGGCACAAACCGACATCACATTTGGCACACATGTACTTCGTATCCTTCCTTTTCTTTTCCCTCTGGGTGGTATTGGAACAGACATGACATTTCCTAGCAGGTTTGGCTTTGTTTGGGGTGGGTGGTACAGCTATTGGAAAATGTCTCTCTGTAAGTCTCAAGGGCTGATCACCAGCTAAAGGTCGTCCAGATTTACTGGTTGGTCTTGGTCTGTGGAACTGTTTGAAAATCTCTCTTATGAGAGTATGTTGAAAATCAGCCAGAGTAATATTCTTACCTGTTTTCACATTGAAGAGTGCCTGTGAATTTAGTACAGTAACATCTAAAAGATGAAAGAAGAATTTTCTGTACCATTTCACTGATTTCCTGACACACTCCAGCGAACTAATCATCATGTCAGTCCTGTCCACTGCACCCATGTTCTTATTGTAGTCCAGTACACATTCAGGCTTCATTATTGGAGTGTCTGTCTTTCTGTCAATTTTTCCAGAGGGTTTCATTGTATCTTTGTGCAAAGTTGTCAACATACATACTTCTCGTCTGTCCATCCATCGCACTGTCAACATATTGTCAGTATGTCTAAACTCGACTTGTCCTTTGTCTAATTTTCCTGTCATTTTAGGCATTTCTTTCCTGTTCCTTCTGACTGTGCCACACACATTTGTTCCATTTGCATGAAGCCAGTTATAGAGGAGAGGACCGGAATACCAATTGTCAAGCCACAAGTTGTGTCCTTTACCAAGATACTTTGTCATTAGTGTTTGTACAACAGCCCCAGAAATCCCAAAGTCACGGTTCTCACCTATTTCTGTAGTTGCCCCTGTATAAACAATAAAGTCCAATACATATCCTGTCTCACAGTCGCAAAGCACAAACATCTTTATACCAAACCTATGCCTTTTTGAGGGAATATACTGTTGAAATATCAGACGACCTTTGAACAATACTAGGCTCTCATCAATGCAAATATTTTGGAAAGGTGTAAACACTTCACTGAAAGTTTTCCTCAGATGGTCAATAATTGGTTTCAGTTTATGCAGTCTTTGCCCTTGGACCTGTGTCTCATTGTCATTGAAATGCAGAAGTTTTAGTAGTAAAAGGTATCTATCTCGGGACATGTAGTCTGCAAACTGAGGTGTGGAAATTAGGGGATCTCTGGACCAGTATTCTGCAATGGTAAGTTTTTTTACTCTGGCCATGAGCATTGTCAGTCCTAAGAAAATGTACAGTTCTTCAGGTGAAGTTTCAGTCCATGACTGTAGACGAGAATAAGGGCTTGGTGGTAATTTCTTGGACAAAAAAGTATAATACTTATTTGTCTCGTCAGCAATTATCTGCATAATATGCATGGGGAAAAAAATTTTGAAAATGTCAAAGACAGTGCAATTTTCATCTACGCCTATATTTGCCGAAATTCCGGAATTTTGATTGGAAAATTTATGAACATTCGGGCTGAAATTACCCGACTGCCATTGAAATAGTGGAAGGCCAGTATGTCGTCTCTTTGTGGGTTGCACAGGTTGCTGAATAACACTTTCACTGTCATCACTAGAATCACTACACTGATCTTTATTCAGATCGTCACTGTCACTGTCACTTTGCGATAATTCCGAATAATCAGAGGGCAAAGAGTCAAAATAAGCCAAAATTTCGTCCTCACGTAATAAACGCGTATCTTTGCTCGTGGAAGCCATGACTGTGCTACCCCTGGCCTTGACGTGAATCCCCACATGTCACATGACTCTTCAGTTCATTGCCTCGTACATACAACGCAACCTTGTGCAAGGCCTCATATTTTCGTCTACAGAATGCACCACAGGGCAGGGAAAGCAATGAAACGAAGTTCTATCTAACCCCAAGAGATGGCAGAAGGCTATCCTTTTGTTGAAACCGTGTTAAAAAATTCTAAACCTTGCGCAATCGTCACATCTAAAGCACCAACTTCCCGGCCGGTACTGTTCCGTCAACAGCACACGCAAGTGCCATTATTCCCGACGGAAATGCTCCGTCGTTAGCAGTGAAAGGGTTAAATATTAGAATCGTCCTAGCCCTTTTAAATATCTCTGGGCATTTCTTATTGGCTATTAAGCACAACATTTTGTTTGTATGCAACTCTTTTAATGCCCTAATAAGAACATTGTCTGGGCCAGGTGAAGTGTCAACTTTTATTCTGTTCATAGCAGAATTAATTTCTTCGAGAGTTATTTCTATATCCTCTTCAGAAATTGGATCAACCTCTTGCATGTTAGTCAAATTATTAGCTTCTCCAAATAGCTTTTGACAGTACTGAGTAATTGTGGAAGTTGATACTTTACACTGAGGAGAATTATGTTTATTCGTTACTTGTCTCACAACTTTCCGACGTTGATTATAATACAAGTATTGAGCAACCTCATATTGGTATTTTTGCCTATTGGCTTGTCTTTTCCTTTTGGTTATCCTAGCTGGGTTATTACTTGTGGAATATGAATTACTGTGATTGCCTTGTCTGTTCTTTCTCATCTTATAATAACGAACTGCAGGATGCTTTGGCCCTGGAAGTGAATGAATAGCATGAGATAAGAACTCTGAAATCTCCACACATACATCTTGAAGTACTTCAGGGTTAGGACTTATTACAAGTTCTTCTAATGCACTTTCAAATTGCTTGATTACTTTGTCATTTTCATTGGGTAAAGAACTATTTTGTAAATTTGGTGATTTTTTTTTTTTGATCCTAGGGTATTTCATACATATTTTGCAAACGAATATAAGCTATATTTTTCATTTTGCATTTCTCTATATATTTGAGACATATTCAATGTCATTTGTAATGGCATAACTAGATGAATACAAACTGTCTACTGAAGGATTTGACAAACATGCTTCATCTCATATGCACATTGAGATTAATCTGTATGTCTTAGCCCTTTCACTGGCTACAAACGTATGCATCATTGCTGGCCATGCTATTGATGCATTTATATCATGCACCACTTTGCATGCCAAAAGACAATAGAAATTTTCCATGAGAATGATTTAAAGTAGCCAATGTATAGTGTCATCTGTTGTCTAAATACTGACACCATAGTTCATTGTTTTCTGCTTTAGGTTGCCATCTGTAGCTAAGTATTTCAGGCGAAGTATTGCACTAGGCATTGAAATGTAATAACCCTGCTGTGTTTTGATAAGAAGCAAGCAACCCTGGCGTTACATAAATCAATCTAAATTTCAAGAAATGCATGCTCTATTCTTGTTTTAGATGAAATTGACAAATTATTTGCAACTGTTTGACCCTTAGGGTTACAAAATAAATTAGGAAATTAATTCAGCACCACCAGTTTGCACAGTGAATAAATAATATGTAAGCACTGAAAGGGTTAATGTGGAAAATATCACAAAGTTGTGACCTCAAAGATCAAATAAAAGCAGGAAATGCAACTTTACAGTAAAGTTTCCCCAATCATTTTTTTGTTGTTATTCTAGTTTACAATGATTATTTTTAAAGTCATTGTAAGAGTTTAATGGTATGGGTACCATAACATTTCCCCTGAAATGAGCCCTGAATTTTAACCTTTAGTATTATCAGTACCGACACAAATAGAATTCATGCTTCAACATGGAGCTACATTTACTGGCATTAACTATTATTTCAAACTAGTTAAAATGAACTTGAACAAACTTATCACTTACACCATGAGGCTCTCCTTTCTCTGGTACAATGGAGCCAGTTCTATCTGTGCTGTGCTTGCCAGCACCATCCTGCGTGTCCGTTGCAGACTGTGATGCATGGGAACCTGGAGGAGTCTCGGGGGGAGCCAATGTCTCTTCGAACCACAGCCCCAATATTGGTTCACTATCATCATCTGCAAATAATAATCACCACACAATTAGAATTTAAATTTCATTTCATGTGGGTTTAAGACGGAGAAAAAAAAACTGTGATCATGTATGAAGTCACACTGTTTTGAAACTCACCATCATCTGCTGAGCTCTCATCAGAACAACTGAAATCATCTTCATAGTAAGTCGTAGAATCAGATGTACTGAATGTGTCTCCTTCAGGTGGGTGTTTCTGTATTCGCTTCAAAGTACAAGCCTGAAAACAAAATTGATTTATGCAATATTATACAAGACATCATTGCAGCAAAAGGTTGATTCACAAGTATGGAATTAATAAAGGAGCATGCAAGGAAACGTTTAGGTTGATGCAATCCTCTTTAATTATCACTTAATACGACATGTCAGTCTTGAATCTGATATCAGAGGGGAAACATATTTTTGTTCAGAGTAAGTGGTAACAAGAAACGATGGGCAATGACCTCATGACATATCACACGTGAATAGGAGTGTATGGATGGTGTAAAATAATTAATAACAAAAATAATAACAACAAAAATGAACAGCTTCACAACTCATCTAAATAGTTATGGTTCTTGGGTGTAATTGTGGCAATGTTGTTGATAATCGGTGGTGTAAAATCCAATGTTGATCCCGATAATAAGTGTGGTAACAGTGCCAGCAGCCACAATTCTACATGCTAATTCTACTTGCTAATGAAGATGGACAACAAGTTAAATAACTTTATGGGCAAAATTATTCAAATGCAATGTTCACATGCACTTTCATTAACAACATGAATAGACGATACATATTCCATCACATATGATTATTAAACTTTAAACCTTTGTTCTTCCATAAGCTCTGCTTCATGAACAGATCTGGAGCTTAACTCTGAGAACTATTACAAAAATAACTTCTTTTCTGCATAGGCCTATCAAAATTGCTGTAACACTGATTAAACAAAACCACACTGGCACTTTGTTATATCAGTTTAACTGATTTTATTTTTTATTTTTTCAGTAGTATCTTTCACATTTATAAGGTCCATTCTTCAGTCCATAGAAAAACATGTTAATGAGGTTCGATTGTACTTAGTTACAAAATTCAAAATTCAATCTCACCATTTTTACTGTTTTCATGTCCCTCCTCTCTTAAGTGAACAATGAAGAGCAAGATTATAAAAATGGGAATCCACTAAATATAACCAGTTCAAAGCAGTAAAATATATCTTTAAGGGTCAATCCATATGAAATCATCCAATAATAAAATAATTTGTTGCTGACCTATTTTATTTTATTTTTAAGTATATATTTTTTGTTTCTATGTGTATCTGGGAGTACAAAACAATTTTTTTCACATTTTTATCACTAACGCTTCGGCAACTAGTGGCCATTTTGCTTAGAAGGATCTGTCATTTTTGGCATTTTCAAAGGTTAGCGATAAGTTAAATAACTATTTTATTTATGAAGATAGCAACTTGAAGTAAAAACCATCTTAATCTACAAGAAACATTCTACAATTCATGTTATGACCAAAAATTTGTTAGGTCTTAAGGAAATAATCTAAAACTTTATTAGAAAATGCAGTTCCGATTAGAAAAAATTAACAACTTTTTTTCATAGAAGGGATGAAAACACATGTTTCATATTTTCCCCCCACAAAGATATAGTAGATCACTAGATGCTAGTAAAATTTGAGATCATTTATATAAATCCTTTAGGTTTTATGAGTCTTCAAATATCGAGATTTTGCAAAATTGTTGATTTTCAAATTAAAATATCTCAAATGGGACTGAACAGAAAAATCTGAAATTTTCTCTAAATATTCCTCTAGTGCCTAGTAATCACGATATAAAATTTCATCACTGTGTTCTGACCAGAAGTATTTTATTTTTAATAAAGAAAATGCTAAAAAATAACACTGTCAAATGAGCGAATAATGGTGTTAAAATACAATAAAAGTTGTCAAAAATAATATAATTATTGGTTGTTGCTAGTAAAATTAAATATGTCATAAAACTAACATATTAAATGTTCCATGGTAGTAGTCATAGTGATCAATACTCCAGCAGAAGACGACCATATTGCCACATTTGCTGAGCAAGCCAGAATATGCTGACATGAAAAAGGCAAGTATCTGCAGACTCCTCTGTAGCTCCTTTGTTCAGTAATCAGTAGCTGTGCTTGAATGAAGATATCAAAAAAGTTGCCCCTTTCACTTAAAGAAATTGTTTATTTTAGCGATGGAGATGGTAGCCAGTACAAAAACAAAAATAACTTTTTGAATATTTGCAATCACTTTGAAGCTGAATAGCATTTTTTTGCCACTTCTAATGGAAAGAATGCTTGCGATGGGATTGGAGGGGGTACAAAGAGGGGTACAAAGAGGGGTACAAAGACCATATTTGGACCAGATACCTTCAGCAGAAGAAGTGTTCAAATTTTGTTCTGAAGAAATTAAAGGTATTTCCTATACATTGTATAAACATTTTTTAAACCTTTGGCACAGCTGTGGAACAAACTTCTAGCATCATAAGGTGTTACATTCACTCAAAAAGTGATATTTATGGTGAACACAGTATTTCCATTTTGCCCAAATTTGAAATAAGACCTTTCGAAGTAAAGGACATTGTTGCCTGCATTATGATCAGAACTGGTAATTTGGTGAAATTGATATTTTTTTAAGTGAAGGGGCAACTTTTTTGCTATTTTCAGTCAAGCACAGCTACTGATTAGTGAACAAAGGAGGTACAGAGGAGTCTGTATTGCTCAGCAAATGTGGCAATATGGTCTCCTTCTGCTGGAGTATTGATCACTATGACTACCATGGAACATTTAATATGTTAAGATATATAAGCATTCATGAACCACAGATTATTGTCTCTGTTGGACATTACATGAGAATATTATAGGAGAAAATTCCTCCGGCACTGGGACTAGAACCCGGGACCTTTGGCCAATGCTCTACCAACTGAGCTAAGCTGGAGCTCAATTCACAGCACCAGATGGAACCTCTCTCCTATGACTGATTGCCCTAATGGTCTACCTCACAGACAGACAAGTCATGTCATATGCAGTTGGTAGAGTTAGCTCAGTTGGTAGAGCATTGGTATGAATTTTTCTCCTATAATATTCTTTAATATGTTAGTTTTATGACATATTTAATTATACTAGCAACAACAAAAAATTAAATAATTTTTATAATTTCTATTGTATTTTAACACCGTTATTCGCTCATTTGACAGTGTTATTTTTTAGCATTTTCTTTATTAAAAATAAAATACTTCTGGTCACTATTATGCGGTGAAATACGGTAATGAACAATTACCTTTCTGTAGCTAATCGTAGCTAGGTAGAACAAAAGTTGATTCAATGGAGCAGCAGCAAGGAATTTGGCAGAACGTTGCAAAGCGGTGAACTGCCCCAGTATGTCCAGACTGGCAGGTTCCAGTTCCTGATCTGAGGCTTGGGTAAGGACATCCTGACAACAAGCAGTTTCTACCTGCAGGTCATCCAGAAGAGCTGACATCATTGTCAATGCTTGTGATGCCAATGCCACTGAGAGGACTCCAAAGCCCTGTTGTCTGAAAAAGAAAAATAAACGTAGGTCATGAACAGTTCACCAACAAATATGACAAAATGAAGTTACATAAACTCTGCGATATCTGCTTGTGTTGAGACTGCAAACAGCATTTTGAGAAAATATTTTATCAGACTGGTTATCCTGAATATTACTAAATTATAAAAGTTTGTTAACTGTTGAACCACTCAGGGCTAACAGTGTTTCATGAGATTGTGTCTCAAGATGAATAAGAAGTGTTGCTAGAAAGTTGGTCAAGACAGAAGCAGAACTATGAGGCAAGATGCAAGATGCATTTGAATAGAGAAATTTTTTTTTCCACAGACTGAAGTCGCATACTTTCCTTTCCTGTCGCAATACTTTCTCTATACTACATACATGCAAGAAAGTAAAAGGTATAAATTATACTGATTTTTAACAAGATTTGGCTGATATACATAACACTGAATGAGGCAGGGAAAGCAAGGTAACGGTGAACAGAACTGATCTCATATGAAGCAAAGCAGGAAATTTGATGAGCTGACGGAGGTGGTGTTGTCGCTAGAGCTACCTGCCACTAATCTAAAGCTACGAAGCCACTAACCTAACCTAACCTAATATGACACAAACCTCATGCTACCTGACACTACATAATTGACAAATTTCACGTTTCAAGTGGTATAGGTAATCACTAGGGACCGGATTTTTAGGTTTTTAAAAACACTGTTTTAGGTTTTCCATTAGGTGAAATAGTTTTTTTTTAGGTTTTTTGTCCAAAATATAGTTTTCGGGTAGAATAATTGGTTTAATGAATTTGAATGTGCTACATAGGATTGAATACATAATACTTGTAAAGTTTAACTTAACAAAATTGACTTAAATTTGTGTAAACTTGCTTTAAGACAATATTATAGAATTGAAGAAAGAAAGCACAAACATTCAAAAGAAGCAGTGAAAATAAGATTGCCTCACATTTCCTGGTTACAGTATATCACTAAATATGTTGCAAGATTCTCAACTGTGAAGTTCTTCCTGTTATCTCTTAGTTAATAGCTAATACTGTATCTAGACACTACCCTTCTCAGAATTCGAATCCGATGCTTCTAATTTAGTGAGTAAAATACTTTATGGTTGGATGTGGATAATGTGAAACTGATTATTTTCCTCTTTTCGGTTGTTACGTTGCTAACCACACAACAGATCAACTAGGGACGAAAACTTCCCCCTTTTCTAGAAAGGTAAATAATACGTGTTTCTGGCAGGCTTGACAAAATATTACTTTGCCATCTGTAGTGAAATTCATGTTTCGGCATAATTAACACGTCTTCTTAAAACTCAGAGTGTGACCACTCAGTATGAATAAAAGGGCAGTACTAAATGCAAACAAAAAAAACAAGCACTTTAAAACACAGAAATCTATATCCTTGTTCATACACGGCAACAATGGTTCGTACGAATATTTTAAAAGGAATACGCCGGTACTCTTTTCCTCTCTTGATACTGTCCATCCTAGACGACATTGGGTTGAATGAAACGCAGGTGGTATTAATTTCTATCTGACAAAAATTATCCTCTCCCCGCAACATATCGATTTCTCAACTGACAAACAAAAAATGCAAAAAAGGAGGCTAAATTAGATATTTTAGGTCTTATATCCCGTTTAGGTATATTTAGGTTTTTATACCTCATTTAGGTATTTTTAGGTGTTACAGAATTAATGTGGGTGAATCTTATGGACATGATTCGAAAAAGTGTATGAGCGCTTTTTGTTTTGGAAGTAAGGAAAAAAATTGGTAAAAACCTAAGAATCCGGTCCCTAGTAATCACTAATATTAAGAGGTTCCACCTAACATACCGCTATGTATAATCCAATTACAGCTGGAAGCTGAAGGAGAAAGCACTCACAAATCCAATAATAAATTATCATTTATCAGTCTGCTAAACAAATTAAATTATAAATTTGTTTGTTTATTAGAATTAAGCTACTGTTTTATAAAACAATAATGTAGAGTAAGATTAAAATTTTATATAGTAAATTGTGGTCCAATATGGGTTAATGTCTATAAATATGCTTAGTCACCGTTATAATGGCATTAAGCTCTGCGTCAAGAACAATTCTTAATATTTACAAAATCAGTAATAAAGCTTTTGTAATATCTATCTTAAAATGGAAGATCCTGAAAAACATGCCGCCAGCTGAGAAAACTAAATTGATTAGAGAAAACAGGAGAGATTTTGCTGAATTCGTAAACAAAATAAATTTTGATTTATCGTAATGTAAATATAAGCCATCAGTAAAAGAAAAAGTAATATGTGTAGAGCGACAAAAAAAAAAACAACAAAAACAAAGAATGTAAAACCTAGCATGTAGTATTACTATGATGTAATGGAACATGCCGTTAATAAACTTATTAAAAAGCCTATGTTAATTCAGTATCAATAGTAGCCTATTTTTATGATACTAAGAGATAAAATATTTATAAATATTCAGTTCAGCATTAAAAACCTGGTTATTATAGTTATTATCGTAATCGTATATTATAGTGGTACTAGGCGGAACCTCTTAATATTACTGATTACCTGACACTAACCTTGTGCTTATTTTTCCCCCATGTCTAAAGCTGCTGGGAGTGTTGGTAGACAATCTGAAGTCTGCATAACGCACACAACAACATCGAAACTACTGAATATACTCACACTTTCATGAGGTTTATTCTGCTGGAGCCCTCACGGAGCTTATTGGGGGATTTGCCTTTATCATCTTTGCCTTTGTCTGCAGCTAAGAAGCTAGAAGCTGACAGTTGGGTCTGTAGTCCAGTTATTAAGACCCACACTCCAATCAGCAGGTGATTTTGCAGAATCTGAAAAATACAAATATAACCGTCACAACATCCTGTAGACTAAATGAACTCAAAGATCATAAAAAGACATATGTATATTTTTCAACATTAGAACAAAGACATTTCAATTACATTATAAAAAAACAAGAAGGTTAGAAATAATGTAGATCTTTCAGAAATATAAAAAAGAAAGGCTATAATTTAAATTATACTAGTTAAGCAGCTATTTACACAAAGATTGCACGCATTTTAAAATACTTAAATATAACAGGTTCTTCAAAAACAAAGATGATAATACTGTTCTAGTTTATGTTGTTCATAAAAAGTTCCAATAAAATAATTTGTGTGCTGTTATATAAAATGCCAATGTGCATTATTTTAAGTATCTTACTACCAATTTCACTAGCAGTACTGCTTGATCTCCTCATCCCAGGTCTTTTATTACTTCTTGTTTTGTGGAGTCAGTAAAGTCTGATGATACTAGTGCGAGATCTGGGTTAGTTGTGTTTCCTGTGAGTCCTCATGATTGTATACTAGAAATTCTTCAACTATGACTCCTGTTGCATTTCTGTAGTTGTACCCCTATCTTGAAGAGGCAGCACTGAAGTCAGGAAGTTGCTGATATAATTTTAATTTCCCAAGCAACTTCATTGGTTTTGGTTCCGTCTGTTTAGTTTGTGTTTGGCTTTTGTTTGTTACAGTGCTCTGGTTTTCATCTTCCCCACTCAGCAAGTCAAACGTCAGCATTTCCTTTTGTGGTCTGCTGGATTATATTATTGTTTAATGAGGGTAAACAGTAGTTTGTACTCTCAAATCCAAGCAGGTGGCAGACACTGTTGCAAAGTCAATCTAATGACAATAGTAGTACAATACAAAATTTTGGTGTTTCTTTGATTTTCATTTCAGACTGAGACTTTACAATATTTCAACACTCGATGTTAACTAGTGTGCCCTTCTTGCATTTAACAAACAACACTTCAAAGACGATGGGAACAATGATAGCGAGACAATTATAGAGAATGAAAGCTTGCAATCAGCTGAAATCCAAAGAGGAGGAGGTAGTTCATAATTTCAAAAATTAAGGCTGTAATGATATACTACTATGTAAAAATAATGGCAACTAAAATTCTTAATTCGGCTATTACCTGCAGACTTGAAATTTCTTACCCTGCTAATGGCTGACATAAAACATCAAGATTTGTTTGTCACCAGCTGTTTTACTGACATTTTGCTGAGCAAGTTTAAACTGAAGAGTCCATTTAATTATATTACTAGTTCCAGGCCTCCCCATAAATTGAAGAATTTGTAATAAATTGACATTGTAATCTTACTAATTCTCATCACATGTTATGACCATTTACTGCAATAGATTTATTACGGAACTATTGTATCTTGAAGCATGATGTGTGCTGCAGTGGCAGTCACGTGCATATATTTAAATGCACTTTCCTTTTAAAAGTGAATGGATGCATAACAGATGAAATCTTAATTAACTTAACACTGGGTACAGTATTATGAATTGCATTTAAATAAATAAATGTTTTTGAGTTTTTCCTTCATTTAATAAAAGCCCATGGATAGAAAAACACTGTCTGTTATTTTAAAAGCATATGCTTTGAGTAGATCTAGCAGTTTAAGATCAGTGTTATGAGAAACTAATGTGGTAGAGTTAGCTCATATGATAGATTCAAAGGGTAAATTGAGAGAGAGATCATTACTGCAATAAGAAATAAAAAGGACCCAGTATAGAGCCCTATTGTACTCCATTATTAACAACAGTAACTTAATATCTGACAGTTTTTTTTTTTTTTTTTTTTGCTCACTTTCTGTATTCTATTATTTAAGTAAGACCTAAATAATTCTAGTCATTCCCCTCAAATGCCAATGTTCAAGTTTTTTCCTTTCATTACAGCTTCGCTACTGTTATAATGTACTGTGATGCTACTACAAAGCATCGTGCTATATTGAGCCGATATGGTACAAAATGTCGAAATTCAGATGAGAGGAGTCCAGTATTCAAATAATACCCACACCCCAGTTTTTCATTCGTGATTTTTGAAAAAAATAAGCGGGTTGTATTCGAGTATATACAGTGTACCAGTCAGAGAATTCTTGCGAAGAAATGTTTCAAACAAAGATTTGGATTTCAGTATAAGCATCTCATGTACAAAATCTAAACAAAATTGTTAAGAGTTATTTTCAAGAAAACTGGAAAAACAAAATTTCCTTCATGTAAAGAGTCATTAAAAGTAAGAGAAAGACATTGCCAATCTTCATGTTGCATGCCTAGAAGATATCTGACTCAAACATAAAATATTTTTCATACAATTTTCCCTTCCATTAACAAGAATGAGAGCTCATCACAGGGGAAGAATGTGGGGTAGATAGTGAATGAATATGGAACCAGAAATAGTATAAAGTAATTCATTTTTTCACTAAATATAAATGAAGGAGTAATCTTACATGTCCACCGGCTCTTGTAGATGTTTTGATAACTGCAGACACCAATGAGAATATTTCCAGTGCTTTCTCCACAACAGTAATGGCATGACTGTCTGCACCTCCTTCGTCGTCACTGTTTTTTGCCGGAGTAGCAGCTAGAATTTAAAAACATTTTATATATGCATTCATCCGAAATCATAATATTGTCCAACAGAGACAATAATCTGTGGTTCATGAATGTTTGTATATCTATATAGTATTGAGAGTTCAAAAAACATACTACTAGCAACAAAAACCTACAAGCAGACAAAAATGCAAGGACATAAACAGTGCTCATTAGATATAATTGGTGAGGTCCTTACTTTCCACACGCAAAATTAAATATTATAATAGAATATAAAAATAGATAAAACACTTATAGCGTGGAATCAAAATAGTTAAGGATTAAAAAACTACGTCTTCCCCAGTCAGTTGGCTTGAGAAAGATCCGGTGGGCGGATTGAAACGTAGCCTGTGTTTTAGTTTTTTAATTCTTAACTATTTTGCATCCACACTATAAGTGTTTTATCTATTTTTATATTCTATTATAATAAACAGTGCTTTAACCCTTTCACATATGGGACACATTTCTCTTTTTTATAGAACTTCTTATAGATTCTATATCACGATCCAAAAGTCTTGATTTTAAACATCTTGTTAGCATAAAGTATACTGTATTTGTTTTCTTACAATTCATAATGTTCTTTTAGCAAAAATGACTATAAATGTTTCTTTTGGAAGGTAGGCTAGTGTTCTCGTAATTTCAGGCATACAGTTTCATGCTATATGTCTGCAGTTCTCTGACTTTCTTTTGATGATTTTATCACCAAGGAAGATTAATATAGTAATGTGGTGAGTTGTTAACACTTTAGAATATTCATTTTATATTGGATTTACTGAAGTTTAGAGTGACTTTTATTTCTTGGGGCATATATATGTCCTAATGTACTGTAACAGTAATTTATCTACTCATGTTTGCAATATACATACAATATGCACTAAAACATAGCTAAGGGGGTATATTTTGTAATGAACATGGCTGAATAATTTTGTCAGCCTATCTTTTGAAATTATGGACCTTAATGTTTATTTACTGGAAATATAAATAAGAAACTTCAGATCCTGTGGAACAGTACAATCAAATAAAAAACATCGGGCGTTGTTTGGTAAAGTACCACGAACGAGCATATGTGCATGTACCAGAAGACAAGGTTAGGTTCACACCTGTCCCTTGTCTATCCATGTATTTTCTTGATTATTTAGTCAGTTTTGTTCCAAAACGAAGATATATAGAAGGCTGTGGCTATATGCCTCACATCCACCATATTCTTGCATGCAAGTTCTTATAATATTAATAATGAATAAAATCAGGTAAACTGATGTAACGAAGTGCCAGTATGTTTTTGTTTAATCAGTTATGATTGCAATTACGATATGCAGAATATATATATTTTTTTAAATTGATTTCCAAGTTAAGCTCCAGATTTATTCATTAAGCTGGGCTTACGGAAGAAAAAAGGTCTAGTTTTTTTTAATCATATTAAAATCTTCCAGCATCAGCTGAACTGTACAGATTTGTGATATCTTGACAGTCACGCACTCGCATAAAAATTAAAAAAAAAAAAAAGTCAAATTGGCCGGTTTCAGGATTTGAACCATGGAACTACAGAATCTGAGGCCAAGATGTTACCTTCTAGGCCACCTGGGTCAGTTTAACGGTCTAGTTGGATAAGCGCATGTAAAGCAATAGTGTTATTTGTCATAGCTAACTGTATTTTAATTTCCAAAGCCTTGTAAGATCACAGTAAAACAATAGGCTTTGTTGTCATGATAACTGATTTGCATTTCATAAATTCTTTCGAATACATATATTACCATAAAATAGGCACTAAATTGAGCATTACTCCGAAACAGGTCAACCGATTTTATCCAATATCAATAGAAATCTTCCCATGGACATTATAAATGGGTATACCAAGTTTCATAAAAAACCGGTAAAGTGTATTTGAGTTACCGCGTCTTTAAAATAGACACTAAATTGGGTTTTACTCCGGTACCGGTCTACCGATTTGGTTCAATATCAGTAGACATCTTCTCATGTACATTATAAATAGGTAATCAAAGTTTCAGGAAAATCCAATAAAGCATATTTGAGTTATCACGACTTCTTATATATTAACATAAAAGGCACTAAATTGGGCATTATTCCGGTACTGACCAACCGATTTGGTCAAATATCAATAGACGTCTTCCCATGGATATTATAAATATGTATACGAAGTTTCAGGAAAATCCAATAAAGCATATTTGAGTTATCACGACTTCTTATATATTAACATAAAAGGCACTAAATTGGGCATTATTCCGGTACTGGCCAACCGATTTGGTCAAATATCAATAGACGTCTTCCCATGGACATTATAAATACGTGTACGAAGTTTCATAAAAATCCGATAAAGCGTATTTGAGTTATTGCACCTTTAAAATAGACACTAAATTGGGTTTTACTTCAGTACCGGTCAACAGATTAGATCCAAATTCAATAGGGTACTTCTTATGGACATCATAAATGCGAATACCACGTTTCATGGAAATCCGACACAGTGTATTTGAGTTATGGCGCCTTTCTAATATAATCTATTAAAATAGGCATTAAATTGGGCATTACTCTGGTACCGGTGAACCGATTTGGTTCAATATCAATAGGGTTCTTCCCATGGACATTATAAATGTGTTTTCCAAGTTTCACACAAATTCGAAAAAGCGTATTTGAGTTATGGCGCGTACAGACACATGGCCGACAGACATTTTTTCGTCCCCCACACAATCTCATAAAGTACCATACTGGCACTTAATAAATTTGCGAGGAATATGTTTATTCAAAGAAGCATTTTTAAGATTTTATTTTATAATACCGGTACTTGTAGAGCAAAATCAATAACTTTGGATTAAACGTATTTTCAAGCTTGGATATTACAATCTCGTCAGAATTATGTAGGCTATTCTCATCTGTTCACAATAGGGTACTGGTCAACACATTGGAATTGAACGTGTGGGACCAGGATTCGATCCAAACATTTTTTATTTTTATTTTTATTTATGTTTATTTTTTTAAACGTGGCAATGACTGGAATAAAATAATAATTAATTGTAATGAATTATCATTGTTGGTGTCGAATTTTGGAAACACACAAAAGGAAGCAAGAAAGAAAATATGATTTTACAACAAATGTGTATCTATGGCATAAATTAATAAGAAACGTACTGAGAAAAAAATAAAAAACATAAATATAAATAACATAATGAAACATAATAATTAATAACAAACTTAAATAAGAATAAGTGAAAAAAGCCACATGCTCAGTAGGAAGTCCATCCACCATCCATTACTATAACTTCCATCACTCTGTTGGGCATTCACTCTACAAGGTTTAGAAAATAATTATCCTTGTCTGTCACAGCGTCCCAAGCAGTCTGAATTAGTTCCCACAGTTCTGCTTCAGAAGCTGGAGGTGGGTTCAGCCAGTTCCTTCTCATATGCTTCTTTACCTCCGCCCACACATTCTCAATAGGATTTAAATCTGGGCAACGCGTTGGAAAGTCTTTTATCTCGATATATGGTCTTTCAGTGAACCAGGTTTGAACTGATCGAGCAATGTGGACTGGGCTGTTATTCTGTAGGAACTGAAGTTTCCATTAGGAAAATGAAGCCTGGCATAAACAAGCATATACCTCTCTAGAAACCGACAGTATTTCCACTAGTTAAACCACCCACTAATTCGGTGGAGCGTGCCAGCCCCAGCATGTCACACTTACCCTGCCACTCCTTGCCTGAGTCGCAGTGTATTTGGGATCGTACCGGGTACCGAATGGTTAATTCACTAGAACTGGCCCCGAAGATGCATTCAAAAAACTAACTTCATCTGAAAAGATCACTCTACTCCAGTCGAAGTCAGTTTTTTCAACTGCAAATATGAGGCACGCATCCTTGTGTTCTTCCTTTATTTCTAATGGTAGGTTTATATGAAAAGATATCATTAACCTCTGCAACCTAAAAAAATAAATAAGTAACATAACATAACATAATGCTTACAAAATACAATACATAACAGTGCAATGCAATATTAGAGAGTGTTCCACTTTTGAGGGTTACACAGGATGTTATACAGTCAACATTTTTCTTCTTGCTTCCCAATACCAGTCCCATTCTGTTCTGGTTGAAAGGGCAGGGCTACATTGTAGGTGGCTTCTGTCCATGGTCTCTTGTAGATTACATAATTTGCAGTTGGATTCGTTTTGTATTCCAATGCGATGTGTTTCCCCAAACAGTCATGTTGGACACTTAGCTGGAAGATGGCAACCGCTTTGTTTCTTGGCCAGTCAGGAACTTGAGCAATTTCCTTTTTCCAGTTTTGTCACTTATTTTTTGTTCAATGTCCTTTTTGTGTATGTTTTTTATGTATAGTTTGATAGAGTGTGAGCTGATATTTGTACACAAAAGGAAATATTGCTCATTGTCATCTGCTGTTGTCAGAAAACCAGCACCTAGCAGCACAAGGCGGCAAAACTCTGTACTATTCTCCTCAAACTGCTCTGAACCCGCTCTTCACGCCATCTATATGCCTACCAGCGAGACTCGGGTGTTGGGTGACATCCTGCGCCTCCTGGCGAGTCTGTCTCATACTCTCTCTATCTGCCTTCGTGACCAGACAATCACATCTCTCCCGTGCAGAGACTCCACATTATTTATCATGGTCTGATGCTTGGACGCTTTTCATTTGTCAACACAGAGAAGATTCTGCTTTGTTATTGTCTCCCGTATTAGTCAATAATTACTAAGAAACATTATGCAGCGTCTGGATTGGGTAATGTATGTCATGGCGCCGTGCCTTGCCTTCAGACTTGAAGACCCTGATTTATCTCGGTTGACTGTATCATGGAGGCTGGTAATGTACAAAAACATGCTCTGGAAAGAGATTGAGTATGGATGGTTTTTACAAGGGTTAAATAGTGCTGAAGACGGTCATTCAGTTCTTTCATTGTAGTTTTCTGATCTTAAACTTACGTAGGATGCCTTATATGTGATTAATTGTTTTGGCGTCGAGCCAGCGTCATCCACGCTATAGGTCTGCTTCCATTGCATTCAGTTTCAGATAATTTGTTTTTGTCTTAATTCACGCCGTCTGGTGTTTACTTGTAATATTTTAATTATGTAGCTTTCTCCTTTTGTTGTGATTTAATTTCTTTCTCTCCTTTTGTCCCGTCTTCAGCTTCCAGTTCATAATTTAGTTTGCCTTTCTCTAAATTTTCCCGCCATGTATGTCTTGGATCTGAGATCCATTTCCATTTTAGCGGTGGCGAATGGAAATGTTTGTTTTATTTAATTTATTTTTGAAAGGATTGACCTTAGTAATTTTAATTAAGAAAGTTTCGGCCGCCCATGTGTGAATGTGTATGTGTATATGTGTGTCTAATCGGGGATCCCCATTTTAAGTTTTGCTGTTCTCTAACTTAATGAATTTCAAATATGTAAACAATTAAATATTATTATTTTAACGTTAACAAAGAGTTTTAAAGTAATAGAATATCCAAAGTGTATATAATTTGTTATTGTAATGATTATGTATTTTAAAGTATTTTAACTTCATCATTTTATCCGTCAGATTGCTTAGGCCTAATTTTATTAGTAAACATTTCTTAAATTCTTCCACTGTTTGTCTTCAGCTTAGCTTACAGTTTCATATTGTTATGAAACTGGAAGCTATTGTTCTCCCGACCTCCTATCCGTTTGTCCTTTATCTTGTTTCCTCTGGGGATGGGTTTTCTACTGTAAATATCATCAAAGGGTAGCTTCCACAGAAGGCCTGTGCTTATCGGGAGTGAGAGGAGTCTCTACAGCACCGTGGCCTGTTCCTGCTCCGGTCCGAGGAAGGGATCCTGCTTCTTCAGACTTTTGTGAGCTTTCCAGGACAAACAAGTTCCAGGTAAAAGGGTCCCTTAACCTTACCTGACCTAACCTGACCTAAAGTGAGGGGGCGGGGGTTCAAGTGGTATGAAGTTTTTTGTAGGGTTTGCATTATTTTTGTTCCCTTCTTTGCCAGTGCATCTGCTGCTTCGTTTCCCGCAATCTGACAGTGCCCTGGTATCCACTGTAGGACTATTTCCTTGTTGCTGTTTTCCTGTAGTTGATGGATTAGGGCTTGGTATTCTTCTACTGCTGATGAGATAAGTTTGTCTGTGGAGCTCACTGATTGTATTGCTGCCTTTGAGTCAACAAAAATGTCAGCCTTTACTACTTTGTCTTTTTGAATGTATAAACTGTTGAAGGGTGATGCGAATTCATTCTATTCCGCCATTGTAGGCAGTAGAATGCTGTCCCAGAGGTTTGTAGAATGAGAATAGATCACTGTGGATACCTGCATAGGCGTACCGAGGGGGGGGGGTTTTGGGGGTTTGAACCCCCCCATTGATTATAAAAAAGGAAAATTGTATAATTTTTTTAAGTCTGCCCATAAATTACTTAATACAAGTATAAAGCGTGGGAAGCTTAAAACTCGTTATTTTGCGTCTTAATTTTTAAAATTTTCCGGGGAAGAACCCCGGAAGCGAAAAACTCGTTATTTTGCGTCTTAATTTTTTAAATTTTCCGGGGGAGGACCCCCGGACCCCCCCTCTCCCGGATGTTATAACCCCCCCCCATATGGTCGGCCTGGTTACGCCTATGGATACCTGCTCCTGTGTGTGGATAGCCTTCTATTTGGGAGCCGTCTGTGAATATATGTTTCCATTTGTCTGTGTTCATTGTTTCCAATGCTAGAGTCTTTAAAGTTTCTGGTTGCATATCTTTTTGGGTTATGGTTTGTAGAAGGTCGAGGTGGGATTTGACCTGTGTGGTTTCAGTGGGATTTCGTGGCTATTTTAGCAGTTGTGGTTTGCTACTGAGCTAGAACATAAACCAGTGGATCTTACCCGGTTCCTAATGGTTTGAAGATGGCCAGGGAATTGAGCAGTAGCCTTCATGGATGCAGCAGTATGAAACAGATTATGTTCAACTTCTGCGACCAATCTAGCATCTTGCTCCAGCGTCGAAATACGTGGCCGGCTGGATCCACGTTTCCTACGAAAACTTCCGGTCGCATTATAGTGAAGTACCCACCTCTGAGCTGCTCTTTCAGATATATGGAACCTTCTTGCTACTTCAGATGCCGAAAAATGCAGGTCAATTACAGCCCTAACTACACTTTCTCAAGCTAGCATTTGTATGCGGCGCCATGACAGAATACAAAATGAATTACAACAATACATTAAGTTGAATGTCGTGTGTTGCATTTTCCACGTTGTTTATTTTTCTCTGACGTCACACTGCCTCATATGTTCCAAGAATGACCTGTATCTTATGTCTTTTATAGGAAACTTGTGAACTAAAGCGTTAAAACTTTAATTTTAACTGCATAAGAGTCAGGACATTGTTTATTTGAGTCACTGTACATACCAATCCCAAACATAATTATGCCTAAATCATTTCCTCCAGATAAGAACATGAAAAGGGGTCAGTGGCGTAGCTTGACATTGGGTTCTGGGTAAACTGGATTTTAAAGTATGAATTTATAACTGTTCAAATGATACACGAATTCCCAGTGTTTAAAATAATAAAATAATGTTAATATCATGCACATGGATTCAATTTCGTATATACCTATATAAGTATATTATTATTACTAGTACTACTATTACTACTATTACTAGTTGGCAAGTAGTAGTATTAGTATTAGTACCACAATCTTTATTAATTATTATCGAATTTTAGTGGATTTGGTTTTTAAACTAAACTAAGCTACACAGATTTAAAAAAAATACGTATAAGATTCAATTTTAGAAAAACGCCTAAATCAAGCTTAGAAGTTGGTTATTACCCTTTGGTTCATATGATAGAATCGAAAATGGTGTCATCCATACCAATTATATTAAAACTTGCAACACGGAAATAATCACAATTTTAAGATAAGCTAACACTGTACTCAGTCCAATGACTGAGGAATGTAATGTTTATGTTACCGTACCCTTCCCATTATTCAATCTATTGTCCGGCTTCATACTCGAGCGCTCTTCAAGAAAGCAGGTATCTGAAGAGACTACTTATAGTATCAGTTCTTTTCTTCTTTCAATATTACTTAACTTTACTTAATATTATCTCTACACAGTCAATTATTTAACAAGGTTATAAAGTCATGCAAGAGTTGTCAGGCATGAAATAAGCCACGAGAAAATAGTAATTTCTATGCTTAACTTAGAGAAAGTTGTGCGAATGTTCTAAGAGGTGAAATAAGTCGCGAGAAAATTGTAATTTCAGTGCTTAAGTTAGACAAAATTACGTGACTGTTCTAATAGGTGAAATAAGTCGTGAGAAAATAGTTACCGGTACTTTGTTGCTTAAGATACAGATTGTTATGTGATTTTCCCAAAAGAAGAATAAGACGAAAGAAAATGGCAAATAAATTATTAGGGTAAAGCAAGTCGTGTGAGAGCTCCCTGAGATGGAACAAGACAAGAAAAAGTGTGTGAGTCTTCAAAGAGCTGGAATAAGACGAGAGAAAATAGAAAAAAATAATCAGGACAGAGTAAGTCATGTGAGAGCTCTCTGAGATTGATGAAGACGCGAGAAAATAGTTATTTTAATTCTTATGGTACAAAACGTTCTGTTAGTTGAAGCTATAATAAGATATTACAATAGCCTATAAGCTTATTTTAATTCGGAAATTGGTATTTTAATATCAAAATTTTGATTAGTGATTCAGAAAAGCTTAATTTCGGGATTTTATTATGATGCAATCAAAGTGACGCTGTACTTGTGCCTGTCATATTCTAAGGTCTAGCTAGTAAAGCTTGTGAACGGGAATTCCCCATTGAGTCGGTTTAACAGAATTTTCAAAGAAGGACGCTGGCTAGAGTTAAATAATCAGCCAATGACAGAACCAGAATTATTATGGGATTGAGCTTGTAAACCCTTTTACAAGCGAGATATCGCGACTCACGAGAACTAAAAGTGAGGCTATATAAATGGCAACCCTTCTGCCCAAGCACGCATTATTCGCTAGCCACTCGCCAAGTACAGACGCACTAGAGATTCACCCGTACTGCCGCCTCACTGTAACAGCTTCTTTATATCACAGTGGCATATTATCTGCGTAATAGTGAGAAATAAATCGCAGTCAACTTTATCAGTTCGTATTATTTAAAATCGACCACACGATTTCCCTGAAGAGTCTCACATAACAGCCGTGGAACTTCTAGAATTTGACGTATCCAACAGCGAGGCCTATACTCCCTCAAATTTGGCGGCCCAACTGGCGCAGATCCAGTGTCGAAGTATACATCCACGAAACAGCAGCGGGGAAGACGAGATTGCGAGCAGAAGGCATCACTGGTGAGCAGCAGCTGAACGGGACAGCTGAGCACAAGGCCAACCGGAGGCAGGCAGTCGAGAGAGGCGGTGATCTGCTGGCTGTACAGACCGCGAGGAAAACATCGGACCCGTAACATTAGACCTGACGAATTCTTCACTACAGGGGAAGCACTAATAAATAGTACAAACATACTATTTTCGAGTAAGACCTTTTATTTATTTAAGTGCTCCAAAGAAGACATTTACGATATTGCGTGTGACGAATAATGATAAATATTGATGTTACTAAGATCAGAGAAAATGTCTAACAATACAGAAAAAGATTTGCAGGACAGGGTAGAATTTGAAGTACATGCACAAGACTTTATGGAGGGTTTTACGGAAAATGGGAATTCAGAAATAAATCCTGAAATAGATCAAGCTAATAGTCAAAGTAGGCCGGTAACTCCAATTAATATCTTAAACATGTCTAACAATGAAGCAGTGTCCAGTTTTCATACTATGATGCAGAGTTTAATGAGGGAAATGAAAGATATGAGTAATAAGATGGATAGGTCAAATACTGATATGAAAGAGGAAATTAGAAATAGTAGGGATGAAATAGGAAAAGATGTCAGTAAGGAAATAAGTAAAGTGAATCAGAATATAGCTAGCATAGGCCAAGAAGTAACTGAAGTTAGAAATAATATCACTGAAGTCAGAAATAATGTCAATGAAGTGAGAAATAATGTTACTACAGTGGAAACTAACCTTAAAAAGTTACAGGATGATCTTAAGGCAGAAATCAAAGATAATGTTAATAAAGAAATAGGCAAACATATTAACAAAGTAAGGGCTGATTTTGATGAAGTAATTAAAGATATAGTGTGTTCGTACGAACAACTTAGGAAAAATCAGGTAGATAGTGCTGAGGAAAAACAAAAGAATTAGATTCAACAAAAGCACAAATTCAAAAAGAATTAAAAGAGATTAGGGAGGAAATGACCTTAGCAACTAGAAACCTAGTAAGGGAGACAGATCATATGGAAAGGCAAATTGATAACATTGTAACTGAAAAGTTAGCCAGTTTCCAAACTTCATCAAGTACTAGTAGACAACATTGTTCAAAATAATGTCGTTCAGGAGAACCAAGGTCAGTCAAGGGAATGTAGTGATATTTTATCTGAGGGTAATGGAGGGTAGTCTGAACCTAGAGCTACGTAAAAACCTGGTGAAGTGTTATATTTGGAGTATTGCTTTGTATGGATCAGAGACATGGACTTTGAGGAAATTAGAGAAGAAATATTTAGAAAGTTTTGAAATGTGGTGCTGGAGACAGATAGAAAATATAAAGTGGATGGACATGGTGACAAACGAAGAGGTTCTGAGTAGAGTGGGTGAGAAGAAGTCAATCATACACACAATTCGTCAGAGGAAAGCAAACTGGGTTGGGAACATTCTCAGAAGGAACTGCTTATTACATGATGTCGTAGAAGGAAGATTGGAGGGTACAACTAGACTTGGAAGAAGAAGAATTCAGCTGTTGGACGATTTAAGGGAAAAGCGGAAATATTGGATGATGAAGGAGGAAGCAGAGGATAGACAGTTTTGGAAAACAAAATTCGCGTACCAAGTTTGAAAACCTGCCGGAAGGCAGAATACTTACTACTACTACTAATGGAAATTATGAGCAACCTACTACTTCAAGGTCTGTAACATCAAATGAACATATTCAAATTCCTTCCTGTAATTTGAATCATGGTATAGTTAGTGATTTGAAAATGCCTGTTTTTAATGAAGAGGAATACGATAATCCCCAATCTTTTATTTCGGAATTAGAAGAATATTTCCATTTAAGATCTATTCCAACTGAGCTGAAAACATTGATGGTTAGGAGAGCGTTAAGAGGCCGAGCCTCAAGATGGTTCATGATTACCATGAAGGAAAACATATCGTATGAAGATTTCAAAAAGCAATTTTTGAATAGATATTGGAACAACACTAGGCAGAATCTGATTAGGTTAAGATTATCAAATGGTGTCTTCGACCCAAAGAAAGGGCAATCTATGATTGACTATTTATTGGAGGTAGCCATGTTAAGTAAACAATTAGATCCGCCACCATCCGATCAAGACCTTGTAAAGATTCTTATCAACCACTACCAAAATTCTGTGAGATATAATTTGATAGTAGCCAAACCTAAGGACCTAGGTGAAATGATCGACCTGTTAACTGCATTTGAAAACACTGTCAATAGTAAGCAGGAAAGTCCTAATAAGTCGAGAGCATATAATTACTATGAGAATAGTAATGAACCAAATCTGTCTCAAGACTGTAGATTGTCTAACGAACCGCATTACTTTGAGGTAGGGGCACGACGCCAAAATAATCAGTATCAAAGGAATGCAAGAGAAACCTATCGTGGTCCCATACCTAACAATAGGAACAGAAATAATGAGTATCATAGGAGGAATTGTCCCAACAGGAATAATCAGAATGATCGGTTCAACCAAAACAGGAATCAAATAAATAGGATTATGGTGAATGGGCGAAGGCAAAATAGAGGTAGAAATAGAAACAACATACCTTGGTTAGGAAACCGAAACTATCAACAGGGATTTTGGAGACCTAATTTCAATAGGAACAATAATCAAAATTCCAGGAACAACAGAAATAGGCCATCATCTCCTGTTAGTCAAGTGAGTAGGCATAGTGATCGTGACAGAGAGGAACCATTCAGGAGTAGAAATCATGACAGTCCTCAGGTTGAAAGTCACAATCAGGATAGCAATCCGTTAAACTAGATACCCAGTACTTTGAGGGTCCTAAAGTATCTGGTAGCACTAACGAAAGTTGTAATGTTAATGGGCTCATCGATTCTGTACAAGCACAGAAAGAAAGAATAAATAATGACTCTACAGCCATAGGAGATGAGGAAAGAATTGCAGAAGCTCCTAGGATAAATATAAGCATAGGCAATGTAAAAGTAAATGCGTTATTGGACACAGGTTGTTCTAACACAGTGATGAGTGAGACATTGTATAATAAATTAAAATTAAATAAAATTCCACATCAGTCTCTTCCGCTTTGTGGTGTGACGTGCACAGTAGCTATTGGTAGGAAACGTCAGTCTGTAAAACAGCAATGTATGTTCAAAATCAAAATTCAAAATTTGGAATTAGATATTTTTAGCTTAGTAGTGCCAGGTCTTACTAGCAATTTTATTATAGGTTGTGATTCTTTTGCTGACTACGTAACATTATTAGTTTCGAGAAAAATAATATAGTGATCTCCATCAATAAAACAAAATACGTCATACCATTTATCAGACCAGAAAGTAATGAGGGTGAAGTAAATGATGAAATAGATATTCCTTATGAGACCTTTATCGTGGCAAAGTTACAGATAGGTGAAAATGAGGTTATGGTTATGGTAGAGCCAACAGATAGCTCCCAAATAGGCAATGATGAGGAATTCCATTGCAAGAGTGTTCATTGTGAGGAATGTAACTTTAATTTAGAGGAATATGAGGAATTAACAATTTCTGGGAATAATAATAAGGTAAATGAAGTAAATGAGATTGTAGTAAATAGCATGGAGAAAAGCAATCAAATTGAAGACATACTTAAGTCAAAAGGGGAATCAACATATAATTTGAACGTAGATCAGAAAGAAAAGTTACTTAAAGTGTTACTACGTCACAAGAATGTGTTTTCAGACATTCCGGGAAAATGCAAATCCTATACTCACCAGTTAGACATGTCTGAAGTGAAAGAATTCAATTATAAATCTCGACCTTTGCCAATTGCACTTTGTAAACAAGCGGACCAAGTTATTGCAAATATGCTTGAATCAGGAGTCATAGAAGTTTCAACTTCAAAATATATCAGTCCTTTGTGCTGGACTTATAAGAAAGATAAATCATTGCGATTAACTGTTGATGCGAGGCATATAAATAATTATATGCTGTAGATAATTTTCGTCCAGAGGGTATTGATCAATTGTTAAGTAGATTGGAAGCAGGGACTTATTTCTCAAGTATAGACTTAACAAATTCATTTTGGCAGATCCCATTAAGAGAGGAGGACCGTAAATATACAGCGTTTAATCATAACGGGAAAACGTATCATTTCTGTCGTTGTCCATTTGGATTCAAAACAAGTGGAAGTGCTTTACTTCGTGCCCTTAGTGTCATATTTCCTGAAGCTGACAATGATTCTAGTGTTTCCTACTTAGACGACTTCTTATTGACAAATTGTGACATATCCCAGATAGTCAAAATATCTTCAGCGATCTGTTAAGTAGGTTGGATAACCACTCTAATATTCCTGATACTATTGCTTCTCCTAAACAGGAAATTTCTATCTTAACTCTGCCAATCAAAGGTAACAAGAAATTGTCTGATAACTTCAGAAAAATTAGGGAATTGCAAGCTCAGGATGAGGAAATTGCTAAAATGATCCTTAGTGCTACTACGATATCTTTAAATGACCAGGGTAATCTAGATTCCAGTGTACAAGATAGTAGTATAAGGGAGAATAATATTGATGTCGACGCACCATCTTCATTGAGGGAAAATTCCAATTTAGATGTAGATACTCCATCAACTAGTAAGGGATTAATGACAGTAGAGCAAATTGTAGGTAATATGGAACATAAAAGAAACACTGTTGGTATGCTTAATGGAATTGTATATAAGTTATCAGGTATAGATGAACCAAAATGGAAAATATACATCCCCAAATCCATGGAAGTAGACTTAATAACTGCATATCATGAAGCCTTATGTCATTCCGGAAGCGAGAAAGTATCTTTAAATATCAGTAATGATTTTTATATTAAACATCTAGCTGGGAAAGTTCGTAAATTATTGAGGGAGTGTGTTATTTGTCAGAAGGCAAAACCACTTAATGTAAAATATGATGTTGAACCCCAAGCTGTCATTCGAGATAAGAAGAATAGTCTGGTAGCTTTAGATTTTCATGGAGAACTTCCCAGAGGTCAATTTGGTTATAGGTACATCATGGTAGCTTATGATGCTTATTCAAAATTTGTTAAAATTTATCCATTGCGTAAAGCAACTGCTAGGGCATGTGTACCAAAATTAATCAACGATTACATACCAAAGCTAGGTCAAATTGATGCAGTTTTATGTGATAATGCTACAGTGTTTCATAGTAACTACTTTCAAGATACATTGCGTCAACACAACGTGAAAATATATCATAGCTCAGTGTATAGGCCACAATGTAACTTTGCAGAACGAATACTCAGAGACATATCTTTGTATTTCCGTGTCTTATGTTACAAACAACATACCGACTGGGTGAAATATTGCAGTGTAATTGAAAATGTAATTAACCACTCAATAAATCCTACAACTCTCATAGCTCCTGTACAGTTAATGCTGAATATTGAACCGGATCCAGTGATTAAGAATTTGCCAAAAGCCATCTTTGTTAAAGGAAAAAGGTTATCAGAGGAACAAATATGCAAACGAGCCTTAGATAGGATTAGGATGAGGGCTGAGAAAAGGAAGTTGAAAACCAAGCGACATAAAGCAAAGTGGACCCCAAAGATAAATGATAAGGTCCTGGTTAAGACGAAACTATTGTCTAATGCTCTAAACAAGAGGTACCATCGTATGGAGCTCGTGTACAAAGGTCCGTTTTTAATAACCCAAATTTTTGGTAGCCATACTTATGAGTTGAGCGATCCCAAAACAAAGAAACCCACTGGTAGATTCCAAAAAGCATTACTGAGACCGTATTATGAAAGAGTTGGTGAAAAATCCCTTAAATAATTTGTATATGAACAGACAATAATTATTCATACATATACAAACTATAGTGTATGTAAGCTCGTAGAGCTTAGAGCCTATTTATTATATTTTTATAGCAAATACTAGTAACGAAGTATTAATACAAATCGCTAGATGGCACTGATGCCAATTACCAGCAATCAGAATTCTTGGCACGCTTGTATCTATTTATTTACATTTAGATAAAGAAAATATCTATTATACTCTGTATTGTGATAAACTAAGGAATAGTTTTACATATTTATTCCTGTTACTACTAGCTATTATCATTAGATTCAGTAATTAATGTTAATTAGCAACAGAAAGCTGCATTGCCGACATCGAACTGATATCGATAAGTCGAGTGACAGCTCATTAACACTTACTTGGCGCTACAGCCAGAATGCATTAGCATACTTAGAAGCGTCATATCGATTAGTGCAATTGATTATAGAAGCAGCTTTTGAATAGATCGATTATTCACCGCATTATAATTATTAAATTTCTCTGTAATTATACACTACAATTATAATGCAAATGCTCACATACCAATCTTTTATGTTACAGAATAATTACAGCATGTTATTATCTTTAACTCTGCCTTTATTCTGGATGGAGGCTACGTGAAACTTCTAGAAGAGCCTTCCATAGGATTCTAGAATCTGACTCTTTGTAAGATGATTATGTGAACGCATTTTGGCCGTTAGACTTCTCTCATTCTCTCACCGATCGTCGCTTCGTAAGGGCACAGCCCCAATTTAGCAAACAGACCACAAGTCTGAATATATAATAGTACAGTATCTACACAACTACGCAACATGGAACCAGCATTAGCAGCCACTGCTTAATCTACCAGGAGGTGGATATTAGGACATCACTAGAACTTCGGGGAGCGTAGCTTGTAGCCATGGAAGGACTCGCTACTGGCCACCGTTCAGGATGATCCACAGCAACATAGAACTTCAGCTTCAATAACTGTACATCCCTTAACTACAGTCCGGCTAAATGCAGTCACATTCTCATCAGATGTAATCGACATGCAAGTTAAGTAATTCCAATCCAAACCTTGCATTAATTTACAAAAGCCAAGCAAGGCTTAGTATCTTTATGTTATTATAAAGTAATTCTGCATGCATAATTGTAAGGAGTTTTGGCATCCGTGCAGCTCCTCTTTTCCCCTACGTGCAAGCTAAATATGCTGCCGTAGTAAATCTTGAACAATTTATTAAAGACCAAAAATATGGTCTAACATTCTTGCTTGTAACAAAGTAATTCCGTGTTTATCACGTTAAGAAGTTTTGGCAAATAATTGCAGCTTCTCTTTTCCTACTGACAGACAGAGTATACTGCAGTAGTATTTTGAGCCAATACAGCTCAATTATTCTAAAGAATTGTAACTATTGGAACAAAAAATAAAGAAACTTGGATTGTTGTTGTAGAAAAGAAACTTGGATTGTTGTTGTAGAAAACAAACCATATTATATTATAATAATAAATGAACCTTGTATCACTCCTGAAATCTACTTAGTAAAGATAGCAGATTATAATTAAACATTGGTTAATGCCAATCACAACTAAGAGTAAGAAGAGAAGCAGTAATCTACAAGAAAAGAAGAATAAGGCAACAATTCTCTCTCTCCATTATTCCCGCTTCCTTCAACATTCCTGCAATTCTAAACTTGAATATTTTCTGGATTATAATCCAGTGGTCCTCCGAAAATCCTATTGCAAATTCTGTTAGGCACACTAGCCTACATTTTCTGGTCCTCAACGGGCCTGGATCCCTACATTTTCTGGTCATCCGGACCTGGATTCTATCCACACCTTGGATAATCACTTTGTCCTCTCCTCATACCTACAGTGTATATTGATTGTAAAACATAACTTGTACTTGTACAATTCTAATACTCTATTGTATTTTCAGCCTATGTTGACTGGATTACACACTAAGAGCAGTCATAGCAGGCCTAGTGGTAAGAAAAGGTGCAAGAATTCTGGTAGAGCAGTGCAAGGGACAACAGTCTTACTGGATAATCAGGTAAGTGACAGCCTTCCTTATAACACACTGTCATACACCACCCCTCACAATGCCAGACTCACAAGAACTTGCCACAGATGCCTCCAGACTTAAGAACTACAAGCAGAAGAGGGCAGTCATCAAAGGAAAGTTAACTAGATTCTACCAATATGTTTTGTCAGTTCAAGTTGACCAAGACAATATTGAAGAAACTGTACACAGACTATAACAGGATGAATCACTACTAAGGAACTTTGAGGAAATACAGGGCAAAATAGAAACATGTGACACAGACCCTGATTGGGAAGGAGAAAGACAAGCTTTCGAAGAGACATACTACACAACTGTAGGCATGGCTCGCAGAAAAATTAGGGACTATGAAACACAGTACTCACAGGCTAACATGACACAAGTTCAGCCTCAAGACACAACTCAATCTAACACTCAAGCTTTTTGCACTCCTAGAGTTCAGCTGCCAAAGATAAATTTGCCACACTTCAATGGCAAGCATTCAGATTGGCTACCATTTAGAGAACTGTTCATCTCGCTTGTTCACAGCAACAATTCGCTTGATCCAGTTCAAAAGTTTCACTATTTGAGAATAGCATTGCAAGGCTCAGCCAATAAACTTATTGACACACTACCCTTAACTGCTAATGGTTATGAAACCGCCTGGAACTTGCTAAATGAAAGGTTTCAGAACAACAAAATTATACTGCAACAGTTATTACAATCTTTGATTGACTATAGCAAGATCCCTAAGGAATCACCCAGTCAATTAATGGACTTGCTTGACCACTTTACCAGACAGGTTAGGTCAATAGAATCTATCACACCAGAGAACCTTAGATGGGACTACATGCTCACTCATCTTCTCACGTCTAAACTTGACCCTGCTACGCTCAAAGCATGGAGCCTAGAGGGCACAGTAGATCAATTAAACACATTCAAAGAACTCTGTAACTTCCTACAGAAAAGGGGACAAGCTCTGGAGACACCAGACAGCTCCAGCAGGCCTAAAACTGTACACAATACACAGAATAAGCCTATCTACCACAGACAAGTGAGCCCACGTACCTTTGTTGCCCATGCAGCCAACAATTGTATACTGTGCAGGCTAGAGCACCCACTACACAAATGCGAAGACTTCCATAACCTTAACAACACACAGAGATGGAACTTTGTAAACAATAATAGACTATGCAGTAATTGTCTCAGAGCAGGACATAATGTCAGAAACTGCACATCTACATCTTGTTATAAATGCCAACAACGCCACCACACTCTGCTACACCAAGACAAGGTTCGCAGCAATGAATATAGGCAACATGCAACTACCCAATACACTAGTAGATTGCCTAACAACAGACAGAACGGAAACCAAAGCCACAATGGTACTAGACAATCTCCAACTACTACCAGCAGCAATACTACAGGCTCAGCATTTGCTAATAATGCACAGATCACTCCTAAAACTCATACATTTCTTGCCACAGCAGAAATACTAGTCAAAGCTCAGAATGGCAGACTCATAAAAGCCAGAGCATTATTGGACTCAGGTGCCACTCATACATTCATAACCCAAGATTTGGCTGATAGGCTACAGTTACAAACCAAGCCTACCACCATAGCTGTGACCGGTGTAAACCTACACACATCTAACATTCTAGAAATTGGGCATATACAGATAAGTGACGCCCATGGCAATGGCTATAGAAGACAGTTACAGTGCCTCATCATCAACCAGATTGCCAAAGACATACCTAGTGCTCCTATAGATACCAGCAATTTAAGAATACCACAAAACATTGTACTGGCAGACAGCAGATTTCACTTACCCGGTAGCATTGACATTTTGCTAGGGGCAGATGTATTCTGGAACTTGTTAATGGGACACACTATACCCATCAACAAAACCAACAAACACAAAGCATACATAAGAGAGACCAGACTGGGATGGATCCTCTCAGGACAAATACATTATGAACAGGGTAGAAGACAAGAACCACGTTGCCACTTAAGCATAACAGAACAAATCCACAAGAACGTGCAGAAATTCTGGGAAATGGAAGAAATTATCCAACCAGTAAGATCTGAAGAAGACTCCATATGCGAGCAGCATTTTCAAGAAACAGTACAGAGAGATAAAGATGGACGCTACACAATAACACTACCATTCAAGAAGCCCACAGATAATCTTGGTGCCTCCAGAAGTGGAGCTCTGAAACGTTTCTTCTCCAATGAAACCAGACTCCATACTACAACAGTACTCAGACTTCATGCAACAATATGAAGCGCTAGGTCACATGACCCAAGTAGAAGAGAGTTTCTACCAGGATGGCCCAGAAGCATATTATATTCCACACCAGTTTGTCCTAAAGGAAGACTCAGAAACCACAAAACTCAGAGTAGTCTTCAATACCTCATTCAAAACCTCTACAGGTACATCACTCAATGATATTCTATACACTGGACCCTGTGTGCAACCTGATCTCTACACCATACTTTTGAAGTTCAGATGCCACCCATATGTTGTGAGTGCTGACATAGAGAAAATGTACAGGATGGTAATGGTACAGCCACAGCAAAGAGACTTCCAAAGAATTTTCTGGAGACATTCTAAATCCACTCCAGTGAAGATATACCAACTCAACACTATCACATATGGACAAGCCTGTTCAGCTTTTGAAGCAACCAGAGTATTCAACCAGTTGGCAGAGGATGAGAGAAACAGATTTCCCACAGCATCCAAATTGCTATCTACTTGCTTTTATGTTGACAATCTCCTTGCATCATTTTCTACAGAGCAAGAAGCTATACTAGCAGCCACAGAAGTATCATAACTGTTACAGGCAGGTGGATTTAACTTAACACAGTTTTGCTCTAACTCACAAGAGGTTTTGAGAACACTGCCACAAGAAAAGCTCTCTAAAGCTACACTTACTCAATTAGAAGAGCAGAATACAGTTAAAACACTAGGATTACACTGGAATCCATTACAAGACTTGCTACAGTATACAGTGAAGTCATTACCAGAAGCTACTACTAAGAGACAGATTCTATCTGCCATCTGTACTCTGTATGACCCTCAGGGACTAATTGCCCCATCATCTCTGCAGCTAAATGTATTATGCAACAGATTTGGCTGAATGACATAGGTTGGGATCAACAAGCTCCTATTGCTATACAGAAAGCATGGAATGAACTATATTCACAACTTCACTATGTAGAGCTATACAAGATTCCAAGAAACACTCTAATACTCAATTTCAGTCATGTAGAACTACACTTTTTCAGTGATGCAAGCCCACAGGCATATGGAGCAGCATGCTACATAAAATCCAGGGACAAGAGCCACAATACACAAGTTCAACTGCTGACAAGCAAATCTAGAGTGGCCCCACTTAAACAGATTATTTTGCCCAGACTGGAGCTCTGTGCAGCTCAGTTGGCAGCCTGCTTATACCAAAAGGTAAGCTTATCTCTACAGATCATGATATCAGCAGTATATTTCTGGACTGACAGTCTTATAACTCTACAATGGATCACACAGCCTCCACACAAATGGAACACTTTTGTAGCACACAGAGTAACCAAAATTCAAGCTGCTACAGGAAACTGTCAATGGAGACATGTGCCAACACAGCAGAATCCTGCAGATCTCATCACTAAACCTGTCTCACCTAACAAGCTACATAACCAAACTCTATGGTGGAATGGTCCAAAATTCCTAACACAAGATGAATGTTTTTGGCCTACCACTGACAATGTATTTCAGACAGAAGAAATACCAGAAACCAAGAAAACAGCAAAAGCCTTTATGATCACAAGTACACACAATGAATACTTGCATAGATATTCCTCTTTCAGATAGTTACTCAGGAATACAGCTTATATTCTGAGATTCAAACACAACTGTCTACACAAGTCTGATAGATTTGTTGGCCCTATCAGCTTGCAAGAGCTACAGAAAGCTCATGATGTTATCATACATGCTACTCAGAAAGAAGCCTTCTCAGAAGACATAGCTCATATTAGAAAGAATAATTGTGTTTCTAGAAGCAGTTCACTACTGCAATTGCATCCTTATCTAGATAAAGATAGCATACTTAGAGTTGGTGGAAGACTGCACCATACTGATCTGGACTATAATGCTAAACATCCAATCATATTACCTGCCAAGCACCATATAACAGACATCATTGTCAGAGACACACATCTAAAAAGCTTACATGAAGGCCCTCAAGGCATACTGTACACATTAAGACAACAGTATTGGCCCATCCATGGAGTTCAAACTGTAAAATCAGCATTAAAAGGATGTCTCACATGCTTTAGACATAGCCCTGTCAAAGCACAGCAAATCATGGGAACTTTGCCCCAAGCCAGAGTTACACCCAACCGAGCTTTCGACACCACAGCCATAGATTTTGTAGGTCCTATCTCTTTAAAGGATCATGGGAGAGGCAAAGCAGTATACAAAGCTTATATCTGTATGCACATATGTCTATGTACCAAAGCCGTACACATTGAATTGGAAACAGCAGCCACTTCAGCAGCATTCATTGCATCCTTGCAAAGATTCGTATCTAGAAGGGGACTACCTTCCCACCTATACCTAGATAATGGTAGGAATTTCGTAGGAGCCTCACGAGAGCTGAGTGAACTCTATGAACAATTCCAGACGGAGCAAGCTAACACAGATATCATGAACTTTACAGCAAATCTAAACATACAATTCCATTTTCTGCCACCAAGGGCAAGCCACATGGCAGGACTTGTAGAAAGATCCAACCGCAGTATGAAAACTATTCTATACAAGGTGATGAAAGACACTATCTACAGCTATGAAGAAGCCAGCACTCTTCTATGCAGAATAGAAGCCATCATCAACAGCAGACCACTGACGCCGATGAGCAGCGACTCGCAAGACTACATGGCATTGACCCCAGGTCATTTCCTCATTGGTGCTCCTTTGAATTCTATCCCTCACCCAGATTTACAGTCTATAAACCTATCCAGGCTGTCACGATATCAGTTGTTAGAGCAACAGTCACAATGCATTTGGGCCAGATGGGTCAAAGAATACTTAAATACTTTGCAACAAAGACAGAAGTGGAACACAGAAACTAAAAACCTGCAAGCTAATCAATTAGTCATATTGATGGTGGACAATGTTCCTCCTATGAATTGGCCACTGGCTAGGATCCTAGAAGTTCATCCTGGGCCAGATGGTAAAGTCAGAGTAGCAACAGTTAAAACTGCTAATTCTATTCTAAAAAGGCCTATATCTAAGCTGTGTCCACTGCCTGCTCAGTAATTTTTTTCTCTTTTCTTGGCCCCCCCCCCCCCCAGTATGTAAGCTCGTAGAGCTTAGAGCCTATTTATTATATTTTTATAGCAAATACTAGTAACGAAGTATTAATACAAATCGCTAGATGGCACTGATGCCAATTACCAGCAATCAGAATTCTTGGCACGCTTGTATCTATTTATTTACATTTAGATAAAGAAAATATCTATTATACTCTGTATTGTGATAAACTAAGGAATAGTATTACATATTTATTCCTGTTACTACTAGCTATTATCATTAGATTCAGTAATTAATGTTAATTAGCAACAGAAAGCTGCATTGCCGACATCGAACTGATATCGATAAGTCGAGTGACAGCTCATTAACACTTACTTGGCGCTACAGCCAGAATGCATTAGCTTACTTAGAAGCGTCATATCGATTAGTGCAATTGATTATAGAAGCAGCTTTTGAATAGATCGATTATTCACCGCATTATAATTATTAAATTTCTCTGTAATTATACATTACAATTATAATGCAAATGCTCACATACCAATCTTTTATGTTACAGAATAATTACAGCATGTTATTATCTTTAACTCTGCCTTTATTCTGGATGGAAGCTACGTGAAACTTCTAGAAGAGCCTTCCATAGGATTCTAGAATCTGACTCTTTGTAAGATGATTATGTGAACGCATTTTGGCCGTTAGACTTCTCTCATTCTCTCACCGATCGTCGCTTCGTAAGGGCACAGCCCCAATTTAGCAAACAGACCACAAGTCTGAATATATAATAGTACAGTATCTACACAACTACGCAACATGGAACCAGCATTAGCAGCCACTGCTTAATCTACCAGGAGGTGGATATTAGGACATCACTAGAACTTCGGGGAGCGTAGCTTGTAGCCATGGAAGGACTCGCTACTGGCCACCGTTCAGGATGATCCACAGCAACATAGAACTTCAGCTTCAATAACTGTACATCCCTTAACTACAGTCCGGCTAAATGCAGTCACATTCTCATCAGATGTAATCGACATGCAAGTTAAGTAATTCCAATCCAAACCTTGCATTAATTTACAAAAGCCAAGCAAGGCTTAGTATCTTTATGTTATTATAAAGTAATTCTGCATGCATAATTGTAAGGAGTTTTGGCATCCTTGCAGCTCCTCTTTTCCCCTACGTGCAAGCTAAATATGCTGCCGTAGTAAATCTTGAACAATTTATTAAAGACCAAAAATATGGTCTAACATTCTTGCTTGTAACAAAGTAATTCCGTGTTTATCACGTTAAGAAGTTTTGGCAAATAATTGCAGCTTCTCTTTTCCTACTGACAGACAGAGTATACTGCAGTAGTATTTTGAGCCAATACAGCTCAATTATTCTAAAGAATTGTAACTATTGGAACAAAAAATAAAGAAACTTGGATTGTTGTTGTAGAAAACAAACCATATTATATTATAATAATAAATGAACCTTGTATCACTCCTGAAATCTACTTAGTAAAGATAGCAGATTATAATTAAACATTGGTTAATGCCAATCACAACTAAGAGTAAGAAGAGAAGCAGTAATCTACAAGAAAAGAAGAATAAGGCAACAATTCTCTCTCTCCATTATTCCCGCTTCCTTCAACATTCCCGCAATTCTAAACTTGAATATTTTCTGGATTATAATCCAGTGGTCCTCCGAAAATCCTATTGCAAATTCTGTTAGGCACACTAGCCTACAGTGTAGATCCCTTACCATGATTCTTAGTACACAAGGAAATGAAAATTGTAGAATGTTGTTTGACAAGAGTGAATGATCGTGTTGAGAATCTCCACATCATATTATCAAATAAGTATGTATAGCAGTTACAAGTGAAAAGTGTCGATAATCAGTGCGAGGGTGTTAATGCATGATGGTATGACGTAATTCTAACTAGCCTTCATGAACATAGTTCCAATATATTCCACTGACAAATCCACTATAATCTTCGTAAAGAACTAAAAGGCTAAAATTTGTGGTTAGAAAGTGTGCATCTAATCCTAACCTATAGCATCATTGTTTACATCCAACGTATGGTCATGAGTGACATACGAATGCGTTTCCATGTGTCTTGGTGATATGAGTAATTGATTGTGTAAATGTAAATCTCATAGTATATTAAGTGTGTTTGAATTTTAAGTATGATTTGAATAAATACCCCACATGTTGTAGTAATTCGATGAAGGGATGTAAATAATGATAGCTAGACGTTAAAAAGTGTGATATTTACTATGTAGCGTATGTATGCTTATGTTTATCACTACATTTTTATTTCAATTTAGTTATTTTGCATAGAACAAAATATTGATAATATTGGTTATAGTTAATACAGATTTTCAAGGTAAATAGTAACCAATATAATCACTAAAGAATTTAGTTGGTAACAGGTGATCTGTTGAGAGAAAATATAAAATATAAACTTGATGAAGGAAAAGTAAGATAGGATATATATCAGTAATAATAAGAGGAAAATAAAGGAAAAAGGATAATTTCAACTTTTGAAAACAAAATATGATATAAATGAAAATAACTTTCTTTAATTCCAAACTTTATATATAATATATCCATGTATACTCATGTAATCATTATTTGTATTTAAATTTTTGTAATCTGTTATAGTGTGTCACTTAAAATAAAAATTTATGAGTTACTTTGAGGTTGTTAATATAAGAAAAATTAAACTTGCCTGCTTGGAAGTTTAATATTTCCTTATATTAAGGAGCATTTTGAAGCTGTAATAAGATATTACAATAGCCTATAAGCTTATTTTAATTCGGAAATTAGTATTTTAATATCAAAATTTTGATTAGTGATTCAGAAAAGCTTAATTTCGGGATTTTATTATGATGCAATCAAGGTGACGCTGTACTTGTGCCTGTCATATTCTAAGGTCTAGCTAGTAACGCTTGTGAACGGGAATTCCCCATTGAGTCGGTTTAACAGAATTTTCAAAGAAGGACGCTGGCTAGAGTTAAATAATCAGCCAATGACAGAACCAGAATTATTATGGGATTGAGCTTGTAAACTCTTTTACAAGCGAGATATCGCGACTCACGAGAACTAAAAGTGAGGCTATATAAATGGCAACCCTTCTGCCCAAGCACGCATTATTCGCTAGCCACTCGCCAAGTACAGACGCACTAGAGATTCACCCGTACTGCCTCCTCACTGTAACAGCTTCTTTATATCACAGTGGCATATTATCTGCGTAATAGTGAGAAATAAATCGCAGTCAACTTGATCAGTTCGTATTATTTAAAATCAACCACACGATTTCCCTGAAGAGTCTCACATAATAGCCGTGGAACTTCTAGAATTCGACGTATCCAACAGCGAGGCCTATACTCCCTCATAGTTTTTCAAGAGGTAGAATAAGGCTAGAGATAATAGCAACAATTCTATTACGGTAGAAAAAATCACATGAGAATTCCCAGAGATGGAGGGAGAAAACTGTAATTTTAATGTTTAAGGTAAAGAACACTGTGTTGTGTTTTCTAAGAGCTGGAATCAGACGAGAGAAAATAGTAACAATTTTATTAAGGTAGAACACAAGCTGGGGGTTGTAAAATCCGTTTTTGTGAATTTAACATTCAAATTTGGTGGCGTGACGCAGGAGGTGACGTCAGAGCCCAGTGCTACCAAACAATTTTGAGTGAAGAGACTAGCGTTCTCAAAAATCTCTCCAGTTTCTTTGGTGGTGACTTCATGGCGCTCTTGCGAAACAAATTAGCCTGTCTTTGCAACGAGTAAGTTAACTTTTAGTGGGAGAAGTCATATAACTCGCACTTGATGAAACTGTACTAGCTGAATCATCGCTTAGTCTCAGCTCACTCGTCTTTACTGCCGCATCATGAGATTTCGAGGCTGCCTAAGCATGCGGAACCACAAATTGATGCTTTATGCGTTGAGGTTGGGGAATGCAATGGCAAAAAATATTTTGATGACATGGATAATGAGTTTATAATGATTAATGGCTTGGTTGTTGCTGCCTTTATTTATTTGTTTACGAATCCACTATTTCCTTATATTATTTAGGTAGACTCAGTCTCAAAGTCTACCCTTACGCTATGCATAGTCTTAGTAGCAATGGCCTCGTTACCCTGAAGTGTATGAATAACAAACCAGTAAGTAATTTAATATCCCACAACAGTGAAGAGGAGACCGCCTCCTGTGAGAAAATCAGTATTTAGTGTCCGTTGATGGTGGAGAAGTATAATTAGTATATGGGAGGGGTTGATCCCATGGATTAGAAGAAAGTGACATGTAATTAACAGAAAAGCAAAAATTAAGCAATTTTGAGTATTACACTACTTAACAAGGTTTTCATAACAAGGACAAGAACAACTGTTTTTATATAATTTTTATGTGCCGATTACGAATATGGCATTGGAAAAGCTCCTACAAGTCACACTTTTTTTGTTTGTTTTATTGTGAGACAAGAAATGTACAATTTAGCAATTAGTTTTGACTGAGGAAGTGTTGTGAGTGGTACTAGTTATTCTGTAATAGCGTTAAATAGAATGCAATTTATTATTAAGGCTATATTTCACACTTGAACTTCACTTTTAAATATTTACCTAGGACTACGTAGTTTCAGTCACCCTTGTGACTATCCTCAGTTACATCTGAATTTTTGTTGGTAGCACTGTTCCCTTGTACTACCAATCCTGACTGTTGGATGCCATCTCTTGGTGGTTGGATGTGCCTTCTGATTAAGTTGTCTTCTGCTGGTATTTCGAAATTTCAAAATTTGTGTTTATTTTTTTTAATAAAAAATTTTTCCCAGACTATTAATTCTTGGGGTGTTTCTATTGGCTTTAGAAGCTTTACAGTTTGTTCTATTTCATGATCATCTTCCCAAAAGTGAGCAGCTATTGCCAATTTATCTGTCTGTGCATATTTAATGTTTCTGAAATGTTCTTTGTATCTGGTTTCAATCTCTCTTTTTGTTTGTCAAATATAAACCTTATCACAATCTTTACACTCTATTTCATAAATGCCTGATTTTTTGTTGTTTCGTTCTCTGTCCTTGTGGTTATGTTTTAGTACATCCAACCACCAAGAGATGGCATCCAACAGTCAGGATTGGTAGTGCAAGGGAACAGTGCTACCAACAAAAATTCAGATGTAGCTGAGGATAGTCACAAGGGTGACTGAAACTACGTAGTCCTAGGTAAATATTTAAAAGTGAAGTTCAAGTGTGAAATATAGCCTTAATAATATATATGATGACTTCACTGTGTTCTTCCAAATATTAGTTTCTATAAGAATGCAATTGTCGTTCACGTAAGTTAAACAATCTGCAAATAGTTTATGCTATGTTTGTGGGGGAATTAACTTCGAAATCACAACATTGATTGATTACAGACAAAGTAAAAAAGGCATATTATTTGTATTTTGGCTGTAAATACCAAAATTGGGCACCACACATGTTGTGCAGTGTGTTACGTGAAGTTTACAGAGTGGTTGCATTGAAAAAATTACATGTCTTTTACTGTCCCAATGGTTTGGTAATACCTACCAGTCATCTGGAAGACTGTTACCAAAACAGAGGGCTTTTCAAGGAAAACCAAAAGATAAAATTGTGTATCATATCTCCCCTCAGCCAAAGACCCGTATTATATTCTGATGATGGATGAATTAGATATGGAATATAATCCAGAATAATGGAGATTGGTCACTGATTAATCAAAACTGAGTTTAAAAACAGTTTTATTGCAACATGGTAATACAAAAAAACCTTCCATTCCAGTCGCTATGGAAGAAACTTATAAAAACATGTTACTAATATTGAATGCAGTAAAGTATAAATAACATCTCTGGGCAATTTGTAGGGATTTGAAAATAATAACCTTGTTGTTTAGAATACAAGAAGGGTTTACTATGTTTTTTTTTGGGGGGGGGGGGGGACAGTCGAGCAATAGCACAACATTATGTGGTGAAGAACTGACCTATTAGACAAGATTATACTCCTGGTGAGCATAATATTAAATATCATCCGACAGTGTAGCATGAGAAAGTGCTCCTTCCACCACTCAATATAAAACTAGGGCTAAAGGAACATTTTGTGAAAGCTCTGGATAAGAGTGGAGAAGTCTTTCAGTACTTCAGACCCTATTCACTAAACTCAGTTATGCTAAATTAAAAGAAGGCATATTTATCGGTTCACAAATTAAAAAATTATGCCTATGCGGATGACATGGCTCTAGCCGCAAACAACAGGCTAGACCTACAGAAAGCCATGGACCAACTAACATCTTGGGCAAAAGAAAATGACATGGAAATAAATCAAAATAAGACCAAATTGATGGTGTTCCGCAAAGGAGGAAAGCTGGGCAAAGATGACAACATTCAATGCAATGGAGAACCGCTTGAAATCACTAATGCATTCAAGTATCTGGGAGTCACCCTGCAGGTAACTGGAACATCATTTGGAATCCACGTGAAGGACAAGGTGGAAGCAGCCATCAGGAGCTTCGGCGACGTTAAGGAACTAGGCAGAATGTCAATCAAGACGGCGTTGAAGCTATTCGAGGTGAAGGTCCTCCCTGTTGCCACATATGGCCTCGAGCTTGTGTGGGATAAACTAACAAAGAAACAATTACTCGAGTTAGAAAAGCTCAAGGCGAGATATCTAAAGAGGGTGCTTTGCCTGTCGCTGTACTCCCCATCTAGGATAGCATATGCTATGGCCAAAGAGACATTCCTTATCGATGATCTAAGATGCCGTTACCTACTCCCATGGACACCTTCGGTGGAAGAAGCCCTGAAAGAACGAAGGCAGAAGGAATCAGAGATCTGGCCCGACTTCTTCACCACGGATGCAATGACGACGGTTCAGTGGAGAGAAGCTGATTACAAGCTAAGACACACAGTCACAAGATTCGCGGCATATGGCTTTCACTTCAGGCTGTGCGTGAACAAAGCATTTCACGACCCGAAGGAAGAATGTGTTTGTGAACGGTGTGCGGAGAAATGTGACCGATACCATGCAAGGGTCTGCAGAAACAGAGGTTCATCCCTGACTAGCTTTTGTGCTCAAGACTAGGGAAAGCTACATCTTTGCACATTGTGCGCATTTAACATTATTATTATAAATTAAACAATTTTGAACGACAGCATTTTTTAGAAAAGACTTAACCCTATGGAATTAGCATTGAGATCTACTGTAGATGTATCATAGGATTTTTAGGGAATCATAAGGCAGAGAATTATTGTCAATTAATAGACATTAGTAAGAAACCACGAAACAACGGGCTGCTGTATGTCATTGAAGATCCCCTTTTTACATTGACATTTAAACTTTCTTCCTGAGAACTTGGGGGCTATAAATGATCAGCAAAGATAGAAATTTAACCAAGATATTGCTACAATAGAGCATCGGTATCAGGGAAGATGGGATAGTACTGATGGGCAGTTATTGCTGGTTTTTTCAAAGGTAAGATTCCAGTTCTGATACGAGGAAAAAATGTATTTTTGTTATCTTTCTCCATCTGATTGCATGAAGAGTGGTGTTAATATGCTTTAAAGCTGGTAAGATATTAAGTGCCAGTATGATACTTTATGAGATTGTGTGGGGGACGTGAAATGTCTGTCTGTCTGTCTGTCTGTCCGCACAAAAACTCAAATACGCTTTATCAGATTTTCATGAAACTTGGTATACGCATTTATAACTTCCATGGGAAGAACCAAATCGGTTGACCGGTACCGGAGTAATGCCCAATTTTGTGCTTATTTTAATGGTAATATATCAGAAAGGCACTATAACTCAAACACGCTTTATCAGAGTTTCATGAAACTTGGTATACGGATTTATGACGTCTATGGGAAGAAGCCTATTGAATTTGGACCAAATCGGTTGACCGGTACCGAAATAAGAGTAATTAACAATCACAGTCAATTTCAGCTGATGATGATGGGGAACCCACCAAAATGTATGTTCTAATTTGGTGTAAGTTTTTACTTACAATTATGTTTAGTTTAATGTATAATACTGACACTTCACAATGTTATCCCCAATTAATTTAATCAAATTTCCTGGTATTGCTTACAATCAAGACTTCTCGGGATTCCAGCCAGGTGGAAAGTTTGAAGCTGACCGAGCTTTTGGCTGCCGCTTGCTCTGCAGCCATCTTCTGGGAAAAGGTGAGGCGTGGAATCCAGCAGCATTTCTTCTCCAACAAAACAGGACCAAAGCATTCAATCTTTGCTTCCAAATCTAACCAATAACAGATTCCCGCTTCATTTCCAGTTTGAAGATGGCTGAAGAACAAGCAAAACCACTGGCGTGATCTAGTGGTTATCGTTGCTGACTACAGATCCATTGGCCCAGGTTTGATCCCCAATACCTCCTCGGATTTTTCTGCAAGTTTGTCTTCTGTCATGGAAACCACCATTAACGGCTGTAGGTGTTGGCATGCATCCCACATGCCCCCCATCCTGCCGCAGCAGTCAGGTGGTAGGCCTAGTCCCTTCAGGGATGTAGGAGTGCAGAGTTTAACTGTTTTTTCAGTTTGAAGAGCAAGCTACCAGCCAAAAGCTTGCAGAGCTTTAACCTTTTCATCTGGTTGGAATCCCAAGAAGATTTGATACGACTGTAATAAATAAGCTATTCACACAGCATACATTTTTCAGTCTTTGCTGTAATTGATCATAAGTACCTATAACTTTTTGGCAATAACAGATATAGCCCAAAAGGAGAACACATTACTAAGAGAACAAACAGGAAAATTCTAGTAATTTATTACATAATTCTCCTATAAATATTACCTGCTTAATTAGACATTTTGCACACACCAAAAAATTTTGTGGTACTTCATGGGTTTAATTTGCTTAATAGCAGTATTTTAAGCATCTATAAAGGAAAGCTGTTTAGTAAAATCTTACGCTTACTGCTTTTACCAAAACATTATTCCTATTTATTATGCAAAGATAATAAAACTCAACTCTGTAGCAAGATTGAGTATGGAAATATGCATTCTAACTTTGTTATTAGGTATATTTACACAGAACAATATCAGCGCAACAGTGTTCTATCACACATTTTTATAGTTTAGAGAAAAAAGCAAGTTCAAGTTCTGCATTGTAGTTTTTCATACAATTTGAAAAATGCAGTTTTTTTGTAGTGGAGTGTTCTATGATGCTTGGTCAACTTAACTGCAATGTTTCATAGTCTACTGTTCAGACTGTTCAGAGATATTATCAATTTTATGAGAAGCTGCAACACCGTTTTCTTGGTTAGACCACTATTGGCCTGACATTTATTTCAACTTGACAGAGGAGAAAAAAAGATTATTTCAATGAATGTTGGATTTTTACATGCATTAAAACACTATTTTAAGAGAAAAGGAGTTGTATTAATTTTGTAGCAAGATTGAGATCGGAAATATACACACTAAACTTCACTTGATTATTCAGTTCTAAGACGATGAAATAAATGAAAAAGCTCACTACCATTCTCCCCAGTTTCTTCAACACTTACCTCATTTACAGAAATCAGATTATCATGAAATTAATTATCAATGAATGGTACATATTTCTGAAGACCATTAATAGTCTCTAGTTTCTTTGGAATTATTTATATTGGTTTCAACATTTTTGGTTGCCCTTACACAAGAGGAATTCTGTTTCAGGGAACAGATTATTGACTTCAAAACTACCTACAGCAGATTTCATTTGTCCAACCTCTATATAAGAATAAAGCTTACCTCGAAGTCCTATTTATTATGCAAAGATAATAAAACTCAACTCTGTAGCAAGATTGAGTATGGATTATGGATGATTATTCACTTCTAAGACGATGAAATAAATGAAAAAGCTCACTACCATTCTCCCCAGTTTCTTCAACACTTACCTCATTTACAGAAATCAGATTATCATGAAATTAATTATCAATGAATGGTACATATTTCTGAAGACCATTAATAGTCTCTAGTTTCTTTGGAATTATTTATATTGGTTTCAACATTTTTGGTTGCCCTTACACAAGAGGAATTCTGTTTCAGGGAACAGATTATTGACTTCAAAACTACCTACAGCAGACTTCATTTGTCCAACCTCTATATAAGAATAAAGCTTACCTCGAAGTCACGCAAACAACATTACTATTTAATTTTCCATGTCGGAGAGGTTAGACCACTGTTGCGCTGACCCCCTCAATTGTTTGAATGGGTATCCCCATCATCAATAGTTGATTCCGACTGGCCAAGAACTTTGACAAACAAGTTCATCCATCCGCCATCAGATGGCCAGTTGGAATCCGCTGAAGATGATGTAAAAACCACTGAAACAACTGTTCTGGGTAAATAAACTTAATAGTGAAGTTAGTGAGTGTATTCCGTACTCTTACTACAGATTTCAATACTTCACTGTGCAATTTCCATAGAAATATTAAAATTTAACAGTTGCTTTGTTTTCTAAAAAATCACAAACAAATTATGAGAAATAATCTTCGTCGCTTAAGCATGAACAAGATATTAACTTACCCACTGCTGTTCCTGTGCATTTGGGAGAGATAGCGGAAGAAATGCCTAACAAGCTGCTGGCTGTGGCATTGGACACTGCACAGTACAGACAGGACATAGTGAGTACACACAGTTTTTCAAGTTTTTCTGGTGTCAGTGGCTCCAACACAGGCAATGACAACGCACTCCATGTCAGGCTGATGTCACTCACCAGCGCTTGAAGACTGAAACATTAACATTTAACTGTGAATAAAGCTGTCTATTCCAATATACATGGATTAGGGAGATGTATTCTGAATATGAATAAAAGCAGCCAAATATGACACAGTGAACGCCGCTTAATGTAATCGCAGATAATGTTATCACTTTTATGAAGTCCCGTACGCATTAATACTGATACAATAAAAAAAATGCTGTTTATTGTGATCAAAGATTCAGTTTATGTTATCAAGTACTGTACGTCATTCAAAATTCCGTTTTAAGGGTTTCGTTTCTAAGTCAACCGTATTGTGTTGTACTGGAGGTAGCAATTCTGTTCCCTGCTCACAGGATGACCAGTTCGAGGGGATGGCATTAACTCTCTTTCTCTTTTAAGCAATAAAACATGCTTCACACCTCAGTTAAGCTGCAGCTTTTGATTTTTGAAGATAACAGTACACAGATCAGTAGATTTCAAAAAACACTCGCAACTCGTAACTAAGTATGGAGTATTGGTTAATGGACTCCTAAAGGAAAATAAAAACATTAAAAACTTTGTTACTGGTTGAAAAAAATAGCAGCTTTGCAGTCTATTACTATATTAGACAATGAGTGGTTCAATGATTCACAATTATGTACAGTATTATTATTTTATGAATAAATATTTTTAATTCTGTTTTGAAGTGTATTATCTTATATACAAATTACTTTTATCAATTGGTTAATATTATCAGATTAACTGCGTCCTAAAGTGATCACAATAAGCGGCGTGCACTGTACTCTCAAATCCCACTTTAAGTCTATACAGGGTGTTAGTGAATAACACCGAAATATTTTACCTGTGTATAGAGGGGACATAGACAAACAACATTTATTAGGAGATTTTTGCTCTATGGATTCAATTCTTCCTGTTATAACATAAAATCTCCCAAGGATATGCACGCCACTGACTTCTAATACTTGCAACGATGGGAAACAAAGGAACAGTGAATATTGTGTTGTGGTCGGGAAAATTGTAAAAAATGACGATTGATATCTTCCAATACTAGAAAAAGAACACAAATGGAATTTCATTGTTGTCACTGTTATGAATACGATGCGATAGTATAATGCGATTTATTATTTATGCACAGCACATGTTTTTACTTGAGAATCCTTAAATAAACTAGAGTATCCAAGTAGTTATGCTTTGAAGACAAATTTAAGTTCGAATACATTGAAATACTGCAAAGAATGATAAAGAAAATTGAAATGTTTTGTTTTTTAAGTTTGTTGGGTTGATTTTCTAATTGCCAACTTCACTTGTTTCATTACAGAGTTCGTTGAAATGCATGCGTGGTGGTTGCTTGTTTTTGTCAGCCTGTATGCAAGACTGTGGTTCGTTCAGGCAGAGCAGTCATCGTGATGTGAGCTTTAATCTTGTGATGGCAACCTGATGTAAGATATGGTGAGTTCAGCATGCCTTCGTCTAAATTAATTTGAAATATCCCTTCAGGATGGTGCTGAAATTATTTTCAGTTCTTAAAATCAAAATTGTTTAAGGCACCGCGGTACGACAGGTAAATTCTGTAACTCGAATTCTTTCACTCTCCATGTACGCATTATTCAAAACAAGATATTGTGAGGCTCTTGTAGAAACTTCTGTTTTCACCATCAAGATTCATATGAGGATTCTTCGTACACATTAGTTCACATTCTCCGTTATGAATTATCATTATGGAATGATTTCACGTTTCAGCTGAGTGCAGGATAGTACTTTACACTAAGGGAATGCTTCATGTACCAGGAAATCAGCTTAGGTTTGCCAGCTTAAATTATCTTGATTTTCGCTTATTTCCTTGTTCTGGATTAATCACTACTGGGAATATACTGTTGTACATTTTTCTCTGTAAATTATTGTAGTGCAATTATCTATAATAGAAATGGTATTTATTCTGGCGTTATGTATTGCAAATTCCTTTTGCTTGTAGAATGTTTGTCTTTAGGTCATTAACTGTTACGCTGTTTGTGCTCACGTAATCTATTGATAACTTGGGCCTGCGAGATCCTATCTTGTTACGTTTCGTCAAGTACCGTAAGTGCCTATAGTGTTTGCAATCTTAAGATGTCCCATTAATTCTAAAGTCACATTTCTTTGGTTTTGTCTATCCATATTTGCCAGTATAGTGTATACGCATTCTTGTCAAGTACATACATTTTTCTATACTTGAATAGTGGTTTAATACTTTCAGTACTTTTCGTCTTTTCAAATATTAAAACTTACCATAACTTTATAATGATTCCTTACAGCCGTATGTTTGGCTAGATATTTCTGTTTGGAAGTTCGGGTGTTCGTACTATTTTCTCAAATCTTTCGACATTCATTAGCCTTTGCAATTATTGCCTGCTAATAATTATTTCTTTCGTATTCTAAATTTTCCTTAAGTAAATATTTAACGCATTCTAGGTCTTCGGGATTAATATATAATACTCTGCTAATGCGTATTTTCGTATTCTAAATTTCCTTTAAGTAAATATTTAACGCATTCTAGGCTTTCGGATTATTATATAATTCCATACTAATAATTATTTTGTTCTTATTCTAAATTTTGTTCAAGCATTTATTTAACGTATTACAGTGTTTCGGGCCATGTCAAGGATTGCTACACTCAGTTCAGGTTTTCAATCTTAGTTACTCATACTTCTAAATATTACTCTCCATTTATGATAATTTCACTTGAATTAAAATGTTCAACGTTACATATATAAATAAATCTTATTGATGCCTATGGTTGCCGTTTGAAATATATACATTTCTTATTTAACTAAAACTAAATATATTTAGGTGAATTTTATAAATATACTAGCTTAAAAGGCCCGGCGATTTCGGCAGATATAGATTTTTTGAATAAATGCCTTGAGAAACACGTCACGCCCACTTTCGTAAGAAAAATAGTGAAATCTAATGGCGGCAACAGCAAAGCACAAAGAGCTGCCAAAAAGACGGTAATTGAATTTGAAAAATGTAAACACTATAAATCCCTAAGTGAACTGGACTTGAAAGTATACAACCTTCATCTAGAATTAGCAGGAACGTTGGATAGTAGCATGTGGGTGAACTTAGAACAAAATTTTTTTGATTTTCTTAATTTTCGTATGCAGCAAAAAAGACATAACCTCAACCACAAGTTTGAGAACCTTTGCCAGAAACAATTAAAACCTTTAGAATCGAGAGACACGACCAGTAAACAATTGGATAATGTCATCAATTTGTCTTCCAAAACCTTGACACAAGATGAATTACATGTACTTAACAAAGGCCTCAATACATGCATAGATTATTCCCACAACATTCAAGATTACATAGCAGACATTGAAGTAGCCATATTTGATAAAACGGAAGAAGAAAAGACCATTGTTAGAAGGAATTGCTCAAAAATCTTAAAAGAAGTAATGAATGAAAAACCATCTAAACAACAACTCCTGACCAATAAAACCATAAAGTCCTTAAAAGAAAAAGATGTAGTATATTCTAAAGACGATAAAGGTAACAAAGTAGTTATCATGGACAAAGCAGACTATGATGAAAATATGGCAAAGCTCCTACAAGGTAATGATTTCGTAGAAATTAAAAAAGATCCTATTCCAAAATGTATGAAAGAATTTTACAGTACCATGAACAGAGTAAATAGAATATTGAGTGATAAGGATAAGAAGAAACTCAGAGCTGACAACCCAACTATCCCTAGAATCTATGGATTACCTAAGATCCATAAACCAGGGAACAATATGAGACCGATTGTAAATTCCATAAATTCTCCGACTTATAAACTTTCCAAATGGTTAGTACAGAAATTTCAGACGTTACCCAAGTTTGAGAGCTAGGCATAAAGAACACACAGGATTTAGTCGACAAAATAAAAAACATTGAGTTAAATGACAATCTTCTCCTAGTCTCCTTTGATGTGGTGTCGTTATTTCCAAGTGTCCCCATCAACAAACTACTGATTACATTAGAAACATGGCTGGAAACCACAGGCTTAGAAAAAGAAGAAATACAAGAACTTTTGGAACTAACTAAGATCTGTATTGGGCAAAATTTCTCTTCATTTAGAGGCACATTTTACGAGCAAAAAGATGGTTTAGCAATGAGAAATCCATTGTCTCCGTTTCTGGCGGATTTATATATGAGTTCTTTAGAAATCCAGATCACCAAAGCATTCCCTCAGATCTTCAAAACTTGGCATAGGTATGTCGATGATATTTTCGCCATTGTAAACAGGAAACTGGCTGGAGATGCATTAAAGCTGTTGAACCTACAGGATAACTCCATAAAATTTACTGCAGAGGTTGAATCAGAAAACTTCTTACCTTTTTTAGACATCAAAATCATTAGAAACCACAACAGTATTGAGTTTGGCATTTTCAGGAAAGCAACACACGTAGACAACTACATTAAACAAGATGGACACAACCCAAGAGCACACAAGTATGGTATCTTTAATAGCCTCACTTTTAGATTAGTTAACATACCTATGAACAGTTCTGAATACAACAAGGAATACCAGCACATCTTGGACACCGCACTCAAAAACGGCTTCAACACAGATATGGTTAACAAGAAAATCAAAAAGTTTGAAAAACAAAAGCTAATACGAGAAAATTGCACTTTAAGCAACATTAAAGATGAAACAGCATTCAAGAAGTTGACTTTTCACCCTAGAATACACTACAAATTTGAGAAGATTTTCAAAGAAGTTAATATAAGACTGGCCCCCATCAATACATCCAACATAAAAACACTACTAAAATCTGGATAAATGGACAAAATTCCCCCAAAGAAAAACTCTGGCATTTATGAATTAAAATGCAAAGACTGCAGCAAACTTTATATTGGAAAAACCAAGAGAAATTTAAATATAAGACATAAAGAACACTTAAGAAGTATAAAGTATAAACAAACAGATAAATCGGCAGTTGCACATCACTTTTGGACCACGGAACATGAATTTGAAGATGACATTAAATTATTAAAATCTGTAACAAAACCGATAGAACTAATGGTCTGGGAAAAAATTTTCATTCAAAGGAACAGGAACAACTTGGTAAATTTTGATATCCCAAAGGAAAACGACCTCATCACTACACTGATACGTCCAACAGAGACATCTACCGGTCTTCCAGCAAACTCGGCAGTTGACCTCATCTGATGATGCAGCTAAGAAGCTGTGAAATGCATTATGTGTAAGTCATTACTTATATTAGTGAAGTTGAGTGGAAAACAGAATTAATTGTGTGTATTTGATTACTTCACTGTGAATCCCAGTTACAATATTTGTTTATTATGATACATACACACTTTCGAATTTATATATTAGAAGATAGTTTGAAATTATAAATAAATGTTTATACTGTTTTCTAAAAAAAAAAACAAAAAAAAAAACTATGAGTTATTTACAACTTGGCATATCCTATCCCACCTGGAATTTAGAAGATCTTACGGCTCTAGGTTAAATCCCAGTACGTCCTTCCAAGTGGCCGGACCATCCGGCGGTCTTTTAAACGTGTCAAGTTAGTATAACCTATTAAAGCAAAAATCAACTTTTAAGATGGTTTTGTCGATTTTTTAAAGCGTACTTACCCAAAAATTAAAATACAGCATTAAAATTACAATTTCAAAATTAAAAGAAATCTGTTATTTTCTTCTGCTTTTTTAGTTGAATTATTTTTTTTGAAAGCATAATCACGCCACTTCTTCATGAACATTACATCGATAGCTGATGCAGCAGCACCTGTTGCTTGACATATGAGACCAGTTCCAGTGCTGTGAACTGATGTGATTTGTTTACACTTAAGACTGAAAACTAAACAGGCATGTTTATTCAAGACGAAGGCTCCACGCAAGATTAAGTAACCTTTGACAACGGCTTCACAAAAGGATCAATAAACAGTGGTGAGTGCTGCCCAATAATCTATTTAGATTACATCACATTCCTCATCATAAGAAGAATGTCATTCAGTAATAGAATTAAGTGGAGGGAAAGGAAATAGACATTAAATCCATGTCTGGGATATTAATACAAGTAAGAATCAGCTTGAAAAATTTTATGTCATAACCGGGATTTGAACACGGATCTTCGGCTTAACGCGCCGATGCTCTACCATTGAGCTACCATGACAACATGCCAGTACGACATCAAATTCCTCAACTGATTCAGAAGACAAGGCAGACCACGGGAGGTTTCTCCGTGTTCAAATCCCGGTTATGACATAAAATTTTTCAAGCTGATTCTTACTTGCAGTAATAGAATGTTTATTCTAGTGGATTACTGCCGTGAGAAACCCTTCTGCGAGCAGATGACTCATTCCAAGAAGTCGGCCGAACCATCCGAGGCCGGACTAGAGGGAGTCAACTGTAATTGCATTTGTTAAAGAATCCAAACTTTGACTTCTCTATTAATTACAATATACAGGTATAGATACATTTTTCCCTATTTCTTAGCATTGGAATCTGATTAACTATTTGTGTTATTTATCTTCTCTATATTTATTTATTCTACATAGTTATTTACATATAATAATGGAATGGACAGAAAACTTCGAACTTTGAAAACACAACTGTTGAAATAACAGTTTATCTTAATGTATTTCATACGGTCTTTTCTTTAATGCAGGAATTGCTGGAATTAGCCCCCTCCAGCACGAATGCACAGACGACAGCGCTGCAGAAAAGATTCTCGCACCCTATGAAAGATTCCTGGCATATTAGGAATAAATTCAAACCCTGTGATTATGCGGGCGACTAATTCCATCTCGGAAATGACAGGTGTTTCATACACCAAAGCCTGCAGATGCCCCCATAAAAAGAAATCTAGAGGATTGAGTTCTGGAGAACGTGCTGGCCATTCAGTGGTCTGACTTCCTCTTCCATCCAATGGTGAGGGAAAACATGGTCCAAATGGTCTTGCACGTTCAGGCTGAAATGGGGTGGAGCTTGATCGTGTTGAAACCACATTTCTCGCCGAATATAAAGCGGAACTTCTTCCATGACGCCAGGCAGCATGTCTTGTAAGAATACCTTATACACATGGCCACTCAATAGTTCCGGAAGGAGGTATGGACCAATTATGTGATTAGATATTATGCCAGCCCATACATTGACGGAAAACCTCTCTTGATGACTTGCCTCCACGGTGGGATGAGGATTTTCGTAATCCCAGACATGACTGTTCCTTGAATTTAAAATCAGTCCATCTCTACTAAAATTAGCCTCGTCAGTGAACAACACAGTAGAAAAGAAATCTGTTTAGAACACGAGTGGAGGTATTATACACAATACTTCACTAGATTTTACCACTGACCTAGACAGAATCCAGGTCAGGTCAGGTCAGCCCAGGTCAGTGGTAAAATCTAGTGAAGTACAGTGTATAATACCCCCACTCATGTGTTCTAATTATTAACTTCACTGTGTAAACTTCCTACAATACTTAGAAGAAATCTGTTTGTTGTTGCACTGCCCAATTACAGAATTGTAGGCGAGGACCAAAATCATTAGGACCTAAACCATGTACCTTTTGAAGGTGAAAGGGATGGAGCTGCCCTTCATGTAGGACTTCCCATACACTGATGTGGTTCACACCCATTGCACTCGCAATAGCACGGGTGCTAGTAGAAGGTTCCTCTTCAATTTGATTGAAGATATGGTCTTCAAATTATGGTGTACGGCGAGTTCGTCTTCTGCCGCAGTCTGCCTTGTTTACTTTAAAGGTTCCAGAATCCCGCAAACGCAAATCAACAGACAGAAAAGCTGGATGGAGTGGATGTCGTCTATTCGGAAATCTCTGTCTGTAGAGCTCAGCTGCTATTAAAGAATTACCTTCTCCATAAATAAGATGCATGTCAGCAAGTTCAGCGAAAGTGTAACCATTCTCCATTTTCTTTTCTTTAAATTAACTTCGAGATTTTGTACGTAGTACGAGTAAAACCTTACTATTTACTTATTCTGTACACAGAATGATCAACTATGAAAAAATGACGATCGATATCTTGCAACACTGAGGGGGAAAAAAAAAGACAAACAAAACATTTTTGTTAGATCTGGAATTAGGAATAAAAACATAATGCAGTGGTGGGCAATCATGTGATAAGTCAGTCAATTTTGCAGATTATGAAAATTCTAAATTATGGTATAGCTGTTGATGAATTATTAAGAATCAGGTTTTTATCGATCGCTAAGAAGACATGAAGTCAATTTAATGACAATTTTCACCCTATTTCGCTCAATTATTGACTTATGAGCACCAAATTTTAAGGACTTTAATGTCCTGTAGCGTACACATTTTACGTCATAGAGCAAAAATGTCCTAATAAAAGTTGCTTGTCTATGTCCCCTCTATACACAGGTAAAATATTTCGGTGTTATTCATTAACACCCTGTATAAATTAACCCACTGTCATACTTTGCCAGCTGCCAAACGGGCTGAACAACAGATTCCTTTTCTTTTAGTTCTAGCTTTCTTTGAGTATATGTGCCATATACCATTTTAAAGCTGAAAAAATTCTCTATCGAACGGCATGTAACATCACATGTTTCATATTGATTCCCAAGTTATAAATCTATCGTAAATGTGTGGTTATTCTAGCTTTCCATTAGTAGATGGCATGACATGCCTTATCACAGTTTTATACCTAAAAAAGTTATCTATCTTGTTGTATTCAATACGATAAGTGTTATATCGATTTCTAAGTTATAAATTGATAAAAAGCTTGTGATTACGGGATTCCCAGTCACATTCACTATAGGTTAGGAGGCCAACACCCTCAATCAGCTGTAAGCCTGTCCTAAATTCTGTGAAGTGCTGTTTTTGTTTGTTTGTTATCTATTTCTGTAATGCACAGCTATTGAAAATAGTTATAATTATCATGTAGAAAACATATGCATTGTAGCCTTTCCTATATCTATGCATTATAGGAAATTTTTCTTGTAACAAGCCATTTTTTCTAACCTTGGTGTGGCAAGCCATAGAAGGGCCCTTCCCCTAACCATCTTCAAACTAATCATTGTTGGCTTATTATAACCAATGTAAATTTATTCCCCCTAATCCTAAAAATAAGAATCCTTGCCTGATTGTGTGGTGTGCAAAGCAAAAAAGAAGAGAAGTGAAACCAGAGACGAGTGTTGTGTTTGGCGACACTTCACGTTCCAAACTGTTTTAGAGTTAATCATATTAAAAAAATGTAAATAAGCACTCCAGAGACCAACCCAACATCACAGCATTACAGGGGTATGTAATGAAGTCAATAAAATTGAATTTGCATGGAATAATTATAAATTACAAAATTACCATTTTTGCCTGAAAATATTAGTATGTCAAACGGTTAAATTACTGGTTTTTCTTAGCTATTCCACGATTCTGTTCAAAAAAATTAAATGAAATAGTCTCACATGACACACAAAACAAAAACTAACACCACTAACAATAGGTCAAATGGAAAATGAAAGTAACTGAAAACTTATACTTTTGGCTGGTAACCTAACATTCCAAAAGAGGAATTTTATAATTTAAAAAAAACTAAATTTCATTAGTAGTACTGATACCAGGAACAAGATATGGGTCTGTCCATGAGAAGAGGTCCACATTCTCCAAAAATTGAAAGTAATAATACAGTGTTGATTGGATCACCAAAAGAAAGCTATAATACACTATTTTTGATAACTCAATTTTAAAATATGTTATTTTGGGTATTTCTCAATGTTTTTGAAGCCCAAACTTACATTTGAATTTTGCAGCAAGTAAGTTACTTGACAAAATTTGTATACTAAAAAAAATTATATTTTAATTAAACTGCCAAAACATGGGACAAAAACATTTGCTGAATGTTTCTCTGTGTTTTTAAGGTATGTTTAATAACATTTATTTCAGCATAAGATTTTTCAAAATGCAGAAAACCACACTTTGAAAAATGACAAATATTTGCTGTCCTGATACTAACAGAAAATACAAAAAAGTTGTGTTATAATGTTTTCACTGTGTTAGATCAAGAGCCTATAAGTTATAGTGTTTTAAATTAACCTCTGTGTTATTTGGCGCCTCCGCCATTAATTGGCGCGTGAATTACTCATATCCTGTGCAGGTGTGTGCTTGCAGCGTTAGGCACGCTATTGCAGTGCAAGTTAGTTCGGATCGAGACGTCACGGTATATAGACACGCGTCACAAGCGTTCCTAATTGTGTGGACCTTTTCGCTATATATATCAATTCCTCATCTGTAACTCCGCGTATATCAGGCTCCTAGAGTGTAGGCAGCTTTACGTGTGAAATCCAGTAAATAATCTTGTATTTTAATGTTAGTTACAAGAATTTCTATTGTTCTAACCTAGAAGTCTCGTGCTGTGTACAGGCTGTGTCTAGCGTTACCTTCGCCAAAGGGCAGGAGAATAGTTTTCTACAAGAACATTAACTGTATTCATTCTTTTATTATTATTGTGTATAAGTGATGTATCCATTAGTTCAGAATTCAGGCTTCTTGAATATATATCGTTGCAAATTACCCAGGTTAAAATCTCTGTCCCAGCAACCTACAGTCCATTGTCTCCCTTAGATTATTATTTAATTGGCATATGCCTGGTCCTCCGAAAACACCTATATAATACTTTAATCCTATTGAGTTCCCATTCTAACATGTTCCTCACGGACCGGATATCTAACATGGTCCTCCGGGCCGGATAACTAACATGGTCCTCGCGGGCACGATCTGAATATTTGCAATGATTTCTGAATTAAGGAAGAAGAGTGCGACTTGTAGCTGATTTTCGTGTATGACGAAATCACAAGGAGTCCGCTTGTTGTTAATAAGGTCCAGTTTCGCGCGACCACCCGAAGGTGACGTTTGTGTGGAGTTCGTGTCAGCTTCGGGCTTCGCTCGGCTCTAGTGATTTTCCTGAACTGCTTCGCTTCGCGCGCACCAGCTGGCTGCAAGGCAACACGTGCTCATGGTCACCACCGCCGCGAGAAGAAGACAACGGCCTCCTCACCGACCGCCTCCACTGCCGCCCGCAACAAGAGAATACAGCTGACTGCTCAATCACTTCTACGCTGTCTATGTTAATTGTTCATCATGGAAGAAGATATGAAAGCTTTATTACGACGTCGAGGTGTATGTAAAAGAAAGTTTACATTGACACAGAACTTTCTCAACGACGTACCTGAAGATGTTAGCATATTCGTGATCAAAGCGCATTATGAAAAACTGTTAAATGAAATTGAAAAGTTTGAAGCGGTCCAGACGCAGATTGAATCTATGGTAGAAATTGATACAGAACTTGATAGTCACATACAGTATGCAGACGAGGTATCAACAGTGTACATTAATCTAAAAGCTAGGTTAAGTGAGTTGATGCATGCTCGTGAGCCTATGTCAGTCAGTGTCAATTCAAATAACAGTGGCACAAGACAATCAGTGAACTCTAGTGCTTCACAGGCAAGTAATGCGATAAAACTACCTACTATTCAAATTCCAGTGTTTGACAGTGATGTAACTAAATTCAAACATTATTTTGACACTTTTTCGAGTTTGATTGTGAATAATAGCAGTTTGTCACCTATTCAAAAATTCCACTATCTCATTGGTTCGCTAAGGGGCGAAGCTAAAACATTATTGCAAAGTTTGCCAGTCACGAGTGAGAACTTCCAAGTGGCCTGGGACCTATTGTGTGCAAGATATAACAATAAGCGTTTAATTGCCATATCCCACATTAAGCATCTGTTATCTCTACCTGTAGCACGACAAGAGACAGTTGCAGATTTGAGAACTTTGTTGAATCAATTCCAAAACAACTTGCATGCTATTGAAGCTTTAGAATTAGAAGTGCCACTTCATGAAGTCATTCTAATGCAATTGTTGTTGGAGCACCTTCCTGAAAGCGTGCAGCGAGAATGGGAATCTAGAATCGATTCTCAAACATTTACTCCATTAGGTGAACTTGTGTTATTTCTAGAAGCGAAATCTCATTCTCTAGAGGTGCTGTCGAATAATTCCTGCAACAGGGCCAGCCCATCAAAACCTAGAAATGAACGTCGTGAGCCTAGAAATCAACATAATAACAGTCGTCAGTCATATGTGTCGACAACTGAACAGTTATGCCCTCAGTGTCAAGGCGTCCATAACCTGTTTAAGTGTAAACAATTCCGTCAGCTGAGTGTTGAACAGCGATGGAAAGTTGTGAAGAGTAAAAATCTGTGTTTCAACTGTTTTTCTAATACTCATCGAGTAAATCAGTGCAACGCATCTTCCTTCTGTAACTGTGGTAAACTTCATAGCAAGATGTTACACAACAGTGATCACAGGAGAACGGTTTCACACTCGAGTGAAGACAGTAATACAGTGAATAACAACAGGACTGAGGCTCCTGCAAGTTATTGCTCAGTGAAAATAAAGCCAGTGCTTCACGTCTTACTTGCGACTGCAAGAGTCGAAGTGCAAGACAAGCATGGTAATTACATACAGTGTAAAGCCCTTCTAGACTCTGCCAGCCAAGCCAGTTTCGTGTCTGCAGATCTAGCTAGGCGTCTGCAACTTCCCACGAGAACAGCTGATACGCCTGTCAAGGGTATTAATGGTACTTCATCTAATGCTAGTCATAGTGTAAACATAAATGTGAGATCTATGGTTTACAACTATCGAAGGAATCTAGATTGCCTAATCCTTCCTCGCATAACAGGGAAGCTACCCGCTGTCCGAATTGATCCATCCTCATGGAACATACCCTCTGAAATTCCATTAGCCGATCCTAAATTTAATATTCCTTCTGAAATTGATTTGCTGATTGGAGGAGCATTATTCTTCGAGCTTTTCCATGGTAAGATCCTGACCAATCCTGGTTTTCCTGCATTGATTAGTACGGAACTAGGTTGGATATTGTCGGGAACCATTCCTAAGTCCTCTGTGAAAGGCAATCTAGATACTGGTTCCCAGCACAATTTCTTCATCTCTACGGATAATGTGGACAAGCAGCTACGACGGTTTTGTGACCTCGAAGACTCCCCACAACACATGTTAAAACAAGAAGAGAAACGGTGTGAACAGCATTATGTAGAGAATACCACTCGCAATGACGATGGTAGTTCTACAGTACGTCTGCCAATGAAACAGCATAAAACTTCATTGGGTGAGTCCAGACAACAATCAGTTAAACAGCCTATTGAATCATGGCCCAAACAGCCTCAGCAATTTGAGCTGCAGGACATTAGTGAGCAGCGTGACACAGTCTGTCTAGTCACACATGCTGAAGAAGATTTTATGCTACACTTTTCTAAGTTAATACGGTTACAAAGAGTTACTTCATATATGCTACGCTTTATAAACAACTGTAGAAGCCAAGTTAAACGTCACGGCCCTCTCACAGTTGAGGAATTACAACAAGCTTTGTTGCTTTGTATAAGAATAGCTCAGCAAGCAGCCTATTCACATGAACTGTCTGATCTGAAGAGTAAGATGCAAGTGAATAACAAGAGTTCGCTTCACTCCTTGGTGCCTTTTGTGGACAAGGATGGCCTGCTCAGAGTGGGTGGACGTCTGGAGAAAGCTGAATTACCACATGATGCACGACATCAGCTTATCCTCCCTCCAGGGCACCATCTCACCAAATTGATTATTGAATCCGAGCATCTACGACTGCTTCACGCATCACATCAGTTGCTTATATCTTCTCTGCGAGAACGATATTGGATTCCAAGTGTACGTAGAATTGTGAAGTCTACGCTACACAAATGTTTAACTTGTTTTAAGTTAAAAGCCAAAGGTGCTCAACAGTTAATGGGCAGCCTACCTAGCTACAGGGTGATCCCTGCTAGAGCATTTCTACGTTCTGCGGTTGACTACGCCGGACCATTCTTCATAAGATATGGATCCCCCCGCAGCAAAACTCAGGTCAAAGCATACATTGCTATCTTCGTATGCTTGGCTACGAAAGCAGTTCACATCGAGCTGGTTTCCGACCTTACTTCTGATGCCTTCATTGCCGCCCTGCGCAGATTCACATCTCGTAGAGGACTTTGCAAGGAAATATTTAGTGATAATGGGACGAACTTTGTTGGTGCTAACAACAAGCTTCGCGAGCTGCGTTTCTTGCTTCAGTCCAGCACCCATCAACAAGTTCTCCAAGACTACGCCTCCTCTAATGAATTCACATGGCATTTTATCCCTGCTTCCTCCCCACATTTTGGAGGACTGCACGAGGCTGCTGTTAAATCCATGAAATTTCATTTACGACGAGTGATGGGTAGCCAAGTGTTTACATATGAGCAGCTTTCTACAGTTCTCACCCAGATTGAGGCCTGTCTAAACTCTCGACCTCTCCTACGCCTAAGTGATGATCCTAGCGACTCATCCTATCTATCTCCTGGACACTTTCTCATTGGAGAAAAACTCACAGCCCTACCTTCTCCTCCTATGGCAGAGAATGTTTCTCATGTTGCTAAATGGCATCAGCTACAAACCTACATACATCACATATGGCAGCGTTGGTCAGCTGACTACCTACATTCACTGCAGCAGAGGCAGAAGTGGTCTGCGTCCAGCGAAAACATTCAGATTGGTAATCTTGTGCTCCTGAAAGAAGATAACGCTCCACCGCTCCAGTGGAAGCTGGGAATCATCTCATCAGTGCATCCTGGTGACGACGGTTTAGTGCGTGTTGTGACAGTGCGTACGTCTAATGGTGAATACAAGCGACCAATTGTAAAAGTGTGTCCCTTGCCTATTCAATAAGTGTAAATCTATTAGTAAATCTTGATCTATCCGCAAAGTGTTATGTAAAATCTGTCGATTTTAGGCGGGAGTTATGTTAGATCAAGAGCCTATAAGTTATAGTGTTTTAAATTAACCTCTGTGTTATTTGGCGCCTCCGCCATTAAATGGCGCGTGAATTACTCATATCCTGTGCAGGTGTGTGCTTGCAGCGTTAGGCACGCTATTGCAGTGCAAGTTAGTTCGGATCGAGACGTCACGGTATATAGACACGCGTCACAAGCGTTCCTAATTGTGTGGACCTTTTCGCTATATATATCAATTCCTCATCTGTAACTCCGCGTATATCAGGCTCCTAGAGTGTAGGCAGCTTTACGTGTGAAATCCAGTAAATAATCTTGTATTTTAATGTTAGTTACAAGAATTTCTATTGTTCTAACCTAGAAGTCTCGTGCTGTGTACAGGCTGTGTCTAGCGTTACCTTCGCCAAAGGGCGGGAGAATAGTTTTCTACAAGAACATTAACTGTATTCATTCTTTTATTATTATTGTGTATAAGTGATGTATCCATTAGTTCAGAATTCAGGCTTCTTGAATATATATCGTTGCAAATTACCCAGGTTAAAATCTCTGTCCCAGCAACCTACAGTCCATTGTCTCCCTTAGATTATTATTTAATTGGCATATGCCTGGTCCTCCGAAAACACCTATATAATACTTTAATCCTATTGAGTTCCCATTCTAACATGTTCCTCACGGACCGGATATCTAACACACTGAGGCTATGTGTACAAGATGCTAGGAACTGCTAGTTTATGACCCAGGTAATAGATAGCAGTAGACACATTTAAAAAAATCTAGAATTTTTTTTATAATGTTTTGTATTATGTCCCGATACTAACGACTTCTGGAGAGAAACTCTAAAGTGCACACTGTTGGACTGCTTTTGTGTGCATATTTTCAATATATTCATATAATTTCAAGAGAGAAAACTGAGGCACATATCTGTCAACAAACAGATATACTTCTGAATATATTTACAAGCCAAAAATATTTTATTTCCTTGAAATTATAAGCTGTACGTATGCTTTTTTCAACAACATGGGCAAAACAAATTGTGAAAGGCAGAAGTTATTTATGGAAAGTCACAAGACTGATGAAAAATTTAAATTGAAGAGAAAGAACATAATAAAGAATTATACAGAATGAAAAAAACTGAAAAAGAAATAATAGCACTAGAAGCAACATTAAGGAAAGGAGGCAGAAAGAAAAAGACTAAGCCGTGCTACTAAAAAGCAAGCAGATAAAGCTTTCACCATCTGCTGTTGGTAAAGCCTATAAAAGAACTGAAAGAGCAATGCCATGGAGTTCTATATATATATATATATATATATATATAAACACTTGCTTAAAATTTTAGAATAGCCTACCGCTCAATAAAAGTCAAAATATGACTTTGATACAATTTCATATAAATCTATTCTCACTGTGATAGGAGTTCCTGTCTTAGCTTCATATTCAAGACAAGCAGTGTGCTCCTTTCCTGAATAACAATACAATTGCATTGTAAACATGTATTCTGTAACTTCGTAACGTTGGCCTCAATGTAATTTAATACAATTTGTTATGTTCTATTTTAAAAAATTAATATTATATAATAATAAAATCAGGTAAACTGATATGACAAAGTGCCAGTATGTTAATGTTGAATCAATTATAATTGCAATTATGATATGCAGAAAGTAAGTTTTTCTAATCAGATTAAAATCGACCAGCGTCAGCAAAACTACAGATGTGATACCTTGACAATCGCGCAGTCACATAAAAATTAAAAAAATAAAAATATCCATGTCAAATTGACCGGTTCCGGGATTTGATCCGGGGACCTCCAGAATACAAGTCCAAGATGTTACCATTTGGCCAACTCAGTCAGTTTGACCGTGTTGTTTGATAAGCGTATGTGAAGGAATAGTGTTAACTGTCAAATTATACCGTTAGACAAGAATTAAAAAACATGTGACCTTTAATTAGTTGTTACTCTGGTACCGGTCAACCGATTAGGTCCAAAATTAATAGGCTTTTTGCCATGGACGTTATAAATGCTTATACTAAGTTTCATGAAAATCCGATAAAGCACATTTGAGTTAGGGGCTTTTGTTTATATAATACCATAACAATGCACTAAATTGGGCATTATTCCGGTACCGGCCAACTGATTTGGTCCAATATCAACAGACGTCTTCCCATGGACATTATAAATGTGTATACCAAGTTTCATGAAAATCCGATAAAGCGGATTTGAGTTATGGCGCTTTTAAATAAAAACACTAAATTGGGTTTGACGCCGGTACCGGTGAACCGATTTTGTTCAATATCAATAGGGTTCTTCCTATGGACATTATAAATGTATATACCAAGTTTCATGAAAATCCGATAAAGCGTATGTGAATTATGGTGCGTACAGACACATGGACAGACAGGCGGACAGACATTTTTCCGTCCCCCACACACAATCTCATAAAGTACCATACTGACACTTAATAATGACATTAGTTACAATTATAATTTGACTGTAATATGTTCATCCATTTGAAAGACATTTTGTCCTGATACTAACGCACATGCAGTTACAATTGAATCGGTCATTTATGAAAGGGCTTAATGACAGAAAAGATAACTTTTCAGGAGAGAGAAAAAACTGTTTATTTACAGAAACATTGACAGTTAGTAAATTCTTGCATATGCAATGTCTTATTATAGGTGTTTTTAAGATATCTACATGTGATACAGAAATACAGTGTGCTTACATGATGTATTATAGTAATTGAAAATAATGGAATTGAGCCCTTTCAAAAGTATATCCCTCACACTTAACATTGGAATTGTTCAAAAACACAGTTTTAAAATAAAATAAACTATTATGATTGATTTATGTAGCATTAAAATATGATGTATGAACAACTTAATGTCTTGAATACTGAATACAGTCCTACATCAATGAAAACATACAATAAGTGTAAAATACTTTCTTCATTCGTCAGCTTCTTTGGTGCAAGTAGGCCATGCAAGAATGTCTACACAGAAATGCTTATGTTCTTTTGGTATACGTTATAACACATTAGTTTTGACAAATCTTGCTTGGTGTAAACGGGAACATTATTTTCATAAGCACACTTCTCAGGAAGTTTCACAGTTGATGTTGCAGATATTTCAGATCAAAGGTGTGGCTGATATACCCCTAATGTATGTTGAAGCACAAATTTGTACTGGGTTCTTTGAATCATAATGACATTCATTAAACAACTTAGGTTTCAGTCTTTTTGTAATAATTTTGCCACTATGTTGAGACTTGTAGAATGTCATCAGCCAATAAAAATAAAACTGTAAATCTTCCTTGTTTTGCTGATATACATATTCCATGATAGCAAGAATTCTATCTAGCTTATAGATACATCTCTTGATTAAACCGAAATCAAGGAACAATGACCATAAGTCTTACATTCACTGCTAGGAATCAGGAAGGTTCAGTATTGAAAGGACTCCATTCCTGGAGTTGAGGCATTTCTGAACTGAATGGTATATTCAAGCTGCTGTAGAACTAACATTAGTAGGTGGAATTGGGTATTTCTTTAACAGAATCATGCATCTACCCCTGGTGAATCCATTTACCTCATAACATCCATTTTGGAAAAAAGTGTCATTGAGCCCTTTCTTAAATGACCGATTCAATTACTAGTATTAGAAAGTATTAAAATTAAAAATCCATAAAACAAAATATACCAACTGAGTCTTGAATAGTGTATGATTCAACTGCTTTAAGCAAAATTTGAATACATGCAGTAAATTAGGAGGAACTTTTACAATAATTCATTCAAATTTTTTAACCTTATTTCCTCGTCCGTATACTAACAAAACAAAAATGAACAATAAACAGTAAATTTTTGCCATCAATCCCAAATAAGATACTGGGAATAGAAACTAAGAGTGGTGTTCAAGATGTATACAGCAAAATTGTTTTCTGTAAGTCAAATATCACACTGTACTTCAAATTATGAAGTTTAAATTCCAACCAAAGTGTCCTGATACTAACAATGGACAGTCCCATATACAATCTGGATTGGTCAACACTACAACATGCATTACATGGAAGAATCAATTCAGACAGGAGAGTCATCAACTATATTATCGCCAAGTTACATCTTACTTTTTTCAAACTGACACATATCAGTGCAAGTTTTCTGGCTTTAAAATTTCATTAACACTCGTACAAAGAAGGATCTCTTTGCTAGTAAGCAATAAAATGTGGAATCTGCATACTGACCTGTGTCTTACTAGGGTAGCCTCTGAATGAGATGTAGGGAGGCTAAAGCCTTTCTTCGCTACAGCATCACGGTACTTGTGAATATATCGGGTCAAGTGTGGCAGATTCAAACACATATCAATCAGGATGTCACCAGCTCGTAGTGCCTGTAGACTACCAACATTCTTCTGAATGAACAAATTCTGAAATATACAAAAACCATATTTTATATATTTGAAATAGGAACCGCCAGGTCAATATAAAAGAGTAGCATAAAACGACAGACAGATTTCCTGTTATCAACAAGTGGCAGACAAGGATGAAAATGGGAGAAATGATGCAATTGCGTGCAGGGTAGTTCTTTGTACTTCAGTTGTCCATCGACTGAGCAAGGTATGATTTAACTATAGATAGAGAATCTAACCTATAAGGACGTAAAAATCTAGGACCTAAAGTATTTTTCAAATGAGATGCCAATTCCTTCACCGCCAATCACATGTACGAGCTAAAGAAGTGCCGCTAGCAGTAACAGTCTTCCCTCTGTCTCGCCGTCTCTGATTGGACCGCGTATCTAAGCAAGGAGAATGATAAACGGCTTGTCATCTGCAAAACACTGTAGTAATGATATCCAGAGTATTAGGAATAGTATGACAGAGAGTGTAAACAGATGAGAAGATAACATGGAAAAGCTTAAGACTGAATTACAATCAGGAACTAAAGCTCAACTAAATAATGAAATAAGTAAACAAGTAAATTAAATTAAATCTCAGACCATAATGCAGCTATTACAGCTGGAGTAGGTATGTATGAAAGATTTTGAAAAAATCAAACTGCAGAGGCAGAATTTAGGCTAAAAGGGTTTAGCTTAAATAAAAAAGCCATACAGGGAATGAGCTGAAGGAGGTTAGGGAGGAAATAACTGTAGCTACTAAGAACCTAGTGAGGGAAACTGATAAAATTGGAAAGCAAGTACATACCCTGATCTGAGGATAGTGATGCAACTGGAGGGGAAGACAGTGCATTAAAGACGCACAATACAGGCTCTGCCATGAATTATTGGAGAAAGAAGAATACTTTGTTTAAGGCAATCTGGAAATTTTCCTTGTTCAATGGAGAAGTTAATCAGATGTACCAGAGGTGTGGCTATAGCATTTCAGTAATCTTGGAATTATTTTGTCCCATCCACAAGTTTTTATTTGGCAGTTTGTTTATTATGTTCATTATTTCTTGTTCATTTATAGGCACAATAAATAGAGATGACCATGAGTGACTAGAGACAATGCTTTCTTGGACTATACTAGGCTGTATTATAAAATCACTTGCCACATTGAGGAAGAAATCATTCATAGTTGCAAAGTTTGTGGGGTTTTGCTCTACTCTTCAATTGATGGTTAGTTCTAAGTTTGAGCCTATCTCATCTGTTTTTGTTTTTCTGGCTTTGTTAATAGTATTCCAGGCAGTATTGCTAGTGTTTGAAGATCCTTGTAACTTCTCTTTGTAAGTCTGCAATTTGGAACTTCCTAATTGTGCTAGATAATTATTTTTAAAAAGTTTGCACATTATTCTGTAATGTTCAGTTTACTTACTTTCGTTTCCTGTCCAGGGTCACCTCCTGTACTTAAGTTGTTGGATTCTGCAGTCTTGGTTGCTGGAGCCTCTGAATTTTCGGGCAGTTGGGGTCTTGGTGCAATGAAGTCATGCAGAGGTGTTGTTAACTGCTCTAATATTGAGGCAGAGAGATCGGAACGTGACCGTTTCGTCTCCTTCACAGGAGCTTCTTTTTCTCCTAAAAAAAGTCCATAACATTTCATTGTTTTTATGCTGTAAATTTAAGCCTCCCATTAAAAACTCTCCTTGCATTTCTTAAGGCTCGTGCCCACTTGGGAGTGAGAGTACAAGAAACTCTCGAGAGTTGCATTTCGGTATGTGGACACGCGTCTGAAATCATTGTCTGAGAAGTAGTGGAGAGTGGCATTCAGAGAGTCAACTCGCAGGTGGACACGCCTTTGCAATCAATCTCCGAGAGCAGCTTGCACTATACGAATTTCTTTCGTATAGCTGAGTGTCCCCTGAGAGTGGATATTGTGTATATTACGCCCACCAAGACTATGATAAAACTGTTTTAAGAAATTTCATAACTGTCGATTTTAGAGCCTATACATAATATGTGATAAGAGTAATGTCGCGAGTTTTACTCTCAGCTACTCTCAGGATTGGACTAGCGCTCTCTAGTGGACACACCACCTGAGATTACTCTCAAGAGTTTCTCGCACTCTTAGCTCTCATGTGGACATGAGCCTTTAGACATTAATTTAATTTTGTTTTTAAAACAAATATTTCATTTAAAAAGAAAATTAGAAGTTTCATGTAAATTCAATATTTGTTGGTTAGGTAGTCAATAACATAGGAGGTGCTACCCAAAAATTCCAGAAAAACATACATGTTGCACAACCCAGATGTAGTACGAAAAAATGCAGCCAGATGACACTTTATACATCTCTTGCGAGTCTTTGTGCCGGATGCGGCTTTTCTCTGACTATATGCATTTAGTTTTTGTGAATATTTTTCCAATCTTGAGTTCTGCTTTCATTGTGATTTCACAGTGACATGTGAGGGATGCAGTAGGTTTGCATAAAATTTTGTTTCAAATTGGGTAAAACCTGTGACAACCTCTGAAAGAAGTCTGTGTCATCGTGAAGCTGATTCTGAGATCCCTGCACACAAACAGGCGATTCTAATCATGCTACCACTCAGTAGTTGTGGAACGAACTTTGCCACAGTTCTTCTCATTAAGAGTTCTTAGGACAAAATCCTCTGGGACGTCCCATAAGATAGTCCAACAATTTTGCAGATGTCTTTGATGTTCTACCTGCGATCTTACAACATCTCACGCGTTTCTGCAGCACTTTTCCTGAGTTTTGAAACAAAACTTTCTGTGGAAATCACAATGTAAGCAAACGCAACAATATAACTAATACTAAATGCATTCATTCAGAACAAAGCCATTTGGCACACTGACTCACAAGAGATGTATAAAGTGTCATCTACCAGTATTTACTTGTACTCTACTTATGAATTTCAGGAACTTTTGAGTGGCACCTTGTTATTATCACTAAATCTTGTTTTGAAATCATTATCTTAATTAAGACAACTAATAGCTGAAATGCCTGAAACAAAGTTTTCATTTCACAAAGGCCTAATGGAAGAATTTGCATTCTTGATAATCATATAAATTCAAGAATATATGCCAATTGTCAAATTGATATAGGCCTAGACCTGCTGTTTGATGAAGTGACTGTAGTCAACAACATCCTGAATTCAAAATCTGAAAAAATCACCAAAATAAAAAACTCTTCATTTATCACAAAAGTGGGTGAGGTTATTCAGTAATCTGAAAGCTAGCTAGTAATATGAGCACATTAAATCTCCTGAAGATTGTATCCGTCTGGTACAACTGCAAGCACAGAAAGGGCATTACAGGTATCTCTTATGAAGAACTGTTGGAGTCCAGAAAGAGGAAGGATGTGAAAACAAACTGTGAAGGCCCTTCGAACAATAAAATTTAATTGTGAAACAACAAGAAAATCATAAGGAAAGCTGCCTCATACAAAAAATATTCATCCAGTGAAAAGTACAGTAAGAAAGTACCCCAAGCTGGAACATCTTGTGAACAGTAGTTTCTCGCATGGTATGCCTTCATTTTCCAACAGAAGATAATAGAAATGAAGTGCCCTCAACTTTAATTTAAAAAATATGGTAACCCTATTCATACCCTGCCAACAGGATTCTTAGTATGAAGTACCATATATACCTACAACCAAGCAAAATTTCAAAACTCTGGGATTTTTTTCACTCGACCATCATTTTTTTTTTTAATCTTTATTTCACTGGGTTAATAAAAGAGCTGATATATACCTGGAGTGCTGGTTTTTATATGAGCCGGAAGCTTTGCATTCTTCATGATGGCTGTAAGGGAGATCTGGTCTGCACGCTGAAGCATGCTCTCTGCTGTGCACAGTGCTCTTATTGGAAGCAGCAGCTGCTTGGGAGATAGCATAGATCCGTTGGTTGCCACTGTCTCCCCCGTCTGAGCTTGCAGATGGGAGAGCAGATACTGCAGCAGTATGCGGCATGCTTGGCACACGACTCCAATCTGACTCTTGCACACTGAAACACATAACCAGGTTCACTGTTATTTTCATATGAAATCATGTTAACATTCAACTGAAAAACTGAAGAAAAGCAATTATCTGTAGGGAAATTTGCACCAATTCATAAAGTGTGAGTTACAGAGCAATTTTCTTGAGTTAAAAAAGTTGACATGAAATAGCTAAACTACTCAGAGTGGGCACATTTTATTATATCTCGTGTAAATTTCATTTATAGTCATTCAAATTAATCTTTTTTATTAGTAAATTTATAATGACTATTTACAGCACGGTGTCAAAATGCAAAGAACAATCAGTTTCAATCAAAATCAAATTTCAACAAACAATCTATTCTGTTTATAAGCTATATATTCAGAGAGTTTTATAATTTTTTTTAAACTGAAAATTAAAAAAAAAAACTAGTTATAGGCTCCTTTAAGCTGATTTGCATGTTAAATCAAAATCAAAACACAGAATATTTATCCACTGCCAAGAGCACGAGGACAGGCTGAAAAAGAAAAGATAAATGTAGGAGCCTGATTTTAGGAGAAACAAAATGACTGGTCATGAAACTAAATGTAAGATTTATTGGTGAGAAGGTCATGGGTTCAAACCCGGTTGATGGATTTTCAGGATGTGGAAATCTGAGTACAAAGTACTCTAGGAGGAACTATAACCTGCAGATCCCATGTCGTACACCTACGACACATTAAATTAGAGTTTCTGGAATAAAATTCCCAGGGCTATTTTATACCAAAGCTATTAGAATACTAAAAGAAAGGCTAGGCGCACTTATCATAATAGGAAGAAATCAGATTGGCACTTTAATAAATTTAAAGAAATAACAAAGCAACTTCAGGACGAAAAGCTGAATGCACAAGAACGCTTTCTAAAGCAAATTCTTTAAGGAACAGATAGTAATAGGGGTTCCTTTTATAAGTACGAAAATAGACAGAAGGGTAATAGGGAACCAATGCCAGATTTTAACGTAAACGGTGTTTCCATACAGAGTGACAAAGACAAAGCAAATATATTAAATTTACATTTTGTGTTGGTTTTTAATAAGGAGGGCCACACACTCGAACAGGGAAATGGTGACGGGGATGAATCAGTTTTTCAAATAAATACTGTCAAATTGAGGAAAAGAATAAAATTGTTGAATACTCATAAATCTAGGGGACCTGATAACATTCCTACGGAAATTCTGAAGATTGGGGGAGAAGCCATGATTACCTACCTTATGCTTCTGTTTAATATGACTATTAATAATGGGGAATTGCCGGAGGATTGGAAAACTGCTATAGTCGTCCCGATTTATAAAGGGGGTAACAAGACAGATATAAGGGTGATTCTGAAATTTCGTGGCAAATCATGTCCCTGGCAATTTAAGAAAAAAGTAATTTAAGTATGAGTCAGCTAAATATAATATACTCATTAAGAAGTATCATTTTGCTTTATTCCAACTGAATTTGAGGAAATGTATATGATTAAACATTTTTAAAAAATGTTTAATGTGCTGGATGTCCACCTCCATGGAATGTCCCCACTTGCATTTTAACATAATATTGTACCTGTTGCTTCTAATATAGAAGTGGAAAACTTAATAAAATAAGTAAAGTTAATCAAGGGAACTTCTTTTATTCTTTATTTGCAAAATGGATTGAAAAATAATAAAATATATTTTGTTATGGACTCAGAAAGTTCTGTCCCGAGATGTATGGTCACCTACATGGACTAGTTTAAAAATTCCATAAAAATCCACTAGGAGGCAGCAGAATCAAGAACACATACATGAGGAGAAGTTGTTGGTAGCCATTTTGATTACTGGTTGTTTGCTGTAAGAGGTAAGCTATCAATTCTTCTAGTTGTAAGACATATAATTGTAAAAATTGCTGGGTACTTTTATTGAATGTCACTTCCATGGCCTCTTTATATCAGTCAGATTTCAAAATAACATATAATTATGTATATGCACAGTTCTTAATCGTGTATATTTATCCCAAATCCAAGCAGCATGGCAATGCTATTTGTAGGTTAGGATTCTTTTAAGTCACACCTCAGATATGTCACCTCCATGGATGTCACCTCCGTGCCAATATTGCAGCATGGTGGTGACAGTAATCCATGGAAGTGACACCTATTGATATATAAACCAACATAAACCATATTTTTATATTTTTCTTATCATCTTAATATTATTAATCTATAAGGCTACTTAATCTACAATAGATTTTTATTTTATTTTCATAGTTGCAATGACACGAGTGAAAATTAAAAAAGACACAGCTGTTGACAAAACAAGAAAAATTAAGAGGGAATCGGAACAAAGAAGGCGTGACAGGATTAAAGAAAACCCTGAACTGTATGAAGAAATGAAGAGAAAGGAAAGAGATAGATACTACAGGAGAAAACAAGAAGGAAAAATAAAAATTGTTTCTGACTTGACTGATAGAGAGAAGCGTGCTCAAAGAAAGAACTGGGTTCAAAAGAAAAGAAAAAGTCGAGAGAAGATGAAAAATCAGAGAAAATTGCAGGAACATCTCTTGAATGCCACACCTCCAGAAAGTGGTGATAATGATTCAGAAATAATTGGCATTCAGAATAATATAGCTATGATAGGAAGAGCAGGAAGCAGTCGGAAGAATATTGGACGCAAGGCTGTAAATAGAAATAAAACAAAGGCATACAAAAGAATAAAATTGCTTGAAAAGGTACTTCATAAAGAGCGACAAGAAAAGTTACATTTCAAAAAAGGAAGGGATAAATATAAAAAAAGACTTCAGCGTTTCATAAATGCAAATAAGAATTTAAACAGTCCAAAACATAAGATACATGCAATGTTGAAAGGGGAAAAAGTTTCACCTAAAGTTAGGAAATTCCTTGAATTTGGCTCAGCATTGACAACTCAGATTGAGGAAAATTTTGAAAAGAATTTCAAATCTAGAAAATCGAAAAGAGCATTTGGATTAGTTCTTTCTGGAAAAATAATAAAGAAATATAAGTGCATGCATAAGGTTCAAATTAAGTCATATTGGAAGAGACTATGTCAAAATGAATCTGAGAATGGCATTTTCGATGCTATTAAAAGATCTACCAAATATATGACACGAAATGAAATGAAAGTGAAAGCTGATGTTGTAAGATTTTTGGAGCAAGATGATAATAGTAGAGTTGAACCTGGTGTAAAAGATTTTAAGTCAAAAAACGGAGTAAAGAAGCAAAAGAGAACACTCAATGCAAGTCTAAAGAGTTTACACAAAAAAATTGAAGTAGAGTTCGGTTACAATGTTCCTTATTCTACTTTCTGTGCATCCAGACCATTTTGGGTCTGTTTTTCTGATTACAAAAAGAGAAACACCTGTGTTTGTGAGAAGCATGATAACTTTGATTTGATATTCACAAAGTTAAAACAGCTCAGGATTATCCAGTACCAAGATTCAGATCAGATGATTAAGTCACTTTGCTGTGAAAATGTTGTAAAGACCAAAGAAGAATGCTTGGGAAGAAAATGTGAAAAATGCCTGGAAAAAGTTATCATAATTCAAGAATTCGAAGATAAGGTAACAAATGTAGACCAGTGGGTAAGGAAAAAAATAAGTCTTATTATCAGAGGAAATAAAAAGCAAATGGTTAAGGTTGTCAAAGAGAACAAACAAATGTCAACTAAAGATCTAGTAGGTAAGCTGATTGAGAATATTCCTAAATTTATGCAACACGTATATAATATTGTCCATCAATATAAAGCATTGCGTGACATCAAGAAACAGCTTACAAAAAATGAAATTCTACTACATGTAGATTTCAGCCAAAATTATGACTGCAAATATTCTAGGGAAATACAAAGTGTACACTTTGGAGGATCACACGAACAAGTGACTCTTCATACTGGTGTTGTATACTATAGAGACTCTTCTGAGGATATCAGGGTCTTATCATTCTGTTCTTTGTCAGAGTCTTTACGTCATGATCCAAGTGCAATTTGTGCGCATCTTAAAAAGATACTAACACATGTCCAGACTGTTGTCACAGAAGCACATACTATCCACTTTTTAAGTGACAGTCCTTCAACTCAATATCGTAATAAGACAATGTTTCAATTCATGTTGACTTATCTTCGAAAGTTCTGTACGATGGCATTAACTTGGAACTATTCTGAAAGTGGCCACGGAAAGGGGGCTCCTGATGGAATTGGAGGGACATTAAAGAGAACCGCAAACAGGTTAGTTGGTGAAGGGACAGACATACCAAACTTCAGAGAATTTGTGAAAGTTCTATCAAGGGAAGTTTCAAACGTAAAACTTTTTATAGTAACAAAAGAAGAAATAGAAGAAATTGATGCATTTATTCCACCCAATATTCTGCCATTCACTGGTACAATGCAAGTGCATCAAGCTGTCTGGAGCTGCATTAAGGAAGACAGACTAGAGCTTCGCTGTTTGACTTGCAACGAATGTGCACCAGGTTCAAAATGTGCTCATTTCTACATTGGAGTATTTGAAATTGGCAAGAGTGCTAAGAGTTCTTCAAACAGTATCCTTTTGCATGTTTCAGTTTAAGATTATTATTATTTATTCTATATATCAAGCTAGATTAATAAAGTAGTAGTAAATAAAATATTTTAAAAGTCAGTTCTTTTCACACATAAATTTAGAATATATAAAAGTCTTTCAGTTCAATAGTTAGCTAATTTAATGTTGATTAAAAATGTTGTTTTAAAATTGCAACTAAATATTTAATTGATTAGACATTAAATTGACAGCCACATTATATATAATTCAACTAATTAGTTATCACCAAACTTTCAGTTTTTCTTTAACAGTATAACAGTTAATGATCGACTAAGTCGAAGGAACTGGGTGAGAACAATATATCCCAGCAGTGAATCAGAAGAAGACATGATGAAAACTTATTCCTGTCCTGGAGATAAAAATATTCTAAGCATGCAACCTGCTAATGAGCACATGAGACACTCAGGCATTAAATTAAACGACTATGTTGTGGTCGAAGTGTTGGGCAAAAAAAATGTTAAGCAGTATTTGGGAAATGTGACCTCTCTTGAGGAAGACTATTTTCAAGTCAGATTTATGAAAAGGTGCCCTGATTCTAAAAACAAATTCGTTTTCACAGAAGAGTCTGAGGCTGTTGTGGCATATGATGAACTAATTTGTATACTTGAACAACCAAAAGTCAACAATCGTTTCCATTATATTTTTGATGCGATTCCTACTAAATGTAACTTAGTTTAAGGATTGAGCCTATTGAGCTTAATAAACAATTTTTTTCATTTCCATGTAATTTTTATGTAAGCAGATGTATATTTTCAAACCAGCAGCAGATTCCCCTGCATCACCTTTAATAATAATTTATCAATGTGATTAACTCACAAACTTCTCTTGTCAATATCATGAACATGTCAGCTCCATGAAATACTGTGTCACCTCCATGTCGAAAGAAAAAAAAAACTTGTTATTTTATATAAAATATTACTAACCTTGACCTTGGTTTTCTGTTTTTATGTATTCAAAGTGTTACAAGGAAACTAAAAATACAACTTTAACTTAACAATTTAAATTTTTGTTTTTTCGAAAGTACACTGCTGAGATTTCCACATAATTTCAGAATCACCCATAAATAATTACCGGCGAGTAAGTTTAACTTCGGTTGTGTGTAAAATAATGGAACATTTACTCGCAGAACACAAGGGGGACGCTAGAAAGCAAAGGGTGGTTGAACGAAAGACAACATGGCTTTCGATCAGGGTACTCATGTGAAAGTCAGGTTACGTCACTATTTCAAGATATAGCAGACGAAATGGATACAGGGGGAAGAACTGATGCAGTGATTATAGATTTTTCTAAAGCTTTTGACGTAGTACCACATAACCTACTTATCTGGAAAGTAGCTGGGGCAGGAATTGATAAGCGTGTTGTCCATTGGGTGGAGAATTTTCTGGAAGAGAGATCGCAAAGAGTAAGGGTGGGGAATGAGCTGTCAGAGATGGGTACAGTAAGTTCAGGGGTGCCCCAGGGTTCAGTTCTGGGGCCCTTACTTTTTCTGATTTTTGTAAATGATATAACTTTACATACTACAAGTCAAATAAGACTGTTTGCGGACAATTGTGTCATTTACAACAAAATTAGGGATGAACTAAAGGAGAGGGAACTTCAGGAGGATCTAAACAAAATAAGTAAATGGGCGGATGAGAATAAAATGACAATCAACACCAGTATTAGTAAATCAATAGTTTTCAGTAGAAGCAAGAATAAAATTCGGCAAAATTATCACATGGGCAGGGAACGAATTCCACATGTGGAGAGCTGCAAATATCTGTGAGTATATATGGCAAGTAATGCAGGTTGGGACAAGCAGATAAATGTGGTGTCAAGGAAGGCGTGGAAAACACTGCACTTTATAATGAGGGTACTGAAAAAAGGGAGAGCAAAATCAAGGGAAATAGCCTACAATTCTCTAGTAAGGCCAATAATGGAATATTCAGTAGCATGCTGGGATCCGTATAAAATTAATCAAACAGATTCACTAGAAAAAATCAGAAAAGAGCAATAAAATTCATAAAAAGAGGTAAATATTGTGGACAGGAGATAAGATGGGAACTCCTGCAAGACAGGCGTAAGATATGTAGGTTATGTACATTATACAAAGCTTATCATGGTTCTAAGGCATGGGGGGACATTGGGAAAAGACTGGAAAAACCATAGTATTTGTGGAAGAGGTGACCATTCCCTCAAAATCAAGGGTAGAAGGTATAGTAGAGATGTAGGGAAGTTTTCATTTGTAAATAGAACCATTGAGGAATGGAATGAATTGCCTTTAGCAGCTTTTCAGGGAAACCCCCCCTCCCCGAAGAAATTTAAGAATAACTTAAGGTCTTCTTTGTGTATTAAGTAATGCTACCTTCTTATGTAATGGTTCTTGTTTATGAAATGTTAATTGTTCATGTGATGTTCCTTGTTAATGTTACTCGTTAATGTGTAAATATAAGTCTTACTTGTAGTATTGTAGTATTAGGAATCGCTGCCACCGGGTAATAACCCAATTGCAATGAATAAATACATACATACGAGGGTCATTTCAAAAGTTCTGCACACTGTAAGATAGAATGGAAGAAAATAACTTATTTTGCAAAATACCTTTACAGGCCTTCAATATAATTACATTCCTCATGACAACTTCCCAACGATTTGGCAATTTTTTTTTTATTCTGGATAGGGCACCTTCATTGTTGAGCTGTCTGATTACTCAGGTTACCTCACTGGAAGCTTCATCAACTGTAACAAAACTAGGAGGTGCCCGTGGCTTCGCCACGATAATTCTTTTAAAAATTAAAAATTAAGAGTATAATAATTATTAAAGCATTATATTTATTAACACTTGCACGCGAATCATTCATAAACTAAGCCATTAATAATTAATGAAACAGCTAAAATTCCTGCTTTAGAGTACATTCCACGACATGAAAGCGCCCCCTGGGAAAACTATATCAGAATCGATTATGCAGTTCCAAAGAACCTGTGAACACATAATACGTATTGTTTCTCAGCTGTTTATTGACATGAATATGATGTGAATTTTATTTTATCAATTCAGTGTAACTTTCAGAAATTATATAATGTTTCAAGGGAAGGAATGGTTTGCTTGGATTATTATTATCAGCGATATTCAAGAGATAAAACCATCAATATTTTACAGCTTTTGCCCCCGGCTTCGCCCGCCATTATTCATTGACTCCAGGATTTTTAAGAAAATTACACTGGTAGATTATTAAAAATGTTTGTGGTTCAGAGCTATGAAAATTGTAAGTAAAAATAAAATTAGAATATTTGTTCATTGTGTTCATTTCACTTAGGCCTTATATAATAAAGAAACGGTTTTCCTTCCTAATTTTGTAGTCGTCATGAAAGTTTAGACTGCGAGAGACGAACATCGCCGAGTATACCCGATGTCTCACGAAGCGGGCGAGCAAGCACGCTATTTAGGGCCGTTGAATTGTATAAGAGTAGATGTTTTCCAAGTCTATGGATGGAAAAGACTTCCCTACCCATCATACAGTCCTGATTTGAGCCCACCAGGCTTGATTTGTTTCCCAAATTGAAGGAACCACTCTGTGGAAAACGTTTTGTTACAATTGATGAAGCTTCCAGTGAGGGGACCTGAGTAATCAGACAGCTCAACAGTGAAGGTGCCCTATCCGGAACAGAGAATTTGCCAAAACATTGGGAAGCTGTCATAAGCAAGAATGAAGATTATATTGAAGGCCTGTAAAGGTATTTTGTAAAATAAATTATTTTCTTTAATTTGATCTTACAGTGTGGAGAACTTTTGAAATGACCCTCGTACATACATATACAAGAAATACATTAGTTTCCTACTAAATGGTCATGGGCTTATTACTTGTCATTCTATAGGAAAATGAATGTGATTAAATTAGTCTCTGATAAATGAAACTTACACCCTGAGGCTCTATGCTCCATGCATGGAGTGACAAGGATTCAATTTGATTTTGAGCTTAGATGAAATTTAAACATTTTCCACCCACTCAATTAGTAGCCTACTGATTTCAAACTATTTCAAAATACCAAACTTTTGAAAAGGTCTGTACATTTGCTATCCTTTTGGCATACCTGCAGGCTATACAACATCCTCACTACCTGTGAAAGACTTGGGAGAAGCAAGAGTGCATGCATGCATGCAAAGTATGACATCATTCAGTACCATGGGTGTTCTACAAGGACAGGTTTGTTTGCATTCTTAGAACTATAAGCAACAAGCATTCATTCTGTCATCTTGAAATTTACAGGCCAATACAATAACCAAACATAATTGTCTTCTTTCAATTCCAATCTAATGAAAAGAAACATTCCCTCACCCAACAATGGACATTTATAAACGAACAACTTGCACCAATTCATACTTTACATGCGACCCAAGGTTTTGTGTACTAAAAAGAAGAAAAGAATAGATCTTCTCCCACATCCTCTGTCTACATGCTGTGTTAACTTATTATCACAAAAGAAGTCAAGTTAACTGGATGTAATGATGTAGCTAGTCAAACAAGATGAGGTTGCATATAAAACTCCATGGCACTATAACCCTTTGAGGGACTAGGCCTTCCACTGACTGCCGTGTCATCTACCATATTATGCAGAATAGCATTGGGGGAATGTGGTCAGCATGCAGACTCCCACAGCCTACTGAACCAGAGCCACTACTTCTTTATCATGAGGCTGAGTGCTCTCAGTTCCAGGCCACCCTACCTCAGACCTGCAAATTCATAGTCAGCAATGCTAACCATTACACCACGCAGGCGGTCAGCTGGGACTGTGACACAAATAACAGAGAAGCATGGATAATATGAATGTTAACATTACACTGTTAGCAGCTTTACTCGCGTAGATATTTCACCCGATCGCTCGGGAGTTAGAGCTGTGGCCACCGCAATGCAGAAACTTGCATGATTGGCCAACTCATATGTGAAACACACTGTATATACAGTATAACTTGATCAAAGCAGAATTTGTATAATTCGGGTGTACAAATATATCGGTCCCGACGCAAGCAATACCTTTATATAGCCTATGTAATTTTTTTATCAAACGGAGCATGCTTAACATGGAACGCAATTGTTAAGATTTAATTAATAATACATTGTATAATGTGGAAATGCACTACTGCATTACAACATTTCTTTGTTATCCACGTCTATATAGAAGCACATTATTTCTTAGCATGAAAATTGTACAGACCTAAAAGTACCATTAGAATATAAAAGGGGATGGCTTTTCTTCCGTTCAGCAATGGGATTTACCTGGCAAGGTCAAGTACACCCAAGAAATGTGCTACCTGCATTATTTATATTTTCTGTCAAGTGTCTGTTTCAGTAGACACCTGACTCGTTGCACCTTACAGTGACAACATCATATAGAACAAAACGTATGTGTTGCTTACACAACGAAAAGATGAAGGGGAACAAAGCAAGTGAGAAAGATAAACATTCTAGTGCACGAAATAATGTTGCGTTTCAAATGCAGTAAAACATAAATTTACAAAACTTTAAAAAACAAAGATACGCAAGGGATGAGTGAACAAAAGGGCAATTGGCAAATGATAAAAAAAGGTAAGAAGACAGGAAGTGAAATTAATGAGATAACTTGTGGGAATGTTTGTAAGTGCACAGGCAAAAATCTTACCTTTGTATGGACCCATAATACAGAGTGAGGCTCTGAAAGTTGCTAAGAGCTAGGAAATACGGAATTTATTGTTTACTGTGTTAGTGTTATTAGGGTAACAGTGTAGTACCCTACTGTAGTGTACAGTATACAAATAAGTGAAAGACATCAACTGTACAGGAGATAAGGTATATAACAACATAAGTGCATAAGTACGAATTTATACAATGCATGGTAATTGATATCATTTATATATAGCCCTAAGTGTATTTTGTGTAATCCGGAAACTTGACCAATTTGGACAATTATTTGGTCCCATTTGATCAACTTTTACTGTATTTACAAAAGAAGTTTCCCTCCTTTATTTATTTAAAAGAAGTCTGGTGCTCCTGTATTGACCTAGGCATGGCCCAAGGCGTATAGAAAAGGAGGTGGGTCCCGACCCATGTGCCTTTGTACTGCCACACCCAGTGTTGCTATGCCGCTTTGCCGATGTGTTTGTTGTGTAGAATACTGTCAACATGCCAGGAATGCAAACAGTAAATGAATGAATTGTAAAATTGTAAAAAATTACGAAGAAGTTGTTAAAAACTGTGGCACAACTGAATAATAAGATTAAAACTTTAAAACACTTATGCACCACTTACGTCAAACATAAAATTAGTAGGACATGCTTCGGGAAACCTTCTCCCATCCTCGGCTACTGGTAATACCGCCCTGCGTACTGCTTCCCCCTCTCTTCCGACCGGTAAGCTTGATGACATCGCTGACAGGCGGGATGTCAGTGTTCATCACCATGTTACCATATTTTGTAATAACAATTTTTTCCCATGTATTGAGGTCCATTGGATTGCTGACACGTTTCAATAATGAAATGTCCTTTTTAATGTGATGGCTTTCGGTCCAACAGTGATATGCTACCGATGATTTATCAATCTCCCCCTTTTTTACATTCCTGAGATGTTCCTCCATTCTAGTTTTTAAATTCCTCTTGGTTTGGCCGATATATGATTTGGGGCAATCTCCGCATTCCATTTGATAAATGCCTGATACATTAGTTTTTTCCGTCGAGTTCTTCAGCGGGTGATTTAACAAATTCCTAAGAGTATACTTGTTCTGGGGCGCCAATTTAATATTGTAATTTTTGAAAATTCTGTCAAATTTGTGAAACACCTTCGGATGGAAGGTAAACTTCCTGTATTTAACCTGACTATCTTTTGTATTGACTAAGGTGCTGACTTCTCTTATGTTCTGTTTATTTTTGTGTTTTCTCAACATCTTGTGTATGATGTTTGTATTGAAACCGTTGATAATGGCCACATCTTTTATGTGTTCAAGTTTTGTGAAGGTGTTTCACAAATTTGACAGAATTTTCAAAAATTACAATATTAAATTGGCGCCCCAGAACAAGTATACTCTTAGGAATTTGTTAAATCACCCACTGAAGAACTCGACGGAAAAAACTAATGTATCAGGCATTTATCAAATGGAATGCGGAGATTGCCCCAAATCATATATCGGCCAAACCAAGAGGAATTTAAAAACTAGAATGGAGGAACATCTCAGGAATGTAAAAAAGGGGGAGATTGATAAATCATCGGTAGCATATCACTGTTGGACCGAAAGCCATCACATTAAAAAGGACATTTCATTATTGAAACGTGTCAGCAATCCAATGGACCTCAATACATGGGAAAAAATTGTTATTACAAAATATGGTAACATGGTGATGAACACTGACATCCCGCCTGTCAGCGATGCCATCAAGCTTACCGGTCGGAAGAGAGGGGGAAGCAGTACGCAGGGCGGTATTACCAGCAGCCGAGAGTCCGACACGCCAGTAGACCAGTAGCCGAGGATGGGAGAAGGTTTCCCGAAACATGTCCTACTAATTTTATGTTTGACGTAAGTGGTGCATAAGTGTTTTAAAGTTTTAATCTTATTATTAGTAAATGAATGATTAATTTTTGTAATTTAAAAACATGTTGCGTTCTATTATACCATTATTATTAGTATAACATTAATAATAACATATTAACCACATTAGACTAACTATTTTTATTCCTACCTACTATATAATATAGGCTACTGTAGTGCCAACTCTAAAATTTTAAAACATGTTGTGTTCTATTATACCATTATTATTAGTATAACATTAATAATAACATATTAACCACATTAGACTAACTGCATTTTTATTGCTACCTACTATATAATATACTGTAGTGCCAACTCCAAAATTTTGAAAAATGTATTTTCTTTTACCTAAGGAAGAAAAAAAACATTCAATTGGATGAAAAACAATATCGGATTTGGAGATCATAAAATGTGATGGATTACTAATTAACTCATGCTGAAGATGGAATGACGGAATTCCTTTTTTGAAGATGCAAGTAACTACAAGACTGCAAATATACTACATATATAACATAAACTGTATTTAAAAATCAATTGTAACTTTTTAAAAATTTTGCATGGTAATTTACATTGTTGTCTTTACTGTCATTTTGAAATAATGTACAATAAAGAATACATTGTTTTATTCATACATTGCCTTGGCATCAGGCAACTCAAAGGTAAGAGTATGACAATGTTTCAGATGTATGTACATTTATAATTCAATAGAAGTTAGTTTCAAAACGATCAAGGGCACCCATATGATATTTTTATGGGGGGGGGGGGGGCAAACAAGTAAGACATTGTAAGTTGAAATAAATCATCGACATTTGGCTTTCGACTTACTTTCTGATGATGCAGTTTCAATTGACTTCAAAAGTGGTTAAATAAAAATAAATAAATAAATCCATACTCCCCAAGAAAATTTTTAGTAATTGAACTAATGAAAATCATATTTTATGCTATTTTGCCACTGAAAAACTAGTTAGCAATTTTTTTCTTTACTCTAAGTCATGCAAACTTAAATAAGAAATCATTACCTAAGTTACAACACTTATTAGTATTTATAAGAAAAGTTAAATATCACATGAAACAGTGCAAATAATAGACCTACTCAATATGTCTTAAAAGAAAGACACCAGACTGTAATTATTAATATGTGAAGGGTACAGGGGAAAACCCTGTCAGTCAGTTTTTCAAGGAAACGGAATAATGATGCCATCTAGTGGTCTATAGAGTATAGACTACAGACTATAGACTATTCGAAAAGTATACCAGTACTTCAGCAACCACTAGATGGTATCATTATTCCTCTTCCTTGAAAAACTGACTGACAGGATTTTTCCCCTGTACCCTTCATATATTTTGTCTTTTCCTGAGAGCTAGGGACCCTCGGTCCTCCCCCCTCTGCCACCGGGTATGGGCACCAATGGAAATGATAGCAGTCAAAACTGTAGGCGAGGTAAGCTATAAGGACTGCATCGGCTGTAACTGTGGAACTACAGCCGCGTCATCACAGCAGGTGAGTGGTGGGGGAGAACCACAGTCCGACCTACCTCCTTTTCTATACGCATTGGGCATGGCCTACTTAAGGCCTGCTTTGTTGAACACGGTATTCTAGTCATGGCAACAGAGAGTGCAATAATCTGCCCAAGGATGATTGAGTTTGTTGTATTGCTAAACACTTTAATGTACCCAGAGCATATTGTTCATCTAATACTCACATGTGCTAGCACTGGAACTGATGTAATCAGCCGCAAGTGCTGCAAATGCTGTGTAGAAAGTCTCATACTCATCTTCATGATTCAACAACTCATTCTCACTAAAACATAGCAAAAAATTCAACATATCAAACCCAATGCATATGAAGACAACTAACCTAGTACAAACCCAACTGACCAGCAAAAATATTTAACTCAGGGTGAAAAATTTCAAGTTTGAGCTAGTCTAGAAACTAACTTCTTTAAACATATTTACAGGGGTACAGTACTTAAAAAAGAGGAAAAAAAAAGCTCAATGGACACACCCCCTGAGATTACTCTGTATATTTAATTAGTGCTTTATTTAGTCTAGATTGAAATTAATTTGGGCATATTTAAAATTCAAAATAGCTACAAAATTTGTTAATTTCATTGTACGAACTAAATAAAGTAGGCTACTGATTATCTAAAAGCTGTGGCATTATAGAGAAATTCTGAGCTTATTTCCGATTCAGTGGCACAAATTACCCCTAGTCCACATTTTTCAATACTCTGGCATATTTAAAAATGTTTATGTGGGTCATTCTACAGAAAACCTGCATTTTAATGTCACAGGACAATATATTGGAAACTAATTATAATATTTGCAATTTTTCAAAATCAGATATTAAAATACAATATTATCTATTAGTTAGTACTTTACTTTGGGGAAATTTTTAAAAAATTAGCTGTAAAAAGTTGTCCACAGAAGGTGATTTCTCACTTCCGTGGACTGTCACAACCCTCAGGTAGAGAACTTCCAAAGATCACAGATACTGTACTTCTTAACATTTCCACTTAAAAAGTATAGTATCTGGTCAGAAAATACTTCAGTTGAGCATAATGATGAATGAAATTTTTTTTTTTGTCCCCACTGTCAATATTTTTCAACCTGAGTTCATGTCACAAGGTTTGCCATCACTTCTGTGGACACTCAAAAAATGCCTAAAATATTCACCAGTGTGTGCTAGTCACCTTTTTCTGAGAGTCAGCTGAAGAGGAAAGGCACCCATATTGCAGAGTGGAGTGTCTTTATTTTTCTGGATTTGATTTTTTTCATGTATGTATCAAGTTTCTATTCACTTTTTGCATGTGGCATAGCTCATCCAGTCACTTCTGTGGTCTTTATTAAAGTTTAGTTTTTAAGTTAAAAACTAAGTTTTAGTACACATGACTTTTAGAACGTGATAATCTCAATAACCTGAAGAGCTTTTGTTTCTGACCTCACAATGCAAGGCAGTTTGCAAAGAAACATAACTTTTTATCACTTCCGTGGACAAGTGGATTCCACGGAAGTGATAACTGTCCACAGAAGTGATTTGATTCATTTTTAAAATTACGCACTTGCTGTGATGTAGGCTATCCAGTTGACCACTAACATTAAATTTTATAACAACATGCTGAATAAAAAAAATATTTATTAATATTTTAGTTCCTTACCAGTATTGTAACATTTTATCTTTCATAAACAGTTAAGTCTTATTCAATGAGTACACTATCATTAAATTGTCATTTTTTTAATTAATATTCTACATTAGGCCTCTTTAGTGCCTCCTGATATAGGTCTACTCCTGCCCATCATAATTAATGGGATGGCTTGGGGAGGCTAAGTTACTTACTATATTATATCTTGAATGGTAGGTTACTTATTATTTTCAAAACAAATTATAGTATCATGTATTTGTAACAGCATGGTTTAGAAGATTTCATGACTAATATCACTATAATATACAGGGTGTCCGGGAAAGACCTGACGAAAAATAAATAATTATATATCTGGAACTATTGCATTTATTGACGTGATGTTTTCACGGTTACAAAGAGAAACACGACGAGTTTTAATAAGCCTCTATGTGAGCACCATTTGTGGCCCAGTACTCAATTTCGTGCCACACACGTGAAAACATCTCCGGTGTGACTAGTGCTATTGCATCGTAGATTCGGCCATGCAAATCTGCATTATTGGTCACAGGCGTGCGATACACTTTGTCTTTCACAAAACCCCAGAGAAAGAAATCCAGTGGGGTCATGTCAGGTGACCTTGGTGGCCATGATGTAGGTCCTTATCTCCCATGGACTGTGGATTTTGGCATTTGCAGCGGTCTTGCCGCCTCACGAATGGATTTGCTCGGGCTTCTTACAAAAGCAGCCCGTACCCTTTCAATGTCATTGTCGTCTATGCGCGATTTCTTTGCCTTTCCCTGCTGTACTCAACATTACCTATCTCCAGAAATTGCTTGTGCCAATGAAGGATGCTGTTTCGGGCGGGAGGATTTCGGACTTTGTCTGTTTGGAAACGACGTTGTAGCCTTCGCACAACTTGCATTCCCAGTTCTCAGAATAAGACTGACTACACACGCTGCGCAGAACAAGCTTTTTCTCGTTTCTCCTCGTGCAACAACAATGTGCATGCTCATGCGCATTACGGGATGCTACAAAACAAAACTTTTTGAGTTTGTCTTTCTAACTGTGAAAATACTGAGGTAGTAACTGTAATAGTTTCTGATATATAATTATTTCTTTTTCGTCAGGTCTTTCCCGGACACGGTGTATATTATATTACCATGGACAAGTGTAATGTTCATTTTTAAAGCATAGATTAAAAATTTTTGATATTTGTACCAGAATGGCAAGAGTAAAGAAAAATTATTTGAGGAAGAGAAGGAAACGAAAAAAAGGAAGTATGAGAAGAGCTAGAGTAAAAATGTAACAGGATTCAGCGAAGCATGAAGAAGAGAAATGAAAAGATAGGGAGCGATACCAAAGGGGAAAAAAAGCAGGAAAGGAAACCTGTGTCACAGCTGACACACAGGGAGAGAAGGAAAGTTCGAAAAGAGTGGAGAAAACATTCAACGAATTACAGACAGTCGAAAGAGCAAAATAATCATACTAGTTGATTTCACTGAGAGTCATACTCCACCTACCAGTCCAGAAATTCAAGAACCGATGCCAGGCTCCACTACTACTCCTGATTTCGTTCAGTCACACGATAAGAGCCCTTTACATTTACCAGTAATAAAAATGAGGATCAAGTACAAGAGAAAGGGGTGAGAAGATAGTAAAAATACAAGACAAGAGATTACTTGAAATTACAGAAAGGAAAAATACGAAGAATTGACAGCAGAACCATTGTTTAAAAAGTGGAAGAAAGGTAAAGAAGCTTTTAAGTGCTGTAAAAAAATTTCCAAAGTTGTGAGGAAAAAGCTAATTTATGCAGAAGTGCTACAATCACAGATTAAGTCAAAATACACACAATAAAAATCTGTAAAGGAAAAGAGAGTATTGAAATTAATTTCATGTGGAACATTTTTTGAAAAATATCAGTGCCAAGGTTATTTTATGTCACCTCACAATGGAGAACTACGCTGTCAAATGGACAAACTTTGAGATAAATGAAACTGAAAAAGATAAGAGAAGATGTGATAAGATTCTTAGAAAAAGATGAATCTAGCAGACGTTAACTGCAATAACTGTTCACTGAAAGTGACAAATTGTTTTCGTTTCCTGACATGCCTGATAAAGATATGGTTCCTAAAGAGAACATTGTAAAGAAATTTCGGGGTGCGCGGGCAAAGAGAGTTTCGTCCACCATCCTAAAAACTTGAGATATGTCCATAGAGTTATAGATAAAAATGTTCTCTACATTTGTGTTAAGTCCAGTAAGTCATATTCAAAATTGTACGGTAGTTATGGATGTGTGTCTCATGGGTTTATCCATCTCTAAAGCTATGTTGGGCTGGTATGGTGTGTTAAGTTACTCTAATTCTCAGTAACAAGAAAGTGGACTTAACTCTCTTTGCCCGCGCACCCCGGAATTGAAAACTCCAAACATGAACACTAGGGGATGTTATGTATTTGAGAAAGACCTGTATCTTTTTGTAAACTTTTAATAATTTCTAAGTTTTTGTTTTATTTTTAGTGACATCTTGTGTATGTTATGCAAGTGGTTACTCTGTGGCAGTAAATTAATTCCTTGAATAATAAACCTAAATCTGTTTTACCTTTAGAAAAAATAGTGTCACAAGCATAATTGATAACAAAAGTCCATTATTATAACCAAAAGTCACTTCTGTGGACATGCAATCACTTCCGTGGACAGCATCTTTCTTTTAGATTTTTTTTTAAAGAAAACCAAAAAGAGATGACCTACGTCACTTAAACCACAGGTTAAGTACTTTAAAACTAGTACTGTAAATATTTTTTTAGGACATATCTGATAAATTAGTTTTTTTATTATTCTTGCATCAAAACTGCAGAGTTTCTGTAGAATGACCCATGTGTGCGTGTGTGTATGGGCCTGTGTGTGAGAGAGTTACTGTTACCCTAAAGAAACAATTAGGGATACAAACCCTCAATCTTGCTAGAAAATCCATGTGGACTTCCAGGAGTTGCACTCGACTTGCAGGAATACTACTACTAAAGGAACAATAACTGTGAATACAGAAATGCACCTGCACTAACTTCAAATTTCCATCCTCAATCTTGCTACACATATCAGCACTTCAATGTGCTATTTCCCTAGTAATATTAATATTGATTGGTAACTATGAATTCATTAATTTCAATCTAAAGACTAAATAAAGTAGTATTCCTAATTTTTAACTAAGAAACGAATCATTTTAACTTTTTCTTTGTAAATATCCCTATCAATATGACATTCAAAGAACTTGGTTTTTCTACTCACATGAGTTACTGTTACTTTAAAAATATTTAAACGAACATATGACATACGTTACATGATTTGCTGGCATATGAGTGTAGCCAACACAATTGTGTAGAGCGCCATGCATTGGACTCGGCAAAGTGTAGGTAAAGGCAACAAGTCAAGGTATTTGTACTCATGATATTTCACTGTGGCATGACCTAGTAGTAACAGTCACCATTGATCATCCTCGCCCACACGCCCCGAGACGTACTGCACTCTTGCAGCAGGTTGAGTAAGCAGGCTTGGAAGATGCAAGAAGGATGACGATGCAATATGTTGTTACGGTGTCGGGTCAAGAAAGGCGTTGTGTAGTTTGGCTCCATGCCATGCTCATAGCTCGAGTTCGGGTTTGTTTATTGTAATGAAACATGAGTTAAAGTTGAATAGTGAAGTAAAGAAGAAGCAGAAATGTTTGTGGTGAGGCGGCATGCATAGATTTCCAAATTACAATTACAAATTTGGCATGGGGTATGCTTATTTCCAGCCATTGTAGTGGCAGTAGGCATTAACATGTAATGGCCTAGAACACTGTAAACCCCAGTATTCTTTTGTTTTATGTTACTAGTACTTCTAGAATTACTTTAAGAGGTATTTAATCATATTTTTATGCATGCTTATAACTAATTTAACGTAGTTGCATTTTCCTTTCCTGTCATTTTTCCCTTCTGCATGGCATCCTTTTAGATAGTAGGCTAAGGCGTTTAATTTTGGTTTTCCACTCAAACATCTCTGCTCTTTAATTCCTTTCTTACTTGAGTTATCAATTAATTATTTAATTTATTTAATATGGATTAGTTTGATAAAGGCTATCAGTTTCCCACCTACAGAACTTCCTATATCTTGGATCGAAGGAGGCAGTCCAAGCATATTTTTAGGCCTTGTCTCCAGTAACTTATTTTTTGTTTTCTAAAGACGTAATATCACTGTAAGGTTTGGCCGGTGAGCTGTAATTTTCTGTTCATTTAGCTTGGTGAGTTGTAATATTTTATTATAATTCTGTGAATAAAATGTTCAGTTCATGCAGCAGAGTTTAATTCTGTGAAATAACACCACCCTGTAGCAATCATTTACTTGACTGCTGACAGTACTGACATACACAGGACGGTGTGATCATTAGAGACAGGATTTCCATTCAAATGCATGTTTTTTGTAATATATATTATAATGATGTTACAGTTCTCCCATTTGCTAAATATCCCTGTCATGGCTTACTGATTCCAAATAAGTAGACTTCATCCGTGCATGTTTAGGCCTTTTTTAGGGACAATTTTGTACATAATGCATCTTTTTCGTGTTTTAGACTTAATAAAGCATATTTTGAAGTTCATCTTGCATATTGCGCTCATTTGCCTAGTTTCAGTGTATTTTTTATATTAAATCGCATAATACTGCATTTTGTAATTTACTTCTTAAGAGTTTGGTTTTCCTTATCTTACCATATCCCGAAATAGACCTGACGGTTTGCAATTATTCTACCTGAGAATTCCTTATATAGACACTCTGGAGTTCCAAACCCCCAACTCTTATGTACAGATCTAAAGCTAAACCTTAGAACACAATAAACACCAGCAGATTTCAGTACAATGTTATATGATCTTTTCAAATCCCTGAGACTAAAATTATTATATAAAAATCCAGTATAGCTAACTTCAGTTCATTTTAGGTCTAGGTCTAAATTACCCTAATTAATTATCATTACAGTACACAGTTTCTTTGTCGATTGCCATGTTCTATGGTGAACTATGAAGTGTAAGGAAATCGCAATGCACACCATTTGGAAAGTGGCCTACATTGTGCCACTAGAAAAAGAAACATGTAAGTTTGAATTCTGATGCTGCATATTTGTAGTGTTTTTTTTTTCTCTTGTATTGTGCATGTTTGTCATTTGAAAGAGCATGAATGCATGTCTTTAGTGATCACTGAAACCTATTAGTCGACTGAAAAACTATGACATCCGCTTAACAGCTCAAAGTGTAGATAGAAGATACACTCATAAAGAAATGGTTTCAGAGCATAAAAATTAGGCTTTCTTGAACTCAACACGTCGTGAGTTAAGAGATGACTACTGTAATTAGTTCAGATGGCAATGGTTCGAATCCTCATTGGATGTTTTCAGGTTTCGTTTGTCAGTGAACCAGAATGTTAAGTGATAAAAAGATTAAAGGCTAATATAATAATAATAAGCAAAAGCTTGCATTGTATAAAGGTTGACTTGCTGCCTACTGATATACAGGTTCGGGTTCGATACCCGGTATCTCCTAAATGTTTCTGAAATCACTAATTAGCCTCCAAAGGACAGCTGATTACTACTTGATAAAGAAGTAGCTACTCCGGTTAGAAACATCAATAATGACCACGGGAAGGGGCAATTTGACAAGTCCCAAAATCTGCCATCTGAGAATGAAGTCAGCAGATGGAGATAGATAATATAACGGTTACATGACCCTTGACATGCTGTAGGTAAACGGAATTTCCAATAATATGTTAAAATTTAATACTAATAATACTAATACTAATAGCAATGATGATAATATAATAATAATAAAAATAATAATAAAAGAATAAGAAGAAGGTATGGTTGGTGTGAAGGGAAGCGCGATATTACAACGCACAAACTAAATGAACAGAAAATTACAGCTCACCGACCAAACCTTACAGGGAGATTACGTCTTTCTACTTCGCGCGCCGTTCACCAGAGGAAACTACTAAGGCTACATGGCTAATATTGTTCGGGGGACTTTTGAATGATGATTAAAAATAACTTCACACTTTTCCCTACAACTTTGTCGCTGGAAGTTTTTAAGTGGACCTATAGAACGAAATTTAGCCAGCGACGACATTTTTCAGTGCAAAAATGAAAAATACTCTCACCTTGTCTGACAATTTATTTTTTTGTAATCACAATTTTTAAAATATTGGTAAATTCTAAGAATCAGCATTGCCTATAAGAACAAACGAATTGAGATTTTTTTCGCCACAATTGTTTCAATTTTACTGTATGTTTTACTGTATGTTTTACTGTTCGGAACGAAAAATTTGTTAAAATTTTCGATTAAACAAAAAATTTGTTAAAATTTTCGATTAAACAAAAAATCCCAATTTTTATTATTTAAACAAATGGAAACGAAAATATAAGCTTATCGAGTCTATCATCATGTTCTTCAAAAAATTTCATACAGAAATGCATGTTTTTATTTCACTTTAGTCATATTGTGAAAATAGACATACCATATCTATCAACAGCGCACAGATTCTCCATAAGAGCTGTAGTGCCTTCAGGATGTGAAAAGGACAATAGGCCACCGTAAAACGGCTCTTTTCAGAGCCAACAAGGGACCCAAGGGGAAGTGACGTGACAAATATAACCTCTCCTTTGCAAATCAACCTCTACCATCACATGGCGGGTCCTGATTAATGCCTTCAATACAACTTGCATTCAATATAACGCAGTGAGCTTCATTACTGGCATTGAGCACCGGCCAGCAGGATAGGAGATGCGGCCCAGCGGGGAAGGTTAGTCAGGGAAGCAGCCAGGTAGGTGCATATTGAGTGGAAGGGGGACGTGTGCACGGCATGTATTACTCTTTTGCCAAAACCCCCAAAAAAGAAAAACAGGAAAGGGAACCAGGGCTGATACAAAGTTACCGTTCTCAAAGTTCTCAGAGAAAGGGGTCTGGCGGTAAGTAGGAAGGGGGTGCTGGTGGGGCTTGAAAGCCCCAATACAGAAAAACAGGAGGAAAATCCAAATCAGATATGAAGAATTGTATCCAGCAGATATCTTGGCCCCGATAGCAACTGAGCCACAGAGACAAGTTTCGGCATAATCCCAATGGCACGGACCCATTCACGTGATATTTACATTTCCACAGACTGTGTGATGTTTTTTGTTTATGAGCGAGGCAATGTGACCAACTGTTCTTGTATATAGTGACAGCAGACTATTTTATGCCGTGCACCAGCAAAGCTCCGCTGTTTTCTTAGGTTAGGAATGTTTATGTTAGTTAAGGAGCAATATACTGAATAGCACAAGGCAAGCTCTGCTGTTTTGTTAGGGTAGGAACGTTATGTTAGTTAATATACTGAATAGCACGAGGTTTCTATCACAACCACCATTTCTTACGAGCAGCTAGAGGCTTGTACCTTTGTAGGTTTGTCAGACTGTTCAGCCACAATCATATCTCATTTAGCGATATGACGTCACACCTCCAACGTCCAATCACGAGGACGAGGACAGAAAAATGGCGGAGATAAAGGAAGTTTTCGCTAGATTGTGATATAAAAGAAAGTGTTTCGATTAGGGAGGGTGGGTCAGACCAAATCATTCGCCGAGACAACATCTCCTCTCCATACATCTATCTATAACAAAATTCGTGTGATATAACTTAAGTGTTTTATGAAGAGAATCTCTGTTCTAAAAAAATGGTCCGTGCCAATGGGATTTTACCCAAGTTTCTTACAGTTAGATTTCCAGTATTGGATTATCAGACTGATTGCCTGACAACAGAACATCAGCCAGCTCATGGAGACTTGTGTTTTGATAGCAGTTTTCAGCGCCATTTTTTGTTAATTTTGTGTCTACTTCTTCACAATTTTACATTTAGAATGTTCATACAAATATAAGGTGCTTAAAAAGGCCAACCCTGAATTCTGGCCAAAAGGCATAATTGTACGACGATTTCGATTTCGCTTCCCTAGAAGAAATGAAGGTGCATCCCTCGACTAATCTTTAGTTGAGAATATTATAGGAGAAAAATTCCTTGAACCCTGGGTTCAAGTCCCAGTAGTGTCCAACAGAGATAATAATCTGTGGCTCATGAATGCTTATAATCTTAAGTTAATACTATGGAACGTAGAAGGTCTTCGAAATGCGCTTACAATATCACCGGAAAACATTATAGAAAACTTTGACATAGCTATACTCACAGAAACCTTCTTGACATCAGACTATGAAATAGCAGGCCTCTATGCAACACATGCCCTCGCTAAAGAAAACCAAAGAGGCAGGCCATCTGGAGGAGTCTCCTGTTTTTATAATCACAAAATTGAAAAAACAGTGTACACTCATACTGCAGAAAATATTGTTGTTATAAAAACTAGGATCCTCACAATCATAGGCATATATATCAACCCGACAACATCTGCAAGCGATGCCATAGAAATCATATCAGAAGCATTATCTGTCATAGAACCAGAAGACAACGTGATCCTTGGAGGGGACTTAAATTGCCGAATCGACAAGCCAGACTTGAAAAGTAACTTGATCCTCCAACATCTAGAAGAAGAAGGTTTCACGCTAACTAACGACCACAAGGAAAAGACTTACGTAGCCCCAAATGGATCAAGTACTATCGATCTTATTTTCTTCAAAGGGAATAGCCAAAATATCTCAGTAATAAACCAGAAATGCCTCTGGCCGACACAAGCCGCAGCTATCCGAAAACACAACCCAGTTGGAGGAAACATACAGATAACACAAGCACCAGAGAAGATATACCCTGACAAGCAGAGCAATAAGAAAACTAGGAAATTAGATATGAACCTAATTGACAGACGAAAAATAGAAGCCATTAACAACCTAATAAAGGAAGGACAACTAGACGAGTCCTGGAAGATCATCTCAGATACTCTTGATGCAGCCACGATTCGCTGTAGACCAAGGAGAGCTAAACAGTGGTTCACTAGAGAATGCTATGTCGCTAGGAAGAACACACTGAAAGCGCTTCACCAAGCCAAGAAATCTAATGAAACAAAAGACCTTCTTACGTATGCTGAAGAACGGAAGAATTATAAAAAGTTAATAAAACAAAGAAAATGGAATACGTAGAAGCTGAAGCCAGCAAAGCAGCTGAGGAAGCAATAAAAAACCCTTTCCTGATGCAGAAAAGAACCAGCACATCAGTCACTAAAGGAATACACATACAGACCTGGGAAGAACATTTCTCAATGCTACTGAACAAACAGCAAGTCGACACAGCTTACAACACGTCAACCCACAATATATTAAACCAGAAAGAAGAAGACGCAGAGAACGTACATATCGTCACAGAAGAAGACATCAAAGAAACCTTGGCATCTCTAAAAAACAGCAAAGCCGCTGGAATAGACGAAATATACAATGAGCACCTCAAACAATCTGCTGAATTACTATCCAAAACCTGGACAACACTAATAAACAAATGTATCGAAAAAGGAACCATCCCTGAAAGCTGGAGAATTAGCCTAATCAAAACGCTCTATAAAGGCAAAGGAAATACAAAGGACGTAAACTCATATAGAGGGATAGCCTTAGAGAGCAACTGTTTCAAACTCCTCACAAAGATAATAAACACAAAGTTAACAGAAGAAATAGACCAACACATCCCTGATGAACAGTTTGGCTTCCGCAAAGGAAAGAGCACTCTTCAAGCCTGTTCAAGTACTTGTAGATGCAATAGAAAACACCATAAGGCTACCAAAAGGAAAAGTTTATTGTATTTTCATAGACTACAACAAAGGCAGTTGACCTCCTAGACAGGCGCATACTCCTCAACAAACTGGAACAGTTCACTACGACATCAAACTGTCTAACCACACTAATAAGGGATATATTATCACGGAACTCAGTAATCATAGATGACACAGTTGCCATGACAGGAAAAATACAACAGACAAATGGTGTCCTCCAGGGCGACCCGCTCAGCCCACTCCTGTTCAATGTCATAACATCGGATATCACTAAAGCCATCCAACAAACTTTAAAGGAAACAACTCTGATCATGTATGCGGATGATATGGCGCTGGTTTCCCCTAATAAAGAAGACATACAGAGAGCCTTCGATGCGCTGATAGAATGGGCAGAATCAAACAAGTTCTATTTAAACCAAAGAAAAACAGTTCAAATGGTTTTTAGAAAAGGAGGCAAACTAACACAAAATGACTCTATCAAACATGTACAACAACCACTGGAAATTGTAAAGTCTTTCAAATACCTGGGAATTACGTTACAGCCAACACTGACATCATTTCGCATTCATGTACAGGACAGAGCTGCAGCTGCAACAAAAGCGATCTTTGAAATACAGAACATCACCAGGCTCTCTTTGGACACTGCTATGACTCTTTTCTACTGTAAGATAGTCCCAATAATCAGCTACGGTCTAGAGTTAATATGGGACAAGCTCAGCCGCAATGACCTAGCCACTATAGAAAAAGTAAAAGCAAGATTCCTTAAATGTGCCCTTGGTATCTCAAAATTTGCGCCATCCCGTCTAGCTTACGAGTTGGCTAAGGAATCTTTCCTGATTGATGACCTCAGAATGAGACTATCACTACCATCTACTACGAACTCATCGCTACACCTACAAGAAAGAAACCAGAAGAAGGAAGATATATGGCTAGATTTTTATTGTACCGATGCCATGGTTGATAGAGGATGGACAAAGACCAACCAGGACTTGAGACACATGCTAACAAGCCTAGCTGTACATGGCTACCACCACAAAATATGCAGAACAACATATTATCATACCCCTGACAGTGATTGCGTGTGCTCCCTATGTGAATTGTATTGTGATAGATACCACATAACAAAGTGCAAAAACCGATCTGTCTCGCTAAAAGAATACAGCACATCGTAAATGAAACATACTATGCACGTTGGTGCGCTGTTCCTTTCATTCAAAAAGGCCAATGGAATCTCTAGGTTCTAAAGGATAATATAACATGGAATTTAAAATGAAAATATACTTTGTTCTTTCCCGAGAGCGGAATTGGACTATTTCATTTAGCTCTCACAGAATTTCCCTGAATGATGCAATATAATACCGGCATAAACCAAATATCGGGTGCCAAATAGGCTCCGCCCATCCCGCATTCCGTTGCTATGGTGACGCCGGCCGGCGACCTCTCGCTCGGCTCTCGCACCGATCTTCCGACCGTTCCTGAACGCACTCCCGACCGTGTCCGCCTTCACTCGACACTCAACACTACCCCTATTGAAAATACGATTCCCACGATGCGAGAGTGCCCCTTGTACCAAATATTCAAAATACGAGATGCCCCTTGTACCAAATATACCCACATTATCATTCTTACTACTCGTCATGTATTACACGTCTCTGTAGTACAAAGGCTAGAAGAATTCTCGATTTTTATTGCATCGAGCACTCATGGTGTAGTGGCTAAGGCGATGGACTATAACGCTAGCGGTCCCCGGATCGAATCCCCGTAGGTGCGAAAATTACTAGGATAGGAATAGGTCCCAAACAGGTAGGTAGGGTGAAGGAGAGAAGGGAGGTAATAGGGAAAAGAGGAGAATAGAGATAAAAGGGGAAAATAAAAAAATTAATTTTCTTGTGTTTCTGCTATTTCCGCCAGATGTCTCTGCGCCGCTACTACTAATTCCACCATTACCTACTAGATGTCTCCCACTGTTTCATTTAGTTAGTCCCCGCCCTAAACCCCTCCTTCCCGGGCGGGTCCCGATAGCGAGTATGGCACCCGATATTTGGTTTTTCCCATAATACCTTACAACCTGCCCATCAACAATAATGCTTCGTTTAGTAAGTAACGTAAAAAGAGATGGTAAATAGATTGTTAGGAAATATTCTGTTTATGTGCACAATAAAGTACCGTACATAAATAAAGTACCAACAACCAGTTTTACAGGTTATTTTGAATGCACAAACATGCAAAAACTAGGAACCCAATTACAGCTAATTTATGTAATTCACTTAAGAAACGCCTTATTGTTTATTAAGGGTAATTTTAATGATAAAATATACAATTATTGTAGCGATATAACACAAATAAAAATTGTCTGGACGTTTCTATTTTGGTCGAACATGACCATCACAAAAATATGGAAATGCTGTACTTCGACAAATATTAAGAAATTAATAATTTAATTTACCTTCTGTTAATCGCTTTTACAAGCTCCAAAACATCGTTTTTATTAAACGAACCGTAGGAAGCTGCCAAAATTGGTTTGACTATTGAAGCCCACTCTACGCCACCACTATTAGCAGCCATTTTTCCCCTTCCTATCGATTGCCCAAAAGACGAATAAACTATTAATCTGGAGACAACGAGCTAGAATAGAGATTATAGAGTGACTGTTGTGTCCTTTACAGCGCTCTGGGTGGTGCCTTCGTGAAACATAGCCGCCATGTTTACAGCTACCATGTTTTCATATAATCATCTTATCCAGCCAGATACTCTAGACATTGCTCTGTATAATGGCAATGCTTCGCTGCTGGAAATAAGAGCAACTGATGATTTTACATCAGATCATCGACCTGTTGTAATAACACTCAACTCAAGTGCAAAATCCAGGCCATCAGTTGCTCAGTCAATGCACATTACTAACTGGGGATTATTTCGTAATATTATCAATGAATCTGTGTCTGCTAATCCTACTATATCTTGTAAGGCAGAGTTAAATGCTGAATTCGAACTCTTCATGAACACATTAACAGGTGCCATGAAATGTTCCACCAAAACAATACCTGCAACAGAAAGGATGCCACTCCCTAAAAGTATTAGAGAAATGATTGCAGATAAGAAACGTGTTCGGAAAAAATGGCAATTAACAAGAAATATGGTATACAAAGTGCAGTATAATAAATTTAAAAATTTAGTTCATAAAGAAGTGTTAAACAACGTCTTGAATAAATTAGATAAAGACATCGAAGATGCCAACAGCTCATCCAATATTTGGAAAATAACAAGACGGCTTACAAAACCACGTAATCGTATTGATGCACGTCCTGTATTTGGTCCTCAGGGTCTTGTGCATACAGACAATGAAAAAGCTACACTCATTGACAATATATTTGAAAATCAATTTTGTCCAGAACTAGAAGATAATGATTTTAAAGATGAATACTCAAAAATTGGCCAGGAAGTTGAGTTCTTTATGGCAGCACCCACTGAAAATAGAATACAATTCATCACTCCGTCTGAAGTCAAAAGTGTGGCAAAAAGACTCTCCTGTCGGAAATCTCCAGGACAGGACAGAATAACCAATATTGCTATAAGAAATCTACCCAGAAAAGCAATTACATGCATGGTCAAGCTTTTCAATAGCAGTCTCAGGCTACAACATTTTCCCACTGTATGGAAACACGCTGTCATAGTAACCATCCCAAAGGCAAATAAAAACCCTCAGTATCCTCAAAATAGAAGACCTATCAGTCTCATATCCACTATTGGGAAGCTATTTGAAAAAATCATCCTCAAAAGAATCTATGACGAACACCTTCCATTGATTCCTAGCCATCAAATGGCATTCCAACCAGGCTGTTCAACGACACATCAGCTACTTCGCCTTACTGAGGTTATAACTAAGGCCTTTAATACCGGATCCTTTGTGCCTGCAGTGTTCTTTGATGTAGCTAAAGCTTATGATTCTGTATGGCATGCTGGCTTAATATATAAACTTATTCATTGCGGACTACCTGATATGTACATCAAACTGTTAGCATCCTATCTACAAGACAGAACATTCCAGGAAGATCCGGGTGTGCTCTATCTTTAGTACGTCCAGTTAAGGCAGGTGTACCTCAGGGATCTGTTCTGGGACCGATGTTATATAATATTTTTACGGCAGATATACCCGTCACAGCAAACACGAATATTGGACAGCATGCTGATGACACGATGCTGTTTGCATCTCACATTAACCCTCTTTTCGCTGTGCAATGTTTACAGGAACACATTAATCAAACTGAGTCATGGTTTAAGAAGTGGAGAATCTGGTTGAATCATGAAAAAACTCAAGCTATGTGTTTCACCAAGTGTTCCCTCAAAAGAGTGCCGAAACTCTCTCTGAATAATGTACGACTGGAATACAGAGCTGAAGCAAAATACCTTGGTGTAATCCTTGACCGAACGTTGTTATGGCATAGACATATAAAACTCGTGAAAGGCAAAGCCATAGGTAGAATCGTTCAGATGTTCCCGCTTCTTAAGTCAGGAGCAATCAACATAAAAAAGAAACTACAGCTATATAAGACTTTAGTGCTGCCTATATTAACGTATGCTGCCCCTGCATGGGCTTATGCTCCTGATGCTACTCTAGCACCATTACAAGTAGCACAAAACAAAGCTCTCAGATTAATTCACGGCTCAGACTGGTATACAAGAACTTCACAAATTCACGAAGACTTGGAAATGCCATACGTACATGAAGTGCTCTGTGATTTAGTTGTTAGATTTTATGCGCGACTGAACCAGAGTTCAAATGCAATTGTGAATAAGCTTGGCCAATACGATGAACATGACTTTCCACGATACCGAACCCCCAAAATGGCTCTAAAAATACAGTAAAGTAGTCAATACTGAAATCCCCCGAATTTGTGAGTGGCAGTGGCGCCAACTTTTGAAAAACATTGGGTGGGCTCATACTCCCGTCCATTGGTTCATGAAATATATATAAGCGGGTTTGTCCTGACTGACTGACTGACCGACTGAGAATCAACGTAGAGCCTAAACTATAATAGTTAGATACTTGGGATTTTGCTAGTACCTTCGTTTCATACTATTGGCCTAAGTGAAAACTAAGAAAGAATTTTGCAAAATTTTGATTTTAAATGCCCAAAATCAAATGTTTTCGAGGAGACGAAATAGGCCTACCTTATTATAAAATTTAATCAAATACAAGTCACATTGAACTTACACTTCTCATGACTACAGTGTATTATTGGAAGGGTTCACAGGTAGCTTTGGAAGTGCATGATACGGGACTTTGACAAATTACATTAATTAGATTAATATATTGATGTAAATAAATATCGAAATCCACGAAAATAATGCACAATGTGATCCAGTCACATAACTATCTCTACCTTGGACACAGAGAATACCATTTTCTCATTTCATATTTTGATGTACTGTACAATAAGGGACAGCATTTTCAATTGTCTCAGCCCGGATGTGCCAATGAGTATGCCATATCAGAAATCGGTAAAAAAAATTCTATCCACTGATACGTTATTCATACCTGTAGGTTTTGTATTTTTAGTTCAGAAATATGGATGTTTATCATAGATCCTAAGCATGTAAAAGGATACAAAATAAGATGGAACATTTTTAGTCCTATGAGCACAGTATATTATTATGTCCTAGGTTTTGGGGGAGGAAAGTATGAAAGTGATATTGAATTTCTTTTTGATTTCAGCCCCAAAAAGGTTGTATGGTAACATGATGGTGAGAAATAAATTATTCCGTCAAATTGTATGTTACCGGAATTTCTATTTCTTATTTCAAACCCTACCAGGCATGGTGTGTAGAAACAATCAGGTGCAAAATTCGACATCCTCTATGAGCCATAAAAACCTACATCTAGCGTTTTCTGAGGGAATAGTTTGAGTGTGATAAGTCGTTCTTCCTCATTTCAAATTCTAATTACCTATATAAGGACCTAGAGTTTGAAAATCGAAAGTCCTTCATAAGTTAATTTCTAATTACAAAATACAAAACCCGAGCGAAGCTGGGCCTTTTAAGTTAGTGAAATATAAGACACATAAAATGCAGAATAGGAAGCGCATGGGAAAGCTCACGAATTCATTCTATTCTAAACGTCTCATTTCACAACACACTCATTGGAATTCTGTGTTAATTACAGGCCTATTGATACGGTTCCAGATATTTAAGTATTATGCTATGTGGTGGGAATTGTTACATTATGTTTGGTAACGTAGAACTTTCTTTGTTTAAACAATAAATTACCTACAGATAAATAATACTAAAAAAACTCGCGAACGAAATTCTCCGAAATAATGTATAACTCAACCAGTCGTTATACTATTGCCAAAGCAATACTAATAAATGGTGCAAAAATATATTGCACAAACTTTCTCCCATATACGTGTTAAAGGCTAGCACAGAGAAAAGTAAATTAAAGAGATAATTAAATTTTACACATTACATTTTCATCAAAACTAACAAATATCTAGAACGGAAAGCATCAGGGTCGATCTTTATGTTTAATGCTTTTACTGTGAAATAATAATAATAATAATAATAATAATAATAATAATAATAATAACCCGTGTGGGGTAGCTAGCCCCCCATCGGGCGCCTCCCCAGGTGGCGGATAGGGGGATGCCTCCCAGATATGGGTGGTACCGGGGAAATGAAATACCCGGGGTGGACCAAAGCTAGCAATATAAGCAGCGTCTGTTCCCAAAGTGGGCGGCTGCTAAGGCGTCTGTTACCCAGAGGGTCGGCCTATAACCTAAAACCTGGCAGATAGGTATAAAATGCACACTACCCAAAATGGAGATGACAAATGAGATTGCCTCGGAACAAGGAGGAGCCCGACGGGTGAGGACTGACCGAAGAGGCTCCGAGGATCCCCAGTCCTCCGTTTCGGGAGATGGAGCAAGTGGCATCTCCCGGCGGCATGGAAGACCTACCACAAGAAGACCACTGGATACAGGAACAACTTCCCCACCTGCTGAAGGTGTTTCCCAGGGAGGTAACCCTCTGTTACCTGAGACCACCCAAGCGGGCCGTAGGAGAGTACGCATGCAATGGACATATGAAGTGAACACATTTATAATGCATGCATACTACAAAATTACTAAATTGGAAACAGACATGACAGGATATAGGGATACATTATGTGAGCAGTTTTCAATTCAGTATCCACACGTTCCAGTAACAGCACAACGATTAGCAGATCAGAGGCGGACAATAGTGAAGAATAATCTTTTGTCCTCAGAAATAATTAATCAAATTAAGACCCGAGTAGCAAGAGAATTACAGGTAGAGGATACGAGAGATGGTGATAATGTTTTAAAAGAGTTTGAACAGCCCCCACCCAGTTCAACTGAGCTGGTTCATGAAGAAGGAGATAATAGTACAGAATTAGATCTAATGATTACAAATGGTTCAGCCGATCCAGCACAGGAGCAGGCACCCAAGCAAGACACAGAGACTAGAGGTGAGGAAAATATATCTGATATGGTTGCAAATTTGTTTACTGCTGCTATGCTTAAGTTTGAGGGTACAGATCCTACAAAAAGACCAAGTATACCTAAACAGAACACTTCAGTCAGATTAGCGAAAATAATTAATGTGATAAACACTATTGTGTTACCAAGGTATTTAGAAGTGGTAGACTCTTTTGAATCCCTACATACATTAGTGTATTGTGCTGCTATTGCGACGGTGGAAAGTAATGGAAGTAAAATCGTATATGAAAATGGAGAAGGGGTAAAGGGACAAAGTAAGAGTGCTAAAAGTCAGCCGTTTTGGTTGAGAAGACTAAGCAAGAAGGTAGAAGATTTGAGAGCAGATATTGCTAGATTAATAGAGTTTAACAGAGGCAATCCCAGTAGAAGGTTGAGAAATAAGGCACAACAGATAATGAAAAAATATGCAGTCCACACTAGGTATGATCCCATAAATAAAACAATTGAAGAAGTGTTGGATACTTTGAAACAGAAGCTTGCTTCTTACAAAACACGGATTACTAGATACCATAAATCAAATAAGAGAAAGATGCAAAATGATTTATTTAGAAAGAATGAAAAGAAATTTTATAGAAATTTAAAAAGTGATAGTGTAGCAGAAATTGAGGGTGATCGGCCAGGACGAGAAGAAGTAGCGGCCTTTTGGTCATCTATATGGTCGAAACCAGCAGATCACAATAACGGGGGAAGGTGGTTACAAGCTGAAAGGAAACACTTAGATTCACTTGAGCCTATGAAAAATCCACAAATAACCTTAGAATTACTGCAAACAGTGCTTGGTTCCGCCCACAACTGGAAAAGTCCAGGTAATGATGGAATCCAAAATTACTGGTATAAAAAATTAACAGTAATTCATCCACAACTTGTTAATCACTTTAATAGATTTCTTGAACATCCTGAAGAAGTCCCAGGCTTTATGATGGAAGGAATAACCTACCTGTTACCTAAAGGAAAACCCTCTGCTGATCCCTCCAAGTACAGACCCATAACCTGTTTACAGACAGTATACAAATTGCTGACTGCTTGTATTGCTCAGATGCTGACGGCTTATGTTGAGGAGTATGGATTATTGGCCGAGGAGCAAAAAGGGTGCAGAAAGGGAATGAAGGGCTGTAAGGAACAATTAATTATAGACTCTGTGATACTAAAGGAAGTGTATAAGAAGAAGAGAAACATGTCTAGTTGTTTTATAGACTACCAAAAGGCTTATGATTCTGTACCCCACTCATGGCTAATAGAAGTACTCAAACTTTATAAAATTCATCCAACAATAATAACATGTCTTAAAAAATTAATGCAGCAGTGGAAAACAAAGTTGATTCTGTCAAGTAAACAACTACCAATAGAAATAAATATTCACAGAGGAATATTCCAAGGGGACTCTCTTAGTCCACTTTGGTTTTGCTTAGCACTCAATCCACTATCTAATTTGCTGAATAAAGGTAACAGAGGATGTGAAATAAACCGAGGGGGCCATAGGATCTCCCATCTTCTTTACATGGACGATCTGAAGGTGTACGCTCCCTCAGCCATTCAATTAAATCAGATCATTCAGGAAGTAGAGCAGTTTTCAAGTGACATTCAAATGAAATTCGGATTAGATAAATGTAAAACTGTACATGTAAGGAAACAATCAATACAAACATGTGGTATTGAAAGTGACCAGGGGTTTATCACAGGAATGACTGAACAGGAGACATATAAATATCTGGGGTTTGAGCAATCAAAATTGATAGACCATTCATTTATTAAAGAGCTATTAACGAAGGAGTTTTCTTTCCGCCTTAAGCAATTGTGCAACACTGAACTTAATAGCAAGAATCTTACCAAAGCTGTGAATACACTAGCCATACCTGTTCTGACTTATTCTTTTGGGATAATTAGATGGTCTAAGACAGAATTGGAAGGCTTACAAAGGAAAATTAGAACGGAGTTCACACAGTATAGGAAACACCATCCGAAGTCAAGCTCTATCAGGATGAACCTCCCTCGAGGGGAGGGGGGGCGTGGCATTATTGATATAATTAACCTATGCAACAAGCAGAAAGCCTCTCTCAGAGCATATTTCCACCAAAGGATGGAGAGTTCTGCCCTACATCATAGCATATGCTATACTGATAACAATCACACGCCACTAAACCTCTCAAATAGGCTTGATCAGCAAGCAGAAAGAATTGTTTCGGTCCAAGAGAGGATAGACCAGTGGAAGGCTATGAGCCTACATGGTCGACACCCTAATGACCTTAGTAGCCTTGAAGTCGACAAAGAGGCGTCGAACGCTTGGCTCCGGCATGGGGAACTCTTCCCTGAGACTGAGGGATTCATTATCGCCATACAGGATCAGGTTATTAGCACAAAAAACTATCAAAAGTATATAATGAAAAATAGGGCTGTGATTGATGACGAGTGTAGAAGGTGTAGAGCTGCTCCGGAGACTATACAGCATATAACTGGGGCTTGTAGCTCTCTCACCCAGTTTGAGTACCTTCACCGCCATAACCAGGTGGCAAGGATAGTACATCAGGCGCTCGCCTTCAAATGCAAACTAGCAGAGACAACTGTCCCATATTACAAATATGAACCTAGTCCGGTGCTTGAATCAACGGAATATAAAATATATTATGATCGGTCAATAATCACCGATCGAACTATACCCAATAATAGACCAGACATAGTTCTTCAGAACAAGCAAGCCAATACAGCTTATATCATAGACATTACAATTCCAAATACTCACAATCTACAGAGAGCTAATCAAGAGAAATTCTATAAATATTCGGAGTTGAGATTTGAGTTGATGAGACTGTGGTCTTTGACTAATGTTGACATAGTTCCAATTGTAATATCAACTACAGGAGTTATCCCTGTATCCCTTCATAGTAATATCAAGAAGTTAGATCTAGATAAAAATATTTACATTAAAATGCAAAAAGCGGTGCTTATTAATACCGCCCGTATTGTTAGGAAGTTCTTGGGCAAGTGAGTGTGCTTGGTTGACCCGTACCTCACTTAGTGCCAGTCTTAAAAGCTGAGATTTATAAATGAATAAAAGATAATAATAATAATAATAATCAATGGCAGTAAAACTATGGCAGTAATATTATTACTACTAATACTACGGGAAAATTCAAATATAAATCGCACCTTGGGATGAATCGGTCCCACCCAACCCACCCTCACCGATGCAGTTTCTTTTGTACCACGATCTAGCAAATTCTTCTGTCCTCGTATTATGAAGAAACTCGTGATCGGACGTTGGAGGCGTGACGTCATACCGCTAGACGAGAGGTGACAGGCTGACAAACCTCGCGGGAGATATAATATGCCACATTTTCGAAACCTACAAACAGTGTATCGTACATTATTCGAAAATGCAAGGGCGCTTCGCTACGGCTGCCGCCTCCGCTTCGCGCACTTTAACTATGTGGTTAGTGTTATGCATTATTTAGTTATATGTAGAGTGGGATACAAGGCACTTGCGACAATATACAAGGACAGTTGGTCACTCTGCTTCGCTCAGAAACAAAATACATCACACAGTCCATGCAAATGTGAATATCGAATGGGCGGAGCTTAAGGAGCGACTTATATTTGAATTTCGCCACTACTGCTACTACTTAGGTTATATTGCACGCTTTAACTGCATGTAGGTCATATAACGTGTTTAGTATGTTTGCGTGAACCATTAGTCTATAGTACAGCTCATCTGCATCTATTGTTTAGTGATGTCTTCTTATGTAATATTCAGTTTAAACGATTATAATATCCACTGACATAGCGGCGATGAGTTATGGAAAATAAGCAAGTCCTACAAACCCGGCGTTTGGCTTTGCGAACGACGGAACCATGAAAAACCCAAGTCAATTTGGGCGGCCACGAGATTTGATTTGAACTCAGGACCTCTTCCCTGTTAGCCCATAGGCCTACCACCTCGCTGTAATTGGTTTTAGTGTGTTCATTGCGACTGAGCTAAACTGATTGCATTTCACAACAATAAGTACATTAGGCCTATAGTTTTCTTGTTACTAGGGGCAACAAAATGTCATTCATAATTTAATTGATATTTATGTTCTGAAATTCGCATTTAAGCTGTCCTTATTTCGTTTTTATCTTGATATCTATTAAATGTATAAAGAAATGTGTTAAACAAAAAATGTTCATTTTAAATTTCTCTACAACTTTACTGTGGTAGGTTTTCCTGTATCGCCTACAGTAATGGATATAATCTACAAAAATTGAAAATGGATACGAGTAAAGTACCCCTTAAGTCATTTTTTCAGAAATACGGATATAGCCATTTTATTGGTCATAGATAAGAGTTTCCAATTTTCAATTTTTATTAAAATCGTTAGAGCCATTTTTTAAAAAATCAAAAATTTTAAAAAAGTTTTCATGAAAAGTCCCCTTAATATTTCAGTTGTAAAGCTAAATTTCTGGGCGGTTCGACAAAATTTCGAAAAAGTCCTTATTTCCAAAAATGAAGTAAATACAACGAGCCGTTTACCCGCTGTGCTTGTCCACAGACAGACGGACAGACAGACAGACAGACAGACAGACGGACAGACGTCATTCCAAAAATACTTTTTTCGGTTTCTAGGCTTCATGAAACATGCTCTCCCGGTGTTATCTCGACTTCGATTTTTTGTCACGATTACAATACTTTCTCTATACTACGTATATGGGAGAAAGTAAAATGGAGAAACAATTCCACAACCCATGCATTTTAATTACTTTATTCGAATATACGATACACAAAATACAGAATTTAAGTTTAATTTAAAGTTTGTGTGGGTGCTGTTCAGTATTAATTGTAAATAAATACCATTAACAGCCAATAATATGAGGAGCACCGTTTCAAAACGTATTAAATACACTCTTGGTCAAAATACAGTTTGATACGATTTCGCCCTATTTCTTAAGCGCTCTTTAACACTATGAACTCAGAATGGAACATTTCATGTTATATCCCTTGTTAATTCACTGTCAAGTTGATGTATCGGATCAAATCATATTATGTGCACGGGAATGAACGGTTCAAAGCGTATTATGTACAACTTAATTTTTACACCGGGCATTCAACCCACGTTTCGGCTGATATTTCCCACAAATTTTTATGCCGACTCGTCCGTAAGTTTAGCTGTTGTATGTTATTTCATTGTATCATCATGGAAGGAAGTGAAGCTGTTCCAAAAAGATTGAAAGGAAGCAGAAAGCGAACCAAGGCTGGGATAACCAAACAGCGTGAAGGCTAGGTAAGCGACATTTTGTTTTTTTGGTTATTTTTATATTTTACTTTTTAATGTGCTAATGGAGTTATGAGAAATAGTATAAAGATAAAAAAATTACGTTTTAAAGATCATAATATTTTTGTTCAAGCCATTTTAATGTTGTGCTCGCATGGCATTTCAGATTCAGTGTGAAGTGGGTATTTTAAAAAAAGAATCATCTACTGGCTGATCTGACAGCACACAAAATTCGTTTTAAAATCTTCCACAAATTAATGAGGGAGCGTCCAGCAGATACAAGAAGTTTCTGCTTTTTATTTGCAACGGGTTTTCAATTATGATTAGCAGCAATTATCAATTGGCGAAACTTACTATTTCCGCCAAATATCGTTTTATACACGGTGTGTCACTCTTATCAGTAAAAGAATGCAACATTCTTTAAATGGAACGAGACTGAAGGTGGCAGAGGGGTGATCGAGGTAGCATCGGGTGTAATTTCTTATTTGGAAGAAGTTCATTTTGAGGATTCAGTCATCACTATTAGGCTTACCTTAATATCTACAATTTCACGTCTTAATTTTGCAGATATAGGCCCACTTCCTGGTTAGCGATTCAATCTTTTTCCTCTTTCCTGAAAAATGTTAACTTGTGCACTTAATACGTTTTTACACTCCTTAGCTAGTAAGTGTTACTTACGAAAGTTGTTTACATGGATCGTAAGTTGACATTTCCACACAGTTTTGTTGCTATGGCCGTTGCGATGAGGTTAAATTACTTACGGTCCAAGCGCCACGTCATAATTCATTACGATACACTTCATAATACAAGCCTTTATGGACATGGCCCCCAGGACAAATATTCGGTTCCCATAACAACAAACACATGCGAATCACTTTCTGAAATAAACATCTATTTTCAAGAATGTATTTACATAATATTTTCAGGTAATATCACAATTAATATAATTAAATTGATATAAGTAACCGTCGTGCAAAAAATAGCATGCAACACACGGGCCGTAAAGGCATTTACGGGTCTCGAAAACTTAAAAACCCTCGGCTGCGCCTAGAGTTTTCAATCTGTTTCCTCGACCCGTAAACGTGCCTTACGGCACTTGTATCGCAATATACTATTTGAAACGATGCTCCTCTTATGGTAAGTAATTATTAAGAAAAATTATGTTTAGTTTACAAAACAACTTGAGATAAAGACAGAAATTTACAAATTCACTTAGAACTATAACAAAAGGACCGTGAATAATACAATCAAATGTAAAACTCAAATTAAAATTAATAGAGAACGTGTAAATAATACAAGAAAGGCTACTGGAACCTTATATGGATGTGAGGCATGGTCCCTTACTCTTCGGGAAGAATGTAATCTGAGAATGTTCGAAAACAGGGCGTTCAGGAAAATATTCAGACCTAAGAGAGATGAAAATTGGGACTGGAGAATAGTGCATAATGACGATCTTTATAACTTGTACTCTTCACGGAATATACTACAGGTAATTAAATCACTGAAGATGAAATGGGCTGGACATGGGGAAGGAAAGTCATATACCAAAACTATTTTGAATTGAGACCCGAAGGGAAAATGCCACTTGGAAGACGTAGGTGGGAGGACAATAGTAGAATAGATTTAGGGGAAGCAGGACTTGCGATGGATAGTTGGATGAAGTTAGCACAGAATAGGGTTGAATGGCGGGCTGTAACCGCGCCAATGATCCTCCGGGTTTCATAGAGCAGACTAGCAGATGCCCGTGATTTACTTACTAGATGTTTTATTTAAATAATTTAGTTATCGTGGAATGCACTCCAAAGCCGGATTATTAGCTGTTTCATTATAATTATTAATAGTTTAGTTTAGAATGATTCGTGTGTAACTGTTAATAAACTTGTTTTAATTGTTTTGCTCTATTCTTTTAAATTAATTATCGCGGGCACCTGCTAGTAGACTTATAAAATATTCATATGACTATGTTATAAATATAGTACTGTAGGCCTACATGAAATGATATCATTGTTTCTGAAGACAAACTTTGCAATAATTGTCTTGTACTCCACACTCTTGTCTTGTATCACAATTCCTTGCTTTGCCCTTTAATTAATATATTTCCTGTGATTTTTATTAACCACAAGCATAATCTAACTTCTGAATTTAACTTTTCCGCACTCTCCTTAGCCTATATATATTTTGAAAATGTGATTAAGTTTTTTTGGGATAAAAAACATAAAAATATGGCGGTGGATGTGGAAACTGCTTTAACAGATTGACTGACTGACTCGTTCCTGTAACCCCTATGGTGGTGCATAGGGCCTACAAGTGGAAGTTTCATTACCTATACTAATTTTGTTACGCTTATTTTCCGAGAGAGAGCAGAGGGGCAAGTGGTAAGTTCATCGCCTCTCAAGCGTTAACAGATTAAGATGTAAAAATTTAATGAACTGAGAAACTACTTCAGACAATCGTGAGTAAATTCAACAAGAAAACATATTTTATTAATGGTAATAAATAATTTAACAAAATAGGCCTACGGCAAATTATTGGGTGGGCTTCAGCCCCACGGGCCCATATAAGTTGGCGCCTCTGGTGAGTGGTGGATTAATTAATTATGTGTTATACAATCCTTGGTGTAAACAGTTTTATGTGTGGTCAGGGATCATAAGATTCGATGCCACAACACTCGTTGTAAGAATATTTAAAAAAAAAAAAAAAAAAAAACTACCTGATACTCGTATCGTCTGCTATCTTGATGTCTATTTTGATTGCATTTGTGTGGATACTTTTGGTAAAAAATATGCCTGCTTGTTTACCGCTTCGGAACCAGATGACGCATCTCATTATGCCTCACTTCTTAAACTAATTTTGAAACTGTTTTTCACCTGTAGATTACATGACTTCTGCAGGAACAGGTCTGAGCAGGAAAGAGGAAAACAAGTGAGGTATATGTTTACAAAATTAATATTGTTCAAAGGACAGTAAGTTTGAAATAATTTCTAGGCATCTATAAGATTGTACAGATATAAATGTTACCACCAAGAATCCCCGTCACAGTTTAAATATTTTAATAATGTGTAAAAATGAAAATTTTTGAAGTGAAACTTCTTTAGCCGCGGTAGGGGTAAATCGAGAGCTTGTGTAACGCTCAAAATTGTCACGAAATTAGTGAGGTGTGACGGAACGGACTGCACAGAAAACAATCAACTCAATGATTTTGCTTATCAAAAATTCAAAAATAAAAAAATCCAAAATTTAAAAATCTAAAAATTTAAAATAAAAAAAAGAAAATTCAAAGATTCAAAATTTTAAAAATCCAAAATTAAAAAACCAAAATTCCAAAATTAAAAAGTAAAATAATCCAAAATTTAAAAAAAATCAAAAATTAAAAAGTCCAAAATTTAAACAAATATAAAATTTAGAAATAAAAAATCCAAAATTAAAAATCGAAAATTAAAAATAAAAAAATAAAAAATTCAAAGATCTGAAATTTTAAAAATGCACAGTTTCAAAATATAAAACATTAAAAAATCCAAAAGTAAAAAGTCCAGCAATCCAAAATTGAAAAAATCCAATAGTCCAAAATTGAGAAAATCAAAAAAAGTTTCGCTTTTGTCGCGTGGCGTTCCACGCACACTATTTTTTGTACCTTGTCTACAAACATAGGCCTATTTTTCTCATGTCTTTTATTTCTTTTTACTACCAACACTTTTTCTTCTTCTCTATATTCTCCATACTTACTTTTCTTGTAAACTCACATTATCTTCATTCTCTTCTATTCTCGTTATTCTCACTTTTACGCTGATAATTATTGTAATGTTTCCTTTCTTTTCATTTGCCTATTTCCTATTTATGTTATTGTAACCATATGATGCTGCCTAATGCCTATTGCTATAAGGTGCAATGAAAATAAAATATTAATAAACATAAGAGATTGTTGCATCCTTGTTACCGGTGCATGCTAAAAGTGCATACATCCACAGAGAGGGCAATCAGCACAGATTTGTATATAGACTACAGTATTTTGTAACTTCTTCATTATGTAACAATTTTTTTTATTCTTCTGCACCACTGAGTGACAAAATATTCAGTTCTTTGAAGACTGGTTTGGTCTGAGTGTGAATGGTACACTTAAATTTAGCAATTTCCGCTAGGCCTAATATGGCGTCTACTATATTGTAAATTATTCTGAGAAGGCCTATTGCATTACTACATTATTTCCTGAACTGGAGTTTCTGCAGTTTTTTTAAATTTACTGTGTTTCGACTTGTTTCTCTAGTACAATAGCCTACCAGATGGGGTTTCTCAACTCTTACGCCTAGGACTTCGAGCTCTATTCTAGCTCGTTGTCTGGAGATAATCCAGGCAAGAATTGATCGCCGAAATCAGCCGAAGAGGTGTAGAGAATAGGCTCCATGTATGAGAGGTTGGCTCATAACCAGGCTTTAAAACTTAGTGCCCGAACCCACAGAGGGAGATGATTCCGGTTACCAACAACCTGAGTATAGGGGGTGGGGGTGATTGCGTATGCTGATAAGACAGTCATTGATAGTAGTACTGAGAACTCAATGCGCTGGTAGTACGGTGCCTCTCAAATTGGTCAACAGTGTTCCTTGTCATCATGCGTGTTTATAAATGTATAATACGTGTTCGGAATACCCAAAGTAAAGTGTTCTAAAACGCAAACATATATTGAAACATTTGGGAGGGACTATTACACAAAAACAGGAGAACGTATCGTTTTGCATGCTTGTAATGTGAGTTTAGAGAATGAGAAGTTATTTTGTGGTCTTCCTATACATGTAATCCGGTTTGTTTACTATCCCTCCACGAGTACCAGCAAGCAAGGAAGAAATACAAGCAGATGATAGAAGAAAAGAAAAATACATTCTCGGAACAGCAAGCAACAAAAATAGCAGCAGAAGCGGAACAAGACGCCTTCATAGCACTCAAAACCAGAAAACCAACAGCACCAAACCAAATCCAGATGGGCACATGGGAATCCCACTTCCAGCGCATTCTAAACTCGGAGTGTGTAGATACCATAGACACAGGTACCCCAAACCCGATGCCCATGGGAAACATGCCCATGGAACAAATCAAACAGGAAGAAATCACTGAAGCCATAAGATCCCTAAAGATCAACAAAGCGGCTGATAAACATGGTATATACGGCGAACACCTAAAAACGTCATACGAATACCTGAAAGAACTGTGGATAGAATTACTTAACAAGTGCTTAGAAGAAGGACGCATACCAGACAACTGGAGAACATCGATCCTTAAAGTGCTGTACAAAGGCAAAGGGTCACCAAACATCCCAGACAACTACCGAGGAATTGCAATCGAAGACACGATACTGAAAATACTGACAAAAATCATGGCAAATAGACTGTATCACCTAGCAGACCGTCACATACCCGAACAACAGTGCGGATTCAGAAAAGGGGTAGCAACAACGGACGCAATAAGAGCCTTACTAGATGACATAGAAACAGCACTAAGGGAGCCAAAAGGGAAATATTACGCAGTATTTGTGGACTTTCAAAAAGCTTTCGATTCGGTAAATAGGAATCTACTGATGGAAAAACTGAAGAATGCGATAGGCGATAACAACATACTGATACCGATAGCGCAAGATATTCTCAAGCCAAACAACCTAATAATCAAAGACAATATAAGCCAATCTAGACCTGTCAGCCAGAACAAAGGAGTCTTACAGGGAGACCCCATTAGCCCAATCCTCTTCAATATATTCATTGCTGACATTGCCGAAAACACGAACAACACAACCAACGTATATATGTACGCAGACGACATCGCGATTGGATCGACCAACAGAGAAGATACACAGGACGCACTCAATAAAATAAGTGAATGGGCAAAAAAGAACCAACTACAGATAAATACAGGAAAAACTGTGCAAATGGTGTTCCGTAAAGGGGGGAAAGTATCGCCAAATGACAAACTACACCTGGGAGCGCACAACCTACAAATAGTTAATACATTTAAATACCTCGGACTGACGCTACAAACAACCCTCAAATCATTTAGAAATCACATCAAGGACAGAACAGCAGCCGCAATAAGAGCAACATACGACATCAAAAATCTGAACAAACTATCCCTAAATACGGCCATGCTCCTATTTAAAGCAAAAATCATACCCATCCTAACTTATGGGCTTCCACTAATATGGGAGCACCTATCTGTACGTGACCTGGAAGAAATTGAAAAGGTAAAGGCTAGATATTTGAAAATTGTACTAGGGGTATCCAGGTACACAAAATCACGTCTGGTGTATGAGCTGGCACGAGAAACGTTCCTCCTAGAGGACATAAGAACCGCCCAGCTACTACAGAATACAACGCAGTATGAAGCAGCAATGAAGAGGGCGCAAGCAAAGAAACTAGAGATCTGGAAGGAGTTCCACTGCACAGATGCAATGATGAACAGGAACTGGACAAGACCGAACTGTCAAATGCGTAGTGCAATAGGGATGTAGCTCGCCAAACTTCTCCGACAGATGGCGTGGGTGTACTAGCCGGTATGCGCTAGCCGTTCGTCACTTGTTTTTCCAGTTTTCTTCTGCTGGCTTCATGCTTTTAAATGGCGCTCCAACTTCTCAGTCCGAAAAATATGTTCGTAATTTTATATTTTTATAGAGGACACGAGGCTACTATACGTACTTCCTTGTCTACTGGGCCCTTCTAGAATGTTGAAGTGTCAAAAATACGAAAGAAAAACCACAGCAGATAGGCTCTAAATAACACTAAAAAGGAAGGATTAACGAACAAATATTGTGAGATATTTCCGATACAGACGACATTATTTTGTACTCGACTTGCAGTAATATGTTATCAATGTATGAATATTTATATGCAGTGCGGGGATTAGATATTCTTTAATTTTAAATTAATATTAAATTTGCCGTGGGCATCGAGAAGATGTTATAGGCCATTTAAAAATAGAATAAATTACAATAAATAAATAAAAATTACCTAGTAACGCAATGATAATTACAGTACATTGTGTTAGTTTTATACCTTTGTTAAACTGTATCTTTAGTGCACCTTTATATTTTTAGACCACTTCCCTGTTTAATTTATTTAGTTATTTTAGGCCTATTTATTTTACTTTGCTGTATAAATATGTGTAAATTAGGCTACTGTAGCCTTCTATTGCATCTGATATCAAAATATAAATTCTGTGATTTCTAAATAGCCAAGTTAGATTGACGGCCTCGAATAAAAATTGTGACAATAGCGTTGCCAATAACTTAACTTAACGTATGATAATTATTAAATTCTGCCTTTATAATCTGCTATGTCATGCAATGAAATATTCTTAACAATATTCTGTTTTATAACTAGAAATGAAAATCATGTAACGATGATCTAGCATAAACTTACCGATAATAAAAGGAACAAGAAAGAATGAGGAATGAGAAGAAGAAAAAAAGGCCTAATCGATTCCCAAGTTCCCATCGTTTTTAACTACGAGGGACAGGAAAGGTAAGTTTTCGTGATGTAAACATATTTTAATATTTTGATTTTGAATACGTTTTTAATATGACGCTATAGGCTAAATATGCATTTGATATAGAAAATAAATAATATTAAAAATGTCTGCGAATACACACCACATAAATCAGTGTTTATCACGTATATCAATTAGTATTTTACTGTCTGAACCCTAGATGTACATTCTTTTTGTTATTTTGAATCATACCCAATCGCCAAATTAGCAGCACTGTATATAAATATTCGTATCTGCAAAACATTTTGTACGTAGGGAACATAGTATTGCAGTTAATAGCCGACATTTCTCGCAGTATTTGTCAGCTTATTCTACCTTCTCTTCGACTTATATAGCGTCTATCTTTTGGAATTTTTCTTTACGCTTTTTCACGTAAATATATTCCTGAAGTGTCCAGTATACAAAGAAATGCGCCTCGTAGCGTTTTACCCGCTACAAAAAAAGAAAAGTTCGAACGTATTTTTCAGTCTGCTAAGATGAAACGCCATTTAAAAGCATGGAACCAGCAGACAACAACTCGAAAAACAAGTGACGAACGGCTAGCGCATACCGGCTAGAGCAGTGGAGACATCTGTTGGTTCTAGTTCGCTACATCCCTATATCAAGACTGGCGGTGCACGGCTTTCATTTCAGACTGTGCACACGCAGAAATTTCCACGAGCCTTCCGAGCAGTGTGTGTGCACCTTGTGCGGGAGCCTATGTGAAAGATATCATTTCACGAAATGCAGGCAAAGAACCAAATCATTGATGGACTATAGCAAAGAGTAGAGTACCATTGACTATGCACTTTTGTGCGCAATTCCTCTTTATTTACTATCACGTGAACTAGTATATAGTAGCTAGCGCATACGCCGAGCAAAGTCTGTACAGTACAGTTGCTGTTAACATATTCGATCGGGCACTAAGTTTTAAAGCCTGCTCATAACTATTCTGCCGCTAGATGTCACTAAAAACCAGATCACCATCTAGCAAATAATGGACCATAACTGATAACTCCATAAATTTAAAAACATAGATCTAACATTAAACAACTTTAATGCAAATGAAAATACCATCAAGTATACAAACTCCAACAATTTCTGACAAAACACAACGTAGACGAGGTATGTATTTCTGAAAGTCATTTACAGCATACAACATAATTTAAAATTCGTAATTACTAAAACTTATCGAAATGATCGACAAGATAGAAATGGAGGTGGGACTGCAATAATAATAATAATAATAATAATAATAATACAAATCCTATTCCTGTAGGAAGAGGCATTTTCCAAGGAGACAGCCTAAGCCCTCTATGGTTTGGTATGGCACTCAATCCACTCTCAACGTTACTAAAATCAACAGGATATGGATTCAAGATAAAATATGCAACTATAGTCCAACATCTACTTAGTCACCTGTTGTACATGGATGATATCAAACTGTATGCCTCAACAGAGCACCAGTTGCAGCAGCTCCTTAGAAGAACGGAAAGTTTTTCCAATGATATTAAAATGACTTTTGGTCTTGATAAGTGTAAAACTCTTAAGGTGGAAAAAGGTAAGACACTTACAATTGGGTTTGACTTGGAAAGAGGCAGTCATATAGAAGCGATGAATGAAACAGTTACCTACAGATACCTAGGACTCATGAAAGCAAAACGTATTTGCCACAAAGAAATTAAGGCAAAAATTACGACCGAGTACTATTCAAGGCTATCAGGAATCCTGAAATCAAAGCTGAACGGAAAAACACGCCATACCTGCCCTTACTTTTACATTTGGCACTGTCAAATGAACTATAAATGATATTGACGCAATAACTGTTAAAATAAGGGTTATCTTAACGAAGCACCAGGTGCATCACCCCAAAGCTGCTAACCAGAGAATTTGTATCCCAAGAAGTTCTGGCGGACGAGGGCTTATTGACATACACTGGCTACATGCCAAACAGATAGCAAACCTGAGAGACTATTTCTTCACAAGTTCTGCACCGTTTCATATAGCTGTTTGCTTAGCAGATTACGATTACAGTCCACAAAGTCTACATAACAGAGACAATGTTCGCATCCCTTCAGAGCAAGAATACCTCAATCAGCTAGTGACTAAATCATTCCAAATCATTCCATGGCCGGCATCCTGCTGAACTCAACCATGATTTTGTCGATAGGGAAGCGTCGAACAAGTGGCTGGTTCAGGCAGATCTGTTTGCGGAAACTGAAAGTTTCATGCTGGCTATTCAAGACCAGGTTATAACAACTAACAATTACAAGAAGGTCATACTGAAGGAGCAAAATATTGAAGATATCTGCAGAAAATGCAAAGAATCAAGGGAAACGATTCAGCATGTGCTATCTGGTTGTAGGATCCTGGCACCAACTAGTTACCTCGTCATGACCAAGTAGCCAAAATTCTACACCAGCCCATTGCTCTCAAATACCAACTAAATGATGATAAAACGCCATACTACAAATATGAGCCCTTGGCAGTCCTGGAAAACTTGTTATATCAACTATACTGGAATAGAAGTATAATAACTGACAAACCAATAAGTTGCAACAAGCCGTATATTGTTCTAACTGCCCATTTCACATCCATTACATATCTCTTAGATGTTGCCATCCCTAACTCTCACAACCTACAGACAACTTGGAATGAAAATTTCAGCAAATACACTAGTCTAGCTGAAGAAATAAAGACAATGTGGAGGCAAAATACCTATCGTCATCTCTGCAACCGGACTGATTCCTAAGAAGCTCAGGAGCAGCCTGGAAATGATAGGACTTCCGCCTTCCATATAAATAAGACTACAAAAGTCCGTCATCCTTAGCACCTGTAACCTGACCAGAGCATTCCTGTCATCACAATAGAATTTGAATGGACTTGTCTCTTGGGATCGTGCGCTCAAAAATCCAGCAAAAGCTGTGACTCAGTGAATAAAGATAATAATAATACTTTATTCAGTCGCATGACAGTTTACATAATTGTATGACATCGTCAGGGAAGAGATACAAACTAAAATTATAAGAAAATTCCTATACCTAAAGAATGCAAAAGAATATTGTACAGGGTGCGGCATTTATCGTTTCCCATTTTCAAAACCATGTAGCAGATTTATTTAACAAAGAAATAAGTTACATTGAACATTTTTGAATGCCTTACAGTCTTGGATTTCTAATTCTGGGCTTACTTTTTGAATACGATGTCTTTGAGATGCCCTCCATTAATTTTAACACATTGGTGCAATCTCCCTCGTACACTGACCATTACGCGATGTGTGGTGTCTTGCGTAACATTGGAAATTTCCTGCTGAATTGCATTTTTAAGACTGTTAATGTCAGGGAGGGCATGAGCGAAAACTTTAGACTTCAGATAGCCCCACAGAAAGAAATCTGATGCAGTAAGGCCGGGAGATTTGGAGGTCCATTGGATATCACCAAACCTGGAAAGAATTCGGGCTGGGAAAGCAGCATGTAGCGTGTCCATTGAAGGACCTGCAGTATGTGCTGCAGCACCATCCTGTTGAAACCACAATCTCTCAATATCCCAGTTACGATGTGTCAACTCTGGTAGAAGAAAGTTTGCAGCATGTTATTGTAACGTTAAGAGTTGACAGTCACCGAAGGACCATTACCTCTCTCAAAGAAAATAAGGGCCAATAATACCCTGCGCTGCAGTGGCACACCACACCACGATCTTACGACTGTGAAGTGGCCGCTCTTGAATTATGCGTGGATTTGCAGGAAATTGCAAATGTTAAGCAAGACACCACACATTGCGTAATGGCGATGTGAAATGAATGGAGGGCGTTGAAATGAATGAAAGACGTCATATTCAAAAAGTAAGACCAGAATTGCAAATCCAAGACGGTAGGGCATTCAAAAATGTTCAATGTACCTTATTTCTTTATTAAATAAATGCGTTACATGGTTTTGAAAATGGGAAACTTTAAATGCCGCCCCCTGTACATGGATTGTTGAAGTCAAAGAGAAACCGTAAAAAATAATAAGCTTATATCTAAATAAAACTAAGTGCACGTCTACGGTTCAGTAGAGTTAAGGGCAACAAACACTTCTAGATTGTAAAATGCTTTGCTGATTAGCCACTTCCTGAATTGATGTAATGGTAATTCAGTAATATGTCCCGGGAAACCCGTTGTACACTTTCCGAGCCAGAATATTAAAGTTCTTGCTGGTTTTATGTATTCTGGATCGGGGAATGTCTAGATTATGATGGTTTCTGGTGTAATAACCATGAATTCCACTTCTGGAGGTGGGAGTACTACTTCTTTGTTTGATGAACAGGGAGATATGGAGAATACATGTGCTGCCGACTGTCAGAATTTTTTTCTTGTCTAAAGAGTAGTTTAGTGTGTTCATTGTGTCTAGAGTTGGTCATCAGCCTGATTGCCTTTTTCTGAACAAGGAAGACCTTTTTAACATGAGCTGAGATTCCCCACAGAATACCATACTGCATTACATTATGGAAATAGGCAAAATACGAACTTCGAACACAGTTCCTTGTTACATGAAGTTTCAAATTTCTAAGTAGAAACAAGATTCCGGACAATGTGTTACAGACATAGTTTATATGGTTCTCCCGTGTCAGTTTTGAGTCAAGCATTACACCTAATAACTTAAATATGAATATAGAAAAGCAAAATAATATTTATATGTCGTTAATCAGGAATATAAGTGATTCCTGAGTATAGACAGGGAACCTTTCAGGGCTGTCAGAGACACAACTGCATGAATATAAACCTTAAATTCTAAGTTTGAAGAAGCTGCCGATCTAGACACTGCATGAAAAATATTTTCAGAAACCATCAATGCAGTTCTCAATTCTGCCAACTTCCTCACTTCCCAGAGAGATGAAAGCATTTATTATATTTCTTAGATCAAAAAGTGAAGCACGGAAAGGTGGCAGCGTTAGAGAGATCCAGAAGCCTAGAGAGCTAACTATCACTATTGAAGAGCATTAAGGAAGCAGGAAAAACTTCAGAAAATAAATTTGTTCACAAATAAAGTCGAATCACTAAAACCAAGCGAAAAGGAATTTTGGAATGTAACAAAACATTTACTAGGCAAAGAAACTCAACGAAAAAACACTCCCCTAGAAAACTGATATCATCAATTGGTTTACAATGAAGTACAAAAATAAGAAACTCTGGCAGATTTCTTCCACGTCCGATTTCAGCTTAATCAAGACACCAATATTATTATCTTACTTTGACTGAAAAAAATCTCATCAGAAATAACCTTTTCCTCAAGCAACCTCCAAAAGCTCAGATACCAACTTTCCTCACCTTGTGAAATTAGAAATGTAATAAAAAAAAAGCTATCCATTCATAAAGCCTCCGGCCCAGATGGGTTCTCTGATTTGGGTCTGAAAAGAATGCCCAGGCGAGCTTTAGTACAATTAACGAAGATACGAGGAGTCCGAAAATAAGTTATCCCCCTATTTTTAACCAGGAAATCGAACAACAATGGGTGAAACAAACCATCGGTTGCACGCAAAACACACCCATACACCACTGGGTATCGTTCGACCGCTATCCAGCAGATGGCGCAAAGCGGAGACGAGCCTCTCAGTGGATGATTCAACCATCATTGCTACGCAGTACTGTCACACCCAGTCGAAATTGAAGGAGGCAATTCGGATAAAGCGGCCTGGCCTTCTCCAATCTGGGGTTCTGTTTTTGGATGCCAATGCGAGACCACACTCGGCGACGGCAACACAAAACCATATTGCAACTCTTGGTTGGGAGCGCCTAGCCCATACGCCATACAGTCCTGATCTCGCACCCAGTGACTTACATCTGTTTCCGGATTTGAAGAAGACTCTCGGTGGAAGGCGCTTTGGGACCACTGATGACGTCGCACAAGCCGTTCGACGCTTCTTCCGTATGCAGATCCCTGATTTTTTATGAAGGGATTTTTGAAGTTTCTAAAGTGGTAATCATATGGAAAAATTAAGGTACGTCTTATCTTTAAAGTCTCATCTTTTTTGTGTTTCACCCACACCTCTGTTCACAGTCGTCAGGGGAGATTTATTTTCGCCTCGTATATAACGGCTGCTTCAAGTTTATTCACTTCCTACAACCACGGAAAGAAGCAACTGTCATCGCTACCGCTAAACCTGAGAAGGATCCTACACAACCCAGCAACTATAGGTCTAAAAGTTTCCTTAACTTTCTTTAAAAAAAACACTTTAAAGGTTTATTCTAATACGCCTAAGTTCAATCTTAAATGAGCCTAGTAGAACCCACCATGAACAATTTGGGTTTAAATCTGAACACAGCACTAATAGTCCAGTCACCAGGTACTGAAAATTGGGGTTGCCTGGAAAAAGGTCCGAAGTTAATAATTTTTTTATATGTTATGTGTGAGTATGCTGTGGTGTAGAATCAAAGTTTTACAATTCGAGAACCCTGTGCGAACTTCAGGGCGGCCGAAAAACCCCGAAATTTTGGGGCTTTTTTCAGATTTTTCCTTATAACTCCTAAACAACACGCTTCAGCCTAAAACATTTCATTACATAAGTTAAAGAGCATAAAATTTCCTATTATTATCACTGTTTACCCGTATTCTAAAGCCAAATATGTACCGAGATAATTATGGCGCTTCAAAGTTTTGAAAAAATCAAAATATCGAAAAGCTGCTAAAAATGCATCATTTTCCCCAGTAACTTTCATCTTTAAACATTTATGTATGAATAACGTTCAATAACCTACACAATAGAAAATCCATTCTTAATTAGATGTTCATTTAAGAATAAAGTATACAATTAAAGATGTTTAAAAATGTATTTTATAAAAAATTATACTACATGTGATGATATGTGGATATATTAACTAAGTAGAAAATGTGTAAATTATTACAAATTATCCATTAAAATTGATTCATAAAAGCCTTGACCTCTTTGCTCCCTATGGCAAATCAGCATCATCTCTCAGTAATTCCTCCTGAGCAATGATCTCATCGATGTTGTCCTCCTCGTCGTCGCACTAAATGTCCGTCTCTCTCTCGTTGATGTTGGTCTCAGGCGAATTTTCTCAAGCCTTTCCTGCACAGTTTTTGCAGTCCTGCTTTTTAGTAGCTACAAGCCCCGGTGCTACACCCTTTCGTGCTCTTGGATTGTAACAAGTACAATAACTTTTCTTGAGCAGCATCCATTGTCAATTTTATGGGGATCAGCACTCGTTTCATTAAATTGACAGTAACCTTTCGTAGCCAAGCCACGTCTGCACTTGCAGATAGGTATGAAAAGAATGATACCGGGGAGCATCTTGTGCAGGGGGAAATCTGGCAAGGTTGGATTTGCCACGGAGTTGGAAAATATTCGGTAGCGAAGATCATCCAGAGTATCTGTTTCCATGTTTCCTCCGTACAGTCACTGTGGTACAGTATCACAAGAAACTTTGCCCCTGCTTTCAAAATATGGCGTGGTGTTGCTTCGTCATCTTTGAGAACACTAACGATGTCAGACAGAGAAAGGTTTTTCTCATAAATAGTGAAAAGTTTCTTCCTTCCTTGTCCAAATGGGTTTGATGTATTGTCACACACGCTTGCTGCATGAAGGAAAAGAATATCCTGAGTATTACATTATTTGCACGAAGCTGACGAAGACAAAACATTGGGGGCATTACCTCTCCCAATCTTTGGAAATTAACATTCTTTTCAGAAGAACCTAATGCAGTCAGCAATACTATGAGATCGACGTCCTCACCTGTGAAAGTAACACTATCGAAGTCAGCAGCCTTAGATATTGCAGTTTTCACTAAAATGACATTGGCATCTTCTACTGCCTGCTTAACCTCGATACCCTTTACTGCCATTTCAGTCATCAGCTTTGAAATAAAGTTGTCGTTAGGCAGACATTTTTCTTGTGACAGTGTAACAGCCGTTGTTAACTAAAATAAATGTTTTCTGGACTATTGCAGCAAGGCCAAGGCTGCTTTGGTGTTTGATAAGCGACGTCACTAAGGTATCCATCGAATACTACTATGGCATTAAATACCCAAAGTGTTTCTATAGCAGTCCACGTAGATCTTGCACAATGACTACAACGTGCATGATGTAGTCTTACCCCATACAACCTTATGCAGTCAATTACTGCTGCCAAGGTCTTCTTCCTGTAAGGAACGATTGCTGAAATGGCAGCAAAGGACATCATCAATAAGATCATTGCTCAGGAGGAATTACTGAGAGATGATGCCGCTTTGCCATCGGCAGTAAAGAAGTCAAGGCTTTTATGTATCAATATTAATGGATAATTTGTAATAATTTACTCATTTTCTACTTAGTTAACGCATCCACATATCATCAAATGTGGTATAAATTTTTATAAAATACATCTTTATACATCGATAATTGAGTACTTTTTTCTTAAATGATCATCTCATTAAGAATGGGTTTTCTATTGTGTAGGTTATTGAACGTTAATCATACAGAAATGTTTAAAGATGAAAGTAACTAGGGAAATGGTGCATTTTTCGCAGTTTTCTATATTTGGAAATTTTTTCAAAACTTTGAAGCACCATATCTCAGTATGTATTTGGTCTTAGAAAACGTGTAATCAGTGCAAATAATACGAAATTTTATTCCCTTTAACTTTTGTAATGGAGTGTTTTAAACTTAAATGCATTGTTTAGGAGTTATAAGGAAAACACTGAAAAAAACACCAAAATTTCGGGATTTTTTGGCCGCCCTGAAGTTCGCACAGGGTTCTCGAATTGGAAAACTTGGATTCTACACCACAGAATATCCACAAACAACATATTAAAAAATCATTAATTTCGGACCTTTTTCCAGGCAAACGTACCTGGTGACTAGACTATAAAGATCCGGTTATAGACTAATCCATTACGTAGAAGATGGTTACAAACACTTCGAGAACAAAGTCGGAGTTTTCCTGGACACTCAACAGGCATTCGATAATGTTTGGTATGATGAACTTCTCTATCAATTTCAGAAACTATCAGTTCCAGATGTATATGCACATTTTATTGAAAACTATCAGAAAATCGTAGATCATTTCGAGTTCGACAAGGCAGATGTCTTTCCGCGTCAAGAACTATCGAAATGGGAGTGGCACATTGTTCTGTTTTGAATTCAATTCTTTACACTTCTTATGTCAAAGACATACCGAAAGATGCCAAATGTCTACAAGTCTTACTTGCAGATGACGCAGTTCTGTACACTAAACACTGTTCACTTACACAGTTGCAAGAAACCTTGAACAAACTCACACAATGGTCCACAAAGTGAAAACTCAAAATTAATGGCGATATAAAAACATGTTAGTCCTCACTAGAAGATTACCAAGGTAAGACAACCTCTCCGTCAAAACCAACATATCCCTTTCAATTCAACAGTTAAATCTTTTGGGAATATTATTGGACAGCCGCCTAGCCTATTGCCAGCATATAAAAACACTATTCAACAGAGCATTTCAAAGATTCATGGCATTATATCCATTGTTCAAAAGATTCATTCCTGTTAAAACCAAGTTACTGCTATATATCTCCCTCATAAGATCTTGCATGGCCTATGGATGTGAAGTGCGGGGACAAGCACACCCTCGTCATCTCACGAAACTTGATGGTATTCCAAGATCTATATGCAGAACAATCACAGGCGCAGATTTTTACATCACAAATACACAACTTTACAGTGATCTAGAAATAACAAAGTTCAGTGACTTAATAAAACACTCGCAACAAATATTTAAACTCAAGCTGACAAATCATCCCGAATCTCCCATAAGAGAACTTTCAACAAACCTAATATATTGATTTGCTCCTGAGTGTTGAAATCTACTGCAGATTATAGTTTCTGGTCAGATATCTGCCCCCAACTTTCCTACGATACAGAATTCCCAGCTGGGCTGGTTTTTCTCAGGCAAATTGCCTCCTTCCCCTCCTCCGCAATGACGCCATGTGCATTCAACTTGTTGCAGAAAGCGATTTGATTTTAATAGGTTTCCCATTTACGAGGCTGTCAATTCCAGGGTAGTTTTTGCTAACTATTCAGCCTTTCTAACTTCTGATGATGATATCAGCAATCAGCTCTCCAAATTTCGGGAGTTAGAGACGGTTTCCAATTCCGCTGCATTCCCTGACGAGTCCTTCTGTTAAAGACTTTTTTTGGATAACACCCAGAGAGATTCTGCCCTTTCGGTCTGCCCCAGAAACTTTGGATTGGATAGCACTAAAAACCAGGCATTGAAAAGGTTTCATTCTTTGGAGAGCCGGCTAGCTTCTAATCCCTCTCTCCGTTCAGAATATTGTAAGTTCATTTCTGAATATAAGACCTGGGACATTTGGAACCCGCTGTTGCGGACTGTAATAATAAATACGAAAATGTAATTCCTCATCATCCTGTACCAAAGCAGTTCAGCACTACCACCAAACTAAGGTTAGTGTTTGATCCCGGTCCAGATGGTCTTGTGAGGTGGTCACTGTTCATACCCACTCAAGTTCTTTCAAGAGGCCAGTTGTAAAATTGGCACCCCTACCTACAAATGACACTAAAGACTATATAAGTCTTCTGCTTGAATTTACTGAATGTACTCATGCAGTTGTTATTGTTATAATTAATTTACGTTATAGTTTGTTTTCGTGACTTATGTTGTTCTTGTCTTCTTATTTCTCAAGGCCAACAAAACTTCGCATTCTATGTAGATTATTCCACTTTGAGCTTGATAGAGTTATTAGAGTCATGGCTCTCTTTAAGAATCATTATAATATTATTAATTTTGTCTTGTTTAGCTGCTTTGCTCATATTTTATTCATTGCTAATTTTGCGCACGGCCTCATAGAAATTATATCCTTTCTTGTTGTCAAAACAATTGGTCATAGGTTTTCCTCTTTACTGTATTCAGCTCAACATTTAATTTCAGTTACTATTTTTTATTATTTTAATTAAACAGTAATTATGAATATATTTTATTTATCCTGTCAGTGCAAGCTACATGTTTTTTTCCCCATTATTTCTATTCATGTCTAGTGAATGTTTCTATTCAAATGTTCCGCTTATCACTCCCGCGTTGAGTCAGCTAAATTTTAGAGCAATATTACATCATCTTTTAGGGCCGTGTGCAAATCGACAGGTGCAGTGTTTAGGACTCGTAACTCTTTACGGCGTCGCTTCAGTTAGTATAATCTCAGCATCTACACAGTTCGGATGTGCTCAAGCACTGTTCTAGTTCCCGCGTTTACAGACAAAGGCAGCATTGACAGTTTGTTCTAAAACCGAGAAATTTCTACATAAAACTTAAATTACAATTTTTATTTATTCGCGTAATTATTCTGCAATAATTCACGCAATTTTCAATATCAAGGCTTTCTAGATCCGTCTTTTAAGCGTATAATAGTCTGTGAGCATTGTGAAACTATCGTTTCTACAGTGAAGCAACTATTCAGTGCAATTATTATCAAGATCATTATTTTATAATAATTCAAGTAATTCTAGACAGAATTACAAGTATTTTTATGTGTATATGTCATCAGTGACATAAATTATACATTTATCATCGCGTGGTGCAAACTGCATTCCGCGCCAATCAGTGCATTGTTCAAGTACTAAAGTGTTTCATCATTTATTCAGGTTTCTTTATCTAACTAATCATAATCCTTCACGTGTGAATAAATTGTGCATTGTTAAGTTACATGTCTTTGATTGTTAATCCAATAATAATCCGTGGATCTCTGTTCCTCGACCTGCGTTTAAGTCCTTCTTGCTCTCATCAAATGGTCCTCCGAACTACCAGAATCTATTGTAATACATCACATGTAATTCCTATTGTACCTACTTAACCTTTTCATTTGATATCCTACGTTTATTGGTCCTGCCGTTGTCCGGATCATTTTGGATACAATCTTACATAATTTCACACGTGTATTAATTTGTACGGTATTTTTCTCGAGTTCGTCCTACATATATCATTAGCTACCGCGTCTGTTCGGTCTACGTGAATTCCAGCATCCCTGAATTCCTGACCCATGGCAGCATCTATGTAGCAGTGACCAGACACTTCAAGAAACTTGGGACTCCGATCTACAACGAGCATCAAGACTGCAGTGAACAGCTGACTAGGATATCATCGTGCAGCGGTGGTAGAAATTCTACAAGACATCTTCACAACATTCAACTTCAGTAGTTTATTCATCTCAATATGGAGAAAGGCTCAAAGATTTAATTCAGAAACGTGGTTTCATTAAACGAAAGTTCACCTACATTCAAAAGTACTGTGACAACATTACAGAAGAAGTTGATGTATTTCGACTGAAAGTTGAGTATGACAATCTTAATGGACTGTGAAATAAGTACGAAGTTATACAAACTCAAATTGAATCTCTCATTGAAGCTGAAGGTGAACTAGACATTCACGCACAGTATGACGACGATGTGAGTAACAATTATAAGGTGTTAAAAGCTAAACTTATGGCCGAGTGCACCATTCTCCGGTTTTCTCAGCCGTTTCGTTACCGCGGTAAACGTAATACCGGGGTATTCTCAAAATCTCTGTGCACCATTGCGAAAATACCGCGGTTTGCTAAAGCTTGGAAATATTGCGGTTACTCTGCTCCGAATCCATTTTTCCATTGATGGTTTCTTCCATGACCGCTAGGTTCTCTCTCTCTCTCTCTGCACGTCTGCCAGTCACGGTGGCTCCATAGTAGGCTATTGGTTTTCCAAATTCAATGTATTTGTTGCCTTATTATTCAATAAAAAGATGTTCATATGGATAAAAGGGAATATTATATTGCGTACATATGTCGTCTGAATTCCAACTTTGAATTCAAGCACCATAGAGACTGTACCAAACGTGAAATGAGTTGCTTTCGCTCTGGTTGAAGTGAGAAAGGAAGCTCATTTCAATCGATGTTACAGCACAGTATTTGCAAAGATATGTACCATCGTTCATTCTTCAAATAGATCCCACCTGTCTGTACATTTAAATAAAATAACATTGATGTTTTAAAGAATAATTCACACACGTTTGCAATCCAAGGCAAAGCAACACCACGAAATCTCTGCTCTGATCGACATAGCCTCGCTTTTATTCCCGTACGACTAGTAGAAATTTTAGGTGCAAAATCATGTGCATAGCCATGAAAGAGCTGTTATAATTATGTTCGTGTACGTGCAGGTATGATAAATTGATTTACATACCCTATATACCGATACACAGGCTATATCGTGATGCATGCAGCCATTCACTTAAATTTGGCCTAGGACCACTGGTTTTCCATATTTCATTTATTTGTTGCCTTTTTGTTCAGTAATAAAAGTTTATAAGGATAAAATGGAATATGATATTGCATATATATGTCGTCTGAATTCAAACTGATTTCAAACACCATAAATACTGTACTAATCATACTAATCGTGGTTACGCCCTCTAGCCTACTCGATGGACCTGGTTTGGTTGAGGTAAGAAAGAAAAGTCATTTCAATCGATATTAAAGCACAGTATTTGCAAAGATATGCACCATCGTTCATTCTTCAAATAGACCCCACCTGTCTCTCATTATTCTTTATGTTCAATTAGCTTTTGGCCTAGATATCGTAATTATGATACATTACGCTGATCTCCATCTTGGAAAGAAAACAGCGGTTTTCTCACTTTACAGCTCCTTCACGGCCGGTTTGCATCTTACCGCGATAAAAGTCGAAACCTAGCACGGTGCAACGAAAGTATGACATTACCGGGGTAAACTAAGCAACTATACCGCGGTATTCTGAATACCGAGGTTGGTGCACTCGGCCATTAGTGGTCTTCTGTTTCTGCACGAGCAGCCAGTGCACAGTATAAGCTCTCGTAACAGCCAACGATCACAACACAGTGGTAATTCACACCATACATGTCAATCGTCTACTTCGCAGTGTAACAACAGAATTATACAATTGCCTAAAATTCAATTACCTACATTCTCTGGCGATGTGACCAATTTCAAGCATTTTTACGACACCTTCAGCAGTCTCGTAGTAAATAATGAATCTTTAGATCCAATTCAAAAATACCGCTATTTATTGTCTTCTTTGAAAGCTGAAGCACACACATTAATACAGAACTTACCTGTCACCAGTGACAATTCCTCTGTAGCTTGGAACTTAGTTTGTGCTAGATACAACAATACAAGAGTGATTGCTACAGCCCACATAAGAAATCTAATTTCATTACCTACAATGAAAAATGAAAATGTCACAGAATTACGCAATCTGCTAAACAAATTTCAAAGTAATCTAAATGCTGTGGAAGCTCACAATCTTGAAATTCCATTGCATGAGGTTATGTTGACTCAGTTGATTTTAGTTCATCTTGGTGAAACTACACGCAAGGAATGGGAAGGAAAAATTGACTCACAAAATTTTACATCTCTTCAGGAGCTGATAGATTTTCTAGAAGCTAAGGCGCACTCTTTAGAAGTGTTAGCAACTTCGAGCAACACGTCCAGCCCATCAAAGGGAAAGTGTGAACCACGATCACAAAAGACTTCATTTAGAGCAACTCGTCAGTCTTATGTTGCCATGAATAGTGATTTGTGTCCTTGTTGTCAAGATAATCACAATTTATCTAGGTGCGATAAATTCTTACAGATGAGTGTATCACAGCGATGTAATGTAATAAAATCTAAAGGTTTGTGTGCAAATTGCTTTTGTTCTAATCATAAAAGAGATCAGTGCAAACTCAAATCCTTTTGCGATTGTGGCAAATCTGTTCACAGCAAATTATTACATAACAACACACTCAACAAGAAAAGGATCGCTCACTAGTTAGTGAATAGCTCTGAAAATACAGATAACTTGCCTGCTAGTTATTGCTCTATCAAGGAAAGATCCAGTCAAAAGGAAATTCTTTTAGCAACTGCTGCAGTGCATTTGGAAGATAGACAAGGGAACTTAGTGTTGTGTAGAGCATTACTAGATTCCGGAAGCCAGTTAAACTTCATAACTGAAGATCTAGCTAAGAAATTCCAAATACCTACAACAACTGTCGATACTCACATAAGAGGTATAAATGGCACCTCTTCTTGTAATTACAGTATGAAAGTTAATATGCGATCCAGGATCCATAATTTCCAAGCTGATCTGAACTGTCTAGTAATACCTCACATTGCAAACAAACTTCCTTCTGTCCGTATCGATCCTACTAGATTTAACATTCCTACTGAAATTGCATTGGCCGATCCTAAATTTTACATCCCTGGTGATGTCCAACTCCTTATTGGTGCTAGCTTGTTTTATCAATTGTTTAGCAATGAAAGAATTATGACTCCCAACAATCCCATACTTAGTAACACTGAGCTTGGTTGGGTACTCAGCGGATCCGTCCCTAAGACCTCAATCAAAACCAAGAAGGTCACATTTGCTCAACACAACTTGTTCGTAACAGTTGACAATGTTGACACACAACTATGACGCTTCGGGGAATTGGAAGATTTTCCTAAACCAGTCCTTACTAAGGAAGAAAGGGAATGTGAACAACATTACGTGCAAAACACTACTAGTGCAGATGATGGTGTTTTTGTCGTGCAACTACCCAAGAATCAACATGAAGGTACATTGGGCGAATCCAGACAGCAAGCCATAAAAGGCTTAGGCCATCTGGAACGGAAATTTCAAAACAACTCCATTCTGAGGGAAGATTATACTAAATTCATGCAAGAATATGAAGAGTTGGGACACATGAGAAAGGTTTCACCTCCACAGCCAGGTGAAAAGTGTTTCTATTTACCTCATCATGCTGTCATCAAACCATCCTCTTCTACAACTAAAACTAGAGTGGTTTTCGATGCATCAGCAAAATTATCTTCAAGCAAGTCGCTTAATGGCATTTTGAAATTAGGTCCTACAGTACAAGATGACTTATCTTCAATCATACTTCGTTCCCGAACCTACAAGTATGCTTTCTCAGCTGACATTTCTAAAATGTACAGAAGCATAAGAATGCACGAAAATGATCAGAATCTACAAAGAATTGTGTGGCGTTCTAATACTAGCGATCCCATACAAGACTATGCTTTAACGACTGTAACTTATGGTACTAAATCTGCTTCATTTCTTGCCATAAGGTCCCTGCATCAGCTATCAATAGAAGAAGAAGCTAAATACCATCTCGCTGCCCAGGCAGTGCGAACTTCCTTCTATGTAGACGACTGCTTAGCAGGACATGATATTCTTGAAGAAGCTCTACATCTTCAAAGAGAACTAATACTTATGCTTGACAGTGGCGGATTTCCATTACGAAAGTGGTGTTCTATTCATGAAGCTTTATTGGAGTCTGTTCCTTCAACTCATCGAGAGACTCAATTGCCCCTGTCTCTTGATAACAGTGAGAATGCACACGCCCTTGGGTTACTGTGGCATCCTGCTACTGACAATTTCCAGATACAATCCCATCCTTCTCTTCAGACTCATACACAATGTAAACTGACTAAGCGTACTATCCTATCTGTGATTTCTTCCATCTTTGATCCTTTAGGCCTTGTCAGTCCAATTGTAATCAGTGCCAAGATATTCATGCAATAACTGTGGATTGAAAAGCTTGGTTGGGACGAAGAAATACCTTCTCACCTAACAGAGAGATGGATTGATATCTGTGACATTTTAGGTACTATACATGCAATGCGTATTCCACGTTATGTACTCACATCTGGTACGATGCAAGATATACATATCCATGGCTTCTGTGATTCATCAGAAAAGGCTTATGGTGCATGTATATATCTCCGTTCTGTGAACAGTGAAGGTGAAGTTACAATTCGATTATTGTGCTCCAAGTCTGAGGTTGCCACTCTAAAAAAGCAAACCATACCACGACTTGAACTCTGTTGTGCATTGCTGCTATCCAAGCTATACAGCAAAGTAGTAAGTGATCTTAATGTCTAGACATCACAAAACTACTTATGGTCTGATTCAGTTATTGTACTTTCATGGATAAAATCAGACTCAAGTAAGTGGAAAACATTTGTATCCAATCGTGTTTCTCAAATTCAAGAACTTTCTGAATCTGCAGCATGGCGACATGTCTCAACAGAAGACAACCCAGCTGATCTCGTTTCAAGAGGTGTGTCCTCGGTACATCTATCTGATATCGATTTGTGGTGGCATGGTCCTAGTTGGCTCTCCTTACCCACAACATCATGGCCTGAACAACCACAACAATTGAATGTTCAGGATTCTTCTGAGCAACTTTTTTCCGTCTGTATGGTGTCCACTACAGAAGAAGATAACTTTACAGCAGGATCCGTTTCCATAACTGACTCGTCAGCTATATCAAGAAGCAATATGGGTCGTAATTAATTATCATGTTTGATAGAAACCAAAATAATGTGAATCAACAAGGTACTAAAAGGTTATAAAGGGTTCGCCGTTCCAAGATAGAGTTCAACTGATATGTTTGATGAGAAAACATTCCTTGCTGTTTCCCAAAAGAAGTTCTTGGGGAATGACAGTAATGCAAGTATTACAGGCAGTAGAAGACGAATATGTGCGTAATGTTACTACAGCTATGCCAAAAGGAGCCACTTATGATAGCGTCGTTGTAAGTGGAGATATTGACATGCTTGTACTCCTGTCCGGGCTACCCAATTCATGCCAAAACATACATCTTCTGAAATCAGGAAGGAGTGGCAATCGTGATACTTACTTCTCAACCTCATCTTATCAATATGATCGAGAGTATCTTCTGTTTATTCATGCTTCTAGTGATTGTGATACCACCTGAGCTCCATTAGGCCATGGAAAAACAAAACTTTTCACCCTCATTGCGAAGAACAAGCTTGAGAAAAAACACTTCAATTTCTACAAGTTTACTGCAACCAAGGAAGAAATCAGTCATGCAGGAGAAAAAGAATTCTTGGCTCCGTACAACACTAGAACGAACACCCGTCAGGGGATCAATGATCTCCGATACCATTTGTTTGTTAAGATGGCAGCCAAAACAAAGATCAGCCTACCCAGACTGCTACCGACGTAAGACGCAGCCGAACATGCATTTCGGACATTCCACCAAGTGCAATGCTAGCTGGGTAACAGCCTGGATGCAGTAGAACGAAGATGGAAACGCAACAGCCATGATCTCATTCCAATTAAAATGGCAAAAGTTCCAGCACCACAGTCCTTGCTGCAACTGATACACTGCAGCTGCAAAAAAGATTGCAATGCTGCATGTACCTGCAGAAAATTTGGGTTGAAATGCAATGCAATCTGCAAAAAATTTTCAGGGATTTCATTTACCGACAAATGTGAGGAAGCAAGTCAAGTTGACACCGAAGCTGTTGAAGGACACGATGATTCTGAACAAGAAGAAGAATATGACTTGATGACGCACCGGAAGCAGATGTACAACCTGGACCTTTTGAACGTCTAGGGTGCACATAATTCACACCTTTCTCACAATATATTTCCATCATAATAATGTTTGCCTCATGACCAATTGCTCCTGTAACAAAACCAATAGTTTCTGTAACAAAACCAATTGTTTCTGTAATAAAACCAATTGTTTCTGTAATATAAGCATTCTGATTATCATTATGATTATCTGGAGCTTGTATTACTTCATTTCTCGTCTTATCCGTTTGTGTACATGGTCATATACATGATTAATGGTCATTCATAATTAAAAATCATAATGGACTACATAAACCGCCATAAATAGGGATAAAATGGGCCAAAACACGCGTTTTAACATGTTTTTTTTTTTAATTCCAAGTACTACTAAAGTACCTGTAATACTATATGCAAATTGAAGTTTGAACAGTGCATTTTGCAGGAAATTTTATGCTCTTTCGAATGGTGATAGACAAATATATGCTAGAAGTTGGTATCTGAAATTTTTCCGATAAACTGAAAAAAGTGCGAAAATTTCGTGGTTTTTTGCTCATAGAAAGTTGTCCCTAGGGCTTTCGAGGTCGAAAACTTAGTTTTACTCTACTCTTACAACACCAAACAATATGAAAAAGAAAAATCTTTTGCCCTAATTAATTCAAGGTGGAATGTATCTATATACTGGACTAATAAAAGACTCAAGGAAAGGGAACATCACATGATTTTAAAAAATGACACAACATTAATGTCATTACTCTTTAATACAAAGTTGTCAAGTGTGCTTACAAATACATTTAATAAAATTATATTTTTATAAACTAAAAAACCTGTCCTGTTGCTGTGATATAAAATATTCTGCAAGTTTCATCCTCATGACATCAAAGTAAAAGATTTTCAGTTACCGCATTTTACGGATCATAAGACGCAATTTTTTACCTTGAAAACAGAGCCTTGTAAGTTAGGTGCGTCTAATGGTCCAAAGTACAATAAAAAATTTAAATTATAGTAAATATTGCCGAAATGCCATAGTTATACACAAGGTGTTGTAAACGATAAGACAATAACAAATTTTAGCACAGACTGTACATCACTGCACTTGTCACAATCGTAAAAAGAGGGTAGTTGAAAGCCAGGTATACAAACGAAAATAATGGAATGTTGAGTTCTTTTATACAAAAGGAGTATCTTCCCGGGTAGTTTAAATTCATGCAATGACCTCTAAACAACCTTATGCTGAATTGAGGGTTAGAGGATGTAAAGGTATTTTCAATCTTTCACGAGAAATCAGTTCAGTTGTTAAAATTTACACGATGCCACCTGTACAGAAGAGATTTTCGTAGAATGCAGATTTTAAGTTAGAAGTGATTTACACTGATTCCATTGTTTATGCAATGAAGTATATTATTCCCTTTAAAATGTTTCGTTTAGAATCACATTAAATTTCTTTTTCTTTAAATTTCCATCCTAAAATTAAGGTGCGTCTTATGGCCCGTAAAATACGGTATTTACAATTTTGCTTTTGCAATTTCTTTTAAGCTATTAGAATTTTTAGCATATTTCTAACTATATTTTCGGATTTCCAACATATTAAAAAAAAATAAAGGAAAATAACACTACAATACATTGCATAACATATAAAGCTTAAAGCCTAATTACAAATATATTTTGTACACTTTATTTGCCTTGAAGTATATAAAAGACACAAGGAAAGGGAACATCACATGATTTTAAAAAATAACACAACATTAATGCCATTACTCTTTAATACAAAGATGTCAGGTGTGTTTACAAATACGGCACATTTAGTAAAATTTATATAGTAAATCTATATGTTTAAATTATTATCATAGGCCTATTACCATAAAAACAGCCTGTGGAGAAGAGATAGGAAAAAATGATCTGAACAATGCAGTGAGGTCCATAGAATGCCTGATACGGAAAGCTATAGTAATGAAGGTACTAGGGTCCCCTTGAATAATCAAGACTGACTTGTTCCATTCTCCGACAGATTCAACTTAAAACATTAAATTGCTTTTCCTTCCAATTAATTTTTTGGTTTATCGTTTATTCGCTGACACTTCTTGGTTTAAAGAATCTACATTTTTAACTTCGTTGTCACTTATATCGACCATTTCTACAAAACCTTTATTCTAATGTCCCTGGATTGAATTACATCATTTGTAGAATAATATATTGTAAACAAATTTTAAAAAAATAGACGGTAGTTCAAGAATGCCGCAACGGGCTTTTTTGGGTCTGGCAACACTGGGAACGATCTTCATTTTTTCGAGTGAGGCCTTCTCGATATAGACTGTTTTCAGCATTATGGAGTGTTTAGCTCAAGATAAAGTGTGCCATTAATATCAGCAATTTGTATAAAAATGGTAGGCTTACCAAGCTATGTGTAGGCCTTCATTTTCCACCTTTCTAGATTATTAATAATATGGTCACAAGCTAACAGTAGGCTATCTACGTATCCATTCATATGTTGGTGACACTGTGCAGGCTTCTTATTAATCTGAAAAGGATAGCTGATTAAAAAAAAGAAACCAACCTTTTCTCAAGCGTGGCCGATCCAATGGTGCCGTTAGTAACGTCCCAGATTTGGGTCGTATACTGATGTAGTCCTTTCAATATCACAGGGATTGAAATGTAATTCACACACCTGAAAAAAATTAATTATCTGAGTGAGATGTACGCCTAATATAAAACTGAGTAACTTCCTTTTAATTTATGTTGATAGCTCAAAGAGGCCTAGGCCTGCCTAAACTAAACTTCAGTTCAAGCGTAGGACCATAGTGAAGTAACTGCGCTCAACGTTGCAATATAAAACGGTTGTCTCACTCACTCCCTTTCTTTCGTAGGCAAGAGTCGACAACCTACCTGACAACCAGTTGGCAGATTGTAAAGATGTGACTGTAGGGATAAAGAAAGTAGAACTGACAGACCTGAATAGCTGGCAACTCTGATACGTTGCCCATCCCAACACTACGGTCCTACACTGAATTAAAGTGTAACTTAATCAGCTTCAAACAGAGGAGTCAGGGGGAAACAGAAGAATCTGCTACAACCTAGCTTCTCACTCTTACTCATTAATAATAACTGACATGCGCACGAATGTGCAAAGATTGTTATTACGTTACTTCTTTGTGCTTATTTTTGAGTACTCTTTGATTGATTTTTTTCTTCTTCTACGCCATTCAATATGATACCGATCACATAATTTGTCACATAATTGACACGCACATGTGTTGTCTGGCTCATGGTAGTTTTTGTTTTCGCATAGTAGTAGATTCCTAGTTTATATAAATGACATGCCATCCGCTATTCCTGATGCAAAGTCTGTTCTATTTGCAGACGACACAAGTCTTATTTTCAATGGCAAAACAGCAAACTCAACACAAACTACAATAGACCAGTCTATGGAAAAGATGAGCACATGGCTGACAAGTAACAAACTAGTATTAAACACAAATAAATCTAAAGGAATAAATTTCAAACTTATTAAAAACAACAATATACCTCCCAAAATTACCATTAGTAATGCAGTATTAGAAACTGTAACACATACAAAATTTCTTGGAATAATCATAGATGAAAATCTGAACTGGAATCACCAAATAGATAGTGTTATTTCAAAATTAAACAAAGCACACTATGCCATGCATGTGCTGAGGAACATTTCAAACCTTGAAACATTAAAAATAATTTACTTTGCTTATGTACAGTCCATTTTATCATATGGTATCACAGCTTGGGGCTCCTCATGTGAATTGGAAAGAGTTTTCATAATTCAAAAGAAAATTATTAGACTAATGCTAAATCTAGAATACAACTCCCACTGCAGGGAATACTTTAAAGAACTGAAGGTGCTACCAATACCATGCCTCTACATATTAGAAGCAGTAAGTTTCATTCACAAGAACAGACATACATACATAGACAACGATACAGTTCACAAATATTACACAAAAAACCACAACAACATTCACATCAGTAGTATCCGAACAACAAAAAAACTAAATTCACTATCACACAGGGGAGTAACATTATTCAATATTTTCATTAAAAAGTTCCAATACACGGACTACAGGAAATACAGAACAAATGTTAAACATTTCCTACAGGAACACTGCTTTTACAGCATTAGTGAGTGCCTGGAGTACTTTAAGACAAGAAAATAGTGAACCTTAATACTCTTCTGGCATATCTCAAACCATTATCACATCTCACAAGATGGTTAGTCAATCAAATATTTATGTTATGAAGGCATCAACTATTATACTGTACTTAAATATTATCTGCTTATCTTATAAGACTATTAAAAAATTAGTGTACAAATGTAAATGTATATTAGTGTATAAATGTAAATGTATAATTAGTGTATAATGTATAAATCCCACAGCAGGCTTCTGCTTCGAGGATAAACAAATAAACAAATAAACAGATGGTAGCCATGCACTGCTAGTCTAGTGACTACATTTCTCATTTCACAATTTGCTGCTGTCCAGCTGCGGTTTATCATCGCTCCTGTTCCATAAAATTCATCCCAGATGTTTTCTCTCTTTTCTTGTAGCTCTTGCAGGACTCTTTTTGATGCCGTTGTTGCTGGTAGCAGTGCTTACTCACTAATGGGACCCACCTAGTGGAACGAGTGAGAGCCAAGGTGTAACAGATTCATCCATTTCGCATAAGATATTAAAAGTATTTCAAGAACTCACCACAGAATTACTTGTTGGAATAAAGTTCTCTCGATGAACTGCACTGTTCCACTTACGCCGTAATGCTTCCTCATGTGGAAAATAGAATACACTAACATTGGGTTCAGTGGAATAATTTCCTTTACAGGAAGGCATACAACATTTTCGTGGCATCTTCTATGTTCATATTATGTTGCATAAAATTTAAAATGTAATTCACAAACCTGAAAAGAATCGGGAAGTGCCGGTAATAGGCCTGTGGAAGAATTCTAGGTTATGTTACTACCTAAAGTATATACGGTAGTTCCCAGTTCATATTAAATATGCAGTCTTAAAATATGTCTATTTTGATATCTCAAAGCCTAAAATAGGCTGATTCAAGTACAAAACGTACAATCTGCATCTAAATGTGGTAACTATTAAAAACACTTCAAAAGTTCGGGAAAAACCAAATATAAGATGCATCGTCGCATGAGGCATAACCCGCACTCACCCACCCCCAGCGAAGCACTTTCTTTTATACCACGATCTAGCGAATTCTTCGAGGATAAACAGGCTGACAAACCGTTGTGTACAAGGCAAACCTGTGGGTACTCTCGAATTTTTAATATTTGGTACAAGGGGCACTCTCGAATTATTAATATTAGGTACAAGGGCCACTCTCGCAGTTTTAATATTTGGTACAAGGGGCACACTCGCATTTTGAATATTTGGTATGGTCGGGAGTGTCGGCGACAATATACAAGGATAGTTTGGTCACCCTGTTCGCTGAGAAACAAAAAACAAAATTGTCGGGAGTGTCGGCGACAATATACAAGGATAGTTTGGTCACCCTGTTCGCTGAGAAACAAAATGCGAATATCGAGTGGGCGGAGCCTATTTGGCACCTTATATTTGGTTTTAGCCAAAGGTTCAACTCACCACAGAATTGAGACGTTGCAACGTTCGAAAGTTTTGGTTATAAAAGAGTTATTTATAAGCGTTGCTAAATAACAGAAAAACAGCAAAAGGATAATCCAATAACCTAACCAGATACTGTAATTTAATATCTTCAAATGCAAGTTAAAGATTTAAATGTAAATAGAAATATAGGGTAATATTTATATAATCAAATAACTTATAAGAACCCTAATCTCTTTTCCACAGGAAAATATCAAACTTAGAAGAAGCGTGAGGAAGTGCCCACAGAGGGAGATCGAATTCTCCAGAACAAGGCAGAGTAGAGGGCAGGATAATATGCACCATAGAAAACAGGCAGAATTCAAAACAGAGTAACAATTTTAATAAATAGAATCCAACAATTCTCATAAAAGCAGAGTACTGCACAACAATTAATAATCACTGAACACGTTAAGTTAAATATTGTATAGCATTTTAAAAATTAATCTATACCAATAAATCCATGTTCGTATCTCAAAGCCTAATAGTTCCTATACTGCAAGATCCCTTCCCAATAATTTATATATAATATCAGGTACATGAAGTTAAGTAATAAAACCACTAAGTACTTTGAATCATAACAATCCTAGACAAACAACTATAAATAGGATAGCAGCCTATAATAAACTGGAGGATAGGTGTCTAAATATGTCAGAAAACTTAAGCAGGCAAATGTGTATATAAGCTGGGCTCAAGAAAGGATGAGTGAACAAATGTAGGCCAAAGTTAAACGACCAGAAGGGCCAGAAAATATTAATAACCAGAAGGCACCAAAATATAAGCTCCGAGAGGGAATGATAATCCAAAAATAATTTTAGAAAAATGTATAGGACATAAATGCTAATGTTCCAAAACCAGAGGCCTAGAATAAATTTAGAAAAATGTACAGAACAAGAAATACTAATGTTCCAAAACAATAGGCCTAGAATAAATTTAGAAAAATGTAAAGAACAAGAAATACTAATGTTCCAAAACAATAGGCCTAGAATAAATTTAGAAAAATGTAAAGAACAAGAAATACTAATGTTCCAAAACAATAGGCCTATAATAGCCTTAAATAACTTTAGAAAGCACAGACTGAGAAAATCAGAATATAATAATAGCACATAAGAGGTAAAATATGACTATGTAATACTAAAGGGGAGAGAATAGAAAAGCCAGAAAATATACATAGGTCAGGAAACCAAATGCTCAAGCAAATAATTTAAATAGACTAATAAATTTCAGATAGGGCAACTATAAGTCAGCTTGACAACTATAAGCATATAGAATATACTAGAAATGTTTAGGCCTACCAGGGCTCAAATTAGACAACAGAATTACAAAGGTCTTAGGCCTAGCAGACCTCAAATTGAACTATAACACCAAGCATTTTAGGCCTACATGAACCAAGATTTTGCTACTCAAATAGCTTCAAAATTTATATACAATACCGAATAAGACTGAGAATAATAATGGGAAGTTTCGCCAAATACACTATTAAATTACACTTGAAGAGGTTATAAGTGCTAATAAATCACAGCCCCAAATTTTATTTTAAGCAAAATGGAAGTGAGCATAAAATTCATTAAAGTAAATCTAACTCTTTCGCAAAGTAATGGCACATTTATATTATAGGGCCTATACTTCAAATTTCAGCTGATGAAATCAATTTGCCCCAAATGGTATCTTTACGTACTTCAAAATAGTTACCAAATTACTGGCTGAACACAATAGTCAAGAATGATATAATATTAAACCCAAGAATACATAGTTATTAATAATATAATATAAGGGATTGAGAATAATTTGGATTGAACCTAGAAAAGGTAGGCCTCACAAAATCTGGCTAAAGGCAATAACTATTACTGGTCAAAAGCCATTTAAGATGGCTACCTTGCTTGTACAGGAAACGCCCATTAAATGTACCATAAGACAATGCTTCAAGGTCAAACTTCTATCTAACATATTCTTGTAGTAGTAGTTAACCTAATAAATACAACATCTCAATTTAATTTCACTGCTGAGTCAAAGATAAATTATAGGAGATGACAATATTCATTTACAGAAGTGGGCGTTGCCAGAGCTAATGTAATATGACCGGTACGGCCATGAGCCTTACGTAAGTAAAATATAAATTAGCACATGGCTTCTCTTACAAGATCTTTCTGGACACATGGTTAACTCCGCTGATACACCATCCAAAACGCAGAACGAAATATGGGTATTCTGATATTAACTTCAAACATGGGTTATCTACTCGAACTGATATTTTAACATCATAATGGAAGCTAGCGAGTAGTATACTTTTCCCACCTACCCCTATGGTGGAGTCGCGATACATACCCGCAACACATGGTGGAGCAGGGGCAAAGTCCATCTCGCAGCGTGTTGCAGGGGCAAAGTTCGCAAATGACGTCATCCAAGATGGCGGCGCGCTAGACCGCGTGACCGGCAGTAGGTTTCGTATTTCATTGCGGTTCCCACGAAGCGTAAATGCATCGTCATCATTATATTCCGCCATACAAGTTTTCCGTAAGATGTTTATTTCTCTATGGTCCTGGGATCGACTCAGCCTGGAGTAATTGCAACCGATACCTAAGACTGCTAACCTTATTATTATTATTATTATTATTATTATAATTATTATTATCATTATTATATTACTTTTTTTTTTCTTTCTTTCTTTTTTTTCACATCGAAGTCTAAAAGATACTAAGATAGCACATATTTCATTTCTTCAAGTATTTTTTATAATTATATTTCACTGTACATTTTTTCCGTAAGATGTCTATTTATCTAAAACATTAATTTTTCACTATGGCCCTAGGGTCGACTCAGCCTCTAACAGAATCCTGGAGTAAAAGCGGCCGGTGCGTAGGGCCGACAACCTTAACATACATATTATTATTATTATTATTATTATTATTATTATTATTATTATTATTATTATTATTATCATCATTATTATATTACTTTTTTTTCTTTCTTTCTTTCTTTTCTTTTTCATTTTTTACACATTCAAGTCTAAAAGATATTAAGATAGCATATATTTAAACCTTTATGTTTTTTTTATAATTATATTTAACCATACAATTTTATCCGTAAGATGTATATTTCTCTATTACATTAATTTTTTACTATGACCCTGGGATCAACTCAGCCTCTAACAGAATCCTAGAGTAAATGCGGCCGGTATGTAAGGCTGTTAACCTTAACGTACATATTATTATTATTATTATTATTATATTACTTCTTTGTTTACATATCGAATTCTAAAAGATATTACGATAGCACATATTTTAAACCTTCAAGTATTTTTTTTTATAATTATATTTCACCATACAGTTTTTCCGTAAGATGTCTATTTTAGCCCTGGGCCGACTCAGCTTCGTTCTTGCAGGTTAGCGTTTAATATAATTTTCACTTTAATCCTAGGGTAAAGGCGGCCGGTGCGTAAGCCTCATCATAAGTACAAAGAGGGAATAATATTATTTTATACATAATTAATCATATACGTATTTTTTAATAAAGGAAGCGAGCAAATAATATCCATGATTGATTTAAACATATGGAACTAACTTTATTTCAACGTTTTGCTGAGTTAAGCTATTCTTTACAGATAAGATTTCTACTCGCCTCATCTCACTGTATAGCGGTCATATGCTGATGTAGTAATTTTTATCATGAGCACAGGTGATACAACTTCATTCTGTTTAATATTCCAATCGTTACGCCATATATGTGTTATAACAGTGATCTCAGTCCTTTCGCTTTAATTAATAAAATTTTTATTCGATGCGTATTACCTATAACGATTTTTATATAATAAACCTATGTTTCATCTCTGAACGATATCACGTTACATGTTATACAACTTAATAAATGCGGCATTATTCATAGGCGTTTTGTAAAGTCAGTGTTTTCTCAACGCAGAACCGTATCGCAACGTATGGAGATTTTGCCGTCATAAACGGGAAGTTTGCTGACCTTCACATACAGGACGGGTGGTATTATTTTGATCAGTGATTTAACTTTTAATACAATGTTATGCTTTACCTGCTAATCTGAAGCGATGTATTTACGAATTGATCCTATTTTTGTGTATAATAATATTACATTATTTTGCTTTTCAATTTGTTTCATACCGATATATTTTAAATTATTCTTGAAGCGATTTCTTCCTATTTCTATGATTACCTATGATTTTACCTATTTTCTATGAATACCTATGATTTCTATGTATAATGTAATAAAACATTGTTTCATCTCCGTTCGATCTCACTTCATTTTTTTTTTTTTTTTATTTTTTTTTTTTATTTTTTTATTTTTTATAATTATATTCCACATACAATTTTATCCATAAGATGTCTATTTCTCTAAAACATTAATTTTTCACTATAGCTTCGGAGGATGACTTAGCATCAGTTTGCTGGCTAGCGTATAATTTGAAACAATAATTTTCACTTTGGTCCTAGGGTAAAGGCAGCCAATGCGTAAGGCTGTTAACCTTAACGTACCTTATTATTATTATTATTATCATATTTCTTCTTTGTTCACACAGCGAATTCTAAAAGATGTAGCAATAGCCATTATACATTTTTATAATTATGACAGCGGTTGATTTTTTTTATCTGCTGACATAAGCCATCACATAAGATATCTATCTCCCTATATCATCTTTTTTCTGAGATGGACTCGGCCTCAGTCGTTGTATAAAATGTTAATCTCCTTGTACTATTGTCTCAAACCCTTGGTCTGTATACGCAAAACAACGTAATAAATGCGTCATTATTCATAGACTTTTGTAAAATATATTAAAAACCAGTATTAAGTTTTATACTCATACGTTATAAACAGCGAAGATTTCTGCTAGCCTTGTGTCAATGCAGAGAGAGTTTACCGAATAAGCTAACCTTAACAGATAGCATTTTTTGCTGATGTAAGATTACGATAGCAAGTATTTTTATCGATTGCACAGGTGATACTTATGCATTCAGTCTCTTTAATTCTTCATTCGTTATGTTACCTCATCTCGCCCTTTAAATCCTCTTCTCAGTCATTATGTCTTAATCTTTCTGTATTACCTAATGGTTTTATTGATTTATTGTTTCATTTTCCGCTTTGAATAACCTGATACGCTGACATCTATTTCATTCATAATTATGTACTATGAATTCTCATCGCTGAGGGGAGAGTAAGTGGAAGGTAGTCTACATTTACATTTCTCAATACCAAGAGCGCATGCGCAGTCATTCGTCTACCTAGCAGGTCAGCTCTCTAAACTACAAGTTATGCGTTTTTTTCAATTGTGTAATCAGACGTGTCCTCAATCAAAAGGTTAATTTTAAAATTTCTTTATTCATATGCTTTATGTGTATGATTTATTAATCTTTATGTATAATATTATGCTGACCACATGCCCACCACACAATCTACCATCTGTCTATGGTTGATGATGCAGCGGTCGAGTGGTAGGTCAAATCCCTTCAGAGATGTAGCGCCACAGAGTTTTGGAGTTTAGCTGCTTAAATATACACTACCTATTTTTTATGCACGATGCTTTCATTCTCCGTTCTGGAACGGACTTGGTCAAAATGTTTACTTTATACATCTAATTTTTAAAAAAATCACGTAACAGTCCTATTACAAATAGTAGAAACTCAAAATAGCTGGAGGTTCAAGTTTTCAAAACTTACAATTTTTTCCATATTTAGACTTTGAATTAAAATTATGTTTTTTATTTTACAAGATCAGCATTAATTTTTACTATGAACCACAACGGTGGCGCGGGTTCTAACACCATCATGTTTGAATTAGTTTCTTAGCTTTCCACTGATGTTTAACTTAACCTACACAATAGTCCATCAATTTTTCTTTTTATCATACAACCTACCTAATTATCCTCACAAAATGGGATTATTACCACGTTAACATACATTTTTTATATAATACATCACAAGTTTAGCGGTTAAAGATAATATGCTTAAGTTCTCATCATTACTTAAAATGCCTTTGAACTCGACATGTTCATCATTCCAGTCTTAGACCTAATATTTTAAATGCACTTGATACAAGTATAATTTTTTACGAGATCTTTATCATAATTTACAGAGCACCTAATAGTTATTTGTATTATTGTTTTAAATTTAAAGTCATTGTATCCGCTAGTCTTCACAATATTTCATTTTAATTTTTCGGTTATGTTCGTTCTATATAGGTATTCCATTTCTACAGTCAAGCTATCCCTAAGAAGTACTCTTTTATTACTTCAGTTTTGGTATAGAACATTATGAAAGATATTCTTCCATAACTTTTCTTAGAGTTCTTTGTATGTTTTTCCTTAACGCTATGGTAATAATATTCTAGTAGATAAGGGTTCAGTTTTCGCATTTCAGTCATGTATGTGAAATAGAAATAAAAATTATAAATGAGTTTCTTCAGGTTCTTACACATAATATACAATACATTTCAAATATTATATCGAGATATTCATCGGAGTCCATCAAACTCTTAACTTTATCCCACAATCTGTACATCTTTTATATATTGTACAGCATAGTGGATATCATTTTGAAATTACTTTTTACATATAAAATTATCGACTATTTTATGTTTACGCTATATGTTTAAGTACTTGCTCTACGTTTTTACACAAATTCATTATAAGTATAAAATTTTCCACATAAATTAGCGAAAATAACGAAGTTTGCTCGTAAAATAACTATAAATATCGACTTTTATACATAGAAAGGTGAAAAATTACACAATCACATACACACATAACACAATCACTTCATTTCTAGGAGAGTAGACCTACATTTCACACACATATAAATGATACTTCATTTTAAACTAGGAATTGATAGAAATTGAGAAACACATACCAGATCTTCAGGTTCCTGTCAATATTCTGGAGGATATAACACGTAGCATACTATACAACATTCATCACTCTTTTTTTACATAATTAACTCACAATTCAGTTAATAGAGGACTATGTGATGGAAATATTTAAGTAGGGTTATTCCATTCTTGACACTGAATAGAGAGGGTCTCGATGTCTTACACTATAAGTTGAGTTATGAATGATGGATGAACGTTCGCGATCACTCTGAAACTGCATTCTACATACAAGTGTTGTAATCTTAGTAGTCTTGCTAACATTAACCTGTTGCTCTTTACCTATGATTCAACAAGTAATATGTGTAAGATATGATTAAAATGATATTTTTGTTAGACATCCTAAGAGTTGATGTATAGTAAATATACAACTCCATTCCTAGAAGACCAAGACCGAGAAACAAGACCAAGACCAAGACCAAGACCGAGAAACAAGACCAAGACCGAGAAACAAGACCAAGACCAAGACCAAGACCAAGACCAAGACCGAGAAACAAGACCAAGACCAAGACCAAGACCAAGACCGAGAAACAAGACCAAGACCAAGACCAAGACCAAGACCAAGACCGAGAAACAAGACCAAGACCAAGACCAAGACCAAGACCACAGGCTTCAAATTTAAGATTCCATTTCGAAACTTCATATTTCGGAACGTTTAGTCACACTATAAAACAACATTTTCTACATAAAGTCACTATAATTATCGAAGTTTTAACATAAACTAACTATAAATATAGAAATTCGTCGGAGTCCATCAAACTCTTACGTTTTCCCACAATCTATTCATCTTTTATATGTTTAAGTACGTGCTCTACGTTTTTACATAAATTCATTATAAGTATCAAATTTTCTACATAAATTAGTGAAAATAACGAAGTTTGCTCGTAAAATAACTATAAATATCGACTTTTATACATAGAAAGTTGAAAAATTACACAATCAAATACACACATATCACATACACTTCATTTCTAGGAGAGTAGACCTACATTTCACACTCATAAATGATACTTTATTTTAAACTAGGAATTGATAGAAATTGAGAAAAATATGTAAGTAGGGTTATTCCATTCTTGACACTGAATAGAGAGGGTCTCGACTACAGCATCGCATTGAATGTCCTATTGTTGTATGGGTGGTATCTAGTTAGAACTAGTCTTAACTGACTTTTTTCTAGTTAGAACTAGTCTTAACTGGCTTTTTTCTAGTTAGAACTAGTCTTAACTGGCTTTTGTCTAGTTAGAACTAGTCTGAACTGACTGTTATCTAGTTAGAACTAGTCTGGACTGGCTTTTTCCTAGTCTATAGTGTGAAACATATTATATCACAGCTTTGGATAGGTTAGGATAGGTTAGTTTAGGTTATGTTAACTTAGGTTAGGTTAGCAGGATCTGAAAATGTTATTTAGTGTGAATCATATTATATCACAGTTTTGAATAGGTTAGGATAGGTTAGTTTAGGTTATGTTAGGTTAGGTTAGGTTAGCAGGATCTAATTTTAAAATTATTTCTACATTGATGAAAAGGCTAAGTTCCTTGACACATTTTATCAATATCTCACCAATTAGAACTAGTCTGGAATGGCTTCTGTCTAGTTAGCTAATTGTATTTGACAAGCAACAACTATTTATTAAGTCTCATTTTGTTAAAAAACTAATGGAATAGGTCTCGTCTCGTCTCCTCTCGTCTCGTTCTCGGTCTATTTCTCGTTCTCGGTCTACTTCTCGGTCTATTTCTCGTTCTCGGTTAACTTCTCGGTCTATTTCTCGGTCTATTTCTCGGTCTACTTCTCGTTCTCGGTCTATTTCTCGTTCTCGGTCTACTTCTCGGTCTATTTCTCGGTCTATTTCTCGTTCTCGGTTAACTTCTCGGTCTACTTCTCGTTCTGGGTCTATTTCTCGTTCTCGGTTAACTTCTCGGTCTATTTCTCGGTCTATTTCTCGGTCTACTTCTCGTTCTGGGTCTATTTCTCGTTCTCGGTTAACTTCTCGGTCTATTCTCGGTCTATTTCTCGGTCTACTTCTCGTTCTCGGTTCACTTCTCGGTATCATTCTTATAGGATTGGACTTGTGTATTTACCACAAGAACAAGAACAACACCATCACCATTATAGTCATATCTGCTTCAGGATTTGGAAGGAAGTGATAAATTTTATAAAGAGAAACTACACAAAACAGGTGGGTCAGGATTGCAGACTCTAAAAATTCATAGGTCATCACTAAGGATATTCTATCTGCATAGGACGTATGGAAAATGAAAAACATGTACATCTGTGTAACTTTTCTTTTTATTTTGTCTCTCAACCATTATTCATAAACAAACCTATAGGTTAGTGTAATAAGATATATTATATCACAGCTTTTGGTAGGCTAGGAAAGGTTAGGTTACCATAGGTTATGTTAGGTTGGGTTAACAGGATATGAAAATTTTAAAATTATTTCTAAAAACATTAACAAAATATATAAAAATTTGTCTATAGGCTAGGATAGGTTAGGAAAGGTTAGGTTAGGTTATGTAAGGTTAGGTTGTTGGGATAAAATTTTAAAATCATGTCTAGAATCATTGCTTAAATATGTCAAGGAACTTGGCGTTTTTAGCAATGTAGACATGTGGATTTTAAAATTTTATCCCAATAACCTAACCTAACATAACCTAACCTAACCTTTCCTAACCTATCCTAGCCTATAGACAAATTTTTATATATTTTGTTAATGTTTTTAGAAATAATTTTAAAATTTTCATATCCTGTTAACCCAACCTAACATAACCTATGGTAACCTAACCTTTCCTAGCCTACCAAAAGCTGTGATATAATATATCTTATTACACTAACCTATAGGTTTGTTTATGAATAATGGTTGAGAGACAAAATAAAAAGAAAAGTTACACAGATGTACATGTTTTTCATTTTCCATACGTATAAGTCCTATGCAGATAGAATATCCTTAGTGATGACCTATGAATTTTTAGAGTCTGCAATCCTGACCCACCTGTTTTGTTTAGTTTCTCTTTATAAAATTTATCACTTCCTTCCAAATCCTGAAGCAGATATGACTATAATGGTGATGGTGTTGTTCTTGTTCTTGTGGTAAATACACAAGTCCAATCCTATAAGAATGATACCGAGAAGTGAACCGAGAACGAGAAGTAGACCGAGAAATAGACCGAGAATAGACCAAGAAGTTAACCGAGAACGAGAAATAGACCCAGAACGAGAAGTAGACCGAGAAATAGACCGAGAAATAGACCGAGAAGTTAACCGAGAACGAGAAATAGACCCAGAACGAGAAGTAGACCGAGAAGTTAACCGAGAACGAGAAATAGACCGAGAAATAGACCGAGAAGTAGACCGAGAACGAGAAATAGACCGAGAACGAGAAGTAGACCGAGAAATAGACCGAGAAATAGACCGAGAAGTTAACCGAGAACGAGAAATAGACCGAGAAGTAGACCGAGAACGAGAAATAGACCGAGAACGAGACGAGACGAGACGAGACGAGACCTATTCCATTAGTTTTTTAACAAAATGAGACTTAATAAATAGTTGTTGCTTGTCAAATACAATTAGCTAACTAGACAGAAGCCATTCCAGACTAGTTCTAATTGGTGAGATATTGATAAAATGTGTCAAGGAACTTAGCCTTTTCATCAATGTAGAAATAATTTTAAAATTAGATCCTGCTAACCTAACCTAACCTAACATAACCTAAACTAACCTATCCTAACCTATTCAAAGCTGTGATATAATATGATTCACACTAAATAACATTTTCAGATCCTTCTAACCTAACCTAAGCTAACATAACCTAAACTAACCTATCCTAACCTATCCAAAGCTGTGATATAATATGTTTCACACTATAGACTAGGAAAAAGCCAGTCCAGACTAGTTCTAACTAGATAACAGTCAGTTCAGACTAGTTCTAACTAGACAAAAGCCAGTTAAGACTAGTTCTAACTAGAAAAAAGCCAGTTAAGACTAGTTCTAACTAGAAAAAAGTCAGTTAAGACTAGTTCTAACTAGATACCACCCATACAACAATAGGACATTCAATGCGATGCTGTAGTCGAGACCCTCTCTATTCAGTGTCAAGAATGGAATAACCCTACTTACATATTTTTCTCAATTTCTATCAATTCCTAGTTTAAAATAAAGTATCATTTATGAGTGTGAAATGTAGGTCTACTCTCCTAGAAATGAAGTGTATGTGATATGTGAGTATTTGATTGTGTAATTTTTCAACTTTCTATGTATAAAAGTCGATATTTATAGTTATTTTACGAGCAAACTTCGTTATTTTCACTAATTTATGTAGAAAATTTGATACTTATAATGAATTTATGTAAAAACGTAGAGCACGTACTTAAACATATAAAAGATGAATAGATTGTGGGAAAACGTAAGAGTTTGATGGACTCCGACGAATTTCTATATTTATAGTTAGTTTATGTAAAAACTTCGATAATTATAGTGACTTTATGTAGAAAATGTTGTTTTATAGTGTGACTAAACGTTCAGAAATATGAAGTTTCGAAATGGAATCTTAAATTTGAAGCCTGTGGTCTTGGTCTTGGTCTTGGTCTTGGTCTTGTTTCTCGGTCTTGGTCTTGGTCTTGGTCTTGGTCTTGGTCTTGGTCTTGTTTCTCGGTCTTGGTCTTGGTCTTGGTCTTGGTCTTGTTTCTCGGTCTTGGTCTTGGTCTTGGTCTTGGTCTTGTTTCTCGGTCTTGGTCTTGTTTCTCGGTCTTGGTCTTGGTCTTGGTCTTGGTCTTGTTTCTCGGTCTTGGTCTTGGTCTTCTAGGAATGGAGTTGTATATTTACTATACATCAACTCTTAGGATGTCTAACAAAAATATCATTTTAATCATATCTTACACATATTACTTGTTGAATCATAGGTAAAGAGCAACAGGTTAATGTTAGCAAGACTACTAAGATTACAACACTTGTATGTAGAATGCAGTTTCAGAGTGATCGCGAACGTTCATCCATCATTCATAACTCAACTTATAGTGTAAGACATCGAGACCCTCTCTATTCAGTGTCAAGAATGGAATAACCCTACTTAAATATTTCCATCACATAGTCCTCTATTAACTGAATTGTGAGTTAATTATGTAAAAAAAGAGTGATGAATGTTGTATAGTATGCTACGTGTTATATCCTCCAGAATATTGACAGGAACCTGAAGATCTGGTATGTGTTTCTCAATTTCTATCAATTCCTAGTTTAAAATGAAGTATCATTTATATGTGTGTGAAATGTAGGTCTACTCTCCTAGAAATGAAGTGATTGTGTTATGTGTGTATGTGATTGTGTAATTTTTCACCTTTCTATGTATAAAAGTCGATATTTATAGTTATTTTACGAGCAAACTTCGTTATTTTCGCTAATTAATGTGGAAAATTTGATACTTATAATGAATTTGTGTAAAAACGTAGAGCAAGTACTTAAACATATAGCGTAAACATAAAATAGTCGATAATTTTATATGTAAAAAGTAATTTCAAAATGATATCCACTATGCTGTACAATATATAAAAGATGTACAGATTGTGGGATAAAGTTAAGAGTTTGATGGACTCCGATGAATATCTCGATATAATATTTGAAATGTATTGTATATTATGTGTAAGAACCTGAAGAAACTCATTTATAATTTTTATTTCTGTTTCACATACATGACTGAAATGCAAAAACTGAACCCTTATCTACTAGAATATTATTACCATAGCGTTAAGGAAAAACATACAAAGAACTCTAAGAAAAGTTATGGAAGAATATCTTTCATAATGTTCTATACCAAAACTGAAGTAATAAAAGAGTACTTCTTAGGGATAGCTTGACTGTAGAAATGGAATACCTATATAGAACGAACATAACCGAAAAATTAAAATGAAATATTGTGAAGACTAGCGGATACAATGACTTTAAATTTAAAACAATAATACAAATAACTATTAGGTACTCTGTAAATTATGATAAAGATCTCGTAAAAAATTATACTTGTATCAAGTGCATTTAAAATATTAGGTCTAAGACTGGAATGATGAACATGTCGAGTTCAAAGGCATTTTAAGTAATGATGAGAACTTAAGCATATTATCTTTAACCGCTAAACTTGTGATGTATTATATAAAAAATGTATGTTAACGTGGTAATAATCCCATTTTGTGAGGATAATTAGGTAGGTTGTATGATAAAAAGAAAAATTGATGGACTATTGTGTAGGTTAAGTTAAACATCAGTGGAAAGCTAAGAAACTAATTCTCGTTCTCGGTCTATTTCTCGTTCTCGGTCTACTTCTCGGTCTATTTCTCGTTCTCGGTTAACTTCTCGGTCTATTTCTCGGTCTATTTCTCGGTCTACTTCTCGTTCTCGGTCTATTTCTCGTTCTCGGTCTACTTCTCGGTCTATTTCTCGGTCTATTTCTCGTTCTCGGTTAACTTCTCGGTCTACTTCTCGTTCTGGGTCTATTTCTCGTTCTCGGTTAACTTCTCGGTCTATTTCTCGGTCTATTTCTCGGTCTACTTCTCGTTCTGGGTCTATTTCTCGTTCTCGGTTAACTTCTCGGTCTATTCTCGGTCTATTTCTCGGTCTACTTCTCGTTCTCGGTTCACTTCTCGGTATCATTCTTATAGGATTGGACTTGTGTATTTACCACAAGAACAAGAACAACACCATCACCATTATAGTCATATCTGCTTCAGGATTTGGAAGGAAGTGATAAATTTTATAAAGAGAAACTACACAAAACAGGTGGGTCAGGATTGCAGACTCTAAAAATTCATAGGTCATCACTAAGGATATTCTATCTGCATAGGACGTATGGAAAATGAAAAACATGTACATATGTGTAACTTTTCTTTTTATTTTGTCTCTCAACCATTATTCATAAACAAACCTATAGGTTAGTGTAATAAGATATATTATATCACAGCTTTTGGTAGGCTAGGAAAGGTTAGGTTACCATAGGTTATGTTAGGTTGGGTTAACAGGATATGAAAATTTTAAAATTATTTCTAAAAACATTAACAAAATATATAAAAATTTGTCTATAGGCTAGGATAGGTTAGGAAAGGTTAGGTTAGGTTATGTAAGGTTAGGTTGTTGGGATAAAATTTTAAAATCATGTCTAGAATCATTGCTTAAATATGTCAAGGAACTTGGCGTTTTTAGCAATGTAGACATGTGGATTTTAAAATTTTATCCCAATAACCTAACCTAACATAACCTAACCTAACCTTTCCTAACCTATCCTAGCCTATAGACAAATTTTTATATATTTTGTTAATGTTTTTAGAAATAATTTTAAAATTTTCATATCCTGTTAACCCAACCTAACATAACCTATGGTAACCTAACCTTTCCTAGCCTACCAAAAGCTGTGATATAATATATCTTATTACACTAACCTATAGGTTTGTTTATGAATAATGGTTGAGAGACAAAATAAAAAGAAAAGTTACACAGATGTACATGTTTTTCATTTTCCATACGTATAAGTCCTATGCAGATAGAATATCCTTAGTGATGACCTATGAATTTTTAGAGTCTGCAATCCTGACCCACCTGTTTTGTTTAGTTTCTCTTTATAAAATTTATCACTTCCTTCCAAATCCTGAAGCAGATATGACTATAATGGTGATGGTGTTGTTCTTGTTCTTGTGGTAAATACACAAGTCCAATCCTATAAGAATGATACCGAGAAGTGAACCGAGAACGAGAAGTAGACCGAGAAATAGACCGAGAATAGACCAAGAAGTTAACCGAGAACGAGAAATAGACCCAGAACGAGAAGTAGACCGAGAAATAGACCGAGAAATAGACCGAGAAGTTAACCGAGAACGAGAAATAGACCCAGAACGAGAAGTAGACCGAGAAGTTAACCGAGAACGAGAAATAGACCGAGAAATAGACCGAGAAGTAGACCGAGAACGAGAAATAGACCGAGAACGAGAAGTAGACCGAGAAATAGACCGAGAAATAGACCGAGAAGTTAACCGAGAACGAGAAATAGACCGAGAAGTAGACCGAGAACGAGAAATAGACCGAGAACGAGACGAGACGAGACGAGACGAGACCTATTCCATTAGTTTTTTAACAAAATGAGACTTAATAAATAGTTGTTGCTTGTCAAATACAATTAGCTAACTAGACAGAAGCCATTCCAGACTAGTTCTAATTGGTGAGATATTGATAAAATGTGTCAAAGGAACTTAGCCTTTATATCAATGTAGAAATAATTTTAAAATTAGATCCTGCTAACCTAACCTAACCTAACATAACCTAAACTAACCTATCCTAACCTATTCAAAGCTGTGATATAATATGATTCACACTAAATAACATTTTCAGATCCTTCTAACCTAACCTAAGCTAACATAACCTAAACTAACCTATCCTAACCTATCCAAAGCTGTGATATAATATGCTTCACACTATAGACTAGGAAAAAGCCAGTCCAGACTAGTTCTAACTAGATAACAGTCAGTTCAGACTAGTTCTAACTAGACAAAAGCCAGTTAAGACTAGTTCTAACTAGAAAAAAGCCAGTTAAGACTAGTTCTAACTAGAAAAAAGTCAGTTAAGACTAGTTCTAACTAGATACCACCCATACAACAATAGGACATTCAATGCGATGCTGTAGTCGAGACCCTCTCTATTCAGTGTCAAGAATGGAATAACCCTACTTACATATTTTTCTCAATTTCTATCAATTCCTAGTTTAAAATAAAGTATCATTTATGAGTGTGAAATGTAGGTCTACTCTCCTAGAAATGAAGTGTATGTGATATGTGAGTATTTGATTGTGTAATTTTTCAACTTTCTATGTATAAAAGTCGATATTTATAGTTATTTTACGAGCAAACTTCGTTATTTTCACTAATTTATGTAGAAAATTTGATACTTATAATGAATTTATGTAAAAACGTAGAGCACGTACTTAAACATATAAAAGATGAATAGATTGTGGGAAAACGTAAGAGTTTGATGGACTCCGACGAATTTCTATATTTATAGTTAGTTTATGTAAAAACTTCGATAATTATAGTGACTTTATGTAGAAAATGTTGTTTTATAGTGTGACTAAACGTTCAGAAATATGAAGTTTCGAAATGGAATCTTAAATTTGAAGCCTGTGGTCTTGGTCTTGGTCTTGGTCTTGGTCTTGTTTCTCGGTCTTGGTCTTGGTCTTGGTCTTGGTCTTGGTCTTGGTCTTGTTTCTCGGTCTTGGTCTTGGTCTTGGTCTTGGTCTTGTTTCTCGGTCTTGGTCTTGGTCTTGGTCTTGGTCTTGTTTCTCGGTCTTGGTCTTGTTTCTCGGTCTTGGTCTTGGTCTTGGTCTTGGTCTTGTTTCTCGGTCTTGGTCTTGGTCTTCTAGGAATGGAGTTGTATATTTACTATACATCAACTCTTAGGATGTCTAACAAAAATATCATTTTAATCATATCTTACACATATTACTTGTTGAATCATAGGTAAAGAGCAACAGGTTAATGTTAGCAAGACTACTAAGATTACAACACTTGTATGTAGAATGCAGTTTCAGAGTGATCGCGAACGTTCATCCATCATTCATAACTCAACTTATAGTGTAAGACATCGAGACCCTCTCTATTCAGTGTCAAGAATGGAATAACCCTACTTAAATATTTCCATCACATAGTCCTCTATTAACTGAATTGTGAGTTAATTATGTAAAAAAAGAGTGATGAATGTTGTATAGTATGCTACGTGTTATATCCTCCAGAATATTGACAGGAACCTGAAGATCTGGTATGTGTTTCTCAATTTCTATCAATTCCTAGTTTAAAATGAAGTATCATTTATATGTGTGTGAAATGTAGGTCTACTCTCCTAGAAATGAAGTGATTGTGTTATGTGTGTATGTGATTGTGTAATTTTTCACCTTTCTATGTATAAAAGTCGATATTTATAGTTATTTTACGAGCAAACTTCGTTATTTTCGCTAATTTATGTGGAAAATTTTATACTTATAATGAATTTGTGTAAAAACGTAGAGCAAGTACTTAAACATATAGCGTAAACATAAAATAGTCGATAATTTTATATGTAAAAAGTAATTTCAAAATGATATCCACTATGCTGTACAATATATAAAAGATGTACAGATTGTGGGATAAAGTTAAGAGTTTGATGGACTCCGATGAATATCTCGATATAATATTTGAAATGTATTGTATATTATGTGTAAGAACCTGAAGAAACTCATTTATAATTTTTATTTCTATTTCACATACATGACTGAAATGCGAAAACTGAACCCTTATCTACTAGAATATTATTACCATAGCGTTAAGGAAAAACATACAAAGAACTCTAAGAAAAGTTATGGAAGAATATCTTTCATAATGTTCTATACCAAAACTGAAGTAATAAAAGAGTACTTCTTAGGGATAGCTTGACTGTAGAAATGGAATACCTATATAGAACGAACATAACCGAAAAATTAAAATGAAATATTGTGAAGACTAGCGGATACAATGACTTTAAATTTAAAACAATAATACAAATAACTATTAGGTGCTCTGTAAATTATGATAAAGATCTCGTAAAAAATTATACTTGTATCAAGTGCATTTAAAATATTAGGTCTAAGACTGGAATGATGAACATGTCGAGTTCAAAGGCATTTTAAGTAATGATGAGAACTTAAGCATATTATCTTTAACCGCTAAACTTGTGATGTATTATATAAAAAATGTATGTTAACGTGGTAATAATCCCATTTTGTGAGGATAATTAGGTAGGTTGTATGATAAAAAGAAAAATTGATGGACTATTGTGTAGGTTAAGTTAAACATCAGTGGAAAGCTAAGAAACTAATTCAAACATGATGGTGTTAGAACCCGCGCCACCGTTGTGGTTCATAGTAAAAATTAATGCTGATCTTGTAAAATAAAAAACATAATTTTAATTCAAAGTCTAAATATGGAAAAAATTGTAAGTTTTGAAAACTTGAACCTCCAGCTATTTTGAGTTTCTACTATTTGTAATAGGACTGTTACGTGATTTTTTTAAAAATTAGATGTATAAAGTAAACATTTTGACCAAGTCCGTTCCAGAACGGAGAATGAAAGCATCGTGCATAAAAAATAGGTAGTGTATATTTAAGCAGCTAAACTCCAAAACTCTGTGGCGCTACATCTCTGAAGGGATTTGACCTACCACTCGACCGCTGCATCATCAACCATAGACAGATGGTAGATTGTGTGGTGGGCATGTGGTCAGCATAATATTATACATAAAGATTAATAAATCATACACATAAAGCATATGAATAAAGAAATTTTAAAATTAACCTTTTGATTGAGGACACGTCTGATTACACAATTGAAAAAAACGCATAACTTGTAGTTTAGAGAGCTGACCTGCTAGGTAGACGAATGACTGCGCATGCGCTCTTGGTATTGAGAAATGTAAATGTAGACTACCTTCCACTTACTCTCCCCTCAGCGATGAGAATTCATAGTACATAATTATGAATGAAATAGATGTCAGCGTATCAGGTTATTCAAAGCGGAAAATGAAACAATAAATCAATAAAAGCATTAGGTAATACAGAAAGATTAAGACATAATGACTGAGAAGAGGATTTAAAGGGCGAGATGAGGTAACATAACGAATGAAGAATTAAAGAGACTGAATGCATAAGTATCACCTGTGCAATCGATAAAAATACTTGCTATCGTAATCTTACATCAGCAAAAAATGCTATCTGTTAAGGTTAGCTTATTCGGTAAACTCTCTCTGCATTGACACAAGGCTAGCAGAAATCTTCGCTGTTTATAACGTATGAGTATAAAACTTAATACTGGTTTTTAATATATTTTACAAAAGTCTATGAATAATGACGCATTTATTACGTTGTTTTGCGTATACAGACCAAGGGTTTGAGACAATAGTACAAGGAGATTAACATTTTATACAACGACTGAGGCCGAGTCCATCTCAGAAAAAAGATGATATAGGGAGATAGATATCTTATGTGATGGCTTATGTCAGCAGATAAAAAAAATCAACCGCTGTCATAATTATAAAAATGTATAATGGCTATTGCTACATCTTTTAGAATTCGCTGTGTGAACAAAGAAGAAATATGATAATAATAATAATAATAATAAGGTACGTTAAGGTTAACAGCCTTACGCATTGGCTGCCTTTACCCTAGGACCAAAGTGAAAATTATTGTTTCAAATTATACGCTAGCCAGCAAACTGATGCTAAGTCATCCTCCGAAGCTATAGTGAAAAATTAATGTTTTAGAGAAATAGACATCTTATGGATAAAATTGTATGTGGAATATAATTATAAAAAATAAAAAAATAAAAAAAAAATAAAAAAATGAAGTGAGATCGAACGGAGATGAAACAATGTTTTATTACATTATACATAGAAATCATAGGTATTCATAGAAAATAGGTAAAATCATAGGTAATCATAGAAATAGGAAGAAATCGCTTCAAGAATAATTTAAAATATATCGGTATGAAACAAATTGAAAAGCAAAATAATGTAATATTATTATACACAAAAATAGGATCAATTCGTAAATACATCGCTTCAGATTAGCAGGTAAAGCATAACATTGTATTAAAAGTTAAATCACTGATCAAAATAATACCACCCGTCCTGTATGTGAAGGTCAGCAAACTTCCCGTTTATGACGGCAAAATCTCCATACGTTGCGATACGGTTCTGCGTTGAGAAAACACTGACTTTACAAAACGCCTATGAATAATGCCGCATTTATTAAGTTGTATAACATGTAACGTGATATCGTTCAGAGATGAAACATAGGTTTATTATATAAAAATCGTTATAGGTAATACGCATCGAATAAAAATTTTATTAATTAAAGCGAAAGGACTGAGATCACTGTTATAACACATATATGGCGTAACGATTGGAATATTAAACAGAATGAAGTTGTATCACCTGTGCTCATGATAAAAATTACTACATCAGCATATGACCGCTATACAGTGAGATGAGGCGAGTAGAAATCTTATCTGTAAAGAATAGCTTAACTCAGCAAAACGTTGAAATAAAGTTAGTTCCATATGTTTAAATCAATCATGGATATTATTTGCTCGCTTCCTTTATTAAAAAATACGTATATGATTAATTATGTATAAAATAATATTATTCCCTCTTTGTACTTATGATGAGGCTTACGCACCGGCCGCCTTTACCCTAGGATTAAAGTGAAAATTATATTAAACGCTAACCTGCAAGAACGAAGCTGAGTCGGCCCAGGGCTAAAATAGACATCTTACGGAAAAACTGTATGGTGAAATATAATTATAAAAAAAAATACTTGAAGGTTTAAAATATGTGCTATCGTAATATCTTTTAGAATTCGATATGTAAACAAAGAAGTAATATAATAATAATAATAATAATATGTACGTTAAGGTTAACAGCCTTACATACCGGCCGCATTTACTCTAGGATTCTGTTAGAGGCTGAGTTGATCCCAGGGTCATAGTAAAAAATTAATGTAATAGAGAAATATACATCTTACGGATAAAATTGTATGGTTAAATATAATTATAAAAAAAACATAAAGGTTTAAATATATGCTATCTTAATATCTTTTAGACTTGAATGTGTAAAAAATGAAAAAGAAAAGAAAGAAAGAAAGAAAAAAAAGTAATATAATAATGATGATAATAATAATAATAATAATAATAATAATAATAATAATAATAATATGTATGTTAAGGTTGTCGGCCCTACGCACCGGCCGCTTTTACTCCAGGATTCTGTTAGAGGCTGAGTCGACCCTAGGGCCATAGTGAAAAATTAATGTTTTAGATAAATAGACATCTTACGGAAAAAATGTACAGTGAAATATAATTATAAAAAATACTTGAAGAAATGAAATATGTGCTATCTTAGTATCTTTTAGACTTCGATGTGAAAAAAAAGAAAAAAAGAAAAAAAAAGTAATATAATAATGATAATAATAATTATAATAATAATAATAATAATAATAATAATAATAATAATAATAATAATAATAATAAGGTTAGCAGCCTTAGGTATCGGTTGCAATTACTCCAGGCTGAGTCGATCCCAGGACCATAGAGAAATAAACATCTTACGGAAAACTTGTATGGCGGAATATAATGATGACGATGCATTTACGCTTCGTGGGAACCGCAATGAAATACGAAACCTACTTCCGGTCACGCGGTCTAGCGCGCCGCCATCTTGGATGACGTCATTTGCGGACTTTGCCCCTGCAACACGCTGCGAGATGGACTTTGCCCCTGCTCCACCATGTGTTGCGGGTATGTATCGCGACTCCACCATAGGGGTAGGTGGGAAAAGTATACTACTCTAGCGGATCAAAATTGGGTTATTTACTCAAACTATTATTTTAAGATAATAATAGTACCTAGAACTTAGGACTGGCCAATTGATAGTCTTAGAAAGTTATTACCTCTCTCTCTTACTGTAATCTGAAGCAGTGCTGAAGGCACAAAAATGAATTTAACATTACGCCATAGTAAAGTATATCGTTACTCACATGCAGCAACCAGAGAAAATCTCCACAGCGGCTCCCCTACAACCACTCAGTTAAACTCACTCGGCGGATCTGACAAGGGAGTCGAAGGAAGCGAGATCCCGGATTCCCCACGAGAGCGCGACACCGTACTAGAGACGTAACAGCAAAGAACTTATGAATGCTTATGTATCTGCAAAGAACTTAGTAAGAAAAGAGAGGTAATTTAAATTTCAACTATTACAATAGCAAAGAACTTAGAAAGAAAAGAGAGGTAATTTAAATTTCAACCATTACAATACTCCTCTCTGTCCCATTAAAAAAAGTTTTACCAAAACTCTTTTTTTGAAAACCAGAAATACCCAAAATAAGGCAAGTGGTATACCAAGAAATAGATAACTATTAACAAATCCCCCAAAAAACTAATACTAATACAAGAGGACACTTTACAAAATTAGAAGCATGACATGTCTCATATACATGACTACACAATTTGCATAATTTAGCAGTTCAAAGTACTATAGGTATATATCTTGTTGTATCATTCTCTTGAAAAGTTTTTCTTCACATAAGCAAAGTTTGAGAGCACATATTATACATGTAGAAATGTTTATATCCAAAGACGAAATTATTGTCCAAAAAAGGTGTCTAAATCTTGAATGACTTATCCAAAAATCGTTTTCTTCTTGATTCTGCAATAACTCATACAGCACACACAAAAAATGCCGCCAAATGTCCATATTCGGCGAAAGAGGCAAATCAGCAAGGTCCATACTTAGCTGATACACATGAGTATAGGTGAGCTGCAGATGAAGAGGGCGAAGAGAATAGAACACCATGCATGTTCTATGATAGATGACTGCTGGGTGAGAAGTTGAGGATGTCTCCGGCCACCCACATTGAGTGACAAAGAAGAAGCTAGGCCCGTCGCCCCCTGAGGCATCCAAAGAGAGTTCAGAGGCATGGATCCAACTGCCTCCAAACAAGCCAGCAGGAACACCATGGCTTCCAGACCCAAATGACACATGTAGAATACATCTTCTCAGTGCAGCTCGTACATGAAACACATTGTTCAGAATCATAAGCGACGTTCACAACATACTCACAGGGAGGGGACTAGTAAATCCTCTGCGAGATGGAAATTTTACTGGATAAGTAAATGTCTTTGGGAATATCACTTGTTTTGAAAGTGAGGGTCAAAACTTTAGAAGATAACTGATAGTTTTTTTTTTTTGTAACTGTCCAATATCAGTTTCTTGATATGCACTATTATGCTTGGAGAGGAATTAGCAGCAAATATTTTTGAATGGTCTTGGAGATTTTCTTCTTTTATTTAACTTGATATATATATATTTTTTTATTCTTAGTTAGTTTGTTGTTACTCATTCTTCTTATTTTTTTTACAATGGAAATTTTATGCTTTCCTAAGCATTACATGGTTACTGCCGAGGTTTACTTTAAGTCTTGGATTAGTGTTTTTTTTTTACTGGGGGCCCCCAAAATACGTAATTGAGGAAGAGACCGCCGAGGAGGGATTTCCCAGGTTAAGAGTGAGCAGCGATAAAGTTTACTAAGGCAAAAAACTTCAAAAAACTTTACAAAACATATTAAAAACATTAAATCGAAAATAAGAGAGAGGTAACAAGACAATTACAAAATCACAAACATATGTATTAATATACTCTTACATATTATTTACATTCTCATTTACATAACTAATACTCAACACAGCAAACCATGACCCAGAAAGATCTAAAATGTGAGACTTAACATTTTTTAAGTTGAGATATGTGGCAACGCCTAACAGATTTATCAGATACGTGTTCCACTAAGAAGGTGACTAAGATACTAAGTGTGGGAGGGGGAGTCACCAAAAAAAAAATCCACGAAAAGTACAAATTCAGAGACATAGTGAATTCAAATAGAATGTCAAAAAAAAATTAATAATCTATACAAATATATCTATATATGTGAGCATATATCTATATATGTGAAGCATATATAACTTCCCTCGCCTGAGGCTGAAGAGTTGCTACCATGCAACGTTCGAAAGTTTTGGTTATAAAAGAGTTATTTATAAGCGTTGATAAATAACAGAAAAACAGCCAAAGGATAATCCAATAACCTAACCAGATACTGTTATTTAATATCTTCAAATGCAAGTTAAAGATTTAAATGTAAATAGAAATATAGGGTAATATTTATATAATCAAATAACTTATAAGAACCCTAATCTCTTTTCCACAGGAAAATATCAAACTTAGAAGAAGCGTGAGGAAGTGCCCACAGAGGGAGATCGAATTCTCCAGAACAAGGCAGAGTAGAGGGCAGGATAATATGCACCATAGAAAACAGGCAGAATTCAAAACAGAGTAACAATTTTAATAAATAGAATCCAACAATTCTCATAAAAGCAGAGTACTGCACAACAATTAATAATCACTGAACACGTTAAGTTAAATATTGTATAGCATTTTAAAAATTAATCTATACCAATAAATCCATGTTCGTATCTCAAAGCCTAATAGTTCCTATACTGCAAGATCCCTTCCCAATAATTTATATATAATATCAGGTACATGAAGTTAAGTAATAAAACCACTAAGTACTTTGAATCATAACAATCCTAGACAAACAACTATAAATAGGATAGCAACGTGTATTCAATTCCTTCATAAGTTGCCGTGCAATACTTCTTCATATATTTTATGTATATATGTAAATATATACTTATTAAGAATATGGAAAGGACCAACTTAATTTTTAGATAACTCTTATCTCTCCGAATGCAATTAAAACTCTTCACCACACGTGCGTACACCATTGAAATGTATACTAACTGGAATGACTGCTACCATTATAAAGTCTCTGCCAAACATTGAGCTAGAATAGAATATGGAGGTCAATGCTGACAAATGTGTGTCCTGTCTGTGCGACTAGTTGGGTCTGGTCTTGCATGGAAGAAACCAAGCACCTGCACGCTAAGTTAGTAGGACCTTCTCGATTTCATTGAGATTTTAAAATAGTGTTAAGACCTTTTCATCCATTTCATTGCAAAAAATAAATCAATAAATAGTCGAGAAAATTATTTAAATGTTTAATTTCCCCCTTTTATTTTATATTTATTTACTGGTTGAATGGAATTACCACAGTATCCCTGCAAATATCCAAACATCTACCACTTATAAAAAAAACACAAATAAATACGTTAATTTATTTTTCATGTGGCTATATTGATATGAGGAACACGTTGTAATTAATTGCATAAACTTCTATCAGCCTACAAAGAATACAATAGGCCTAATTTTGAAGGCAGTAAGCAGCTATGTTGCAACAGGGAATATGTATAGGGGGAAAATTAAACATTTAAATAATTTGCTCGGTTATTTATTGATTTATTTTTTGCAATGAAAAGGATGAACAGTTCTAACATTTAAAAAAGTGTGCGTGGAACGACACGCGACAGAATTGAAACTTATTTAAATTTTTGAATTTTTTTTCAATTTTGAATTATTGGATTTTTTAAATTTTGGATTGCTGGACAATTTAATATTGGGGGTTTGGATTTTTTAAATCTTGGTATTTGGATTCTTTTAATTTTTTATCTTTTATTTTTCTAATTTTGGAAATTTGGAATTTTTAATATTGGATTTTTAAATTTTAGATCTTAAATTTTTTTATTTTTTTGGATTTTTAATTTTAATTTCGGTTTTTTAAATTTTGGGTTTTCGATTTTTTAATTAATTTGGATTTTTAGATTTTTAAATTTTCAATTTAAAATTATGGATTTTTTAAATCTTGGATTTTTGGATTTTTTAAATTCTGGATATTAAATTTTTAAATTTTGGAATTTTAAATTTTGGATCTTTGATTTTTTAAATTTTGGATGTTTGGATTTTTAAATTTTCGATTTATTATTTTTTAAATTTTGGATCTTTGAATTTTTTATTTTGGAATTTTGAATTTTTTAAATTTTGGATCTTTGAATTTTTGAATTTTGGATTTTTAAATTTTGGATTTTCAATGTTTTAATTTTTAATTTTTGTATTCTTTAAATTGTGGATAAGCCTAATCATTGAGTTGATTGTTTTCTGTGCAGTCCGTTCCGTTACACCCTACTAATTTCGTGACGATTTTGAGCGTAACACTAATTGCGTGACAATTTTGAGCGTAACACTAATTGCGTGACAATTTTGAGCGTAACGCAAGCTCTCGATTTACTCCTACCGCGGCTAAAGAAGTTTCACTTCAAAAAAGTCGATGAAATCGAGAAGATCCTACTAACTTAATGGTCTCTCGCGTGCAGGTACTTGGTTTCTTCCATGCGAGACCAGACATGACTAGTAGCACAAGAAGCCTCACTTTCCTCTCATTGTTGGGCACGTTTTTAAAGTCATCGATTGGTTCCACCGGTGCCATCGGTCTTTCACCAGGGCGTTTGTAAAGTCAACGGAGAACCACCGGGAAAGCATCAGGCCGTTCATAAACTCACCGGTGAAAGTCCGGTGGAAGTCACCGATTGCAATCAGACTCACCGAACTAAGAAAAAATACTCTACATAAGAAATCTATTAATTCCAAATATCTCGAATAATAAGCTTTCATGGGACCAACATATAAACAAATGCTACAGCTAAGCTGTCTCAAGTTATTTATTTTTCTACTCCTTAAGCTAAAAGCCTCAGTTAGTCACGATAATAACAGCGTATTTTTCATCCACATATCCTATATGGCATCCGGTTATGGGGCAGTAGTTCAGGGTCAATAAAGGTGTTCCTACGTCAGAAAAAAATCATAAGAATTTTAGCAGGAGTAAAACATCGAGATAGTTGTGTAGGTCTACCTGATATTACGTCAATTAAAAACAAACACAGTTCCTAGTCTTTATATAGGCCTAAATTTAGTACACTTGAAAGAAAACCTACAACAATTCACACAACGCTTTTATATACACGAACACAGAACTAGAAACAATTTGAAATTAGATTTGCCGTCATTCAGATTAAATAAATGTGTTGACAGTCATCTATATAAGCAATATACATTTTATAATAATTTGCCCTTTCTGCTGTTGAAGTGCCTACTAACAAATTTAAGAAAGTCCTAAAAAGCTGGCTCATATCAAAAGCATTTGAAACTGTAATGTAAATGATTTCCTAAACATGGAATGGACATACAATTTTAATTAGGCCAGATTAATATTTATAAGTATATGGTATTTTAATTGATCACATAACATAATACAGGGTGGACCGCTCGAATGTCCCTAATTTCAATTGTACGAAAAACTCAACAAGTTTCGAATTCTGTCGGTAGATGGTTCAATGATACGGTTTTCATTCTTAGATTTTATCGTTTATCAAAATGGCGACACCGCAGATGAAAGCTCAAACTGTTTTGTGGTATGCGGAGTTTAAATCAATTGTTAGAGTTCAGAGGGAGTTTCGGCGAGTCTTTAACCATGATGCTCCAACTGCTAAAAGCATAAAGAAGTGGTACGATACATTTTTAACTACTGGAACTGTGTTAAAGAAGCATGGTGGGGGTCGCAGAGCATCCGACGAAATGGTTGCAAATGTTCAAGCCGCATATGAGCGAAGCCCACGGAAATCATTAAGAAGAGCTTCGCGGGAACTTCGGTCGTCTTGAGCCGAATGACAAACCCAAACGGTGCTAAACCGTCTCGGCGTTGATCCTGATTTCATGTCCAAGATTTTCTTCTCGGATGAAGCCACTTTCCATGTATCAGGCAAGGTAAACCAGCATAATGTGCGGATCTGGGGATCGCAGAATCCTCACGCCACACAAGAGCACGTTCGTGACAGTCCCAAGTTGAATGTTTGGTGCAGTTTGTCGCAGAATAAAGTCATTGGACCATTTTTCTTCGCCGAGAAAACTGTCCGTGGTACCACATATCTTGACATGCTGGAGCAATTCTTCTTTCCACAAATTGAACAACTGCAGCCTAACATCCTTTTCCAACAAGATGGCGCTCCTCCTCACTGGTTCAATGAAGTTCGTATGACTTTGGACAACATTTTTCCTGGCCGTTAGATTGGTAGGGGAGGACCGATCGCATGGCCCCCGAGATCTCCTGATCTAACACCGCTTGATTTCTTTCTCTGGGGCTACGTCAAAGATAAAGTTTACGCCACCCCAGTAAATGACCTTCGTGATCTTCGGGAGCGCATCATAGAGTCTATTGAGAACATTTCAGAAGACATACTCCAACGTACTTGGCAAGAAATTGTTCATCGGCTTGATATCGTCACAGTGACTGCTGGAGCTCACATAGAGATGTGGTGACGTGGATATCAAAACTTGTTGAGTTTTTCTTTCATATAAACGTTGTTGTAAGTTTCTATCTTCAATCGTTCACCCGTCACATACAATTGAATTTAGGGACATTCGAGCGGTCCACCCTGTATAATTTATTGTTTAATTTACTTTTAGTTTTAAGGGTCTTTGATGCAATTGTAAATAGTTAAGTAGGCCTATCATCTTAAAACTTATTTTATTTCTTTTATGTAATATTGTTAAGTTGTATGTAACCTTTTTCCCCCTGATTGAATGGAAGATAAGGCCTTAACTCTGCCAGTAGAATAACTGACAGCACAGGCTATCCATAATGAGGTCAGGTACCGTATTTAACTATACAATATTTTATGGATTTTAATATGCTCAAAATATTATTTATGAAAATGGTAGCACTCAGTTATAAGTTCCCTGCCCATCATATGTTATTATTTCTACTTCTAGCAAATCCATGATACAATAATTATTATACAATTCGAATATTCCCGCTGGAATCCATCAACCCGTTCGTAAATCCAACTGCTCATCTGATGAAAAAATGGCGGATGACGTTCATCGTACATTCACCGGACTTTCACCGCACTTTTCCACCGGTGGATTTACTGATGACTTTAAAAACTTGCCCAAGGCATTCCAGTTAGTATTCATTTCAATGGCGTACACATACAACAGTAGAACCTACGCCATAGAGCTCTGGGCTTTTGTAGTTTTTCCTCCTGCCACTTGAGCGCGCTGCTCTCCATATTCAGGTATTGTCAACTTCCGGTTTCCTCATTGTTGTGTGTTTTCAATATGAGTTCGGGATGGTTCGCCAATTTTACAGTGAAGGAGTTAAAAAGGATGTTAACCGAAGATGGCGCAACAAATATTTCATAGTTAACAAAGCAAGAGTTGATTGCAAGGTGAGAAATCAAAGCTACCTGTCTTCTGAAACGTTCGCTATCTGTTCTAATATGGTGCAATATGCCTGCGGTCTCAAATATTTTTGTATACTGTTGCACGATTTATTTATTTATTATTATTATTATTATTATTATTATTATTTTTTTTTTTTTTTTTTTTTTGCAAATATGCATGAACTTTTTCGTATCATAACTTATTGAACACACAGTCTAATATACGACGCTGTTTGTTTTGGTTGCAGGTTGCTCAGGCGAGAGAAAACTCCGGATAGGAACTTTGCCATATTCGAAGTTGAGATTATAGAATCAGAAAGTACCCACGACTTTCCTTCGACAAATTTCTTTAAGATAAATTCATTTAAGAAAGAACGGTTTAAACTTTTTGACGAAGGCTTCATAATTACTTGGTTTGAAAAGCGTAGGGCAGGCAGCAGTATGAAAGCTGGCCGGACTCTAGCAATTAGAAAATTCATCAAGTTCAAGTTAGTGAATAAGAAACATTAAGCACAAGTACAGGCACAGATGTTACTGACTGATATTCACAGGTGTGACTTTGTTATTTGGACTAAGAAGGGCATCATTATTCAACACATAAAATTTAACAAAGCATTTTCTGAGAGGCTACTTCATAATGTAAATGTTTATTATCAAACAGTATTTTTGCCTCTTCTACAAAATACCAATAAAATGATTAGTTGTAGGCTACAGTTGCTATTGTCTTTTGATTTGTTTTAAATAAAAATAGCTGAAACACCATGCTTTTTATGACTACGATAAAAATAAGAGGCTACTTTAAAATTTTGAGTATTTGACAAATTTATATTTTCTGGGCTCAGCCAGTGTTCCGTCATCCCAATTATCTCCGAATTATTGTCTGATGACATAATACATAACATATCTGATTTACCTAAAAAACCTTGAATGTTAAGAAACATGACATTTACAAAATTAGTGTTATAATTAACTATAGGCCTATTATGATTACATTTTTCTTTATCAGGTTTTGATCTACTTGTTACAAGAGTTTCTATTACAGGCATACAAAAATCTGGACATTTTCAGATACATTTAAGCTATTCTTAGGCCTAGGCCCACATTCTACTCTAAAAAATCATCAAGCCTGGACCCATATTTTCCTAAAAATTTGTATGTAGTTTGCTTTTTACTCAATTACAATACAGAATGACCATTTTATCGGTTACGGGAGAAATTTCTATTGACATTGACATTCTTAAATGTCAAAATAAATGACCAAATAAAGTGGCAACAAAAATTACACTGAAAAGATGAAATACTAATTTAACATGGAAATGAAACTTGATTATGAGCCTAAACGAGGTTAAATTATTTCATAGGCTTATATATTTTTCTCGACATCTACTAAATCAAAAATATCTTAATCACTCTAAAAAGAACATGAAATACTCGCCAAAACTGCTCAAAAGAACATTAAAATCACCTTCTGAGAAGTGACAGCTGCAAACACGAGAATACTGGGGAGGTGTTTTTCCATGGCGTAATTTTACCATCCATTCTTGAAAAACAGCCCTTTCTTTTGGAAAACTAATTCCTAAATTTTTGTTTGCAACGGCTGAAGAGCCGAAAACATAGCAGTTAATCGGCATAATTACTTCCAAAACAAGACACAAGCACAGAACTGTATTGTAAACACAGGCATCTGAGATAACCGGAAGTGGATGATACCTCATTCTCGGCGGCCATCTTAAAAGCGCAGAGCTCTATAATAGGGATGCAGCGAACTAGAACCAACAGATGTCTCCACTGCTCCAGCCGGTATGCGTTAGCCGTTCGTCACTTGTTTTTCCAGTTGTCTTCTGCTGGTTCCATGCTTTTAAATGGCGTTTCATCTTAGCAGACTGAAAAATACGTCCGAACTTATCTATTTTTGTAGCGGGTAAAGCGCTACTAGGCGCATTTCTTTGTATAGTGGACAGTTCCAGAATATATTTAGGTGAAAAGGCTTAAAGAAAAATTGCAGAAGATATAAAGATACAACAAATAGTTAGTAGTTCACAAAAAAACTGGTTTTATGTATCAACTAAGTTGAACAATACAGTACCTACCAAAATCAAATCTTTGTCACACACCAGTTTCAAATGTAAAATCAAGCGTATATTGATTAAAGAATGTTTGTATAACGTTAATGATTTTTTTAGCATTAACTGGGAATTTTATTTGTAATTTATGTGATTTAAATCAACAGTTAATATGTTGTAACTTAGGTGTTTTAATTAACAATTGGATATATATTATGTTGAATACTTGCAATGTTATAAAGGATATTAGTAGGCTATAACCATGACGACTGTCTATGCATGTATTTATATGTTTATGACAATAAAGAGTCTTATTCTTATTCTTATTCTTACGCTATATAAGTAAAAAAGAAGGAAGAATTAGCTGATAAATACTGTGAGAAATGCCTTCTATTAACTACATTGTTATGTTCCCGACATACAAAATGTTATGAAGATATGAATATTTTTATACAGTGCTGCAAATTTGGCGATGGGTATGATTCAAAGTAACTAAAAGAATATACTTCTAGGGTCCAGACAGTAAAATACTAATTGATATACGTGATAAACACTGATATATGTCATGTGTATTCGCAGACATTTTAAATATTATTTATTTTCTATATCAAATGCATATTTAGCCTACACCGTCATATTAAAAACGTATTCAAAATCAAAATATTAAAATATGTTTAAAACATGAAAACTTACGATTTCCTTTCCAGAATAGTTAAAAATAGATGGGAACTTTGAATCAATTAGACTTTATTTTTTATTTTATTATTATTATTTTTTGAAAACTCCTCATTTTTTCTTATTCCTTTTCTTATCGGTATGTTGGACCATCGTTACATGATGATGAGACAAATTATTGTTAACAATATTTCATTGCATGACAGCAGAATATAAAGGCAGAGTTTAAGAATTATCATGTAATAAGTTATGTAGCCTGTTAAATTGGAAACGATATTGTCACAATTTTTATTCGAGGCCGTCACTCTAACTTGACTCTTTAGAAATCAAAGAATTGATATTTTGATCTCATATGCAATAGAAGGCTATACTAACAGTGATATACACATATTTATACAGCAAAGTAAAATAAATAAGCATAAAATAACTAAATAAACTAAACAGGGAAGTGATCTTAAATATAAAGGTGCACTAAAGATACAGTTTAACAAAGGTATAAAACTAACACATTGTACTTTAATTATCATTGCGTTACTACGTAATTTTAATTTATTTGTATTTGTAATTTACTCTATTTTTAAATGGTCCATAACATCTTCTCGATGCTCACGGCAAATTTAATATTAATTTAAATATTAAAGAATATCCAATCGCCACACTGCATATAAATATTCATATATTGATAACATATTACTGCAAGTTGAGTACAAAATAACGTTGTCTGTATCATAAATTTCTCATAATATTTGTTAGGTAATCTTTCCTTTTTAGTCTTATTTAGAACCCATCTGCTGTAGTTTTTCTTTCCTCTTTTTGACACTTAAACATTCTAGAAGGACCCAGTAGACAAGGAAGTATGTATGGTAGCCTCGTGTCCTCTATAAAAATATAAAATTACGAACATATTTTTCGGACTGGGAAGATGGAACGCCATTTAAAAGCATGGTGACAGCAGACGACAACTGGAAAAACAAGTGACGGGAGGCTAGCGCATACCGGCTAGTACACCCACGCTATCTGTCGGAGAAGTTTGGCGAGCTACATCCCTATAGCAAATACTCTCAATAAGAATACCGCCCACTCTACTCTATTCCCTTTGTTCAAACTGTCCACTAGCACAGAGGTGCCATCTGTTGAGTGGGAATGGGCAGCAGTCTCAGAAGCTACTTAATGAACCTATATAGCTGCAGAAATAAATTTGTTTTTCCAAGTCCTGATGACACAGTAACAGTATTTTTGTGCTTGATAATGCAGGAATTAGGTCGGGAAATAACACAATTTACACTACCGCTAAACTAACTTAATTAAATGACGATAACGCTATTTTTTTAAGTAAAACTTCTTTATCCGCGGTAGGGGTAAATCGAGAGCTTGTGTAACGCTCAAAATCGTCACGAAATTAGTGAGGTGTGACGGAACGGACTGCACAAAAAACAATCAACTCAATGATTAGGCTTATCCAAAACTGAAAAAGCCCAAAAATTAAAAATTAAAAAATCCAAAATTTAAAAAGTTAAAAAAAAAACAAAATTAAAATATACAAAAAATAAAAAATCAAAGATCCAACATTTAAATAATCTAAAATTTCAAAATCAAAAAATTCAAAGAACCAAAATTAATAAGTCCAAAATTTAAAAAATTAAAAATTAAAAAATCTTAATATCCAAAATTTAAAACATAAATATCCTAAATTATAAAATTCTAAAATATAAAATAAAAAAATCCAAAATAAAAAATAAAAAATTAAAAAATACAAAACTAAAAAAATTCAATGATCTAAAATGTAAAAAAATGTAAAAATCCAAAATTAAAGAATAAAAAGGTCAGAAATTTAAAAAATCCAAAATCTAAAAAGTCCAAAAACCCAATATTAAAAAGTCCAACAATCCAAAATTTGAAAAATCCAATAATCCAAAATTGAAAAAATAAAAAAAAAGTTTCACTTCTGCCGCATGGCGTTCCTCGCACACTTTGTTTTAATAAGTATTAAAACTAATTGTTTCACTTTAATACATTTTCGTGAAAATCAGCTTTAAATTTTAATTCATACGATTTGCAAGATACTTTCTACAATACATACTATTTTTTTTAATTTGAAATTTTTACATGTAAAACAATTCGGATGGTAAGCCAATGAACATCTGAATGAATCAGTCTTGTACACACTCTAATTAACGATTTTACTTATTTCACTCTCAAAATAATTATTACAACCATAGACGGCACATATCATGCCACCTACATAACCGGACATTTTCTTTAGGCCTATGTTGTATTTATTATTTTACTCAGGGGTGCCCACCCCAAAACTTCATTGCTCACCCCACAAACTTCATTGCTCACCCCAACCCAATTGCCTGTCGACAAGGGCGCCCATATGATAATTTCATGGGGGGGGGGGCAATTTTTTTAATTAATTTATTTTTTGTCGCTTTAACTTCTTGGGCCACATTGTATTTTATAATAATAATATAATAAGTAGCCAGAAAATAATTGCGGGGATGGTCGGAAGTGCCGGGGGGGTTTGGAATACCCTCCAAAAAAGGGGTCGGGGGTCCATCCCAGAAAATTTTTAAATGTTGAATTAATGAAAATCACATTTTACGCTATTTTAGCACTCAAAAACTAGTTAAGAAATTTGTTTACCATACTCTAAGACATGCCAATGTAAACAAGAAAATGTTACCTAAGTCGGATGTCCACCCCGGGAAATTTTTAAATATTGAACTAATGAAAATCACATTTTACGCTATTTTAGCACTGAAAACTAGTTATGAAATTTGTTTACCATACTCTAAGACATTTCAATGTACATAAGAAATCATTACCTAGGTGGGGAAGTCCAGCCCCGGAAATTTTTTAAATATTGAATTAATGAAAATCACATTTTACGCTATTTTAGCACTAAAAAACTAGTTAGGAAATTTGTTTACCATACTCTAAGACATGCCAATGTAAACAAGAAAATGTTACCTAAGTCGGGTGTCCACCCCCGGGAAATTTTTAAATGTTGAACTAATGAAAATCATATTTTACGCTATTTTAGCACTGAAAAACTAGTTAGCAAATTTGTTTACTATACTCTAAGACATGGCAACTTAAACATGAAATTGTTACCTAAATTATAATACTTATTACTATTTATAAGAAAAGTTAAATAGCACATGGAACAGTGGACATAATAGGCCTACTCATTATGTTATGAAAAGAAAATAACTGCTATATCATATTTGACACACCAACAAATCTTGTTTAATTAAATAAATATATTTTTTAAATACAAATATAGAATTTTAGGTTTTGACTCTTGGGGGTCTGAACCCCCCTTTCCTAATCCACTGTGGATTCTGCTTCCATGTTATCGATTTGGTAAACCTTCTGCAATTAAAATAATTGTCTTAAAAGAAAAACACCTGACGATAATAATTAATAATATACATTTTTTTCCTTGCGCCCCCCCCCCGGGTACGCCCATGGCTGTCGAAATTCTTCATCTTTATCTTTATAAAGAATTAAAAGAGACCTTTTGAAGTTATAGAACTTGGCCGTTTTTATTTTTAACATATAAAACTCTAATTTTGCAACAATTTTCAACCCCCGGCCAGAAAATTCATAACACGATAATATTTCCCCCCCCCCCCCAGAAATTTCAATGACGCAGTCTGCGTCTTAACCCCCCCCCCCCCGTGGGCACCCTGTTTTACTAGAATTTATATTATATTTTCGTACACAAAACACAACAGACAAACGTTAACTATATCAGCTGACGAGTAACTGCCCATTCCTGCTCACTGGCGGCGCTAGTAGTAGCGTGTCCCGGAAAAAGACAGGGAGTGGACGGTATTACTTATTGAGAGTATTTGCCTATAGGACCCCTAGACGTGACGTCACTGCTTTTCTGGTCATGCGTGTTGCGGCCTTGTTCCAAGGTGGCGTTTTATTATCGGTATGCTAGGCCATCGTTACATGATTTTCATTTCTAGTTATGAGACACAATATTGCATGATATAGCAGAATATAAAGGCAGAATTTAAGAATTATCATACGTTAAGTTATGTAGCGTATTAAATTGGCAACGCTATTGTCACAATTTCTATTCGAAGCCGTTAATCTAACTTGGATATTTAGAAATCACAGAATTTATAATTTGATCTCAGATGCAATAGAAGGCTACAGCAATATACACGTATTTATACAGCAAAGTAAAATAAATAGGCCTAAAATAACTAAATAAATTAAACAGGGAAGTGATCTTTAAATACAAAGGTGCAATAAAGATACAGTTTAACAAAGGTATAAAACTAACACAATGTACTGTAATTATCATTGCGTTACTACGTAATTTTAATTTATTTGCATTTGTAATCTACTCTATTATTAAATGGCCCATAACATCTCGTTGCTCCGGCAAATTTAATATTAATTTAAATATTAAAGAATATCCAATCGCCACACTGCATATAAATATTCATATATTGATAACATATTACTGCAAGACAGATATATAAGGATTCATGAGCCACAGATTATTGTCTCTGTTGGACACTACATGAGAATATTATAGGAGAAAAATTCCTCCGGCCCTACCCAGGACCTTTGGCTATTCGCGCCAATGCTCTACCAACTGAGCTAAGCCGGAGCTCAATTCACAGCGCCAGATGGAACTTCTCTCCTATGACTGATTGCCCTAATGGTCTACCTCACAGACAGACAAGTTATGTCATATGCAGTACTGTGAGGCACACTAAGTAGTGATTTTTGTGACCGGGCTCCCACTGTTATTGTACAGTTAACATTCAAGACAGATATATAAGCATTCATGAGCCACAGATTATTGTCTCTGTTGGACACTACATGAGAATATTATAGGAGAAAAATTCCTCCGGCACTGGGACTTGAACCCAGGACCTTTGGCTATTCGCGCCAATGCTCTACCAACTGAGCTAAGCCGGAGCTCAATTCACAGCGCCAGATGGAACTTCTCTCCTATGACTGATTGCCCTATTGGTCTACCTCACAGACAGACAAGTTATGTCATATGCAGTACTGTGAGGCACACTAAGTAGTGATTTTTGTGACCGGGCTCCCACTGTTATTGTACAGTTAACATTCAAGACAGATATATAAGCATTCATGAGCCACAGATTATTGTCTCTGTTGGACACTACATGAGAATATTATAGGAGAAAAATTCCTCCGGCACTGGGACTTGAACCCAGGACCTTTGGCTATTCGCGCCAATGCTCTACCAACTGAGCTAAGCCGGAGCTCAATTCACAGCGCCAGATGGAACTTCTCTCCTATGACTGATTGCCCTAATGGTCTACCTCACAGACAGACAAGTTATGTCATATGCAGTACTGTGAGGCACACTAAGTAGTGATTTTTGTGACCGGGCTCCCACTGTTATTGTACAGTTAACATTCAAGACAGATATATAAGCATTCATGAGCCACAGATTATTGTCTCTGTTGGACACTACATGAGAATATTATAGGAGAAAAATTCCTCCGGCACTGGGACTTGAACCCAGGACCTTTGGCTATTCGCGTCAATGCTCTACCACCTGAGCTAAGCCGGAGCTCAATTCACAGCGCCAGATGGAACTTCTCTCCTATGACTGATTGCCCTAATGGTCTACCTCACAGACAGACAAGTTATGTCATATGCAGTACTGTGAGGCACACTAAGTAGTGATTTTTGTGACCGGGCTCCCACTGTTATTGTACAGTTAACATTCAAGACAGATATATAAGCATTCATGAGCCACAGATTATTGTCTCTGTTGGACACTACATGAGAATATTATAGGAGAAAAATTCCTCCGGCACTGGGACTTGAACTCAGGACCTTTGGCTATTCGCGCCAATGCTCTACCAACTGAGCTAAGCCGGAGCTCAATTCACAGCGCCAGATGGAAATTCTCTCCTATGACTGATTGCCCTATTGGTCTACCTCACAGACAGACAAGTTATGTCATATGCAGTACTGTGAGGCACACTAAGTAGTGATTTTTGTGACCGGGCTCCCACTGTTATTGTACAGTTAACATTCAAGACAGATATATAAGCATTCATGAGCCACAGATTATTGTCTCTGTTGGACACTACATGAGAATATTCACATATTCTCATATTACTGCAAGTTGAGTACAAAATAACGTTCGTTATATCATAAATTTCTCATAATATTTGTTAGGTAATCTTTCTTTTCTAGTCTTATTTAGAACCCATCTGCTGTAATTTTTCTTTCGTCTTTTTGACACTTAAACATTCTAGAAGGGCCCAGTAGACAAGGAAGTATGTACAATAGCCTCATGTCCTGTATAAAAATATAAAATTACGAACATATTTTTCGGACTGGGAAGATGGAACCTGGATGGAACGCCATTTAAAAGCATGGTGCCAGCAGACGACAACTGGAAAAACAAGTGACGGACGGCTAGCGCATACCGGCTAGTACACCCACGCTATCTGTCGGAGAAGTTTGGCGAGCTACATCCCTATTCAACGTGAAGACCGTGCAAGGAGGAACACGTAGATGCCCTGAGACCGCAAAGCGTGAAGCCAACTGTCCGAGCGTTTGGTACTATAAGGGGTTGATGTTTATTTGTTTATAGCGTGGTTACTCGTCATTGTTTCTTCTTTATCAATTCAGAAATGAAAATAAGTGCATGTTGTGCATATGGATGCACAAATCGAGGATATAAGTCTTTAGATTACCGGCCCAGTTATGAATATTCAGAAAAAAAACAAGCTTGGTATCGTGAAATTCAGTAACAGATTAGACTGAATAAGGTCTAAATATATTTAAAATAATTCTGTGAATTGTGGTTGTGTGTTTCACTGGTGAATTTGGTGTGCATTTTTTTTGGTCTTGTGCTTAATTCAATAACAGAACAGACTGAAGTAGGTCTATCTTATATATTTAGACTGCCGATAGTTTGTCTAATCATTTAGTCATTTTATTTAATAGTTTGAATAGAAAAATCATAGTATGCCCATCATAAACTATTGTATCTCCAAAATTCATGTTGTTTAGGCCTAAGTGGTTAATTGCCTTTACCTGAGTTATTCTGTATCTGTATCTGGTACCCTATGATCCCCAGGTGGGGCGAAGGCAATGCTTGTAAACTACAGAGGTAGCGTATTCCGGCGAGTTTATAGGACAGGGGGTTGCGGCGAGCAGGCGAGTGTGTGACGTCACAAGATTCCAGATCTCGCAATTTTCAGTTTTTACTCAGTCTAGAAAATCTTACACCGCGTGATTAAAGTCGTAACCTTTAATTAACCCGTGGTCGGATTCCTGTGAAATTTATACAGAAATAATCTACACACATCAGCCCTACTGACGGTTAAAACAGAGCCTTAAAAAAAGCGGACACAAATGTTTTTATTTCATTTTATAAACATCACCCGTTACACAAAATTCATGGAGGGAGAAGCAAATTTCACTATGCGACAATTTTTTGTATTTTTGTGTCCCGAAAAAACTTCAAGCGAGAAAGTTTTAGTGAAATAATTGAATTTTAATACAAATGAAGTTCCAGCCCCATATCTCGAATGGTTTACGAGTAATTGAGTGGTAATTATTCCGGGCGCTTCAAGGTGTCAGAATGATTTGGCGCTTCAAGCACGACAGTAGAGAGCATGGTGCTGCTGACAAAGCTTCTACTTACTGATCTCGGCCGCTTGACCGCAGTCTTTTAGGATAGATATTACCAGTACATACTGTTTTTAATAATACAAATGGAAGGTGCTTTAGAAAGTGCAAATAACTGAACCATTATGCCGGGCCAGATATGTGCTGTGGCAGTGTGTAACAGTAATTTTGTAGATTGTAGAAAACAGCTAAGATGTGAACTGTTCTGTTATTCAAGTTACTTAAAATGTTCTTCTGATTCTACAGCATTTGTCTTTAAAATCTTGTAAAAATCTCCCAAAGGATCTAGATTTGAATAGAAATTATATAATACAGGTAGGCCTATATAACCGCTAAAGGGTGATTTGTTCTAATATTTTGTTGCCTAGAAAATATTCCTCATTCTAGAGGTTATGTTAGTATAATTTGATGAAAATTTGTTAAAGAATGTATCCTATATTTGTATAGAAATTGTACCTTATAATAAGGGTAGAAAACAACTACGGGAATTTTTATGTATCAATATTAACATGTACAGTACTAATGTTATTATTACATTGCGTAGACTATTGTAGAGTATTAATTTGTGTTAATATTGTAATCAAAGCAATACATTTATATTAATAATAATTTTCTCTGGGTTATATGGGGTAAGTTATGTAGGTAATGATTGGTGAAACACGGCCAAAAGTGAACATCTGTATACAAATTATGTGACGACAGAGATAATATAGACCTAATAAACTAAGGGATGGTTTGTGAATTGCAGGGCAGGGAAACTTTCATGAGCAGCACAACGAAAAGAGGCGCAGGATCTTTAAAATCGACGTCTCAACATAAAAAAGGACACAAATTGCTTCGCAATGCATTCTACATAAATCACACAATATTTCAAAGGATTTTTCCATGAATTTTTCATTAAAAAGTATCATCGTCTTGCCATAACTATAACCCGATAGCATGCTCTTAAAGCCTCGGCAATTCAATTTTAACTGTAATACGTTTCCATGTTGATAAATTATATTAAAATATGAAAAGGGCGTAACAAGATATTAAACTAATAAGGCATTTGATAAGGTAATTAGAAATAAAAGTTACTAGGACAAAGGATCAAAAAATAAAATAAATAATTCAACAAATATCTAAATAACAGTAGTGCAGATTTACAAGATTAGGAAAAAGTTTAATTCATTCTTTTTCCCCAGCGGGTCAATCTTTCAGTATGGGTACAAGAAGCCAGTCAATATCCTTTATTATTGAGTCCACGATTAAAATATTTAAGGATTTTTACGTAATTGCTAGTAGGCCTATTTTATAGAATAAAAAAGACCTCTGCACCGTTCCGATAGCTTTATCGCCTTGAGTAATTACCACTCTATTACTCGTAAACCATTCAAAATATAAACGTGGTACTTGATGTATAATAAAATTCAAATATTTCCCTAAAGCTCACATGCTTGAATCTTTTTCTGGTCACAGAAATAAAATAAGCTCACATGCTTGAATCATTTTCTGGTCACAGAAATAAAAAAATTGTCGCATAGTCAAATATGCTTCTTCCTGAACATTTCACGGTCGTCACAAATCAATCCGACACTGAAGCGCCTGGAATAATTACCACTCAATTACTCGTAAACCATTCGAGATATGGGGCTGGAACTTAATTTGTATTAAAATTCAATTATTTCACTAAAACTTTCTCGCTTGAAGTTTTTTCGGGACACAAAAATACAAAAAATTGTCGCATAGTGAAATTTGCTTTTCCCTCCATGAATTTTGTGTAACGGGTGATGTTTATAAAATGAAATAAAAACATTTGTGTCCGCTTTTTTAAGGCTCTGTTTTAACCATCAGTAGGGCTGATGTGTGTAGATTATTTCTGTATAAATTTCACAGGAATCCGACCACGGGTTAATTAAAGGTTACGACTTTAATCACGCGGTGTAAGATTTTCTAGACTGAGTAAAATCTGAAAATTGCGAGATCTGGAATCTTGTGACGTCACACACTCAAGTGCTGCGATTGGTCTATCCCGGAATACTCAACCTGTATAATTTACTGATCTTGGGGCGAAGGGGACTCCAATGGAGGTTTCATTACCTATACTAATTTTGATATGCTTATTTTCCGAGAGAGGGTAGAGGGACAGGTGGTAAGATCGCCTCGCAACCCCCCTCTGGAAACTAAGTATTTCTTGGACGTGAAAGGGCCGAGAAATTTTGTCCAGAGGCTCTAATTTAGGCTTGGAGTTCTTTTACGTGCCGTAAATCTACGACACGGGACCCCCAGCTTAAAGTTCCTCCCGGAGGACTCCGTGCCCAGGATTTTTACGTCCTGAAAAAGCCATCGACCGCGGCCGGGTTTGATCCCGCACCCTGCGGATCTAGAGGCGGGCACGCTACCTCTAGACCACCGCGGCCGACACCTGAGTTATTAGTAGGTCAAAAATACTAAGTAATGTATTGATTTAGATTTCCAACATTTATGTTTGTTGGCTCAAGAGCTTATAAGTTATATGTTTCAAATTTGCCTCTATAGTGTTTGTGCGGGCTTGTCAGGCTTCCCGCGTTACATCATTTCCTGGCGGTGGATGCACCTGTCATCGGCTTCCCCACGCCAGCTTAGTAGTCGTGTTTCAGAGGCAGTGGCCTGCAGTCTTGCTGTTTGAGTGCTCCCTCGAGAGGGACATTATACAGTTTGTAGGCTTACTACTCATCTTCTATCCACACTCTTTCGCTCCTAGACATTAGGCAGTTTGTGTGCGATTCGGGCTTCATATTGTATTTTCGGTGCAAAGTGCATATGTTCCCACTGTGTTAATGGCCTAGCCGCCTGATGTAGGCCGCAGAGATGTCAGCGACCGAAAGCTTGGATACAATATATCCTTTTACTCGGCTTATAGCCCGTGAAACCATCATTAGTAATCAACGCCGAGAAAGCCTCAAGTCTTACGAACATGAATTATATTGATCACGGCCTCCTAAAGGAGGTGTACAATAAAGGAGGCCGTATATTGATACCTTCTCTAATTTGTCAAACTTCCATTTCATTTAATCAAAACCCATCTGATAAAACTGGCAACAATATATTCTGTGTTTTGTTTTGATAATTCTGTGTAAAAAGTGATTAAGTATTCTCAAAAACATTTAATTTTTGGCATTTAGAATCAGAATTTTTCAAAATCCTTTCATAGTGAGCACCTACATTATGAAACGAAGTTACTGACAAAATTCCAAGTCTCTACCTGTTATAGTTTAGGCTCTACGTTGATTCCTGTCAGTCAGTCAGTCAGGACAAAGCCTTTTATATATGTAGAGATTATTATGGCGACAAGATTCATTGCGAAATACAGAATATAACCTCACATGTAAAATAGAAATATAATAAGCCCGAATCTTTGCTTACCTGAACATTCTTTAACGGCATTTCATTGCTTGATATAAAACCTGCAGCAAATTCCGAAGAGGACAGAATCAATCCCTAAAGCAACAATTTCAAAATATAATAGACATTTTGACACTTATAATTTCTTTCGGTGCATTTTGATCCTCGACTGCTACAAGATGAAGGTTAGAATACGAACAACTCACACCAACATAATTGACTAAGTAGTTCATCAGAAAGTAGACTGCACATTTTGATTTGCTAAAAATTTTAATTTGCCTCATCATTATGATGCTTTAAAGATGATATAAATTTGAATTGAGCTTTTTACAATGTGTTTATTAGATATACTTGCATGGTAAGCACGTGAAACGCTTAGATAAAGCAATATTCGCGTTGATGTCTTTTGTTAAAGACAAGCTTTTTGATAGGCTGATTGTGCTTACGAAAGGCAAGGTCACAAGCAAACTTAAGGATGTACGTCGTAGACACAAATCAAGCCTAGAAATAAACAAAGACCTGATTATCAAGGAAGGCGATGTTTGGAAAATACCCTCTTCGTCGAAAGTGGCCGAACTATATTCTGTACGTGAAAACTTAGTTCAGTGTACCTGCAAATTGAAGTGTGATGAATGCAAAATATGCATACAAAGATATTCCAGCACGTGTGTTGTCTCCAGCATAAAGTGGAATATGTGTAAACACATACAAGCAGTATGTCAAATTGAAACGAGCCACAAAAGCCCTGCAGATCCTGAAGAAATGTCTACCAGCGAATTAATAATAGACGATGCTGCCATTGAAAAAACAGAAATACTAGCACAAGTTAGTAAACAAGAAGGCACCAAGAGTCCTGGGTCCTTATGGAGGCAAAAAGACTTAATTACTGCAGAGATACTAGAATTAATTAAAGGCATTTCGACACAAAAGGAACTTCAAATTCTAAAACAACACAAAGCATCCTTCTTCTTCTTCTTCCAGGTTATTTTACGACGCCCCTCTCACAGTCTTGGAGTATCAGCGTCATAAGAAGTTTATTGTAAGAAGGGAAAGTATATGTGGGAGGTTGGTACTATTGTTTGTTTAAACTTTCATCTTGCAGTTCGTAAGGTGTTTATGTAATATATGGCTCATGTGTATTTCATCGTCATGTATAAGTGATGTAATAGTCCATGGTCCTGTACCTTTGTATTTATAAACATGATAATAAAGTTGGTCAATTTGTTGTTTGAATAAACTACATCCAAAAAATATGTGATTAATGTCTCCTATTTCCCCGCAATCACACAGGGGGGTTTCTAATTTTCTTATTTTATGTAGGTATTTGGGCGTAACAGCTACATTTAGTTTGATTTTAGAAATTAAAGAAACATGTTCTGGGTATTGCAGCCTTATAGAACCATGGACGTATGTGTGTGTTGGATATGTGTCGTTGTCGAAGGTCTTGTATATGTTGTTTGGTTATATCTTGAATGGGAACTAGAAAAGTGTATTGTGTGTGTGATTGTGCAGACATTTTGGCAAGTTTATCTGCCCTTTCATTACCCGTAATGTTACGGTGTGCTGGTATCCAAAGGAGTGTGATGTGATTGTTGTGTTCTGTTTGTTTGTGTATGAAGTATTTACAATTTGTTTCCCACCACCCTAGAGTAGGGGGGGTTATACTTAACTATTTGCTGAATAGCACTTTGTGAGTCTGTACAAATGATAATGTGTGTATTGTGTTTGGATGGAGGCAAGCGCTTGTCTAATGGCAACTAGTTCTGCAGTGTAATTGGAAAAATGTGGGTGTAATGAAAAAAGTTTGTCAGTGTGTGTGTTCGAATGGTAATAGGCTGCACCTACTCCACCAGAGATTTTTGAACCATATGTGAAGAAAAGTTCTACGGAGTGAATGTTATGTGTTACTTTATATTGATCAATATACGTACGGTATGTAAAGTGGATGAAGGATGAGGATCATGTTTGTGAAATGATGTCATATCAGAATGTATTGAGTGTGCATGTAACGAGTAGTCTATACAGTATGCAGGTGGTCTTGGAAAGGTTTGTTTGTGTTGATGTGTGTAGTATTGATGGAAGATAGGAATAAATTGTGGAATGTAGGGTAAAGCTTGAAGATTATTGCGGCAATATTTGTAATACAAACTGAGAATTTTATTGTAAAGAGGTGACTGGGTGCTAGAAAAGAGTTTTCCTGTAATTTTATGAGTTGCTATTAGTTGTCTGAGAGACGGAGGATGGAAACAAATTTCTTGTAAAACTTTCACAGTACTGGGGTTGCCAGTTATACCAAGAATGCGTTTAGCTATTGAGTAAAATTGCGAAGTGATTTTTTGTTGCCAAGATTTTGTGGGATTATAAACTATAACATTGCCATAATCGATTTTTGATTGTATCAAATTGTGATATAAAGAGATCATATGAGAAGGATGAAAACCCCACTTGTTCCCAGCTATGTATTTAAAAATTTGGCTGGCTGTGGTTATATGATTGTGAAGGTGATTGTGAGCAGAGCCTTGAGGGAGGCCGGAGGAGGTAGATCGAGTGGGCTGGAAAGAGAAAGAAGGTTGTAAGGTGAGTTGTCTGTCTTTAAGTAGTTGTTCAATGAGTGAAATGAATGGGGTGGAATATATAATTTGCTTAAAAAGTCTAACATTATGGGTATATGCACAGAGTCATATGCATTGCTAATGTCAAAAAAATGGGCTAAAAGGGCTTTTCGCTGTGCCCAGGTGTTATATATTTCAGTGGTGAGATGAAGGAGTGCATGGTTAGTTCCTTGTCCTGGTCTGTATCCATATTGATGTCGAGGCCAAAGTCCGTAGCGTTCTAGATGAAATATAAGTCGTCTAGTAAGTATTTGTTCAAAACTTTTTATGTCGTTGGAGAATAGAATTGAATTCAGAATCAGAGATGGGAGCTATCAAAGGATCTAGAGGGTGTGTAGAAAGGGAATGTGTAGTTGGTATTTGGTAAGGTTGAGGTAGAACAGTATCAGGTGCTATATTGTGTAGAAATTGTTGTTGAAGGTCAATATTGAAATGAATATGATAAGTTTGTCGGGGCCTCTTGTTAGTGAAAAACTTAATTTTTTCCATGCATCAGAAGTCGAAGATGCCCTAGTAATGTTGTCACAGTATGTTTTCCAGGCTTGACGTCGTGTGTGTCGTAAAGTGCGAGTTGTTCTAGCTGTTTCGTGTTTTAGAGTAAAAAAGTTTTGTTGTGCCGGAGTGCGTCAAAAGTTGGATAGGGCTAGTCGCCTTTTGGCAATGGAATGAGAGCAGTCAGAAGTCCACCAAGGAGGTTTTAGTCTTCGGTTAGGGTGTTTAATAATATGAGGTGAGAGGTGATTATGAAGATACGAGGTGATGAGGTGATGAATGTCTGCAAAAGAATGATGTGATGTAGACTGTTGAATAAGGAGAGCTGTTGAATGAGTGATGGTTTCTGTGTAATGAGTCCAATTGTGAATGCGTGGTTGAATAATTATGGGAGTATCAGCTGTTGCTGTGAAATTTTTGTTTATGCCTATGAGAAGCGGGAGATGATCACTGTTCATTGTGTCATGTGCTGGGAGCCAAGTGGTATGTGGATATAGGTGAGTGGAGATGAAAGTGAGGTCAGGAGAGGTGTTGTTTTGATGTCTATTGCCAAGACGAGTAGGTTGGTCTGTATTTAATAGAATTAAATCTGAGGTGTGTAGTGAGTGTAAGAATAGCATGTTGTGTGAATGTGACCTGATTTGTTGGGGTGTAAGAGAAAGATTGAAGTCCCCGCAAACAATTGTATTGCGAGTAGGGGAGATAGCAAAATTGTTTTTCCAGAAGGTAGAGGTGATGTGATTGGTGTTTGTGTTGTATTCTGCAATGATGTCTATGTGTGTGAGAGTAATTTGAATAGCTTGAAATGTTCCAGTGTAGTTGGAGACTTTATTAGTAGATGTTACGGACAAATTTGGTTTCAGAAGGATCATGAGACCACCCCCATCTCGTGTCCGGTCATATCTAATGATGTTGTATGGGTGTAGTTTAAATTTGTGTGCAGGTTTGAGCAATGTTTCTAATATAATGATTATGTCTGTAGGTGAGTTTGTGAGAAAGTTTTTAAGTTCTTGTGATTTGTTCCTTACACTGCGGGCATTCCATTGAAGAATGGTGAGCGAAGGATTATGGGACATAGTTAACATAGATATGGAGAAGAATGCTTTCATAGTATGGAGTAATGCTTCTAGGGTTGATTTATCAGGGGTAGAAAGGGACAGGATGCTTTGTTGGAGATCATTAAAAGCTGCCATAAAATGTTCTTTGTTGATCGTAATGAAATCTTGGGATGGTTGACTGGAAGAATTGGACAAAGCCAAAGAAGCAGGTCGCTCCTGGTTAGTGCGGGTGATAGGAGTAATGGGATGGGTGTCTGGTTTCCAGTGTGGAAGCCAGAAAGGTTTATTTTGAACCACTTGCTTTGAGGTCTGGTTTACTGTATCAACTTGATCTTGTTTTCTTCTCTTGTTAGACTGTGGCTGCTGAAGAGGAGAAAAATGTGCCGTTGAAAAGCCATAGGTGGTTGTGGTGGAGCCGGTGGTGAGTTGAGGACTTTGGGCACAAAAGGCAAAGGTGCCGGGGAGCGTGAAAATGAGTTTGATAATGCCACTGAACCATAAGCATTCCTTCCTTTCGTTATGTGTATTGCTTCATATCGTGTGATATGGAGGCTATTAATTTTCTCTTGTATGGACACTTCAAGTTTATAACTTGGACATGACTTTGTTCTGGTGTCATGAGCTTGTGCACAATTAATGTATCTCGCATTGGTTTCTTGACAATTACTGGTAGGGTGAAGTGCAGAACATTTATGACATTTGGTTATGTTACGACATATAGACATGGAGTGTCCAAATTTTCCACAGTTGTAACATTGCTTAATCCGCTCATTATATTTCTCAATTGGAAATCTTTAGTAAAAAAGAGTGAGGGAAGATGGTAAGATTTGCGAACGAAAGGTTATTAAACATGTCGTCGTTGGCACATACTGTATTTCACCAGATTAATTTAACGTTTTTCGATTGAACCGGTAGACATGATGAATTGCAGCTTGTTCAGGTGTGCTGCCATGAGTTTTTATGTCTTCAGTTGTAATGTCTAGGTCTATATTTTTGACCACACCTTTGGTATGAACATGTGAGAAAGGTATGTAAGATATTGTATTAAAATTCTCATCAAATGAGGAAGTAAGGAAAGCATTAGCATCATGGTGGAAAAGGAACTTTATTTCGAGTTTGTTTTTGCCGATCTTTCGTATATCCTGTATGTATATATTATTTTCCTTTTCATACAAAAGCCTTCCGAGTTTCATAGGGTGGGCGTGAAATATTGATCCTTCTTTGGATTCAACTATTACAATATACGGACTAGCATCCTGGTACAAGTACGTTAATTTTTTTTTCTCGTGGAGGACTAGCAGGAGATACTGATGCAGTTTGGGTATGATTTTTATTTTATGTGTTTTCAATGTCCATTTCAGAGTCAGTGAATATGAGAGTGGTTGGTAATTCCACCCGAGTGGATATGTCAGTGTCAGTAGGATTCATAATGCACCGTACGTAAGTTATTTAACAAAAAAAAATGTGAAGTTTAATGAACACTCCCCACTTGGGGAAAGAACAAAAAGAGTCACAAATAGATCAGCGCCACACTGTCAATTCGCACTCAATAAAGTACCACCTGACATTAACTTAACACTCCATACACTAAAAAGTCCTACGCTTCACAAATCACAAAAAAGACGCTCTTTCACCATATATTTTCACTTTTAACCAGGAAAAATTTCATTTGAAAAATCCGCCATGATGAACGATACAACAATGCAAAGCATCCTTCAAAGCGACATTAGCTGCTGTTCAAAATCAACAATTAGGCCTGGACTATCACAAAACAAAAGAGATGACAAAAAAGCGAAAAATCGTACAACAAAGAAGACTCTTTTCAACAACAAAAAAAGAAGACTAGCCGCAGCACTTCTATTGCAAAGCCTGACCCAACAGAAGCGCAGACAATTGTAATATCTTTGTTGCAAGAAAACAGATTTTGAAATAATTATTTTTATATACCATATGTGATTTTCTTTGGTAATACATTAGCCCTATGACAGTTACATTTTTAATTCATTACGAGCTTCTTCTTCAAAAAATTAATATCATTAACCGAAACAAAAAGAACTTACTTATAGGCGTACGATTCTTTTAGCACAAAAGTGAGGCATAGGGATGAGTCTAGAAGGTCATTTATTTATTGTGTATCACCGTGTGCCCTACGCTATGAAATACATTAATTTCTTCTGTGAAGAACACTGACTGTCACGTGTCACAACATTGAACCAGCTTCGGTAACTTAAGGAGTGGGGATGAAACCCGCCAAACACTGCCGCGTCAGCTTGAAGCCATGAAGCCATGATTTCCTCTCTCCCTACCGTCAAGTGTTCCAACGGGGATTCACAGTCTAGGAATATCTCACTCGTTCTACGTGGGCGTTTAAGCATTTCTTTTGTTGGTATCGGTGAATGAGTGATTTGTATTAACACCCATATTGTTGACAGTTCTAAGTGCGCCTCACATTGTTCAAAATGCCCCCTGTGCTAAGTAAATTACAGTTTAAAACTCTTCACAGTCAAGCTAGTGAAATAAATTGCTGTTGTCAGCTAACAAGGAACCTCTCCCGTAGGATGTCTCAAGGTAAATGAAATCATCGACAAGCTTTCGCTGCATAGCTCCTCCTCCTAGATGTCCCGCGCATATCGCGGCACAAGGTTTGTAGATCGCGGCAAACTTATTCGGCATCACCCACGGGGGTCCCACTTGGCCATGTTTTCAAACTTTCTCCAGTCGCGCGGTTTTGGCTTGTGACGTCATTAGGTTGGCAGATCACCCCTCACCCGTAAGAGTGAATGGAAAACAGCTGATTTAAAAAAATTAATATTTAATTATAGGCAGCAAGTATCTCGTGTTGTAAGATGTCAACCTGAAGTATAATAACTGTTCTATTAGGCCATGTGGGAGAAATAGTAAAAGTATTTATGGTTTGGTTTAAAAATTGTATCTTTTGAAGCTGCTTTTAGAGGTTTAGATTGAGTCTGCAGATGATGTCCAGCTAATTTAATGTATTATACTTTAACGAGACAAGACTATTCTATCGTTGTTATTCGAAATAGGGAGGAAATGTTATTTTTTTCTTAATCCTTCACTAACTACAGCTTTACCTTTATTAATATCATAATACAGTAGAACCCCTACAATCAGTGGCGGCTATTCAGGTGAAGTAGGTGAAGTAGCACTTCACCAGTATTTTTCCTTTACAATACGTATTTTTAAAGTTTATTTCCCATATCACGAATGTTGGTTTTTACTATAAATGGATTTATGTAATTTTGTATTGCCCGCCACGAGTGATGTTAAAGGAGGAGGCGCCAGAGAGCTCTCGAGTCTTGCAAAGAAGCACGAAGCAGCCTTGATTCACTTCCCCTGTTCCATGGGTAGTCTGGTCCACTAAAAATGATGCTGGCTGATGCTACAAGCAGCATTTTTCTCGCTTATCCCACGTCCATGCTGAAGGGATCAGACTACCCACGAAGGTATCATCCTTCGGCTTCATGATGCGCGCGCCGCGCGGTTACCACAGCAATGCTGCTACAATGACAGTGTGTGGCGGGTTTCATACCTACTCCTCATCTGCTAACAGCTCCATTAATAGCAAAGCACCAATTTCACTTCCTCTACCCGTACCAAAGGTAATAAATGTTCGAAATCAATGTTTTTAACATAAATACCTGTTTTGAATTCTCCTCTGTCCTATAATATTTTCAGGAACGTGTCTGTGTGGCTTGAGAACTAAACATCGTGTATAAATAAAACGTATTTGGATTAGATATCTTCTGGGGAGATTGACGACTTTTTCTTACTTTTATACGGTATCCTTATACTTTGAAGGGTAGTTATAAGCCAGCTATCGTTTGTACAAACTCAGGCTTTTAAGTCTTACATCTTTGGGCGAGGCTAGAACAGACTTTCATTCTTCACGATTTTATAAAAAAAACTAACAATTTTGTTTAAATTTTCCACACGATTTGCATAGACGCTAAAGAGCTAGAATTTTTATTTTTAACAATTTTCAATTAATTATTTAAAAGGTGTTTATAAACAACCATATACTTCATTGAAGTATGAACGGTAGAGGAGCTTGGATTCTTTCTCATAAAATTAAATATCATTAACGGAAAAAAAAAATCATAGGCGTTCGATTCTATAGCACAAAAGTGAGGCATAGTTAATTTATTTAATGTGTGTCACCATATACCAAGACTACTGTGTACTGTGATGAAAGCCCACTGTCACGTGTCGCAACACTGAACCATCTTCGGAGATCGTCACTGATAGGACGCCATAGGACGACAACGTTGAATCACGACGTTTCATTCCTACAATGCATATTTTTTCATAGGCAATCATACGACATGTGACATATTAATCACTGCATATTAATGCCTTGAATTATCCAGTAACGAGCTGAAGTTTATCAGATAAAATTGCATCTTTCCGACCCTTGCAAGCATATTAACTTATAAGATAAACAACAGTCATTGGTCGATATCCGAGGCATTGCTAAAGATTATTAGTCAATTTCAAGTCCGCATCGCATGAATGGAATATTCTGAGTAATCTGATTAGGAGAATAATAATTACGATAAACATCAATAGATTCGCGGCGGAAAAGCAGGATCGAATTTATCTAATGAAACTCAAAATCCCGATTGGGATTTATTAAGAGTATTCCATGAATAAAATGTATCAGATTTTATAAATAATAACTATATTCTTACCCGCAATGTTTAAAATCAAATCATCATTGTGCCATCTGTCAGATCACGACGTAGGCCTACTAAATGAAGGATCAAAAATGTTGCCAGACAAGTATCTTGTTTAGCGAATATTTCAATTCAGAAAGAACCTTTACTGCAGCTAGAAGAAATGCAGCCGTCCTATGATGATATCACCCACAAATTTGCAGTCATAAAGGACTATCGAAGGATTGATTTGCTATACAAGACATAGGTGAGTTCGGTTATTAACGTAAGCATGTGGCACTTTTTCCCTCTTCATCTAATTTTCCGGCCACGAGCCGCCACTGCCGACAATTCGAGCTAATTGGGGCTGAGGCTACCTCGAATTACAAAAAACTCTGATTATACGGAAATTTCACTAAATCAATGGGTAAATCGCAAATAAATGTTTAATGAGCACAATAATGGTTTAAATAATAAATAAATAAACAATACTAGGCCTACATACCTGTGTTACGACTGTATGTATATATTGTCAAACATTTCCAATTTGCTACATCGGCATCCTTTAAGGATTAAGTCATTGTCTGACCCTTAATGGAGTGGAACGGGAAAGCGATGCTACTAGGAAAACACTTTTAATTACCATTGTAGGGATTACTGTAACAGTATTCTTTTCTGAAAGGATGGGGAAATATGCACTGTACAATTGATTGACACGAGGTCCCGACAAAGAAAAATCGAACCTAACGGTTTCTGTCAATCTGTAATAGAAATGCATTAATTAGCAGTCTGAAGCCAAGGTTATTTCTGTGTATTATGAACAAAAACCCTAAGTGGGACAGTTTCACCTGCATTTTTGTACATGGAAAAATTGAAAGACAGCTCAAAATGTAAGTGCGTAAAACTTACTTGCGGACACCGTATAAAAACGGGATTTTACTCTAGTTTTATGGCTAATTTTAATTTTCTTAAGACCAGCTCGAATTACACGGAACCTCGAAATACCGGGGCTCGAATTACCGAGGCTCTACTGTACTGTAAATAAGTAATATCAATTGACTTTAATGTAGAGTGTGTACATCATTTCTTAGCCATTCAAAGCACGGTTTAAAAAAAAACTGTGAGTTATAATTATTTATAACTAGCAAATATAAAATACATATGTGTATGAAAGTGCTTTTCACCTTTGAAAGCCATTAAAAAAGGGAAATGGCATTGAAAATAATTTACTAGAATCAAGCTTAAGACTGTGTAAGGTATGTCAAATGAGTAATTTGAAGTTTCCATGAATGATTTCCAGTTTAGATAGATAGGCAAGTACACCTTTACCTCGGGTAATGAAAGCCTGTGTCACACTGCTCTATTATTTTCTTATAGACACTCCTATACATAATTTTCCTTTTTATAGCTAAGACGCGAGAATCACGTATTATTAGTTAAAATTAGGATTTATTGTACATTAGATTGTGCAGAAGTAGGTCTACAACAATATTTGTGGTATATGTAGTCAGTATTACGTTAATATTCATTTTAATTGATAGTAGACCTAGTCATATAATATAAATGTATTGTAATAATTTTATGTTTTTAATCATTGTTCAATATATTGATTCAAGACTGCAGAAAATATAAATATCTATATCTTACTGACCTCCAGTCACAACTTATATAGAAACTAGCTTTGCTTGTTCTGGGTTCTATCCCAAAATCTCCGGGAAAATTGTCGCGAAAGTTGTTTTATGAACTGACACTGTATCGGAGTAGAGTTCGTCTATTTAGACTGCCATGAAATTAAGTTTAGCCACACTAGACCTAAAAAATGTGGAACTACTGTGAGATTTTTAAGGGGGTAAAAAAATTAACAAAAAGACTTTTAGCAATTTTCCCTTCGGTTACAGGCTAAAAACTGTAAGTGTGCCAAATTTCAAGCTTTTATCTCATCTGGAGGTGGGTAAACATTTATGGCAGTGAGTGATTGGAAACCCTAAATTTTTCCAGGGATAAAAAATGAAAAATTTGAACTGTTTGGAATTTTCGTCGGCTAAGGGCTAAAAATGAGTTTGCAAATTTCACGTTTCTATTTCATCTTGAAGTGGGTAAACCATACGATTGAGTGATTGAAAACTTTCAAAGTTTTATTGCGGGTTAAAAACTAAAAATTTGAACTTTTCGGAGTTTTCCCGTCGGTCACAGGCTAAAGAATCAAGTCATATTTCAAGTTTTTGGCCCATCTTGAAGTGAACAAACAACTGAAAGTTTGGTAATGCGTCTGTTGACGAAATTGATATCATCAAAAAAGGAATTGATAAATTTCATTTTTTCTTTCCGTTTGTGGTGATATTTGTTATTATGAAAAGACTCATCCACCTAACCACAAACCCCAATGGACCAAAAGTTCAATAGATGCAACGTCACTAAGCTCTATAATATTGTAATATTAACTAGATTTATGTACATATACACTCCTATTTTTATGTTTCACTATTGTTATAAAATATATGTTTGGATATAAAATTATGTAATCACATAATATACACTTACATTTTAGATAGCAATATGCTATATGTATCCAATTAAAAACCTAACCATTAAAAATATATACACTGATGCTGTGCACTGTAAAATTAATTTTAAAAACACACTGTTGTAATCTCTTGAAATATGTAAAATTATGCCGAATTTTTCAGCAATAGTCATTAAAAAATATATAATTCTGCTTGAATATATGTAGATTAAAAATAAGACAGTCTGTTGTCTATCTGATAAATACAGAAAAATTGTTACGCCGAAATCTTCTCAGCAAAGTCGTTGAAATAAAATTGTACTTGAGTGCACTGGAGCTAGTAGTTAAATATAGTTGTAAAAATAGTTGGATTGTAGGCGGCTTGTAAATGTATTCCGTTGCATCAATTGGGCAGTTGGCTTCTGTTTCATACGGATATGCGCATTTCGATCATTTGATCATCTTCAGTCCTGATAATAATTTCCGATGTGTGTGGAATGCTTGAGTACAAATGTCAAGTAAAAGTAGGCCTGGGTGGCGCAGTCTGTATGGCACTAGCCTTCTGTTCCCATGGTCGCAGGTTCAATCCCGATCAGGGTCGGTGACATTTATATGTGCATGAATAAATCATACCTATGTCTCTAGATTTACATCCTCCCTCTACTGAGAGAGAAAATTCCGGCTCACCGGGGACGGTTACAAGGCTAAACTATAGTACTCGTACACCCCTGTCATTAAATAGCGTAAAAACGAACGAGTTGGTGCGTAGTATAAAAATACTTCCATTGTCTGGTGAAAGTGTACCCTACTAGCTACATTACCTTATGACAATTCAGAAAACTAATACAGACCTAATTAATACTATATTCCTAGATTAATTCTTCCATTTTTCCTGCAAGTAGTGTATAAATAATTATAACTTACAGCATTTTAATAGTGAAATATTAAAATTAATTTAACAATGTGGATCGAATAAGAACAATAGAAATAGTCCTGTATTATTATATAGTCTCATGAAACACTAATACATTCAAATTATCTTGACATTACCTGCAGATTTGATTTCAGCCTCTAAAAACAGCTTCAATAACTACGATTTTTAAACCAAACCCGATCGATTTTTACAATTTCTACCACACAGCCTAACAGAATAGTTATTATACTTTCGGTTGGCATGTTAGAACACTTGATAGTCGCTCCCTATAATTAAATATTAAAGTTTAAAAACCATCTGTTTTCCATTCACTTCTTATTAGAGAGAGGCTGCCTGCCACCCTAGCCACGTCACACCCCTCAGCCAATGACCGCTCAGGGTGGCAAGTGGACTAACCTTTAGTATTTAAGAACCTTGGCATCACCTCTACACCCACGCTATCTGTCGGAGAAGTTTGCCAAGCTCCTGACTACAATCAAATACTCTCAATAAGTAATACCGTCCACTCCCTGTCTTTTTCCGGGACACGCTACTACTAGCGCCGCCAGTGAGCAGGAATGGGCAGTTACTCGTCAGCTGATATAGTTAACGTTTGTCTGTTGTGTTTTGTGTACGAAAATATAATATAAATTCTAGTAAAACAGGGTGCCCACGGGGGGGGGGGTTAAGACGCAGACTGCGTCATTGAAATTTCTGGGGGGGGGGAATATTATCGTGTTATGAATTTTCTGGCCGGGGGTTGAAAATTGTTGCAAAATCAGAGTTTTATATGTTAAAAATAAAAACGGCCAAGTTCTATAACTTCAAAAGGTCTCTTTTAATTCTTTATAAAGATAAAGATGAAGAATTTCGACAGCCATGGGCATACCCGGGGGGGGGGGGGCGCAAGGAAAAAAATGTATATTATTAATTATTATCGTCAGGTGTTTTTCTTTTAAGACAATTATTTTAATTGCAGAAGTTTTACCAAATCGACAACATGGAAGCAGAATCCACAGTGGATTAGGAAAGGGGGGTTCAGACCCCCAAGAGTCAAAACCTAAAATTCTATATTTGTATTTAAAAAATATATTTATTTAATTAAACAAGATTTGTTGGTGTGTCAAATATGATATAGCAGTTATTTTCTTTCCATAACATAATGAGTAGGCCTATTATGTCCACTGTTCCATGTGCTATTTAACTTTTCTTATAAATAGTAATAAGTATTATAATTTAGGTAACAATTTCATGTTTAAGTTGCCATGTCTTAGAGTATAGTAAACAAATTTGCTAACTAGTTTTTCAGTGCTAAAATAGCGTAAAATATGATTTTCATTAGTTCAACATTTAAAAATTTCCCGGGGGTGGACACCCGACTTAGGTAACATTTTCTTGTTTACATTGGCATGTCTTAGAGTATGGTAAACAAATTTCCTAACTAGTTTTTTAGTGCTAAAATAGCGTAAAATGTGATTTTCATTAATTCAATATTTTAAAAATTTCCGGGGCTGGACCCCCCACCTAAGAAATGATTTCTTATGTACATGGAAATGTCTTAGAGTATGGTAAACAAATTTCATAACTAGTTTTCAGTGCTAAAATAGCGTAAAATGTGATTTTCATTAATTCAACATTTAAAAATTTTCTGGGATGGACCCCCGACCCCTTTTTTGGGGGGTATTCCAAACCTCCCCGGCACTTCCGACCCTCCCCGCAATTATTTTCTGGCTACTTATTATATTATTAATATAAAATACAATGTGGCCCAAGAAGTTAAAGCGACAAAAAATAAATAAATTAAAAAAATTGCCCCCCCTAGAAATTATCATATGGGCACCCTTGTCGACAGGCAATTGGGTTGGGGGTGAGCAATGAAGTTTGTGGGGTGAGCAATGAAGTTTTGGGGGTGGGCACCCTGAGTAAAATAATAAATACAACATAGGCCTAAAGAAAATGTCCGGTTATGTAGGTGGCATGATATGTGCCGTCTATGGTTGTAATAATTATTTTGAGAGTGAAATAAGTAAAATCGTTAATTAGAGTGTGTACAAGACTGATTCATTCAGATGTTCATTGGCTTACCATCCGAATTGTTTTACATGTAAAAATTTCAAATAAAAAAAAAAAGTATATATTGTAGAAAGTATCTTGCAAATCGTATGAATTAAAATTTAAAGCTGATTTTCACGAAAATGTATTAAAGTGAAACAATTAGTTTTAATACTTATTAAAACAAAGTGTGTGTAGAACGCCATGCGGCAGAAGTGAAACTTTTTTTTATTTTTTCAATTTTGGATTATTGGATTTTTCAAATTTTGGATTGGTGGACTTTTTAATATTGGGTTTTTGGACTTTTTAGATTTTGGATTTTTTAAATTGCTGACCTTTTTATTCTTTAATTTTGGATTTTTACATTTTTTTACATTTTAGACCATTGAATTTGTTTAGTTTTTTATTTTTTAATTTTGTAATTTTTAATTTTGGATTTTTTTATTTTTATATTTTAGAATTTTATAATCTTGGATATTTAAGTTTTAAATTTTGGATATTAAGATTTTTTTATTTTTTATTTTTTAAATTTTGGACTTATTAATTTTGGTTCTTTGATTTTTTTTTATTTTGAAATTTTAGATTATTTAAATGTTGGATCTTTGATTTCTTATTTTTTGTACATTTTAATTTTGGATTTTTTAACTTTTTAAATTTTGGATTTTTTGATTTTTTGACTTTTTCAGTTTTGGATAAGCCTAATCATTGAGTTGATTGTTTTCTGTGCAGTCCGTTCCGTCACACCTCACTAATTTCGTGACGATTTTGAGCGTTACACAAGCTCTCGATTTACCCCTACCGCGGCTAAAGAAGTTTTACTTAAAAAATTAGCGTTATCGTCATTTAATTAAGTTAGTTTAGCGGTAGTGTAAATTGTGTTATTTCCCGACCTAATTCCTGCATTATCAAGCACAAAAATAAGTTACTGTGTCATAAGGACTTTGAAAAACAAATTTATTTCTGCAGCTATATAGGTTCATTAAGTGGCTTCTGAGACTGATGCCCATTCCCACTCAACAGATGGCACCTCTGTGCTAGTGGACAGTTTGAACAAAGGGGATAGGGTAGAGTGGGCGGTATTCTTATTGAGAGTATTTGCTACAATACGGACTGGGTAGGTTAAGTCTTAGGTTAAGATAATGCACATTGTGCGCGATTCCTTAATTATTATTTTCGAATATTGGTACGACTGTTAATGTGCATTTCTGATCTGGCAACCCTGAACAACAAGCAACAACACCACTGGTAAAGCGTAATTTTTTGGATGAAATAGTGTATTGAATATGTCTAATTCACATTTATTTCTTCCTTCGGGATTTCCTCGAGCACCGTTACAAAATGGTATTGGTCGGTTCGTGTGTCAGCTACAGAGATTAACAATAAAGTTCTGCAAAAACCATGGAGCTAGTAGGGGAGTGAGGTAATATACTGTATTATAAAACAAACAGTGAACAGTGAAACCTGGGGGAAAACAAATAGAAGGTGCACTTTTCACATGCGATGTATTCCACCCGAACCACCCTCATTGAAGCAGTTACATTTGCAGTTTTTTTTTCAGCATAGGTTTTGCCATATTCTAAAAAGTCGCCGCAAGATGGCATCTAATCTAACCTAACTTAACCTAAAATGGCAAAACCTATGCCATAATGAATAGAATGAGAAATAGACTCGGCCGCTAATACAATGGTGGGTATAGGGAGAGCGGCGGTCTACCGAAACACTGGCAGCACCTTCGTTTGCGTTTCAACTTCTCAATGCTGTATCATGATAGTTTGGCATCTTATGATTAAACTCGCAATCATTAATTAACCCTTGGTCCTATTTCTGTGAAATTTGTGCAGAAATAATCTGCACACAACAGTCCTTCTGATGGTTAAAACAGAGACTTAAAAAATGCGGACATAAATGCTTTTATTCAGGGGTGCCCACCCCCCCCAAACTTCATGACGCACCCCCCCCAAACTTCATTGCTCACCCCCCCCCCCCCGAACCTGAGTGAGTGTCGACAAGGGCGCCCATATGATATTTTCTAGGGGGAGGCAATTTTTTAATTAATTTATTTTTTGTCGCTGGGTCATTCCATGTCAAGTGAACCAATTTTTTGTCAATTTTGAACATGACCATCTCCGATTTTAGTCATACTTGGTTGTCATGAAGTACCACCTGAGATATGTTAAAGTGCAAAATATCAGATTTTTATGTGTTGTAGTTTTCCAGTTATACCCTTCTGAAATATGGAAAAAAACCAAATTTTCTGCATAAGTGCAATCACAAAATGACGCATAAATCAAGCTGGAATTGACATAGATGAGTGGGAAAAGTATCAAAATGTAGCTTATATTATGAGCTTTAATTTGATACGTCACACGAGTACTTTCGAAAAAAAATATTTTCAAGGTTACCCAAAAAAAATTTGAAAACTGAATTTTTCAAAAACCTATATTTTGAAAATTTTGAAACAATTCTCATAGAAACATACATATTTCAGCATCATGTCCTACAAGTTTTGATAAGGGATCGCAATGGGATCATATTTTTTTACATTTATAACAAATACTATGCACGCTGGGTAAGAATATATGGCACCGTAATCTTGCACTTAATTCTAAAATTTCATTACAATCAAAAAGAAAAACTTACAGAAAACATGTTACCTTCCCTTCTTCAATGACAAAAACGTGAATTTATTGTCTACAGTAATTTTCTAGAGCCATGGTTGCCGCATCCATCTCTTCCTTCGAGAGGTAATAACTACGGCCAGTGGGACATGTAGGTTGCACAAGGGTGAGGATCTGAGAGAGAGGCACAGTCAGTTTATTTGGACAGTCACTTTTGAAAGTAAATGATGGAGAAGGACCTGCAGGGTGCAGAAACATCAGTTCCACTATCTGTGCTGTCTCATTTTTGTCCACAACTACACCAAGCCACCAATGATTGTTGTTCTCACATGTAACATATCCTTTTACTTCTGCTAGCTTCAGCCTCTGTTGCACACGTGGTCCTAACACTGAAAAAGTGGATGACTGTTCACTTCTTGAAAATACCTTTGTCAACAACACTTTATCTGACAATGGGATGAAACTGTGGAACTTCTGTGTGCCTGGTATTGCTTTTGTAGACAGAAATCTGTCTGCAAGTATTTTTTCCTCTTTGTTGTATTGTGCTTCATTGAAGAAGAAGAACTGCATGGAGTCGATGTTTTCCTCACTCCATGTAAACAGCTGTGCTGGTGTCATGATTTGATGCTCGTATGGCCGCTGTAGGCTTGCCTTTCCTGCAAGTCTTTTCACAGTACCACCCAGACCGTCACATACTCCTTTCCCATGGGCTGTTGCATAGAAATGCCACTCTGCCTCAATTCCAAAATCATGAACATGGTGGCATAAGTTTGAAAAGTTTTTTCTGTTTTTAAATTGCGCAGCTGCACCATCTGAGAAGTAGTAAATTTTTTTCAAATCTCTAATTACTTCCAACTTCAAATGAGAGATAAGCCTTTTCTGGAATAAATGAACAGCAGTGGTGTCATGCTGTAGACATTCAGAGATACATACAATACTTTTGTAGTGTATATTATGATCATTGTAGTAGACTGCTATAGGAAAAATAGTTGCTTGATCATTGTTCCAATGAAAAGACTGGGCTTCATCCTGTAGTACAAACGAATAATTTTCTGCAAAGTCCATACATACCACAGCTTCATTTACTCCAATATTCTGCTTCAAGTGATTATAATATTCTGCCTGTCTTCTTGCAATAAAAGAATGTCTCTTCAAAATCAACAACTGTTCACACAAAGTTTCTATAAACTCATCTGCAGTTTTGATGAAGGTTACTAAATTACATCTGTCAACAGAAACCCACTGCTTGTATGTAATGTTGTCCACCAGTTCATTATCTAGCAGCAACTGTAACTCATCTTTCAAATTATCTACACCTGGACATGAAGGACATTCATTAAGGTGGCATGCTGTGCCTGGCTCTTCACACATTAACTTCGCTAAACAGGAATTATAATTACTTATATCTGTGCCATCATTCAGTGTAATTTGTTTGGATTTCAACACTTGTAGCATTAATTTAACATTCTGATGCACTGTACAAACGCATACTGTGTGGGTACCACTTCCTCCAGCCAAGACGCAATGTTTAGGTCGTAAATCAGCAAATTTCGAAAATCCAATCTTATCAGTAGGATTTTTGTTTTTGAACAGCTCGTACACTTCCTTCAAGTTGCCCATCACTAGCCTCTTCTGTACATGAATTCTACTACTGTCACCCGTTTTCACAGAAACAAAATCTTTTTTTCCAGGCATAAGACGGCTGACATCATCACTGTTGTAGAACCCTATTACCTTCTCAATCACAGATTCATTTAAAACCTTTCCTGGTTTAGGATTTGGTGTTGCCAGAATACCCTTCGCTTTCACCAATGCTTTAGCTTTTCTTGCCATTCTGTTGCTAACCTGAAATTCATTTTGTATTTCACTGCATGACCAGCTTTTAGGTAGTACTGTTAAAATTTGCAATTTTTCACTAACACTTATATTTTCTTCTTGAAACTTTTCTTTTAGCTGACAAATGACTTCACATGATTCTGATTTATGGTCAACAGTTTTCTCTGTATTTGTACTTGCTGCTGTTAGTACCTTTTCTGTCAAACATTTTTTTATTTTACTGTATTTTTTATCACAGTATGATTTCATTTGCAACTTCCTCTTAGCAACAGGTGACTCCTCTAGAGAGCTTAGAGACTTATTAAGGTACTCTAAGGTAACATCTAAAGCTACAAATGATTCATCAACATTAGTAGGCCTAGTGGTATTGGCTACTGGTACTAAACAGTCATCTGTTGTATCTGTAACCTGTTTCTGCTTTGATAGTTCTTTCCTACAACTGTCACAAATTTTCATACCTACCACAATGGTGTCAAACATGTCACACATCCAGTCAGTAACAGGCCTCACACTTCTTTTCACACCCTGATGTCTGTCTTTCTTGAAAGGGTTGCAGCAGAAAATCTTTGCTGTTTCACTTACTTTTTCAGCCATACTGGGGAAATACACAATGCCTATTTTAATCACTGAACCCACTACTTTACATGCAGCAATACAGTCTTTGTACAGCCTTTGAAGAAAGGAAGCACACTGCATGAGAGTCAAGGCACAACTGAAGCCAGGTCCAACAGGTTACAACTTGCATTCCCTGGCTGACTCACATGCTTGCAGACTGTGTTTACTCATACCCATTTGACCACTTGCACAAGTTGGTATATGCATGTTGGTAAACAACTCCCTGGACAAAGGAATGGATTTTAGAATTAAGTGCAATATTCCTGTGTCATATATTCTTACCCAGCGTGCATAGTATTTGTTATAAATGTAAAAAAATATGATCCCATTGCGATCCCTTATCAAAACTTGTAGGACATGATGCTGAAATATGTACGTTTCTATGAGAATTGTTTCAAAATTTTCAAAATATAGGTTTTTGAAAAATTCAGTTTTCAAATTTTTTTTGGGTAACCTTGAAAATATTTTTTTTCGAAAGTACTCGTGTGACGTATCAAATTAAAGCTCATAATATAAGCTACATTTTGATACTTTTCCCACTCATCTATGTCAATTCCAGCTTGATTTATGCGTCATTTTGTGATTGCACTTATGCAGAAAATTTGGTTTTTTTCCATATTTCAGAAGGGTATAACTGGAAAACTACAACACATAAAAATCTGATATTTTGTACTTCAACATATCTCAGGTGGTACTTCATGACAACCAAGTATGACTAAAATCGGAGGTGGTCACGTTTTTCCATTGGTTCACTTGACATGGAATGACCCCGCTTTAACTTCTTGGGCCATTTTTGTAACATTATATTAATAATATAAAAATATAAGTGCAACAATGATTTAGACAGAAAATAATTGCGAAGAGGGTCGAAAGTGCCGGGTGGGTTGGATTGCCCCCCAAAAAGGGGGTCGGGGGTCCATCCCCAGAAAATTAAAAAAATTATTGGCAAGATTACAGTATCCGACCCACCCGGCTCCCCTTTCCACGCCCTGGTCGCCTTCTCCGCCGGCCTGCCTGCGTGCTCGCTTCCCCTACACCTACCACGCATCATCCCGCGCGCAACTTCCCCGCTATGGCTCGTGCCGGCCGCTAGTAAGCGCCGGTAATACAGCTTCCTGTGTTAAGCCGCGGCTTACTCTAATGATTGCATTGCATTGCATTGCATAAAAACTATTATAAGGCACAAAATAAAATTTCACGAATTATAGAAAATGTCGAACAATTAAAAAAATACCCTTGTACCAAAAATAATATTTCACGATCTTTAAACACCGATTTGAAAGAAGAAAAAAATTCACAATAACAAAAGACCCTTGCACCATACATAATATTCCACAATTTTTAAAAACTATTATAAAACACAAAATAAAATTTCACGAATTATAGAAAATGTCGAACAATTAAAAATTACCCTTGTACCAAACATCTCCCCATCATATTTCACGATCTTTAAACAGATAAAATAATATTTCACAATAACAAAATACCCTTGCAACACCAACAAACATAATATTTCACAAATTATAAAAAAATAATAATTCACGATAAAAAAAAATACAAAATGCCAAAAACCCTTGCACCAAACATAATATTTCATGCCAACAGGATATTTCACAATTTTATATATATATACATAAAAAAATTGAAATTTACATAATATTTCCCAATTTTAAAAAACGCCGTGTTATGACATAAAACATGGCTTAAATGATGCAGAAAAATTCCCTTGCACCAACACTACTCTTTTCATAACAAACAAACCATCTAAAAATTAGAAAACCCGATTCTTGCGTTAACACTCGCTAACGCAATAGATAACTAAAATATATCGGAACTTCCTTCACTGCTCAACTGGCCTTCGTGGCGTAATGGATAAGTCTCTTGGCTACGATGCTAAGGGTCATGCGTTCGATCCCCGTTCGATCCAAAATTTAATGTTAGGAATAGGTCTCGAATAGGTAGGTAGGGTGAAGAGGAGGTGAGAGGAAGAGAGGAAAGAGACGGGAAAGGAAGAGAATAAAGGAGAAATAAATTATTTTTCTCTTTCACCATTTCCATACTAGATGTCGCCACCGTCGCTATTCTGCTAGTAGTTCTAATACCGCCGCTAGGTTTCTCCCCACCCTAAACCCCTACTTTCCAGTCGGGTCCCGTTAAGAGAGTAGTGGTGGGGGGCTCGGGTGGGTCGCATATTGTATTTTTCCCAAAAAGTGAACTAATGAAAATCACATTTTACGCTATTTTACCACAAAAAAATAGTTAGGAAATTTGTTTACCATACTAAGACATGCCAATGTAAACAAGAAATTCTTACCTAAGTCGGGTGTCCACCCCCGGGAAATTTTTAAATATTGAACTAATGAAAATCACATTTTACTCTATTTTAGCACTGAAAAACTAGTTAGGAAATTTGTTTACCATACTCTAAGACATGCCAATGTAAACAAGAAAATGTTACCTAAGTCGGCTGTCCACCCCGGGAAATTTTTAATTGGACTAATGAAAATCACATTTTACGTTAGCAAATTCGTTTACTATAAGGCATGGCAACAAAAAAGAAATTGTTACCTAAGTTATAATACTTATTATCATTTATAAGAAAAGTTGAATAACACATGGAAAGTGGACATAATAGGCCTACTCATTATGTTATGAAAAGAAAATAACTGGTATACAGTATTATATTTGACACACCAACAAATCTTGTTTAATTAAATAAATATTTATTTTAAATACAAATATAGAATTTTAGGTTTTGACTTTTGGGGGTTCAAACCCCCTGGACCCCCCTTTCCTAATCCACTGTGGATTCTGCTTCCATGTTGTCGATTTGGTAAAACTTCTGCAAACTTTTTATGTCTTAACTGACTTTAAAATAATTGTCATAAAAGAAAAACACCTGACTATAATAATGATTAATAAAACTAAACTAAACTAAACTAAACTCCGTGGAGCTACATCCCTGGAGGGACTTGGCCTACCACCCGACCGCTGCGTCATCTCCCGTAGGCAGATGGCAGGATTGGGGGGCATGTAGTCAGCATGCCGACACCCACGGCCGTTAATGGTGGTTTTCTTGACCGGAGCCGCTACTTCTCTATCAAGTAGCTCCTCAATTTTGAATCACGAGGCTGAGTGCACCCCTACCAGACCTCCCTACCTCAGAAAAATCCGAGGAGGTACCGGGAATCGAACCCGGGCTGACGGGTCTGTAGTCAGCGACGCTAACCACAGGACCACGCCGGCGGACCATAATGATTAATATACATTTTTTTCCTTGCACCTCCTCCCCCCCGCCCCTGGGTATGGGAGCCCATGGCTGTCGAAATTCTTCATCTTTATCTTGAAGAATCTGCTTGGGATTTACATCAATATACGGTTTCCATTTATCTTCGCCACTGCTTTTACTTTCAGTAAACTTCTATTTTATGTCTAAATTATGTTTCAGTGTATACGGATGTTTCTTTCTTGCCATATTTTGTCATGCCTAATAACGGCATTGCACATTAATTCTGAACACTTATATTTAAATTGCTTTTTTTTTTTAGGCATTTTCGGGATGCCGAGATGGACTGAAACCAGTAGCCATAACCTCAAGTTTCAAATTAAGAATGCAACATTATTTATAGACAGATTTTTCCACACCTTCCCTCCCGTTATTATAAGGTGGCACGTGCTTTTGAGTGCAGTAAAATCACTTCCGAGAATAATATTATTCTTGCAGGCGGCATTGTACAAAGACTGTAATAACCCAGTAAGAACTCATACTCCAATAATTCTACCAACAAGCGAAGGAAGAACTGAGGTCAGCGATAACAATGAGAGAATATTGCAACGTTGCTTTTGTTTTGGAAAGCGGAAGCCAGGACCGATTTAGTCAGATCCATTAACATAAAGAAACACCGACCTAATGGTTTATTTCTTTAAAGCCACGCAATGAATACCTCCACTATACAGTTCGCAGTCGCTGCTATCGGCACAGAGTGATCAATTTCGTTTCGCGGCAGTTGTTTACAAGGAAATGCGTTTCGCTAATTTGTTGACTATTCACTTCTAAAGAATTAGAAGAGACCTTTTCAAGTTATCAAACTTGACCGTTTTTATTTTTTACATTTAAAACGCTAATTTTGCAACAATTTTTAACCCCCCCCCCAGAAAATTCAAAAAACGATAATATTTAGCCCCCCCCCCCAGAAATTTCAATGACGCAGTCTGGGCACCCATGTTTTATTTCATTATCTAAACATCACCAATTACACAAAATTCATGGAGGGTGAAACGGAATTTGGCTATGCGACAATTTTTTTCATTTTTGTGTCCCGTAGAAACTTCAAGCGAGAAAGTTTTAGTGAAATGCTTAAACTTTATTTTAAATTCAGTACCACCTTTATATCTTGAATGGTTTACGAGTAATTGAGTGGTAATTATTCCGGGCGCTACAGCTGTATGAATGATGTGGGACGATCGTGAAATGTTGAGGGTGAAGCAAATTTGAGTATGCGACATTTATTATTTTATTTTTGTGTCCAGAAAGAAATCAAGCGTGTAAGGTTTAGTGAAATATTTGGATCTTATTATAAATTGAGTACCACCTAGGCTATAGGCCTATATCTATAATGGTTAACGAGTAATAGTAATTACTCTAAAGCTAAAGCTATCAGAATGGTATTGAGGTATTGGCAGGCATCTTTTCCATAAAATACCAGCAATAACGTAAAAATTTTTACATAATTTATTCGTGGACTCAATAATAATACTATTTTAACTGACTACTTGTACCCATACTGCAAGATTGACCCGCTGGGGAAAAGGAGTGAATGAAGCGTTTTTCTAACTTAGTAAATCTGCACTACTTTTATTTATGCATTTATTGGATTATTTATCATATTTTCTGTTCACTTATGTTAGTAATTTTTATGTATAATTATCATAGCAAATGTCTTATTTGTTTAATATCTTGTTCCTTTTTTTAATAATATAATTTAACAACATAAGACGTACATAAGTTACAGCGAACGGCGAATGGTCGAGGGTTTGAGCAAATAGCGGGCTGTAGATAAGGCAAGAGGATTTCATTTTTTTATGAAAAAATCAGGGAAAATGCTTTGAAATATTGTGTGATATATGTAGAATGCATTGCAAAACAATTTTTGCATATGTGCGTCTTTATCGGATGTTGAGACGCCAATTTTAAAGATCACGCGCCCTATTTTTGTAGTGCTGCTTATGAAATTTTCCGTGCCCTGCAATTCACAAACCATCCCTTAGTTTATATTATCTCTGTTCACATAATTTGTACACAGATCTACACTTTTGACCGTGTTTCACCTACATAACTTACTCCATACAGCCAGGAGAAAATTAATATTAATATAAATAATATTACTATTAATACAATATTAATACAAATTAATACTCAGTAATATTCTATACAATGTAATATTAATATTAATTTATAAAATATCCCTTAGCTGTTTTCTACCCTAATTATACGTTGTTATTTCTATACAAATGTACATTCTTTAACAAATTCTCATCAAATTATACTAACATACCCTCTTCCCTATTTTCTAGGCAACAAAATATTAGATCAAATCATCCCTTAGCTGTTTCATACCTATATTATATAATTGTTCATTGCCTGTGAACATCTTCGATTTTTGGAAAGATGTGGAACGAAATGTTACGGTCAAGCTTCTTGCAATCTGTGAAATTACTGTTACACACGGCCATGTTTATTTATGGAGATGAGATCTTCCAAGACGTGTAAAGCAGCCCGAAAATTGTCAAAAGTATCTAACAATTCAATTTAGATAAGGTGAGTCATTTTGAAATAGATTAATGTATTATTTTGTTTAAGAATTTTTGCAATTTTTCCTATACCGCCCGTAGTAATCTTGCTCCCGCGAATCTCAAGCAGAGTAACTGCTACCTAGCGGCGGAACCAGTGAACTACCTCAGTCATCACACTTTCTCCTCTATTCATTATGCCTATGCTTTAAAAAAAAAAAAAAAAGTGTTCCTTTTATACCACGATCTAGCGAATTCTTCAAGGATGAACAGGCTGACAAACCGTTGAGTACAAGTACTCTCGCATTTTTAATATTTGGTACAAGGAGCACACTCGAATTTTTAATATTTGGGAATAATAGAACTTTGCGCCCCACGCTGCTCCCCTTTCCACTCACCACTCGCCTTGCTGCTTCCCGCATGCCGCCCCACTTCCCCGCAGTGCATGCCGCCATGCCTGTAGCCGCTGTTCAACCTCAACGCCGGTAATGAATAATTGCAATTGACATGTCACGTAATATTTCACACAAAAAAAGCCCCTTGCACCTCCACATAATATTTCACAATTGTAAAATCGACCCATGCAACAAAATAGGTTATTTCACAATACAAAAAATACCCTTGTACCATACATAATATTTTGTAATTATAAAAAACGCTGTATTATAACATAAAATTCCCTTGCACCAATACTACTCTTTTCATAACTAACAAAATATCTCAAAATTACAAAAGCGTTAAAACTCATGAAACCCCCCTATCATAACTCAAATATATGAAAGCTTCCTTCAGTGCTCAACATTCACTCGTGGTGTAGTTGTTAAGACTCCTGGCTATAATGCTGGGGGTCCCGAGTTCAAATCCCGGTCGATCCAAAATTTACGATTAGGAATAGGTCTCAAATAGGTAGGTAGGGTGAAGAGGAGGTGAGAGGAAGAGAGGAAGGAGACGGGAAAGGAAGTGAAGAAGAGAATAAAGAAGAAATAAATTATTTTTTCTGTTTCATCAGTTGCCGAAGAGATGGCGCCACCGTCGGTACTAGTAGTTCAAATGCCACCGCTAGGGGAGGGAGTTAGAGAGTTGAAGTGAGGGACTCACATGGGGTGCAAAGTTCCGTTTTCCCAATATTTGGTACTTGCCACAAGGGGCACTCACACATTTTTAATATTTGGTACGGGAGTGCCGGTGACAATTTACAAGGATAGTTAGTCACCCTGCTTAGCTGAGAAACAAAATGTGAATGTCGAGTGGGCGGAGCTTAAAGTGCACGTTATCTTTGGCTTTCGCCGGGCCCCGTTAGTAAGTTGGAGTGGGGAGCTAGGGTGTAGCAGATTGAAAACCAAATATTTGTTGCACCCTGGCTCTCACATCACTCTCTGCTACGCATTGCCATGGCGACAGCCTGTTTCCCCTAGCTGGCCTTCAAGCTTCTAGCTGCTCAAGGCCAACTGCAACCTTTCCTCTCTGTACTGTATGTCATAATGCGCTATGCAATATTAATTGTAATTGAAGTACAATCACCCTTGTACCAAAACTGCTCATTTCAGAGCCAACGTATATTTAATGATTATAATAAGTGACCCTTGCACCCAAACAGCTATTTCTCATGTATTAAAGCTCTCTAAACTTAAATAGATGAATTTTTCCTTCACTGCCCAGCAATCACTCGTGGCTTATTGGTTAAGGCTGCTAGCTATGATGCTAGTGGTCCCGGATTCGTATACCAGTCGATCCAAAATTTACGATTAGGAATAGGTTTCAAATAGGTAGGTAGGAGCTATAGGTAATTGGGACCTATTCCTAACCATAAATTTGGGATAGTTTCCCACTTTGCTGGTTTGGTTAAATTTTTTTTTTTTTTTTTTTTTTTTTACACACACAAAAAACGGCCAAATTTCATGTAATATTATTCTCCAGAATAATAATAATAATTTATTTCTGTCCAATACAGTATAGAATACACAAGTGGACTAAGTCAGTCCCTACTAAAATGTATATATAGAAAAACATAAAAAATCAACACGTTCCCATATATACAATTATTCATTTGTCGACATGCAAGTGAAACAAAGTCATACCCTTACTTCCTAAGTTTAATACAGATACATAACTAAAAGATGGTATCTTCATTTACTCACACCCAATACATTTAACCATTTTGCAGTTTAATTTACTACTCACATATTGTTCATTTTGCTGTCCGCACACTAGATATCATATTGAATTTCCTTAATGGTTGTCCTCCAAAAATTCCTCTACATTATAATACGCTTTCTGTGTTAGGTATTTCATTAGTGTGTTTTTTAATTTTAATTTATTTTGTACTAATGATTTAATAGATTTTGGTAATTTATTAAAAAACTTAGTGCCACTATAACTTAGCTGGGTATTTTCTCAAATAACTTTATTCTATACAAGTAAGAATCAGTTTGAAAAATTTTATGTCATAACCGGGATTTGAACACGGATCTTCGGCTTAACGCGCCGATGCTCTACCATTGAGCTACCATGACAACATGCCAGTACGACATCAAATTCCTCAACTGATTCAGAAGACAAGGCAGACCACGGGAGGTTTCTCCGTTGAGAACACGCATCCAAATGGCGTCCTACATTTGTAGGTACTTTGAAGCCAAGTTATTATTTATATACTATTAATTAAGTGGAGGGAAAGGAAATAGACATTAAATCCACGTCTGGGATATTAATACAAGTAAGAATCAGTTTGAAGTGAGAAGATCCATGTTCAAATCCCGGTTATGACATAAAATTTTTCAAACTGATTCTTACTTGTATTAATATCCCAGACATGGATTTAATGTCTATTTCCTTTCCCTCCACTTAATTAACTTTATTCTATGTCTATCTACTGCTAGGTCACACGTTCTTCTGGTATTGTACCCATGTGTGTCAGAGTTCAATTGTGGTAGTGTATTATTATGAACAAATAGTATGGTTCTAAATATATACACGGTTATTCAAAAAGATGGACCCAATTTAATTAGTTTGTATTTCACGAAATACAATCATAGGCAGGCATTTCTTGTCACTGTTAGTTGTGAGTAAGATGGCTACTATGCAGCATAATGTTTTCTGCATTCTTGAGTTTGGAAGAAGTGAATCAGCAGTTACAGTGAACGGACGTTTAGTCGGCAATTCGGCACTGAACCACCAACTAGTTTAAGCAATTTAAACAAACTGGATGTCTCTGCAAACGAAAAAGTCCAGGCCGACCGTGTATTTCAGAAGATGCCATCAGACGAATAGAAGACAGTTTTGTTCGTAGTTCAAGAAAATCAACCAATAGAGCTAGTAGAGAACTAGGAAATTAGGAATACCCTAACCAAATGTATGGGGTGTGGGATGAGTTTGGCTACTGCTTAGATGTTTGCAGTGCAGCAGAGGGAGGACATATTGAACATTTATAACCTGTGTTAATAAACTTTGAAACTTCCTCGTTATATTAGTATGTAGATTGTTCATCTCCAGTTCATACTTCATTAAATACGGTATAAATTAATGAAATTGGGTCCATCTTTATGAATAACCCTGTAGATGCATGGAACTGTTAATAAATTAAGTTTTTTGAATGTTTCCCTTCACGTACTATTGTATGGTATTTTGCCTATATATCTGATTGCTCTCTTCTGTAATACTAAGATTTTGTTCAAATTAGTTTTATAGGTACAGTCGGTCAAATAAAAAACGTCGGGACTCGTATGCAGTTAAAATTAAAGTTTTCACGCATTAGTTCACAAGTTTCCTATAAAAACATTAAATACAGGCCATTCTCGGAACATATGAGGCCATGCGACAGGAGGAAAAAAATGAAGAACTAAGGGAAAAAATTGAACAACGCCAAAACCGCAACACACGATATTCGACTTAATGTATTGTCATAATTCATTTTGCTTTGTGTCATCGCCACATACAAATTCTAAAGTGAGAGAAAGTGTAGTTAGGGCTGTAATTGACCTGCATTTTTCGGCCTCTGAAGCAGCGAGAACGTTCCATATTTATGAAAGAGCAGCTCGGATGTGGGAACTTCACTATAATGCGACCGGAAGTTTTCACAGGGATCTGGCCGGCCGCGTATTTCGATGCTAGATGGTTGCAAAAGTTGAACGTAAGTTATTGATTTTGCACTACAAATACCGGTGTTATAAAATAAAATCTTTAAAAAATGCTCCTTGAATAATCATATTCCTTGCGAATTTATCAATTATTAATATTATAAGAATTTGCAACCAAGAATATGGCGGATTTGAGGCATATAGCCACAGCCTTCTATACATGTTTGTTTTGGAACAAAACTGACTAAATAATCAAGAAAATACATGGATAGACAAGAGGCGTGTGTGAACCTAACCTTAAGTCTTCCTGTACATGCGCATATGCTCGTTCGTGATACTTAATCAAATACCGCCCGACGTTTTTTATTTGACCGACTGTACATCCCCACAACTCAATCCCATATGATATGTGTGAATAGATGAGAGCAAAATACACTCCCTTTGCTACATTCAGGGGTACATATTTAGTAATATTACTCAGTACAAAAAGTGCCCTGCTTATTTTTTGTTCAAGTTCGTATACATGACCATCCCACTTTAATTTGTCATCTTTGGTTAAGCCCAACACTTTTGTTTCACCTATAAGTTCTATTAAGTTATCATCTATTCTAAAAGCAGGTTGAAATGGTCCGGTTTTGTAGTTGAAGTAGATAAATTCACTTTTTGTTGGGTTTACATTTAATTTGAGTTCATTAAAATATTGTATCAAAGTATTGCAAATAATGTTTATATCTACTTCCATCAGTTCTAAGTTATTGTTACTGTTACATAAACTTGTATCATCCGCATACATTGTAAGGCCACTATGTATAGGTATGATATTTTGTATATCGTATACATATAATATAAACAATAAAGGCCCTAGAATGGATCCTTGGGGTAGGCCAGTAACTATGCTGGCTTTGCTAGATCTATACAAGCCATTCTGATTGATGAATTCCACAAGTTGTGTTCTGTTAGTAAAATAAGACTTTATTAGGTTGTGACTGATGCCTCTAATGCCTAGATATTGTAACTTTTCCAGTAAAATATTAATGTCCACACAGTCAAAGGCTTTCGTTAAATCTAACAATGCACACGCTGTGTATTTGCTAGCATCAATACTGTTTATAATGTATTCAGTGAGATTTGCTGCAGCCGTTATGGTGGATCTGGTTTTCATAAAACCATGCTGACAGGTTGGAAATAGTTTATATGTATCCAGGAAATGTATAATTCTATTATGAATGACTTTCTCAACAATTTTTGATAACACAGGTAACACGGCTATAGGTCTATAATTATTGATTTCTTCACGGTCACCTTTTTTGAAAATAGGTATGATTTTTGCAATTTTCAAAGCGCCCGGGAAAATACCTGTTTCCAACATTGTATTTATAATGGACACTAGTGGACCTGCAATTTCTTTCTTGCTAGATTTTATAACACAAACAGGAATGCCGTCATAACCAACACAATGAGTTGGCTTCAAGTTATTAATTATAGTAATAATCTCCATATTCGTAGTGGGCCTCATAAATAAAGTGTTATTTTCTATGTTTTTATTTACCAATGTTGGGTTTGTATTCATAACTTTTGAATTATTAGGACCGACTGAGATGAAGAATTTGTTGAAAGCATTGGCAATTTCATGTGGGTCAAAGGTTATGTTACCATTGTATATTATTTTGGTCGTGATGTTATTGTTGTTGTTTGGTTTGCCCCTTAATTGGTTCACAATGTTTTTGATTTATTGTCAGAATTTATGATTAATTGACTAATGTAATTCCTTTTTGCTGTAATGACTTCGTTATCATATTGTTGTTTCAATTTTTTTACTGTTGCTATATTAGTTTCGCCAAGTCGTAGTTTGTTGTTGGCAATATTGAGTAATAATGAGTTTTATTTCATCTGTTATCCACTGTCCTTTGATTTTAGTATGTTTACCTCTTTTTATGTGTTTTTTTAATCTTTTGCATATTTTCGGACAGCAGGCATCTAAATAGTATTGTAAAGTTGAGTGAAAATTATTAAATTTGATATTTACGTTATTTTCTGCATATATATCAGACCAGTTTATAAAGTTTAGAGTTTTCTTTAAAATTGATAAATTTAACTCATTGGTTAGATTGACAAAGATTTTATTTTTGTGTGTATTATTATTTAGTATTTGGGATTCGTTGAGGTTAGAAATAATTATACACTGTGCTGCGTGATCTGACAAGTAGGCTATGTGTGAATTACATTTGCCTCAATCGTTACCGTGGAAATATTTGTGAGTATGTTATCAATGGCCGTATTGATTGTATTGCCGATTCTTGTGGGTTCATCTATGATATATCTGAGATCAAATTGTTACAAAATATTCATAAATGTTGTGAATTTACTTGTAGTCTTATCGAGAAAATTAATGTTGAAGTCACCCGCTATTATTATGTTACAAATTTCCTGGCTGAAAAGGTTCTCTAGAAGCTCAATGAATCTATCGTAAAAAGTGTTAAAGCACCCATTTGGAGGCCTATATGTCCCAATCACATATAGGTAACTATTTTTGCTATTGACTTTAATTCCTGAGATTTCAATATTACCTTCGCTACAGTATTTGTCAGTATTTATCTCACTAATTTCTGTGTTAAGTGTAAGTTCGTTTGTAAAGATAGTTACTCCCCCTTTTTTTTTTTATTAACCCTGCAATAGCTAGCAGCTGCCTTCAGATCTCCTAAGCTAATGGTTTGAATTTCGTTTTTCTTAAGACCATGTTCGGTTATGACTAAAATGTCAGGAGTTTCGTAAATTACAAATAATTCTAATTGATCCAACTTGTTACGGATGCTGTTTATATTTTGATGTATGAGTTTAAATTTAGATTTTGTCTTATCTGTGTTTTGATCGTTTATAAAAAATCATGTAAGTAGTTAGGTCTTTTACTATGTCGATTCGAAGGTCTTACTGTATGTGCAGTTTTATTGTCTATTTGTGGTTCTCTTATGTCCATCCTAACCTCTTGTACCTCTTGAAGTTCTTGATTTTCACTCTCCGCTTCATTAGTTCTGTTTTCCCTTCGGTGATCCTGGTTTTCCATCTGCCCGGTTATTACTGCCGGTTTAGGTGTGTCGCTGGTTGCTGCTTCTTTCGAGATCGGTATTTCAGCTTGTAGGTTCTTCACTGCATTCTCTGAAAATTGTGACTCTGCTTGTATTTCGACTGATTGTGAGAGTTTCCATTTCGTAATAATAGGAATTTTATCCATATTTGATGGCCAGAGTCGTTTGTTTATCACCTCTGAGATCTTTTCTGCAATCTCTTCTTTCCCCTTAGAGTTCATGTGCAAGCCATGCTTTGTGAAATTGCTCCTGTCAATTTTAGTATTTAACACTACTACTTGATCTAGGGGTCTTAGCCGTTTGTTTAATTTCCTATTAAAGTTAGTCACTTCTTTGTTTACACTTGATTCATGTGTGAGGTCATGTCTATGTGGTGCATTCATTATTATCACATTTGTATTCTTGTATTCATAAGAAAAATTTACTAACTGCATTATGGCTTCTCTTGCATTGTTTTTGCTTAAGTCCTTTGAACCTGCCCACACGATTACGGAGTCTTTCTTTGTTAGGGCAGCAATTTCTTTTTTTACACTATTCACTATCTCACTTGTAGGTGCACCTGGAAACACAAAGCCAGTAACTTGACACGAAGTCTTTAGACGTTCTTTTAAGTTTGCTGCACAATTCCTTGCATGACTGTCGCCTACAATCACTATTTTATTTTCCGCGACTGTCGATAGTTTCTGGGCTGCTATCCGCCAACCTTCTTGTGCTGGGGTGTGCAGGCCAAAATCCATTTCAGGGACCCTCTCCATTTCTTCCTCACCTAATGCAGAATATCTATTTGAAGTGTGAATGCCTTGTGAAGTGTATCGTTGATGTTGAGTTTTAGAATCCATATGTAGGCACTCGAGACAGCGCAGGTGCATGCTGGGAAGAAGCCGATGGGTCACGTAGTGCTGGAATTAGGACTGTCAACATGATAAGGGTCTGTGGTGGTCAGTCGCTATCACTGTCTAGAACACCACTTGCCCCCAAACCCTCTTTAAACTAACATGCCTAGCCTAAACTAAACTAACTAACCTAACCTAACCCTGTTTTTTATTTCTTGGGGGCAAACCCCCTTCTTCAATATAGGATAATTAGAAAACCGGAAATCTAGTCTGCATGGGAATTTAAAAGCATGCGCTTAAAATTGTTAGCAGCACTGTACGAAACGGACCAGTAGCATGCAAGGTCGTTGGCAGCCAATGGGAGTGTTGGTCTGCAAGCCAGAGCGTGCATAACAACGCCGAACATCGCATGTGGAAATCCAGCAAAGTGGGAAACTAAACCCTAAATTTTATGCACCTGGGACCACTAGCATCTTAGTTAACCACCTTTACCGTTACGCCACGAGTGATTGCTGAGTGGTGAAAGGAAAATTCATTTATTAAAGTTTAGAGAGCTTTAATACATGAGAAATAGCTGTTTTTTTTTAAATAATTGTGAGATATTGGGTGGTATAAATAAAACCAATCAGTGGCTCAAAACTTACTAATTCCTAGCAGCTGGCTTCCTCAGTCTCCTCCCTAGCAGTTGCTCAGTGACCTTGATAGCTAAGCCGCAGCTTGCTTTTTTCTGAGGTATCTCATTTGTGGACTCAGCTTGCTCAAGTGAAGTTGTTAATCATGTTGGTGTTCATGGGGGTGATTTTTGAACAAATATGAGTAATTTATACGGGGCATATGGATTATGATGTGCACAGATGTAAAGAACCGGTTATACAATCCTAAAACATTTGTAACTTAACTTTGTTATTTTTTCTTTATAATAATAATAATAATAATCACAAAAATAATACATAGGCCTAATTATAGGTCTAACACATTCTCATATTTTACTGGTATCAATATGAACTAAAATATTTCAAACATGATTAATTCTTTTAACACTATTTCAAATTATAATACTGTAAACTAAATAACTTCAAATCTATTATATAGCAAGCAGATTCAAAACGAACGTATTTTATGAATTAATTATGGAAATTAATGAAATATTAATAAAAGAACTACATTTATTGTTTCTTGTATATTGTAGATCTAAGATAAGTTACTTTTTTTTCTCTCTCTAGTATAACACACTTTACTCAAATAGTTTTATTTCATGTAACCTAGACTAAATTCACTACTGTATATGTATGTATCTACAGTATTTTTCAAATGGGAAGCGTTTTGCTCTTCCTCTTGCTTAGATACGCGATCCAATCAGAGACGGCGAGACGGAAGGAAGACCCTTCCTGATAGCGGTACTCCTTTTGCTCGTACACGTGATTGGCGGTGAAGGAAAACGCTTCCCATTTGAAAATTACTGTAGTGTATTATTATTACTTATAGAACTATGTTAGTGTATTTGTTTCTTTCTTCTTTTCTGTCTCTGGTTGAGTGTAAGAGAAGGTCCTAAGGCCTTAACTCTGCCAGATTAAATAAAGATTTTATTATTATTATTATTATTATTATTATTATTATTATTATTATCATATATGTAGACCTACCTTCTTTCAGTGGCAGCTCGTGACCAAATATCCAGGGTAGGCAAACTAGAGATTACAGAATAAATTAACCTGAAAGTGTGGCACGTTCAGTTTAGCTTAATTCACTTCAAAATTAAATAGCTGCGCCGACCTCACATGCCAGCATAACATCTAATTACATCATACCAGAATTCCTATTTTACCAGTTGATTTAGGAGATTACGTTCAATAATCGTGGTTAATGCTGTAAATCAAGGTGATTTGTAAATATGATTTCACCGTTTTGAAGCAAGAAGGGCTCCTCTCACACCACAGCTTGTTGCTGGTATTGTTGCTAGTTCTTCACATATGCATTTGATTGGTTCATTTTGTATGTGAACATTTTCTCTAACTTCCCCCAGTGATGACGCAGATCATCATCGTAACAAAGATGCAAGTTGTGAACTCTTTGAAATTCCCGCTGTTTAGTGGCGACACACAACAGAACGGGTAGTTCCTGCTTGCCTAACAATACCGTGACAGTGATTTAAATTATATATATATAATATCTAACGGCAAACTTTCCTATGCTCAAACTTGTAAAGTTGATCCTTTGTAAAGTTATAGGCCACTTTCAGACGGTTTCGTGAAGGAACAGGCTTTCCATGCGTTCTTTCTTAAAAAAAACTATATAAGCACTTCAACCTCGCTGCAGCAATCCTGCAGCAGAGTTACGTTCCATTAAAGAACGCTCAGTTTAGTCTTCGTAAAGATATCGGCTAGGTTCGGAACATTTCCGTGATGGGGTAGGCAGAATTTGTATTAGCTGGCCAGGGCAGTTTACGCATGCGCTGGGCATGGACATTTTACACAGATAGCTTGCCACAGCCTTGGCCATGGAGCCCATCTCAGAAAGACAGGCACTTTCCAAATCTGCCTACCTCATGACGTCATTCAAACGAAGTGATGCAGGGAGCACTGCCTGGGCAGGCCTTTCAAATTACTGTGGGCTAGCGAATTGAATTATTTCACACGTAACAAAGGCAGCTGTTCACCATATTACGAAATAAAATATTAAATGCTCTACGGTATATCAACATACCAGTTGGAAAACTTCTTGAAGAAGAAAAAAATACGTATGTGAAGTTCTACCTACCCCGAGGAGCCGCCACTGCCTTCTTTACTAATAGCAAAACATAATGAAATAAATAAATGGTGCAAAAATGTTGCACAAACTCGCTAATACATGTTAAAGGCTAGCACAGAAAAAAGTAAATTATGGAGATAATTACATTTTACTTATTACATTTTCTTAAAAGCACACAAGTATCTAGAACGGAAAGCATCAGGGTCGATCTTTATGTTCATTGCTTTTACCGTGAAATAATAATAATAATAATAATAATAACAACAACAACAACAAATACAACAACTTGGGGTTTGCATGGTTTCCTCAATCTCAAAGGCAAAAATACAGAATATACTGAGATATCGCCAAACAATGAAGCAAATACTACACGAATGAGTTATTAATTACAATAGCCTACTGATAAATTTGGGCGGCCACGAGGTTTCATTTGAACCCAGGACCTCTTCCCTATTAGCCTATACCACCTCGCTGTAATTGGTTTTGGTGTGTTCATTACGACTGAGCTAAATAGAATGCATTTCACAACATTTAGTTTTCTTGTTACTAAGGGCAACAAGGTATCATTCGTATTTTAATTAACATATGTTCCGAAATGCGCATTTAAGTCGTATTTATTTCATTTTTATCTTGATACCTATTACTTGTATAAAAAAATGGGTTTAACAAAAAATGTCCAATTTAATTTTCTCTACAACTTTACTGTGGTAGGTTTTCGTGTATCGCCTACTGCAATGGAGATAATCTAGAATAATTGAAAATAGATACGAGTGAAGTACCCCGAAGTCATTTTCCCAGAAAAACGGAAATAGCTATTTTAGTAGTCAAAGATAAGAGTTTCCAATTTTTCAAAAATCAAAATATTTCAAATAACTTTCATGAAAAGTCCCCTTAATATTTCAGTTAGGCCTATACAACTCAATTTCTGGGCGGTTCGATAAAATTCCAAAAAAGTCCTTAATTAAAAAAATAAAGTAAATATACAATGAACCGTTTACCAACTGTGCTTGTCCACGGACAGACGTCATTCCAAAAACATTTTTTTCGGTTTCAAGGCATCGTGAAACATGCTTTCCCGGTGTTATCTCGATTTTGATTTTTTGTCACGATCACAATACTTTCTCTATACTACATAGCCTATATGCGAGAAAGTAAAATGGAAACTTCATCCTCTTACAAAGCTGTATTAATGTGGGACAAAATCAGCTGATCTGAACAAATCTCACACCCTTAAAAGCTTATCCGGGTTTGTTTGTCTTACTATCAATTTGACTACCTCCCCCTCTTCATACAAACATCAACAGTTGGAGGGAATGAAAGAAACAGGGTAGAGCACCAGCTTTAAGTGAGCATTCACACCGAAGTAGCACAGCATGTGAATTGCACTACATGGATGCAGGCTGCACATCGAGAAGCATGGTTCACAGTTTTGCATTCATACTGAAGTAGCGAATGCGATCTGCAGTTTAACGTACATTGTATATTTTCACTTGAACAATTGAGAAACCCATTTAAAGTAATATAATTTACATAAAGAGGATATAGTTTCAGCAATTTTAATCCAGGCTTTTTTCCTACTAGTTTCGATTGCCATATCGTATAGTCTACACATGTACAAATTGTATGTTAAATAGCCCTCTTTCTAGCAGTTTTCATGACATCTTTGCCATTAATCTACCGCTACACAAGCGAATGTGTTGAATTTTCTTAAAATTAGAAAACCGCTGAAAAGGCAACTGTAAGCTTACGCATGTGTCAACCCGAGTAGCGTTGCATGAAATAAGTCCAGATCTATCTAAAGAAATGAATGTCGCACTCTGCGAGCTGCACTATTGCCACGCTACTTTGGTGAGAAGACTTGAACTTGTTTATTTGGGATTCAAAATGAGTAACGTGCATCCAGGTAGCACGTCGCAAGTGGCGTGCTACTTTGGTGTGAATGCTCCCCTAGACTCTTCAGTGGTACAGTCTGCACAAGAGCAAAATATTAAAAATGCTAAGATCATAAGTTATCCTTATTTACCTAATAGCTACTAAGTAGACTTATGATTTTAGGCCAGTTCTCTACTCTGTTAAGTATTATTTAGAACTTTAAACTATAGTACGTTTCTATAACGATACAAGTAAGCAAAATACCCAAATGTGCTTATTAGTATAAAATGTTAGCTTTTGTTTGTTAGAAATAAGTAAAATTATATCTGTCTACTGTTCTAGTTAAATGCTTAATTTATTCATTTACAAACCTAAACATAATTTTTAGTGCCCTAAAAGCAAGGTTTGCTAATAAAACATGAATACGAGAGAATATTGTAGGAGAAAAATTCCTCTGACACTGGGACTTGAACCCAGGACCTTTGGATATCCAGGACTGTTGTATACTAGGCCTAGAGAGGTAACAAATACGGAGACCTGTTCTCACTCTCTTGTCTCTTTTCTTTCTCCCAAAGTAGTTTTTCTTTCTTTAAATTCACTATTTATATTTCTAATTTTTCCTTTTCTTCTCAGGTTCTCTCTCTTCTTCCTGTTTTTCAACTCTTCTGTTTCACTAATACATCCTTTGGAGTTTGGTATTGCTGAGTTCAGCTATTTCTTCATCTTCATCTATATGTGTCTTCTTTTTCCTGCAGTTTTTCGAGTTCCCGTGCGTTCCCTAACTAGTGTATCCTACCTTACCTCAGGAGTCGACTCCGCAGCTAGAATACAAGAACGGAGGGCACTGGAGTTGTTATGGATACAAATAGAGCTATAATTACAGCGACGCTCAGAATGCCATTGAAAGAACGACAAGCTAATTTATTGCAGGAACAACAACAAGACTACACAAAAAAACATGGCCGCTACAAAAACATCACTCAAAAGTCAGGTTGCCAACATAACAACACTTGAGTTCCCATCAAATCTATAACATACTCCCACCTTGCAATTTACAGGGACTAAAATTGCAACTTTCTTTTCAATTTACATCACAAATCTAGTCTTTTTGGCACTTTTATGTTTCTTCCCGTCCTGGTGGTGGTAGTAGACCTTGGACTCTCACTTGCTTTACTGATCCCTGGCTCTGCTGGCGGCTTCTTGGACTGCTGTCTAACCGCTGGCTGCAACTGTAGGGTTTCTTCCGAGTTGGGAGTTACCTCCAAAGGATACAGACGTTGTACAGGTCTTACCTTCTCCCCTCCAGCAGTCTTCACCTTGGCTACTCTGATGTAACCGTCCACTCCCGGATAGACTTCTATGACGACACCGAGCGGCCAGTCGATTCTTTTTGGAGTATTTGCCTCCACCAGCACCACATCTCCAACCTTTAAAAGGCCTTGTTTCCTGTGTCCTCTGTGCACCAGAAGAGCCAAATATTCATTGCGAAACCTTTGTCGCAGGTTAACTCTCAAAGATTGTAGGTATCTTTGTCTTTTGTTTAGGCTTCTACCATCGACAACGTCTAAGTCTGGGGTCTCGCTATGCGGAATACCTTGCAGGAAACAAGCTGGTGTCAGAGGCTTTAAGTTCTCTGACTCATCTTCCGTGTAAGTGAGAGGTCTGGAGTTGATTGTGGCTTCGCAGTCGCACAACACAGTTTCCAATTCTTCATAGGCGAGTGTTGCACGTCCCAAGTTCCTTCTCAGAAGCTCTTTCAGTGTTCTCACAAGCCGCTCCCACCAACCTCCCCACCATGCAGCGGTAGGCGGATTGAAGTTCCACTTAATTTCTTGTACAGAGGAGAACGACATTATCTGTTTCCAATCTATCTCTTTTAAAGCGTTACTTGTGCCAGTAAAATTGGCCCCATTGTCAGTATAGATGGTTTCAATTCTTCCTCTGCGGGCGATGAATCTCCTTAGAGTCATGATAAAGGAGTCAGTGCTTAGGGATTTCGTGAGCTCCAGATGAACGGCCCTGTATACAGCACAGGTAAAGAGCACCACCCATGCCTTATCCCCAGAAGTCAGGTAAAGCGGACCAGCTAAGTCTATACCTGTAACCTGAAAGGCTGCAGCGTACTTGATTCGGTCTCTGGGCAATGGTGCGAAAGGGGGTTCAACTGGTTTTCCCTTGAACCTTCGGCAGACGACACACTGTGAGATTACTTTTCTGGCTAGCCGTCTTATGCCTGTTATCCAATATTTCTCTCGCAGATTCGACAACAGTGTTTGCAGTCCAGCATGCTGCAAATGACAATGCTTTTGCCAAACCAATCTATACGTTATCACATGGCTACCAGGCAATAGAACTGGGCATTTGAAATCATCGTGTTCATCTCCTAAAATCAGTCTTGTCCTAACTCTTACCAGTCCTTCTTCATCCCGGAAGGTCTGCATTTCCTTCATTACCTTCATTTCCTTTTGTCCAAAGCTTTCTAGTTGAACACATTTTAGTAGCTTCTTCTCTGCATTCTTTGTTTCTTCACAAGACAGTTCTCCACTTGCCTCTTTCTTGTGACAGTTCTGCAAAAATCTCACTATCCACCCAATCATTCTCACAATTTTGGAGTATTTTGAAAAATGAGTGAGCAACCTTGTGAAATTCAATGCGTCACAAGCTGTATATGAGACGACTGTTTTTCTTTTTTCAGCATTTACCTCTTCCTCAGGAGGAGGAGCTTCGGAGACGGGCCAATTACTTGTCTCGAGCCGCAACCACTGTGGCCCCTCCCACCACTGACCTTCTCGTAGGACCTTTGCATTGCAACCCCTCGAAGGAACATCTGCGGGGTTCAAAGAGCCAGGCACATGATGCCAGTCATCAGGGTTGCTGCGCTGTCTAATCTCTCTGACACGATTGCCTACGAAGGTGTTCCATTCTTCCTTTCTCTTGATCCAGGCTAGTACCACTGTCGAATCACTCCAGTAGTAGGTTTTGCAATCTGACAGACCCAATGCATCCTTGGCATGACAACTTAGCCGAGCAGCGACGAGTGCTGCTAACAGCTCTAGTCTGGGAATGGTCATCTGCTTCAATGGAACAACTCGTGTCTTGCATTGCACAAGACGCACTGAGATTTCACCTTCAAACTCGCCTCTTAGGAAGACACAGGCTGCAAATGACATTTTACTCGCATCACTAAATACATGCAGAGTCTTGTTACATTCATCAAAAGGTCCTACTATAAGTCTTCTAGGTATCTTACAGTAGTGTAGATGATGCAGATGCTTTATCCAAGCTAGAAATTGTTGGGTTACTTCACTAGGCAATTCTACATCCCAACCGCACTTTAGTCTCCACGTTTGCTGTAGGATTAGTCTTGGAATTAGAGCAGTCGGGCAGGTGTATCCCACAGGGTCAAATATTCTTTGTGCCACCGACAGTAGAACTCTCTTTGTAATAGGCGCGTCTGGCAAAATTAGTCCACTGATATCACAAAACAATATATCGTTCTCTGTATCCCAGGATATGCCCAAAACTGGTACAACACTTCCGTTCCCCTCAGAAGGCTTCACTTGACTGGGAGCAGCTACCCAGCCCCTAAGTTCGAACTTCCCAGATGCCATCAGTTCAGTGGATTCTTGAATAAATGTCTTCACCTGTTCTTCAGATTGGAGACTAGTGACACAGTTATCGACATAAAATGTTTCTTTCAGATACTCCGCCGTCTCTCTCATTCTTTCTGGAGCATTGTTTAAGTGATGGATTATGGTAGCCCCCAACAGAAACGGGCTGGACGACACACCAAACACCACACGACGATGTCTGAAAGTGACTATTTCTCTTGCATTCACATCACTCCACCACAAGAACTTCAGGAAATTTCTATCCTTTTCCGCTAAGCTTATCTGCAAAAAGGCCTTGGCAATATCCACGGTTACACCTATGGCATGTTTCCTAAATCGCATCAATAGCTTCGGAATTAGCTCGATTAAGTTTGGGCCTGTTTCGAGGCAATTATTAAGTGAATTTCCCTTTTTGTCCTTGGCTGAGGCATCAAACACAGGGCGGAGCTTTGTCGTCTGACTGGAAGGCTTGGCAACTGCACGATGTGGTAAATAATGCCCTCCACTTTCATTTTCAGCAACCCCTTCTATAATGCCAGATTGCAACCACTCTTGAAATACAGCATGGTACTCTTCCAAATGCCCATTGGCCCGAAGACGGTTTGTTGTGCTTTCAAGTCTTTTCTCTGCTACCGTTTTATTAGTCTGGAGTTCTGGATGTCCCTCTTTCCATGGCAAACACACTTCATACCTCTTCTCCTCATTAATTTTTACAGTTTGATTAAACAATTGAAGAGCTTCTGCGTCTAAATCCTTTGCTGCCTTCCTTGCCTCTGGTTCTTCGATCCCTATGACCTCCAATTTCCACAAGTCTGAGAGATCCAAATTACATGTGTACACCATTTGGGTCAGTAGGTTGTTCGAGATATTTCCTGGCCCTTGGATCGTCCAACCTAACCTAGTTTCAATAGCCACCAAATTATCATCCAGGTGAACAATTGAACCGGTTAACATTGAGCCTGAAATATCAGCTCCTATCAGCAATCCTATGTCTGGTGGGTTCTTCCCTGTGTCCGAAAGAGTAATGTTCTTTGCTTTGAGTTTGGGGAACAGATCATCACCCTCAATTCTTGGCACATATCCACAGATTTTCTCTTCACCCAACACACTTATAGATCCCTGAAATTTGCCATTCAAACTTCTGATTATTATGTCATAGACATTGTGTTGTTTGTGACGGGTTTCAACTCCCCCAAAAAGACTGTGGCTTAACATTTCCCTACCAGATGGTTTTATGCCCATTTCTTCCACAACGTGTTTACAAATGTAAGACCTTTGTGCTCCACTGTCGAGCAGCGCACGTACCACTTTTGTTTTCCCATTGTGCACCACCTTGACAATCACCGTTTGTAGCAGAGTAGGTCCAGATTTTTGTGACAACAAGGCTTGGGATTCACTGCTCTTTTCTGCAACAGATGCACAGCTCTTACTTGTAGACTGCATAGACAGTTCCGGACACATAATAGTTAAATGTCGTTTATAACACACAAGGCATTTAACATTGCTTTTGCATCTCTTAGCCCCGTGGCCCGTTTTCAAGCATACGTAACAACTGCCCCTCTTCTTAAGCAAAGCCCTCTTCTCCTCTAATGACATTGCCCGAGCCTTAAAACACTCCGAGGCAGTGTGTGAAGTTTTCTCGCACCAAACACATTTACTGTCATGCTGTTTGGTTTCTCCCGCAAAAATGCATGCTGCAGTAGGTACCTTGACACCATCTGATCCACTGCCATGCACGCATTTATTGCCAGAAATACCAGAGCGAGCTAACTGAAGGCGCTCCTCACTCTCAACTTCAAGTTTCAAGAATTGAAGCAACTTGGTCAAACAAGCACTCGAATCAGTAACTTCAGCCCTGTTGGTGCTTCGTGCTCTCTCCCAAACTCGCATAATGTCCACGGGTAGCGCTGACTCCACCAATGGATACAACATAGCTGCATATTTCTCTGTTGTTACACCCAGTGTTTCTAATGCTCTGAGTTGCGTTTCCAGCTTGTCATACAGGGATCCTAAAGTCATATCTTCCTGGTCTGCAGCCCGGGTCACCACTAAACCAAGCAGGTCTCGGACGTAAATTTCTATTAGCAATTCATCTCTAGCAAATCTTGACTTCAACTGTTCGATGACCTTGCGGTAGTTAGGTCCTGAAGGGGGAAAACTCTCCACAAGATTCCTGGCATTTGACCCCGGCGCCGTGGCTTGAATCAAATACTGAAACTTGTCCTCATCATCAATTGTCTCGTCGTCATTTATTTTACGAAACTGACCCCAGAACCCTAACCAGTTTTTGATGTTATCATCAAACGCCTTCAATTCTAATTTGGGTAGTCTCAGATTCCTCGTGAAGGAGGTAGCAGAAACAACGCTCACTGGTACCTCAAACAAACGCTCGTACCTGCTCTTTGTTGCTAACCACTCCTCTCTATAACCTTCCGCTGCGTCGTAATCCCTTTCACACGCCTCTTCGTCAAAGTCGTCCTCCTGGAACCACAAATCCCGTAGGTTTTCCTCAATCTTAAAAAGACGAATTGCCTTGTCATCGAACACGCCGAACGCAGTAATGACATCTTCTTTCACTAGGGGATCCGCTTCCATTTTCTGTTTCAGTTCATTCAATGACCGGGTAAATAAGCGCCGCACTTGAACTCTCTCTCTCTTTAATTTATCCATTGTAGTATAAGTCCTGTCACGGTCGCCAGTTGTTATGGATACAAATAGAGCTATAATTACAGCGACGCTCAGAATGCCATTGAAAGAACGACGAGCTAATTTATTGCAGGAACAACAACAAGACTACACAAAAAAACATGGCCGCTACAAAAACATCACTCAAAAGTCAGGTTGCCAACATAACAACACTTGAGTTCCCATCAAATCTATAACAGGAGTGAATCATTTTGATGTAGATGGTGATTCGTCTAAACCAACTTCTATTCCTCCTGGATGATAAGTTCATAGTTTACTTCTTTGTATTATAGTGCAAATTAATTTAAAATAAATGAGTAAATATGGTATTTTTTAAAAATATAAATTCTTAGCTGCCATTCTTGCAATAGACTGATTTGATTCTGCTTGTAGCAGGTCCAGGAACTTCTGTTCCCAATCTTTCAAGGCTTATTCACAGTGAGTCTCAGGTCTGATTTTTTACTTTATCCTGCTCTTCAAATTACTAGTTCTTTTTAAAATCTGATTTTCAGTTAACACTACTTTACATACGTTAATGAATTTCATTCCGATAGTAGGAATATATTAAAGAAAATATTTCGTAAGAGGTCCGCCTTTAAACCACTATCAAAAACTAGATAGGGAAATAATTACTGAAAACGAGATATTTATTCATTTGAATAGTGCAGAAAATATTGTGAACCAAATTAAATTAAAATAATAGTGTTAATTATGTTACCATAGTGTCCCCTAAAGTATTTATACAAAACAATTGGGGAATTTACAATATATGGTATGCGTGTCCAGTATTCAGTAAGCTAAAATATTAAAATACTAAAAATTACACATATACCATTTACATAGATTTTAAAATATACAAATGTGAAGGTAATATTGTTGCATATGTTAGCAACAGTCAATTAGTTTAAAAACAATTTCTTAAACCATTAATTATATACTCTATATTAAAATCTAGAATTAAAACATTCTGTTGTCGTTGAAATATACTCTGATATAATGTTCACAGTCTATATAACGTCGCTTAAGAAACAATACCGCGTAACTGACACTTTTGGTGAAAATGACATTTTTATACTGTTGGCATCACTGAAATAGCGCGCTTATGATAAAATATCGGTCAAGATGAAATTTTGTGTCATGACCTTGCTAACATTATATAATACTGCCTATCTGTCAAATACGGCGCACGGTTCAACTTAGTTTACTAATGCAACGCAAGGTGACATATAACCCTCGGATTTTTATTTGGGCTCACCCATTTCCGTTTCGGCACCTGTGGATTAAACATTATTAATCTGCTGTCAGTTTACTTTTACATCAAGATGAGAGAAGATATATTTCATAGTATGAGTTAAGATCTATTCTGACGATAGAAGGTACAGTACATGGTAAGTGCTATTTAAGATGTTTTGTATGAATCGATTTTACACATTCTCTTGTAATTTACACGAAAAAATTAATTTTTAGAAATTCAATCTTGCATTAAAACAGTTGCATGAAATCGTGCCGAACACACAGGTACAGTCCTGTAGATGACGTGGATCTGCTTGAAGAAGTTGTAAATGGATTATTTACTGAAGAAGAAATAATTGCACAATTAGGATTTATATTCAGTAATTTTAGAAATTCTACCAGGATAAAACGAAGTAAGTAGCCTATATGAGTACAATATTAGTCTTCGAATAACTGATGTCAGACATTTTTATTCAAAATAGTTTTCTCGAGAATCTTCTGGCTCAAAAAGTCATGAATATTAATTAACATTGGTATATTTTTTAAACGCTATATTTCAAAATAAAGTGTTTCATTAGTAGAAGAAACTGCCTGGGATATCTTCACCGGTTGGTGCACCAGAAAAAAGCATAAATAAGACAATTTGTGTAAATGAAGATGAGGAAGGGGAATCGAACATATTGATATCTGAAGACAGTGTGTTTTGTAATTTATTTTATTATGCTCTAATAACATGCCGACAAGGACATCTACCGGAAATTGTAATATGAGATATAACTTGTGATTCATTTGAAAAAATATTAAAAGCGGTATCTATAGTTCATACTTTTGTATTACAAGGCCTGTTTTAATTTAAAATTAGATCTATTATTATCCACGATTATGCTATTAGCATTTTTATATATTCATCGCTGATTAATCTCTATGTGTACCAGAGGGAAGCAAGGCAGAGACCCTACCTATGATTGAAGAAAATATTTTTGAAGGACCTTCTGTGAGTGGTTTGACTGATATAAAAGGAAAAATAATAATTTTAAAGCAATAATGACAAAAGAAAAGTTAACGTATTTTGAATTAAATTTATTATTATTATTGCTTTTTTCTTTTGCAGACACATTAACTATTCTTCCCACTATAACGTAGATGACAGATGACTTAAGTTATGAGCATCATTTTTCAGAGACTTCTTAGGGAAATCATACAGAAAGTGAGGAACAGATGAAATTGAATTTTTTGGGGACTAGATAAGACATTTGTTAGGGAATTTCTAGAAAACTTTCCGAAATTGTCATCGCATTACTTTAGGAAAATGTCTACTAACTCTATCTGGAGCCAGGAATAAATTCTATAAGCCAACTGTATCACCTATACAAAGAAAAAATGTAAAGAAATGAACAAGGGGACAATAAGTACACACACACTTGATGATATTTTATCAGACATGGATATAGGACGAATATAGGCCCAAAAAGGACGACTGCGACTTATGTGTTGGATATCCAACCGGCAATGTAAATGAGTATGATTATCAAAAAGGAAAGGATCGGGAGGGGAATACAAAAGATAAGGCAGCGGCCGAATCAGGCACATGTAGAGTTTTTACAATGGACTCGCAGGCTGTAAAGGTAGCTCCCTTTTTCAAGCAAGTGCAATATATTACAAAACTAAATTGGCAGTCCATAATATTACAATGTATGAATTGGCTAATCATGATGTAATCTGCTACGGGTTCGATGAAAGTGGAGCTGAGCAAGTAGCATCAACATTTCCCACTTGTGTGTTACTGACACATTGAAGAAAGTAATGTGCCCATCATTTTATATTCCAACGGCTGCACATATCAAAATAGGAACGCAGTATTGTCAAAAGCTTTGCTGAAATTCACAATGAAAACAAACATTACTGTTTTCCAGAATTTTTTTGGAAAATGGTCACATCCAAATGAAGTATGATTCAGTGATCAGTGTCACAGAATGCAGGCGAAAATCTAAGAAATATTCCTCCCTAGTCAATATCCAACTGTGACAAGAGAAGGAAGAAAAAAGTCATTTCCAAACAAGGCTACTTATGGTGATCAGTGATCACACATTCTTCATAGACTACAGTCTCAATAAGCTCTGAATTTATTATTCCATTTGTCCTAAATGGAAACCAAATGACCCTACGGTATTTTATTTAAGAGTAATAAAATATGAACCTAAGTTTGTCATACATTATAATCTGGACTACACTGAAGATTTTCAGGAGTTGGCTAAGCGGCCTAAGACTCTCAAGGAAGGAGAATTCCCCAGGCTCTACATGGAGAGGCTGAAGATCAAGAAGTCTAAGTGGGATCACTTACAGCAACTAAAAAAATTATTTCCTCATGATTTCCATCTATTCTATGACAACATTCCTCATTTGTAAATCATAGCATCAAAATTTTTATTGTTTATTTATTTAATCTATTGCTCAGGCTAATGAACAATTGTCATTAGCCTTCCGGCTTTCCAGTATGTTATTATTTTGCTTGCTCAGATTTCTCGGGCTTGTAGTCCGTGGTCCAATTGGGTTGATTATTCCCGACGTTTCACCAAAGGCTTCGTTCGGCATCTTCAAGGGTAGGTCCTTCTCTCTCGCAGGTCTGGGCTGTACAGCCCTGCGAGAGAGAAGAACCTACCATTGAAGATGCCGAATGAAGCCTTCGGTGAAACGTCGGGAATAATCAACCCAATTGGACCACGGCCTACAAGTCCGGGAAATCTGAGCAATCATGAAAGCCTACGCTGTTATATTATTATTTTGCCATCAGTAGTATGATAAAATTCTTTATCTCCAAATTGTAACTTCAATACAAAAACTGTATCAGGAAACTGTATTTGTTCCATGTATACTTGATTTATTTATATTAGAGGAGGATTGTTTCAATATAAAATATATAAAGAAAAATAATTTGGTCAATAATTATAGTACTATACTCGTATTACACTCAAAGTATTTTTTCTTAAAATGCTTCTTTTATTCTGAAATAAAAATATTTAATTCCGCGTAACTGACATTTTCGTAAAATAATTAAGAGTTCAATACCGTGTAACTAGCGCCACGGTGCCAAAAAACTAAAATTCGCCTCAATGTTGTCAACATATAATTAGAAATACGTTTTGTTTATTATCCTGAAAATGTAAACATTGTACGACGCCTAAAAGAAACAATAAACAGTTTTTTGCTTCTCCTGTAAAATTTGTTTTGTTAGTTACGCGGTATTGTTTCTTAAGCGACGATATATATATGCACTTCTAGCAAAAAAAAAAAATATATATATATATATTTTTTTTTGCTAGAAGTGCAAAATTGGATGGCTTCACTATTGCGTTGGTATTGTGTTCTGCTGTATCTTGTGTATAACTCGTTTTCAGCGACAGGAAAATCGTCGCTGAAGACAAAGAAGACATTTTCAATAAACATTTCTCCATAGAAGAGCTCAAAGAAGCAATAAAAAGTGTGCAATGCAAAAAAAGCCCAGGGACTGATAAAATAATGTCTGAATTTACAAAACATCTAGGAGAAAAAGCACTGAATGCTATCTTAAATCTCTTCAACTTGATTTGGAAAACTGGTGTACCAGATAGTTGGAGGAAAGCTATCATTATACCTATATTAAAACCAAACAAAGATCCAGCAAAAATTGATAGCTATCGACCAATCGCTCTCACAAGTATCTTAGCAAAAACCATGGAAAAAATGATATATGCAAGGCTGAATTGGTTTTTAGGGAAAAAAGAACTAATAACAGGCAGGATTCAGAAAATTTCATTCTACCACTCAACAGGTTGCAATGCTTAGCCAGGAAATGAAAGATGCACTAGACAAATCAAAAACAACATTAGCAGTATTTATAGATTTCAAAAGCGCATATGATTCAATATGGCGCCAAAAAATGGCGAGCCTTGGCATAAAAGGATCTATGATTAGATGGTTTCCAAAGCTTCCTCAATCAGAGATTTATATGTACTAAATACAACCAGAATCACTCAAAATTCAAAGAAATGAAAAAAGGTCTCCCACAAGGATCAGTTTTAAGTACAATCCTCTTCAACATCATGATCAACGATCTAACTCCAAAACTACTACAAAATAAAAACATAAATTGTGCTCTCTTTGCAGATGACCTTGTTATATGGACCGCAGCAAAAAATAAAGATGAATCAAAATTACCAAGAGAAATGAACAAAGCATTAGAAGATTCGTCAAAATGGTGTGAAGAAAATTTAATGGCCATAAACCCAGCAAAATAATATTTCCAAGTGTTTACCTTAAAACACAAAGACCCACAGATTCAGATTTCATTGAAAAACACGCCTATACAAGAAACAAATGAAGCTAAACATTTAGGAATTTATCTGGACAAAAAATTAACTTGGAAAACCCATACTGAAAAAAATCTCAGAATCAGCACAAAAACGACTAAAACTTTTAAAAGAGGCTTACTGCCACTAAATGGGGCTGCTCACGATCAACTTTAAACCAGACATACAAATCTTATATAAAACCAGTTTTACAATATGGATCTGAAATATTAGTTACATCCCCCAATCACGTGAACAAATTGGAAAAAGTTCAAAACCAAGCTTTAGGAATAATTGGTGGTTAAAACAACACCCATACTGGCAATGCAAAGTTTAACTAACAACCGACCAATACAGTATGATATTGAAGAAAAAGGCATATTGTTATATGAAAAATTTTAGAAGACTTCCATATCAGAATTACTGGAATAGCTACATAAACCAAAACAGACATCTAAAAACTCAAGGATTCATCCAAACAATACAGTTGAAAGAAAGATATGAAATACCACAGATGGCAAAAAAACAACTTTTAACTACAATATCCCCTCTCGAATTTGACAGCATCAACTATTCATTAAATCTGACAGAAGAGATTAATAAAAAAACCACAAACCCAATAATAATTAGCACTAGAAACAATCAACATTAGGTATCCAGAACAAATGTGGCTTCATGTCTATACAGATGGGTCGCTAATGAATAGAGAATCGGCAGCAGGAACAGGAATAACGAGTAAACTCTTCTCATTTTACATCTCTCTTGGGAAATATAAAACACATTATGACAGCGAACTACAAGCAATACTAACAACTCTACAGCAATTATTTCTCCATATCAATTCTTTCCAAAATACTGTAATACTTTCTGACTCCAGCTCAGCGATAATGGCACTAACATACAATCAGAACTTTAAAGACCATAGAATAATAGAAGCAAAAAATTGTATCAAAATGCTAAAAAAACTAAATAAAAATGTTGTTCTTCAATGGATTCCAGCACATTGTGGTCTTGAAGGAAACTGCTTACAAAAAAGGTACACTTGTCCAACAAAGTAAGATAAACTGTTTATCTTACAAATCAGTACAACTCTACAAAAAATGAAAATAAAATCCCATGTAACCCAACAAAATAAAATCCATTGTGCAACCAAGATATGGAAATATGGAAGACATTACTAGAACCAAATACAATACCTAACAGTCCCCGATCAACCGCAGTTGAGTCATTCCGTCTTGAGACTGGTCATGATTGCCTGGCGGCACATCTACATAGAATTAAGCTACTGGACTCTCTACACTGCATAGTATGCAAGAACACAAATGCAGTAATGAACACGGATCACTTGATGGTCTGCGAAGACCTTCAGAAGATAGTTGGGACACCATTCCAGACTGCTGAATATTATTGGGAAGCCCGCAAGCGAATGATGGCAAATCAAGAGCTCTACTAAATACTACTACATGTTATGGCTGAATTCATAATATGTAGGCTACATTTTCAGCCAATTGTTATTGAAATCTTGGATACCACTTACACAGTAGTCTACCTAATTATGCCCTTAACAAGTTTATTGATTCAGGTAGCATAATTTTGACTTCAGTACATATTAAATTTATTTGTAAATATTTGCTCTGTGTAAGTGCCTTATATTACATTTTACTGTGTGGTACATGAAATATTGATAACTTAAATTTACTTTTCTTCATTTTCAGGGAATTTATTGAGAAGGATCTATTAGACTTTGCTCAGGAGCATCCAGGAGTTGTTTTGTATGTGAAGCCAAGAAGACACAGGTCACCATGTCTTTCTGCAGAATATTGTAAGTTCTTTGGTAGCCTACTAAGGTAGCGTACTGATAATGAGACATCAAAGCTAGAATGATGTCTAAATGATTTTCACCATTATATTAAGTATGGGGCTTTAGCATTATTACACACTAACTTGAAATATTGTTACTAGTTATCCTTATTGGGTATATTGAAACTACACCCTAATCCACATATTAAAATTTGTTTTGCAGTGAATGGGGAAAAGCATTATGTTAATATGCACAACCAGACGAGAGATGAAGTGCTGAAATGGGTCACTTTGCTGAGGACACAATCAGGCAACCAAGTAATACGGTTCAGGAAGTTATGGCACACAGATTGCCCTTCCATTCAGGGACCCTGGAGTCCATTTGTGAATAGGCCTCCTGAGCTAAATCTAGCAGAATTTCCCAATGTAAGTACTTATGCCTTATAAAGGGTGACAGGGATAACACAGACTGTCCATTTTTTAAAGAAATCAAATCCTGCCAACTATGGACTGTCAAAGCACTGTTACCAAATGCATGTCCGTGGCAGGAAGAAAATGAAAGACCTACTAAAATACTGTAATTCATTATTTTAGAAGTTGACCTACATGTCTAAAGTAAACACAAATCAACTCTGAACATACGATAAGCCAATAGAATGTTACGCAACTTGCATTGTTGACGCATTGACAACTCACCAGTGTGCAACTGTCTCTGCCTAACACACACACACACAGAGAGAGATAGAGATAGATAGATAGATAGAGAGAGAGAGAGAGAGAGAGAGATTGAGAGAGAGAGAGAGGACACGCGCACTTACTCACTGTTGCAATTTTTCCACATGAGCAACACGTGATTCCCAGTCCTCTCTCATAACCCTATCGAGTGCTTTGTTTGCTAGTTTTTCTACATCAGCAAGCCGAAATGTGTTGTTTAGCTTTGCCACTTCGCCTTTAACTTTTGCTCAAATCATCTCTATAGGGTTGTACTGGCAGTGATAAGCATGCAAGCAGATAACTTCATGCCCGATTTCTAATGCTATCTGATCCAGTTCATTTTTTTTTCCCCCCAAGTTTCATAAGGGGCAACACAGGCTAGCAATTCTGATATAGTTTCTATGTTGTGTTCTTGAAGCCATTCCTGAATCTCTCTCTTACATGAGTTTGTTGTGGGTAACTTATTTAATAACCTAGCTGGCGTTATCCTTAATTATTATTGAACTCTGTTACAGATAGTTTAGAAATTAATTCGTGAACCATTCTTTGAAACTGTCCAAAGTCATTTCTGTGACACGACAATCAGTGTTTTTACTTTTAGGACTGGAGCAAAATACCCATTTACTTTTTGGTATAAACCCTGTTTTAGCTGAGCCTGCATGGCATATTATAAGTCTGCTACCTTTCCCTATTGGTACTTTCAGGCCGCCTCTTCCAGTGGAATCTTGCCATATGTCCCTCCTGGAGTGATTCTGGTTGACCCATGTCTCATCAAGATAAAATATGGGCTTCGTATATCCCATCCCCCTAAGATTGTGAATTGTACGCAGAAATTTTTGTCTGGCTGCAACAATGTCGCCCCTTTCCAGTAGAAATTTCTGGCCATTATTGGTTTTCCTATATTTAAATCCTAGGGATTTCAAAATTGTATACATAAAGGACGCAGAACCTTTGTATTCTATTTTTTCTCACATTAAAGCAACTAATTTCTTAGCTGTGGGATATTCCCCCTTATTATACAATTCAATTATTGTTCGGCATAAAATACACTTTTGAAAATCATCAAGATTTGTTTTGCGCTTTTTAAGTGTGCAATGTTTTCCAGGAGATCTAAAACTGAGCCCACCCCCTACTTCAGTTGATTGTTTTCCCTCCTTAATAATACTAGTCATAGAATGTTCACTAATTTGGCAGGCTTAAAGCTATGGTTTGTCTACATCGTTCATCGCCGGCGATCGCTCGTCGTAGCGGTGGTTTCTTTTATGGGCGATCAATGTCCATGATACTGTTGCTAACCACAGTTATAGTTGGCCATGTCAAACAGCTCGGTGTGTTGTGGGGACATGGAATTTGGAATTTTGTTAGCTTTCATAACCTTAACATAGCCTATAATATATATAATCAATAAGAATATTCTTCTTCACACATATTTTGTAAGTCAAAACTTACCAAAAGGACGATCGTTTCGGTGAGTGACTTCTCACCATCAACAGCTGTTCTCAACTGTCGTGTTTCCTTCTTTATCCACCAGATGTCCTCCATGTAGTAGAAATTTAGAAATGAGGTCATTGTCCTTTGGGATGTCTCTATTTTTCTGTATGTATACTTTTTCCCACACCGCTAAATCCAATGGTTATTGAACATTTTTCAGTAATTTTGCCTCACTATTGAAATTATGACCTGTAGACCAGAAAGGATGAGCCACTGCAGATTTTTCTATTTGTTGGTATTTAATGTTTCTCATATGTTCCTTGTACCTCATATTTAAGTTTCTTTTTGGTTTGCCAATGTATACTTTTTCACACGTATTACAGTCAATTTCATAAATGCCTGATTTCTTACTTGGATGAATTTTATCTTTCATGTCTGATCTAAGAGATTTTTAATATTGTACTTGTTGATAGGTGCCAATGTGATGTTCAGTCCTTTGAAAAACTTTTGGAATTTATGATGCATTAATGGATGGAAAGTGAATTTCTTGAAAGTTGTTTGATCTTTGGCATTGCATAAGGTGGTGTTTTCTTTAACTTGCTTTTGGTTTCCAAATTTCTTGATTTTCTTGTTGACTGTATTTTCTGTAAATCCATTAATTTTTGCTGTTTCTAAAATATGCTGGTATTCTAATTTATATTCTTTGTTGCTCATAGGTAAGTTGACTAATCTGTAAGTAAGGCTGTTTATTACTGCTAATTTATGAGGAGTTGGATTATAGCTGTCCTGCTTGATGTAATTGTCGGTGTGTGTGTCCTTCCTATAAATTCCAAATTCCAATTTCTTGCCATTTTCGATGAGGGTAGCATATTGTCTGACTCTATCTCTGCAGTGAATTTTACTGAACTGTCCTGGAGATTAAGTAATCTAACAGCATCTTCCACTAATTTCTTGTTTACTACAGCGAATACATCGTCTACATATCTATGCCATGATTTGAAAATATGTGGAAAACTTTCCATGATGTGTGTTTCCATAAAACTCAGATATAGGTTAGCCAAAAATGGAGAGAGAGGATTCCCCATTGCAAGTCCTTCTTTTTGTTCATAGAATTTCCCTCTAAATGTAAAAAAAATTTGATCAATGCACAATCTTGTAAGATCTAAATATTCTTTCGCTATTTCTTTTCCCAGATTGATTGAAGTAAGTCATTTTTCTAGTGAGATTAATAATTTATCTTTAGGAACACTCGGAAACAAAGAAACGACATCAAAAGAAACCAATAGGCTATTTTCATCTATTTCCATGTCTTTGATTCTATATACTAATTCCATAGTATTTTTTATACTTAAGCTCTTGAATTGAGAAAGGTTCTGAAATCTATTAAGTAACCATTTTGATAAATTGTAATTCGGTGAATTTATGTTATTGATAATTGGTCTCATTTTCTTGCCTGGTTTGTGGATCTTCGGTAGACCATAAATTCTGGGGATTGTCGGATTGTTTGGTTTAAGTTTTCTTTTTTCATTTTCACTCATTACTCTGTTTATTTTCTTCACTGTTTCATTGTATGTTTTAAGGCAATTTTGAAGAGGAACTGTTTTTATTTCTTGAAATTCTTTACCTTGTAGTAAACCGTTCATGCTTTCGTCATAATCCAACTTATCCATTATTACTAATTTATTCCCTTTGTCCGCTTTAGTGTATACTACATCTTTCTCTCTTAGCTCATTTATTGCTTTTTAAAGTGGGGATCTTTTGTGGCTTTTTTCTTTCTCAGTTAACTGATCTATTACTTTCTCACATTTTTTCCTAACCATGGCTTTTTCTTCTTCAGATTTATCAAAAATTGCTATTTCTAATCAGTAACATAATCTTCTACTTTGTGTGAATAGTCGATGCAAGTTTTTAGGCCTTTATTTAATATCTCCAATTCATTTTGTTGGAAGGATTTGGAAGAAAGATTCACTACATTTTCTTGTATTTTAGGCTCATTGCTAGTAGGATGCCTATCATTTGTTTTTGGCTTATTCTGTTTGTGATACAAAATTTGAATTTCTTATCCAATCTCTGTAATTTTAGTTTCTTTCGGATATTAACAATGTCAAAGATTCTTTGATATTGTTAATATCCGCATGAAACTAAAATTACAGAGATTGGATAAGAAATTCAAAAACTTGTATCACAAACAGAATAAGCCAAAAACAAATGATAGGCATCCTACTAGCAATGAGCCTAAAAGACAAGAAAATGTAGTGAATCTTTCTTCCAAATCCTTCCAACAAAATGAATTGGAGATATTAAATAAAGGCCTAAAAACTTGCATCGACTATTCACACAAAGTAGAAGATTATGTTACTGATATAGAAATAGCAATTTTTCATATATCTGAATGGTTAGGAAAAAATGTGAGAAAGTAATAGATCAGTTAACTGAGAAAGAAAAAAGCCACAAAATATCCCCACTTCAAAAAGCAAAAAATGAGCTAAGAGAGAAAGATGTAGTATACACTAAAGCGGACAAAGGGAATAAATTAGTAATAATGGATAACTTGGATTATGACGAAAGCATGAACGGTTTACTACAAGGTAAAGAATTTCAAGAAATAAAAACAGATCCTCTTCAAAATTGCCTTAAAACATACAATGAAACAGTGAAGAAAATAAACAGAGTAATGAGTGAAAATGAAAAAAGAAAACTTAAACCAAACAATCCGACAATCCCCAGAATTTATGGTCTACCGAAGATCCACAAACCAGGCAAGAAAATGAGACCAATTATCAATAACATAAATTTACCGAATTACAATTTATCAAAATGGTTACTTAATAGATTTCAGAACCTTTCTCAATTCAAGAGCTTAAGTATAAAAAATACTATGGAATTAGTATATAGAATCAAAGACATGGAAATAGATGAAAATAGCCTATTGGTTTCTTTTGATGTCGTTTCTTTGTGTCCGAGTGTTCCTAAAGATAAATTATTAATCTCACTAGAAAAATGGCTTACTTCAATCAATCTGGGAAAAGAAATAGCGAAAGAATATTTGGATCTTACAAGATTGTGCATTGATCAAATTTTTTTTACATTTAGAGGGAAATTCTATGAACAAAAAGAAGGACTTTCAATGGGGAATCCTCTCTCTCCATTTTTGGCTAACCTATATCTGAGTTTTATGGAAACACACATCATGGAAAGTTTTCCACATATTTTCAAATCATGGCATAGATATGTAGACGATGTATTCGCTGTAGTGAACAAGAAATTAGTGGAAGATGCTGTTGGATTACTTAATCTCCAGGACAGTTCAGTAAAATTCACTGCAGAGATAGAGTCAGACAATATGCTACCCTCATCGAAAATGGCAAGAAATTGGAATTTGGAATTTACACACCGACAATTACATCAAGCAGGACAGCTATAATCCAACTCCTCATAAATTAGCAGTAATAAACAGCTTTACTTACAGATTAGTCAACTTACCTATGAGCAACAAAGAATATAAATTAGAATACCAGCATATTTTAGAAACAGCAAAAATTAATGGATTTACAGAAAATACAGACAACAAGAAAATCAAGAAATTTGAAAACCAAAAGCAAGTTAAAGAAAACACCACCTTATGCAATGCCAAAGATCAAACAACTTTCAAGAAATTCACTTTCCATCCATTAATGCATCATAAATTCCAAAAATTTTTCAAAGGATTGAACATCACATTGGCACCTATCAACAAGTACAATATTAAAAATCTCTTAAGATCAGACATGAAAGATAAAATTCATCCAAGTAAAAAAAAAGTATACATTGGCAAAACAAAACGAAACTTAAATATAAGGTACAAGGAACATATGAGAAACATTAAATACCAACAAATAGAAAACTCTGCAGTGGCTCATCATTTCTGGTCTACAGGTCATAATTTCAATAGTGAGGCAAAATTACTGAAAAATGTTCAACAACCATTGGATTTAGCAGTATGGGAAAAAGTATACATACAGAAAAATAGAGACAGACTTATGAATTTTGACATCCCAAAGGACAATGACCTCATTTCTAAATTTCTACTACATGGAGGACATCTGGTGGATAAAGAAGGAAACACGACAGTTGAGAACAGCTGATGATGGTGAGAAGTCACTCACCGAAACGATCGTCCTTTTGGTAAGTTTTGACTTACAAAATACGTGTGAAGAAGAATATTCTTATTGATTATACGGTATATAATATACACATCACAATGTTTTCCCGATTAATTTAACCAAATAGCCTATAATGTTATACTCACTCAAGAGAAATCACTGACGGGAACAAATGAAAGTCACTTTTGATGAATTAAATGTTAAATGTTTCAATGAATAATAAAATAATAAAACCGGTAATAATATATCGAAACTATTTTTACTAATAAATGAACTGGTAATTTTACTGCATGTTACATAAATTGTAATTACAGATAACAGTCTTTTCTAACAATTTATCAATAATTTGCCATATATTTTCTTTTGTGTAGCTATCTTCTTTATGGTCCTTTAAGCTCGTGTCATACAGAGCAATGTGTTTCGACACAAAATCTGTAACATTTCATCTGCAACTTGGGAAAAATTACAGTACCTTGTGCAAAATGGCTGTCTTCTGCGTTTCTTGACCTACTATATACATGATAATCTGCGGTGTTCATTGCCCTGAATTTTCCTCAGAAGTAACTACTGGCGATCACTGCCGACCTCGGTGGTCATCGCCGGCATTCATCGTTGTAGACAAACCGGGCGCATTGATTTACATGGAGCAACAGGCAGCGATGAACGCTGTAGACAAACCATAGCTTTAGCAATAATTCCCTACACCTGGCAAAATTGATGTTTATGTTAACAGATAGACAGAAATTGTATTGTAATCCATTACTGGTGTTATTATTTTAGGGTAGAAATAAGAAAGGATCGCTCTGTTGTTTGTGTTAACATTTGCAGGATAAGCAGCTATCTTCCTAATGGAGTGTCGTATAGACATGGGTTTGGACAGTCCGCTTCCAAATAAATACAGCTTTCTAATGGTAATATCAAGAAAGACGTATATGTAATAGATTTTGAGCGTGCAAAGAAATAAGTGAAGTGCATCTCTTTAGCGAGGCGGCGTTCCGTTAATTGTAAAACACTGCTACAATCTCATTTGCTTGTCACTCGTCATGTGACTCCGCCTGCTCCACTTCTTGTTCAGAGTTGTTCTGTGTTTACTCTTGTGAAAACCATGAATGACTTTGTAGGAGAAAGGAAACAAGGTAGAGGCAACACTTAGGTTGATTATATTAATATATCGATTAGAAAATGAGGCATACAAGCTAAGTTATTGCTAAAAATTATGATTGGGAAGCGGGGTTTGTTAGTTACCAAAGGGATATAAACATATAATACCTAGGGACCATACAAAATTTTATGGTTTACTTCTTCACTTATGAAAGAAATAAAAGATAAAAGATGTGATTTAACTAAAAGATCTAAATGATCATTATTGAGGAATACACTACATTTGTGTTGGGTCGCTTCTGTACCGTATTTGTTATTTCTGTGCAGCTATCTATAGGTAAATATGGTGATAATCAGATTACAAAAAGTGAAGCTGCATTCTGTGCTGAATATGATATTCACAGGAATAGGCCTATTAAATTTTTGTTATTTTAAAGGTTTTGAAAATTACATATTAACTTATATTGAAATATTAGTTTCTTGTTATTAGATATCTATGGTAATCCCTTAACATCCATATTAAGGAATTAATAGAAAATTAGCAAGTGTATGTCTTCCTGATCTAGGACATCTAGTGGACATGGGCGTCGGCATGGGGGGCAACTGCCCCCCTCTGGATTGCCTTATGGAGTCATTTATTTGTGGTACTCTTTGTCAACCTGCAGTTGTTGGATGGAGAATAAAAGAAATATAATTACTTTTTAATGAGTTTAGCAAGTATTAACTAATTATAATTATAATATGTATTTTTAATAATATGTCACTAAGGCCGTTGCTCAAAAGAGCGTATTCTGTTAGCTTAAAAAACTTCTTAGCCTCGTCGAATTCAGGTGGGGTTCAAAATGACGTTCCGGTTAACTAAGTGAATATTAATGGCGTTTAGCCTAATCATTTAAAATTGAGGTCCGAAATTGATTTTCGGTCGATCATAATAAAATATAATTTGTATAATTTCAATGTTGATTAACTTCAATCAGGAATTAGTTCACAGTACACTTATTTAAATTATTGTCGTAATACTACTATTTGTTTACTATAGTAAATTAATTCTTATTATTATAGAGTAATGTATAATTTAGCCAAATAAATAAGGATCAATATGTTAGGAATTATGTTGAGTTTGCCCCCCCTTAATAAAATTCCTGGTGACGCTGCTGCTAGTGGATTCAATGTAGATTCATGTGGATTAATGTAGATTCATTGTGACATAAATTTACCTCAACAATAAAGTCATTATGTTATGCTCGACGCTAAATTGAAATTTTGACCTTAAACTTAACACTGAACTATGATTTGAAACTTAACACTGTGCTATGATTTGAAACTTAACACTTACTGTTGAATTTAAACCGTAATTTATGCCGTAAAAATGTAAGATGAACTGAGCAGTGTGATTGTTGTTCGATATCTGGAGTGATTTCATTTATAATTCATGTTTATTTTATGTTAGTTTCCTAAAGGTTGTCATGATTGTTGTATTGATTAGTAGGTGGCCTTTTCTTGCCTACTATGTTAATTTAAATGTGGCCACGTACTTTCATGTTCTTCTGTTGCAAAGATGGTCACAGCCAGCTCTAGAGTTTGTTATGCCGTCACACAATTGAATACTGTCTTGTTAATAGGTGGCTTTAATGTATACAGGGTGTCCACGCTAGAGGGATTGAGAAGTAAATGCTCGCCAGTTAAAACGAGATAAGGATATTGCTGCATTCTGCATATGACAGGAAAGGGAAACTCTCCGAGATTGTGCAACAATGTTTTCAGACCCCTCCACGCGCATGCGCGTCAAGAGCTTTCGTCTATCAATAAGTGATAATGTCTAGTGAACAGAGTGTATTGGTAACATAAACTTGTACTGTTACTTGATACAAACTGACCGAGTTTCAGATGATGTTCAATACAACTCGATATGTGCACCTTTTGTGGCTTTGCACACATCTAAACGGTATTCAACTTCCCGCCAAGTGTTCTCTAACATTTGTGGAGTCACAAGCGCTACTGCATTTGTGATGCGGCCCCTCAGTTCCTGCAAATTTCTTGGTCTGTCTCCTTGATAAACAACGTCCTTAACATATCCCCAGAAAAAAAAATCCAAAGGGGTCAAATCGGGTGACCTGGGTGGCCAGGCAAGGGGTCCTCCTCTTCCGATCCACATATCGGGGAAACGTTCATCCAAGAAGTTACGCACATGTTGATGATAATGGGCCGGTGCTCCATCATGCTGGAAAATCGATCCTGGGGAAATTGGTCTATGGCGAAGTTCTGGAACATGTCAAGATACACATGTCCTGTGACTGTAGCCTCTAAGAAGAAGAATGGTCCAATGACAGAGTTCCTCGTCAGTCCACACCAGACATTCACTTTAGGCGTGTCTCTCTCATGTTCTTGAATAACATGGGGAGTCTCTGAACCCCATATCCGGCAGTTGTGCCTATTGATTTTGCCGCATAAATGAAAGGTTGCTTCATCCGAGAAAACAATCTTATCCAAATACATGTTGTCATTTTCAATTCGAAGCAGCATTTCAGCTGCGAAATCTGCCCTAAGCTGACAATCATTTGGCTTTATGTGGTGATGAAGCTTGATCTTGTAGGCAGTCAAATGGAGTCGCTTGTGTAAGATCTTGTGAATCGTTGATCTCGGAATTTGAAGTTCGGAACTAGCTCTTCAGATAGACTTCCTTGAACTCCTTGCAAATGCCGTTCTCACACGTTCGATATTTACCTCATTCACAGACACTTTTGCATGTTTGCCGGTTTGCGGTAGTAAAGAACCTGTTTCTCGGAGTGTTCTGTCCCATTGGAGAATCGCTTTATGACCAGGTGGATCCACATTCCACGTACGACGAACACGGCGTTGCACCCGAGTAACCGATTTCTCTTCTGCTAGCCATAACACGCACTGAACTTTCTGTTGTGGTGTCCACATGTTTTCCACTGCGCGATCGACCACTGAATGGCACCTGGCTTTCTTTCAAGACGAAAGCTCTTGACGCGCATGCGCGTGGAGGGGTCTGAAAACATTGTTGCACACATTGTTGCACAATCTCGGAGAGTTTCCCTTTCCTGTCATATGCAGAATGCAGCAATATCCTTATCTCGTTTTAACTGGCGAGCATTTACTTCTCGATCCCTCTAGCATGGACACACTGTATAGATAACACCCACACTCTCCGATGACATACAACATCTCATGATACCATTGCATAACTTTGAGGGAAAAGAATAGTTACTTATGTTCCATCCCTTGTATTATTACATTGTAGACTTTTGTATCTTTTACTTTTTTGTGTGGCAATTTAAGTAAAATAACTAATAAAATAATAGGCCTATATAATTATATTTGATATTCCTGAAATTAATGAATTACACCTCATAAATTTTAGGTCTGGTACAAACATGGAACATGAATGAACATAATTTGACCTAGGAAACTCAAGTGTCCGTGATGTTAAATTTTCACATTTCTTATCTTGCAGTCAATTCGTAATTAAGTCCTGATTTTTTTTTTTTAAATTTTTTCAGGAAGAATTGTCTCAGCCTCTTCATATGCCTCCCACTGCAACAGAGCAGCTGTTAGAAATATTCAAGAAACAGCAGAAGGATGCTGGATTATTGGAAGAAAAGCAAGCAGAGTGAAATGTAGAAGTTTTATCTTAGTTACTTTATGAATAATAAATAACACTTTGTACCTATCATATTTAATGGTAAAATGAAGAAATGTAAGCATATTCATTTGTTCACTAACATTATTTTATTCATTTCCTCTTCAGTTTCCTTTTTTATGCTTTCTTTCTTTCGGAGGGCAAGAAATCCAAAATGGCCATTCCTGATATTAAGAAAGAGTTATGTTGAGGTAAAGAACAAAGAAATAAGTTGTTTAACACATGAGGTAGAGAATGTAAAATCCAGGGATAACAGTGAAGGGGGTGACATCATTCGGGAAGTTTTAAATGTTGTCAACCCCAACACTGCGTGTTCCATGACAAGTACACCACAGGTTTCTGTAACAAATAATGGTGTAAATATAAGCCAATTGTTAGGGAACAAAGTTTCTTTGCAGTGTTACACTGAAGGCGCGACTGTGAGCCCACAAGCATTCTTAAAATGTATGGAAGTATTTTCTTAATAAGACAGATCCCCAACCTGTATAAAATGTTGATAGTGTCCAGGTCTCTTGAGGCAGACGGTGAAAAATTGGTTCGATCTTATGGTACTGTAAGTTCTGATTGCTCTTATGACCAATTTACACAGCTATTTCTCAACTGCTATTGGGGGGAATCTAAAAGAGCTTTGGTTACTGATTGATTTTTGGCTACCATAAGCAGAGCCAAGTTACTGGAACCACCTCTCGACGAAATTCAATTAGTAATTTGGCTTTATGCACACAAAATACATAATATTCTTGTGTCAAACCTATGAGCTATGGTAGAGTGCTCAAACTGTTAGCCAGCTTTGAAGTATGTGCCATGAGAGAGGCAATAGATAGTAGAAGAGATGGACAGAGAGATATGGCACCTGGGCCTAAATACTGAACAGAAGGTGGCAATAGAAAAAATAGGGGTAATAATAATAATAATCCATATTATTCTTACAGAAGCGCAGAAGGAAACCAGGGACCCAGTTCAGAGGACAGAATTTTTCTTGTAGACAACATAACCGAGAAAACCAAGCACATAACATAGAGAGAGCTTGTAGGTGATATTTCTAGAGGAAGAACTGGCAACGTGGTTTAATTTACTGTCACTGCGTAGCACTCTTCTTCTTTAGCCTTGGCATGAAAAACCCGCAATAATAACTGCAAAAAAGAGGAAAGAGCACTTTTCCAAACATTCAAATCTCGCCTTATATGAGAACTATCAAGAAACTAATTATTGATTTGTAGAGTACTCATCAAGAGCTTTTCAACGATACTCCACAAGACGTAGTTTCAAAAAATTTTAATTTCCATCCCCCCCACCCCCACTCGTACCCCCAAAACCCCCGAATCGTTGGTGTCACTGTGAACTCCATAGAGAGTACTCTAATTTATTCAAACAAAGTTTCCCTCTAACTTCATAGGGGCCGAGATATAAATGTTTTAAAATTTCAACCCCCTTCCCTGACCACCCCCTTGGGCCAATTTTGCTCATTAACGAACTTGTCCGAACTATTGGGCCTAGAAATAACATAAAATTTGGTTCAAATATCTTCAAAATTACAGCCGCTAGCATGTAAAGATATAAATATCACAATTTTTTTTTTTTAACAGGCGGTGGTTTCGTACTTAGGGAGGCATGAAACGTAAAGATATGAAAGAATTTTTCGAAAGTCATGACATGGTATCGGTTGCAATAGGTAGATTTTTCTTCGAAATCTACCTAAAAGTAGACCAAATGGTTAAAAGTAATGAAGTTTTTAATTACTTCTCTATCCGATTGATTCTTTAGGAACATTTTATTATAAACATCATTATATTTGCTAAGTTGAGTCCATCATGTGTAGGATTGTCGTAATTTTGGAGTGAAAGATCAGGACATCACTCATGTGATCGATATATCCCATACAGTACAGGAATTTGTCATTTCCACATTCATTAGATTTAAATTTCATTTGAAGTCCTTCCTTGAATGGAAAATATTGGGCTAAAACAGGCAATATTTTAAAAATATTATCACTAATTAATAGCATATTATGTCACTTCTTTACCATCAACAAATACAAAGACTGTAGATTACAATTTCATTAATGAAAAGTGTGTTGTGCTGCAATTTAAGTTTAATTACTTTTGACAGAAGAAAGGGACAACAGCAAATTTAATACTCTCGTTACTGAATTTGCCTCTTTTCTAAAAACAGCTACACCTCTCTGTAAAGGTCCGGAGCACCCTGTTGTAAAATATTACAAAGCAAGGAAAAAATGGAAAGCTAATAATAAGCAGTCAGACTTTTCTCAAAGTAAAAATCCTCAACGATCTGATAAACGTTTAAGAGAAAAACAGAAAAATAGTTATCGTTATGAGGTTACTCAATTCTACTAAATCGTCTTATTTATTTATTTTATCTTCATTCCATAATCCTCACATTTATCATTTAGCTCCATTAACATGTTGTTCAGTGCCATTTCATCTTCAGCTAGCAAAACCATATCATCGGCAAATCGTATGCACTTTCTTCTTCTTCCGCCTATGTTTACACCTCCCATGTTCCAGAAACTGGTCTTTATTAAATCTTCCATGTATATATTAAAGAGAGTAGGTGGAAGTCATACTTGTCTTACCCATCTTCCAATTACTCTTCCCTCTGATATTTCTTCTCCTATCCTGACTTTTATTTGTTGTTTCATATATAGATTACTCATATATCGAGGGGTTAGAGTCAGACAACGTTAACTCCAAAAGCGCAACTTTTCAGGAGGAAGAAAAGAAGTTTGTAATCGTTCTTTGTTTAACTATAACTTAACTTACTTATTTATAAAGATAACATTTTAAAATCTTCACCATACATAGATGAATTCTGCCGGAAGATAATGACATATGATTAATTGTAATTCCTCTGTTTGCTGTAACGAAAATTTGCATTTTTCGGAGATAACGTTTTCTGACTCTAACTGTAACATGCGACGACAGGAGTTAACGTTGTACGAGAAAGTAACACCATACTGATATTGTAATTTTATTAATAAGAAAATTAATAAGTATGGAACAGTATTGAAAAATATGTTGAATACATGAACAGTGTTTTATCATAAGAACAAAATTATTGTGTATTGACAATATATTGGAGAAATAATTCAACACTAAACAGTGTATGCCAATATACATGAAAGTTAAGATGTTATAACAGAACAATATACTAAAAATATTTTCTTATAATATTGACAGTAGTGGCTATTAAATTTTAGTAGGGAAAAGTAAATTATGCCCATGGACTGGACATAAACTTAATACTAGATAGGCTACTCCACAAGCAGTTTTGGTATTCCTTCATTGTGCCTCTGATTCTTCATCCTGTACCACTTCCACTCCTTCAAATAAACTTTTGTAAAAAAGAATTATGTACTCGGGATTATATTTTTGCCTGATAGGTCTTTCGGGTCTTTTAATTGTATCAAACCGTGATATTTTCTCTTCGGTTGCATACATTCAATTGAGAATTTCCAAGATGGGCTTCTTTCTATTGAAAACTTGTGGAACTCTTCTTGAGCAGAGTCATGTTTGAAGTATATGTGCTCTTTGTCTTCTTTTCTATACTGAATCTATACAATATTTAGCCACCTAACGCTATTTACGTTGGTATCAATTTTCTTTCTTTTTTTTTATCACAGATTTATGGGAGTTATTGAAGTCATAAATGTCTTATTTCTCCACTTCTGTAACATGGTATTTTCTTTGCTTTGACGCCATTCTGACCACGGAATACCAACCCGAAGGATCGAATAAATCATCACTTTGCTAGCAGTTCCTATGAGAGCATGAACAGTACAACACTCCACTTGAAAATGTCCTGTTTCAATGAAGATATGATCTAAATTGACAGCATATAACAACATACTTGAAACGATAGCATTCCTATTTTGTTCGCGACAACTGTCAGACAACAAGCAAATATTTTTCCCATCTTGGATCATTTTCAGATGATTTAACAAACATGATGTCACCTCTGATGATCCACTGCTAGCTATCCCCTCATGCCACATAAAGTTCTCAGCTGTCTGATCCTTACTTACAATATTGCAGTCATCACTCTTTTTTAAAACTTTGTCCACCACTGTATTTGAAATATTAAAAGTAGCTAAAAGGAACCCGACATACCGGCCTACTCTCATGACCTTTTAAAAGTAGTAAAACCTAGAACATTTTCTTTTGGACATTTTTTGTCCTGTACATGCTTTTTCTCTTACATTAGTCCTCGGATATATTGTCTTTTATTGCCAGTAGTTTCAATATTCCAATAATTCATATAAATATCAGCTCTGTCTCCTTCAGTGAAGTATAAATTACATTTTCTAGGACATTTTGAATAGTTTTCTTTCTTAATAATACCCTTAACTCTTTCCCTGTCACGAGTAGTTGTTGATCTATGAGGCATAGGCCTACCTGCAAGTATAGTTTTCTTGCGTTACTTTTTTCCAGTTGCTGGGATTAGCATGTTTCTCTCTCTTTCCTTGATTTTGATTAGAATGATCAATATATTCTTATCCACCAACTGCTGTGGTATTTAAATTATTTACCATAACAGATTCTAAGTCATGCTGAACAGGGACTGTCGTAGAAAGTCCAGATTGGCTTACTGGAGTCAAAGTAGTATATATTTTGAGGGAATTATGTTTTCGTTTTTTTTTTCTGTGGCTCTGTCAGATCTTTATCTGTTACCGGCCATATGTTGGATCTTCTTCTGAAGTAAGTAGTGATGGAAACAGCAATAGGCCCCTGGAAACAAAAAATAATTATCTTGATTGAACAGTAAGAGTTTAAATTTAATAAATTAATAAAATAATAATCTTTAATATTATATATTATTTGTAATGATGATGATAATTTGTAATTTAGTACATAGGCAATAATAATGCATAATAATAATGATATAACAATAATAATAATAGTAAAAACTATAACTTACCAGTGGGCATGAAGCTTCGTGTAATATACCATGGCATGTCCAGTCTTCCAAGATGCTAAAAAGGCTTGTATCTAGTGATGGGCAAGGACTGCTTTGTAGACTATTTTGCTCTGCATATTAACTAATAATCCTAATGCTAAGTGAAATAATAATTTTACACTGCTATACATACTATTTTCATTAAAATACACTCTCTTACTACAATAATGTATTACGCTTAGAAACTTCGCAAAAATAATGTATTACGCTTAGAAACCTCACAAAACCTGAACTGCAGCCAAAGCAAACCTAAGTGAATATGATATAATCAATTTATACACAGCCTTACAACTACTGCAGCTGTTGTTATAAAGTAAGCTATCAACAATTAACTATGGCAGAAAATTAAAGTATGCACGGAAAGAAAGCCACTTCAATAGCTTCCGTCATCCCGGATTGAATGTAAACAAATAAACTGAGAGCAGTTGATAAGATGAATCATTAAATTGTATATTTAATCGCATGTACATTCAGCGTTAACTCTGCATTTTAAAATAAAATGTTAGAGTCAGAGAACGCTATCTCCACTTGAAGCCTTTGAAACGATCAAAAAGTTAGAGACAGAGAACGTTAAGTCTAGTTGAAGTTCTCTGACTCCAAACTGTTACTAAAAACCAAAACGTTATCTCCCGAAAACTTTTAAACTATTGGAAATATCAAAATAAGAATCTGGTGGAAGAAAGTAACAGTACTTGTGATAATAAAACTGCCTTTAACTGAAAAAGTCATTTTTGGAGTTAACGTTGTCTGACTCTAAGCCCTCGATTATAGTCTCCTCTCCTTCCAGTCCACACCAATTTTCTTCAGGATTCTCATGAGTTAATTCCAGTCCACTCTGTCGAATGCCTTTTCCAGGTCAGCAAATACTGTGTACTTTCCTATATATCTTTCTCCTATTATTCTTATCAATCCAATTGCCTTTCCCCTTCCTAAATCAAACTGTTCTTCATCCAATTCATCTTCCATCTTAGATCTTAAGAGTCGATTCAGTATTCGCAGGCGAATCTTTGCAGAATGTGATATCAGGCTTATAATCTTGAAGTCCTTACATTTCTTCACTTTTTTCTTCAGTATTAGTATTAACATTGCCTCTGTGAATTCTTCAGGCTATTCACCTTCCTGATATATCTTGTTACATAAAGACAGAATTTCCTGCATCCCTTCTCCTAAGCTTTTAACCAATTCAATGGGAATTCCATCTACTCCAGTTGCTTTCCCAGTGTTTATTTCCTTAATTGCTAGCTCAGTTTCCTCGCTCAGAATGGAAAATCCTTTTTCATCTTCTGGTAGGCCAGTCAGTAGAGAATCGAAACAGGGGTGTATGTTGCAAAAGGTGGGGTAGAAGATTTATTTTTTAACTTGTATATATGGATACAAGCATGTAAAAAACAAAAATGCTAACAAGGGCGACCTCGGGAAAACATATGGCGGCAAGAAAACCTCGAAATTTTGGTTTTACACCTATAACTCCTAAACGGTGCATCCTAAGTTACTATATAACTAATTAAAGAGTATTAAATTCTGCATCGAATGAGCACCATATCGTAATAATTCGGTCAGGTATTATGGTCGAAAACCACGGTCAAAGAACGACGATTTTTCCCAACACTGCCAAAAACTGAGATATAGTACTATATTTGAGTCTGCAGCTTGGAAATGAGTGCTCTTGCGACGAACTTTTCTTACTTTAGTTTAATTAATGTTCATTTCATAAATCTTTTCTCAGTAATATATCTTTACGTAATCTAGCTTTGAAGTCCGATGAACTATCGGGAGAATGACCCAGTTAACCAGTTACGTAAGTGCACCTGTCTTAACATTCCATAGTACGGCACGCGTATACTAGCATTCCAATGTTAATGCAAAGTCAGAACATCCTCAAACTTCTTCACTGTAATTTCACTTTTATAAAAAAAATTCTCTTTTATTGGTGGAAACATTTATTTAAGGCGCCAGCCACCAATTCACCATCTGATTCACAAATTGAATAACTACCACAATTAATTTCTCTCTTGATTATATATTTTTTCTTTTAAGTCCAGTCACAATATATTTTATATATATATATACAAGGTTATATATATATATGCCTCTCGGCTTAGCTTTTAGACAGTGGAGATAGGGAGGGGTTCTTAATATTTAAAGGGGATTAACATATTTATTTCACCACGTGAATAATAAAGCCACTTTAACTATTTTTTTCAACAAATAACAATAATATTTTATTGAACAATAGTCAGGCTGTTTTGTAATTGTTTTACAGATTTAACTTTTAATTACACTAGTTTTAATTCTTTGTATATATTTATGCCAAAGATCTGCTCACCAACAATATATTTGCTACAGTTATAACTATTTATATACTATTATTATCCAAAATCAACATTTACAATATGAAGCACTATGTTAAACTTCCTGCTCTTAGTAAGGTTAGTATTCTGAATTAATTTCAGTGTTGTACTAGTTTACTACCTTCCAACCGATTAAAGTAATTTCTGAATTTATGTTACAGGTTGATTTCCGAATTCTACAATCAAATATTTCTTTCAACAAACATTTGAGGCATCAATAGTTAATTTCACAACCAAAGAAACCTTATAAGATCCCACACTGTGAATACTTCTCTTAATAAATGTTCATTTTCAATTATAATGTATTTTATTTTATTTTCTCGCCCAACAGTCAATCATAATATGGTTCTGTATTAGTTTGTTCTTGTCTGTCCAGTCAAAGAAGAATAAATGGTTTTTAAAGATAGATAGTAAAGACAATATATCGAAGAATGAAATGGAAATTTAGATCTATATCCACAGATTGAACTGTGGCGATAGACCTCCGATACAGTGGCGGTGTCTAGGTTCTGAGTTACAGTCAACCTGACCTCTCCCCTGCAACCGGTGAAATATTAAAGGCCAATAAAAAAACTTAATTTTGATAAATCGATGCCCAAGGTCCCTGACAAGTTTCCTAACTGCTCTTGGGGCTGATAGTCGCCTTAGACATCGATGAGCTCTGGAAATCTTTTAGTAATTATTACTAACTTGCTAGGTTCGGACTAAACCTACTACTAGACTTAACTTTTGTTTTATTTTCTTTGATACTTCCGGTGTTCACATCACCTTACAGTATCCCCACCTTAATAATTCTTCGTTATTTTGAATATAATTAATTTGTAACAACTATAACAGAATTATCAGGTCACTTATTCTTTTCTTTCTTGTATTCGCCCTCGGCGATTTTACATTACCACTTAACCCTTTATTTTAACTCCCTTTCAATCTTTGGTATATTCAACCCAGCTTACTTTTATTTATAATCCAATTTATTCAAACTCCTATTCACCTTAATTTCACTACTTCTTTATACTTCTATTAAATTTCCCCGTTACCTACTTTCAGCACGGTGTATACATTTTTATGTTTCTGAATTCCCTTGAATTCTAATTTGAAACTCTTCTACACCCGTTTTCAGTAACTTCTCTCTATTTCCCCCATTCTGTGTGAAATTCTTTTCTATTCTCCCCTAACCCAAAACTTGGGTTATACATTTTAGTTTTACCATTTATTACTAAGGTGAATTACTACCAATCCAAACTTCTTTTCTCTCACTCCTATCCTTCTCTACTTTCACACTTGTTCTACTCTATTCCAAATCCTTCTCCTAGTAAATCTCTTTATTAATAAAGCAACTAAACATTACAGGCCAGCATGCCATCCAACATGTAGATAGTCATCTGTCACCTGAACAAAAACCAAGTGGGAGAAGCCCAATAATTATAATTTCTTCCTTACTCTCCTCGCGACCTGTCTTGAAAATATAAAAGCATTCATAGGCTTCACCAGCTGAACCTAGCTACGTATTCGTTCGTGATTCAACAACTTAACTACGTTCCTTCTTTCTTCTCAAACTACTTCTACCTTAACTTTTACCGACAGGAAGTGGAAACTTTGGATTACTGTATTGCTGTTAAATCTTCTAACATTCTTACTAGTCCTGTTTTACCAATATTTCTACAATCAAAGCCTTCTTTGTTCTTTAGAAATCTATTAGTCAAACATAAGTTAGAATCTACAGAACTAGAGTTACCATTTATTTTTTCCCGTTCCAAAAAAAAAAGGAGTATCTGATATTAATAGTTTTTATACTCAACAAGAAGTAGATTAGTGTTGTTCTTCCTTCTTCTTGTCATTCCTTCTTCTGTCAGATGTCCATTTCCTGTTGGATCCCATTCCACATCTAAGCATCACTTAGACTCGGCCCATTTCCTCTTCTCCCAGCGGATGTTCGCTGTCGGCGGCCACGACATAAGCCAGCTAACGCTCAGGCTCATTCCCATCCAACAGCTATCTCCAAATAGCCATCGGTCGTTGGTTCTCAGTTTAGATGGTCATCTCGGATTATGTCTGACAGGGAACGTCAGGCCACTACGTCGTTACGACTGCCGCTCACTCCAGGCCTTGTCAACCAACTCCACAACCTTCTACTCAGCCTTCCAATTCTGACTCGACACTGACTGCTCGACTCTTACTGTCTCTCACTCTGTCCCTTCTCAAGACGCTATCCGTCTTCTTCTTTTTTTTCAATTTCCTGCGCACACATGTGCAGTTCCTCCTGCAATTCAAACAAGATGTTGGGGTTGGCAGTATAGGAACCGGACCAATAGGAGTAAAATTAAGATAGAATGTTAAATAGAATCTGGTAGGAGGACCAATTATTGCTAAAACAATAATAACAATTGAGGAGAGCTAGATGGATTAATCGCAGGTCGCTGGGAACAGAGGTCCATGGAGAGTAATATTGGAAACAAACCTTATTCATGTAATTAACGGTGCACATTTATTCACACGATAGAACTGGTTAACTGAATGAAAATAATACATATAATCTGAAATATGGTTGCATAACTTGCAATAAACAATGTATTGAGATTTGGCGCGAATGCTGGCCACCTGGCAATAAATGTTCTGTATTTATGCCAGTACTGATTCTTATATCAAAACACTTGGAATAATTGCGGTATTCCGTATAGGATGATTTAACACTGAAATCTTGAGAATAATTACACTGTATAGCTGATACACTGTGAACGCGTGGGTTGCACAATGCTATCGAACTAATACGAGCTTCAAGAAGGATCTAGGAAGAAGATACTGATGAATCTACTGTAATTAGTGTAGATTAATTACCCGCACACGACAATACTTGTATCTTGAAGTATTGTGTACTAATTCGCGATTTAAGAGCAAAAGCCACTGCTGCTATTGTCTTGAAAAAGGCGCGAATTGAAGAGCGATTCACCGTGAACTGTTTCATGTGAATGCTGGAGACTGACTAACTGGCGTGACGCTGTAATATAGGCGCGAGGCCTCTCAAGCATGCACTTGCCGGATGTAATGCCGGAGAAAGAGCGCTAAGAACATGTATCAATCAGCTGAAAACTGCTGAATTGATGCAAATAGATTTAGCGGAGAGTTTGAACAGAAACACTAACTAGACATGTATAAAAATGCTAGTAAAACTGTAGCTTGCACGAACATTCTCCGCGGCCTTGAAGTATTACTTCAAATAAAAGAATATAACTGGAGTGCAAGCTATAATGACTAAAATACCGTACACTTTTGTATGTAACACTGAAAAGCACTGACTCTACACTACTAGACTGGCAACACACGTAATGCTGTGAAGGTCTATGCGAATGATGACTGGCCTCCAAGAAGATTCTGTTAGTATCCATAAGTGAAGAAGCTTCGACTTGTACATAACAGCTGGAGCAATAACAAATGTAGTGAAGAAAATCAGGATGCTTGTTGAAACACAATTTGTAGAGATGCTAAGCTGTAGAAGCTTATTAGAGAAATGCATGATGATTTCTGTATCAATCAGGGCACAGCTGATGATATTATGTTAATATCACTGGATTTTGAAATACTGGAGAAAGATCATTTTCAACCATTGAATGTAATGTGTTGAAAGTGTTAGCTGATTCGTAAGATGCCTTGATAAAATGGCCTTTCTCTCACTGGTCACTTGTGCTATATACATGTGATGTATGTAAATAGCTTTTCAATACCTTGATGAAGACAAACACTACTGGGTGTTGTTTCGACAAGTTAAGGCTCTGTAGAATGGATCTACTTTACACTTTGATTTTCCACTGTCACTTGTACTAAACCTTTCATGTTTGCTGAAAAATTCACTGTGAAGGGATGTATTCAAATGTCCGTTCCTATTCTTGCAGGAAGCGTAGTTGTTGCGAAATGGTTTGACCGCTGCATTGGGTCTGTTTCTCTCGAAGCGTTGGCTCTGCTTGTGAAGAGATGCAGTACTCGAGTTGCTGCGAACTGTAACTGGTTTAGAGTTGCTGTGATGTGAAGTACTCTGTTGACTTCTGCTAATATCAAAGCATGTGAATGCGTAAGCTGTTGAGTTTCCTTGCTTATGTATAAAGTGTAATAACTTGCTGTGTTTTGAATTACACTTGCAATAAGAAGGTAGTGCACACTGTTGATGTAGATGTAGATGTAGATATCTCGTCCTGTAGATCCTGTGTTGAGCGGGGCTCAAGGATATAGAACACATCAGATCAAAAAATACATGCATGTTATAACAATAATATAGGCCTACAGAAACTGTAAGGTGCCAAATTTATCCAAGCTGGAAATATTCCTCCAAATTGTAGAAGGTGTGAGTTATTAAAAATTCCTTGACAGCTGTTTTGAAAGGTTTGCTCTTTCTTTGAATACATAATAATTTAATGTTGTTTGGAAGCTTGTTATATATCTGTATTGCAGAATAATAAGCACCCTTCTGAAAGAGTTTTAACGAGTTATTTGGTCTGTGTAGATCATTCATGTTTCTGGTAGTACGTCCGTGTACACTAAAATTAGTTTGAAATTTATCAATATTATTCACTACATAACACATAACAGAGTATATATACTCCCCAGTAAGAGTGAGGACTTTTAATTTTTCAAATAGCGGTTTACAAGATTCCCTTTTTTTCTTTCCACATATTATTCTTATTGCCCGCTTTTGTAATCTAAATATTTTCTCCCTATGGGAAGAGTTGCCCCAGAATATGATCCCGTACCTCATTACCGAGTGAAAATATGCAAAATATACCATAAGTAATGCATCCTGTTTTAATATATTATTCAAAATTCTTAAAGCAAAGCACGCTGAACTCAGTTTTGAACCTATCATTTCTATGTGTGTCTTCCAGTCAAGATTTTGGTCAATTTGCAGTCCTAAAAATTTTACATTGCTAATTTCTTGTATGATTTGTGTTCCATAATTAATTTCAAGATTTGAGATACATCTGTTTTTTGTTCTAAATTGTATAAAATGGGTCTTATCAATATTAAGTGTCATTTTATTAGCTAGAAACCATGTGTTTAACTCGTGAAAAGCCTTTGTAGCTATTCTTGATAAATGTTCTTGTGACGTTCCTGTTACAAGTACACTAGTATCATCTGCGAAGAGCAATACCTTTGATTCGTCACTTAAGTTATAGGGCAAGTCATTAATGAAAATTAAAAAGAGCAAAGGTCCTAGTATTGATCCCTGAGGTACCCCATTCTTAACAACCCCTAAGTTAGATTCATTTCCATTTATTATTACCTTTTGAGTTCTATCAGAAAGATATGATTTGAACCACTTAAGTGTTAAATTATCGAACCCATAATGATCCAATTTTTGAAGTAATATTTCATGATTTATACAGTCAAACGCTTTAGCTAAGTCACAGAAAATTCCCAGAGCATATTTCTTTTTATCTAACGCTTCCAGTATTTCTGTAGTAAGTTGAAATGTAGCATTCTCAGTGGACATGCCACTTCTAAATCCAAACTGAGATGAAGTAAGAATGTCATTCAAATTAAGATAGTGTATTATGCGTTTGTACATAACTTTTTCAAAAACGTTTGAAATGAGGTTAAGAGCGATATAGGTCTATAATTTGATGGTAGATTTTTGTCACCTTTTTTAAAGAGGGGCTTAACAATAGCATGCTTCAGTCTTTCTGGAAATATTCCATTTTCTAATGAACAATTGCATAAGTGACTAAGAGGTTTACTGAGTTCCGATGAGCAACTTTTTAATAACCTACCACTTATCTCATCCCATCCAGACGAGCTTTTACTTGTGAGAGACTTGATTATATTTTCAATTTCTTTGTGAGAAGTCAGGTTCAATTGAAATCTATGGTTCCAAACTGTAGATTTTGTTAGTAGGTCTACTGCCTTAATGTTAATATTATTTATAGGAATACATTTCTCTGCAATATTTATAAAGTGACTATTAAAAGCATTTGTAATGTCTGATAAATTATCTAGTTTTATGTCTTGGTATATTAATGATGTACAATCATTGTTTCCCTTTGTTCTCCCTGTTTCGTTTTTTATTATATTCCATACAGTCTTAACTTTATTATTTTAATTTATCAATTACTTGTGAAAAATGCCTACTTTTTGCTTCTTTGATTACTTTCTTCAGTATGTTGCAATACTTTTTATAGTATTCCTTATGAGTTTGGTTGTTACTGGTTCTATATTTTAGGTAGAGCTCTCTTTTGTTTGCACATGATATTTTAATAACAGCAGTTAACCATGTGTTATTCCTTGAATTAGGTAAATTAGCAGTTTTCTTTTTTGGAAAATTTGCCCCAAAATGTCGTGACACTATGTTTAGGAATTCACTTAATTTACTATCTACTTTGTCATAGGATAACATAGATTCCCAGTTTTCATTCGCAAGATCTTGTTTGAAATTTAAAATTGAATCGTCATTCATTACTCTAGTCATATTACTATGAGCATGTTTACTGTTCGAATTTACTTTAATGTTGTTCAGCACTAACATTTGTGCATCATGATCTGATAATCCATTTAATATTGGAAGTACTTTAAAATTAAAATGTTTTTCTATATCTATGAATATATTATCTATTGTTGTTTGGGAGTCGTTCTGAATTCTCGATGGAAAGTTTACTATGAAATCTAGATTATAGCTACCCAATAAAGATATCAGTCTGATCTTCTTCTCACTATCAATTGAGAAATCTACATTAAAGTCCCCACACAGTATAATATTTACATTAGTACTATACAGTGAATTAAGAACCCTTTCTAACTGATTTACAAAATAATTGAAATTACCTGATGGTGCCCTGTAAATGGTTAGTATTACAAATGTATCATTGTCAAAATCCAATCTGGCTGAACAACATTCAAAATCCTGTTCTTTACAGAAAGAACTTGTGTCTATATCACTGAAATGTAAGTTTCTTTTGATAAATATACTCACACCTCCACGTTTTATGGAATGTTTACAAAATTTTGAACATAGTGAAAAGTTATCAATTTTTAATTGTTCCAGATCTGTTTCTGCACAGTGGTGTTCCGTTAGACAAATAACTTGAATTTCCTGTTTTTTAGAATTAATTGTATCCTGAATGGCTAAGTTAAATTCTTCAATTTTATTTTCAAGCCCCCTTATGTTTTGATGAAATACTGCAAATGATTTATTATTTCTAGCTATAGGCCTTAGTGTATTACTATTATTGACTTTAGATATGCATATAGGCCTAAGCTGTTGGATTCTTTCACTTAGATTCCCCCTAAAAAACGAGTCGAGCCACCATCTATGACAGGAATAGGCCTGTTAGAATCTAGTACATTACACTTCAGCTCCTCTGCAACCAGTGCTGCCAGTGTCTTCTTTCCTCGAAGGTTGAGATGAAGTCCATGCCTGGTATACTCTTCCCTTCTTAAGCTGCTAACAGAAACAACATTGAAGTTAATATGATCACTAGAGAATTTCCACAACTTATCATTTACAGCTTTTACCTTTGATCGAAGCGAGGGCTTGTCGTACCTGTGGAATAATTCAACAAAATCTATATTAGTATGCATGCTACCTTCAGAAATACTATCAAGATCTGCTGCAACTGAATAGCTCGGATCTCTGTCTAAGCTGTTCCCGGCTCCTCCAATAATCACCACCCGGTCCTCCTTGGTGAATCCTTTGGTCAGTCCCTTGATACCTGAAACAACATCACTAAGTCCAGCATTAGGTTTACATAAACATTGCACTTGAAAATCGTCTCCTACGGCATCTTGAAGAGCAGATCCCATGTGTCTGGCATGACTGCTACCTAAAACTAAAATCTTTCTCTTATTAGTGGGCCTACAAGTAGTAGCTGGTCTGGGTGGCTGGGCTTCTTCTGTTTCTACAGCATCATCTTCAGTATCTAGAACAGAGAATCTATTGTTAGTACTGACAGGCTGAGGGTTCTGCACTGCTATCTCATTCATTCTGGATGATCTCCTTCTGCGATTAGGCCTTCTCAGAATATCTGCAAAGGAAACGAAACTGGAATTAAAATTTACATCATCACTAGTTCCTTCCATGAGGTCAACCTGCAAGTTACAATTTACATCATTATAATTTACTGGTACATCATTTCTGCCCTTCAGTTCAGCTTGCAGTTTCTTCACGTCGTCCTGTAACAAATCAATAGCACATTTTAGGTCATTAATCTCCCTGTCCTTGATGCAAAGTCTACACAGCCAATCTCCATCGGGAACATCATCCAAACATAACCTAACACATTTAAAATGAAACCACACATCACATGAATCACACTGTATACCCTCATCTACATGGTCAGTACAATTTCCACATAACCCGCTGGAAGTCATTTCTGCAACAGAGAAAGAACAAAAAGTTAGTAAAATCAGAAACAATGATAATAAGAGAAGATGTTTATGTTCTTTAAGACTTTATGTTCAGATGAGAAGCAATTAAAGCACAGTTTCTTGGATCATACATAGCTCCAACGCTGTTGTACTGTTAGTTTGCGATATTTAACACATTTGTGTAAAGCGTGTCTTTGTTTACACTGAGGACAGACTTGCCGTCGTGAAGATTTACTCGTTACCACAAAGGAATGCATTTGAGGCTCTTCGTCTGTCGTCGAGAGAGAATCATTTGGGGAAGAAACCCTATTCATGTCATTATGCAAGAGTTGACTATGCACTGATTTGCCACAATTGCAAAATGATTCTAAATTGCACTGGTGTACCTGATGATTCGATGAGAAGCAGTTTACACACGGGTGCTGTGACTTGAGGAAATTCCATCGTTCGTTGACTGGAAGCTGTCGGAATTCCTCACAATGGTACAGCTTGTGATTCTCTTGACAATATGGACAAGAATTGCTGTTTGAACCTGCATACGACCGTCGCGATTCATGGACAGTGTGTTGATGTGATCGCAGCTCAACCTTTCTTGTAGGTGATGGGCTGGACATGTTGCTATAAGTCGCTAGAATCTCTAATGAGTGTGCTTTAGATTCTAGGAAATTTATGAGTTCTTGAAGAGACGTAAAATGCTGTGAGCCGATTTTACTCTCAAATTCTTGGCGCGTGCTGTCCGTAAGATTATTTAACAGAAGCTGCGTTAGGAGAACTTCATGTAGCGGAACTTCTAAAGATAGAGCTTCTTCTGCGTTTATGTTGCTCTAAAATCTGTTCAAAAGGTTCCTCAGTTCTGTTACACTGTCTGTTTTCATTGTTGGTAATGATAACAGTTACTGAACATGTGCTGTGGCTATTCATCTTGTATTATTGTAGCGAGCACAAATCAATTTCCATGCTACAGAGAAATTGTCACTGGTGACAGGTAGATTTTGAATTAGCGTGTGTGCTTGATCCTTAAGCGCCGCTAGGAGGTAATGGTATTTCTGAATTGGGTCTAAAGATTCATTGTTTACCACCAGACTGCTGAAGGTATGATGAAAATGTTTGAACTTTGTAACATCTCCAGAAAATGTCGGTAATTCTAAAGTAGGAAGAGGTATGACTTTGCTCTGCACATTGCAGGAATGCGAAGTGTGATGTGATATATCACTGTTGTGGTGTGATTGTTCACTGTTCACTGGACTTGCACTACGAAATGGCTGTTCATGATGACATATAAGAGCACTAAGTTTTGCTTTAATCTCCTTGTAGCAAGTTCTTGTAGCCTCTTTATGTTCAAAATGTGAATCTAATTCTGATTCTGCTTCCACAATGGATTCAATTTGTGTTTGAATATCTACGTATTTGTCCCAGATTTCATTCAAACTGTCGAAGTGCACTTTTAACATAAATACATCTGTATCTTCATTTAGATCCACACAGACTTTTTGAAGATAAGTGAGTTCTCGTTTGATTATTCCTCTACGTTTTGTCAAAGCTTTTACCTGCTGTTTCATGTTGAATGGAAGACAATACTTGTAGAAATTGAATGTTGTTATTCTTCGCTGCTGAAGAATCTTGCTGATCTAGTCACCGCCTGCTGGATGATAGCTTAAGGCACTGCACACTGCAGTCTTGACTGAACTTTGTAGACATAGTTGCTACTGCTAATTGGAGTTTCTGGTCACTGCTACTTGATGACAACCTGGACAATGAATTCAGGGTTGCTGGAATTCTTTTGCCGTCCGAACGCGGTTGCTATGTGATCTACTGGTCAGACCCGTGAAAATGCTTGGATTCTTAAATCCGTTAAGAATATAGAGCGAGACCGAGAAGAAACCGTACTCGTGTGAAATTATGTAAGATTTATCCAAATTACATCCTGCCCGATAGAGGACCAAATGTTGGGGTTCGCAGTATAGGAACCGGACCAATTGGAGTAAAATTAAGATAGAATGTTAAATAGAATCTCTGGTAGGAGGACCAATTATTGCTAATACTATAATAACAATTGAGGAGAGCTGGATGGATTAATCGCAGGTCGCTGGGAACAGAGGTCCACGGAAAGTAATATTGGAAACAAACCTTATTCATGTAATTAACGATGCACATTTATTCACACGATAGAACTGGTTATCTGAGTGAAAATAATACATATAATCTGAAATATGGTTGCATAACTTGCAGAAACAATGTATTGAGATTTGGCGCGAAGGCTGGCCACGTGGCAATAAATGTTCTGTATTTATGCCAGTACTGATTCTTATATCAAAACACTTGGAATAATAATTGCGGTATTCCGTATAGGATGATTTAACACTGAAATCTTGAGAATAATTACACTGTATAGCTGATACACTGTGAACGCGTGGGTTGCACAATGCTATCGAACTAATACGAGCTTCAAGAAGGATCTAGGAAGAAGATACTGATGAATCTACTGTAATTAGTGTAGATTAATTACCCGCACACGACAATACTTGTATCTTGAAGTATTGTGTACTAATTCGCGATTTAAGAGCAAAAGCCACTGCTGCTATTGTCTTGAAAAAGGCGCGAATTGAAGAGCGATTCACCGTGAACTGTTTCATGTGAATGCTGGAGACTGACTAACTGGCGTGACGCTGTAATATAGGCGCGAGGCCTCTCAAGCATGCACTTGCCGGATGTAATGCCGGAGAAAGAGCGCTAAGAACATGTATCAATCAGCTGAAAACTGCTGAATTGATGCAAATAGATTTAGCGGAGAGTTTGAACAGAAACACTAACTAGACATGTATAAAAATGCTAGTAAAACTGTAGCTTGCACGAACACAAGACTAACACAGTATCGATAGTTTCTATAGTTTCCCTTGTTTATAAATGGTTCCCTCGTGGTCCATAGCACTTTTTATACGTAACGGTTATACAACGTTACACTCTAAGAGAAAAACTCGTGAAATAAAAGTTGTAGAGCATCAAAATCTGCATCCACTGAGTACCAAAATTGTCAGTTTCGGTGAAGTACACCTCTCGAAATTGGCGATCTCCCGGTGTATGGTAATTGGCATAAGAATCTCATGAAGATACATGTGAGTTGCAACTCTAGCCAACCAAACCGAAAGTATCTTTCTATCACATTTCTTAATAATAATAGTAATAGTAATAACAATGAATAGAGGAGAAAGTGTGATGACTGAGGTAGTTCACTGGTTCCATCGCTAGGTAGCAGTTACTCTGCTTGAGATTCGCGGGAGCAAGATTACTACGGGCGGTATAGGAAAAATTGCAAACACTCTTAAACAAATGTTCGGTGCATAGTTTCTGCGATGTTTAGAACACTATTATTATTAGTTAGCACTCCATTTTTACGCACACGAACGGGTATTTTCATTGATGTGTTGTTTTTGTTAAAGCTTATATAGTTCTCTCTGAATACCGCTAGGCGCTGGTAGGTTAGTTTCTTTGTTTATATTCTCTCTGTAAATTCTAGTCTGCGTTTATCTTTCTCTATGTCTAATCCCAGGGGCGCACAGCTGTTGTTTTATGCGCATGCCCTCCCCCCTTCTTCTCTTATCTGACTTCTTCCTTATGGCTGTGGACTAGCTGTTCGTTCTAATTCTGAGTCTGTCTTTTCCTGAGTTGGGTTGCTTGTGAACTTCGGAGCGAATCTTGTTTGTCTGCGATACCACTGGAATGGTCTGAAATACAGGTGAGCGAGTTACTTTCATTTAATGTAATTGGGTATTTATCATATTAGTTCATTTTTTTTTATTGTTCATTGCTCATTTGCTTAACATGTTTTTTTTTTCTCTCGCTCGCCTGGCTTTCGCCAGACTATATTCTAGTGATATCGGTATGACTGTTTCGTATGAATGTTGTATGCTTCTGCCCAACTCCCTTCCTTTCTCTTATTCTTTTCTCTCTTCTGCCCTTCAGGCATCTTCTTCTTTTTCATAAAAGTATTATTCAGTTTTGTTTCGTAAAGATCTAGATCTCTCTTGTACATATATATATATATATATATATATATATATATAACCAGACATTTTTTTTTTTTACAAGCAGTTCAAGTTTAAATGTTAATAATTTTCAATATGTTTCTTTAAGAGTTTGTAATATAGTTTTTTTTTTTATTTTCACACAAAGTATTTCATAATAGAAAGTTTTGTTTATCAGAATAAATGTATTCACATTGTAAATAAATTTTTGAGTAAGAAAGTTAAATCTTTTTCTAGCATCAAAGTAGAATTTATATACATTTATGTTCTTAACTAGTCACTTCCCATTCCCTAGTATTGCACTGTTGTCCTATCCTATGACATGACCTATATGGAATGGTACTCCGGTTGTGTCTTCGAGTGGGAAAACCCATTATTATCTACAGTGCGGGGACTAAAGCACCTGTGTATGTACCAAGCGACGACAACACAGGCAGCACAAAATAATACATTAATCTATTTCAAAATGACTCACCTTATCTAAATTGAATTGTTACATTCTTTTTACAATTTTCGGGCTGCTTTACATGTCTTGGAAGATCTCATCTTCATAAATAAACATGGCCGTGTGTAACAGTAATTTCTCAGATTGCAAGAAGCTTGGCCGTAACATTTCGTTCCACATCTTTCCAAAAATCGAAGATGTTCACAAGCAATGAACAATTATATAATATAGGTATGAAACAGCTATGGGATGATTTGATCTAATATTTTGTTGCCTAGAAAATAGGGTAGAGGGTATGTTAGTATAATTTGATGAGAATTTGTTAAAGAATGTACATTTGTATAGAAATAACAACGTATAATTAGGGTAGAAAACAGCTAAGGGATATTTTATAAATTAATATTAATATTACATTGTATAGAATATTACTGAGTATTAATTTGTATTAATATTGTATTAATAGTAATATTATTTATATTAATATTAATTTTCTCCTGGCTGTATGGGGTAAGTTATGTAGGTGAAACACGGTCAAAAGTGTAGATCTGTGTACAAATTATGTGAACAGAGATAATATAAACTAAGGGATGGTTTGTGAATTGCAGGGCACGGAAAATTTCATAAGCAGCACTACAAAAATAGGGCGCGTGATCTTTAAAATTGGCGTCTCAACATCCGATAAAGACGCACATACGCAAAAATTGTTTTGCAATACATTCTACATATAGCCTATCACACAGTATTTCAAAGCATTTTCCCTGATTTTTTCATAAAAAAATTAAATCCGCTTGCCTTAACTACAGCTCAAACCATTCGCCATTCGCCGTTCGCTTTAACTGATGTACGTCTTATGTTGTTAAATTATATTATTAAAAAAAGGAACTAGATATTAAACTAATAAGACATTTGCTAATAATTATACATAAAAATTACTAACATAAGTGAACAGAAAATATGATAAATAATCCAATAAATGCATAAATAAAAGTAGTGCAGATTTACTAAGTTAGAAAAACGCTTCATTCACTCCTTTTCCCCAGCGGGTCAATCTTGCAGTATGGGTACAAGTAGTCAGTTAATATAGTATTATTATTGAGTCCACGAATAAATTATGTAAACATTTTTACGTTATTGCTGGTATTTTATGGAAAAGATGCCTGCTAATACCTCAATACCATTCTGATAGCTTTAGCTTTAGAGTAATTACTATTACTCGTAAACCATTGTAGATATATAGGTGGTACTCGATTTATAATAAGATTCAAATATTTCACTAAACCTTACACGCTAAACCTTACACGCTTGATCTCTTTCTGGACACAAAAATAAAATAAAAAATGTTGCATAGTCAAATTTGCTTCACCCTTGACATTTCACGATCGTCCCACAGCTGTAGCGCCCGGAATAATTACCACTCAATTACTTGTAAACCATTCAAGATATAAAGGTGGTACTGAATTTAAAATAAAGTTGAAATATTTCACTAAAACTTTCTCGCTTGAAGTTTTTACGGGACACAAAAATGAAAAAAATTGTCGCATAGTCAAATTCCGTTTCACCCTCCATGAATTTTGTGTAATTGCTGATGTTTATATAATGAAATAAAAACATTTATGTACGCATTTTTTAAGTCTCTGTTTTAACCATCAGAAGGACTGTTGTGTGCAGATTATTTCTGCACAAATTTCACAGAAATAGGACCAAGGGTTAATTAAAGATTGCGAGTTTAATCATAAGAAGCCAAACTATCATGATGCAGCATTGAGAAGTTGAAACGCAAACGAAGGTGCTGCCAGTGTTTCTGTGGACCGCATCTCTCCCTATACCCACCATTGTATTAGCAGCCGAGTCATCACACTTTCTCATTCTATTCATTATGGTAATAATAATAATAATAATAATCATAACAATAATAATATTGGAATGATAATTCTTTCACACTGACCGTGTGTAGGCTAAGATGGACACGTGAAGTCAGAATGAAAAATTCAATGCCATAGCCGGGATTTGAACCAGGATCTTCGGCTCTCCGTGCCGATGCTCTAACCAACTGAGCTACCAGGGCAACGTGCCGGTACAACATTAAATTCTCCAACTGACTCACAATCTCAGAATACCACCAGGCGTTCTCAATATGAGATACGAACACAGTTGCGACTTACAAGTTATAAGTGCTTAAAGACCCGGACTTTCTAGTAAACCACTAGTAGGTCACAGTGGAATGATAATTCTTTCACACTAGCCGTGTGTAGGCTAAGATGGACACGTGAAGTCAGAATTAGTGGCCACTGGGTTCGTATCTCATATTGAGAACGCCTGGTGGTATTCTGGGATTGCGAGTCAGTTGGAGAATTTAATGTTGTACCGGCACGTTGCCATGATAGCTCAGTTGGTTAGAGCATCGGCACGGAGAACCGAAGATCCTGGTTCAAATCCCGGCTATGGCATTGAATTTTTCATTCTGACTTCATGTGTCCAATAATAATAATATTATTATTTAATAATAATGTTATTATTAAATAACAATATCATTATTTAATAATAATTTAAGTATAATTATATTTAGTGTATGTCTAGTGTATAGTCTGCATGTAAGCAGCATTCACCCCGCTTCCCTTCAATGCTGCAGAAGAGTGACAGTATTTTCCAGTAGCTGCTTCATAAAGATGTTTGGCCACCCAACGCCTCCTTTGACACCATTGCCAAGAGTTAATCCTCTTTTTAAAAAAATACACTGGCCACCCAACACCTCCTTTGACACCATCACCAAGAGTTAATCCTTTTTTAAAAAAAATACACTATGGGTCCACGAAAGTTGCCATTGTGTTCGACAGATAGGCCTACCCTGCTCCGAGTGGCACCAAAAGAACTGAGTTGTTGTGGCAGATGAAGATTCGCCATTCCCCGAAGTAATCTTTGATGTAAATACAATTAACCAAGTCGGTCATTGAGTTTAATAAAAGTCTTCTCATTGAAGTCCTGAAAAGTCACTTCGAAGATTGTGACATTAAAGTCAATCATGTCAATATTGTTCGCCATGTTTCGTTGGTCAACGGTTAGGAATGTCCGTCGGGGTTCCGTTGGCAAAGTGCATTTTACCCAACCAATTGCCAACTGTAGCCAACCAATATCCAACAAAATCCCAACAGTTGGGAATGTTCGTTGGTGATCTGTTGGGCCATCATTGTAATGCCAACTGTTGCCATCCGAATTCCAACATAATTCCATCCATAAGCCAACCAAAATCCAACGATTTCCCTACATTCCTCCATTGGGTTCTGCTTTTTGCCTTGGTTTCATGTTTATTTTGTCACAATTAGGTAGTTGGTAAAATATTTACTGCAACTGCAATTTAAGAATGACTTATAAATCCATGCAAATCTTTCGCACTTCACCCCTTTTGATAATAGTCCAAGAAAACCAAGTATCTAGCTAACTAATAAATTCACTCATACAGATTCACAAAACACAGTATACAGTTCATATGTTGCTCTTAATTCAACCGTATACTGTATTTTGTGAATGTATACGACTGTATAAGAATGAATTTATTAGTTAGCTAAATGCCTAGTTTTCCTGGGCACCTATCAAAAGGGGCGAAGTGCAAAAGATTTGCATGGACTTGCTAATCATTCTTAAATTGCAGTTGCTGAGGAAAATATTTGATCAACTACCTAATTATGATAAAATAAACATGAAACCAAGACAAAAAGCAGAACCTAATGGAGGAATATAGGGAAATCATTGGATTTGGATGGCTTATTGATGGTTATACAGTGCTTTCACCATACGACTTGGCCGGCAATTGCACGGGCCGCTCCACCGTCACAGATAAACCGCATGCGGGGCCAGGCGCGTAACATATCACGGTACTCCCGGCGAATCGTATATATTTCCGTAATTGTATTCACAATAAAATATGAAAATATAAAATAAAAATACAAACTTACCTTATCACAGGAGATGTTGGAAATGCCGTCCTTCTGCATCATTACATCTACGGCACCTTTTGAGGAAATTGCTATTCACACACAGTAGTTCTAATGTATAATTATGTCGTGGCATTTTTAAAACACTTCAAGCAAAACTAAAAACTACTTTAACCATAAAAAAACACAAACACTGCTGTAATAATTATTCACGTGTGAACGCAATCAGATCACATGCTAGACTTCAGCGGTGAGACAACGAGGCATCACTTGGGCGCTTGATACACGAGTCACGGATAGTCGGCCCGTGCGATTGCCGGCCAAGTCGTACAGTGAAAGCACTGTAATACTAATGGTCGAGAACTTCATTCCATGAGGGGACAAGGCCTACTACCCATGTTGCATCTTCTTCCTCCATTCTTCTACATTGGCAGATGGTTGTCTTCATGACTGAAACCGCTATTTCTTTATCAAGTGGCTCCTCGTCTTCATGAGGCTATGTGCACCCTGGTCCAGAATTCTATATCTCAGAAAAATGGTGATACATGGTATAACATAAGGAAAGAATCTTGGCTATAGGCTAAATCAAATTCAGAGAAATGAATAATGAATAGTTTATTGTTATTGCTGCTTTACAAGTTATGGATAAGTCAGATATATATATTATGAACTACATAACATGTATTAATAAACTTCATTTTTAAGCAGTGTGAGAATAGTTGATTTATGTAAGTTGATCTTTCCACCTTATGCCCTCAATATAGTCTAGGAAATCCAAGAATGTTACCATTAACGTTTACAATATTATATGGTGTTAATCTTTATATTCTCATATACCGGTAAGTAACAATGTGCAATCTTTTAGCCTACGGTGATTACTTAATTTGTTATCCAGCTGTCTTGTGACCAGTTATAGCATCACCATTATTAGGCCTATACGTTAGAAATATAATCAACTCTATCAAGTAACTTCCATTCTATTTGCCTGTATAATTTAAAAACATAGTTATTCATAATAATTCTATCTAGGCTATTATATTCTTAATTTACATTCAATTACAATTTTGATTGTAAGATACAGTTTGTAACATAATCTGAGTGTGTTCGAAAACAGGCTGCTTAGGAAAATATTTGGGCCTATGGGAGAGATGAAAATGGGGACTGGAGGAAACTGCATAACGACGATCTTCATAATCTGTACTCGCCACCAGATATAGTAAGGGAAATTGAATCACAGGGAATGGAATGGGCTAAACATGTTGTGTGTATGGGGGGAGGAAAGACACCTAAAAAATGCTGAGTGGGAGACCCAAAGGGAAATTACCACTTGGAAGACTTAGACGTAGGTGGAAAGAAAATATTAGGATAGATTTAAGGGAAATAGGATTTTCGGGAGATAGTAGGATGGAATTAGTACAGAATTGGGTTGAATGCCAGGTGCAAGGGTATTTTATTTTTATTGTGAAATATTAGGTGACATGCCAATCGCAATTACGCATTACCGGCGTTGAGCAGCGGCTACAGGCATGACGGCATGACCTGCGGGGAAGCGTGGCAGGTGGCATGCGGGAAGCAGCCAGGCGAGTGGAAAGGGGAACGCGTGGGGCACAAAGTTCCATTATTCCCATTTTATTCCATAATCTAGTAATATTTTACTTTTACAAAGACTGATGTTAAGATCATTAGCAAAATTGATTAGGCCTACACACAACATTTTAGAGTTAATTTTAAATTGAATTCTACAAACTGTAGCCTATTGGGATTATAACCAAAATTGTGACTGAATGTAAGCCTAAATTATGAATAGAACAGATAGAATTCTTTAGAAATTTGTGAAGAGATTTTACATGATTTTGTAAAGATGTTTTAAATAACCTAATCTATTAAGTGCACATATAGGCCTATAGGGATAGATGAAACGATTTGATGGAAAAGCATTCTAGCAATCAAGTTAAGCTAATCAGATTTAGACGGTTATTCAAACATAATGTAAATGCAAGTTACTTGGTAGAGTTGATTATATAACTAACGTATTAGGCCTAAAGCTCTATCCACAATGTGCAGTTGGTAGCCTGTAGTTGGTAGTCAAAGTAAAACATGTGGTGAGTAATGTACGCCATTCACAAAGTACAGTTGCAGTCAGCAGTTGGTATTTGGCAGTCGAGAAATTCATATTCGACTACCAACTGCAAGTTACATATTACGAGATTGAAAATTATTTACTAGTGTAAAGAAATAGATTAGGTTACTATGAAAAGCAAGATGTGTTTATTATAGCCTACATATTGTGCACTATAAATTGATTCCTTCCCATTATTTGTACTGTAAAATGTTTCCCTAACCTCAATGTTAACTGCAGCTCTCAAGCGGCCAACTGCACATTGTGGATAGAGCTTAATAATGATGGCATAATTGGTCTCAAGACAACTGGATAACAAATTAATTAATCAAAGTACCCGCAATTAAAGACTAAGAGTGCACATTATAACTTATATGAGAATATAAAGACATCATAATTAAATGTTGCTGGCAACATTCCCTGGATTTCTTAGACTATATAATGAGGGCATAACGTGGAAAGTCTTACATAAATTTATATAACATGCGTTTACATGAAATACTAAGGCCTACGGTAACATGCACGGTATAATAAATCGAAATACTTGATTCTGACACATAACTGCATGCTCCATATATGCAGGTTTGAAATCTTGAAAATCCCAATTGATCTTGAGAACTGTTCCAATTTAGTTGGAATTTCGTTGCTTATGCTCCTCCTCTGCTTTGATTTCCTTCTGCCTTGATTTCAGTAAATCATCTGAAACAAATAAAGGTACCTCAACAATTATAATGTAAATTTAGAATAGCCTATAAATGATAGGCCTATTTATTTTTTAGAGGCTGTATTTCATGCAACACTCATAATACAGTATTGTGTAAAAATGATAACGTTATATATTCAGAGAAAAACCAAAGGGCTTACCTAATATTATGTAAAAGAATGAGAATCAAACATTCGGCGTCTTCCTTAATACAATCAAGATGGTGATTGACGGTTATGCGATGTTTGCGTGGTTCGTCCAGGTACCGATGACCTACGAGCTATGCCGGAAATTTCCGAAGGACTTAAGCAGGATTATTCCAACGAAATGTATTGCTGGGCCGACAACCATAACCCCAACGGTAGGGCGAGCGCGCATTGGTCCAACAATCATAACCCCAACGGTAGGGTGTGCGCGAGAGCCAACCAATAAATGCATTGGCAGAACCGAGGAAATTACAACTAACCTTATCCCAACATATCCCTTTGCTGCCTGCTATGCCTCTGGTACATTCGCAGGCTGCTTTAGTCCCCGCACTGTAGATAATAGTGGGTTTTCCCACTCGAAGACACAACCGGAGTACCATTCCATATAGGTTATGTCATAGGATAGGACAACAGTGCAATACTAGGGAATGGGAAGTGACTAGTTAAGAACATAAATGTATATATATATATATATTACTTTGATGCTAGAAAAAGATTTAACTTTCTTACTGAAAAAATTTATTTACAATGTGAATACACTTATTCAGATAAACAAAACTTTCTATTATGAAGAAAAAAATTAAAAAACTATATTACAAACTGTTAAAAAAATATATTGAAAATTCTTAACATTGAAAGTTAGGCTGCATGTAAAAAGAAAAATGTCTGCTTATATTTATATGTACAAAAAGATCCAGATCTTTACAAACAAAACTGAATAATACTTTTATATAAAAAAAGAGAGAAGATGCCTGAAGGGCAGAAGAAAGAAAAGAATAAGAAAAGGAAGGGAGTTGGGCAGAAACACACGACATTCATACAAACAGTCATTCCGATACCACTAGAATATAATCTGGCGAAAGCCAGGCGAGCGAGTGAAAGAAGTTACATATTAAGCAAATGAACAATGAACAACAAAAAATAAAATAAATGAACTAGTATGATAAATGTACTACATGAAAAATGAAAATAACTCGCTCACCTGTACTTTCAGATCATTCCAGTAGTATCGCAGACAAACAAGACTCGCTCAGAAGTTCACAAGCAGCCCAACTCAGGAAAAGACAGACGTAGAATTAGAACGCAACGGCTAGTTCACAGCCATAAGGAAGAAGTTAGATGAGAGAAGAAGGGGGGAGGGCATGCGCATAAAACAACAGCTGTGCGCCCCTGGGACTAGAGCATAGAGAAAGATAAACGCAGACTAGAATTTACAAAGAGAATATAAACAAAGAACCTAACTACCAGCGCCTAGCGGTATTCAGACAGAACTATATAAACTTTAACCAAAAGAACACATCAATGAAAATACCAGTTCGTGTGCTTAAAAATGGAGTGCAAACTAATAATAATAATGTTCTAAACATCGCAGAAACTATGCACCGAACAGCCTCACCCCTTTAAAGAAATGTCCCCGCTGAGAGCAGAATATGAACAGTCACTGTTACTGAAGCACAGGTGTGAACCATAAATGTTGAAGTGAAGATGTGACAAACAGTAAATAGTACATGGATGTAAAGAGTAGAATATGGTGTAGCCTTAGCTACTTCAATTAGTATAAACCATACTTGGCTGCAGCTGAACGGCAGGGAACCCCAGTGTCCAACCTGAGAATCACTCCCCAAACCACTTTCAGTCCAATACAGCCACGGAGAATGCAGTTCTTGTAATGTTGGATATTTGCTATAGATGTATACTGTACAGGGAGACCGATGCAACACCAGACGCATGCCGGACCATATTCTGGTCAAAGAGAAGTTGGGAGTGCACTATCCCACTGCAAGGCTGGAGCGATCAGAAGAAACTTCAAACAGGCTATTCTTCTTGAAATCCCACGGTGAGGGGTACTGTAAGTGCAAAGAATCCAGCAGTATGCAACTCCAAAAAAAATACACACACGCACACAGTTTAAGAAAAATCCTTCTTCATGAAAAAATGTCCAATTACACTGGTCAACATGATTTTTGTCTCATGAGTATCAATAGTTGTACTTAATGCAGTTTTTTATCATGCTTTCAAATATCTATTCGGAATTTCTCCATCACCCACAGTTTTTTTAAAATTTCAATTTCAATTAATGGATTTTAATATATTTTTTTAATAAACGGTCATTTGTACATTGTAAAATAAAAACTCCTAGAGCATTGTAAATGCGATGGAACCAAATGAGCTAACTCAAATGGTACCGTTGCTACTGTTGTGCAAGTTCAGACTGTACAGACAGGCACAAACATGATCATGCATGCATTCATTACAACGATGTCAGTTGTGAGAGAGCAGTGAACCAGTAAACACGTAATTGTGAGTGCATTGTGTCTGGATTATTGTATATTGTATATTACATATTTACAAATTTATTTATTTTAATTTGTTGTTAGTTACAAAATGCCTAGAGCTTGTTTAAATCATCCTAACAACTTTTGTTATATATGTGGTGAAGTGACGCTCAAGTCCCAAAGGCGAAACCTTACTCCATTAGTAAAAAAGTGTTATGAACTTTATTTTGGGTGTAAAGTAGAACCAAACAAGGACCTGGGCCCCATATATCTGTTGTTTATCGTGTAGTAGGCTTCTCACTGCATACGCCACATGCCATTTGCTATCCCTATGATTTGGAGGGAACCCAAAGATCACTCCTCTGACTGTTATTTCTGCTTAACAAACATTAAAGGGATTACGTCAAAATCAAAACATACAGTGGTGTACCCCGACCTGCAATCTGCAATGAGACCAGTTCCACACAGCGAAGAATTGCCCATACCAAAGCCACCAAAGCCTCCAGAACATGTGACATTAGATGATGAGAGCTCAGATTCCGATGGAAGTAAGGAAGAAGAAGAAACAGATTTTGGTGATACAACTTTTGAACATAGCTGTTCATCTGAGCCTCATTTATTGACTCAAGAAGATCTTAACGATCTCATACGAGATTTAAAATTATCCAAAAACCAATCTGAAATGCTTGGTTCCCGGCTAAAAGGATGGAATCTTCTTCAAAAGAATACAAAGATATGTACTTATCGTAGTCGTCATTCTCAAAGGCTATTTTCTGAAGAAAATGGCTTAGTGTTTTGTAATGACATTTCTTCTCTTATGGAGACATTTGGTATTGAAAATAACCCAACAGAATGGCGCTTGTTGATTGATTCCTCCAAAGCAAGTTTAAAAGCAGTGCTTCTGCATAATGGAAATAAATTCCCATCAATACCTGTGGCTCACTCTGCTAGTATGAAATAAACATATGAAAACTTTCAATTTATATTAGCAAAGCTTCAATATGCAGTGTATGAATGGAATATTTGTGGTGATTTGAAGGTAATTTCACTTATTCTTGGCCTGCAGCTTGGTTACACAAAGTATTGTTGCTTTTTGTGTCTTTGGGATAGTAGGGACAGAAAAAACCATTACATCAGAAAAGAATGGCCTAAACGCAAATCATTCATTCCTGGACAGAAAAATGTGAAACATGATGCATTGTGTAATCCTAAAAATGTGTATCTACCTCCCTTTCATATCAAACAAGGATTGATGAAGAATTTCGTGAAAGCCATGGGCAATACTCCTGGTTTCATGAACTTAAAACAGAAGTTTCCTAAAATTAGTGAAGCAAAAATTAAAGAAGGGATATTTGTCGGTCCACAAATACGATCACTAATGCATGATGAGAAGTTTGAGGAACTATTGAATCCACTGGAGAAAGCAGCTTGGCAAGCATTCAAAAAAGTAACTCACAGTTTTTTGGGAAATCGAAAGGCGGAAAATTACCGTGATATTGTCAATGATCTTATAACATCTTATAAAAATTTGGGCTGTATTATGTCCTTAAAAATTCACTTCCTGCACTCGCACCTAGATTTCTTCCCGGAAAATCTTGGCGCAGTGAGCGATGAGCACGGGGAACGCTTTCATAAGGAGATTTCAGCTATAGAAAAGAGATATCAAGGCAAATGGAATCCTAATATGTTGGCCGATTATTGTTGGACCATCAAGAGGGATGCTCCACAGGCGAAATATAGCAGAAAATCGTCATTTCTTACTTTCTAGGTGAGTCCGAATGTTCGGATATTGTATATTTAAGAATGTAGAAAATATTAAAGTGTTTGAAATTATAAATCCCTGTCTCTCGGAAACCTTGCGTGATGGAGAAAAACCGATATCATATTTGAATTCAGGAGAAGAATTGCTATCAGAATCACATATTTTTCTTTCTGAGACAAAAAAAAAGTTTCTTTTTTGTTGCCCAGTGATTTAAAGGATTTATTCTTTTACATAATTGTAATATATATTTCATTCAAAAACAATTTTAATTCAAAAGACTTTAATTAATAGCCCCTTTTCCAATTAAGGGAGCATTTGAATTTAGGCGTGCATTTTGAGTGTAGAGTACTCTACAAATATTTTATACCCAATTTTAATTTTGTGTATAGATGCATCTTTTTAATAAGTCTCAAAATGCACACATGATCAAATTACAAATTTTTTCTACATAATTTTTTGTATACTCTTTTATTTAACAAAGTGCTATCAATTTTTGTGAATAAAGCACTATATCTTTTAAATAAATGATTCTAAATTAATATTCGTTTTATTTTGCTGGTAGGCTCAACATATACCTAAATTTCGTATTAAATTTTCTGGTTACTTTGATTTTGAATCCTATAGGTTTATCCATAATAGAAAATTTTGATTCATAGCAAAACAAACAATTATCAGAGTTATACTTCTGGCATAGGATGAAAAATTTTTAACTGAGAAGCGTGAGCTCTGTGAGTCACAGAAGGATCATCAAGGTCGGATAACAAATATGACACAGGAGAAAACTGTTTGGTAATTAGGAATGGACCGGAATAACGGTTGCAAAGTTTAGCGGAATGTTTGTTAATAGCACTACTCTTAGGATGGTTTAATAGGAAAACTTGTTGGCCACAGGCAAACTTGGGAGATCGGTGAGTGCGGTCATACCTCTTCTTGTCTCTGAGATGAGTGTTGAACAAATTATTCCTGGCTCTCCGCCAGCGATCCTTAATATCAGAGACACCAGAATCATCAGGTAGTAATTCATCCAATGACCACAAATTTGATAACGGACAATTGGGAGAATAACCAAAAAGCAATTTGAATGGCACAAAACCATGAGCAGAATGACGTGACAGATTAAATGCAAGTTGTAGCCAGTCAAGCTGACTGTCCCATTGGGTATGACTTGAAGAATGAAAGGCAATCAAAGCAGATTTGAGGTTTCTGTTTACTCTTTCCGATTGATTGGCATTCGGGTAATATGGGACAGTAGTGACATGTTGAATGCCAGAATTTAAGCAAAAATTCTTGTAGCTATGGGAAGTGAATTGAGTAGCATTGTCCGGTACCAGAATTTTAGGATAGGCAAAGGAACCGAAAATAGAACGTAAGACAGCTATGGTGGTTTTGGAGGTAGCCTCTTTTACAGCACGCAACCAAACAAACTTGGTAAAAGCATCTATAAGGACCAATATATATGTATTACCGGAAGTAGAACGTGGAAGTTTGCCCACATAATCAACAAAAACCTTTTCCATAGGCCTTGAAGCTATGTTTGAAGAAAGTTGGCCCCATAACCTAGTTTGAGCAGGTTTGCTGAGACCACACACCTTACAGGCACGAATCCTGGCTTTAATGTCAGCAAACATGCCCAACCAAACAAACCTTTCTCTAATCTTTGAAATGGTTTTATGAATACCAAGATGGACACCTACAGGGGAACAATGAAAGTATTGAAATACAACATCTATAAGACTATTTGGCAATACAATTTTAGGAGAGGCAGCTCGCCTAGTTTGACAACAAAGCATCCTATTGCGGAGCACATAAGGGTAAATTGCTTCACCAGACTCGATCCGTTGCTTGAGTGCAACAATATTAGGATCTCGGTCCTGTGCAGACAACAAACCTTCATGAGCCCATGGCAAATCAGATAGAATGGCTGTCAAAATAGGAGGGTGAACATCAGGAGAAGAATTTTCCTGAACATCAGAATAACCATCATACATTCTAGATAATGTGTCAGCAATAACATTCTGAGAACTACGAATATGAGTAACAGTAAATGAAAAGGCAGAAATGCGAAGAGCCCAACGAGCCAAACGACCAGATTTCCTCGGCCGAGCAAGAACCCAGGAAAGTGCCTGATTATCCGTCTCTAGTTGAAAAGGTACATGCTCTAGATACATGCGAAACTTTTCAATTCCAAAGAGGACGGCAAGCGCCTCAAGCTCATAGATGGAATATTTACTTTCCTGTTTGCTCAAAGTGCGGGACGCATAAGCAATAGGCTTTCTGCCCGCATCAGACTCTTGAAGAAGAACGGCAGCTTCCGCAGAGCCACAAGCATCAGTTTGCAAAATGAAGGAGCGAGTGAAATCTGCAGCAGCTAAAACAGGTGGATTTGAAATGGCAAGTTTAAGATGTTCAAAAGCCGACTGCTGCTCAGAGCCCCAAACAAAAGGTTCATCCTTCCTACGGAGTTTGTTGAGAGGAAATGCAACCTCCGCCAACTTAGGAACGAATTTACCAAAAAATTTATCATCCCCATAAACCTGGCGATCCCCTTCACATCTTTGGGAGGTGGAAAATCTCTGATCGACTTAGTACGATCGGGATCGATTCGAAGACCATTTGGAGTCAAAATATGCCCAAGAAATTTCAATTGAGAGGTGGCGACTCGCATCTTCGAAGGCTTGACAGTCAGGCCAGCAAGTCTCAAACGAGTTAACACTTCCTGAATATGCCTGACGTGTTCTTCGAAGGAATTTGAATAGATGACTAAATCGTCCAAAAAATTGAACACATAGTGAAACTTTATGTCAGAAAATACAGTATCGAGCAATCTAGTTAACACCTGAGCACCAATGGCGATCCCGAATGGAATTCGAGTGTACTCGAATAAATTCCAGTCGGTCGAGAAGGCAGTGTACTGGCAAGAATCCTCAGAAAGGGGAATCTGGTGGTAGGCACTGTTCAGATCAAAAGTGGTGAAAAATTTCGCCTTCGCAATCCAATGAAAACAGGAATGGATATCGGGTAATGGTACTGACTCAACAAGGAGCTTGCTGTTCAGCACCCGATAATCAACCACTGGCCTAAAATCATCAGAACCCTTGGGGACGAGAAAAATAGGGCTGGAATAAGTAGAGGTGGAATGACGAATAATTCCCTGCTCAAGCATAGAGTCAATATGTTTGCGTAGAATGGCCATCCGAGGAGGAGCAAGACGGTATGGTGGGAGTTTAACTGGAGAGTGATCTTTCATTTCAATACGGTATGACAAAACATTAGTCAATCCCAATTTGTCAGTTAAAACTCCAGGAAACTGATCAAAAACCTCACATAAAGCATGACGTTGTTCAATAGAAAGGTGAGACAGATCTAAGGTCTCAGAGGACTGTTCCTGATCATCCTCAACCAAAAAATCTTGAAGGTTATGGGCTTTAGCAGCCAAAGACTCAATAGGCCTATAACCAGGGACCAAAATCTGTTTAGAGACAAAAGAAAGCTTAGTGTTGGGAGAGAATTTGAATAAAGCACAAGAATTCTGTAAATCGAGCATCATACCAGATTTAGATAAGAAGTCAACTCCAAGAATGACAGGAATGACAAGTTTTTTTACAACCAAGAATTCAAAATACCAGGAAAAATTTAGAATGCGAATTTTCATTTTAGCACGTCCCAGAACTTGGAGAGGATCTTTAGTGGCAGAAGAAATAGAAAGCTGTCATGGAGTTAAAGTGAGATTAAGTTTCAAAAATAACTGAGCACTAATTAATGAAAAACTACTGCCAGAATCTAATAAAGCAGATACATGCTGGTTATGTAATACCAAAGAAATGAATGGAAGTGAAGCTGTAGCAGTAGCACAGATAATCGGAGAATCAGGGACGTGAAGCGAGTCTAGTCATAAATTATTACGAGTAGGCCTATGCGAAGTAGATTGAGCACGGGCTTTCTGAAAACATTGGGTTTCGTTATGACCTTCTTTATGACAGTAATTACAGGAAGGCCGCTGTCTAAGGACAGAATCAGTGGAAAAATTCTGAACTGGATGAGAGCGAGAATTATTACGCTGTCTAGAATAACAAAATTGTACAAGATGGCCCAATTTGCCACAATAGCTACACTGCGTAGTACGACGAACAGGCTGTACATGAAGAGGGGGTGGTAAAGTAGGTAAATTCATTGAAACAGGAACTGGCTCCAGACAAGCTAAATTCATTTCATTGAGACTAGAAATAATTTGTTCCAAATGCAAAAAAGTAGTGAGTGGCGTTATACTAAGAAAAAGGGAACGAATCTCAACATGTCTAGAACTCAAACCAATCGTTCTCACAATATAACTTTCTGGATAAGTCAACTTCAACAAATTGGCATAAAGTCTAATATCCTGGGAAAATTCAGCAAAACCTTCATTGGGACGTTGAGGTCTATAGAAAAACTTCTGCTCCAAAACACCAAGTAAGCGTCTAGGAACACAATCATTCAAAAGCAAAATATAAAAATTGTTCAATAGAAATAGCTTCATTAATAGCTTTCAAAACATATTGAGTAAGCTGACCACTTACATATGGAAAAATAATCTGCAATAACTGAGCATCCGACATCAATAATGCCCTACCATGCTGTGACAAGTAGAACAGGAATTTTAAAAATTCCAAAATTTTATCTGAAGTATCAATAGAAAATTGGGGATTACCATTAAGTAACATCGCTACTGGGTGCGGTAGTTTTGAAAAAATAGAAGACTGCCCACTAGCACTAACACTCTGAACAACATTAGAATTAGGCCTAGCAACATCCTGATTCAATTCGCTACACTGATGTGCATTGGTAGAATTAATAATAGGTTGCACAACAGTGGACACATTAGGCAATGACAAGCCAGACTGATTCACAGAAGGCGAATAGTCCGGTGCAATAATATTTGGTAATTTAGGCAATGTAAAACCGGATTGAATCACTGAGGGTGAAACATCCGAAACAGGTTCCTCCATAGAATTAGAATAGAGAGCTTTAATCTGCAACATTCTTGCTTTACTTTTATTAAACAAGTCAAGAAGTTGCTTATAAACAGTTACTTTAGATGAATCTGGTTCAAGGTTTAAGTAATCAGTATATATATATAAGCAATCATGAACCACAGATTATTGTCTCTGTTGGACACTACATGAGAATATTATAGGAGAAAAATTCCTCCGGCACTGGGACTTGAACCCAGGACCTTTGGCTATTCGCGCCAATGCTCTACCAACTGAGCTAAGCCGGAGCTCAATTCACAGCACCAGATAGGAGAGAGATTCTATCTGGTGCTGTGAATTGAGCTCCGGCTTAGCTCAGTTGGTAGAGCATTGGCGCGAATAGCCAAAGGTCCTGGGTTCAAGTCCCAGTGCCGGAGGAATTTTTCTCCTATAATATTCTCATGTAGTGTCCAACAGAAACAATAATCTGTGGTTCATGATTGCTTATATATATATCTTGAATGTTAACTGTACAATAACAGTGGGAGCCCGGTCACAAAAATCACTACTTAGTGTGCCTCACAGTACTGCATATGACATAACTTGTCTGTCTGTGAGGTAGACCATTAGGGCAATTAGTCATAGGAGAGAGATTCTATCTGGTGCTGTGAATTGAGCTCCGGCTTAGCTCAGTTGGTAGAGCATTGGCGCGAATAGCCAAAGGTCCTGGGTTCAAGTCCCAGTGCCGGAGGAATTTTTCTCCTATAATATTCTCAAGTAATCAGTAGTTTTATTCAAAAAATGGAGGAGATGATAATAGATTCTTTTATACCTTTTTACTGAGAAGTCGTCCTGCAGTTCGGTTATAGCCTCGTCCAGCTGAGCGAGAGCAGAATGGAGCTGATGATACAGAAGGTCATAATCCGCTTCCGGTATAGAATAAGTAGAGGTAGCTGTTTCAGCCTGAACAGCATCCCGAATAGCAGTTAAGAGTGCCTCAACACCCATGGACTGGACTCCTTGAATACGACGTATAGTGGCTTCATACTGCAGCTCTTCCTTGCGCAAGAGATCGAAAGAAATTTTCTCTCGAGCCGCCATAGTAACATGAAAAGCAAAGGTAAAGAATATTAGCAAAAGAAGGTAAAAACCTCCTCCCCACAAAGCACAACGTGCCGAAGCAAGTTGCAAACAAGCATACACACAAAGCATTCAAAGAAAAATATGGAATGGAAAAAATATGGTGAAAAGTTTGCTCAAAAAAGGATATACAGGCCAAATGCTGGATCGGATTTGGCTACCAGGCGAAGATAGACTGGTCCACAACATCCAAAAAATGTCCAGGCAGATGGATCCACAGAAAAGTTGTAGCAGTCCACATAGGACTGGGCGGCACCGGGCGACTGGGTCCAAGAACAGATCATACGGAGCTCCTGCTACCACTGCTGCCTGCTATGCCTCTGGTACATTCGCAGGCTGCTTTAGTCCCCGCACTGTAGATAATAGTGGGTTTTCCCACTCGAAGACACAACCGGAGTACCATTCCATATAGGTTATGTCATAGGATAGGACAACAGTGCAATACTAGGGAATGGGAAGTGACTAGTTAAGAACATAAATGTATATATATATATATTACTTTGATGCTAGAAAAAGATTTAACTTTCTTACTGAAAAAATTTATTTACAATGTGAATACACTTATTCAGATAAACAAAACTTTCTATTATGAAGAAAAAAATTAAAAAACTATATTACAAACTGTTCAAAAAATATATTGAAAATTCTTAACATTGAAAGTTAGGCTGCATGTAAAAAGAAAAATGTCTGCTTATATTTATATGTACAAAAAGATCCAGATCTTTACAAACAAAACTGAATAATACTTTTATATAAAAAAAGAGAGAAGATGCCTGAAGGGCAGAAGAAAGAAAAGAATAAGAAAAGGAAGGGAGTTGGGCAGAAACACACGACATTCATACAAACAGTCATTCCGATACCACTAGAATATAATCTGGCGAAAGCCAGGCGAGCGAGTGAAAGAAGTTACATATTAAGCAAATGAACAATGAACAACAAAAAATAAAATAAATGAACTAGTATGATAAATGTACTACATGAAAAATGAAAATAACTCGCTCACCTGTACTTTCAGATCATTCCAGTAGTATCGCAGACAAACAAGACTCGCTCAGAAGTTCACAAGCAGCCCAACTCAGGAAAAGACAGACGTAGAATTAGAACGCAACGGCTAGTTCACAGCCATAAGGAAGAAGTTAGATGAGAGAAGAAGGGGGGAGGGCATGCGCATAAAACAACAGCTGTGCGCCCCTGGGACTAGAGCATAGAGAAAGATAAACGCAGACTAGAATTTACAAAGAGAATATAAACAAAGAACCTAACTACCAGCGCCTAGCGGTATTCAGACAGAACTATATAAACTTTAACCAAAACAACACATCAATGAAAATACCAGTTCGTGTGCTTAAAAATGGAGTGCAAACTAATAATAATAATGTTCTAAACATCGCAGAAACTATGCACCGAACAGCCTCACCCCTTTAAAGAAATGTCCCCGCTGAGAGCAGAATATGAACAGTCACTGTTACTGAAGCACAGGTGTGAACCATAAATGTTGAAGTGTAGATGTGACAAACAGTAAATAGTACATGGATGTAAAGAGTAGAATATGGTGTAGCCTTAGCTACTTCAATTAGTATAAACCATACTTGGCTGCAGCTGAACGGCAGGGAACCCCAGTGTCCAACCTGAGAATCACTCCCCAAACCACTTTCAGTCCAATACAGCCACGGAGAATGCAGTTCTTGTAATGTTGGATATTTGCTATAGATGTATACTGTACAGGAGACCGATGCAACACCAGACGCATGCCGGACCATATTCTGGTCAAAGAGGAAGTTGGGAGTGCACTATCCCACTGCAAGGCTGGAGCGATCAGAAGAAACTTCAAACAGGCTATTCTTCTTGAAATCCCACGGTGAGGGGTACTGTAAGTGCAAAGAATCCAGCAGTATGCAACTCCAAAAAAAATACACACACGCACACAGTTTAAGAAAAATCCTTCTTCATGAAAAAATGTCCAATTACACTGGTCAACATGATTTTTGTCTCATGAGTATCAATAGTTGTACTTAATGCAGTTTTTTATCATGCTTTCAAATATCTATTCGGAATTTCTCCATCACCCACAGTTTTTTTAAAATTTCAATTTCAATTAATGGATTTTAATATATTTTTTTAATAAACGGTCATTTGTACATTGTAAAATAAAAACTCCTAGAGCATTGTAAATGCGATGGAACCAAATGAGCTAACTCAAATGGTACCGTTGCTACTGTTGTGCAAGTTCAGACTGTACAGACAGGCACAAACATGATCATGCATGCATTCATTACAACGATGTCAGTTGTGAGAGAGCAGTGAACCAGTAAACACGTAATTGTGAGTGCATTGTGTCTGGATTATTGTATATTGTATATTACATATTTACAAATTTATTTATTTTAATTTGTTGTTAGTTACAAAATGCCTAGAGCTTGTTTAAATCATCCTAACAACTTTTGTTATATATGTGGTGAAGTGACGCTCAAGTCCCAAAGGCGAAACCTTACTCCATTAGTAAAAAAGTGTTATGAACTTTATTTTGGGTGTAAAGTAGAACCAAACAAGGACCTGGGCCCCATATATCTGTTGTTTATCGTGTAGTAGGCTTCTCACTGCATACGCCACATGCCATTTGCTATCCCTATGATTTGGAGGGAACCCAAAGATCACTCCTCTGACTGTTATTTCTGCTTAACAAACATTAAAGGGATTACGTCAAAATCAAAACATACAGTGGTGTACCCCGACCTGAAATCTGCAATGAGACCAGTTCCACACAGCGAAGAATTGCCCATACCAAAGCCACCAAAGCCTCCAGAACATGTGACATTAGATGATGAGAGCTCAGATTCCGATGGAAGTAAGGAAGAAGAAGAAACAGATTTTGGTGATACAACTTTTGAACATAGCTGTTCATCTGAGCCTCATTTATTGACTCAAGAAGATCTTAACGATCTCATACGAGATTTAAAATTATCCAAAAACCAATCTGAAATGCTTGGTTCCCGGCTAAAAGGATGGAATCTTCTTCAAAAGAATACAAAGATATGTACTTATCGTAGTCGTCATTCTCAAAGGCTATTTTCTGAAGAAAATGGCTTAGTGTTTTGTAATGACATTTCTTCTCTTATGGAGACATTTGGTATTGAAAATAACCCAACAGAATGGCGCTTGTTGATTGATTCCTCCAAAGCAAGTTTAAAAGCAGTGCTTCTGCATAATGGAAATAAATTCCCATCAATACCTGTGGCTCACTCTGCTAGTATGAAATAAACATATGAAAACTTTCAATTTATATTAGCAAAGCTTCAATATGCAGTGTATGAATGGAATATTTGTGGTGATTTGAAGGTAATTTCACTTATTCTTGGCCTGCAGCTTGGTTACACAAAGTACTGTTGCTTTTTGTGTCTTTGGGATAGTAGGGACAGAAAAAACCATTACATCAGAAAAGAATGGCCTAAACGCAAATCATTCATTCCTGGACAGAAAAATGTGAAACATGATGCATTGTGTAATCCTAAAAATGTGTATCTACCTCCCTTTCATATCAAACAAGGATTGATGAAGAATTTCGTGAAAGCCATGGGCAATACTCCTGGTTTCATGAACTTAAAACAGAAGTTTCCTAAAATTAGTGAAGCAAAAATTAAAGAAGGGATATTTGTCGGTCCACAAATACGATCACTAATGCATGATGAGAAGTTTGAGGAACTATTGAATCCACTGGAGAAAGCAGCTTGGCAAGCATTCAAAAAAGTAACTCACAGTTTTTTGGGAAATCGAAAGGCGGAAAATTACCGTGATATTGTCAATGATCTTATAACATCTTATAAAAATTTGGGCTGTATTATGTCCTTAAAAATTCACTTCCTGCACTCGCACCTAGATTTCTTCCCGGAAAATCTTGGCGCAGTGAGCGATGAGCACGGGGAACGCTTTCATAAGGAGATTTCAGCTATAGAAAAGAGATATCAAGGCAAATGGAATCCTAATATGTTGGCCGATTATTGTTGGACCATCAAGAGGGATGCTCCACAGGCGAAATATAGCAGAAAATCGTCATTTCTTACTTTCTAGGTGAGTCCGAATGTTCGGATATTGTATATTTAAGAATGTAGAAAATATTAAAGTGTTTGAAATTATAAATCCCTGTCTCTCGGAAACCTTGCGTGATGGAGAAAAACCGATATCATATTTGAATTCAGGAGAAGAATTGCTATCAGAATCACATATTTTTCTTTCTGAGACAAAAAAAAGTTTCTTTTTTGTTGCCCAGTGATTTAAAGGATTTATTCTTTTACATAATTGTAATATATATTTCATTCAAAAACAATTTTAATTCAAAAGACTTTAATTAATAGCCCCTTTTCCAATTAAGGGAGCATTTGAATTTAGGCGTGCATTTTGAGTGTAGAGTACTCTACAAATATTTTATATCCAATTTTAATTTTGTGTATAGATGCATCTTTTTAATAAGTCTCAAAATGCACACATGATCAAATTACAAATTTTTTCTACATAATTTTTTGTATACTCTTTTATTTAACAAAGTGCTATCAATTTTTGTGAATAAAGCACTATATCTTTTAAATAAATGATTCTAAATTAATATTCGTTTTATTTTGCTGGTAGGCTCAACATATACCTAAATTTCGTATTAAATTTTCTGGTTACTTTGATTTTGAATCCTATAGGTTTATCCATAATAGAAAATTTTGATTCATAGCAAAACAAACAATTATCAGAGTTATACTTCTGGCATAGGATGAAAAATTTTTAACTGAGAAGCGTGAGCTCTGTGAGTCACAGAAGGATCATCAAGGTCGGATAACAAATATGACACAGGAGAAAACTGTTTGGTAATTAGGAATGGACCGGAATAACGGTTGCAAAGTTTAGCGGAATGTTTGTTAATAGCACTACTCTTAGGATGGTTTAATAGGAAAACTTGTTGGCCACAGGCAAACTTGGGAGATCGGTGAGTGCGGTCATACCTCTTCTTGTCTCTGAGATGAGTGTTGAACAAATTATTCCTGGCTCTCCGCCAGCGATCCTTAATATCAGAGACACCAGAATCATCAGGTAGTAATTCATCCAATGACCACAAATTTGATAACGGACAATTGGGAGAATAACCAAAAAGCAATTTGAATGGCACAAAACCATGAGCAGAATGACGTGACAGATTAAATGCAAGTTGTAGCCAGTCAAGCTGACTGTCCCATTGGGTATGACTTGAAGAATGAAAGGCAATCAAAGCAGATTTGAGGTTTCTGTTTACTCTTTCCGATTGATTGGCATTCGGGTAATATGGGACAGTAGTGACATGTTGAATGCCAGAATTTAAGCAAAAATTCTTGAAGCTATGGGAAGTGAATTGAGTAGCATTGTCCGGTACCAGAATTTTAGGATAGGCAAAGGAACCGAAAATAGAACGTAAGACAGCTATGGTGGTTTTGGAGGTAGCCTCTTTTACAGCACGCAACCAAACAAACTTGGTAAAAGCATCTATAAGGACCAATATATATGTATTACCGGAAGTAGAACGTGGAAGTTTGCCCACATAATCAACAAAAACCTTTTCCATAGGCCTTGAAGCTATGTTTGAAGAAAGTTGGCCCCATAACCTAGTTTGAGCAGGTTTGCTGAGACCACACACCTTACAGGCACGAATCCTGGCTTTAATGTCAGCAAACATGCCCAACCAAACAAACCTTTCTCTAATCTTTGAAATGGTTTTATGAATACCAAGATGGACACCTACAGGGGAACAATGAAAGTATTGAAATACAACATCTATAAGACTATTTGGCAATACAATTTTAGGAGAGGCAGCTCGCCTAGTTTGACAACAAAGCATCCTATTGCGGAGCACATAAGGGTAAATTGCTTCACCAGACTCGATCCGTTGCTTGAGTGCAACAATATTAGGATCTCGGTCCTGTGCAGACAACAAACCTTCATGAGCCCATGGCAAATCAGATAGAATGGCTGTCAAAATAGGAGGGTGAACATCAGGAGAAGAATTTTCCTGAACATCAGAATAACCATCATACATTCTAGATAATGTGTCAGCAATAACATTCTGAGAACTACGAATATGAGTAACAGTAAATGAAAAGGCAGAAATGCGAAGAGCCCAACGAGCCAAACGACCAGATTTCCTCGGCCGAGCAAGAACCCAGGAAAGTGCCTGATTATCCGTCTCTAGTTGAAAAGGTACATGCTCTAGATACATGCGAAACTTTTCAATTCCAAAGAGGACGGCAAGCGCCTCAAGCTCATAGATGGAATATTTACTTTCCTGTTTGCTCAAAGTGCGGGACGCATAAGCAATAGGCTTTCTGCCCGCATCAGACTCTTGAAGAAGAACGGCAGCTTCCGCAGAGCCACAAGCATCAGTTTGCAAAATGAAGGAGCGAGTGAAATCTGCAGCAGCTAAAACAGGTGGATTTGAAATGGCAAGTTTAAGATGTTCAAAAGCCGACTGCTGCTCAGAGCCCCAAACAAAAGGTTCATCCTTCCTACGGAGTTTGTTGAGAGGAAATGCAACCTCCGCCAACTTAGGAACGAATTTACCAAAAAATTTATCATCCCCATAAACCTGGCGATCCCCTTCACATCTTTGGGAGGTGGAAAATCTCTGATCGACTTAGTACGATCGGGATCGATTCGAAGACCATTTGGAGTCAAAATATGCCCAAGAAATTTCAATTGAGAGGTGGCGACTCGCATCTTCGAAGGCTTGACAGTCAGGCCAGCAAGTCTCAAACGAGTTAACACTTCCTGAATATGCCTGACGTGTTCTTCGAAGGAATTTGAATAGATGACTAAATCGTCCAAAAAATTGAACACATAGTGAAACTTTATGTCAGAAAATACAGTATCGAGCAATCTAGTTAACACCTGAGCACCAATGGCGATCCCGAATGGAATTCGAGTGTACTCGAATAAATTCCAGTCGGTCGAGAAGGCAGTGTACTGGCAAGAATCCTCAGAAAGGGGAATCTGGTGGTAGGCACTGTTCAGATCAAAAGTGGTGAAAAATTTCGCCTTCGCAATCCAATGAAAACAGGAATGGATATCGGGTAATGGTACTGACTCAACAAGGAGCTTGCTGTTCAGCACCCGATAATCAACCACTGGCCTAAAATCATCAGAACCCTTGGGGACGAGAAAAATAGGGCTGGAATAAGTAGAGGTGGAATGACGAATAATTCCCTGCTCAAGCATAGAGTCAATATGTTTGCGTAGAATGGCCATCCGAGGAGGAGCAAGACGGTATGGTGGGAGTTTAACTGGAGAGTGATCTTTCATTTCAATACGGTATGACAAAACATTAGTCAATCCCAATTTGTCAGTTAAAACTCCAGGAAACTGATCAAAAACCTCACATAAAGCATGACGTTGTTCAATAGAAAGGTGAGACAGATCTAAGGTCTCAGAGGACTGTTCCTGATCATCCTCAACCAAAAAATCTTGAAGGTTATGGGCTTTAGCAGCCAAAGACTCAATAGGCCTATAACCAGGGACCAAAATCTGTTTAGAGACAAAAGAAAGCTTAGTGTTGGGAGAGAATTTGAATAAAGCACAAGAATTCTGTAAATCGAGCATCATACCAGATTTAGATAAGAAGTCAACTCCAAGAATGACAGGAATGACAAGTTTTTTTACAACCAAGAATTCAAAATACCAGGAAAAATTTAGAATGCGAATTTTCATTTTAGCACGTCCCAGAACTTGGAGAGGATCTTTAGTGGCAGAAGAAATAGAAAGCTGTCATGGAGTTAAAGTGAGATTAAGTTTCAAAAATAACTGAGCACTAATTAATGAAAAACTACTGCCAGAATCTAATAAAGCAGATACATGCTGGTTATGTAATACCAAAGAAATGAATGGAAGTGAAGCTGTAGCAGTAGCACAGATAATCGGAGAATCAGGGACGTGAAGCGAGTCTAGTCATAAATTATTACGAGTAGGCCTATGCGAAGTAGATTGAGCACGGGCTTTCTGAAAACATTGGGTTTCGTTATGACCTTCTTTATGACAGTAATTACAGGAAGGCCGCTGTCTAAGGACAGAATCAGTGGAAAAATTCTGAACTGGATGAGAGCGAGAATTATTACGCTGTCTAGAATAACAAAATTGTACAAGATGGCCCAATTTGCCACAATAGCTACACTGCGTAGTACGACGAACAGGCTGTACATGAAGAGGGGGTGGTAAAGTAGGTAAATTCATTGAAACAGGAACTGGCTCCAGACAAGCTAAATTCATTTCATTGAGACTAGAAATAATTTGTTCCAAATGCAAAAAAGTAGTGGGTGGCGTTATACTAAGAAAAAGGGAACGAATCTCAACATGTCTAGAACTCAAACCAATCGTTCTCACAATATAACTTTCTGGATAAGTCAACTTCAACAAATTGGCATAAAGTCTAATATCCTGGGAAAATTCAGCAAAACCTTCATTGGGACGTTGAGGTCTATAGAAAAACTTCTGCTCCAAAACACCAAGTAAGCGTCTAGGAACACAATCATTCAAAAGCAAAATATAAAAATTGTTCAATAGAAATAGCTTCATTAATAGCTTTCAAAACATATTGAGTAAGCTGACCACTTACATATGGAAAAATAATCTGCAATAACTGAGCATCCGACATCAATAATGCCCTACCATGCTGTGACAAGTAGAACAGGAATTTTAAAAATTCCAAAATTTTATCTGAAGTATCAATAGAAAATTGGGGATTACCATTAAGTAACATCGCTACTGGGTGCGGTAGTTTTGAAAAAATAGAAGACTGCCCACTAGCACTAACACTCTGAACAACATTAGAATTAGGCCTAGCAACATCCTGATTCAATTCGCTACACTGATGTGCATTGGTAGAATTAATAATAGGTTGCACAACAGTGGACACATTAGGCAATGACAAGCCAGACTGATTCACAGAAGGCGAATAGTCCGGTGCAATAATATTTGGTAATTTAGGCAATGTAAAACCGGATTGAATCACTGAGGGTGAAACATCCGAAACAGGTTCCTCCATAGAATTAGAATAGAGAGCTTTAATCTGCAACATTCTTGCTTTACTTTTATTAAACAAGTCAAGAAGTTGCTTATAAACAGTTACTTTAGATGAATCTGGTTCAAGGTTTAAGTAATCAGTATATATATATAAGCAATCATGAACCACAGATTATTGTCTCTGTTGGACACTACATGAGAATATTATAGGAGAAAAATTCCTCCGGCACTGGGACTTGAACCCAGGACCTTTGGCTATTCGCGCCAATGCTCTACCAACTGAGCTAAGCCGGAGCTCAATTCACAGCACCAGATAGGAGAGAGATTCTATCTGGTGCTGTGAATTGAGCTCCGGCTTAGCTCAGTTGGTAGAGCATTGGCGCGAATAGCCAAAGGTCCTGGGTTCAAGTCCCAGTGCCGGAGGAATTTTTCTCCTATAATATTCTCATGTAGTGTCCAACAGAAACAATAATCTGTGGTTCATGATTGCTTATATATATATCTTGAATGTTAACTGTACAATAACAGTGGGAGCCCGGTCACAAAAATCACTACTTAGTGTGCCTCACAGTACTGCATATGACATAACTTGTCTGTCTGTGAGGTAGACCATTAGGGCAATTAGTCATAGGAGAGAGATTCTATCTGGTGCTGTGAATTGAGCTCCGGCTTAGCTCAGTTGGTAGAGCATTGGCGCGAATAGCCAAAGGTCCTGGGTTCAAGTCCCAGTGCCGGAGGAATTTTTCTCCTATAATATTCTCAAGTAATCAGTAGTTTTATTCAAAAAATGGAGGAGATGATAATAGATTCTTTTATACCTTTTTACTGAGAAGTCGTCCTGCAGTTCGGTTATAGCCTCGTCCAGCTGAGCGAGAGCAGAATGGAGCTGATGATACAGAAGGTCATAATCCGCTTCCGGTATAGAATAAGTAGAGGTAGCTGTTTCAGCCTGAACAGCATCCCGAATAGCAGTTAAGAGTGCCTCAACACCCATGGACTGGACTCCTTGAATACGACGTATAGTGGCTTCATACTGCAGCTCTTCCTTGCGCAAGAGATCGAAAGAAATTTTCTCTCGAGCCGCCATAGTAACATGAAAAGCAAAGGTAAAGAATATTAGCAAAAGAAGGTAAAAACCTCCTCCCCACAAAGCACAACGTGCCGAAGCAAGTTGCAAACAAGCATACACACAAAGCATTCAAAGAAAAATATGGAATGGAAAAAATATGGTGAAAAGTTTGCTCAAAAAAGGATATACAGGCCAAATGCTGGATCGGATTTGGCTACCAGGCGAAGATAGACTGGTCCACAACATCCAAAAAATGTCCAGGCAGATGGATCCACAGAAAAGTTGTAGCAGTCCACATAGGACTGGGCGGCACCGGGCGACTGGGTCCAAGAACAGATCATACGGAGCTCCTGCTACCACTGCTGCCTGCTATGCCTCTGGTACATTCGCAGGCTGCTTTAGTCCCCGCACTGTAGATAATAGTGGGTTTTCCCACTCGAAGACACAACCGGAGTACCATTCCATATAGGTTATGTCATAGGATAGGACAACAGTGCAATACTAGGGAATGGGAAGTGACTAGTTAAGAACATAAATGTATATATATATATTACTTTGATGCTAGAAAAAGATTTAACTTTCTTACTGAAAAAATTTATTTACAATGTGAATACACTTATTCAGATAAACAAAACTTTCTATTATGAAGAAAAAAATTAAAAAACTATATTACAAACTGTTCAAAAAATATATTGAAAATTCTTAACATTGAAAGTTAGGCTGCATGTAAAAAGAAAAATGTCTGCTTATATTTATATGTACAAAAAGATCCAGATCTTTACAAACAAAACTGAATAATACTTTTATATAAAAAAAGAGAGAAGATGCCTGAAGGGCAGAAGAAAGAAAAGAATAAGAAAAGGAAGGGAGTTGGGCAGAAACACACGACATTCATACAAACAGTCATTCCGATACCACTAGAATATAATCTGGCGAAAGCCAGGCGAGCGAGTGAAAGAAGTTACATATTAAGCAAATGAACAATGAACAACAAAAAATAAAATAAATGAACTAGTATGATAAATGTACTACATGAAAAATGAAAATAACTCGCTCACCTGTACTTTCAGATCATTCCAGTAGTATCGCAGACAAACAAGACTCGCTCAGAAGTTCACAAGCAGCCCAACTCAGGAAAAGACAGACGTAGAATTAGAACGCAACGGCTAGTTCACAGCCATAAGGAAGAAGTTAGATGAGAGAAGAAGGGGGGAGGGCATGCGCATAAAACAACAGCTGTGCGCCCCTGGGACTAGAGCATAGAGAAAGATAAACGCAGACTAGAATTTACAAAGAGAATATAAACAAAGAACCTAACTACCAGCGCCTAGCGGTATTCAGACAGAACTATATAAACTTTAACCAAAACAACACATCAATGAACATACCAGTTCGTGTGCTTAAAAATGGAGTGCAAACTAATAATAATAATGTTCTAAACATCGCAGAAACTATGCACCGAATACCTTCCATGCCAACCAAATTCATCCGTTGGGCCAACGAAGTGTGCTGCTAGGGCATATCGGTGTTTCCATCAAATACAGACATGATTGGGTAAAACAAGAAACCTTGAAGAAAGAGGATGGGTGCGTAGTAATCCAGGTCTAGTGCCACTAAAAACCACCAGATACGTGACTCCCTTGTCTCTACTCAAGACAGTGTCATGCCCTTGCAAGATAGCGTGTAGTAGAGCCTGCTCTTGCCGTAAGGCTGGTCTGAAGATGCTCTTCCATATGCAAGCACTACTGTGGTCAACAATGTGACAATACTTTATCCACCGGTAGTTGACGATGATGATGACAAAGATCACTTCAACCAGCTATTGGAGCCCGAGGAACAACCAGAGGAGGATGATGAGAGCTTCCTACCACTTCCACAGATGCTAATAGAGGAACTGGGCTCCTTGGTTTATTTATATTATACATATTTTTAAACATATATCTATTGACTAATGGTTTTTCAGGTACTTAGAATGACTTTATTTGGTGACTGGTTTCGGGCTTAGCCATGCTACCCTTGATGAGGCTTATTAACACATCATTTCTATTATTAACAGTTTTTTATAGATTTACATCATGGTAAATTAATAAAATACCATTATGGTGTATAATTCTTATGTGTTTTTAAATTACATTCATGTTTTCTTATTTATGCCTACTCATGTGTTTTCATATTTGTTTTCTCCTTATTCACATTTTAAAATGATTATTTGATGATACTAAAGCAAGAATAACTCTGTAGAGTATACACCCATACTGTTGAAGCGTTCTAACTCATAGGTACCTTCATATGCCAATTGCCGGACACAGGGAGATTGCCAATTTCGAGAGTGTACTTGATCGAAACTAAAAATTTTGGTACTCAGTAGACGCAGAATTTGATGCTCTACAACTTTTATTTCATGAGTTTTTCTCTCAGAGTACTCATTTCCAAGCTGCAGACTCATATATAGTAGGCTACTATATCTCAGTTTTTGCCAAAGTTGGAAAAAATCGTCGTTCTTTGACCGTGGTTTTCGACCATACTACTTGACCGAATCATTACGTTGTGGTACTCATTCGACGAAGAATTTAATGGCCTTTAATTAGTTACATCGTAACCTTTTCGCTAGGATGCACCGTTTAGGTGTTAGAGGCGTAAAACAAAAAAAGTAAAATTTTGAGGTTTTTTTGCCGCCAAAAGTTTTCCCGAGGTCGCCCGTGTTAGCATTTTTGTTTTTTATATGCTTGTATCCATATATACAAGTTACAAAAATAAAAGCTTCTACCCCACCTTTTGCATCATACAATACCTCTACTGACTGGCCTACTACTTCATCCTCTATATCCAAAAAAGCTGGACGATTTCTTGTCTCATATAATTCTTCTACATAGGCCTACTTCTGCCACGTTTTCAATATTCCATTTTTGTCTGTTATTTCTTCATTGTCTTCATTCTCAATCAGCCGCATGGTTTCTTTGTCTTCTTTCCATAATCGAAACAGTTAAATTTATAGTAGGCCCTTTGTCAATGAGGTTAAGAGGCACTAGGCCAAAAACTGATTCTAATGTAAAGTAGAGGAGACCAGAGAACTTACCAGTCATTAGAGAGGCTGTCTCCCTCGGTGTCCCTCTGAGTTGATAGGGGCACAATAAAGATTTTATAATACATCAAAAGTAGATAATTTTTGGGTAAACTTTACCGTTTGTCAATCACTGGAGAAGATGGAGAACAGAGTGTAGGGCTGCCAACTAAAGTCATTCCATATTTACAAAATGTAGGGCTGCCAGAGGCAGACATTTCAACCACTATGTTGGTTCCGTTTCATTGATGACATCTTCCTCATATGGACCCACGGACGAGACAAGTTGGAAGAATTTCTGAACAACCTACAGAATCATTGCACTCTCAATTTCACCTGGAACTCCTCAAATGAACAAGTCACATTCCTGGACGTCAATATCAATCTCAATAATGGGATGATTAGCACCTGAATACTTATAAAACCCACAAACTAACTACAATTCCTGGATTATGAAAGTTGCCACCCGAGTAACACAAAACGATGAATTCCATTCAGCCAAGCCTTAAGAGCAAAACAAATTTTTACAGAAATAAAGGACACGATAAACTTCAACAAACAGTTACAGGAGGCTTTGGTTTCCCATGGCTGTCCTCGATAAGTAGTTCAGAGACAGATTCAAAGAGGCTAAACAAGTAGGCCTACTTCTGCTCTTCACACCTCTCGGAGAAACACAACGTACCACGTACCACTATGGTCTTCAAAATCTGAATAGATCCTTCGGGACAGCTATAATATCCTACAAGAAAGCCCTCACACTAAAGACCTGCTATCTAAATCTCCATCTGTGTTATTCAGACAACTCCCAAACCTAAAGAATAAAACTGGTGAAACCTAAAAACTTGGGAAAACCACCCAAACTCAATTCAGAACCTCATGGCACTTTCCCATGTAATAGGCCCTCCTGTAAAACTTGCCCCATTCATCATCCAGCCAATAGCTTCAAAAGTTACGCCACACAAAGTGAATACAAGATACTTGGTCACCATACATGTGGTTCTTCCAACATAGTGTACCAACCTCAATGCAACCTATGCCCAGCTCAATACATTGAATTGACAACAGAAACTTTTCGCAACAGAATGAATGGCCACCGATTTGATTGAAGGAGTAGTAGTGGCCAACCTTTTCTGCCATGTAACTGGTCGGGACACCTCCCGTGGAAAGGGAGCAGAGTACTTGACCAGACCCAGAAAAAATTATTTAAATAAATAGAATATAAATTACTGTACTGCATGCAAGACATTAGAAAAGCAAACATCAGCTTACAGTTTTTCCTCTTCCCTGGATTCCTAGAAGTCCTAATGAAAGGAAAACCATTTAAAAAAATCAATTTTAAATATTTTCCCCCAGTGGCTAAAATAATATGCTTCAAACGGAAGAGAAAATCCTTTGTTGAAACAGATTTAAGACAATTTTAAGAGAGAGTTGACATCCATTACTGTAAGTCTTTTGCAAGAGACTATACAGTTTATATGATCAAGAAATTAGTCATAGAATTCACCACCAGAAAGATTTGTTTTTTCATATAGGCATGTCTGTATGCGAAAATTTAGATTAAAGAATTTGAAAGTCCAGTTTTTTTTAAATCAAGATAAATCATGTACTTCCATATTCCGTAATACTTACAGTGCATGTGCAAAAATCATGCAAATATGCCATTATAAGGGATACCCCCGCCCAAAAAGAAAACCGTCAAGAGGAATGGGAAAAATTACAGATTTGTTTTGGTGGGTTCAATCTACCCCTAAGTTATTCTTGGGTTTGGAATATTGTGCACTAGTTGCAGGAGAGAAATCATTCAATGTATCATTAGTGTTATGTAGCAACCGGGGGACAGAGGCTATTTGGGATTTCCAAGTCTCTGATCTAGTAAAAAATCCTGTTGGAACTAATTTTTAACCTTGGGTGGTGAATTTCGGTGAAGTCTGGAGGGCCTAACTTAGCCAAATCCACTCTCCTCACCTCCACGTGGGGGCACCTGGGACCTTCCTGTGATCTTTTAAGATCTTGGAAGATGCGAAAGAGAGAGTGGGGTACGGAAAGGAACGGGAAACTGCCGTACCTATTTTTGCCTAGTAAAGCTGCAAACAGTTAGCATGATGAGTCTTTCCACAGTAAAAGACTCCGGACGTAAACTATCCCCCCATTCGGATGTCAGGTGAAACAACAGAATAAAAGACTGAGGATCGGAACATGGGATGTAAGAACTCTTCTGCAAGCAGGGAAGCTGGAAAATCTGAAGGATGAAATGAGAAGAAACAGAATGGATGTGATGGGAATCAGAAGTGAGTTGGGAACAAAATGGTGAACTAAGGAGCGAAGAATTTAGAATGTTCTATTCCAACGGTGAGTCTAAAGGGAGTCATGGTGTAGGCGTAATATTAAGTCCACATGTAAAAGATAAAATGGTATCAGTCCGTTATGTGAATCATCGGATGATAATGGTGAGGATACAAGGAAAGAAAATGGACTTAGTCATAGGACAAATCTACATGCCACACAGTGGGATAGCAGATGAAATAGTGGATGAATGTTATGAAAAGATAGAAGAAATAGTGGAGAAAGAGGAAAAAGGGGCTTGTGTTATTCTAATGGGCGACTGGAATGTCATAGTAAGTGAAGGACAAGATGGAAATACAGTTGGAAGATATGGATTGGGCGAAAGGAATTAGAGAGGTGAATCCCTGGCTAATTTTTGCAAAAGGAACTCAATGATCACTGGAAATACAGTCAACTCCCGATTATCCAGGTGCAGATAAACCAATTTGCAGATTAACTGCTGAGCTATTCCTTAAAAAAAATCTTTAAAAAAATATTCACTTAGTTGATGTTACGCAGGCTCCGTCCCGATATTCGCAAGAAGGAAAATGTGGCCAAAAAACAAAAAGTGTTACAAACTATTTTAGAAAAGTGTAAAAATTCCTTGAAAGTGCCAAAACCAAACTGTTTTATTGTTGTGCTGAAACAGTTTGTGACCTCTGATGGCAAATGACTCTAGCACTGCATTACATTTCCACATAGGCCTATGTAAGTTTTAAATAATTTTTCAATTACAGTATGTTTAGGTATAATTTTCTTTTAACCGTGTTTTCGTTTATCTGTGAGGTGGCTAACTTACCACCCATTATTCCGGATAATCGGGAGTTGACTGTACAATGTTTCAACAACATAAAAGAAAAAGATACATGTGACGAGCCCTGTGGACAACAAGTGTTACCAGATCGACTACATAATAATACAAGAAAGATTTCAAAATTGTTTAGGAAGACTGTACCAGGAGCGGATATCAATTCCAAGAAAATTTTCAAGAGAAGACCTGTATATTAGAAAATCTATCTGGAAATAACAACGATCATTGGATTAGTCTAAAAATTTCTATAGAGAGCTGCAGAAGGAACAATAGATTACAAAGAAAGTAAGAATATTAAGAAACCTTGGGTCACAGGAAGCATGTTACAGAAGATGGAAGAAAGAAGAAAGTATGAATATATCAATACAGAAGAAGGCAAAAGAAACTATAGGAGACTAAACAACGAACTAAAAAGAGTAACCATGAAGGCAAAAGAAGAGTGGATGAAGAAGATATAGAAGATCTAGAGAGAAAAGGAAGATGTGATTTAATGTATCACAAAGTTAACTGTTTGATTCTAGTGTAAAAGAGAGGAGTACCAGAGAACTTACTAATCATTAGAGATACTTTCTCCCTCGGTGTCCCTCTGAGTTGATAGGAGCACAATAAAGATTTTATAATACATAAAAAAAAAGTTGATAATTTTCGGGTAAACTTTACCCTTTTTCAATCACTGGAGAAGATGGAGAACAGAGTGTAGGGCTGCCAACTGAAGTCGTTCCATATTTACAAAATGTAGGGCTGCCAACTGAAGTTATTCCATATTCACAAAATTCACAAAATAAAGTCATTCCTTATATACAAAATGTCATGTTCTCTGGCTGGATGGAAAAGGAGAGGTTATTATCTAATGTTAAGGTTGGGGTCTCTAGATTTAGTTATCCACTGATGGGCTAGTTCCCATCTTCTTACGTGGGAGGGGTTGAGGTCTGGGAGGCTTCTGACAACTAACAGTCTGTGCCATTATTACATTGAATAATGCCACGAATTGTTTCTCTCATAGGAAATTTCTGAATTACGGATCCTTAATGTAATTGTGTGGTACATTTATTCGAATGCCCGCCATGTAAGACGGTAGATCGCTAGCTTGTTCATCTAGTAACTTATATATTTCCCCTCTCTGCAGACAAGGAACTTCCCTTCCTGCCCCGTCAACCTTCTCTCCCTCATGTTATTCTGTCTCACTCACACGTTCCAGTAAATTTTCCACGCAGCTGGCTTCCTCCGTGCAGACAGTGTCTAGGATGCCGTGGCTAAATCGCTCAGCTGAAAGGAACACGTCATGTTATTCGTGCTTTATTTGCGATTTTCAAGTGTTTTTATAATATTGTAACAAGATTGTTCATTAGCGTCAAAGTTGCGCATTGCAGGGAAACAATAGAAGAACGATAGCAGTCCTATATAACAGCATGTAAGCCCGCGAATCTTTCTCTTTCTTGTTAAGCTGTGGACCAGCATGGTCGCTCTGTACAACCGCTGCCGAAAGGCAGTTGAGAAATCAATGGCCGCCCAGGCTTCTGCTTTTCCAGTTGTAGGGTGAGTCTTATTTATCAATTAACATCTTGTGAATGAATTATTTATCCGTGTTTCTTTTCTGGCGTTATAAAATATTTTGGCAACGCTATGTTCTGAAACATGTTTGATTGTGGAGGCGTCATGGCTTGAATTGTTTTAACCAATGTGAAGTTGTAACTTTAAAATGGATATAGTTTAATTTGGTTTCTGATTTGAATTTAATAATTTAATTTGGGAGTTCCTTCTTGTGATTTTAAGTTGGTAATTTAATTCAGTTGGGGTTTTTTTATAATAGTATGTAAATCTTTTATTCTTTTCACCTGCAACTGGAATATTTTAGTTTCTTAGGCAAAATTTACAGCTTCAAGGAAGAGGGCTTTCCTCGTTGGGCCCCGAGGAAAGGAATATTTGTTATTTTAGTAAGTATTGGAGGCCCAAATGAAAAGGTTAGTTCTATTTAAATATTTTATGTATTTAGTGGTAAAGGAAATACAATCTAACCAATTATGAATATTAATGAATTTGATTTCTAGATTGTATTTTCTTAATAATCTTGTGTAGTTTTAATTTTCAAATTTTATCTTGTGAAGAGTTTTAAAATATAATATTTGTTTTTCTGATCATCTCCTTTCAAAAGAAATTATAAATTTTATGTAAAAGCATTTCTTGTCTTGAATATTTTAATTTTAACATAATGTAAAGAAATTATTTGGCAGGAATGTGTAATATTTAAATAGAAATCTTACATGGTCAATACCAGCATGAATTTAAATGTGTATCGAAAACTTACATTGTCAACACCAGCATGTATTAAATGCATGGCAAGCATCTTATACAAAGTATGAATTAAATGTGGCCTAGAATTGTGAAGGAGCATGAATTTAAATGTGTATCGAAAACTTACATTGTCTATAGCAGCATGTATTAAATGCATGGCAAGCATATTGTGCAGAATTTAAATTTATAGTTTTTTAAAGTGTACTTCTTAAAGAAGAGTTCAATTATATGTGTAATATTTAATTTTAAAGTAATCAAATTAATTGTTTATGTATAGAAATTATATGCAGTGTCAATCCTATATTTTATGTATTTATGTTTTAACTTAATATATTCTTTAATAAGTTGAAATACCATCTCTTTGTATGTTTCCACTTGTTCGAAAAGGCTAGAGGGTATTCTAGGCTATTCGAAAATATATTGCCTTTGTGCCACCCCCAGTACATTAATCGTTTTCAGAGCCTCTGGGACGCAGTACTTCCTTCCACAATCCTTACCCATTGTTGTACTGGAGGAGGTGGTGCAAAGCGAGTGATAGCTTTCGAGCGTGGTTTGTTAACCAAATTGGTTAACCCACGAGAGTAACTTTTGCATAAAATATAATGAAATAATTAGTTTTTTAGTGGAAACATCGAAATGAAATATTTAAGGTTAGGAGTGCATTTTATTTAATGGTGATTTAATGTTGTGATTTTATTTATGGTCTGTTCTCTTGGCTAAAATTTGTGTACTTTGCTTTTCATGTCACTTATCATGGAGCGTACTAGGGTGAAACCTGATAATCTACTCAAGTCTGATCTGTTGTATGAATTACGCTTAAGAGGAATACAACCGGATGAAAACCGAGTAGTACCAGAATTGCGCAGGGAGTTAAGAGAAAATTTGGACAAACCAGTCAACTTCGATTATCTGGGTGAGTCACAAATTTCTCTCTTATTAAGTGAAGTGAATGATAGGTTAGAATTCCTCGATGATCAATTGGGTCATCAAAACCTTAGTAGTGCAGCGCTAGGAAAAGTGATAGATAGAGCTCTTCATGTGAAAAACCGTGTAAGTGACATAAAGCTGTTAGTAGGAGAATCTCCTTTCAAGCGAAAATGGGAAAATTCTGACCATAAACTTAATGAAATGTTAGGCAAACTGAAAATAACTGATGTGGAGTTACCTGCTGTGGTGAGCGCACAGCCAGATCTCGAAGTGTTGAATCCCGTACAGTCAGTGTATACTAGTGAAACTGCTAGGGACCACTGTGTTGATTTTGAAACCCCGACTAGACAAAACCGAACAGACTTTTTGGACCATAGTCAGGCGTACCGAGCAGAAAGTAGTGGTTTTTCTTATCAGAGACAGGACGCTAAGCCAAGTTTGTTTCCTCCTATGCACCGAGTGTCATTTGCAAATCTCCCTCATCCGCTAGCTTCACTTCTTGAAAATGGTTCTCACTTTTCCGATGAAACAGTAGAAAAGGTGTTGGAATTTATAGCTTACATTTGCGACTTGAAGGAACAAGCTTTAGTTTTTGATTTCGATGACAGGGATTTGTTAGCTTATTTATTTTCTAAACTAACTGGAGCATTTCGTGATGTAGCCTTAGAAGCAATAAATTCAGGTCTAGGTTTGAACCAATTTCACGATAAGTTGCTTAACATCTATTTGCCTGTTCGTGCTAGAGCTGCTCTGGTGAATAAGCATTTCTATCGCACACAAGCGTGTGGCGAGTCGCTCTCTGCTTATGCCAGAAGCATTAGGAAGAATGCTAATATATTTAGGTTAAGTCTGTCTGAAGAAGAAATTGTAGATACCATTGCTGAAGGTATGTCACCTGACACAAGGTCGAAGGTAGTATTTGAGAGTAGGCCGGTGTCTTTTAAGGAATTGGAAAGTTTATGTGCCAGGGTAAATGCCATAAGCTATACCGATTCGTTGAGGAGTGAACAAGAAGTTTCCCCTCGTGCTGTTCAGCCCAAGCCAAGTATTAGGAATGACAGTGCTGCTAATAGAAAGCTAGTTACATGTTACAGATGTGGAAAAGCAGGACATGTAGTTAGATTTTGTAAAACTCCTGTAAATAGAGATGTAGAGAATAGAAGTGCTCAGAATCGCTCTAGCGAATGAAGTTTGTCCCGCTCTAGGTACCAGAGTGGAGACTTAGTGGTCAGTGGTAAAGTTTACAAAAGACTTAAGACGAATGAGGTTAGGAAGACAGACGAGACGGACTTGCAGGACGAGCCTACTAGGGAATCGCGCGCCCCTAGTAAGCAGACTGTTTTGGTTAACATGACTCACGCTACGCACCTTAGAAGCCAGACTCACCGTTCCTACCCGACAAGGACTTTTATTAACAGCTACTTTAGTAAACAGAACGCAGACTATGTGACCACGTATATAACTTCTCACCGTAGTAACAGGAAAGCTAATATTAAAAATATTCTACATGTCAAAAATAGATCTGTGAACACGGCTCACAGTATTAATTATGGTCCGGGCCCTAGCCGTACAAATAATCCAGATAATGACTATCCTGATTGTGACACAATGAAGGTACAAAGTACCGGTAATCCACATCAAGTAGCTGCTATAGTAGACGCTAAGTTGCCTATGCTTGAGGTTGAAATATGCCAATACAAATTGTCCGCACTACTGGATAGTGGGGCAGCCGTGTCCTTACTCTCAAAAGACGCCTTTAATAGGATGTGTCTTGCTAATAAGCACATGCTTAGAATCGTTAAGGGAAATGCTAACTATAGGACGGCAGATGATCAGTTACTTTCATCGGTCGGTTCCGTGTCTTTAAAAATTAAGATTGGGAATTTCACTTGGAAGTGTCATTTTGTTGTTTGTGAGAATTTAGTGATGCCTGTCATTTTAGGCTATCCTTTCATGCAGAAGGCAGGTTTATTTTTAGATTTTGGCAGTAAGAAGTGTCATTTCAAATTTTCGCCTAATTTCAAGTTTGATTTGTTTTTCGGTGCTCCGTTTTGTAATTTAATGTCAACTGACAGTAGCAAGTTCATTAATTTTCTAAATCCATCTGATTTATTGCCTGATAGTGTCAGTACTGTGTCAGTAGACTTGACGCATTTGGGACCAAGTTACAAAGACCAAGTGACTCGTCTCATAGAGAAATTCCCAGATGTTTTGACCCCGGAGTTAGGTTTGACAAATGTATTAGAGTATGACATTGAGCTGCTCGATACTCAACCCGTTCGTAGAGCCCCATACAGGTTGGCCCCGCCTAAAATGGCCATCTTGAAAGAACACATTAATACTATGGTCGAATAAGGAGTCCTCAGGGTTTCCAAGTCCGACTATAGTAGTCCGATCTTTCTAGTACCGAAACCTGGTGGGAAGTTCAGACCGGTAATTGATTATCGACATCTCAATGCCAAGATCAAGATAGATTCAGTGCCTTTACCGGATATTCATTCAGCTTTCAGTTTTTTTTCCGGTTCCAAAATTTTCTCATCTTTGGACCTTAATCAAGCCTATTACCAGATACCTCTTACAGAGCGATCTAAGCGCTATACAGCCATTATAACTGACTGGAACACCTATGAATTCTCCAGAATCCCATTTGGCCTCGCCACTGGGGCTCAGGTCCTCACACGCTTGTTAGACCAAATATTCTCTGACGTCAAGTTCAAATATGTGTACCATTACTTGGACGATATAGTGGTCTACTCAGATTCCTTTGAGGAGCACCTAAATCATCTAAGGGAAGTGTTTTCTCGCTTAAGGAATGCTGGACTAACCTTGAATCCAGAAAAAGTTAATATTGCTGCTCGGCGTCTTTCCTTTCTTGGTCACTTGGTGTCGGCCGATGGTGTCACCATTGACCCGGAACGGACTGAGGCTATTCAGAAGTTTCCCCCTCCTAAAGATGTGAAAGGTGTAGCCAGATTCATTGGCATGGTTAATTTCTTCAGAAAATTTATTCCAAACATGGCTGAGATTTCTGCGCCTTTAAATAATTTAAGGAAGAAAAATGTAAAATTTGTGTGGACACCTGAGTGCCAGGAAGCTTTTGAAAAACTTAAAATATCGATCATGTCTCCCCCAGTTTTGGCAATGCCGGATTTTTCCAAGAAATTCATCTTGCAGTGCGACGCATCGCCTGTAGCTTTGGCATCGGTTCTCTTGCAAGAATTCGCCTGTGGCGTATGCCTCTAGGACTTTGACCCCTCCGGAACGTGTTTATTCTATGTATGAGCTTGAGGCTCTCGCTGTACTCTTTGCAGTCGAGAAATTCAAACTTTACATAGAACATGTAGAATTCGAACTGGAAACCGATTGCCAAGCTTTGAGTTGGGTGCTAGCCAAGCCTCGTACCACAGGAAGAATCGCGAGATGGGCAGTCAGGCTTTCCGCATTTAAATTTAAAGCTAAACATATTAGAGGGACAGACAATGTAGTGGCCGACAGCTTAACCCGTATGTTTAGTCCAGAAGAAATATTGCAAAGTCCAGAAAATGTTTTGGAAGAGCCTAAAGAGCTATCTGGCATGATCGGAAACATTTTAGGTGATTTTCCTCTTGCATTTACTTCTTTAACTGATCATCAGGCCAATGATGAAGAGTTAGCTCCCCTTATAGCCCGCCTTAAAGGTGGAGAAGACATACGCCACTATGTCTTTAGAAATAATGTATTATATAGTGCCCCAGCGCGTAGGTCACCCTCCAGAATTGTCTTACCAGCTGCATTAAGAGACATGGTATTCAAATATCATCATGAGTCTACAGTAGGAGGACATCTAGGGTTTTACAAGACGCGGGCAAAAGTAAAACAATCCTTTGTTTGGAAGGGAATGGATGGTTACATAAAAGCAAGGATAAAGGCATGCCAGCAGTGCGCCATATCCAAGCCTGCTCAATGTACCAAAATCGGATTTCTAGCTTCTAGTGTGCCTAACGCACCCATGGATAGGTTACATATTGATTTTGTTGGCAAATTACCCCGTTCGAGAAGTGGAAACTCTTATATTCTTGTAGCGGTAGATGCATTTTCTAAATTCGTTTGGCTATTTCCCTTGAGAGATGCTACAACTAATTCTACAATTCAAAGTCTAAAAAGAATCTTTTCTATGACAAGCTTTCCGAAGTCTTTAGTTTCAGATAACGCTAGTTGCTTCATTTCTAAGTCCTTTAAGAAATTCCTTTTCTCGTTAGGTATCCAGCATATCCGTACGGCTCCTTTTCACCCTTCTCCAAACTTTTCGGAGCGTTTTAATAGAAATCTGAAGGCAGCGCTTATTGCGTACCATTCAGACGAGCATGTCGCCTGGGACAAGGAACTGTTCTGGTTACAGTTTGCGTTTAACACTGCACGACATGAAGCTCACAAACAAACTCCTTTTCAGTTAATGTTTGCTTTTCCACCCAATAGCCCCCTAACCAATGCTTGGTCTTTAGCAGAGCTCTTGCCGGAAGAACAAGACGCAGGTAGAGTTAAAGAGATTTGGAAAAAGGCAGCTGCCAATCTGCGACTTGCTCACCAAAAGACTCAGGAGCGATACGACGCTAATAGACGACCAGTAAATTTTGAGGTAGGCGACAGGGTATTTGTGAAAAACTTTCCGAAGAGTAAGGCAGTGGATAAATTTTCTGCGAAGCTCGCTAGAAAGTTCAGAGGTCCTTACGCCGTAGTCAGGTTCTTAACCCCTGTGACTGTGCTTTTAAAAGATTGTGGATCTGATAAAACAATCAAAGCACATGTCAGTCATGTTAAAAAGACCTGATCTTTAAGTTTTTCCTAAGAGAACAGAATTTCAGAGTACCGGAAGGAGATGGTTTCCTACACGACTTCAGATTCGACACCAGCCAGGGCGAGAGTTGGTGAAGACTAAGACAGAAGATACTGGATGTGTGTAATTCCCAGCAGTCGAAAGAGTTGAGGGGATCTCAAGTCGAGTGGGACTCCGATAAAGGAAGATGGTGAAATACGGACTCTGTATTTTCGTTTCTCAATAGTCAGAAATTATTCCCTAGCTTGAAAAAAATATATGAAGAGAACTTAGACACTCAGACCATGAATCTTGTTAATATTATTTGTTGTAAATATAGCATTTTAATTATGTTGGATTAATGTCATTGTGATTACCATGTAAAACAAATAAGTTCTTAGAAGTGTGATTGTAAATGTTATAATAGGACTGCATGTTGATTTTTCACTTTGCATGTAAATATTTTTGAAGAATCTTTAAGAAATTAAAAAAAAAAGAAATTTGGATTGAACTAGAGCTATCTTTTTAAAACTTCAAAGTAGCAGGAGAGTAAAATATTCACTTGTATGTTGCCTTGAATTTCTGTGATCTGCCGCTAGCCTTGTAATTTCAGGAGGTCTTAATACGAGTGGAAGATGCGGAGTCACCGAGGTGTCAAGACGGAGTGGGCAACTTCCTGAACTCGGTTCCTGAAAAGCTGGACAGTCTCACTGTAGGAGAAACTAGACATCGTCTCGCCTATAATGTCTCTTCTCCGTGAATATACAGTGCCTGCCAGCGAGCACCGACATGGACGATAATGAAAAGGGTTGGATACCTGGTTTGTAAGAATGGACTCGTAAACAAGGTAAAATCCTCCCAAATAATTAAGTGCTCTGTATTGGTCCGGTTCAAAGTGAAGTGCCTATCTGACTTGATAACCTTTTGTGAACTCTATTTCTTTTCCACTTGTTATTTGAGTACCTTTTTCCTATGAGAGATTACCTGTATGGTTTGGAATATATTCCAACATATATTCCAAGTCATGGAGGGGGTGTTTGTGCCATTATTACATTGAATAATGCCACGAATTGTTTCTCTCATAGGAAATTTCTGAATTACGGATCCTTAATGTAATTGTGTGGTACATTTATTCGAATGCCCGCCATGTAAGACGGTAGATCGCTAGCTTGTTCATCTAGTAACTTATATATTTCCCCTCTCTGCAGACAAGGAACTTCCCTTCCTTCCCCGTCCCCCTTCTCTCCCTCATGTTATTCAGTCTCACTCACACGTTCCAGTAAATTTTCCACGCAGCTGGCTTCCTCCGTGCAGACAGTGTCTAGGATGCCGTGGCTAAATCGCTCAGCTGAAAGGAACACGTCATGTTATTCGTGCTTTATTTGCGATTTTCAAGTGTTTTTATAATATTGTAACAAGATTGTTCATTAGCGTCAAAGTTGCGCATTGCAGGGAAACAATAGAAGAACGATAGCAGTCCTATATAACAGCATGTAAGCCCGCGAATCTTTCTCTTTCTTGTTAAGCTGTGGACCAGTATTGTCGCTCTGTACAACCGCTGCCGAAAGGCAGTTGAGAAATCAATGGCCGCCCAGGCTTCTGCTTTTCCAGTTGTAGGGTGAGTCTTATTTATCAATTAACATCTTGTGAATTAATTATTTATCCGTGTTTCTTTTCTGGCGTTATAAAATATTTTGGCAACGCTATGTTCTGAAACATGTTTGATTGTGGAGGCCTCATGGCTTGATAGCCCAGTCAAATGTTACATCGGAACTTACATTAAATGGAGTATTAATGATTTTTGGAGGGAACTTTAGGACCATTACTGGGATCACAAATCCAGATTTGCAACCCTCAGAAATCTGTGCTCGCTGAATGGCGGTCGAAATAAACCGGTTTTTTCGGACTTTTTTCGGTTTTTCGACAATATCTTCTAAATTATGCGTTTTTTGGAAAGAATATTTCTTAGCTTTTTTAAAGTAAATTAAATTGTCTAAAATATGAGAACAAAATCCTTTTTGTAAGTTATATAGTTACCGAGATTCGGCTTTTCAAAAATTGGCCTTTTTTTAAAAAAAGTTAAAATTTTAAGTTTTTTTCGTGTTTCGAACTAAATACCGGCAAAATGACACGTCCTAAAGAAATGTCAAGAGAACATAAGCTGTAGGAAATTTAATAAGCTTTAATTTGAGCTATAGCCGGTTCTTGTAGCTCAGATAGTTTAGTCATGAATGACAAAAACCGAAAATATGAAAAAATGCTTTTTTGGGTGAAAGTTGAATAACATCGTTTCCTCCACCAACACCTTAACTTTTTTGGTAACATGTTGGCGGATAATGTCTTATAACTGTATATAGAAACTATTTGTGTGTATATGTGTCTATGGGAGATGGATTTTGCCATAAAAAAATATTTAAGCAGCATATTTCATTAAAATGTATTTACTTTTAAACCAACAGGCATATTTAAACCATGTGTGATGAGGTTCCTGGTATGGGATGGTATGGGACCTGGCAAGTTGAGGGTGGGGTGATGTCTTCATCCTTACTTGAAGAACTGTCATTCTGGGGTGTGGGCACATTACATTTCAGCTCAGTTTTGCGGCAGCTGCAGCCCCCAGCACAGCCCATCTTGCACTTGCACGAGATCAGTTGCAGAGGGGTTTGAGGGGCTGGTTCAACTTCTATTGCAATTGGAGTAAGCCCAACTCGTCCAACTTCCACCCCAATCCGTGAGTTTTTTCCACCCCAACCACTTTTGTACCTGCAAAAAAGTAGAATGAAAGTTAGTTATTCCATAATATTTCAAAGCATACACATGGTGTACAATGAGAGTATATAAGTGAACAACGAAATTTAAAGAACATAATGATAGGAACTGTACATACACATACCTGGTAATACATACAATATGCATGATATTTTGCAGCATCTGTGGTTGGTGACAAATGGGCGAGGTTGACTTTGGCTGTCAGGTCGTTGAGGGTGGTGTCAGTCGCTCCTTCATAAACTGCGACGAGATTCTTCTCCCGAGCTGCAGCTATTTCATCGTGACTCACATCTGGGTGGAGGAAGACTTCTGCTTGCCTGAACAGTGCCGGGTTCTTGAGGAAGGTTTGACAAATTTGGTTTTCCCCTGCCTGAAAGGGTCGCGGGACAGTAATAAGAATTTCCGTTGGTAAACGATGTAGATGAATATTGGACGTATGGCTCCCCTCTTCTGGAAGTAGATGTATTTTTTGGAATTCAAACCAACTAATAACACAAGCAGGTCTACATCTTCCACAATGATTACAACCTTCTCAGAAGTATCAGCTTTGATGAGGCAGCTCTAACAATGTCAGCGTCAGCGTTCTCTTCTGTCACTACAACACCGTGCTGCTCAAATCCAGTTTTCAGTAGCTCTATCAGCCTATGGTTATTAGTGTCGTTCGATAAGAACTTCTCTTGCGTGATGTTGATGGTAGTTGAAGCTGATTGGACAATGTCACTGCAGTTGAGGGCGGAGTATCATCTAAGACGTTCGGCGCTTTTGGTACTTTTTTGAGAGACGTCCTCCAGGTATCTATCGAAGACAATGGGTTACATCTGTCCCAAAATGGTTTTTCACAAAATGAATGTAGCCGTCAATGATGGTCTTCACTGATGCGTTTTGATGCCACACGTATTTTTGGAGCTGCCTTAGTTCCCTTCCTCACTCCAGCGTCGTTGAAAAGAGGCATTGCGTAAGGGGGCAATTCATACTTGCAGTGGGCTTTCAACTCTGCGTCGGATTTTTATGGTAATGCTAACTCGCTGAAATATTGCGAGAGGGTCAACTTCAATCTTCTTACTAGTGACTTGTATGGAATTATTGACGCTTGCCAAGGTAACAACTTGCAACGAAGGTAACAATTTTGTCTTCACGTTTGAATCCAACTATCCCAAATGTCTGGTTTTCTATGTTAACCACGCCTTCTGTTCCCAGTTCCTTCGCAATTTAACAATTGACTTCATAGCCTCCAACAATCCCACAGCTAATAGAAACTATTTTGTCAGTAACGGGGAACTGATCTCGTGCAAGTGCAAGATGGGCTGCGCTGGGAGCTGCAGCTGCCGCAAAACTGGGCTGAATGCTCAGCTTTGTGCGCTTTCTACAGGGGAAAAATTATGCCGCAATGTGCCCACACCCCAGAATGACAGTTCCTCAAGTGAGGATGAAGACATCACCCCACCCTCGACTTCCCAGGTCCCATACCATCCCATACCAGGAACCTCACACATAGTTTAAATATGCCTGTTGGTTTAAAAGTAAATTCCTTTTTTTTTCCCTGCAAGATCATCTCCCATAGACACATATACACACAAATAGTTTCTATATACAGTTATAAGACATTATCCGCCAACATGTTACCAAAAAAGTTAAGGTGTTGGTGGAGGAAACGATGTTATTCAACTTTCACCCAAAAAAGCATTTTTTCATATTTTCGGTTTTTGTCATTCATGACTAAACTATCTGAGCTACAAGAACCGGCTATAGCTCAAATAAAAGCTTATTAAATTTCCTACAACTTATGTTCTATAGACATTTCTTTAGGACGTGTCATTTTGCCGGTATTTAGTTCGAAACACGAAAAAAAATTAAAATTTTAACTTTTTTGAAAAAAAGGCCAAATTTTGAAAAGCCGAATATCGGTAACTATATAACTTACAAAAACGATATTGTTCTCATATTTTAGACAATTTAATTTACTTTAAAAAAGCTAAGAAATATTCTTTCCAAAAAACGCATAGTTTAGGAGATATTGTCGAAAAACCGAAAAAAGTCCGAAAAAACCGGTTTATTTCGACCGCCATTCAGCGAGCACAGGTTTCTGAGGGTTGCAAATCTGGATTTGTGATCCCAGTAATGGTCCTAAAGTCCCCTCCAAAAATCATTAATACTCCATTTAATGTAAGTTCACGCGTTTTTTTTGTAACATTTGACTGGGCTATGAATTGTTTTAACCAATGTGAAGTTGTAACTTTAAAATGGATATAGTTTAATTTGGTTTCTGATTTGAATTTAATAATTTAATTTGGGAGTTCCTTCTTGTGATTTTAAGTTGGTAATTTAATTCAGTTGGGGTTTTTTTATAATAGTATGTAAATCTTTTATTCTTTTCACCTGCAACTGGAATATTTTAGTTTCTTAGGCAAAATTTACAGCTTCAAGGAAGAGGGCTTTCCTCGTTGGGCCCCGAGGAAAGGAATATTTGTTATTTTAGTAAGTATTGGAGGCCCAAATGAAAAGGTTAGTTCTATTTAAATATTTTATGTATTTAGTGGTAAAGGAAATACAATCTAACCAATTATGAATATTAATGAATTTGATTTCTAGATTGTATTTTCTTAATAATCTTGTGTAGTTTTAATTTTCAAATTTTATCTTGTGAAGAGTTTTAAAATATAATATTTGTTTTTCTGATCATCTCCTTTCAAAAGAAATTATAAATTTTATGTAAAAGCATTTCTTGTCTTGAATATTTTAATTTTAACATAATGTAAAGAAATTATTTGGCAGGAATGTGTAATATTTAAATAGAAATCTTACATGGTCAATACCAGCATGAATTTAAATGTGTATCGAAAACTTACATTGTCAACACCAGCATGTATTAAATGCATGGCAAGCATCTTATACAAAGTATGAATTAAATGTGGCCTAGAATTGTGAAGGAGCATGAATTTAAATGTGTGTCGAAAACTTACATTGTCTATAGCAGCATGTATTAAATGTATGGCAAGCATATTGTGCAGAATTTAAATTTATAGTTTTTTAAAGTGTACTTCTTAAAGAAGAGTTCAATTATATGTGTAATATTTAATTTTAAAGTAATCAAATTAATTGTTTATGTATAGAAATTATATGCAGTGTCAATCCTATATTTTATGTATTTATGTTTTAACTTAATATATTCTTTAATAAGTTGAAATACCATCTCTTTGTATGTTTCCACTTGTTCGAAAAGGCTAGAGGGTATTCTAGGCTATTCGAAAATATATTGCCTTTGTGCCACCCCCAGTACATTAATCGTTTTCAGAGCCTCTGGGACGCAGTACTTCCTTCCACAATCCTTACCCATTGTTGTACTGGAGGAGGTGGTGCAAGTCTTCGAAAGATGTATCATGAGAATATTATAGGAGAAAAATTCCTCTCACACTTGGACTTGAACCCAGGACCTTTGGCTATACGCGCCAATGTTCTACCAACTAAGCTAAGCTGGAGTTCAATTCACAGTGCCAGATGGAACCTCTCTCCTATGACTGATTGCCCTAATGGTCTACCTCACAGACAGAGAAGTTATGTCATATGCAGTACTGTGAGGCGCACTAATTAGTGATTTTTGTCACTGGGCTCCAACTGTTATTGTACAGTTAACATTCAAGATAGATATATAAGCTTTCATGAACCATAGATCATTGTCATGTCCAACAGAGACAATGATCTGTGGTTCATGAATGCTTAGCCTATAGATGAATCATGTTGTATGACGTGTTTAGAAACAAGTTTATCTGGGTTTCTGGATTAGCAATGAAATCGGTGGCCATTTAGGTTTAGGTTTAAGTTTAGGTTTATTTAATCCTTCAGAACATGTACATATTATTGGACGCGTCAAATCAACTACATAGAAATTCTACATTAAATTACATGTTTGCAGTTATAATATCAATTAAAAAACATAATTTAAATTTAAACATTAATACAATTAATATACAACTAGCATGTGCCCGCGGCTTCGCCCGCGATAATCATTTCAAAAATTAAAAATTAAGAGCATAATAGTTAAATCATTATAATTATTAACACCTAAATCACGTGGACTACATACCACGATTAGATGCGTCGCCTGGTAAAAGCGACCTCAGATTCGAGTTCCTTGGTCCAGAAAACCCCTGTATAGTGAGTTTCGTCCAATTAAAACAATGTTTGACCATATTAGGGCTTACAACATTCAAGCGATCGCGAAAGTTTTATTTCAAGGTATGACAAAAATAGACAAAGCCAATTGTAATTGTCAAACTTCCATTTAATTTAATTCCAAACCCATCTGAAACCACTCTGGTAACAATATGTTTTAATGTCAAATGTGATTCAGATTCGATAATTCTGTGTAAGAAGGGATTAAGTATTCTCAAAAACATTTGATTTTTGGCATTTAAAATCAGAATTTTTCAAAATCCTTTCGTAGTGAGCACCTACATTATGAAACGAAGGTACTGTCAAAATTCCAAGTATCTACCTGTTATAGTTTAGGCTCTACGTTCATTCCTGTCAGTCAGGACAAAGCCTTTTATATATATATATATACAATATAGTAGGATGAAGTTCACAGGTCCACTTGGGTCCATTGGTCACTAGCACGATCCCTGTCTTCTTCATTCTGAGATTACCTGAAACAGAAAGAAAGAGAGAGCAGTATCTTCAAGGGAGACACATTGTCATTTTTTTTTTTTAACTTTAGATAATCTTCTAAATCTAACATTTGTCCTAAAAATATACTATAATCACAAAAAATAACTAATATAACTGTGTAATTATTAATTTTGTTAGAGGTTGAGGTTCAAGTATTCACTTAAATTAGTAGGCAAGTGTGTTAATAGTAATAATCTTACTTCGGTTTTGAATTTCCTGTTGTTTAGTGGGCTCCCACTGTTGAATGCATTAAAGGAAAAAGAGGCGTGCATATAGAATAGCTATACAAGATGCAAAGAAAATAAGTAATGAAGAACATATTGAAAAATCAGCAAACAAATGTAAAACAGCATGGTCCTTGATTAACGAAGCAGCTGGAAAAACTAAGCCAATACACACAAATGAGATATTACCTGATGTATACAATAATTATTTAATATCGACGGTAGAGAAAATAAGCACTAAGGTAAATGTGTCGCTTGAAAATACTAATAGATATCTGCAGAAAACTATCAAACCGCCAGATGTATATTGTGAGTTCACTTTTGTAACTAAGGAAGAAGTCTGTAAGGTAGTAAATTCTCTGAAAAATTCAAATTCTAGAGATGTCTATGGCCTAACTAGCGGGGTAATTAAAGAAATTATATATATGATTCTTGAACCATTGACTTTCTGCATAAACCAATGCATAGCACAGGGAGTTTTTCCTCAACCCTTAAAATTCTCTCGAGTAGTACCGGTGTATAAGAAAGGAGATCCTAAAATACCAGGGAGTTATCGACCAATCTCTTGCATACCAATAATAGCGAAAATTTTTGAAAAAATTATCAAAAAGCAAATTTATAATTATTTTGAAAAGTATAAACTTTTCAATGATAGCCAATATGGGTATCGAACTGGGCGCTCAACGACAAGTCTTGTAGATAGTCTAGTTACACAACTCCTTGTAGCCTTAGAAGATAACTGTTCAGCGGAGATCACCTTATGTGATCTAAGCAAAGCTTTTGACTGTGTCAGACATGATATTCTTCTAAGCAAGCTAAATCATTATGGTGTACAAGGAAATGAGTTATTAATGATAAAATCTTATCTTGAAAACAGAAAACAGTTGGTAGATATAAATGGTAAACATTCTGAAATATTGAATATTAGATATGGTGTCCCGCAAGGTTCAGTGTTGGGGCCAATTTTATTCTTAATAATGATTAACGATATCAGCATAAACCTATCTACATTTTCATTAATATATGCAGATGACACAACTTTACTAAGTACCCATAAAGATCTTAACCTATTAAAAAATTTAGCAAAAAATTCGTTGGAAGAAGCAGCAGCCTGGTTCAAAAATAATGGCCTATATTTGAATGAGGAAAAAACTAAATCATTACTTGTCACACTAACTCCAGAAAATGATCATGAAATTGAAAAAAATGCAACATTATTAGGAATAACCATTGACAAAAATCTATCATGGAAAGAACACACAGAAGTGGTTTGTAAAAGGCTCTCACGTGTAATATATTTAATAAGTAGATTAAAGAAATGTGTATCTTTAAATTATGTAAAGACTGCCTATTATGCATTTTTTCAGAGCATAATAAGGTATGGTCTAGTAGTATGGGGTAATGGGGTAGGAATTAATCAAGTATTAGTCATTCAGAAAAAGGCAATTAGAATAATAACTAATGCTAAAAAATTAGAGCACTGCAAGCCTCTATTTATAGAGACAGGTATACTAACAATAATAAATTTATACATTTTTGATGTCTTGTCATTAGTAAAAGAAAACATAGAAAACTATCAAGCACGAAGTCAAGTACATACATATCAGACTAGAAATCATAATAAACTTGATCTAATTAGGTGTAGGCTAAACAAAACAAAAGGATACCATAACAATATTGGGATAACATTATATAACAAATTAGCAGATAAACTTCAAGAAATGTCCCCAAATTTATATACAAAAAAACTATATTCCTGGCTTCAAAAAACATAGAAAACTATCAAACACGAAGTCAAGTACATACATATCAGACTAGAAATCATAATAAACTTGATCTAATTAGGTGTAGGCTAAACAAAACAAAAGGATACCATAACAATATTGGGATAACATTATATAACAAATTAGCAGATAAACTTCAAGAAATGTCCCCAAATTTATATACAAAAAAACTATATTCCTGGCTTCATAAAAATCCTTTTTATAATATTCAAGAATACCTAGAATCTGACATACAAATAGAATAAAACAACTTAGTGCAAATAATTACATGATGCAAAAAGGTAAGAAATTAGTGTAAACTATAAGTATACTTTGTTCATTTAGTGTCACTCAGGTTGTAGTATTAGTATAACAATTGACTCGTATAATTATATGTTTATAAGATTGTAAATAATTATAGATTGAATTAGCATAGCTTAGGTTGTTATTGATAAGTATTAATGTTGTTGATAAGTATTAATGTAAATAGCTTACATGACCGATTGCAGTTTGTACTGCCTAAAGGTCTAACAAATAAATGAAAATGAAATTGTACAGTTAACATTCAAGATAGATATATAAGCTTTCATGAACCATAGATCATTGTCATGTCCAACAGAGACAATGATCTGTGGTTCATGAATGCTTAGCCTATAGATGAATCATGTTGTATGACGTGTTTAGAAACAAGTTTATCTGGGTTTCTGGATTTGCAATCAAATCGGTGGCCATTTAGGTTTAGGTTTAAGTTTAGGTTTATTTAATCCTTCAGAACATGTACATATTATTGGACGCGTCAAATCAACTACACAGAAATTCTACATTAAGTTACATGTTTGCAGTTATAATATCGATTAAAAAACATAATTTAAATTTAAACATTAATACAATTAATATACAATATAGTAGGATGAAGTTCACAGGTCCACTTGGGTCCATTGGTCACTAGCACGATCCCTGTCTTCTTCATTCTGTGATTACCTGAAACAGAAAGAAAGAGAGAGCAGTATCTTCAAGGGAGACACATAGTCATTTTTTTTTTTAACTTTAGACAATCTTCTAAATCTAACATTTGTCCTAAAAATATACTATAATCACAAAAAATAACTAATATAACTATGTAATTATTAATTTTGTTAGAGGTTGAGGTTCAAGTATTCACTTACATTAGTAGGCAAGTGTGTTAATAGTAATAATCTTACTTCGGTTTTGAATCTCCTGTTGTTTAGTGCTTTAATGCACGGAGGAAGATGATTATACATTATAGTACCTCTATGCGATAAACTGTTAAGAGTTTTGGTAAGCCTGTGGCAATTTAGATGTACAGAGTCCGCCAGAAAAATGTATACACTCTTTGTCAGACTGTATCGGGATATTGTATCCGGATATTACCAGTATATTACCAGTATGTTGTAGTATGGTCTTTCGCTCAACAGATATCGTTACGTTCAAAACGATAGTGACAAAACAAAATGGCTGGAGCACGCTTAACGTTTGAGCAGCGAAAATGCATTCTGAAGTGGTTTATCAGGTTTGATAATGCCGTTGAAGTGCAGCGTCAGTGGAGGCGGGAGTTTGAAACAGAACCCCAACCCGCCTAACAATTAAACGCATTATTGGCAAGTTTGAGGCACATGGAACGATTTGTGATATTCATAAAGGAAGATCAGGAAGACCGCATAGAGCTACAAGTCCTGCTTCGTCGGATCTCGTGTTGGAAAAGTTTGTTACTTCTCTACAAAAGTCTGCTGCGCAATGTGCGCATGAAGTGGGGATTAGTAGTACAAGTGTACGACGAATTCTGAAAGGTGCTGATGAAGTCTTCTACCAACAGGACGGGGCGCCACCACACTATCACCTAACCGTACGAGCTTTCCTGGGTGACAATCTGCCGGGACATTGGATTGGACGAAGAGGGCCATTGAGTTCCCTCCACGGTCGCCAGATTTAACTCCTATGGACTTTTACTTATGGGGAACCGTGAAAGATCAAGTCTATCGACGTAAGCCACGCACGTTGGAGGAACTTCGCCAGGAGATTACAGCGGCATGTGCTGCGATCTCCATTGTAACATCGACCGACGTAGCTGCGGCGACCGCTCATCGTTCAGTAATGTGTCTGGCAGCCAAAGGCCAACATTTTGAACATCTAATGTAGCCAATGAACTGAAGAAAGTACTACCGGTACATGCTTCATTAGTATTTAAATTAAAAAAGAAACCTAATAAATAGTTTCGTTCCTTAAAGTGTGTATACATTTTTCTGGCGGACCCTGTATATTATCTGATGTTCTAGTGCCATGATCATGGAAATTGGAATTTGTTTTGAAAAGTTTCTTATTGTTATGAATATGACAAACAGTCGCCCAAATATAGATGCAAGGTAGTGGTAAAATTTTAAGCTCTTTGAAAATGGTTTTACTGTTTGTCCTAATGGGGACTTGTTTAATGATTTTGAGGATTCGTTTCTGTAATTTAAATATCTCTATTAGACCATGGGCTACCAATAGCAAACCCCCCGTGGGATTTTCTGGCACACATATTTTTTTGTTGATATTGTCGTCTAGTTTAAGATTTTAGTTGTTTGCCCCTTATCAATTACAGCATTTACCCGGAAACTCCGGAAAACCACGGAAATCCGGAGAAAATGGGTTTGTTTTAATTTTTTATTGTTCTTTGCCCCTAATATTCCCAGAGAATTTCTGACTCACATATTTTTGTTCGTATTGCCATCTAGTTTAAGGTTTCAGTTGTTTGCCCCTTACAAATTACAACATATCCCCGGAAAACCCGGAAAGCCACGTATATGCAGAGAAAATTACTATGTTTTGGTTTTTAAATCTTTGTTCTTTGCCCCTAATATTCAAAGGGAATTTCTGACTCATATGTTTTTTTGTTGCCATTACCATCTAGATTAAGATTTCAGTTGTTTGCCCCTTATCAATTACAGCATATCCCCGGAAAACTCCGAAAACCAAGGAAATCCGAAAAAATTGACTTCGTTTGAATTTTTGAAAATCTTTATTCTTTGCTACTAGTATTCAAAGGGAATTGGTAAATCATACGTTTTTGTGTTGGTATTGCCATCTAGATTAAGGTTTCAGTTGTTTTCCCCTTACCAATTACAGCATATCCCCGGAAAACCCGGAAAACCACGTATATACGGAGAAAATGACTATGTTTTCTTTTTAAATCCTTGTTCTTTGCTCCTAATATTCGAAGAGAATTCCTGACTCATATGCTTTTGTGTTGGAAGTGCCAACTAGTAAGGTATCAGTTGTTTTCCCCTTACCAATTACAGCATGACAAAAAATAATGATGCTGAAGGGATGAAAGCGATTGAAAACCTGGCAGCACACCCATCATATTCTAATGTGAACAAAAATATGTGTCAGAAATTCCCTGGGAATATTAGGGGCAAAGAACAATACAAAATTAAAACTATTTGTAAGGGGCAAACAACTGAAACCTTAAACTAGATGGCAATACGAACAAAAATATGTGAGTCAGAAATTCCCTGGGAATATTAGGATCAAAGAACAAAGATTTTTAATAAATTAAAACGAACTCATTTTCTGCGGATTTTCGTGGTTTTCGGAGTTTTCCGGGGATATGCTGTAATTGATAAGGGGAAAACAACTGATACCTTAATCTAGATGGCAATACCAATACAAAAACATATAAGTCACCAATTCCCTTTGAATACTAAGAGCAAATAACTAAGATTAAAAAAATTAAAACAAAGTAATTTTCTCCGGATTTCCGTGGTTTTCAGAGTTTTCTGGGGAAATGCTGTAATTGATAGGGGGAAAACAACTGAAACCTTAATCTAGATGGGAATACCAATACAAAAACATATAAGTCACCAATTCCCTTTGAATACTAGGAGGAAAAAACTTAGATTAAAAAAAATAAACAAAGTAACTTTCTCCGGATTTCCGTGGTTTTCAGAGTTTTCTGGGGAAATGCTGTAATTGATAAGGGGCAAACAACTGAAACCTTAATTTAGATGGCAATACCAACACAAAACCATATGAGTCACAAAGTCCCTTTGAATACTAAGAGCAAATAACTAAGATTAAAAAAATGAAAACAAAGTAATTTTCTCCGGATTTCCGTGGTTTTCAGAGTTTTCTGGGGAAATGCTGTAATTGATAAGGGGCAAACAAATGAAACCTTAATTTAGATGGCAATACCAACACAAAACCGTATGAGTCACTAAGTCCCTTTGAATACTAAGAGCAAATAACTAAGATTAAAAAAATTAAAACAAAGTAATTTTCTCCGGATTTCCGTGGTTTTCCGAGTTTTCTGGGGAAATGCTATAATTGATAGGGGGAAAACAACTGAAACCTTAATCTAGATGGGAATACCAATATAAAAACATATAAGTCACCGATTCCCTTTGAATACTAGGAGGAAAAGACATAGATTAAAAAAAATAAACAAAGTAATTTTCTCCGGATTTCCGTGGTTTTCAGAGTTTTCTGGGGAAATGCTGTAATTGATAAGGGGCAAACAACTGAAACCTTAATTTAGATGGCAATACCAACACAAAACTATATGAGTCACCAAGTCCCTTTGAATACTAGGGCAAAGAACTAAGATTTTAAAAAATTTGAACAAAGTCATTTTCTCCGGGTTTCCGTGGTTTTCGGAGTTTTCCGGGGATATACTGTATTTGATAATGGGCAAACAACTGAGACCTTAATCTAGATGGCAATGCCAACAAAAAAAACATATGAGTCAGAAATTCCCTTTGAATATTAGAAGGAAAAACAAAGATTGAAAAAATAAAACATTGTCATTTTCTCCGTATATACGTGGTATTCCGGGTTTTCCGGGGATATGTTGTAATTGGTCAGAGGCGAACAACTGAAACCTTAAATTAGATGACAATACCAACAAGAAATATGTGAGTCAATAATTCCCTGGGCATATTTGGAGCAAAGAACAAAGACAAATTAAAACAAAGTCATTTCTCCGAATTTCCGTTGTTTTCCGGGGATATGCTGTATTTGATAAGGGGTAAACAGCTAAAAACTTAATCTAGATGGCAATACCAACAATAAATATGTGATTCAGAAATTCCCTGGGCATATTAGGAGCAAAGAACAAAGAAAAATTAAAACAAACTAGTTTTCTCCGGATTTCCGTAGTTTTCCGGGGTTTCCGGGTAAATGCTGTAATTGATAAGGGGCAAACAACTAAAATATGAAACTACATGTCAATACCAACAAAAAAATATATGAGTCTGAAAATCCCACGGGGGGGGGGGGGATGGGGGATATACAGTAGCCCACGCTCTATATAGATTTCGAGGAAGATCCCCAAGTAATGATTCCATATGTTAGTAATGACTGCACATAAGCAAAGTAAACTGTTTTTAACACTTCAATAGGTGTTATTTTTGTAAGAACCCGGAAGGCATAGCAAAGTCGACTAAGTTTTTCAGTTAGATAATTTATATGTACCTCCCATTTCAGGCTTGAGTCCACCCATATACCTAGAAATTTGGTGGAGTTGGTGTCTTTAATAACAGCATTGTTAATTATTATTTGGATGGGATCTCGAAGATTCTGATTGAAGGCCATGTAGACTGTTTTGTTTACATTTAATTTTAACTAATTGTATTGTAACCATTGTTCAAGTTGTGTAGATGTGTGATTTATTTTTGATTGTAAATCATTTATTCTTAGATTATTAAATATTATGTTAGTATCATCAGCAAATAAGACAGTTTCTGCTGTATTGATGAGAGAGGGGAGGTCATTAATATATAGAAGAAAGAGTATTGGTCCAAGTATTGAGCCCTGAGGGACACCGTGTGACAAGGATACAAAATTTTATCGAACTGAACCTATTTGAACTACTTGCTTCCTGTTACTGAGGTATGAAATGAACCAATTCTCTGCTAATCCTCTGATGCCATTTAGTTTAAGTTTTTTAATTAGAATGTCATGATTAACCATGTCAAATGCTTTGCTTAAATCTAGGAATAGGCCTACTATTTGCTCTTTTTTGTCTAAGGCGTTAAGGATTGAATCTGTGAGTTTTGTGAGTGCATCATTAACACCTCTACCCTTCCTAAAACCAAACTGTGAATGTGTGAATATATTGTTTGTTTCTAAGAAAGAAACCAACCTGTTATACATGACTCTTTCAATTATTTTTGTGAATCCAGATAGTAGCGATATGGGCCTATAATTTTCAACATTATGTTTGTCACCTTTTTTGTATATTGGACATACTTTTGCAACCTTAAAGATTTCAGGAAATTTTCTTGTAAGTAGCGAAGTATTGCAGATATCTGTTAATGGTAGTGCCAGCTGAGAAGCACATTTTTTAAGAATGATGTCCGGTATTTCATCGAAACCACAAAATTGACTATTCTTTAAGCAGTTCATAATTTTGCACGTTTCTTCTATTGTAACAGGGTTTAAGAAGATAGTATTTATATGGTGTGCTTGTTGAGAACTTCGTCTAGCACGTTGTGTGGATGGAGAATTTAGGTTTTCTGCCACGTTAGCAAAATAATTATTAAATATTTCGGCTACTTTTTGTGGACTATTAACTAAGTGATTGTCCTGCAATATTTCAATGTAGTTTCTTGTGTCACATTTCTTTTTCCCAGTTTCTTGATTAACTACTTCCCATATAGCTTTGCTTTTATTACCCGCTTGCATTATAAAATCCTTATTAGTTTTTAACTTTGCTTCACATATTACTTTCCGTAATACCTTACAATAGTTTTATAGTGTTGTTTGAGATTAATGTCATCAGTAGCCAAGCATGATTCATGTAGTTGTCTTTTTCTTTTACATGAGATTATAATTCCCTTAGTTAGCCAACTTTTGGGTTTTTTATTGTGATTGACACTCCGTAAGGTCTTTTTAATTGGGAAAGCAGTGTTAAAACAATATGTTACAGCATTCATAAATTCTAATGTTTTTTTATCTAAATCCTCTTCGTTTAACTCTCCTTTTCTAGCAAGAATTGAAAATATGCTATGTTTGTATCAGTGTATGTTCTTCTATAGTGTACCGAATTTGTGTTTTTTGATTGTATTTCCCTTTCCATCTCCAGATGTAAGAATGTTGCATTGTGATCAGAGAGCCCCAAATTAATGTTTTCTGTTTTCACAAACTGAAGAGAATCGTAATTAATAATTATTTGGTCAAGACATGTATTTGAAGTGGAGGTTATCCTAGTAGGGGATGTTATGGTTTCAACTAAGTTATATGAAAGAATTAACGATCTGAAGTCAGAAACAGTGCTGCTGTCGTCAAGAAAATTTATATTAAAATCGCCGCACAAGATGAGTTGGGTGTTTTTATTTGTTAACGAGTTCAGTAGAATTTCAAATTTCTCTAGGAATGTTTTGATACAGCCATCTGGTGACCTATAAATGCAGGCTATTGTTAGGGAGGGGTTTTGGAACTTTAATTCTGTTACAGAGTGTTTGAATATCTTTTCTTCATTTAAGTGATATGTTAGCTTTTTTTCAGTATGCTCACCAGTAGTATGGTTTTATACATCTCCCCTATGGTGGGGCCCGATACTGTCCCGCAACACATGGTGGGGCAGGGGCAAAGTCCATCTCGCAGCGTGTTGCAGGGGCAAAGTCCGCAAATGACGTCATCCAAGATGTCGGCGCGCTAGACCACGTGACCGGCAGTAGGTTTCATATTACAGCACGAAGCGTAAATGCAACGTCATCATTATATTCCGCCATACAAGTTTTCCGTAAGATGTTTATTTCACTATGGTCCTGGGATCGACTCGGGTTTGCTGGTTAGCGTTTAATATAATTTTTACTTTGGTCCTATGGTAAAGGCGGCCGGTGCGTAAAACTCATGCTGGGGTCTTTAGAGGGGATATATTATGATAATAATTACAGGATTTTATAATGTCGATACAGAAAGCCAGTGAATGTTTAATCATATGCGTGCAGAGATTTTGCTTAGGTAGCAGTTGTATCATCTCGCCCTCCATGCATGTTATCTCTCTTACTATGCAGCGGTAATATAACGCTGTACGCTTATCGCTATCTTACAACGTCATTCATTGAGACCTCCTTTTAAATCCCAACTCTAACATATTATAAAGTTGCAAGCCAGTACCTTTAAATATTAAATCCTATTCATAGCACATGTCTTATGTATTATTAGTCAACAGTATTTTTATTGCGGTATATTAAAAACTTATATTGTAATATTCCATCGCTGAGTGGTTCTGAGTTCGATTCAAAGTCAGTAAAGGGATATATTATGATAATAATTACAGGTTTTTTTTTAATGCCGATACAGAAAGCCAGTGAATGTTTTTAATCACTTGCATACAGAGATTTGTAACACGTATTTAGAATCTCATCTCGCAAGATTTCTACTCACCTTGCATCACTAAACAGTGGTCATATGCAGACGCAAGCGTTCTAGTATGTCTTATCTCGCACTCGTGTCACCTACATTTCATCTCTTTAATTCTCCATTCATAACAGTGATATTTCATTTATCCATTTAATCTTTAAATCCTAGTTTATTAATCTACCTAGTGCTTTTATTAATTTATTGCTTTGAAGCGGACTTGGTCCTCACGGTTGCTCCTGGTGAAAATAGAAAAATGGTTTTCAATGCACGGTTTTAGCGAGAGATTTGAAATTCTAATACGTAATTCTTTAGAAAATGGCTTCTAGCGCGTAATTTAAAATTATGAACAAATGACATTGTGGCAGATTTGTAGTATATTTTTACGAGAGAGTTCATTTCACAATAGGTATCATATTACCAAAGTCAGCATTTTATTTTCTACGTTTTGTCACACAATCCTCGCGGATCATATTAAGTCTTTGTTCATACGAACTAAAACATAATGCTACGACAGCATTTTTTTCCAATCGTATCTTCAAACAAAAGTTTAATTTCTTTATTCATATACAAGAAATGATATGATGTTGATTCAACAAATTCTTTATTTATGACGTCATCATTACAAACAGGCTCATGCATGCTTCAAGGTCTTACACGGCACGTGTGCGGAAGTTAAGTAGGTCACACATCTCATATTACAGAACAAGTCTCTGCAAGTCACGGCTAGCTCACGGCGTTAGTATATAAGGCGATGACGTCACCGCATCACATTCACTTCTTCGCAGACCGTCGTCGAATACACATCGTGGAGAGCTCGTCCGCCGTCGTCTTCCAATGTGGTGAGTGTGCTTCAAGGTACAGACACAAGAAACATCTAGTAAGGCATATTAATCAGAACCATAAGAAAAGTGACTACAAGTGTGAAATATGCGGTGCGATATTTACACGAAGTGATGTGCTAAAAAGACATGCACGAGAAAATCACTCCGTTACTGCCTTCACCTGTAACATATGCCACTCCAACTTCTCATCGGCACGTTACTTAAGTATGCACCAGGAGAGGAGCCACCACCCAGCAACAAGGGACGCTGTCAATCGCATTGGGCTGTATCACCAGGCAGGCCACTTGTACTTTCCTGCTGAAGCCGGGACATCATGCAACGGAGGCGAGACCTCGAGGATTCCCGTGCACGGTGGTGGTCAAAGCCAGGAACCCGCCCGATTACAGGTACGTTTTATTACATTATCAATCATGTTTTTCAAAATGTAAATACATACATCATAGTAGCGGTGTAACACATGATTACATTTTATTTTTATAGGTCGGAGCGAGGAGCTACGATGCGGACGATGCCAGACAAAACAACACCGATCGCTTCCATCTACCAGCACATAGCGGGGATGGAGTAGCCCACCCACCGATGGTTGTAGAGGAGGCCACGCCTTCAGGTGTACGTTTACAGGTATGTAGTGAAATTATTATTATTTCAGTGATTGTACAAGATATTATTATTATTATTTCTATGATGGTACAAGACATCGAACTTATTTTTCCTTATAAAACTCGGTATTACTTTTTCTATGTTACTGAATGGATAAAAAGCAAGACAGAAAACTTAATTTTGTTAATTTTTCCACGTTACTGAATGTGAGACTTTATATTTCAATGATTAAACAAGACAGAAAACTTATTTTTTATCAAGAGATAAAACTTAATATTATTTTTTATATTAGTACAGAACGGTTAAAATCAAGACATTAAACTCGTAAATCTTAATATTTTATATTTCTGTTGTTATAGAATGCCAGACCAGTGAGTGCACAGACTTCCGCCCGTCCACATGATGACCTATACCAACCTGGACCTTCAGGTGTACAACCACAGGTATGTAGTGAAATTATTATTATTTCAGTGATTGTACAAGCCATCAATCTTATTTCTTTTATGATAAAACTTAATATTATTTTTTTATATTAGTACAGAGCGGCTAAAATCAAGACATTAAACTCATAAATCTTAATATTTTATATTTCTTTGTTATATATGCGTTTGCAGGTATAATATTATTATGATTATTATGCAAGACAACAAACTTATTTCTTTTATGATAAAACTTAATATTATTTTCTATATTAGTACAGAACTGATAAAAACAAGACATAAAACTCATAAATCCTAATATTTTATTTTTCTATTGTTACAGAACACAGAGTCCAACCGTCAGTCGCGACCTAGCGTTACCATGCTTATGCGTGATATTCCACAGGTATGTACAGTGAAATGTCTTAGTGTTTTATTATTCCATACGCTTACGAAGGTCTAGATTGCTAATGTCGATATTTTTCGTTATTACAGAGTCAAGGTGGAATGGATCGCAGCGCTGTGACCAACTCAACATCGGCGGAAACATGTGAGTTTTTACCCGTCGAAACAGCGTTCAGGTCACGACTGGCAACATATGCTGCATTAGATTTTCAAGCCGGCGATATGGAATCTGTCCTGTCGTCGTGTCAGTATAAAATTGAAAACCTTCTGTCAGAGTCACTATCAAAATTTGCATCAATTAAATTTAATATTTTTGTAGAGTGTGAATTTAATCATCTAGAGCTAAATTCTTGTTTGAGAAATTTTAAGACAAAAAATGAAGCATTGCTTAGAACATCAAATATTCACGAAGTAGTATCTAGACACATTTCTAAAATTCAGGCTGAGATGCAGGACAGTGAATTGCGAGGGTCTGGGTGGTTTTACAATAAAATCCACAAAATTGAAATTCGTATCAATGAGTACTTGCCATTTGCAGGGCGTAGGCATATGATCCTCCCTGATAAATTCCAGCATCTGAAGTCATTAATTAATATTGATAATGATGATGAATTTTGTTTCAAGTATTGTGTATTATCAAAATTTATTGAGTCTGATAAGGATTTGTGGGTCAGTTATCTTACCAGACCAGAGTTGGATATCAAGTACGATTGGAACTGTGTGAAATTCCCCGTTTCGATTCATGATATTGAAAAGTTTTCTAAAAGAAACAATATTTCATTCAATGTTTTCGGCCTCGAGGAAAAGCGAGATGGGAAAAATATCTCTCATTTCGTGTTTCCTATAAAAATTGTAGAAAATGAATTAGATGATCACAGAGATCTTTTGTTTGTATGTAACGAGGAAAATTCACATTACATCGTCATTTCAGATTTCGATGCTTTTGTAAGACCTTTTGTAACATCTTTCCATCGTCAAGTCAGAGTTTGTAAACGATGTTTTACACATTTTCAAACGTACGAAGGCAAGTCTGCTGACGTAAGGTTGAAAGAGCATTTGGTCTTATGCAACTCATTCAACCCAGTCAGATGCGAAATTCCTAAAAATCCTGAAGTTGTATTCAACAAGCCCGAATATTCGCAAAAGATCAGGTTTGTTATCTATGCGGATTTCGAGTGTTTGCTGGAACCTATTTCGGGATGTTTAGGAGATCCGCAGAAAAGCTGGACTACTCCTTATCAGAAGCATAAACCTTTTAGTTATTGCTATTTCATCAAAGATGCTGAGGGTGCATATTCTCAATTGAGACTGTTTAGAGGGGAGGATGCCAGCGGTGAGTTTATGCGCTCGCTCGTCGCTGATGCTAAAGAAATTGATAAGATCTTAAACAGTGTAAATAAGCCCATGACCCCTCTGACAGAAGATGAAATTAAGACATACAATAGCGCTACTATTTGTCATATTTGTGGCGAGGGTAACTTTACCAATGTGAACTATAAAGTAAGGGACCATTGCCATGTTAGTGGTCGGTTCAGAGGAGCCGCCCACAGAAATTGTAATTTGAATTATAGGAACCAGGCATTTGTCCCTATAGTATTGCATAACATGTCCAACTATGATGCTCATTTCATTGTGACAGAACTTGGTTTCGATGAAAACCGAATCAATGTTATTTGTAATAGTCAAGAAAAGTATGTCACATTTTCCAAATTTATTCCCTCCTCTTATTTGAAGAGGGGAGGTATGGAGTTAAGATTTATAGACTCGTTTCGGTTCATGGCAAGCAGCCTGGAAAAGCTAGCAATCAATCTTCCTAAAGATAAATTTATAGAAACAGCAAAAGTATTTGGTGAAAACGCCGATTTGGTGTGTCGAAAGGGAGTGTTTCCCTACGACTACGTCACCTCAGTTGAAATTTTGAAGGAGAAGAAATTACCTCCCAAAGATGCATTTTATAATAGACTCGTGAATGAGAACGTCTCTGACCAAGACTACTCTCACGCGAGAAACGTTTGGAATTCTTTCTCGATCAGCTCATTAGGAGAATATTCAGACTTGTATTTGAAATCCGATGTTTTGATTTTGACCGACGTCTTTGAAAACTTTAGACAGATGTGTTTTGAGACGTACGGAATGGATTGTTTGTACTATTCCACAGTTCCAGGCTTTGCTTACTCAGCTATGTTGAAGTTCACAAAGGTAAAATTACCGCTTTTGACCGATATGGATATGATCCAAATGTTTGAACGCGGGATAAGAGGTGGAATTTGTCAGTGTGTGACAAGGCACGCTGCTGCAAACAATAACATGTGTGATGAATATGATGAGTCTACAAAAAAATCTTTTCTTTATTATGTCGATGCCAATAACCTTTATGGTTATGCGATGTCCCAGGCATTGCCGTCAGACGAGTTCCGCTGGCTCGACAAACATGAGATAGCGTCCTTTGACATCATGTCCATACCGGTCAATTCTAAATTAGGATATGTGCTTGAGGTAGACATTGAGTATCCAGACCATCTTCACGATGCTCATTCTGATCTCCCTTTCTGTGCGGAGATGAAATTTCCTTCAGGCAGCAGAAACAAAAAATTATTAACTACTTTGGAGCCAAAAGAAAAATATGTCGTTCATCACACGGTACTTAAGCAAGCCGTGCAACACGGACTGAGGTTAACCAAGATCCATAGAGTTATCGAATTTCAACAAAGTTGCTGGTTGAAACCCTACATTGACTATAACACGGCCAAGCGTAGAGCTGCAGCCAACAACTTTGAGAAAGACTTTTTTAAATTGATGAATAACGCCGTTTTTGGCAAGACTATGGAAAATGTGAGGAAACGTATCAATTTTCGGCTTGTATCAAGTGAGAAGGAAATTCGAAAGCTGGTAGCCAAAAGTAACTTTATGGATAGAACAATTTATAACGAAAACTTGGTTGGTGTCCATCTAGCAAAAACTAGTTTAGTGTTTGATAAGGCCATCTATGTTGGCATGTCTATTTTGGAAATTTCGAAAACTAGGATGTATGAGTTCCATTATGATACCATGAAAAATTTTTATAAAGAAGGATTGAAATTGTGCTACATGGACACGGACAGCTTCGTCTATAGAATTGAAACGGATAACCTCTTCCGTGATATGATGCATTTCCGAGATGAGCTGGATACTAGCGTCTACCCACCTGAACATCCCTTGTATTCAAACGAAAACAAGGCGGTGGTTGGGAAATTCAAAGACGAAGGAGCTGGTCACTCCATAAAGGCGTTTGTAGGTCTGCGAGCGAAAATGTACGCCATAAAATTTAATGATATGGTCATCAAAAAATTGAAAGGCGTTAAGAAAAACGTCATTGACAAAAATGTCAACTTTGAAGATTATGTTGGTTGTCTACAGAGCGGACAGTCAACATTCTCGTTAAACAGATCCATCAGATCATACAAACATAACGTATTTTCAATTTCGATGAATAAATTAACTTTATCTGGCAACGACGATAAGCGTCATATTATGGAAAATGGCGTGGACACTCTCGCTCACGGACACTACAAAATCAGGGAGGAGGAGTGTGATGATGAACCTCCTACTAAAAAATGTAAACTGTAAAAATGTATATTTGTTTATAGACTTTGCTTTATGAAATATTATCTGTGATTTATATGATGTAAGAAAGAATCAATATTTATATTCTGTATGATGTATGATACATTAAACGATGTATGAAGCATTAAAATGTTACTGTTATCCCATGATTTTTTTATTATTATATGATGTATGATACAATATTTGTAATACTTATGATGTGAGAATTGTAATACATATGATATGAGAAATATTATACTTTGTATAATCTATGTTAAAATAAAATATTAAACAGATGCATTATCTTTAATGTTAACCCCAAGCTTAAAAAAATCCCACTCCCTACACATATACCTCCATCCCCCCTCTTTTTTCTAGGCAGAACTAGTCTAGACTGGTTTTTTCTAGACAGAACTAGTATGGATTGGATTTCTCTAGACTGAACTAGTACGGACTGGTTTCTTCTAGGTAGATCTAGTCTGGACTGGTTTTTTCTAGTCAGAACTAGTCTGGACGTAGTCCACGACGGTAAGTATCCTTTTTTTTATCAAGAACAAGAAATATAACAAGAACAAGAACAAGAAATATAACAAGAACAAGACTGGCTTTTATCTAGTTAGAACTAGTTTTAACTGGCTTTTGTCTAGTTAGAACTAGTTTTTTAACTGGCTTTTTGTCTAGTTAGAACTAGTTTTAACTGGCTTTTGTCTAGTTAGAACTAGTTTTGCGCTTTTTATTTGGTGGTTAGTCCTTGTTCTCGTCTAGGTCTCGGTTTACTTCTCGGTCTACTTCTCTGTATAATTCTCGTTCTTGGTCCACTTCTCGGTACCAATCTTAAAGAACTGGTCTTATGTATTTACCACAAGAACCAGAACAAGAACAACATCGCCATTATAGTCATGTTTGCTTAAGGATTTGGAATGATGTGATACATATTATAACGAGAAACTATATAAAACAGACGGCTCATTTTTGTAGACTCTAAAATTTCATAAGTCATCACTAAGAATATTCTATCTGACTAGGACATGTACGTATGGAACATGGAAATCCTGTACATTGGTTTATATATTTTCTTTTTATTGTATCCATCACCCATTATTCATAACCCAACTTATAGTGGAAGACATTATATCACAGCATCGGTTAGGTTTGGATAGGTTAGTTTAGGTTAGGTTAGGTTAGGTTAGCAGGATGATATTTTAAAATTATTTCTTCATTAATGAAAATTCTAAGTTAGGTTAGGTAGGTTATGTTAGGTTAGGTTAGGTTAGGTTATGTTATGTTAGGTTAGGTTAGCAGGGTATTTTAAAATCATTTCTACATTGATAGAAAGGCTAAGTTCCTTGGCACATTTTATCAATGCTACTAGAAATAATTTTAAAATATCCTGCTAACCTAACCTAACATAACATAACCTAACCTAACCTAACCTAACATAACCTACCTAACCTAACTTAGAATTTTCATTAATGAAGAAATAATTTTAAAATATCATCCTGCTAACCTAACCTAACCTAACCTAAACTAACCTATCCAAACCTAACCGATGCTGTGATATAATGTCTTCCACTATAAGTTGGGTTATGAATAATGGGTGATGGATACAATAAAAAGAAAATATATAAACCAATGTACAGGATTTCCATGTTCCATACGTACATGTCCTAGTCAGATAGAATATTCTTAGTGATGACTTATGAAATTTTAGAGTCTACAAAAATGAGCCGTCTGTTTTATATAGTTTCTCGTTATAATATGTATCACATCATTCCAAATCCTTAAGCAAACATGACTATAATGGCGATGTTGTTCTTGTTCTGGTTCTTGTGGTAAATACATAAGACCAGTTCTTTAAGATTGGTACCGAGAAGTGGACCAAGAACGAGAATTATACAGAGAAGTAGACCGAGAAGTAAACCGAGACCTAGACGAGAACAAGGACTAACCACCAAATAAAAAGCGCAAAACTAGTTCTAACTAGACAAAAGCCAGTTAAAACTAGTTCTAACTAGACAAAAAGCCAGTTAAAAAACTAGTTCTAACTAGACAAAAGCCAGTTAAAACTAGTTCTAACTAGATAAAAGCCAGTCTTGTTCTTGTTATATTTCTTGTTCTTGTTCTTGTTATATTTCTTGTTCTTGATAAAAAAAAGGATACTTACCGTCGTGGACTACGTCCAGACTAGTTCTGACTAGAAAAAACCAGTCCAGACTAGATCTACCTAGAAGAAACCAGTCCGTACTAGTTCAGTCTAGAGAAATCCAATCCATACTAGTTCTGTCTAGAAAAAACCAGTCTAGACTAGTTCTGCCTAGAAAAAAGAGGGGGGATGGAGGTATATGTGTAGGGAGTGGGATTTTTTTAAGCTTGGGGTTAACATTAAAGATAATGCATCTGTTTAATATTTTATTTTAACATAGATTATACAAAGTATAATATTTCTCATATCATATGTATTACAATTCTCACATCATAAGTATTACAAATATTGTATCATACATCATATAATAATAAAAAAATCATGGGATAACAGTAACATTTTAATGCTTCATACATCGTTTAATGTATCATACATCATACAGAATATAAATATTGATTCTTTCTTACATCATATAAATCACAGATAATATTTCATAAAGCAAAGTCTATAAACAAATATACATTTTTACAGTTTACATTTTTTAGTAGGAGGTTCATCATCACACTCCTCCTCCCTGATTTTGTAGTGTCCGTGAGCGAGAGTGTCCACGCCATTTTCCATAATATGACGCTTATCGTCGTTGCCAGATAAAGTTAATTTATTCATCGAAATTGAAAATACGTTATGTTTGTATGATCTGATGGATCTGTTTAACGAGAATGTTGACTGTCCGCTCTGTAGACAACCAACATAATCTTCAAAGTTGACATTTTTGTCAATGACGTTTTTCTTAACGCCTTTCAATTTTTTGATGACCATATCATTAAATTTTATGGCGTACATTTTCGCTCGCAGACCTACAAACGCCTTTATGGAGTGACCAGCTCCTTCGTCTTTGAATTTCCCAACCACCGCCTTGTTTTCGTTTGAATACAAGGGATGTTCAGGTGGGTAGACGCTAGTATCCAGCTCATCTCGGAAATGCATCATATCACGGAAGAGGTTATCCGTTTCAATTCTATAGACGAAGCTGTCCGTGTCCATGTAGCACAATTTCAATCCTTCTTTATAAAAATTTTTCATGGTATCATAATGGAACTCATACATCCTAGTTTTCGAAATTTCCAAAATAGACATGCCAACATAGATGGCCTTATCAAACACTAAACTAGTTTTTGCTAGATGGACACCAACCAAGTTTTCGTTATAAATTGTTCTATCCATAAAGTTACTTTTGGCTACCAGCTTTCGAATTTCCTTCTCACTTGATACAAGCCGAAAATTGATACGTTTCCTCACATTTTCCATAGTCTTGCCAAAAACGGCGTTATTCATCAATTTAAAAAAGTCTTTCTCAAAGTTGTTGGCTGCAGCTCTACGCTTGGCCGTGTTATAGTCAATGTAGGGTTTCAACCAGCAACTTTGTTGAAATTCGATAACTCTATGGATCTTGGTTAACCTCAGTCCGTGTTGCACGGCTTGCTTAAGTACCGTGTGATGAACGACATATTTTTCTTTTGGCTCCAAAGTAGTTAATAATTTTTTGTTTCTGCTGCCTGAAGGAAATTTCATCTCCGCACAGAAAGGGAGATCAGAATGAGCATCGTGAAGATGGTCTGGATACTCAATGTCTACCTCAAGCACATATCCTAATTTAGAATTGACCGGTATGGACATGATGTCAAAGGACGCTATCTCATGTTTGTCGAGCCAGCGGAACTCGTCTGACGGCAATGCCTGGGACATCGCATAACCATAAAGGTTATTGGCATCGACATAATAAAGAAAAGATTTTTTTGTAGACTCATCATATTCATCACACATGTTATTGTTTGCAGCAGCGTGCCTTGTCACACACTGACAAATTCCACCTCTTATCCCGCGTTCAAACATTTGGATCATATCCATATCGGTCAAAAGCGGTAATTTTACCTTTGTGAACTTCAACATAGCTGAGTAAGCAAAGCCTGGAACTGTGGAATAGTACAAACAATCCATTCCGTACGTCTCAAAACACATCTGTCTAAAGTTTTCAAAGACGTCGGTCAAAATCAAAACATCGGATTTCAAATACAAGTCTGAATATTCTCCTAATGAGCTGATCGAGAAAGAATTCCAAACGTTTCTCGCGTGAGAGTAGTCTTGGTCAGAGACGTTCTCATTCACGAGTCTATTATAAAATGCATCTTTGGGAGGTAATTTCTTCTCCTTCAAAATTTCAACTGAGGTGACGTAGTCGTAGGGAAACACTCCCTTTCGACACACCAAATCGGCGTTTTCACCAAATACTTTTGCTGTTTCTATAAATTTATCTTTAGGAAGATTGATTGCTAGCTTTTCCAGGCTGCTTGCCATGAACCGAAACGAGTCTATAAATCTTAACTCCATACCTCCCCTCTTCAAATAAGAGGAGGGAATAAATTTGGAAAATGTGACATACTTTTCTTGACTATTACAAATAACATTGATTCGGTTTTCATCGAAACCAAGTTCTGTCACAATGAAATGAGCATCATAGTTGGACATGTTATGCAATACTATAGGGACAAATGCCTGGTTCCTATAATTCAAATTACAATTTCTGTGGGCGGCTCCTCTGAACCGACCACTAACATGGCAATGGTCCCTTACTTTATAGTTCACATTGGTAAAGTTACCCTCGCCACAAATATGACAAATAGTAGCGCTATTGTATGTCTTAATTTCATCTTCTGTCAGAGGGGTCATGGGCTTATTTACACTGTTTAAGATCTTATCAATTTCTTTAGCATCAGCGACGAGCGAGCGCATAAACTCACCGCTGGCATCCTCCCCTCTAAACAGTCTCAATTGAGAATATGCACCCTCAGCATCTTTGATGAAATAGCAATAACTAAAAGGTTTATGCTTCTGATAAGGAGTAGTCCAGCTTTTCTGCGGATCTCCTAAACATCCCGAAATAGGTTCCAGCAAACACTCGAAATCCGCATAGATAACAAACCTGATCTTTTGCGAATATTCGGGCTTGTTGAATACAACTTCAGGATTTTTAGGAATTTCGCATCTGACTGGGTTGAATGAGTTGCATAAGACCAAATGCTATTTCAACCTTACGTCAGCAGACTTGCCTTCGTACGTTTGAAAATGTGTAAAACATCGTTTACAAACTCTGACTTGACGATGGAAAGATGTTACAAAAGGTCTTACAAAAGCATCGAAATCTGAAATGACGATGTAATGTGAATTTTCCTCGTTACATACAAACAAAAGATCTCTGTGATCATCTAATTCATTTTCTACAATTTTTATAGGAAACACGAAATGAGAGATATTTTTCCCATCTCGCTTTTCCTCGAGGCCGAAAACATTGAATGAAATATTGTTTCTTTTAGAAAACTTTTCAATATCATGAATCGAAACGGGGAATTTCACACAGTTCCAATCGTACTTGATATCCAACTCTGGTCTGGTAAGATAACTGACCCACAAATCCTTATCAGACTCAATAAATTTTGATAATACACAATACTTGAAACAAAATTCATCATCATTATCAATATTAATTAATGACTTCAGATGCTGGAATTTATCAGGGAGGATCATATGCCTACGCCCTGCAAATGGCAAGTACTCATTGATACGAATTTCAATTTTGTGGATTTTATTGTAAAACCACCCAGACCCTCGCAATTCACTGTCCTGCATCTCAGCCTGAATTTTAGAAATGTGTCTAGATACTACTTCGTGAATATTTGATGTTCTAAGCAATGCTTCATTTTTTGTCTTAAAATTTCTCAAACAAGAATTTAGCTCTAGATGATTAAATTCACACTCTACAAAAATATTAAATTTAATTGATGCAAATTTTGATAGTGACTCTGACAGAAGGTTTTCAATTTTATACTGACACGACGACAGGACAGATTCCATATCGCCGGCTTGAAAATCTAATGCAGCATATGTTGCCAGTCGTGACCTGAACGCTGTTTCGACGGGTAAAAACTCACATGTTTCCGCCGATGTTGAGTTGGTCACAGCGCTGCGATCCATTCCACCTTGACTCTGTAATAACGAAAAATATCGACATTAGCAATCTAGACCTTCGTAAGCGTATGGAATAATAAAACACTAAGACATTTCACTGTACATACCTGTGGAATATCACGCATAAGCATGGTAACGCTAGGTCGCGACTGACGGTTGGACTCTGTGTTCTGTAACAATAGAAAAATAAAATATTAGGATTTATGAGTTTTATGTCTTGTTTTTATCAGTTCTGTACTAATATAGAAAATAATATTAAGTTTTATCATAAAAGAAATAAGTTTGTTGTCTTGCATAATAATCATAATAATATTATACCTGCAAACGCATATATAACAAAGAAATATAAAATATTAAGATTTATGAGTTTAATGTCTTGATTTTAGCCGCTCTGTACTAATATAAAAAAATAATATTAAGTTTTATCATAAAAGAAATAAGATTGATGGCTTGTACAATCACTGAAATAATAATAATTTCACTACATACCTGTGGTTGTACACCTGAAGGTCCAGGTTGGTATAGGTCATCATGTGGACGGGCGGAAGTCTGTGCACTCACTGGTCTGGCATTCTATAACAACAGAAATATAAAATATTAAGATTTACGAGTTTAATGTCTTGATTTTAACCGTTCTGTACTAATATAAAAAATAATATTAAGTTTTATCTCTTGATAAAAAATAAGTTTTCTGTCTTGTTTAATCATTGAAATATAAAGTCTCACATTCAGTAACGTGGAAAAATTAACAAAATTAAGTTTTCTGTCTTGCTTTTTATCCATTCAGTAACATAGAAAAAGTAATACCGAGTTTTATAAGGAAAAAATAAGTTCGATGTCTTGTACCATCATAGAAATAATAATAATAATATCTTGTACAATCACTGAAATAATAATAATTTCACTACATACCTGTAAACGTACACCTGAAGGCGTGGCCTCCTCTACAACCATCGGTGGGTGGGCTACTCCATCCCCGCTATGTGCTGGTAGATGGAAGCGATCGGTGTTGTTTTGTCTGGCATCGTCCGCATCGTAGCTCCTCGCTCCGACCTATAAAAATAAAATGTAATCATGTGTTACACCGCTACTATGATGTATGTATTTACATTTTGAAAAACATGATTGATAATGTAATAAAACGTACCTGTAATCGGGCGGGTTCCTGGCTTTGACCACCACCGTGCACGGGAATCCTCGAGGTCTCGCCTCCGTTGCATGATGTCCCGGCTTCAGCAGGAAAGTACAAGTGGCCTGCCTGGTGATACAGCCCAATGCGATTGACAGCGTCCCTTGTTGCTGGGTGGTGGCTCCTCTCCTGGTGCATACTTAAGTAACGTGCCGATGAGAAGTTGGAGTGGCATATGTTACAGGTGAAGGCAGTAACGGAGTGATTTTCTCGTGCATGTCTTTTTAGCACATCACTTCGTGTAAATATCGCACCGCATATTTCACACTTGTAGTCACTTTTCTTATGGTTCTGATTAATATGCCTTACTAGATGTTTCTTGTGTCTGTACCTTGAAGCACACTCACCACATTGTAAGACGACGGCGGACGAGCTCTCCATGATGTGTAGTCGGCGACGGTCTGCGAAGAAGTGAATGTGATGCGGTGACGTCATCGCCTTATATACTAACGCCGTGAGCTAGCCGTGACTTGCAGAGACTTGTTCTGTAATATGAGATGTGTGACCTACTTAACTTCCGCACACGTGCCGTGTAAGACCTTGAAGCATGCATGAGCCTGTTTGTAATGATGACGTCATAAATAAAGAATTTGTTGAATCAACATCATATCATTTCTTGTATATGAATAAAGAAATTAAACTTTTGTTTGAAGATACGATTGGAAAAAAATGCTGTCGTAGCATTATGTTTTAGTTCGTATGAACAAAGACTTAATATGATCCGCGGGGATTGTGTGACAAAACGTAGAAAATAAAATGCTGACTTTGGTAATATGATACCTATTGTGAAATGAACTCTCTCGTAAAAATATACTACAAATCTGCCACAATGTCATTTGTTCATAATTTTAAATTACGCGCTAGAAGCCATTTTCTAAAGAATTACGTATTAGAATTTCAAATCTCTCGCTAAAACCGTGCATTGAAAACCATTTTTCTATTTTCACCAGGAGCAACCGTGAGGACCAAGTCCGCTTCAAAGCAATAAATTAATAAAAGCACTAGGTAGATTAATAAACTAGGATTTAAAGATTAAATGGATAAATGAAATATCACTGTTATGAATGGAGAATTAAAGAGATGAAATGTAGGTGACACGAGTGCGAGATAAGACATACTAGAACGCTTGCGTCTGCATATGACCACTGTTTAGTGATGCAAGGTGAGTAGAAATCTTGCGAGATGAGATTCTAAATACGTGTTACAAATCTCTGTATGCAAGTGATTAAAAACATTCACTGGCTTTCTGTATCGGCATTAAAAAAAAACCTGTAATTATTATCATAATATATCCCTTTACTGACTTTGAATCGAACTCAGAACCACTCAGCGATGGAATATTACAATATAAGTTTTTAATATACCGCAATAAAAATACTGTTGACTAATAATACATAAGACATGTGCTATGAATAGGATTTAATATTTAAAGGTACTGGCTTGCAACTTTATAATATGTTAGAGTTGGGATTTAAAAGGAGGTCTCAATGAATGACGTTGTAAGATAGCGATAAGCGTACAGCGTTATATTACCGCTGCATAGTAAGAGAGATAACATGCATGGAGGGCGAGATGATACAACTGCTACCTAAGCAAAATCTCTGCACGCATATGATTAAACATTCACTGGCTTTCTGTATCGACATTATAAAATCCTGTAATTATTATCATAATATATCCCCTCTAAAGACCCCAGCATGAGTTTTACGCACCGGCCGCCTTTACCATAGGACCAAAGTAAAAATTATATTAAACGCTAACCAGCAAACCCGAGTCGATCCCAGGACCATAGTGAAATAAACATCTTACGGAAAACTTGTATGGCGGAATATAATGATGACGTTGCATTTACGCTTCGTGCTGTAATATGAAACCTACTGCCGGTCACGTGGTCTAGCGCGCCGACATCTTGGATGACGTCATTTGCGGACTTTGCCCCTGCAACACGCTGCGAGATGGACTTTGCCCCTGTCCCACCATGTGTTGCCGGGACAGTATCGGGCCCCACCATAGGGGAGATGTATAAAACCATACTACTCTCACCGGGCAAGTTATTCCTGATCAATATTGTAGTGCCCCCATTTTTATAAATTTGACGGCAAAAGGAGCTTGAAATTTTATAATTTTGTAGATGATATGAGTTAATTTCTTTCTCGTTTAACCAATGCTCTGAACCACATATTATATCTAGATCTGGCAATTCATCATTTAACATGACCTCTAATTCATAGATCTTGTTTCTGAGACACTGAAAATTTTGATTTATTAACGATAGTGTGAAATGTTTATTTGCATTACCAAAAGTCTTCTGTCTATCGCAGGCAGAGGTACAGAACTTACTTACCCTTTTTGTTTCCTTGCTCTTTGCTGGCTCAGTAGATTCTGGCATAAAAAATCTTGAAGATGGGCTGGGGTCCTCACTGGCCGGATTGTATATCTAGTGGATGATCTCTGCTGGGCTGGGCTCTCTACTGGCTGAAATGTAGAAGTAATGGGTGGACTCAGCATCTGCTGTTTCGCTGCCATGATATCATCCTCTCTACTGATTAGCTCTATATCCTCTTTCATTTGCGGAGTGGCGACATCATTCTCTAGTGTAATCTTACTGCAGTCACTTTGTTGCAGCTCTGGGTTAGACTGATTCAGAGGTATGGGTTCTGATTCCACAGCTGATTTCTTTAGTTTTTTCACTATTTCCCTGGCTAGCACATTCTTGCCATACTTATTCATCTTTTGTAAAGAGTTTCTGTTGTCAATCAAATGTATTGAGCTGGGCATAGGTTGCATTGAAGTTGGTACACTATGTTGGAAGAACCACATGTATGGTGACCAAGTATCTTGTATTCTCTTTATGTTGCATAACTTTTGAAGCTATTGGCTGGATGATGAATGGGGCAAGTTTTACAGAGGGCCTATTACATGGGAAAGTGCCATGAGGTTCTGAATTGAGTTTGGGTGGTTTTCCCAAGTTTTTAGGTTTCACCAGTTTTTTCTTTAGGTTTGGGAGTTGTCTGAATAACACAGATGGAGGTTTAAATAGGAGGTCTTTAGTGTGAGGGCTTGCTTGTAGGATATTATAGCTGTCCTGAAGGATCTTATTCAGATTTTGAAGACCATGGTGGTACGTGGTACATTGTGTTTCTCCGAGAGGTGTGAAGAGCAGAAGTACTTGTTTGAGCTCTTTGAATCTGTCCCTGAACTACTGATCAAGAATAGCCACGGAAACGAAAGCCTCCTGTAACTGTTTGTTGAAGTTTATCCTGTCCTTTATTTCTGTAAAAATTTGTTTTGCTCTTAGGGCTTGGCTGAATGGAATTCGTTTTGTGTTACTCGGGTGGCAACTTTCATAATACAGGAATTGTAGTTTGTTTGTGGGTTTTACATGTATTGAGATGCTAATCATCCCATTATTGAGATAGATATTGACATCCAGGAATGTGACTGGTTCAGTTGAGGAGTTCCAGGTGAAATTGAGAGTGCAATGATTCTGTAGGTTGTTCAGAAATTCTTCCTACTTGTCTCGTCCGTGGGTCCATATGAGGAAGATGTCAACAATGCCTCTGGCAGCCCTACATTTTGTAAATATGGAATGACTTCAGTTGGCAGCCCTACACTCTGTTCTCCATCTTCTCCAGTGATTGACAAATGGTAAAGTTTACCCGAAAATCGTCTACTTTTGATGTATTATAAAATCTTTATTGTGCCCCTATCAACTCAGAGGGACACCGAGGGAGACAGCCTCTCTAATGATTGGTAAGTTCTCTGGTACTCCTCTCGTTTACACTAGAATCTTTTTTGGCCTAGTGCCTGTTAACCTCATTGACATACCATAAAATTAACTGTTTGGATTATGGATAGAAGACAAAGAAAACAATGCGGCTGATTGAGAACGAAGACAATGAAGAAATAACAGACAAGCAGGGAATATTGAAAACGTGGCAGATGTATGTAGAAGAATTATATGAGACAAGAAATCGTCCAGCTTTTTTGGATATAGAGGATGAAATAGACTTACCAGAAGATGAAAAAGTATTTTCCATTCTGAGCAAAGAAACTGAGCCAGCAATTAAGGAAATGAAAACTGGGAAAGCAACAGGAGTAGATGGAATTTCCATTGAATTGGTTAAAAGCTTAGGAGAAGGGATGCAGGAAATTCTGTCTTTATGTAACAAGATATATAAGGAAGGTGAATGGCCTGAAGAAATCACAGAGACAATGTTAATACCAATACCGAAGAAAAATAGTGTGAAGAAATGTAAGGACTTCAAGATTATAATAATAATAATAATAATAATAATAATAATAAATAATAATAATAATGATGATAATAATAATAATAATATATATATTATTTATTCGACACCATAAGTAATACAGAGTATACATTGGCTGAGTCAAGTTTAGATGCTAAAACTAGGGTAAACATAACTTAGTTTCAGTGAACTATGAGACTAAATACATCAGTGTTATATGAAGCGTACAGTAATACTATAGTTTAACAGAGTATTTAGAAATAAATACAGGCTGTAACAAAATAAAAGAAATGTGATGAAATACACAAATTAATTTAAAAAAGAATTAATAAACATATCAACTCTCAGTAAAATTTAGACCTAGAAACTCATCTGCGCTAAGAGGCATATATTTCATCAAAATATTTTTAACATTATTCTTAAAGGTTTTTCCTGTTAATTTTTTTACATTGCCCGGAAGTTTATTGTATAAAGTAATACCGTTGTGGGAAATACTTTTCAAGCTATTTGTAATTCTATGCGTGCTGAGGTGTATATGATGCGAAGATCTAGTAGTATGAGAGTGATATTCAGAGTTCCTTTTGAATAAGTCTTTATGATCATGAACAAAGTTAATTGTTTCTGAGATGTACAAACATGAGACTGGCAGTAGGCCTATTTCCAGATCTTTGAATACGTCTTTGCTGGGTGTACGTAGGGGGATTTTTAAAATTAATTTGTAATTTATATACGTAATTGATTTTTGAAGTGGACCCCAGAAAGGTATTGCATAGGACAGAACTGATTGAACATAAGCGAAATATGCTATTCTCATTACTTCAAGTGAAGTGGATTTATTTTGCACTCTGAAGGCAAACACTATGTTGTTCAACTTATTTAACAGCTCCTCTGTGTGGAAATTCCAGTTTAGATTTTTGTCTATCCAAATTCCTAGAAATTTTGTGCTCTCAACTTCCTTTATAGATGTGTTGTAAAGGTCAATTTGTAATGGTCGTTCACATTCTTTATTCTTGTTGAAAATTATATAGACCGTCTTATCAAGGTTTAAAAAAAGTGTGTTGCTGCTTAGCCAATTCTGTAGACCAGAATTTGTATCGTTTGTTTTGTGCTGAAGGCCTTCAAGAGTATTGCTTTGAACTAGAATATTTTTGTCATCAGCAAAAAGAACTGTATTAGCATGTAATAAATTGTCAAGCAAATCATTAATATATAATAAGAACAATACAGGTCCTAAGATTGAGCCCTGAGGGACACCATTTTTAATGGGCAGTGAAGAAGAATCTCTGTGGCCTATTTCAACAAGTTGTGTTCTGTTTTCTAGGTAAGATTAAAACCAATCATTCGCTAGACCTCTGATGCCATACTTATTTAATTTATTTACCAAGCTATTGTGATTTACTGTGTCAAAGGCTTTTGACAAGTCTATAAATAAGCCAAGGACGTAATCATTATTATCTTTTGCTTTTAGTAGTTTATCAATAAAAAAATATAAAGCCTCATTTATGGATTTACTTTTACGGAAGCCAAACTGAACATCTGATAGTATAAACTTGTAATTTAGAAATGACATAATACGATTATACATTAGTTTCTCAAGGATTTTTGAAAAAAGCTGAAAGTAAGGATATGGGCCTGTAGTTTTATATATTAGTTTTACTACCTTTTTTGTGTAGAGGTTGTATTTTTGAAATTTTTAGGGAACTGGGGAATTTTCCTGAGATGAAGAAGGAATTACAAATATCAGTCAGTGGCTTACAAATATGAGGACCACATTTTTTTACAAGCCTGATATCACATTCTGCAATGATTCGCCTGTGAATACTGAATCAACACTTAAGATCTAAGATGGAAGATGAATTGGAAGAAGTACAGTTTGGATTTAGGAAGGGGAAAGGCAATTGGATTGATAAGAATAATAGGAGAAGGATATATAGGAAAGTACACAGTATTTGCTGACATGGAAAAGGCATTCGACAGAGTGGACTGGAATTAACTCATGAGGATCCTGAAGAAAATTGGTGTGGACTGGAAGGAGAGGAGACTCATAAGTAATCTATATATAAAACAACGAATAAAAGTCAGGATAGGAGAAGAAATATCACAAGGAAGAGTAATTGGAAGATGGGTAAGACAAGGATGTCCTCTATCACCTACTGTCTTTAATATATACTTGGAAGATTTAATAAAGACCTGTTTCTGAAACATGGGAGGTGTAAACTTAGGAGGAAGAAGAATAAAGTGCATGCGATTTGCAGGTGATATGGCTTTGCTAGCTGAAGATGAAATGAAACTGAACAACATGCTAATGGAGCTAAATGACAAATGTGAGGATTATGGGATGAAGATAAAATAAATAAGACGAAGACCATGGTTATTGGAAGGGAACTCAAGAAGGTAGATGTGAGAATTAAGGATGAGATTATTGAACAAGTAGACAAGTTCAAATACTTGAGTTGTACTATCAGTAGCAACATGAGCTGTTGTCAAGAAGTAAAACAGAGGATAGCATTGGCGAAAGAAGTTTTTAACAGGAAGAGGAAAATCTTCTTTGGGCCTTTCGAAAAGGAACTAAGGAAAAGGCTAGTGAAGTGCTTTGTGTGGAGTGTAGCATTGTATGGTGCTGAGACTTTGACATCACGAGGAAATTAGGAAAAAAGATTGGAAGTATTTGAGGTGTGGATATGGAGAAAAATGGAAGGAATATCATGGACAGATAAAGTTAAAAATAAAGATGTTTTTCTTCTGCCTCATTTAATATTCTACATGAAGGACCATGAAGGACCAGGTCTTCACAAACATTCAGGTAGGCCTAAATTAGGAAATGTATTCTAGGGTATTACACATCACTGCACGTTGCATAATATTTCGTCAGCTTTAAATACACACACATGTACATTTATTCTTCGTTTCTATGTTATATACATAGGGAGTAGTTGCAACAGAACAGTGCAATTCTCTCCACACACAATTTCTTGTTAATAAAACACTATAAAAGAGGAACTTATACACAAGCACCACTTATATGTACAGATTCAGCCATGAAACAGCAGGATCTACATTGCTGACGTCACAGACAAGATGGCCGCCAGTCAGAAAAATAGTCCTACTGAATGTATGGATGTAATCATTTTAAACCATTTTTTAAATTAATTTCTGATTAGCGTGAGTAAATTGTATTGCGTTCCCTTAATTTAATCAAATCGATTTACTAGAGTAAAACACAATAAACCGGTGTTTACAATGTCCAATTCTAGACGTAAAATTTACGTATAGTTAGTACGTAATTTTGATATTAGCAAATGAACAATCAAATCGATTTTGTTTTATATTTAATCCTACTTATGTAACAGTAACTTTAATTTTGATATATTATGAATATAAAGCAGGATTAAGTTACAACAGTTTTTATACATGTATATATTGGACATAAAATATACGTATAATTTACGTTTTGACTTTGACCAAACGTAAGATATATATTTAGCTCTAAAATATACGTATATTATACATATCATGCTGCGTGGGTAAACAGGGGAATGCTTCACTGAAAGGGACGGAGGAATAGTAGGCTTTATGATTATGTCTTCCGAAAGTTTATGATTGTTGGACCTCAGATTGCTACATATATTCAGAAATTTGAGAAGACCTTTAGTTGGGATATCGACACTGGCAGGTTTGGGCACCATGAAGAGGACAAATTATTTCAATTAAAATACAGAGAGAAAGTTGATGCTCTTGTTCATACTGTGGAGAATTTTGGAAATTCTTTCTCTTAAGAGTGTACAAAACTGTTCACATTTGACACAAAAATAATAATGCCAGAGACTGTAGAGAAAATAGTAAACTTAATTGTAAAAGAGGGGTAAAACAGTTTTCTCAATTATTTCAGGAACGTTTGGAAAGCTTGACAAAAGCATCATGGATCCAATAAAACTAAACCCTGATATGCAACTTTTGCTCGAAACTACGAACGAAAGAGAAAACGAAACTTATCAACGTTACAGGTGTTACGAAATGACAATGCACTCTTCAGCCATTTCTGCATAGCGAGTCAAACAAGAGATGGAGATTTCCAAGAATTTTGTAGACACGAAAATCAGCCTTGGCCTCCTTCCCATTCAAATCATGGGAAGTCAATACTTTGTAAGAATAAGTCAAGTCTGCTTAAGTGATTTTCGAAAAGTAAATAAAAACTGAGTCAGACGTTGATGTTAAAATCTTAGATGGAGCTGTAGTCATTCACATTACCTCATACTGGAGCACATACCATTGAAGAAAAAATCCATATGTTGCACATCAAATGTCATCGGTGTCACGCTTATATGCTGTTTGGGATGAATACAGCGAAGGAAGTTTGAAAAATCAAACTCGTGATGAAAGAGGTTCTGGTAGAAGAATCCATGTAACTGGTGGAGCTCTAATGCCTAAAAAATGGGAGACCTTTTTAAAAGATTCTAAAAACAAGAAGTCTTTCTTCAAGTTCCTCTCACAGGGAATTCGAACATTCCCTGTTTCAGAAGGAAAAGACCCGGTCAGTGGATACCGATGCTATAGTTATCTCCACATTCAGTTTTGAACGGATTGCCTTTGGGACAAGAAAATATTTCCAATACATTCCTATTCATGAAATTGCAAGATTACTAGGACATCCTATATCAGAGGCTCTTCCTACTTTCATGCATTCACTGGCTGTAATACTGTTTCACAGTTCAATGGAAGAAGAAAAGTTAAGCCATGGGAGGCGTGGATGTCTGCCAAATACTATCGAGAGTTTCCTGTTATTAGCGAAAAGAAATATAGAAGACTTTTTTTCTGGAATTCAGAGATATGTTGTCATTCTGTGCGATAGTTCTTGTAGTGCGGAAAATGTCGATGAAGAGAAAATACTTTTACTTAAGAGAAAGGGTTCTAGGTTGATGGAAAATATACCATCAACCTCCAATGCACTGAAACTGCATCCAATGAGAACAGCATACCAAGAGAAATGGTATGGGGCAATGCTCTGAAACCGATACAAGAAAGAAGTCTTGGGCCTTCTATCTTTGTTTCGAGTCCTCGACCATAGGCCACACTCTTTGGTAGTTCTCAATTTATATTCAATCTGATTTTTTCCTTAGCCTTAGCTTAAGGCAAGTGTTTGTTCATCTAATTTGTTTTTCTAGACATCTGAGGTGTCTTTTCACCGTTCGTTCTGAATTGGTTGGTCTATCCCAACTTTCATTCTGCATTGGTTATTCTATTCAGCTTTCTGTTCTTTCTAGCTGTGCTATTATTTGTCTTTCTTGACAATTGTTTTGTGTTTCAACTTTCGATCTGTGTTTATTATTCAATTTCAGCTTTCTGTTCTCTCTAGCTGTACTTGTATTCTGAGTAGACTTTCGATTTATTTGCTCGTCTTTCTCAGTGTCTCTCTCTGTTAGTTCCTCAACAATCCCAGCTTTCGGTTTTTTTAGCTCTTCGATGAATTAAAACAGAACTACGACTCTCAAGCTCTTATACAATTTTCCTTATATTCCCTCTGTTCTACCAAATTCCGTTTTCACTGTTTCTCTCCATTTTCACTATTTCTCAATCAACAACTCGCTCATTCGTATGCTTTCGCTATATGCCATCACCGATACTCGTCTCGTCTGAACCATCTGATCGGAGACACCTTTCACTTTTGACTTCTCTACCTGAATTTATACTGCCCGGACACCAAAAGCATTTCAGGAACCGTACACCGAGGCCGCCCCAAAGCCCGGTCGCAGGCACTGCCACCTTTGTCCCTCCGAGACATCAGGCCCTGTCGGTCGGTCTGCCCTTTAGAGCAGGCTCCTACACATGGCCGTGCGGTAACCCTCGTAGAAGATCCGTTAGAACGTGGACCATCACGTTCCCTTGTAGTCTTGTTGCGTATCAGTTAGGCTATAACTCTATCTATGCACACCTTTCGTTCTAGATCTTTTCAACCAGCACCTTTTTTTTCTATACTGTGCTTACCGTTCGGTGTATCTAGCGTCACCTGGGCCTCCCTGCCCTCTGTGTCAGGAGCATCGTCATAGCAACACCACCGGCATCCAGTCGATGCCGGGATCGTTGGGTTTCACACCTTCCCCAGCTATGGTACCGGTCATGCGCACACGACGACCTCCCTCCTCATTCCCTGATTGGGGGAACCACTGCCACGTCGAATCCAACACCAAGCACGGTATAACCTGGGTCCCGGTCGGGCGCCTCCAAAGAGGACGACCCCTAGGGGACCCAGACCGGCTCAATACCATCCGGACTACTGCATTCAGCATCGGTGGACTAGGGCTCCATCTGTGAAATGACAGGGGAACACCACGTGTAGGTGGAGATGACCATTTGACGTCATGAGGCTAAGTGGCGACGCAACCCGCTCGCCATAACATTGCTTGGAGCGCCCATCCGGACCCCCTCTGAAACCGATACAACCAGACCAAGATCCTTCCAAGTGGAGCTGGACTAAAACTGACGGTGAATGGGTACCAGTATAGATGACTCTTCCAGAAGTGGTAGCATTGAGTCAAGAGCTAATTCAGTGTGGCTGTACTGAGTGTGTGGCAAGGCAGGTCTTCCATGCAATTCAACTCTGTACATGTGATGGTCTTTGCCGAGAATCTAAAGAATAAAATCTAAATCATTTCTCTTCTTCCTTCCCTTTCAATTTTGTAATATATTTACTCCTATACGTGCCCTTTAATATTTCCCTGACAGCGACCATTAATAGTACAATTCCTTAAGCCTCTCTTATAAGTTGACTAATAAATAATCAGGCCGACTCTCCTTTTACACCCCCACTGGACATCCCACATTTACCTATATAAACAGAAATCACCAGAGCACAACTGTTCAGTCACTCAGAAGTTTAGATACCCTTCATATACTTCCGTGTACCTTTTCACAGAGATAACATATGACCGAAAAACTAGAGGCGCCAAGTTATTTCCCAGTAAAGAAACAGTTTGGTATGCCAATCTTGGAAGATCATTGAATCAGCTTATTTCTCATAAACATGGTAGGCTTTCATCTGCAAAATGAATTATGAGCGTGCTTTATCAGTTTCATTAGCAGCACGGTGAAATTAATGAAGTTAAAAATTTTCGTTCAAAATTACACAGTAGTAGGCCTACATTAAGTGGGCATTAAACGAATAAGTGCAAATTTTATGATTCAACATTCGAAGTTATAAAAATGAGCAGTTCCATGGATTGAACATGATTCTTGTCGTAAATGCTTTTATAATTTGAGACTAACCTTACTGTAATGAAAACATATCCTTATCATTAGAAAAGCGCAGCTCAACAGTACTTACCGTAATAACTTTTAGGCTAGTGGAATTGGCGTATTTGTAGAATACTAGGATGTAAAACACACAGATAATTTTATAACAATAGGAAACTACCAACACACACGAAACGATCTATTCCGAACCACGTTTCGATGTAGGCAGGCCGGTTTAACATGCTTTAGTAGCGCTACGCTAGGAGACTCGTGGAAGAAAACGAGCTGCACCATTGTACCTGTATTCCTCTAACGGCCGCTGTGGGCTTAATTGTACATGGAAATGGGTGTTTTATGGTATTAAATTAAAGCTTAAGAAACGGACTTTCTTTTTTATTTGAGAAAAAATTACGAATACTCACTTTCTGAAAAACTGTGATAAAAATAAAAGCGAAAAGAAAAACACTTTTTTACATTTTTAACTTTTTAAAGGGTTCCTACCGTACTTATCTAAAATATCATTGCACTAACTTATAGGCCTACCACTTAATTTTACCTTTAATTAAAAAGAAACGAACATTGAAATCGGACCATGGGGATAGGAGCTAGAGGCGATTTAGTAAGTGAGTGCAGCCGCCATTTTGAACCCCCTCTCCCCCCTCCGCCGCATAATTTGCGTTGGAGCTCCTTCCAAAAATACTCCACAGGGGTCAAGGAAGATGTGTGCGAAGTGGGACCTTTTAAAGTAAAAATGCATAGTTCAGACCCACCAGACTATTAGAAGAGTGCGTGATCTCATTGGCAAGGTTATCCTCAAACTTCTTGTAGTCTTTGTCATTACAGATGTATCTAGTCCCTGTAAATGTATATAGGTTAATGGGATTAGGTTTATAGCCGATAAAAAATTCAATTGTTTTATGGTCCGAACAGTTTTCTTCGTTAGAGCAGTTCCAGTCAAATATTAATGGTAGAATCCTGTTGTTTTTTATTGTTAAGTCCACATTACTGGATCCGGTATTTGATTCAAATGTTCTAATTATTTTGTTATCATTCAGAATATGCAGATTGTTACTTAGGATAAATTCTTCCTGCATCTTCCCATGATTATTAGTCACAATGTCATACCATGTCGGATCTGGCATTGCTGTCCATCGCTAATAGTACAAATTTAACTTTTGCGTACTTTAGAAGTTTATTAATACATGTTATGTAGTTTATAATATATATATATATATATATATATATATATATATATATATATATATATCTGACTTATCCATAACTTGTAAAGCAGCATTAACAATAAACTATTCATTATTAATTTCTCTGAATTTTATTTAGCCTACAGCCAAGATTCTTTCTTGATGTTATCCTTTAACGTTTAAGTTAATATTTTTGTTTCATATAAAAATTAAAAAATCAAAAATTGTTAGGAAGTTTAGGCCTATATTGTAAAATGTCTTTCATGTGGATTTTAAACATAGTTAATTCCATGAAGTGGTCTTAAAATAAAACATGTAGCTTAATTTAAATTAAATTGTTACTATCTAAAATTCATTAAAAGTAATTGTGGTACTTACAGTGAATGTATTAAAATAACTTCAAGCACAACATTTTGGCTCCGCCTTCGAGCCTTCAGTAACAGTAACTGTTTTAATACATTAATAATAGTAGGAACACACACGAAAGTGCATAGATTTTTGTTTCAAAGAATGCTATTCCTCTTTGCTGTATTTTGGACTTTGTGCGCTTTTTGCATTTGTCAACGTGATATGTTTCGCATCTATTCTGGCACAGATTGCACATGCAGTCATCACTCGGTTGATGAAAATATGTATTCATATGTAATATGCATTTTAGTACATTCACTGTAAGTAATTACTTTTAATGAATTTTAGATATTAACGTGGTACAGTGAAAATTGGGACCAAATATGTGAAATTGTTACATTCATCACTGAGGTGATTTGCAATTTTACATTTATCAGGTTTTAAAAAATAAGATGATGCAAAGAAATTTATGTTTTGAGAAGATACGAACAACGATATTTAATTTTTTTCTACTGGTTAGTGTTGCTCTTTACTGATTTGAAGGCCTGGGTTTGACCCATGTATCACCATTTTTCTGAGGTATAGAGTTCTGGACCGGGGTGCACATAGCCTCATGAAGACGAGGAGCCACTTGATAAAGAAATAGCGGTTTCAGTCATGAAGACCACCATCTGCCAATGTAGAAGGATGGAGGAAGAAGACGCAACGTGGGTAGTAGGCCTTGTCCCCTCATGGGATAAAGTTCTCGACCATTAGTATTATAACCATCAATAAGCCATCCAAATCCAATGATTTCCCTATATTCCTCCATTAGGTTCTGCTTTTTGTCTTGGTTTCATGTTTATTTTATCATAATTAGGTAGTCGATAAAATATTTTCCTCAGCAACTGCAATTTAAGAATGACTATCAAGTCCATGCAAATCTTTCGCACTTCACCCCTTTTGATAAGTGCCCAGGGAAACTAGGCATTTAGCTAACTAATAAATTCATTCTTATACAGTCGTATACATTCACAAAATACAGTATACGGTTAAATTAAGAGCAACATATGAACTGTATACTGTATTTTGTGAATCTGTATGAGTGAATTTATTAGTTAGCTAAATACTTGGTTTTCTTGGACTATTATCAAAAGGGGCGAAGTGCGAAAGATTTGCATGGATTTATAAGTCATTCTTAAATTGCAGTTGCTGGGGTAAATATTTTATCAACTACCTAATTGTGACAAAATAAACATGAAACCAAGGCAAAAAGCAGAACCCAATGAAGGAATGTATGGAAATTGTTGGATTTTGGTTGGCTTATGGATGGAATTTGGTTGGCATCAGCAGGCATTCTGTAGGCATTACAATGATGGCCCAACAGATCACCAACAAACATTCCCAACCGTTGGGATTTTGTTGTATATTGGTTGGCTACAGTTGGCATTTGTTTGGGTGGGATGCTGTCAGGCCAACGGAACCCCGACGGACATTCCTAATCGTTGGCCAATGAAAAGTGGCGATCATTTCCCAACATTGGCCCAACGATTTGTGCTACTAGGGCATATGTACCGCATTATAAATAACAAACATTAAAACAGCACTTTCATGGCAGAACATTTATACTATTTAAGCCACATTTTGAAGGCGACATCCCATAAGATATAGGCCTAAATATTGGCATGTATTATAATAAAATGGCATTGCAAGCTAATCGAAACCCATGCCATAGTTAACATAACCTAAACTAAAAAAAAAAAAAAAACTCCGTGACGCTACATCCCTGGAGAGACTAAGCCATCTACCACAGGTAGAGGTAGATGGCAGGATTGGAGAGCATGTGGTCAGCATGCCGACACCCACGGCCGTTAATGGTGGTTTTCATGACCGGAGTTAACATAACCTTCATCAAGTTCATCTACCTACCACCACATAACCTTCAATTCTAAAAAGTAATGATTCGGCCTGACTTCATCATTTAGATATTTCTGCAGTTATGCTACAAAACATTTATATAAAACTAATAAACTAATGCCATTATAAAGATTTTTTTATGATTTAATCTTCGAAATTCAATTCTCTGGTATACAGAGAAAACTGGTTTTGGTCAAAGCTGTTGGATGTAGTGTAATAGCGCATCTTTGATTCAAATATCGCCAGACAAGTTCTTGATGAAGTTTTTGTCCAATACATTGGATAGTGGAATACCGGCCCTAGTGTTTTAACCTCATTCACTGTATATATTATTTCCTAGTGGATCTTTTCCTTGTTGTATAAATCAGTTATATTTCTGTGTTTTATTTAGCTAAACTTATCTTTTACCCACCAGTTTTCTTTTCGTTAGTTTTGCTTTTGCTTTTCGTTCTATCTAGTTACTCTCATATTTTCGTTGCCGAGATGGAACGACACCGCATCCTATTACAGTAATTTTCATAGGTTTTCTGATAAATTTAAATTTAAATATTGCTTTTATACTTTATATTCATTTATAGTGATTTGCCCGTTTTATTCTTGTTGGGCTGTGCTAATTTAAAATTTATATCATGGGTCTTTTTAAAGCTTAATAAAGTTGTTGTTGTCTTATGTTAAATCTTCCTGCTTTCTCTGGGTATTAAAATATAATACGGGTATGCACCGCCACACACTGGGATAAAATATTCCTTCAAAAGTACTGCCAAAGACTGCTAAACTGGGACACCTCAGTGGGCATCCAGCGAACTTTGATCAACAAGTTTATCCACCTGCCACCAGATGCCTAGTTGGAATCAGCTGATGAGGATGCGATACTCATTGAAACAATTGTTCTGAGTAAATATACCTAATAGTGGAGTTAGTGTATATATTTTCCATACTGAATTTCAGTGGCGGCTTGTAGCTAACATTAGTGGGGGTGCTGCCCCAGAAAATGTTTAGCCTTTGTTTTAAAATAATGTAAAAAGGAAACAACCATGTATAAGAAGACAATTTATTCAGAAACTTAATAAAATCCTAAAATAAAAAATAAACTACTTACTTTAAACTAATTGTTACAGTTCAAGCCTGATCTATTCATTTAAAAATGAAATTCATTCTTCTTCTTTTAATTTGTGCAGAAAAACCAATAATTTTCTCCTTGATCTGCCGTGGTTCAAGTTTTCTGTTAAATAGAAGAACCAAAAAAATGAATCAAATAGAATAGCTGGAAACAGGATAATAATTTAATTCTACACTTTATCACATTCAAGAATATGGTACAAGGTTTTCAAGCACAACACATGCGAAGAGCACCAGGGTCGGCACTGTGGGACGCGACAGTGCTTACTCTCCCTCGCAGCCTCACATGCATCTTTCTATGAGTGATATGCACACAACAGTCAAACACCACACCACTGGAACTGTTGAAGCTCACAGGTCCATAGTGAACCGTGATTGGTTCATAAAGCCTAGTGTGCAGACATTTTGTTGTTCCTTTGTTTGTATAGAGGTCGCGCTTAGTAATTTTTCCCGGGAGCCTAGCGCCACTAGTCTAGCTCTGGGGGTGTTTTTGTAAGCTCTTGGCATTCTGTTCCTGCCAGCTGTTCTGAGATGAGATCCTGATCGTCTGGAGGGTTTTGCGAAGGTTGAACGGCCGATGTGCCGTTATGTTGCGAGTTACCAGCATGCTAGATAGTTGTGTTAATTTCGGTGGGCAGTAGCCGAAGAAATCTGGTTTTTCAGGTGAGCTATTCATGTCTATTTATATATTGGTTTTATTTACGTTTTTGTTCAGTAATGTAAATTCTGTGCTCACCTGGTTTCGACATCAAAATTCCTGTTCTGGTTTCGTGTTTGTTTTTCTAATATTTTTTCCGAGGGAATTGAAATTCTGGTTCTGGCATCTGAAATTCTGTCCGCTGATCGGGGTTCAATAATATGTTTTTTTGGGGTGGTTTTCAAGTTCAGTTCTGGGTTGGTTTATATTCTGGCTGGTACTTACAACAATTCTATTCGCGGCTCATCTTGGGAATTTCCATGTATTTCCGTTACGTAAAAGTCTGCACGTTAGGCCTGTGATTTTGGGAGCCCTAAGTGATAACATAATGCTCACACTGTTTAAAGTAAATAGAAATTATTTTCTGGTAATTACTTTTAATGAAATGCTATTTATTCACTCGTTCTGTTTAAACAATAAATTGTTTTGAAAACTGATATAACTTTCTCATGAAACCCCTTTCTCTCCTTCGACTGGCTTATAAATACCTCCTTGCTATTTTTTTTAATGTTTAAGAAATATAACAAGCTCAGCCGTAATTCACTGATTTTGGAAATTTGGGGAATCCTAACTATCCATGGACCTGGGGTGCGGTGCGTCTTAGAAGGGGTGGCGCATGCGTGGTACTGCAGAGCGGTAGTTGTTTAGGATTTTTGTTTCCCATTTTTCAAAATTCTTACGCTCTGCTTGTTCATATTTCATTCAGTAAATTTCTTTTTCATCAAATTAATAGTTTGAGTATTATCCAAACTAGATCTATTGTATGCATTGCTTTTTTACGATATTACGTCCTACTATGAAGTTTAGTGGGACATGCACTTTGCTCGGATATGTTTCGTAGTTCAGCATTTTCTATTTTTAAAGCGCTTCGTCAGTAGCAGTGTTTATCACTTGACGTTAGAGCTAAAGTTAGATTTTTCTTCGGCCAAAACAGTCTTGCTTAGATGTCATGTGGATTTTTTTGAGTTTAAGCGAAGTATTCGCATTTTTTATGCTGCTAAATAATTACTATCCCGAAAAAAAGGAACTTTATCTGCAATGTAATTAGGAATTACATTTGAATAATCTGAAAGGTATGTATGATATTTTGCATTTAGGCCTATTCTACTAAATGCTATAGCGATAGCATAGGGGCTATTTATTGCGATTTTGGTGACATTACATGAAGTAAGGATTTTGAAATTCGCTTCCTGATACTAACTGCATTTAACTATTTAAATGAAACTAGTAAGTTTATGCGACTTTTCTCGATTTACTATTAATTCATGAATAATGTTCTTGGGGAAAATATTAACCTGACCTGGAAGTGAGTTAGGAAAATATCAATGCTAAATTACGATTTTGAAGTACCGTATATAACGTTTGGTGCTTGTTTAATTATTGTGCTGTTAGCATTTCCACCCATTTTTGGTATAGGCTTTTTCTCTTTTGTAAAGAATTCATGATAAAGATAGTCTTGACGATTTTTGGTAAGCGTTGTATTTTTGGTGTTTTTAACCTAACGCTTCATATTTTGTCTACTCTTCGGCATAATTGTACAACTGTATGCAAGTTTTAGATTTCAATTTTCCGAATTAAAGTATAATTGTGAATTGATACTTATTTAGTCGAAGCTTCGAAATACTTTATCATAAATTATTGGATATTACTTCTTATAAGTTTTTTTTTTCCTGTTTGAAATATTTCTAATCTAACATGGAAACCAGACTTAATGTACCCATTGAATTTATGCTGAAAGCTGATATTTTATATGAACTTAAACTACGTGGAGTTAAAATTGATCCCAATGACTCAGTTCAGAACCTAACCAAGTTGTTGAGAGAAAATTTGTCATCTCCGGTTGATATTTTGAAATGTTCTGATATTACACCGCAGTCTGAGATACCCTCTCTGACAAATAAATTGGAAGAAATATTGGAGCAATTTAGTGAGTTGCAATCAGAGTCCTATTTATCTTCCAAGCAAATACGAAGATTAGTGGCAAAACTGGACCAAATTTTGAATAGAATCTTTGATTTGTCAGGATTAGCTATGTCTGTGGAGTGTGTGTATTCCCTTGCCGCCCTTAAGGAAGAAATTGTCAAATATAAAGAAAATTTAAAACCAGATACTGGGAGTTTATCTGCTTTTGTCCCTTTGGCTATTAATTCAGATAATTTAAGGGAAACGGAACTAGATTCTTCGAACCCCTTTATTGAAAATGTGTCGCATCCAGTTAACGGATTTCCCCCTCAGTCGTCCGCCCTACATAATAATTTTCATGGTGACTGGACTCGTGAGTTTTCTAGACTTCCTCATCCTTTGAGCATAGTTTTAGAGGATCTGGATAAACATAATGATTATTCTCTGGAGGCTGTTGTAAAATTTTTACTTTATATGCTTGAACTTCGCAACCAAGTTAAGATATTTGCCTTTAATCATGTTCAGATTTTGGCTATTTTGCGTACGAGTTTAGAGGGGAATTTAAGATTTCTGGCCCAAAGGGCAATTCAAGAAAAATATGATTTGGCCCAATTTCAGAATTTTTTATTAAATTTCTATTTTTCATCACGTGCTAAAACTGCTTTATTAAATAAACATTATTACAGGGTTCAAGCTGAGCATGAGAGTTTAGCTGAATATGTTAGTCAAATCAAACAGTATGCTGGCGTTTTCGTTTTGGAACCTTTAGAATCAGAAGTAGTGGCAACTATTCTAGATGGTCTCTCGCCTGCTACTAGAAGTAATGTTGTATTTCAGAAAAAACCTACAAATTTTGCTGAGTTGGACCACTTGTGTGCGCGTATCAATTCTGTTAAATATGCGGACTCCCTCAGAGTTGAAGCCCCAAGTAATTTTCCTGTTCAAGGTAATTCTTCGGCTGATGTATCTTTTAGAGCTAGAGATAAACTGCGCTACAATCGGCCAGTTTCCACATTATGTTACTATTGCCGCAAGCCTGGCCATATGTTGCGTAACTGTCCTACTCGCCCTGAACGTAGAAATTTTGATCAGAGAGCATCTGCCCCTCAGGCACCAAATAATTATTCGAGATTTAGGCAACATGGAAATAATTTTATGCAGCAACAAAATAAATTTTCTAATAACTGGGTTGGTTTACAAAATACATTGGGTTGCCATTTTGTAAATAATGATGGAATTAATTCTACGAAGGTAATGGGATTTTCTGGAAAGGCGTTGCCATTTGTTAAGATTCAATGTGGTCCCTTGGATGTTATTGCTTTATTAGACTCGGGCTCGTCGCTAAACATTATTTCTCATTCTACTTATTTGACCATGTGTAAATTTGGTAAAGTCCCTGCCATCGAATCGGATAGTATTCGGTGTTCTGTGGCTAATACGCAACCATTGGAATTTTTGGGATGGTTACCGCTTAAAATCAAAATTCATAGATTTTCTTGGAAGTTTAAGTTCTGGGTTGCGCCCCAACTTTCTGTGCCAGTGATATTGGGAGTTAGGTTTTGTAAAGAAACTGGATTGCAATTAGATTTTCTGGGAGAACAGTTACATTTTGCTTTTGCTCCTCTTGTTAAAATTCCCTTTTTGACTCATGCCATGGCTCAAGCATTGAAAAAGCGTGACGATAAGGAGGTGTTGTTTACTGCGGAACCTGAAAACTGTATTCCTCGAGCTCAGGGTTTGAAGATAGACTCTATTAATCACCTGTCCGATGAACAAAAGAGAGTTTTGATCGGCGTAGTCGACTCTTTTGAAGATGTCCTGACTCCTGATTTGGGGCTTACTCACCTCATGGAGTATGAGATAGAGTTACTGGACCATACTCCAGTGCGTAGGCCTCCATATCGCTTGTCACCTCCGAAATTAAGGATAATGAGGGAACATATTAAGGATATGTTGGAAGAAGGGGTATTTACCATTTCTAAATCCAATTATAGCAGTCCTATATTTTTGGTCGAAAAGGGAGAAAATAAATTCCGTCCAGTGATAGATTACTGGTTTTTGAATGCTAAAATTAAAATAGATTCTGTGCCTCTCCCAGATATACACTCCTCTTTTGCCTGGTTTGCTAATGCTAAGTTTTTTACATCACTAGACTTAAATCAAGCCTATTATCAAATTCCGTTGTCTTCTATTTCCAGAAAATTAACTGCTTTCTGTACCGATTGGAACTTGTATGAGTTCACTCGCGTCCCTTTTGGATTAGCCACGGGTGCGCAGGGGCTCACCCGGTTGCTTGACCAGATTTTTTCAGATATTAAGTACGAATATGTCTACAATTACTTAGACGATCTGGTAATCTACTCTAATTCCTTTGAGGAGCATGTTAAGCACCTTGGTGAGGATTTGGGTAGGTTAAGGGAGGCTGGTTTGACTGTCAACCCAGAAATGGTCACCCTTGCTGCGACCAGACTATCCTTTTTGGGCCACGTTGTTTCAGGTCAAGGTGTTACGATTGATCCTGAAAGAACTAAATCTATAAGAGAATTTCAGGACGCTAAAGGCGTTGCTAGGTTTCTAGGGATGGTGAATTTCTTTCACCATTTTATCCCCAACCTTGCTCATCGTGCTGCTCCTTTGAACGTCTTGCGCAAGAAGGGAGCCAAATTTTTTTGGGGTAGCGAACAACAACATGCTTTTGAAGAACTTAAGAAGCTGGTTATGAACCCGCCAGTCCTTGCCATGCCCGACTTTTCCAGGAAGTTTGTTCTCCAAACTGATGCTTCCTCGGTGGCGCTTGGTTGTGTTCTGTTACAGAACTCAGCCGAAGGTCGTAAAGTGGTGGCTTATGCCTCAAGAACTCTGACCGAGCAAGAACGGGTCTATTCCACATACGAGCTTGAAGCCCTGGCTGTTCTCTTTGGAGTGGAGAAGTTCAGGAGCTATCTCGAGCACGTTGAGTTCTGAGACGGAGGTAAATTATCCGTCTTCCAAATTGCTTCCTCCTTGGATGTGCTGTTCTTATGTTTCGTTTTGTGCTGCCATCTACCCTAAGTTTCGGGGCGTGCTGGTGGCCGAGCGGCCATTGCCGTTAGTACCGATCGAGTTTTTCTAGTGTGGAGTTGATTTCCTCGGATCTCCGGCTGGCTATGGTGAGTGCCGATCTTTCCGCTTTATCATGCTTAGAATTTTTGTAACTTATAATGGATAAATTTGATGTTAGCTCAGAAGCCTTCACTGTTATTTTACTAAACGTGAAGCCTCGAAACATTCCATACTCATAGTTGTCTATTCTGCCATGAAACGACTATTATTATTATTCTCTAATTCAGATTTAAATATTGCTTATAGATACGCTATTCATTTGCTATGGTGATGTATTCTTTTGAATAATGTTTTTGTGGGTGGTTAAAGTTAGCCAAAGGTAATGCAAATTGTCTGTAGCCATGTTGAGCATGGGACCCAAGTGACGTCACCCCTTTAATGCATTTGGTAAATTCTTTGTGGGACGTGCTTGCCCTCTACGCTTATATATATATGGGATTAATTTGCCATGATATTTATGTTGCGCAGTGATTATAAAGTGTTTTCGCCTTACTTATAAATATGGTACCTTCTGCAAGTTTTCATGTTAGGTAGGCGTTTTATGTCATTCTGATGCAGCTATTGTTTCAGGGTCACCTTGATAGGTTCTTGATGACGCCCCCTTCTGTAAGGTCATGCTTATAGTTCCCCTGATTTATTTTAAGATTAGTTTTTCAGTTTGCTGTCAAGTTAGACCTACTACTTATAATTACTACAAGCTTGGCAAAATTAAAGCTGTTGTATATTTTTCTGTAAAATATATTCAAATTTCCCTTTAACCATTTATTGGGTCTTGGCTAAATTTGCATATCAAAGCTGCCATTTCTAGTAACCTCAAGCTTGACTTAATTAAAGCTGTTGTATATTTTTCTGTAAAATATATTCAAATTTCCCTTTAACCATTTATTGGGTCTTGGCTAAATTTGCATATTAAAGCTGCCATTTATAGTAACTTCAAACTTGACCTAAGCTGTTGTATATTTTTCTGTAAAATATATTGAAAATTCCCTTTAACCATTTATTGGGTCATGGCTAAATTTGCATATTAAAGCTGCCATTTATAGTAACTTCAAACTTGACCTAAGCTGTTGTATATTTTTCTGTAAAATATATTCAAATTTACCTTTAACCATTTATTGGCCCTTTGGTAAATTTGCATATCTAAGCTGCCATTTATAGTAACCTCAAGCTTGACTTAATTAAAGCTGTTGTATATTTTTCTGTAAAATATATTGAAATTCTCTTTAAGCATTTATTGGGTCATTGGTAAAATTCCATATAGTAGCTGGCATTTATTTTATCTTCAAGCTTGAGCTAGTTTAGGCTGTTTTGCATATTTTTCTTTAATTGGCCCCTTTATATTCTCAAGCTTCCCCTAGTCAAATTTGTCTTGCCTTTTCCCTGGTAAAATATTGATATTTATCTTAAACCTTTTGATTTAATTATAAATCTTCAAATAGTTTTGCCCTTTTATAGTAACTTTTATGTGCTCTAGTTAAAAGTAACTTGCATATTTCCTTTTGGGTAATATAATTATTTATCTAGTTTGATTTTCAAATTTAACCTACCCCTCTGGCGACTTGATTTCACCTATTCATAATGGGTGTTTTCATGTTTGATGTTTCTACTGAAGTTAACTTTAACTGTGATATCCCGTTACCTTGCTAACTAAAACTTCTAGTATTGCTTCTGTTATGATATTTCTGCAGTTCTAGTTAATGAGTATTAAAATAAATTTGGTTCTGCCTTTTTGTCTTTGTCTCGAATCTGCCTGGCCCTCTGCTGAGTTAATTTTTTTTAATTGAATTAATTTTCATATAGTTAATATAAATAATTATCCCGCATTCTCTGTTTAAGTGGTGTTGTTTGCTTGAAGATATTTGCCTGATGATTTAATTATATTTATTCGTTTGGGAATAACATATTCTTGGGCTATCTTCCTTTTGGGGCCTCTTGTGCCCATTGCTCTCCAATCGTTTTTGCTATATTATAGAAGTGTCCCAGTTTCGTATAGGACTATTTCGAATTATGCAGATTTAGATTCTAGGGTGCCACGTGTAGTTCACTGTTTTTCTATGGTGTAGTCAAAGTGTACTATTTGGATATTCCAAGATCTGATATAAGAGTTGTATAAGGGTCGTATGTTTTTTTAAATATTTATTACTGAATTTGTTATTGATAACGTTGTCCCTCAAGATATATATATTCTGAATTTTATGGGGAATTAAAATTGTTAATGTTCTTGAAGTTTGGATTTTCTTGTGGGTGTTTATATTGTTCCCCTTCCTCCTCCCCGCGCAGGCTTGGAGTTGTTTACATTGGTTAATATCGATCTACTTTGGTGTTCCCAGTCACGTTCCTATATTTTCCTCCTCTTGGAATTGTTTATTAATCAAGATATAAACTTCTACTAACCTAACCTCCTTTAGCCGCAGTTGGTGGTTTAGTACTTAGCTGTTCCGATAACTGTTTTTCCTTATCTCGCTTGGTCTGGTTTGCGAGCTCCTCCTGTTTATGCCTAGTTGGAGTCTGGTTTTTGGCTCCGCACTGATCATAGATTTTGCATTGTTTACCAAAGGCGCAGGATACTTACCTTACCCCATTCCTTACCAAAAACTCAAGCTGCAGTTCGATCTCGAGACCGACTGCCAGGCGTTGAGCTGGGTGTTGACAAAACCCAGATCTACTGGACGCATCGCCAGATGGGCAGTAAGGCTCTCCGCCTTCAAGTTTTCAGCAAGACACATTCGCTCATCTGTAAATTAGATAGCCGATGCTCTTTCTAGAATGTATAACCTTGGTGATCTATCTCATGAGTCTGGTGTTGATACTAAAAGTGTTGCTCAGAGTCCCGATGGTGACATTCAATTGGGTCCGGTTTCATTCAGAAACTATTCTGACAATCGTGAGTTGGTTACTGGTATACTGTCTGATTTTCCGGTGGCTTTTCAATCGCTTTCCCAGCATCAGAAAGACGATCCGGTTTTGGGGCCCATTATTGCCGATATTCAGGTAGGGAAAGGTCAGGAGAAATATCAACTCAAAAAGGGAATCTTGTATAGTGCTCCACGTGGAGCTATTCCTTCTAAAATAATTTTGCCATCTGCTCTTGTTGATTTAGTTTTTCAATATTTCCATGAGTCCCCTATTAGTGGCCACTTGGGCCTCTTTAAGACCAGATCCAATATTCGACAGTATTTCATTTGGACCGGCATGGAAGCTGATATTCGAGCCAGGATTCGGGCATGTCAAGTTTGCATTACTTCTAAGCCTAGCCAAGCCAGTAATTTTGGCTATCTGAGTTCCACTGTGCCCAAAGCCCCTCTTGATCGTCTGTTTATTGATTATGTCGGAAAGTTTCCTCGCTCAAGATATGGTAATCTGTATATTCTGGTCGTCATTGACTCATTTACTAAGTTTGTCTGGCTTTTTTCTGTACGCGACGCCACCACTAAGAATACTGTAGAATGTCTGAAGAAAGTTTTTTCCATGGTTGGCTTTCCGCGCTGCATTGTCTCTGACAATGCTAGTTATTTCACATCTTTTGGGTTTCGCCGTTTCTGTTTTGATCTGGGTATCCGTCACTGCACAACTTCCCCTTATTACCCGCAACCCAGCCATGCAGAACGCTTTAACAGAAATCTCCGTAGTGCCTTAATAGCTTTCCATTCTCAAGACCATACTTCATGGGATCAAAATCTATACTGGTTGCAGTTCGCCTTTAATTCTACGAGACACGAAGCCCACCAATGTACTCCCATTTCTTTGATGTTTGCTTTTAGGCCTAATAACCCTCTTGCTAATTTGTGGTCTATTCATGATCTTTTGCCCGAGCCTGACAAAGCTGACTGTGTTAAAGATCTTTGGAAACGCGCTGCGAGAAACTTGCAGATAGCGCATAACAGGACCGAAATTCGGTATAACAGTAAGAGGAAACCAGTTCCGTTTCGAGTTGGAGATGTTGTTTGGGTAAAACATTTTCCGAAAAGCAGTGCTGTTGGACGGGTGAGCGCCAAGTTGGCACCTCGTTTTGTCGGCCCCTATGAGATAATTAGGTTTGTTTCTCCTGTCACTGTCTTGATGAAGGAGACTGGGACAGGTCGTGAGAGAAGAGCTCACGTTTCTCATCTCAAAGGTAGTAATGTTCCCCAAGTGAATCGTTTGATTCAAGTTAATTGAGGCTTTTGAATTTTAGAGAGTATATATTTAGCTATTTATCTTTTGGTATGATTACTTGTAGTATAAAAATGATGTAGATAAATCTGTCTTAATGAATTGAGCTCTAGATTAGAGTCTGTGTCATTGTAATTTTTGAGGCTTAACTCTTTGATGCTGAAGGTTTAGAATCAGATCTCATGTAAGGTATAGGATTAATTCCCAAGACTGAGTTTGTAAGTTTTTGCGTATTTTTGAATCTTAATTAATGCATTCTTAATAAATATGCATCTTACTGCCTTGGGCTATAATTGGAGAAAACGAAGGAGAAGAAGGCTTGGGAGAAAAAGGAAATAAAATAATCAAGTTATACTCTTATAGGTTGTCATTAATAAAGTTCAGTGCAGACTGTTGTCAAATTAAAGATTTTGATATCAATGATTTTTGTATGTACAAGCTAAGGAGGCATCTTTTAAAAGTAATTTATTCTCTTTTAGTGTTCTATTTTTACAAATATGGAAATTCCCAATATTAAAGAAAACTAAAATTAAACGAAAAGGATCTCACCTCCTTAATATATATTTTCTATTTAATTGGGCTCCCTTACTGTGCGTAGATTTTATGATTACAGAGGCTCCTATAATGTAACGATGTTGGGTGATGTTGAGGTCAGTCAAGTTGGCCTCACATAGCTGGGTGTACTCGCAGAGCTGTCGCCTCTTTCGCCGCCATTCTAGTGACCTACTTGCTGACCATTGTTGTCCTGGAGCAAGCCTTGGGATCCCTCTGGAGACGTCCGGATGTGGATTTCCTGGATTTTTGAGAACCTTGTTGAGAGCAACTTCGCCTTCAGTGGAAGCATGCCATGTGAGGGACGGTGGAGCATCCTGGTGGTGGATGTCTGCAGACTATGCTAATGTCGTAGCTGCTTGCAATCTAAGTTGCTGTGGGACTATGCTAAATGTGTAGCAGCTTGAAAGATGGAATGCTGTGGTATTATGTTAATCTTGTAGCAGCTTGGAAATTGAGTTGCTGGTGGACTATGCTAAGCCTGCAGCAGCCTGAAAATTGTATTTGCTGATGGTAGCATGCTGAGATTGTTGCTGCCTAACATTATATTCTGCATATGGACTGGATGGCTGGTTTCTAAAAGTTGACAGAAACTTGTATATCCTGGAAGCAGAAGTGCCAAGCTTGGTTGACTCTGTGCCACATGCTGTTGGAAAATAGTAGAGCATGTTGGGCGAGCTGGAAGTTGGATCTTCGCAGTTATATTAGCACTCAGCTGAAACCTTAACCTTGTTGTTAAATCCTGTCTTGCTGCTTTCCTTCAGTAACTATTACCATCCTTACTATGTTCAGTCCATTTTGTTATCCGTCTATTTGGTTCCTATCTGTAACTATCTGTAATGCATCGTCCTTATCAGCTGTTATTATCTGGAGCTGCTGTCTGGAAAGACTTAACAAGTGGAATCTGGAGCTGTCTGTCCAGCTGCCAACCTTTATATCAACCAATTCTACTATCTTCGCAGTCTGCAACTATAGCCTGCACGTTGGACTAATTATTCTTCCTGGCTGTTTTGGTGGCCTGTCGTCTGGTACTGGCCATGCCTGGCGATGGTACATCATCTGTTAGCTGCTTGGTTCCTGTGCTGTGTCTTCAAGTGACTGGTTTCGTCTTCAGATGGTTGTCTGCAGTTCCTGGTCTCGGCGTGCAAGGAGCACCCGTTTTCTGCTCCGCCCGGTATCAAATTATGTGTTCCAGTGTTGTGAAAAGAAAATTATCATGCTCTCAAATAGATGTGTCAAATAATGTTTTCAAAGGTGTCGTTCTCTATTATTCTTGCTCACCCCTGCCCGGGAGGGGAAGGTCACGTTAAAAAAAAATTTGGATAAAAAAAAAAATTGGATAAAAAAAAACACTCAAGATTGGACAGCTTCTATTGAGAAACTTTTGCTCAGTTCTGCGAGCACATTTTAATTGTATTTATTGTATTTAATGATTGTGTTCTTTTTTAGGAGTGCCTCTAAAGGTCTGCGACCTTTATTTTGAAGGGGGGGGGGGAGAAATGAACCGTGATTGGTTCATAAAGCCTAGTGTGCAGACATTTTGTTGTTCCTTTGTTTGTATAGAGGTCGCGCTTAGTAATTTTTCCCGCGAGCCTAGCGCCACTAGTCTAGCTCTGGGGGTGTTTTTGTAAGCTCTTGGCATTCTGTTCCTGCCAGCTGTTCTGAGATGAGATCCTGATCGTCTGGAGGGTTTTGCGAAGGTTGAACGGCCGATATGCCGTTATCTTGCGAGTTACCAGCATGCTAGGTAGTTGTGTTAATTTCGGTGGGCAGTAGCCGAAGAAATCTGGTTTTTCAGGTGAGCTATTCATATCTATTTATATATTGGTTTTATTTACGTTTTTGTTCAGTAATGTAAATTCTGTGCTCACCTGGTTTCGACATCAAAATTCCTGTTCTGGTTTCGTGTTTGTTTTTCTAATATTTTTTCCGAGGGAATTGAAATTCTGGTTCTGGCATCTGAAATTCTGTCCGCTGATCGGGGTTCAATAATATGTTTTTTTGGGGTGGTTTTCAAGTTCAGTTCTGGGTTGGTTTATATTCTGGCTGGTACTTACAACAATTCTATTCGCGGCTCATCTTGGGAATTTCCATGTATTTCCGTTACGTAAAAGTCTGCACGTTAGGCCTGTGATTTTGGGAGCCCTAAGTGATAACATAATGCTCACACTGTTTAAAGTAAATAGAAATTATTTTCTGGTAATTACTTTTAATGAAATGCTATTTATTCACTCGTTCTGTTTAAACAATAAATTGTTTTGAAAACTGATATAACTTTCTCATGAAACCCCTTTGTCTCCTTCGACTGGCTTATAAATACCTCCTTGCTATTTTTTTTTAATGTTTAAGAAATATAACAAGCTCAGCCGTAATTCACTGATTTTGGAAATTTGGGGAATCCTAACTATCCATGGACCTGGGGTGCGGTGCGTCTTAGAAGGGGTGGCGCAATAGGCCTACAAATATTTTGGTATCTTTTTCATAAACTGAGGGATGGCTGCTGACATTAAGTTTAAGGATTATTGTACAAGTATAAAAAATAATTAAAGAAAAAATGACCCATTATATTAAATATTATGGATAATATCAAGTGGAAACAGGGGGTGCTGCAGTTCCAAAGTGCCTTTACACGAGCCGCAACTGCTCAATTTTACTACCGATAAAACCCATTACTTTCTCCACCTGTGCTACAAGAGAACTTTATACAGTTATTTAGGCCTACTGTTTTCATTTTGATTTCCTTCAGTTTATTGAATAATGTATTTAATGGATTATGACTAGAGACCGGATTTTAAAGGGAAGTCCTTTTTTTATATTTCATCACAAAACGTGATAAAATTGAACAGGACATTACTGAGTAATTTTCAACTGCAAATGACCTAGTTTTAACGTCCCTTTTTTTTCATTTTTTAGGCCCATTTTCCTTTTTTTTTAGGAACTTTCCCTTTCCAGTACCTTTTTTGCTAATTTATTTTGAAAAATTCGTAAATTACCCAGTATTTGGTAATATGAAATCATTAAAAATTGTTTTCACTGATTCACCATTGGAAAAATAATTCCTCCCAGCAGAATAGAGCGTTACAGGGAAATCACAGGCTTGCCATTGCCTAAGTTTCCCATTATAACAAGGTGGGGAACATGGATTTCGTGTGCTATTTTCCTCTGTGAGATTTTCAACAAGATCAAAAAATTTCTTCAGTCATTAGATGTTACAGAATCAGCAGCTGTAGAGCAAGCAAAGGCTTTACATAAAACAAATATGTATCTCTCTGTTGAATTTTTACACTCTCTTACTTTTATATCCCTTTTTTCCCACCTTTTTTTGGCAATAATTTTCCCTTTTTTCCCACCTTTTTTTGGCAATCATTTTCCCTTTTTTAGTCCTTTTTTGGGGGAAAATTTTCCCTTTAAAATCCGGTCTCTAATTATGACTTAAGCTTTGTACTGGCTTCATGAATGGAAATTTCTTTATGGTTGACTCAGACCTGGCTGAGGATGTTGGAATATTTCAGGAGATGAAAATTCCTGGGTATAGGTATCCAGAAAATTTGACAAGCTGTAAATCTATTCCCAGAGGAATTGTACTCAAGATTTTTAAGCACTCCCTCAGCTGGGTGTGAACTCTTCACCTTCGGATCCAGAGTTGAGCAAGCTACCTCCTTAGAGGCTGACTTTTTGTTTATAATATGCATAAATGTAAAACTGAGCATGTATTTCTAAAAAAAAGATTCATAGCCATGTGGCATTAACCATAATCCAGTGCACAGGGATTAAGACAATAAGAATAATACTATTAAAAATTCAGTATAAATTTATTACTTCATGGAAGAGCAAACATTTCACGTAAATTGCAGTTGTATACATTGATTATAAAAACCATAATGTTGTTAATTATTTGAATACAGTAAATACTTATAAAAATTTGTACAAAAAAATATCATAGGACTTTACTAAGAAGGCTACACTTAACAATACTAATGAACTAAAGTTTTCTTCTAAAATAAATGTTATGTGCATCAGTTGTGCAGAATGGCAGTGAATTTATATGGACATGTCCCAGTCTTGATGCTCACTCAACACACTCACAGTATCTTGTGTCATGGAAACTATACAAATCCATGAGGTACAGAAAGATCACTGTCCACTAATCACTCATGTGAGTCCAACTGTAAAGTTTGAGAGGCTACAGATTCAAATCCTGTGCCCTACCAACCTGTACCCCACTTGTGATACCAGTATCAGATTGGAATTGTCTTACCCTTGTTGTTAGAACTGATATGTATGATGAATTTAATCATGTGGCTGAACAAAAATAAATAAATAAAAGTGAACATGAAGACAAAATAAATTGTTCTACTTTTGTCAGCTTGGTCAACTGTCAAAAAAGTGGTATTTATATAAAACATTATTTCTCAAACAGCATATAATTCAACACTGCATATCTTACTCTTGGAAAAATAAAAAAATAATTTTTAATAATAAAATAGAAAAGTGATACCATCAGCTAACAACTTTTTTATTTTATTAATAGGCCTACCTAGTACTTACATATTTTGATGCATTTGCATCATCAGCAGGGCATCTTATTTAATTTGTTTAGTAAATAATACACACAAGTTTAGTACAAGTAACAATTTACAAAAACAAGCTTATAATTACAGATATTGTTCTGTTAATAAAAAATAAAAAATGCCAGGGTCTTCCAGTCTGGTCATATTAATAAAACAATTAAAAGCATTAGAAATTTATACTAACAAACTTCCAGTTATCTTTCTTCTTGTGATTAGATAGGGTTCGGATGTTTATGACCTAAAAAAGTGGAAAATATGACCCTAAAAATGACTAAATATGACCTTAAAAATGACAAAATAGGTCCCATAAATCCTAAATATCCCTTCATAAAAGAACGTATTATCTAAAAATAAATGTTCCAATTTAAAACTTTTATGACACTAAATTACATCACATTAATTCCATCAGATAATCACTTTTTAACAATTTTACAGGTGATTTGCAGGTTTATTTGTAAAGAATTTCTAATCTGTTAATGTTTCCAGATACCACTGTAACTGTGAACTGAAAATCTTTTTAAAACATGTCTATTGGAAGTTGTTAACAGCAAGCAGGATAAGGTAATTGTGCTATTACTTGTTATTGTCCCTCCACATTTCAGTTAAAGTAAAACCAAAATATTTGTGACTCTTTTTCCGAAAAAAATTAAGTCGATAATTTAGTACACATACTGCATCATTGTGCTCTTTTATCGAATTTATAGCTGAAATATGATGTTAAATTACGAATATGACCGAAATATGACCAAGAACATGAAAATGACCAAAATATGACTTTATATGCAAAATAAGAACAGTTTGATTGCGATAACAAGCATGCAATTTGTGTTTAATTTGTGTTTTCGGCGAGAATGGAGATCAGGATAAAAATATGACATTTCATAAATACCCGAAACCTAGAGATTACAATAGAAGTTGATACCATTTTAATTTTTAACTATTAATGTATCTACATCTACTAAGTGAGGCACCTTGATAATGGTGAAGATATATCAAAAAGCTTAAGCATTAATGAAATAAAAAAAAGTTTGGGTGACAGATGACAGTGGGGTTCAAGTGTTCCTGATATGTGTCCCATCGTTCAACTAAATTGAGCCTCCAGAGCTATCTAGGAGATTTTTTATGAAACAGACACTGAGACATGATAGAGGATGCCTTAATCTTGACTTATCACTAAAAATCCCAGCTTTGCTCAAGTGGGTGCTTGTTCCATTGTTTGGCCAGATTATTCGTTTAATGGCATATCACTGCTAAAAGGTCTTGCAACATTAAAAAGAAACAAACAAATAGTCCAGTCAAAAAATGACACAACCTCCTAAAAAATCCGAGAGTTTTGAAAATTTGCACACTTATTTAAAGGTACCTAAAACTAAACTAACTCCGTGGCGCGACATCCCCGAAGAGACAAGGCCTACCACCCGACCGCTGCGTCATCTACCTGTAGGCAGATGGCAGGATTGGGGGGCATGTGGTCAGCACGGCCGTTAATGGTGGTTTCCATGACCGGAGCCGCTACTTTTCTATCAAGTAACTCCTCAATTTGAATCACGAGGCTGAGTGCACCCCTACCAGACCTCCCTAACTCAGAAAAATCCGAGTAGGTACCGGGGATCGAACCCGGGCCGGCAGATCCGTAGTCAGCGACGCTAACCACAAGACCTCGCCGGCGGTTATTTAAAGGTACCTAGGGATGAATATACCAAAAGTCCTCATGAATATGAGGCGAGCTCTAGCGGCAAATAGCGAAAACAGGGCACTTTTTTGGTTTTTCGTTACTGTCTCGAGAACCGTTGGTCTGAGGTAAAAGTTGACTATATACATAATTAAAGCTTATTAAATCTGAAACAAAAATGATTATATACATTTTTCTTGTATTCCTAATGTTTACCGAGTTATAGGGTGCTAAAAGATGGAATTTTTTCTAAAACTGTCGAGGAGCGCACGATGGTGCAAATTAAAGTAGGTACCTACCGTACTATTTCACCATGGTCTTTATTTGAGGAGGCAGGAATGTGGAAGACCAAGAAATCTACCTTGTACAATGCCTTTACTCCATTAAAAGAAGAAATAAACCTAGTCTACTTTGACATTGTTTTGGATGGAGGCTTACTATTAGGCCTACACAAGGTGGAGTGGCCCAAAGTTTCGCCAACAATCTCAACCATCTGCTAGTGTTATGTAGCCTATGCTCTCAAGCATTATGGTGGCAACAGCTGCATGGTGGTGTTTATTGAGCCACCCCATCCAGTACAAAGAGAGCTGAACAGAGTCAAAGGTACCGTACAAAACAAAGAGGTCAGTTGACATAAACTTTGGAGAGAAAACAATAGTAACAGTCAAACAGGATGATTTTCTTTCTAATGAAAAGAATAAATCTAGACTAATTTCATCCCTCATAACTGCCCTTACCAGCCATGGAGTTGAAACAGAACAAGCATCCAGTGATGCTGACACATTGATCGTCCAAACAGCACTCGTGAAATCCTTCACTTGTGACAAAGTAGCAATAGTCGGTGAAGATGTAGATCTTATTATTCTCCTCATGGTCTTAACTCTGAATGAACAAAACATATTATTTGTGAAACCAAGCCATGGCAAAGTAGGAAGGAAAGTATATTCAAGCCAGCAATTGCAAACTTTGGGAATGAAGGACAGCATACTTCTTGTGCATGCGTTCAGCAGATACGATACGACTTCGGCTGCATATCGAAATGGGAAACTTTCCTATTTCAAATTGTTCAAGCAAGCTGTACTGCAAGGTATTGCTGATATATTTATCAGCCCAAGTTCATCCCGTGAGGCTGTAGCTGCTGCTGGAAACAAAATATTCCTGGAATTGTACAATGAGCCCAGGAAGCAAACCTCTCTTAATATGCACCGCTACAATGCTTTCACCAAATTTGTATCCAATGCTAAACCCGACCTTTCTGCTCTGTCGCCCACAGAAGGAGCAGCAAGACAACACGCATTTCGAGTGTACCATCAAATTCAATTTTGGCTTAGGAATGAACTTCCTCCTGTATAATGGAAAGCGATCGGCTGATCCCTGTGACAACAGAGAACCTAGCAGCACCTGAAACTGTCCTCAACCTCATTTGTTGCAAATGTACAGGTGGATGTGGGAACTGATGTAGCTATCGAAAGTCAGGAATAATGTGTACAAGCATTTGTCACTACTGCCATGGCGAATGCTTGAATGGTGTTACTTCCACCCTCGAAGAAGACTTTGATGACCCTGATGATCCCAATGTCATAAACCTTGAAGAAACAGACCATTCAGTGCAAAGAACAAACACTGAACACTTGGTACATGAAGATCAAAACACTGTACTTGCTGGACGCTTAACCAGAAGTCAGGTGAGATTGCACATTTGTATTTTTTTTATTATTCGTTTACCTTGCAATAGTATACATAAATCGGTCGTCATGTTCATATGTTGTTTTACTGCTCGCTTACCTACTTTCTTTCATCTACATGTTCTTATCTGTATAATGGTTCTCTCACATCATCATATCATGCATAGTTACCTCTTCTTACTGTGTTTCAGGCAGCAGGTTCAGAAGCTGACCAAGATGAGCAGATTGCAGGGCCTTCTACCAAGAAGCGATCAAGAGTTGATTGATTTTTCTGTACACAATTTTCCTTGGAATATCCTCAGCATTTTTTTTTTTCATGTATTTCATTGTTTAATATACATCAAGTCTTCCTTTTTATACAAAGCTGTGAAGTTTATCTCCTCATTCATCCTTGGTATCCAAAAATATTGGTAAACCATTGTCAAATATTATTAGAAATGCCATTTTGTACCATGCTAGCGTGGTTTTTAAAAAAAAACGTTATCTTTTACCACCCTATAACACGGTAACAATTGGGAATACATGAAAAATGTATATAATCATTTTTGTTGCAAATTTAATAACTTAATAAGCTTTAATTATGTATACGAGTATAGCAAACTTTTACCTCAGACCAACGGTTCCGGAGGTATTAACAAAAAACAAAAAAAGTGACCTGTTTTCGCTAATTGCCGCTAGAGCTCGCCTCATATTCATGAGGACTTTTGGTATTTTCATCCCTAGGTACCTTTAAATAAGTGTGCAAAGTTTCAAAATTTCTGGATTTTCTAGGAGGTTAAACCTTGTTTTGACACTGCATAGTACATAGCAAGGCCCAGTTGCCATTCATAGATAGGGACCCAGAAAAAATCCTTTTGTAAACAACCCTTAATTCTGAAATTAATATGATCATTATTAAAATTGAATATCCGTCAGAACAAATAGAAACCATGACATTACAACAATAGGAACAGTTGCACATCAGTAGTTTACATGTCGTATGACCTGTATACAATTAAAAAAGTATAAAAAATAAAAATATTATATATACAGTACGATATCTAGTAAAGTCATAGCTGACTTCAATAAAAAAAATTAACATTGCTTATATTACAATTTTTTAAATTCAGCTTTATTTATACATGCTTCAACAATGAGGTTGTACTGCATGTTTTAGAATCTTGAGGTTTACCAATAGGCAGTGCATTTATTTGTGTTGTTTTAACTTCTACTGAATTTGTATGAATGTGACATAGCATTGATGATTCATGGTATTGCATTTGCAATTGGAAAAATCATAAAAATAGCTCAAGTCAGTTTGACTGGTCAAGGGTTTGACCCCAAGATCTCTCAGCCACTTTGCTTAGTAACTGTCATTATTACATATGGACAGGGTACACATAGTAAAAATATGAGGCTAAGATTAAATTAAACAACAGTAATTATTGTCAGCTTCTATTGGCTGGCTCTATTAATAATCTTCTTCAGTCAGTCTTAAATTAAGTGTACAGCGTCGTATGTTACTACGTAGGACGTAGATCACATGATCTAAAGCAGGTGTCATCAACTGACCAAGGTGCTAATTTATTTGCAAGGTCATAACAGCTGTGTAGCACGGTCTGTACAACCACTTGAAGCCAATACACAGTGGTAGTCAGATATATCAGAAGAAGAGACATCTATTCCACTTCTGATTGCTCTCCACGTGTTTGGTTGTGGTAAAATTTGAATAGTAGAAGGAATTTCAGCCTACAATTGCATTATTCTTCCCATATTCAATTGGAAAAAGTCACTTGGCTGCCACACCATCAACAAATGGATTCCATTTTATCGCGATTTGTATTGAAATCTTGCTAATATGCTCAGTCACAAGAACTTCCTTTAAGTTTTGGATGAAAGTCGTTTTTTCTTTCCTCTTACATTTATTGGTTCAATAATTTGTATCTATCAGCTTTTCACCTTCTACAGTCCTGTGGTGCATCCAGGAAAAAAGTAAGATGTTAACCCTTAACCATGAATGTGCGGTCAATTTGACCGCAGCAAATACATAAACCACTGTTTTTGTTTGGATATCGTCTTCATGGGTATGTTATTTACTCTACCATCCCTTCTTAAGATCCTTTATCACCCTAATGTGTCACCCATCAGTATTAGAAGAGCTGTGCTAAAAAAAATTATTTTTGTACCAGTCAAATTGACCACACCTCTATGAATACGTGAGTTTTTTCAGCAGCTGTTGTAGGCTGATCAACCCTGCAGACCAGACATTCAGCCTAGTGTACCTGCTCTTCCTAAATGGTTGTACTCTTTTCCGAAATAAACAAAATAATATTTTGAAATACACCCTCTGAAAGTCAAACAGATGGGTTTTATGTACTCTGAAAGTGTCCATTTTCCCCATTCCCCCCCCCCCCCGCCCCCCGAGTTCATTGTCATCCAGCAGTTATTTTCAGAATTTGTGTATGATAGTTTGCTGTCAAGTTGTGAAATTTATAAACCATAAATGCATTGAATGAAGTACAATTCATCTCAAGAAAGACAACTTTTTTGTCCCATTTAATGTTTTTTTTCTTTCTTTTCTTTCTTTCTTCTTCAATGGTTTGCGTTCTACAGCCTTCACATATTTATTACATTCAGTAGTAGGCTATTATTATGAACATATGCAAAATGATCTGCATATAGTATTAAGTACTATAATTTCTATATTAGTAATTTCGTCATTGCACAAGGCAGGTGACAAACATGTTTCTTGTCCGAGAATCGCAAGAGGCTCATAAAGTACCATCTATAGAATTCTAGGTATCCCTATGGAAGGGACAGTAAGGGAGAATTAAAACTTGAAGAAAAGAACGTTTTGTCACTTATGCACATCACTAAGAAAATTAAAACATTTCAAATGTTACTCACGTGATAAGTTTGCAGTGAACGTATTGAGGCAGAATAACTGTATATCTTGTATCTAAGGGGGGAAAAGGTGCAAGTTTTGAACGCAATCACATATTATGAAGAACTGTGATTAATATCTAGTTGGGAGACATGTGAGTGTCTAAGATTCATAGTTTATAGTTCATAGTCTAAGATTCTCTGTATTACTGTTCTAGTGTTAATTTCTATCTTAGGTTTAAGCTGACGAATCCTACATCGATGTAAATTGATTATACGGATGAATAAAGTATCTTATCTTATCTTATCTTATCTTATGATAAAGAAATTTTTGTGTTAGTTAGGTGATCATTTGAAAAATGTTAACATACCGTATCTTTGAGACAGTGCATTTCATTGCATTTATGATTCAGTGTTTCAATTGTGTGCCTTAAAAGCCACCTTAAAATGATTATGTAAAAATAATACTTTGTTAGAAGTCAATTTGCTTGAATAATAATTAAAATTCATATTTCATAAGCTTCTTCAGTCTTAAAAGCCCCTTAACTATGAGCAGTCATTTTGACCTCACGTCCATGTTAACGTAACAGAATATTCATGTCCATGGTTAAGGGTTAAAGAACAACTTACCAATACTATAAAGAGTTCTGTAGCATAGATATCGACAATACAGCTCAGCTGACTATTTTGTATGGTACAAGATATGGATATGGGTTATACATTACAGAGGAATTTTTAGTTTTAGTTGCAATTAAAGACAAAACAAGAAGTGTAACATGTGTGGTTGAGACTGTGGAGAAGATGGGACTATGATGGAATAAACTAGTGTCAGTGGCAACAGATGACATCCCTGCAATGGTTGGACCTCAGACTGGATTTCTTGGAAATAGCTTAATATTGTGCATGAAGTACCCATCCATTAATCATACACCAGCAGAACTTAAGTGCTAAAAGTGTCAGCCTCTTAAAGTAATGGAAGTTATTGTTAAAACTACAAATACTGTAAGGTTGAAAGGACTGCAACATTGTCAGTTCAAACTTTTCCTTGAAGAAATAGATGCCGATCACTGTTCAGTCGTGCTGAGGTACTAGATAGATTCTTTGAATTGAGAGATTCAGTTGGATTATTTTTGGAGCTCTTTGAGCTGCATTTTCAATTTATTTAATATAAATGGATATAAATTTACTAGGGATACACCATGGTTCAGGTAATTGAGGAACGCCTTATTTACCATAATTTCAGAATGGTACTTGGATGTTTTCTATTATATTGATACCACTCACGTGCTGTTCACGTTCTATTTTAAGTCATTTCTGTTTTGTTTTGTTTCATGCCTTTCGCCCTCTGGTGGTGCTTTATACCGAGCTTTCCTAGTGGCATAAGTTATTTCAGACATTGAGTGATAATTTGGATCTCCAAACATACAATTCTCTTCCGTCTAAAGCTACCAAGCCACGTTGATTCACTGCTATTAGTATTACTACTTTTTGCGGGCTGGTTCCACATTCTGCAAGATGGTCTTCTCATCCAGTTCTCATGTAAGTTATGCCCGTTTTGTTATGTTTAGTTAAAATTTCATTTTCTGCATATTAATTATTTACGTTTGTTCTTTTGTTACGTTCTGCTAAAATCTTTTATCTTTTTCGTTTTTACTTTTGTAATATGATATTTATTTGCTGGCACGGTATTTATTACTTCTGCATAATATTACGTGACATTATGTGACAGGTATAGTGCTTTGCATAGGAGTGTGTGAGGGACACAATAATCTCTTTGATACTCGGGATGATTAAATTTGGTAAAGCGTTTTGCTTTATGGATGTTGTTCTCAGGGTTATCATAATTGATTTAATTCACTCTGTTGGGCTTCACCCATATGAATTTATATCAATATATTTTTAGATGAAGAAAACTTGAAAACATGTCATACATAGTGGATTTGCTTGATCTGCCTATTGCCTAGCTAGCTATTGTTAATAAATCTTGTTGAATTTATTAATTATATTATTATTAGTAGCTGGTTTGATCTCTCCATCTTGCTTTGTCAGTTTTCCCCATATTCTCTGTGGATCTCTAGCATTTATTACAGTGGGTATCAAAATTCCAGTACACTTATAAAACTAAGGTCACAAGTTGGATCCTCAGTGAGGTTATTGGGATTTTTCAATTGTTCTACTTATTTTGGTGGCACTAGGAATAAATGCCATGAGCAATCCTGTGGGGGGGGGGGGGTTAAATCAACCAGTGTGTAAGGTTGATAACTTTACCACCTTCGTGTGTCGAATGTCTAAACATCTGGAAATCACAGCCTCCTTGAACCCTAAGGGCCTCCATGGCCTGTTTAGGGAACACATTACTTATTTTATAAGTTTACTAAACAACTGCAAGGAATAAAAAATTAATATGGAAAGGTGAAGTCAGACTAAAAAATTCAATGTCGTAGCTGGGATTTGAACCAGGATCTTCTGCTCTTCATGCCACTGCTCTTACCAATTGAGCTACCAGTTGGAGAATTTCGTTTTGTACCAGCATGTTGTCATGTTAGTTCAGTTGGTAAGAACAGCAGCACAGAGAGCTGAAGATCTTGGCATTGAATTTTTCAGTCTGACTTCACCTTTCCATCTTAGCCTACACATGGCCAGTGTAACAGAATTATCCAGAAATTAATATGTTTAGAGTAACAGTAGCAAGGTCCACTGTTATATTGAAACTTGTAGCAAATAAAAATGTCTCTACTCCCAAACCTTCAGTATTCTTCACATGACTATATTAGTGGATAGTGAGGAAAGTACTGATGACACCCAATTGCTTCACTTCCAAATGTAAGTACATTAACGTCATTATTCTTTAATAGACAATTCTCTGTGTGAATTGGATATGTGATCAAATTGATATCCTCAGCATTAGGCTTCAAATGCTCATACAGGGAATAGTTACGTTCACTTAGCATGTTAGCTATAGAAAGAGGTGGGGAAGTGTATCACGCGATGACAACCAGAATGCTCTCAGGTATAATCAGGTAGAGATAAAAATTGAACACATTCCATATTGCTTTTATAATGAAGAGATGATCACATAAATTATGACAATTTATATTCTACACATAAATGATGGCCAGTGTATGAATGTAAATACACTGTCCTTTTTTCATCTTTGTGTAGACTGCAAAAGATGCACTTGGAGCATGCACTACTTAAGTTGTGAATACACACTGAAGTCATGCAGAATACATGACACACTAAACTTGAGCCTTTAATTCCTGTATGAACATTAAGAGCCTCCTCATGATGTACTTGTTTTTAAATTAATACACAGTCCTATAATAACACAAAATGAAAGCTACTAGATATAGTTATGTGAGAAAAAATCTACAGTTTTCTACAAGTAGGCCTAATTATATTACAGTACTTTTTGCTTCATTTGTCTCTATGCAATGCTTAATTAAGGAAAGCGAGTTTTTGTATTATTCTTGATAGAATCATGATTTGAAAATTATAAATGAGAAAATTAGGACATAAAAAGAATTTTCTAGTCAACATTACTAACTCATCAATGCCCAGCTTACCATGTTATGACATGCAGCCTTTCCTGGCTGTCAGTATAGACTAGGGTTCTAAATTGATGAAATTAGCTATCAATTTATTCTAGTATTCAGAATTGATTAACTGGCTATTACTATGAGATGTATATAACTGTTTATATAAAACCAAATGGAAGTATAATCCAAAAAATAATTTTAAATGTGTTTTGTTATCTGAAGAAAAGCGTGTTCCCCCCCCCCCCCAATGCAGTGACTCTCTGTCAACATCAACACTTGCCATCCACCACTTATTTTACATGGGCCCTCTCCATCTTGCACTGCACTAACTAGAGATTTCAACCTGCCACTCACCCTGGCCAGAAGTGAGTGATTCTATAGATCACACATGCTGGCAGCTATATGTAGGCCTAAAGCTATATGTAGTGAAGCACAATGCTGATACCTGCCAGATTCATATTGACTTCATTTGGCATGTAAAATTCTGGGCACTAATAGGTTAATTACTGATATTTTAAAAACCTCGTTGGTCTCTCTTTTTGTATTATGTACGTACCCATTAATAAATAAGACTGTATTTTCTCTCTACACACTCACACAGCTTATCACTAGACTTGAATTATTGTCACTTGAAACACACAGGTCCAACTTGAAATCCAAATGCTTGATGTGGCAGTCCATAATCCACAGGGTAGAAGTCTATTATAGGTAAATGGCCTAGTTTTTTTGTTCGTATTTCGAAAACTGATTCACTCTTGCTCTTTCGGGTCTAGAAAAGAAATATTTCAGATTAAGAAAAGGGTTCAACTGTAAACTCAGCATACCAAAATAAAATAACATAAAATGAATACACTCAAGCCTCCTTATAACAATATTTGCAATCCCTAGGAAATCATATTGTTATATGAGGGTTATTGTTATATCGAGAGACGTCTTAAGAAAATGGCATGCAAAACAAACTTACACACACAGTCCTTACACAGCCTATCAGAAGAATTTATTTAACATATACAGTGAGTCTCAGTCAGATTGGTTCCACCGCGCAGAGCGTTGGGTTCCCCCCAGATGACGCTCCTATCCCCGGTATGCGGCAAAGGAACTCCCCGGTAGTTGACTGACTTGTCCGTGCGTGACAATGAAAATAAATGAAATAAGTTTGAAAATAACGAAAATAGGCACCTACCTTATACAGGAGATGCTGGAAGTGTTCTCCTCCTACATCCACACATTTTTGGCATCGTGATAGGAAATTCCGATTAATACGCATTAATTGTTCTTCTGTTATTATTGAGTTTATCTCTATCCTAATGTTTTCTTTTAGTTGTGACAACTACCGAATAACACTTTCACGTCTGTACAACACGAGAACAATGCTCAACTGCAGGCTATGCAGGAATTGTTTACTTATCTGTGGGGACACAGCTGGCCGCAACGCGGGTAGTGTTGAGTCATCACAAGAGAAACACGGCGCGCGACAAGCGGAACCAATCTGTCTGAGACTCACTATACAAATACAACACTTTCCTCAATAAATTGAGGTCAGAGCAATGTTTCCCCCACCCACTGAAAAATAACTGATTAGCTGTTTAACATCACCTAGCATATGTCGCAGGAAGTTCACTCACATGGAAGTGGAAAGAGGAAAGAAAGAGAGCAAAAAGAGAGAGGCAATGAAGAAGAAAGACGGAACAATGACATTGGTCAGTGACCTTGAACTCCACCCTCTACTGAGAATAAAATTTATCTTCCAGAATTTCTAAAGGTTCACACCAACTGGGAAGGACAGTAATCTGCTACCTGCTACCATCTGCAGGGGTAAGTTGCTGGTCTAGAATGGCAATGTAACTTAAAAATATGTATCGTTATAAAAGGGTGTTCACAAAATATCTTAATCTCTATAATGTTGTTAAGATAGGGCATTTGCCAGGACCATAGAAAAATATTGCAGGTTCGACTGTAATACAAACCATACATATACAAGTACCGGTACCAATAATTAAAAAAAAAACAGAAAAAAACAAACACTTGATTATCATTCACTACCATGCACCTTACGCTACTTCTCCACATAGTCACCACCATTATTCAGGCATGTGTCATAACGGGAAACCAGTTTTCGTCAAAGAATGATGCCGCCTGTGATGAAAGCCAAGTCTGCACTCTTGTTTCACAACATAATGCCCGTTGAAACGTTTTCCACCGAAGAATTTCTTCACATGAAGAAAAGATGAAAATCACTTGACTGTTTTGTCACGTTGTAAAAGTAGTGAAGAACGTAAGAGAGAATGGACTGGTTACAATTTTGAAAAATGAGACCATTGACATGCGGGGAAAAAGAAGAGAGAGACAGCTTTGAGAAGATAAACAGGAAGGTTGGGAGGAAAAAGAAGACTTGGGTCGACGGATGATGAAGAAGTAAGTGGCAGCTGAGATGACGGAGTTGCCTGACGTTCTATAACGGGACATAGGAAAGATGGATATCTGAACCAGGAAAACAACAACCGATGGCTGTGGATGCATAGCTATTGGGCTGGTTGACTTATGTACGTCGGAGCCACCTGCAAGCGAACATCTGCTTGGGAAGAAGAACATGATTGGATCTAATTGTTACTTAGATTTGAAATGAGACCCAAATGGAAGACGGACACCGACAGAAGAAGGACTGAACAAAAATGGTGGAAACATGGCTGGACTAATGTCTGTTGAGTAACTACACGTGTTGAATTTAATAACTCTGAACTTTAACTAAAAATTTAGTATATTCTGAACAGATTTCTAAGTTATTGCTGATATAACAGAGAATATCATGAGGTATAGATTCATAATTGAGAAACAGAGATATAAAAAAAAGGACTGAAATTCGATGATTGCAAGCAGTAGTCAAGGGTAGTCCAAAGTTCAGCTTTCTGTCGAGAGGATTGTGAAAAATATAGGGTCAATGAAAGAAAAAGGAAAGAAATTGCTTTGTGAGCTCTATTTTGGGTATACATGGGTTGCTAAGTCACGAACGACTACGTAGTTGTTCTTAGCTGGAGAAGCTTATGAAACACTTTTGCTTTTTAAGACAGGTCGCAAGGGGAGTAAGGAAGAAATTACTAGGGGCATAAAAGTAGTCCTTATTTGGGCCCCTCCCACTTGGGTTTTTTTTTTTTTTTAGGTAACAGGTGGATATCTTCTATGTCGAGATGGTATGCTGGCCTCTAAATTTTCAGTTGTAATTATTCATAGGCCTATAGAGATCAAGTTACAAGTGTAGGAATTGAAAAGAGTAAAAATCCGTAGTACGGGGTAGTATGCAGGATGAGAGGGAAAATACATTGGATTTAAATTCACTTTGGAAATTGGAAGGAAATTGTATATTATTTATTCAAGTTCAGAAAATAGGAGAGTTAACTTCACAAGAAAGTTAGGTTAGAGAGAAAATTTGGATAGAAAAAAAAAGAAAAACAGAAGTAGAAGATTGTTTATGAAGAAAGTTGACTGTGGTGAAAAGTAGTTTCAAAATGAAATTCATAGAGGAATTTAGAAACGTAAACTTTCACTAAACTCAAGGAGTAAATGAAAATGTATTGTGGAAAAACTGAATTGAAGAGAAGAAAAAGAATCTACTGAAAGTAATTTTTGAAAATAGATTGAACTAAATTATAGTGGTGATTTGATCAAAGTGAATTTGAATAATGTATGATAAAATCTGAAAGCATATTTTCTTTAAGAAAATAAAGACAAAAGTGAATTTGAATAATGTATAATAAAACCTAAAAGCATATTTGTTTTAAGAAAATAAAGATAAAAGTGAATTTGAATAAGTGTATAATAAAGCTTAAAAGCATATTTGCTTTAGGGAGATAAAGATTAAGAAGTAATGGAAAAAGGAGAGAAATATAATAATTCTTATTACCTTAACTGTATAAAAGAATTATTCTTAGTATATGGGTACATGGGTTATGTGGAAACACCGTACTTCCAGATTAAAAAAAAAAAGGAGTAGGCCTAGGAACGACTGAAACTAGGTTAATTGTCTAGTTGTTTAAGAGAATTAATAGAGTTTATCGGGGTCAAGGCGACGATCTGCCCCAAGAGCAGTATTATACTTGTTAGAGACCTTGCCCTACGAATTGTCAAAATTAATATTTTTTTTAGGCCTTCCTTGTGTGTCTGGTTAGAGGGGAATTGTTAAGTTGTCTGTAACTCAGGACTTAGACATAACTCTATGTTGGAGGTCTATCGCCGTGGTTAAACTACCGGACATAGGCCTAAATTTCATTTATTTCTTCTACATTATCTTTTCTATCTTACTTAGAAAAATTATTCTTCTTTTGACTGGACTGACGTGGACAGACTACCAGGATTAAATGGTAAAGGGGATAATAAAAAAAGAGAACTAGTTAAAGTTTAGTAATAACTATTTATTATAAATAAACTCCATTTATTGTAATAATATTTCAATTGTAATGAAAAGAATGTTCGTGGAGAGAAATTAGTTGTGCAATCCAGAACCTTCATCTGAAAAATCAAATAAGAAACTACATTAATTAGTTGAACATAAGTAAGGAAACACAGTTATTGAAATTTTAAAAAAATCTGGAATACTAACCTTAAAACTTGAAGTTGAGAAGAACTGTATGTGAATAAGTTGTCAAATATTAGAATAACAGAATATAGTAGATCGAAAAATACTACATATGATTATGACAGATTAAATAAATGATATCTAATTGATCATTGTTGGTTAAAAAGATATATGGAATATATATATATATATATACTGCTGATTTTTCTTTTGAATTGTTGGAAGCCTACCATATGTAGGGCCTATTATATGTTAATGGTTGCTTGGTACCTTATTAAATTTTCTACAACTTTTGTTGTCTTGACTTTTCTGTAGGACGTGTCATTTTGCCGGTATTCAGTTCGAAACAAGAAGAAAACTTAAAATTTTAACTTTTGGGGAAAAAAGGCCAATCTTCGAAAAACCGTATCTCGGTAACTATGTAACTTACAAAAACGATTTTGATCTCATATTTTAGAAAGTGTAATTCACTTTTAAAAAGCCAAGAAAAATTATTTCGAATAAACACATAGTTAGGAGATATTGTCAAAAAACCGAAAAAAGTCCGAAAAAATCAGTTATTTCGACCGCCATTCAGCGAGCACAGGTTTCTGAGGGTTGCAAATCTGGATTTGTGATCCCAGTAATGGTTCAAAACTCCCCTCCAAAAATCATGAATACTCCATTTAATGTAAGTTGCGATGTAACATTTGACTGGACTATTATACAGCGTAACACGGATGTTAGCTGTGATAAATATAATACTGCTGCAATTGTTGAATTAATTGCAGAAGATACACAAAACTTGACAGTTGTAGTTTTGCAGCAATTCGGAGTTTTGCGAGCACTTGAACATAGATTTTACAATGTCGAAAACCGCGCTAATTGGAGTGATACCTTCATGCGTCTACAAGCAATGAAATCTGGCGATGCACTGACTGATCAGAGTGGCTTGGTCACGCGCGATGACAAGGATTACATCATCTCAAGGCGCGAAAACCTATTGCACAATAACATGAAATGCTTATGTCAGCGCGGCCTATTTGAATAGGATAAAGCACTAAACATAATGCTTACTCTGACATACACCCGGCCGTTAATGCATATGCTTTAACAAAAAGAAAAGGAAGTGCAAGCTACACGTATATACACATGTTACATATGTTAAAACACTGACTTACTGCATATCTTGCAGGATTATAACTTCACTTAGGTCTGATCAGCTAACGACATGGATAAGTATGGAACTTATGAAATATGTGAAACATAATGAATGTCATTTACTACTCATCTTTAGGCAAAGGACACACTTTCACTATAAAAAAACTAAACTCCGTGGCGCTACATCCCTGGAGGGACTTGGCCTACCACCCGACCGCTGCGTCATCTCCCGTAGGCAGATGGCAGGATTGGGGGCATGTGGTCAGCATGCCGACACCCACGGCCGTTATTGGTGGTTTTCATGACCGGAGCCGCTACTTCTCTATCAAGTAGCTCCTCAATTTGGAATCACGAGGCTGAGTGCACCCCTACCAGACCTCCCTACCCCAGAAAAATCCGAGGAGGTACCGGGAATCGAACCCGGGCCGACGGATCTGTAGTCAGCGACGCTAACCACAAGACCACGCCGGCGGACACACTTTCACTATGGGGCGCTTATATTCACCACTGGATGTACGCACTGTTACTACTCGCACTAAACCATCATCACCAGGGTGTAATGCTGTAATAACACCTAACTTCCATTGAAGAGGAGGGCTGTGGTCTTCTTTCAAGATGACTACGGTGCCAACTTGAACGTTTCCACTTACGCAGGACCATTTCTGCCTTTGTTGTAAGAAATGAAGATACTCTGATGACCAGCGTTTCCATAAATGTTGCAGATGATCTTGTAGAAGCTGCCATTTCTCAACGTATCTTTTGTCTTCGGTAGGAGGATGCGATGGCAAAGAAGTGAGGGGTTCCCCAATTAAGAAATGACCAGAAGAAAGATATGACAAATCAGCTGGATCATCATTGAGACGAATAATTTGTCTTGAGTTCAAACAAGCTTCAATCTGTGTAAGTAGGGTGTAAAGCACCCATCATCCTTCTAAGATGGAACTTCATGGACTTGACTGCGGCTTCATGTAGACCCCCAAAATGTGGTGAATTGGGAGAATGAAGAGCCAAGTATAATCATGACTTGTAGTGAAATTTTGAACTGCATTTTGAAATTCTGTTGACTGCAACAACAATCGTAGATCTCTTAACTTGTTGTTTGCTCCAACGAAGTTATTGCCATTATCACTGAAAATCTCCTTACATAGTCCTCGACGTGATATCTTCTTAGTGCGGCTATGAATGCTTCTGATGTAAGATCAGGCACCAGCTCAATGTGAATTGCTTTAGTTACCAAACATACAAAAATGGCAATTTAGGCTTTTGCAGTAGTCTTGCTACGAGGAGCCCCATATTTTATGATGAATGGGCCACCATAATCCACTGCTGTACGGAGAAAGGGCCTAGCCGGAGTTATCCGGTAAGTAGGAAGACTTCCCATTAATTTCTGCGCACCTTCTGCTTTTAGCTTAAAGCAGGTTAGGCATTTGTGCAAAATGGATTTCACTACTCTTCGAATACAATGTATCCAGTAGACTTGTCGTAAATATGCTATGAGTAGTTGATGAGAAGCATGTAATAGCTTGCGATGTTCATATTCTACTATCAATGCAGTTAGATGATGCCTCGATGGTAAGATAACCTAATGTTTTGCGTCATGTGTTAGATCTGCTTTCTCCAATCTACCACCCACTCGCAATATTTCATTCTGGTCCAAGAATGGAACTAGTGAATGTATTGAACTTTTAACAGATTGTTGCTTTCCATTACGAAGATCTGTTAATTTATGAGCGAAAGCTTTTTTCTGAGCGATTCTAATACATGTTTGTAGAGCGTGTTGTAGCTCTTCTGCTATGAGCGATCCATGATACTTGGTTTCATGTCTGCATGCAGAAATAAATCTGTGTATGTAAGAAGTCACTCTCTGAAGGCGTCGTAGATCAGAAAATCTTGTGATAAAGTTATCTTCGTCTGAAGTGGACACCATACAAACTGCAACAAGTTGCTCTGACGAATCTTGAACATTTAGTTGTTGTGATTGTTCAGGCCATGATGTTGTGGGTTGAGAGAGCCAATGAGGAACATGCCACCACAAATCAATGTCAGAAAGATGCTCCGAGGAAACACCTCTTGAAACGAGATCAGCTGGGTTGTCTTGTGTTGAGACATGCCGCCAAGCTGCATTTTTAGAAAGTTCTTGCACTTGAGCAACACGGTTGGATACAAATGTTTTCCATTTACGCGAGTCTGATTTTATCCAGGACAGTACAATAACTGAATCAGACCATAAGTAGTTTAGTGATGTATGGATATTAAGATCACTTAACACCTCGCTGTATAGCTTGGCTAGCAGCAATGCACCACAGAGTTCAAGTCGCGGTATGGATTGCCTTTTTAGAGGGGCAACCTTGGACTTGGAGCACAATAGTTGAATTGTAACTTCGTCGTTACTGTTCACAGAGTGAAGATATATACATGCACCATAAGCTTTTTCTGAAGAGTCACCGAAGCCATGTAGGCTATTTGTATATCTTGTCGAGTACCAGATGTTAGAACATGACGTGGTATACGCATTGTATGTACGGTACATAAGATTTCGCTGATAGCAGTCCATCTCTCTGCTAGATAGAAGATATTTCTTCGTCCCAAACAAGTTTTTCAATCCACAGTGACTGCAAGAATATCTTGGAATTGATGACAATTGGACTGACAAGACATAAAGGATCAAAGATGGAAGAGATCACAGAAAGAATAGTACGCTTGGTCAGTTTACATTGTGTGTGTCTGGAGAGAAGGATGGGATTGTATCTGGAAATTGTCAGTTGCAGGATGCCACAGTAACCCAAGGGCGTGTGCATTCTCACTGTTATCAAGAGCCAAGGGCAATTTAGTCTCTCGATGCTTAGAAGGAACAGATTCCAATAAAGCTTCATGGTTAGCACACCACTTTCGCAATTGGAATCCTCCACTGTCCAGCATGATTATTAGTTCTCGTTGAAGGCGTAGAGGTTCTTGAAGATTGTCATGTCCTGCTAAACAGTCGTCTACATAGAAGGATGTTCGCACTGCTTGGGCAGCGATTGGATACTTAGCTTCTTCTTCTATTGACAGCTGATGCAGAGACCTTATGGCTAAAATGAAGCAGATTTAATACCATAGGTTACAGTAGTTAAAGCGTAATCTTGTATGGGTTCCATGGGCGTCGGCATGGGGGAAAGGGGGGACAACTGCCCCCCTCTGGATTGCCTTATGGAGTCATTTATTTGTGGTACTCTTTGTCAACCTGCAGTTGTTGGATGGAGAATAAAAGAAATATAATTACTTTTTAATGAGTTTAGCAAGTATTAACTAATTATAATTATAATATGTATTTTTAATAATATGTCACTAAGGCCGTTGCTCAAAAGAGCGTATTCTGTTAGCGTATTCTTAGCCTCGTCGAATTCAGGTGGGGTTCAAAATGACGTTCCGGTTAACTAAGTGAATATTAATGTGTTCAGCCTAATCATTTAAAATTGAGGTCGGAAATTGATTTTCGGTCGATCATAATAAAATATCATTTGTATAATTTCAATGTTGATTAACTTCAATCAGGAATTAGTTCACAGTACACTTATTTAAATTATTGTCGTAATACTACTATTTGTTTACTATAGTAAATTAATTCTTCTTATTATAGAGTAATGTATAATTTAGCCAAATAAATAAGGATCAATATGTTAGGAATTATGTTGAGTTTTCCCCCCCTAATAAAATTCCTGGCGACGCTGATGATGGGTTCGTTAGCATTAGAACGCCAAACTATTCTTTGTAGATTCTGGTCATCTTCATGCATTCTTATGCGTCTGTACATTTTAGAAATGTCAGCTGAAAATGCATACTTGTGGGTTCGAAACCGAAGTATAATTGAAGATAAATCATCCTGTATTGTAGGACCTAATTTCAACATCTCATTCAGTGACTTGCCTGAAGATGATTTTGCTGATGCATCAAAAACCACTCTAGTTTTAGTTGTAGACGAGGAGGGTTTGATGACCGAATGATGAGGTAAGTAGAAACACTTTTCACATGGCTGTGGAGGTGAAACCTTTCTCATGTGTCCCAACTCTTCATATTCTTGCAGAAATTTAATATAATCTTCTCGTAGAATCGAGTTGGTTTGAAACTTGCGTTCCAGGTAGCCTAAGCGTTTTATGGCTTGCTGTCTGGATTCACCCATTGCATCTTCATGTTGATTCTTGGGTAGTTGCACCACGAAAACACCATCATCTGCACGAACAGTGTTTGCACGTAATCTTGTTCACATCTCTCTCTCTTCTTTGGTATGTACTGATTTAGGAAAATCTTCCAATTCCCAGAAACGTCAACATTGTCGACTGTAACAAACAAGTTGTGTTGAGCGAATGTGACTTTCTTGCTTTTGATTGATGACTTAGGAACTGATCCGCTAAGTATCCAGCCAAGTTCAGTGTTACTAAGGATGGGATGATTAGGAGTGACAATTCTTTCCCTTTTCAACAATTGGTAAAAGAGATTGGCACCAATGAGTAATTGCACATCACCAGGAATATAAAACTTAGGATCGGCCAATGGAATTTCACTAGGAATGCTAAATTTAGTAGGATCGATGCGGACAGAAGGAAGTTTGGTTACAATGTGAGGTATCACTAAGCAGTTCAGATCAGCTTTGAAGATATAGATCCTGGATCGCTTATTAACCTTGACACTGTGACCACAAGATGAGGTGCCGTTTATACCTCTAATGTGAGTGTCGACAGCTGTGGTAGGTAGTTGTAACTTCTTGGCCAATTCTTCAGTTATGAAATTTAACTGGCTTCCTGAATCTAATAGCGCTCGACATTGTACTAAGTTTCCTTGTTTATCTTCGATTTGTACTACAGCAGTTGCTGGAAGAATTTCCCTTTGACTAGACTTCTCCTTGAAAGAACAATAACTAGCTGGCAGGTCAGCTGTTGTCTCAGAAACAGTATTTTCTGAAATTTGATTTCGGTGAAAGATTTTTTGCTGTCGTTAGGTAAGAATTTACTGTGTACAGACTTGCCACAATTGCAGAAAGATATGAGTTTGCGCTGATCCCTTTTATGATTAGAAGAAAAGCAGTTTGCACAAAAACCTTTAGAATTTATCATATTCCATCGTTGTGTTACATTCAGCTGCAAGAATTTGTTGTACTTTGATAAACTGTGATTGTCTTGACAACAAGGCCACAAATCACTATTGATAGCAACATAATACTATCGAGTTGCTTGAACTGAAGTCTTTTGTGATCGTATCACACCCTTCCCCTTCGATGGGCTGGACGTTTTGTTGGAAGTTGCTAAAACTTCTAAGGAATGTGCCTTAGCTTCCAGAAAAGCTATCAGCTCCTGAAGAGATGTAAAAATTCTCGAGTCGATTTTTCCTTCCCACTCTTTGCGTGTGGTCTCACAAAGATGATCTAAAATCAACTGCGTCAACATAACCTCATGTAATGGAATTTCAAGATTAAGAGCTTCCACAGCATTTAGATTACTCTGGAAATTGTTTAGAAGATTCCGTAGCTCTGTTACCTTATCTGTTTTCATTGTTGGTAATGATAATAGATGTCGTATGTGAGCTGTCGCTATTAATCTTGTGTTGTTATAGCGCGCACAAACTAAATCCCATGCCACAGAGAATTTGTCACTCGTGACAGGTAAGTTCTGCACTAAAGGAGCGCTTATCCTTTCAGAGATGATAACAAATCATGATACTTTTGAATCGGATCTGAAGATTCATTGTGTGACGGAAGTACTTCCGTCCACCATATTTTTTTCATTCCTGCTTAGGCGACCAATGCTTTTGTTTTGTTTCGCGACTGTCCTGCCCTCTTCAGGCTTGCAGGGGTGGTTAGGTTTTCAGAGTCGTTTCGTTAGAACGTGTGCAGCTTCGTTACTGTTTGGACCTCTCCTGGATTTCGTCCAGCCCTCGGTGAGTCGATGGAATTCTCCAGTACTTTATAATATGTGCCTTATGCACAGGAACCAACTTGCAATTACCTAAATCTTCAGTATGTCCTAAAAGCAAATTTAATTCAACGCCATAAGCGTATTCTTATCCGTGTGCCAGACATCAACATATAATTTAAATGTATTGGATACATTACCTGTTTAATTAAGCTCTAGTTATGTGCGTACGGTATTGACAAAGCACGTAATAAATTACGATGAATTCCTGTATTCATGCATTCGTTGCTACGGAGCAATGGACTTCATGCCGTGATCTTGGTTATCTGACCTTCAATCTGTACTGCATCCACCTATAGGGCGATTCAGATTTTGTATCACCATAATTATTACGCGAATAATTTTCAGTCGCGTGTTTAGAGTAATGTTTCTATTAAACTGATTCATTATAGTGAAATTCATGGAAGTTTGTTATAGATAGATTCTGTAGATCCTTCTATTCAGCTTTTTGTTCGGTAATATTATCCAGCCATATTTTCACTTCTGTCTGGGGCTATTGTGGGCGTGTACTAGTCACCATATTGTCACGTAACCAGAATTTGCAACTTAAATGCATTCCGTGCCTAATCTACTTATACCTCTTACGTAGCGATATTAACCCTTCCCGGGCGGAAACCCATATATGGCACGCCTGTCCAATGCCTCCAACGCGGTAACCCATATATGGGTTCTCTGACCGACTCGTAATGTGACCGGCTCTTCTCACGCACGAAGTACGTAAAATCTTCAACAGATGGCACGAGAATGTTCTCTTATCCACTGTTACTTGGGAATTCCCCACTACACGTGCCTAGGATGATTTTAATACAGGATTTCAGTGGCCGTGCGTAACTAGTGAACAGCGTGCACTTTTTGTTCCGTGTTTTTGCCTTATTTTCGGTAAAATGGCAAAAAGAAAGTGTCTTACAGGTACTGAAACTGAAAAATTAAGTATTCAAAGTGACAGTGAAGTGTCAGAATTATCGTTTAGCGATAGTAAGGGATGTTTTTCCGAGATCGCTACCTGCAGCGTTAATGAGAGTGAGAGCGACGTAAGTGACACTGGAGGCAATCGTGCGCTCAGCTCAATGGAAGTGAGTAATTTTGATGCAGGCACATGATCTATTCCTACAATATACAATATCCAGCAAGGGCCAGTTCTTCCTTCTGATTTTGAACAAAATACTGATCCAATTGAGAATCATAGCCTACTGTAGGCCTATGTAAACTTATAATGCGCTCAGTGAGACTTGTGCCGTTTCCGCATAAACATTTTCTCGCTAAATAATAAAAATTGTTCCTAGAGCAGATTAGGGGCAGAATTCGGCAAAACTCCAAGGTATTTGTTGATTTTATGCATGAATGCATGATTTAAGTCACTTTCAATTGGTTTTTCATTAACTTATTTTTCTTTAAAAATGCTTTCCGCCCACAGCCATAAAACATCGCCGTCCGCAAAGGGTTAATACACATTATTTCTATGGCTATATAGTGTCCACTGCTTAGTCATATTGCTCATTAAATTCCTTTTAGTAATCCTTAGATATTTCACCCCTATAGATATTCATTGTAAAAAAAAATATATATATCCTTCTATTTAGAGCTTCTAAATTATTTATATTCAGGTTGTCCAGAAAATGCTGATTTTACCCTTTCATTGAGCTATGATACATACAGTATATTTTGGCATCATTTGGAGAGTAAATTAGAAGGTTACATGAATGTATTAGGGACATAATATATATTCTTTTGGCTTCCGGTTTATATAAAACATTACATTTGATTGTATGAATACATAGTTTCCAAATTATTTATTGCCCTATTGAGGTACATAATATCTGCTTAATTATTTTGTAAAAAGAAGTTTATCATTAAGGTTATATTTGAACTACTCACTGTTCCTGGGATATATAATTCTCCATTTTGTTTATATGGGTAAACTACTTACCTAATAGTATTTATTCATTTCTGTAAGGTTAGTTATTGCCGTCCTAGCGGGTTTAGTATATAAATAATTTCTTAGGCCTTCCTTTGGATATAGGTATCTACGAGGGGGGACCCAAAAATAACCGGAATCGAACTGTTGCGCGCGAATGCTTTCTAGTTAGGAGTTGTGCTGTTACGTGGTGTTATCTGGGGGTCTCCCGCGACCGTCAGTGAGCTGGCGTCAGTCTGAGTTAAGTGGCTTGGTTGTGGTACGCTGTTGTTTGCTTTCGTGTTTCAACCCGTCGGCGATTTGTGAGATGGCCGACCACAAGGAACAAAGAGTGTGTGTGAAATTTTTTCTGTTAGGGAAAACTGCAGCCGAGATCGTCGAAAGAACATTGACCAAATTTCTGAGGAAACGAACGTGTCATGGAGCACGGTCCAGAGAATTTAACCGAAGGTTTGAACATGAGACGGGTGTCTTCAAAATTTGATCCTCGCTTGCTCAGAGATGACCGAAGAGAAAAACGCGTGAATGTTTGCCGCGACTTGAAGAGTGAAGTGCAGAACGATACAAATTTTCTTAAAAGATCTTCATCAATTGCACGTTTGATTTTGGCAATGTTTTCGTCATTTCTTCCTGTCGTAGGACGCCCGGGGCGTGGCATGTCTTCAGTTGACATGTTGCCAGATTTGAAACGGGAAATCCACTCTTAGACCTGTGATTTCCCCTAAGCATCATCATGAAAGGATTGCCTAAGCATCCCATTGGTCTTGGCTGCAGTTTTCCTAACAGAAAACAAAATTTCACACACACTCTTTGTTCCTTGTGGTCGGGCATCTCGCTAATCGCCAACGGGTTGAAACACGAACGCAAACAACAGCGTACCACAACCAAGCCACTTAACTCAGACTGACGCCAATTCACTGACGGTCGCGGGAGAACCCCAGATAACACCACCTAACAGCACAACTCGTAACTAGAAAGGATTCGCGCGCAACAGTTCGATTCCGGTTATTTTTGGGTCCCCCCTCGTACAGGGTGCGGCAAAACATCCTCCCTATTTTAAAGTTCAAATAAAAAACAGATGGTTGAAAATAAAGAAGCTGTATTAACATGAATGATTCTACACAGTGGGAAATTTCATGTTTTGAGCAATGTGTTACTCAAGAGGGTGTCCTTTACTAACAATGCATTGTTGAATGCGACTTCGGAAATTCTCCATCGTTCTAACCAACATTTCTTGAGGAATAAGACCAATCTCTTCCTGTATTGCATTTCTTAGGGCTGCAAAATCCTCGGCCGATGTTTAAACACCTCAGCCTTAAGATATCCCTGCACGGTGTAAGGTCTAGTGATCGTGTGTGGCCTTCCCCCTCCCTCTTAACCTTGTTACCACTTGCTAAAGTTTGATACCCATAAGCTAATGCTTTTCCGATCTGGAATTGCACCACGAGGGGGAATTTGGAAGCGATTCCGGAAAGCACGCTGGGCAGAGACAACGGAATACCCGTTTACCAGAAATTATTCAACAGCGTAAGCACGTTCTTCTCCCGTCCACGGCATGGTTGGATACTGTACTGAATGTCAATTCCGCGATTTCAATATCCTATTCAATTTTTGTTTACTGTTTATCACTGTTTTTTTTCTGTCGTTATGGCAACACAAATTGACTGCTAGTCCCATCTTGTGCGAATGTTGCGGCGTGGCTAGTGCCTAATGATATGGTGAACTTTGCTCTAAGAGCATGGAGACAGGATTAAGTTCTATTTACACTTATGTAGTGAGGTGAACTAATGTAACATACTGAAAACCCTAAATTCCCACTGTGTAGATATCATTAATATTAATACAATGTCTTTATTTTGATCCATCTGTTTTTTATTTGAAATTTAAAATAGGGAGGATGTTTTGCCGCACCCTGTATAACGGTATTAAGGTCAGGTTAGGGAATTCTAGGATATCATGTTCGACACACCTTAACATGGTTTGTTGGAAGTTATTTGATGTTGTTGAGTATAGATAATTATAAGGTTTAGCCCTAGTGTTTCTCATTTAATTAATGGTATGTCTGTGTCAATTTAAATATATTTATACATTCAAAATATTATACAAATATTTATTGTTGTTTAGCTTAATTAAAAGCTTGTTGAAGTTATTCTGGCATAGGTACATACGATGTGTCCCTTTTTCTCCTACCTTTTCCAGCAAGGGGGTTGATCTACGCTCTGGAGGGTTAATCATGCTTCCCATTTTGTTTTTCTGAATTTTTGGCCTTTTGTAAGTTAAACTACCTTTTCTGTTATATGAAAGCAAATATTAGTTACATAGTTAGTTACTTGATTAAAACCAGTTGGTATATTGTGCAGGGCAATTATTTTGATAAAGTTTTGGCAGCACTTAATATTATTAGCCTTTTTTTATGTATGCTTAACGTAATTGAATTTTCAAATATTGGTTCTACTTATTACGAACTAAATACATATTGTGATCTTATACAAACTTTTTTATTCATTATATATATATATATATATATATATATATATATATATATACATATATATTCATTCTGCTTGTTAGATGGGACTCTTGGGATTTCTCATTTCGTCTTACCCTGGGTGATTCCGCAGATAGTTCCTGGCTTCCCTGTTTGGTACATGCGGTCCGACATGGATATGAATTTTCCGTGTGCTTTGACTTAGCATCTTTATGTCCCAAACTAGGGGGGTCAGTTGTTGTTCATGGATTTCGCCCTGGTCGGGTCGTTTCGGGGGTTTCTTGGTCCTTTCTGTCATATTTCAGTTTCTCTATATATTACATCCTTTACAAATCTTATATAACTCTTATATAAACATAATTACATAAATTTACAAACATCCGCTGCAATTGTTTATCACAAGACTGCTGAATGTATCGTAGAAATATTTGAAGTTGGTCACATCGCCAGCAAATGTAGGCAATTGAATTATAGGCAGAGGTATGACTCTGTAGACGATGTAGACGATTGGAATGTATGGTGAGTATTACCACTATGGTGTGATCGCTGACTGTTCACAGAATTCGCACTACGCACTTGCTGCTCATGATGATATAAATTCACTGAGTTTAGCTTTCAATTCTTCATAACAACTTGTTGATTCCTTATGCTCTGCGTGCTCATCCAAATCTGCTTCGGCTTCTATAAGCGATTCGATTTGTGTTTGAACTGTGTCGTATTTCTCCCAAATGACGTTGAGACTGTCAAACTTCACTTTTAATAGAAATACATTCGTTTCTTCATTTACAGTAGCACAAGTGTTTTGCATGTGAGTTAGCTCACATTTGATAAGTCCCCTAAGTTTGATCATAGATCTGAGTTCGTTTTCCATGTTGATATGAAGAGAAATACTTGACGAATATTGTGAAGATGTCTTGTAGATTTGCTGTTGCAGAATCTTGATATTGTAGTCACCGCTGTTGGATGCTAGCCTGGACTGCTGATCACTGCAGTCTTGATACCTGCTGTAGTTGCTGATGATTCTTGGAGTGTCTGGGCACTGCCAAATAGATGCTACCCTGGGCCAGGAATCCAGAGTTGATGGAACACGAACGGACCGACGCGGTAGATATATAATACTGAGAGAACGAAATCGAAAAGCACACGGGATAAACCAATACACGTGTGAGTTTAAGATTGTAATCAATTAGATCCTGCCCGAGATGGACCAATGATTGGGGTATGTGGGAATACCTTGTGAATAAAAGGAGTAAAAACCTCTGGATAGGTGGAGGACCATAAAATAACTAATTTGAAGGATTTTGTAGAACAATGGACTAATCTAAGGTCACTGGGCACAGAGATCCACGAATCTAAATAGAATTACAATCAAAACATGTTATAAAACAATGAAACTTTAATCACACGTGAACTAATAAATGATTGAATAATATAATTGAAATAAGTGAATGTAATGCTTCTTAAACTGGAATTATAAATGATGTAAAATTGGCTGGAAAATGCACCGCACGTGTCAAGAAATACATGTAATTAAAACATATAATTTATATATTAAAAGACTTGAAATAAGCACTGTAGTTTGTTGATTTGTGTTAAATAACAAACTTCTGAATGTTACATGTAAATTTCACTGTAAGAATGATGCACTGGAAACCAGGTATTTCGCAAAAGCACTCAATCTTATACAGCGTAACACGGATGTTAGCTGTGATAAATATAATACTGCTGCAATTGTTGAATTAATTGCAGATGATACACAAAACTTGAGAGTTGTCGTTTTGCAGCAATTCGGAGTTTTGAGAGCACTTGAACGAAGATTTCACAATGTCGAAAACCGCGCGAATTGGAGTGATACCTTCATGCATCTACAACCAATGAAATCTGGCGATGCACTGACTGATCAGAGTGGCTTGGTCACGCGCGATGACAAGGATTACATCATCTCAAGGCGCGAAAACCTATTGCACAATAACATGAAATGCTTATGTCAGCGTGGGCAGAAGAAGGTGGCTATTTGAATAGGATAAAGCACTAAACAGATTGCATGCACTTACAGTGACTAAGGCCTGCAGTACTTTGTGGGCCTGTCGGAGGGCCTTTGGTGTGAAGTGGGTACTTAAACCACGTGTGGTTTATTGGCTCTGTGTCTCCATCATCAGGCCTTTCATCACCTATGCATCAGTTGTGTTGTGGCCATTTGTTAAGACACACGCCACCAAGAACAAATAAAATAAAATCCAACGCTTTACCCAAGTCAAGATGATGGAAAGGAGTGAGGAAGCGCTAGAAAGTGTTCTCGGATGTCTGGTTAGTGTGACTGAACTAAGTGGAATTCTGAAGAAAGAATTGAAGACCAAGATTCTAGAATCTGTAAATACAATTAGGAATATATTTGGTTGAAGTAAATAAACGAAACTTAATGACTCTACCTCCCTGGCCTACCACCCGACCGCTGCTCATCTCGCTGCTTGAATTGTTGTCTAAACGAGGGTGTATTCCCAGCCTTTATGAAATTGACAAGGGTCGTTCCTATTTTTAAAAAAGGTGACATAAATTCGCCTAGCAGCTATCGACCTATTTCTTGTATTCCTACTTCGGCCAAGATTGTTGAAAAGATAATCAAGAACTAGGTATGTTCCTACTTTGAATATTGTAACTAGTTTAGTAGGAGTCAATTTCCATATAGGAAAGGTTTCTCCACAACTTTAGCAATAAATAGTGTAGTTAAAGAAATATTGAGGGCCTTAGAGGACAGGTGCCTTGCTCAGATCACTTTGTGCGATCTAAGCAAGGCTTTTGATTGTGTACAGCATGAAATTCTTGTAAATAAGTTGGCTCATTATGGTTTTCAAGGCTGCGACTTAGATCTGCTGGTGTCCTACTTAAAAGATGTCCTACAAAACAAAGTCTACTTAATATGGGAGATAGTCTCAACATAACAGAACAGATCATTAACACATTGCAAACTATTCTAAAGCAAAACTATTTTAAATTTAATAATAAAATCTACCAACAACAAGATGGATTAGCTATGGGCTCCCCTCTTTCAGGTATAACATCTGAAATATTTCTACAACACATTGAAGAAAACTACATCAATAACATTATAAAGAAATTCAATATAAAAACATACACAAGATATGTTGATGATATTTTCATTATTTGTAATAAACACAAAATAAACGATATAATACAAGATTTCAACAAACTACATAATAAATTACAGTTTACAGAAGAAACAAGTAATAATAACATCAACTATTTAGATTTGAACATAACTAAGAAATACAATAAATACAATTCAAAATTTACAGAAAACCCACTTACACTGATAACATAATCCAACAAAAATCCAACCACCCAAATAATAAAAAAACAGCAGCAATCAATAGTATGGCTTATAGATTATTAAAAGTCCCCTTATCTCATAAGAACTACGAAATTGAATTACAATCTATTTTACAAATAGCACGTAATAATGGGTACAACGATAATTTAGTTTATAGACTAATCAAAAAGAATAAGAATATTATTAACAAACAAAAGAACCCACCAACCACACTTCGACCAACCAAAGAAATTTCTAAGGACAATAGTCAATTTTCAACCTTTAATTTCACTAGTAATAATGTATACAAAATCACAAAAGAACTAAAGAAAAACAACATAAACATCGCATTTAAAACTAATAACAACTTAAAAAACAAAATTTCCAATAAACTAAATAATTATGATTTATGTATAGCGTAGAGCTTTATCACTGGTACTCACTACTAAATTGCTACTACTAATTTGCTAATTTACTCACTACTAAACATAAGAACTACTAAATTTAGTAGTGAGTACCAGTGATAAAGCTCTACGCTATACATAAATCATTAAGATTATCGCTACAGAATGGACAAAACTCAAGAATAAATAATTATAATAACAATAATCAATATGAAAACTGCGATGTATATATACTCAGCTGCCAAGATTGCAATAAAGTATATATCGGTCAAACCGGTAGGTCTTTTAAAACAAGATACACAGAACATATTTCCGATTACAGATATAACAGAAATAAATCCACATACGCCAAACATCTATCAGATAGTCATCATAACCCTACAACTATAGAAAACTCTTTAAAAATATTACATAAACAGAAAAAAAGTCCTAAACTCAATACTCTTGAGCAACTAGAAATCTATAAACATAAGAAAAACATCTTAAATGAGAACATAATAAACCACAATATACTTTTTGAAACATACTTCAACCTAACAAGATAAGCGCAATCACTCTTTATTATTTAGTAGCAACCAAGCACTCACCACAGCATGACATCCTCTAGACATCGGTAAGTTATACAATACATTATAAATACCACAGATATTTTATATCATTCCATTTTTCGTATATAATTTCTACAGTTAATAGCTATCCTTATATACAAATCCAATTATTCTTTATCAATAAATTACCATAATATCTTATTATTAAATATTAATTAATAACTTTTGCCAGAATATATATTTGAAAAAAAATTTTCTACATATATAGTAACATAATTTCATTAACCACTTTAGATTAATAAAAAAAATTTCTCCAATATTTAAATTTATATGAGCTTCTTTTGATTTTTATATATTCATTTTAGGTATGACTGATGATGACGCCTTGTTTCGTTGAAATGCATCTCATTACAACATAAACAAATAAAGCTGAAGATTATTGAGAAAATTCACTACATTATAATACATCAAGTTCTACCTTTTGTTTTAAGAAGAGGAACTTTTAAGCAGATTATAATTAATCTTTTTTACTGACTAAATTAATATTGAATCCTGTAATAACAATAACCGTATTATCTAAGAAGAAAGAAGCAAGTGTACCTTTTCTAAAACTTCTACTAACCTAACTAAGAAGAAGAACTATATTATTATACAATTATATACTATATAATATACTATATTATATACTATATTATTATACTATACAATTATTTGATTGACATTATCAGAATTGATTTTTATAGTAGTGATAGCTACGCCATACACAAGAAGAAGGGAGCAAAAGGCAAACTGTATAAAAGACATACATCTGTGACAAAACTTATATATCAATAAGTCATCTTCTGATTTGTGACAATATTTGAATGTTTTAATTCGAATATGCTTATATCTTAATCCAGTTATATTTTAATCCAATAAGTGACTAGATTTACTTTATAAGTATAATATTATTCACTAAGAAAATAACAATTTTCATCCAATTTGACTATTCATTGAGCTCAATAATATTTTAATATTTTAGATTTAATTTATGTACTTAATATACAATACTTACTTTTTAAAATAACTTAATAAACCCACATTATTTCATAGTTTATTCAATTATTTTTCCTCTCTCTCATATAAACTTCAGCTTATTGTTATATTTAGTGGTATATAGGCGGATTTTACAAAACTACCATACACTCATTTAGGCTTCACCTCGCATCACTGCCGCATTGCCGTGCTAGCATTGTACAAAGCATACAAGCGGTTAGTTGCTACTGTGTCTTGTAGTGAGACGCTTGTTTATTGTTGTCGTGTGTTACATAAGACAGTAATCGAAAATGTATACGATTGAACAGCGAATTTATTTAGTGGAATGTTACTTATTGAGAAATAACCATATAGAAGGCGCGCTCGGAGATTTTCTCGTAATAATAGCCTGACTGTACCATTCCTACAAAATGGTGATTAATAAGCCTCTACATATAGGCCTATTTTGATAATAAATTGGTTGAGTTATTCTATTTTGTATTGTTTCTAAAGTCTTGATTTGCTGATTGGCCGGTAGTAACGGAACACGGTCCCTGCCGGTGCAAGCGCAACAGAGGGGAAAGTGTGAGCAGGGGCAACGCTGTTAAAAAGTTTCCGCATAAAATGGATTCCCTGTAGTATTAATGACTTTTTAAATGTACAATTTTAAATAATAATCTAGATTTTAAAATTGTTTGTAAATAAGTCTATAAAAGTATTAATGACTTTATGAATGACAATTTTTAAATAATAGGTTTGTCTTTAGAATTGTTTATATATATCAATGTAGTAGGCTGGTAGCCTACAAATTACAGTTGCATGACGAAGTCTATTGCATTTTGTGTGAAGTGCTTAGTGACGAATAAACTTGTCTATTGTCTATTGTCATAGATGGCAGGATTGGGGCATGTGGTCAGCATGCCGACACTCACTGCTGTTATTGATGGTTTCCGTGATGAGAAATAAATAAAGGTCTATCAATCGACAGTAGGCCTACATAATGTTCTAGTCTTGTGTTGTGCTCCTACTTGGCACTCATCTATAAAGCAGGGTTGGTTACTCATGAAGGAAGTTAATTAAAACCACTACCAAGTGGACATCATATATCCTGCATACCACATAATTATTACCTTGTAAAGGAGGAAATGTGGTTTTTTAAATTGAGGTATGTTACGGAAAAATTTTGAGAATTGCCTCTGGATTTTTCTCACTTCCTTCACTATATATAATAATAGCCTCATAGATTTGTTTCCTTAATTCAATGTGTATATATAAGTACATGATAAATAATAATAATAATAATAATAATAATGCAAATACATAAATAAATAAAAAGCTAAAACCTGGGTTCCATTCCCGCTCAGGGTAAATTTTTCTCTATAGATTGCACAGTGGAGTTAAATTGCGAGAATGCTGAAAAAATACTTATAAATATTGTAATGGACTACTGGTAATTTATAGCTACAAGGGAAGTGAATTTAATGTGCACGCTAGCTCAGCTTCTGACGGAAGGTAAGTTAGTACAATCATACGTCTGGGGGAAGGGACATACTGACCAGACACCCTGTCAATTCTCAAACTGCATTCTATACCAATTTTATGTGCGAAGTGTGATCTGTAAACAGGACAGAAGTAAACAGTGGAACAAGTACTAAGTATATTTCATGCTGCGTGTGTGTAGGCCTACATGTTCAGTGTTATTGCTGTTATTGCTGTGACTGTGCAGAATTAATTCAGTAGATAGTTTAATAACTTATCCATTCTCTAGAAGGAGTAAGGAAGAAAAAATCGAGATAAAACAATTAGGAGGGCCCAAACCCGATTTGTTTATGAACCAAAAAGTGAAAGGCAGAAAAACTGCGTTTACAACAGAAAATTTCACAGGACAGTATATGAAAACAGATGGATATATGGTTGTGAAATTAGGAATTCTCTCTTCTGTTTTCAACGTCTTCTATTTGGTGTTTCCTATTCATGGAGTAGAACAGGAGCCAGAGGCGTAACGAGGGTGGGGGGAGGTTTTGGGGGTTTGAACCCCCCCATTGATTAAAAAAAGGAAAATTGTACAATTTTTTTAAGTCTGCTTATAAATTACTTCCCACTCAGCACACATACGTAAAATATATGTAAAAATTACGCTATCCCTAGATCTAGGTAATGTACATCACACATATTGGTTAAATAAAATCTACGTATAATATACGCTCAAATGTCCCACTTTTTATGAATATCGTACGTCTATTCATGTCAATGCAGACATTTAATATATATCAATTATACGTACAATCGCATACATACTATTGATGTACAATATCTATACGTAAAAAATATGTCAAGATGATCTATCAAACGTATATTTTATATATAATTTATGTAGTCTATATAGGGCCTTTGGTTCATAAATGTACACTGCTCACATACATTTTACATATACTATCAATACATGAGATATCAATAACTAAAAATGTAATCAAGAACACTTTTTGTGCTTACTATCTTGCAGTTTTTTGGGACTTCTTGCTGAGGTATTTTGCAATTATTTATTGTAAGCAAAACACTGAGATCGCTCATAACACACACTGAACCAAGAATCTTCGGAACATCATCATTAACATCCATTAAGCACAGCACTAGCCTTTCTACTGCCATTATGCTAATCCACTGCCCTTTAAGTCCTTCTTTTACACTTAGGAAGTACTGCATCACATTTTCCAAACAATGCAGAGCTTGTCGTTCAGCATAACTTTTAAGTTCTTTTAAGCTTTCTGCAACTGCTTGGTTTAAATTTTCTTCTTCTGCATGATGGACCTGGTCTTGACATGTACTCAGGCAGATTAGGAAATATTGATGGTACTGCACCAAGTTTCAGTTTAGGGCAAGTTCTAGGAAATGTTTTTATTTCACCGTTAACTACAAATGTCTCTGTTCTTATCACACTCTCTTCAGGAAAATGCTTCACACAAATAACAGGATTGCTTACCCCTGTAAAGTCTGTAGGAATGTTTCTAAGCCACGTCTTCTTAAGTTCTTCGTCTTTCGGTAAAGAAAATGTACTAACACTTTCATGTTGTGACTTGTAGTTACTTTTACAGCCAGCAACACTACAGCACCTAGACATTGTGAATTCCTGAAACAATTAAGAAATACTTTAGCAGCGTTATCGTAAATTATTATGATCAGAGCTAATTACCACAGCATCTGTATTATAAATCAGTTTGCAAGTCGTTGAGGTTATGATAGGCCTATTTATGTATGTGAAACAAATCTTGCACAGGGACTTACCAGTACTGTTTTCTGTGTAAATGTTTTTCTTCTGCCTCATTTAATCTTCTACATGAAGGACCAGGTCTTCACAAACATTCAGGTAGGCCTAAATTAGGAAATGTATTCTAGGGTATTACACATCACTGCACGTTGCATAATATTTCGTCAGCTTTAAATACACACACATGTACATTTATTCTTCGTTTCTATGTTATATACATAGGGAGTACTTGCAACAGAACAGTGCAATTCTCTCCACACACAATTTCTTGTTAATAAAACACTATAAAAGAGTGACTTATACACGCAAGCACCACTTATATGTAGCCAACAGATACAACCATCAGCAGATCTACATTGCTGACGTCACAGACAAGATGGCCGCCAGTCATAAAAATAGTCCTACTGAATGTACGGATGTAATCATTTTAAACCATGTTTTAAATTAATTTCTGATTAGCGTGAGTAAATTGTATTGCGTTCCCTTAATTTAACCAAATCGATTTACTAGAGTAAAACACAATAAACCGGTGTTTACAATTTCCAATTCTAGATGTAAAATTTACGTATAGTTGGTACGTTATTTTGATATTACAAATGAACAATCAAATCGATTTTGTTTTATAGTTAATCCTGCTTATGTAACAGTAACTTTAATTTTGATATATTATGAATATAAAGCAGGATTAAATTACAATAGTTTTTATACATGTATATATTGGACATAAAATATACGTATAATTTACGTTTTGACTTTGACAAACGTAAGATATATATGTAGCTCTAAAATATATGTACATTATACATATCGTGCTGCATGGGTTAATACGAGTATAAAGCGTGGGAAGCTTAAAACTCGTTACTGTGCATCTTAATTTTTAAAATTTTCCGGGGGAGGACCCCCGAGCCCCCCTCTCTTCCATACCCCCAAGACCCTCGGATGTTATAACCCCCCCCCCCCATATGGTCGGACTGGTTATGAGGAGCAATGGACTTAGGACAGCTTAGCAAGTTAACAAAACAGCATAAAGATAACTTTGAGCACATACATAACATATTAAATCTCTCAGTTATGTGAAATTTGGACTACAGTTAAGCCAGGCATTTGTACACAACCAACAAGTGGAAAATAAACAGGTAGGCCTTTTTACTTTAAAAAATTATTGATTGTAGGCAACTAAGTTCTGTGGGGAGTTTGAACTTGCTTTGAGAGGTCACTTCGAAACCGAACATTCTTGAAATCCTTTTATCTTCTTAGGACTGATAGATTTCATTTCTAATTTGGATGCTACTGTGTAGGAACACATGGAATTGTGGTGGATGGCATGATACGTTTTATTTTTGCATGTTCATACTGTAGCACACACAACATTTTTGTCACCAGCCGCCACTGTGCATATATATCCATCTTAAATGTTACTGTACAATAACAGTGGAAGCCCGGTCACAAAAATCACTAATTAGTGTGCCTCACAGTACTGCATATGACATAACTTGTCTGTCAGTGAGGTAGGCCTATATCATTAAGGGCAATCAGACATAGGAGAGAGGTTCCTATCTGGTGCTGTGAAGTGAACTCTGGCTTAGCTCAGTTGGTAGAGCAGTGGCACATATAGCCTAAGGTTCTGGGTTCATATCCCAATGTCAGAGGAATTTTTCTCCTATAATATTCTCATGTAATGTCCAACAGACACAATAATGCGTGGTTCATTACTGCATGTATATATTCAACCTAACCTAATATTTCATTTATGATCATATGTCTTTACGAACCTAATCCCAATCTTAAGTGATAACTTTCTGTAGTGTACAGTTAGCTTACCTTACACCCATCAGTCAACACGCTGGGCCTGATGCCCTCTGTACTAAACTCCACTTCATTCTCCCCCAACAGCTTTATCGCCATGTCATGGTTGCTGGTTTTTAGGTTGAACCATGCTGCAGAGTTGATACATGTGTATGTGAAGTTCTGATATGCTTCTTGACTCAGCAACCTGAGGAACGTCATCTGCACAACTCCTATTGTCTCGTAAGTTATCTGAAACATTTTTATATGCCATTATTTACAAGAACTCATGTTTGGTATAGGGAACATGTTACCTGCAGTGGCATTTGTTATGTGAATTTCAGAAACAAATTTACTTCATTTTTAGAAATGGTGATATCAAGTTAAGAAGAAATAAAAATATGAGGCAGGCTCAGTCAAGTCTGAGTTATAGTGATTTGTGTGAAAACATGATGAGCCCTAACTTTTTTGATCCATTGTGGGATTCTAGTCACAGAAATACACTTCTTGCTTCGATACAATTTATTTTCTTTATTAATACCAAGAACTACCTGATGCTTGGCCATTAAATTTTTCAGATCACACTGAAACTAAAGTTTGAAACACACACTGCAGTTGCTTATTGACCTCACATGACATGAGAAATACGGTGCATGCTGTCTCCCATCGTCTGCACCTGAGGGTCTCTGATAGGCTCTGGCTCCTCCACATGCAGGGATCCTCCTTTAGATGCACTTCATCATCTGTGTTGGTGACTATCACACTTACATAAATTGAAGTTTCTTCCGATTGCTTTTCCTTCGATTCTGATTAAATTTTGTTTCATATATGCTGACAATCTTTTAAAATTCTGATTTTACAATTCTGCAGAATTATAAAAGGTTGATTATTAAGTGCCAGAATGGTACTTTATAAGATTGTGGGGGGAAGAGAAAATGTCTGTCTGTCTGTCTGTCCGTCCATGTGTCTGTATGTGCAATAACTCATATACGCTTTATTGGATTTTCATGAACCCTTATATATACATTTATAACGTCCATGGTAAGAAGCCTATTGATATTTGACCAAATCAATTGACCATTACCGGAGAAAGCCCAATTTAGTGCCTATTTTATGGTAATATATTAGAAAGAATTTATCAAATGCAAATCAGTTATCATGACAACATATTGTTTTAGTATGTTCGAATACAGTTTTGGAAGTTGCAATACATTTAGCTTTGACAAATAACACTATTCATTCAGATATGCTTATCAAACTAGACCGTTAAACTGAGCGAGGTGTCCGAGATGGTAACGTCTTGGACTCACATTCTGGAGTACCTGGTTCAAATACCATAGTCGGCCAGTTTGACATGTTTTTTTGTTGCTGTATTTTTATATGAGTATGCGATTGTCAAGATATGAGAAATCTGTATAGTTCTGCTGGTGCTAGGCAATGTTCATCTGGGTTTTTTTAAGTTTTTCTGGAAGTTCTGCTTAATGAATCAATCTGGAGCTTAACTCTGAAATCGATTTTAAAAAAACTTAATTTTGTGCATATCATAATTGCAATTATAACCGATTAAGCAAAAGCGTTTTGACACTTTGTTACATCAGTTTACCTGATTTCATTGTCATTGAAGCCATTATTGCTTTAGATCCAATGAGACTCTCAAGTGCTTTGTAAGGACACCTCCAGAGATTGCATCAATTGCTGCAGTAATCTCACCAGGAGAATCTTGCATGTGGGCCTACAAGCTATCTCTATTTAGCTAGTTCATTCCATTCAGTTTGTTACAGTTATTAAATCCTGAAGCTCGGCATAATTTTATTGGAACATCAATTTTGACTTGGCTACCAAATAAAACCTATAGACACATATATTGATGTCTCCAAATAATACAAGTTCCATATCTATAATAATAAGAGAAAGTGTTTGTCTGTTTGTGCATGATTCCCAGCTAAATCTACTGCACACAGAAATCTGACATTTTAAACATAGAATGAAGGGTAGCTGAAAGCACCTTGAAGCTGGAATTTTATTTTTCGCTTTCATTCGCAAGTTATGAGTAAAAACTGGCAGAAAACGTGCTATCAAAGCATCAGTTTTTGAAAATACATTTTAATTATCAAATCAATTGCAGGTAGCTTTGCCATTTTTTGCCATAACTTGGAAATAAAAGCATTGTTATTTTTTCAATATATCGATGGAATAATTGATTGTTTCAATTCTGTGAGCTCACCCAGGTTAATTCATTTGTTTATAATGTCAAATACAATAGAGGTGCTTTCTAATCGTGGAATGCACTCCAAAGTCGGATTTTTAGCTGTTTCACAATAAATGAATCGTTTAGTTGTTTAATGATTCACATGTAAGTGTTATTAAATATTATAATGTCTTAATCGTTTTGCTCTTAATTTTTTATCTTCAAATTAATTGTCGTGGGTGAAGGCACAGGCACCAGCTAGTAGAACAATAAAGCCAATCACAAATAATCTGGTTTGGTTCATCCAACAGTTGACTTAACCAAAACAGCACCAATTTAATTAAACTTTACATTACAGAACTTAGGCTACTTATCCAACATAATATGGCCAACAACAGTTACTGATGCTACAAGAGCAATAGAATCAACTAAGACAACCTGCTGGTGAAGCATACTAATAGAACCTGATAACTAGGACCCGGAAGTTCATGCCCTAAAAAAACAGGAAATATGCATGAGCTTATGCTCTTAAAAACCTGGAAATATGCAATAAATATGCACTATTAAATTGAACAAATTATTATCCCTAGGCAGTAGAAAAGGCGAGTTAGCATTAAATTAATAGACTTACATTATTCCTTAGAGGATGTTGACTGATGAATTGCAATTCACCCCCATCACTTTGCACAAATTTTCAACTGAGAAACTTTGTTGTCTCGCAAAACACTTTTGTAATGTGAAAAACTTCTCTCCACGTCACAGGAGGTGATGGCTATGAGGCCAGCACCTTAGAGTCATAAGTATGTCTTACGCAATGTACTTTCTTCAGGCATGTGTTGTTGGGTGTATTTGACAAGAAAATGTTTTAATGTGGGATTATTAATTTTCACAATGGAATATCAGCAGCTACAAAAATGCTTTGCACAAGTCATAAGAAAATTCTGTAAGCCTACAAGTTGCTGTTGAATAGGCTGTTTATTTGCTATTTTCCTGGTTAAATTCTCCTTATGTTTTGCTGTGTTTATGTGTTTAACTACTTGAAATCTTTTCTCACTCCCTACATTATTCTCACATGCTCCACAAAACAGCACCCTATTATCGGTGGATATTAAGTCACCTGAAAACTCCTTCTGCAAATTAGTTAATCCACCACTCGAAGTTGGTCTTATTTTCGGCATTTAAAGGGCTTTTAACACTCACTTTATACGCGTAACTTAATACAATTAGCACTCAACCAGATCACAGCACTGTTACAATACAACTGGGGGTAGCCAGCCCAAGCTTAGCTACAATGCATGGAAGGATGATGCAACAGGGGATTCACTGCATGACATCATCACATCGCATTACTCCTCTCCATGTGATGACTCAGGTTGCATAATCATGTGCAACCTTACTGACAATAAGATTAAAATTAAAAAAAATTAAAAATACCTAAAAACTAGTTAAAAATATGCCACATAAGCACTAAAATGTTGAAATATAATGCTTTTATAAAAAATCATGAAAATATGCAGTTATATGCACCATAAAATCATGTTTAAATGACTGAAAATTACATAATTCGTACACATAATGTATAAGCAAACTTTTTAACCCCTAAGAAAAAACATGCAAATGCATGAACTTCCGGGCCCAACTGATAACTTTACTTGCCTCTCAGATACCATAGCTTTAATACAGGATACTCAGATCATAATGCCCTACAAATAACATTAACCATACAATGCTTACACATAGGGCTTACAGATAAGTATAGTAATCAGTGATGGGAAGTAATTGAGTAAAAGTAATTGGATTACAGTAACAATTCCTTTTTTGGTCCCATTTACTTGTAATCAATACTTTTTAAAAAATGTAATTTCTACTTGTAATTTACTTCTGGAAATAAAATTGTAATTGTTACAATTTAGTAGTATTAGTATCATTCTTGCTTGCTATATCGTCATCATTACTGTTCTTGCAACTAATATCCAAATTAGAGTTAATATTAAAAAAAGTTACTCAATGTTTCCGAAAATATTCTCATTGATACCCTATGTTTTTTTGTTTGTTCATTAATAATTTGGGCTTGTGCCCAAAACAAACCAAAAACAAGGAATTTTTAGGTACTGCCATTTTGTAAAGTAATTGTAAATGTAATTGTAATTTTAGTGGTTACTTTTTGAAAAAGTAATTTGTAATTGCAATTAAGGAAAATGGCTCTCAGGTAATAGTAATTCAGCCCAATTACTTTCTTTTTGTACTTTTCCCATCACTGACAGTAATGAAATAGGCCTATACTTAAATTTTCTACTAAAGAAAGATAACTTGGGAAGATATGTAATGTATACTCAAAATTAAATAACTCTGTAAGCACATTTTTGCAATTTTTAAATGTAGCACTCCCATAGCATTCCCATAGAAAAGAAATGGATAAGAACAAAAATACAGATCAAATAACTTATGTCTCACAAGAAGAAAATTATTTATTTATTACACTATTATTTATTTATTTATTACTATGTTTATTTAGTTAGTATACCCAACATTATAATTATGGAGTAGAAATGCAATTAAAAGAAAAAAATTTAACATACAAAGATAATTAGGGCCTATAGTAATACACTACAGTAGTAGGCCCTACTGTAGTACTGTAGAGAGAGAATACATTTTATTGAACAAAATGAGCTGCTTGCTTCAAGCAAGATGCCATAGACACAGCATACCAATCAATCACTTTTGACAATAGTTCAAATGATGGTAAAAAATGGGTAACATATAAACAATAGTTTAAATAAAACATGTAAACAATTTTTACTATATATTCTTATATATGTGGTGGTGCAATATGCCCACTGAGTCAGCAATGATGTTTTCTGCCATCTGATTTAAGGATGATAAGTCCAGTCCCAGCTTCCTAAGTACGTCATAAGATAAACATTTAGAATTGCAAGCATATAGTAGGGGGCTACCAGTAGGCCCTACTAAGATAGGACTCATATTATTCAATAAAAGAGGTAAGAAAATTACTAAAATATTATCTTGCAACCAGAATGCAACAGTAAAATTTAAGTTTAGGTATACTTTTGATGTAAGTCAGTATTATGCCCATTAAGTTTATTAAAAAATGGAACATAACCCAACTAAAGAAGATTTCTTATAATACAATTTTCTTGCATATTACATGTTAAAATGCTTTATTAGATCTACAGTTCTTTGTTGGCACAGATGTGATTTTGGAGAGAAGATGAGTATTTAAAGAGCAGTGCAGTAGCCTCTGCAAATATACAAGATCAATAAGGTTCCATCTTTCAGACAAACTACTGATGTTGAAAATATAAAAAAATCAGTGCTTTTTTTCTGGAAGTACATGGGAGTATGCACACCTCTTAAAGATTTTTCCACTTTCATATCGGAGAAAATCATTATTTTCTGCAATTTTGAAATATGAAGAAATATCTGCCAAACAAAATAATGAAAGTGATTATATGCATAGTTTGCATTAAAGTACCTATTTTTAGTGCCTGACATTCTTTTTATTTTTTCTTGATACTGTACGATACAGTTATCCAGAAATGTCTTCCCAACAACAACAACAACAACAACACCACGGAAGTCAGTTGCTGAAGATGGCCGCTCCATGCGGTTGAAAGCACTCCAACAGGTAACAAAATACTGCAATTTAGTAGTGAGTACCAGTGATAAAGCTCTACGCTATACATAAATCATTTTATTTTTTATTTGATTTTACGTTTTCATAAAGGTCCCAAAGAGCCTTACGGCTCACAATGAGGGACAGTCAAAGTACAATCATTGGCAGAAGTTTACAAGATATAATTACTACACAAGAAGTTTACAAGATATAGTTACTACAATATATGTGTATAAACACAATGCAGTGGACACTAAGTGTAGTTGATAAATAGATAATAAATTGGATTACATATTATAATTGGCTTATTACATAAGTAAATATAGAAACAAGATTTACAAAAAGATAACACTGCGATTGGGAAAACAAGTGCAATGGTAACCATGTCTTGCCGATGTTACCTGATGCAACAATAGCATGTGCTCAAGAGTTTGTTGTATCCCTTTCCTCTTGGCGTGATATTACATTTATTTGCATTAATGCTGCTGTGTGGGAAACATTCTGATCTCTAAAATTCATCCTCTTAAACAAGAACATAAACTGCAAGCTCAAATTCAAACACTTAAATCCTGCATCTTACCAACTTTATTGTTTGGTTTCCAAACATAGAACTTGACTACAGTCCATAAGAAAAAGCTCCAATTCTGTCAAAGGAAGAAGGAGTGGAAGATCCTAGGAGTATCTCTTCTAGACAGGATCCCAAATACCAGGTTAAGAACACTGGCAAACACAGATGATACAGCCCAATGAGCAACAATACTAAAGTGAAAATGGGGAGGAAACTAGCTCGACTGCAAAGCAGCAGATGGGCAGCTATTAGAGTTAATTCAGCGCTTCAAACCAGCAGAAAAGGCGTTTCACATTGACAGACTTCTTGAAATGCATGGCCACATTGCTTTGCGTTTGCCTCCATTATATGTGTGAGCTAGACACAATTGAATTAGTGTGGGCATAAATAAAACACTATGTTAGGGAGCATAACGTAACAGGTGACTTGTCCCTAACAAAAATGCAGCAAGTGACAGAAAGTGCCATTAAGTCTGTTTCACCAGGCCATTGGGAGGGCTACACAAGACACGTTAAGAAGCTGGAGGAGGAGTACTGGGAAAAGGATGGATTGATGGAAGACGCAATAGATAATGTCATCATATCAGTAGGAGCAATAGAGTCCAGTGATGATGACACCAGTGAAGGGGAGGAATCTGATGACTCGGAACTGGCACGCCCGCTCAGCAGCTGGAAAAAGGTAAGATTAGGACAAGCCCACTTGCAGGTAGAGAAGTGGGGAGCTCGCTGCATTCCTGTTGCTTGCATTCATCTCATCTGCTAACTGTACTCCCAGTGTGTAAAATTCTACCTTCTGTTTTCAGTTGAGTGAAGAAAGGTCCCCAGTCTAGGACTGCAGTACTTTTCTGCAGTCAAAAGCTGGCAACCAAGGATTAAATTCTCAGGTGTAATTGCTGCAATTATCAAAGGAACCTATCAAACTACCTATACAGCTAGCTTATTCTGATAACTGTATATCTATTAACCCTGCAATGCTCACGTGGCATCTGACAGATGCCAGACCAGATTCATTTCACCATATCTAGAATACCTATGAGGCCATTGTGCTGACCTGCCATCTACCTTTCCGTCAACTACTCTTAAATAACATATCCAAGCGGAAACCCTCCAGATTTCGCCTAGCAAGGGTTGAGTGAAGATATTGTTGTGAAAATGTAGATGGCATCTGTGAGACGCCACGCGAGCTTTACTGTTACAAGGTAAGTTACTGGTTTAAAACAAATTTCTTGCAGAAACTAGTGATCATAAACCTACAATACCAATCTTTTCTGATGGAAATTATTTATCTTTAGGGTTGGCAATGAGTGGAGAGGAGAAGAAATATCATAATCTTTCTGATCCATATGATTGGAAGATAGTGCAAAGTTGCTAGAGGAAGAAGATGATGATGTTGAACTTGATTGCGATAGTGATCCTAAAGAAGACATTGCAGAGTCTAGAAGTGAGTTGGGTAGTGAATGTGATAAATATTTCGTTGGGTGGGACAAAGTTTCTAAATGGAATAAGAAGAGATCAGTAACTAAGTTAGTAGTAAAAGTTGTTATACCTATACAGTCTTAGGACAATAATATTTTTAAATTATTTTAAAATGGTTACATGCCTAACAACATTGTTTTATTGTTAATTAATTAAAGTCATAATGTGCTAATATTGATTTGTGTCCAATATGTTTAGTTAAATGCTCATTTTCAATAAATTGACTTAATACACATATTTTTAACTAAGCAATGTATGCAAAACATGTTGAATAATATTAAATAAACTTTGACAACCCTCAATAAACAAAATGAACACTCAAAAAACATAAAACAATAGAAACAAGGTAAAACATGAACGGCGTCTCTCAGATGCCGCGCGAGCTTCTATGTCCTAAAATAGCATGTGAGCACTGCAGGGTTAACTCCAAGAAAATGTATGGTATAAGAAACTCAACCAGTTATCTTCCAGAAGATAAAAAATTCCCAAGTTTCTTGCACAGTATCTTTCAGTGGCCAACAGTGGAATAAACAAGTAAGTGCTGTTTTCAATATTAGTAAATCATGCTTGTTTGCTAATCAATATCTTTTCTGTTTGGAAGGTTTATGATAAAAGGAGATACTAGTGGACTGCTACTGTTGTAAATACTTTCATTCTTTTTGTTGACATTAAAAAATTAGTGTGTTCGTTTTGTTTGACTTAAAACAGCGTATTTATTTATTTTGAGTTAACAATAGTGTATTAATTTTATTTGAGTTAAAAAGCTGAGTAATCATTTTGTTTGAGATAATAGTGGCTATTAATGTTGAACAAGGTACTTGCGTTCAGTGTGCTGTGGACAAAAGTTAACTTTTCATGTTCAAGAACAAATGTACACATTTTGATGGGATAAAAGTGAAAATTACTGTTACACAGCATAGGCCTACTTGCTTTAATGTTTACCTCATATTTCACGTATTCTTCCTTAAATAATTTATAAATAAAACCATCAAAATTATTCATGTCAATTGATTGCTGAAAGGACCTTAGTCCAACAGGTTTAATAACAAATAACACATAAACTATAAGCAGAATTTAGTTCTATTAGAGTTATAACAGTGAGCCATCATATATACTTTCACAATAATGATGACAAAATTATGTTAATATCACCTATAAAAGAATAAACAGTGTTTTTTTTTTTTTAGTTTTCTCAAAATAAGGTACTTGGGCCCTTTCTGCCATAAACGATTCAAATGCAAAGTTTTGAATGAAGTTTTTTAGACAGTGAAGCTTTACTAATTATTCAAAAGTAGTCAAACGTTTAAAACACTTTTAGCTCACTTTACGTGAGCGCCAGAGCGCCAGTCAACCGCTAGCCGATGACGGGAGGGAACTAACCTCTTGAAACATGTCCTAGTAATGGTACGTAAAGTGAGCTAAAAGTGTTTTAAACGTTTGACTACTTTTGAATCATGATTCAAATGCATTTTAAATTTTTTATGAAGAAGAGGAAGAAATTGTTTATTGCAAAAATGAAGCCACTTGTACACACAAGTTGCCCTCAGATACAGCTTACCATTTAAGCCATGAAGGCCAATGGATAGCAATATAACATAATTTTAGTTTTTGTTAGGTAGACATGTAGAGATTCAGTGCGTGTTCCCATAAATATGATGAATTATTCCAACAGAATCAGATATTATAGTTTCTGTGATAGTTATCAGGTGGCTCTTATCTATTCCAACTTGTTGTAGGAAGTCAGATACAAACTGATAGATGGTACCCCGTGCTCCAAATAGAAGTCCTTGCACGATGTAAATGCGGTTTCCATATCTAGATGCATATTTTTGCTGGGAGAATGGTATGGAGCTGTTGTAAATTGCTTTCTTCTCGTGGTTGACTTGTTTAGCATGGTCCATATTATCATTATTTTCGTACCTCACAGTGGGGTCCAGGATGTAGGCCATTTTACCATGTTTTTTTGAATGCCACTATATCTGCAAATAGACTGGATCCTGCTTCATCAATGTCATGAACTTCTTCGAGTGGCAATTCTCTGAGTGACGCACGGGACATTTGCAGGCATTCAAAAGACTTTAATTTTATTAATATATATAATGTAACTGCTGCCAATAAGCTTTGATGCCTTAATGATCAGTTGCTGTGTAATGTGTACCAGAAAGAAAAATCTGGCTTTATAACAACATACGGAAAAACAAAAAACTCTATGTGATGTACGGGACTCACAAAAACTACTCTCAGTCAGATTGCTTATTTTGAACCACATAACTTATTCTGTGAATTGAGGAGGGTCAGGGAAATTATTTTCATGGCTTGACTTCATTATAGTAAATGTTCTTCTTATTTCTGTAATTGCTTATGTTCAATTCATTATGTTGAATTTTTAATTAATTCTTTGTATTGTGATGCACGGGACATTTGAAATGTGATGCACGGGACACTTTTTTCCTTCAAGTTCTCAGCACGTATTGTAATGACAAAACATATTGCCTGCATTATTGTTTGTTTGGTTTAGTGGATACGGTGATTTCTACAAATGTTTTCTGCATTAAGGTTACATTTAAACTTGAGTAAGAATTTTTTTAATATTCATTAATACATGTGGTTACCTTGTCTAAAAATAGCTAGCTGTAACTAGTAAATTACCATGCCATGTGCCATTACATAGCATTTATTTGTACATAAATGTGACAGTCCCATGCCAGTAGATTTACTGGTATGAACTCCTGTGGGACAAAATTCTGGCACACTTGCCACAGTCACAGGCCTAACCCTAGTAGCACACTTCGTTGGCCCAACGGAAGGATTTGGTTGGCATGGAAGGGATATGCTGGGAAAACGTTAGTTGTAATTTCCTCGGTTGCGCCAACGCATTTATCGGTTGCTTTGCCCAACCGTCCTACCGTTGGGATTTGATTGTTGGCCCAACAATTTTTTTTGTTGGAATATAATCGCATTTATGTTAAAATTAAAAAGTGTTGAAATAACATTACAAGCGTTAAATTTTTATTTCCTATAAAATAAACTGTGTTAATTCATTAATTATTCAAGCTTCTCATCCTGCGCGCTAGATGCTCCAGTCCTCTTCAGAAATTTCCGGCATAGCTCGTAGGTCGTCGACAACCACGCATAACATCGCATAACCGTCATTCGCCATCTTGATTGTATTAAGGAAGAACCCGAATGGTAGTGTTTGATTCTCGTTCTTTTACATAATATTAGGTAAGCCCTTTGATTGTTCTCTTAAAATAACGTTATCATTTTTACACAATACTGTATTATGAGTGTTGCATTCATATAATAATTGAAGGTTCGTTCAACGTTACAGTACTGTAATTTCCTATTGCAAATTTGTTTCAGATGATTTACATAAAGAAAGGCAGAAGGAAGTAGAGAAGGAGCATATAAGCAACGCAATTCCAACTGAATTGAAACGCAGTCCAAGATCAGCAGTTCTACAGTTCAAAATCTACATCAATTGCGGGATTTTCAAGATTTCAAACTTGCAAGTAGCCTACATGGAGCATGCATGATTATTTGTCAGAATCAAGTAAAAATGTTATTATTAAAATGCAGATGCCCTCATTATATAGTCTAAAAATTATGAAGTGAACATTGAGGTTAGGGAAACATTTTACAGTACAGATAAAGGGAAGGAATCGATTTATAGTGCATAATATGTAGGCTATAATAAATACATCTTGCTTTTCATAGTAACCTAATCTATTTCTTTGCACTAGTAGGCCTAAATAATTTTCAATCTCGTAATATGTAACTTGCAGTTGGGGTAGGTAAGCTCTATCCACAATGCGCAGTCTGCAGTTGTTAGTCGGTAGACGGTAGGTTGTAGTCGAAGTATAACGTGTGGTGATCAATGGACGCCATTCACAATGTGCAGTTGCAGACGACAGCTGACAATCGTCAGTTGGTAGACAGTAGTCGGCAGACGAGAAATTCATCTCTGACTACGAACTGAACGTCTGCAAGTAACATATTACGCGAATGAAAATTATTTACTAGTGCAAATACACAGATTAGCATACTACGAGAAAGCAAGATGTGTTTATAACATATATTATCCAATTATAAAGAGATTCCTCCACCTTTTTTATTCTGTAAAATGTTTCCCTAACCTCAATGTCGACAGCATATTGTAGATGACTCGAGTGCTGCTCCCAAGCGGCCGATTGCAAAAGCAAACTTCCGACTACTGACTAACAACTGACGACTGCGCATTGTGGATAGAGCTTTAGTCGAAGATGAATTTCTCGACTGCTGACAGCAACTGTATTTTGTGAATGGCGTACATTACTCACCACTCGTTTTACTTTGACTACCGACTACAGACTGCCACCTGCACATTGTGGATAGAGCTTTAGACCTAATACGTTAGTTATATAATCAACTCTACCAAGTAACTTGCATTCTATTTGCCTGTATAATTTTAAAACATAGTTCATGACAGGGTTAAAAAATGCATTTACATTATGTTTGAATAACCGTCTAAATCTGATTAGCTTAACTTGATTGCTAGACTGCTTTTCCATCAAATTGTTTCATCTATCCCTATAGGCCTATATGTGCACTTAATAGATTAGGTTATTTAAAACATCTTTACGAAATCATGTAAAATCTCTTCACAAATTTCTAAAGAATTCTATCTGTTCTATTCTTAATTTAGGCTTACATTCAGTCACAATTTTGGTTATAACCCCAATAGGCTACAGTTTGTAGAATTCAATTTAAAATGAAATGATCTTAACATCAGTCTTTGTAAAAGTAAAATATTACTAGATTATGGAATAAAATGGGAATAATGGAACTTTGTGCCCCACGCGTTCCCCTTTCCACTCGCCTGGCTGCTTCCCGCATGCCACCTGCCACGCTTCCCTGCAGGTCATGCCGTCATGGCTGTAGCCGCTGCTCAACGCCGGTAATGCGTAATTGCGATTGGCATGTCACCTAATATTTCACAATAAAAATAAAATACCCTTGCACCTGGCATTCAACCCAATTCTGTACTAATTCCATCCTACTATCCCCCACAAATCCTATTTCCCTTAAATCTACATCCTAATATTTTCTTTCCACCTACGTATAAGTCTTCCAAGTGGTTATTTCCCTTTGGGTCTCCCACTCAGCATTTTTTAGATGTCTTTCCCCCCCATACGCACAACATGTTTAGCCCATTTCATTCCCTGTGATTTAATTTCCCTTACTATATCTGGTGGCGAGTACAGATTATGAAGCTCGTCGTTATGCAGTTTCCTCCAGTCCCCATTTTCATCTCTCCCATAGGCCCAAATATTTTCCTAAGCAGCCTGTTTTCGAACACACTCAGATTATGTTACAAACTGCATCTTACAATCAAAATTGTAATTGAATGTAAATTAAGAATATAATAAATAGAATTATTATGAATTTTGAAGAGATTTTACACAGATTTTTAAAGCTTTTTTAAGCCTATATTGAAGTCTTTTAAATATTATTTGATAATGAATAAGCTAATCTAAGTGCATAGGTCTATAGGAATAGATGGAACAGCATTTTAGAAATAAAGCTCTTACAGGTTAAGCTAATCAGATTAGACTGTTTTTCAAACATAATGTAAATACGCCTTTTAACCCTGTTATGAACTATGTTTTTAAATTATACAGGCAAATAGAATGGAAGTTACTTGATAGAGTTGATTATATTTCTAACGTATAGGCCTAATAATGGTGATGCTATAACTATAACTGGTCACAAGACAGCTGTATAACAAATTAACTAATCACAGTAGGCTAAAAGATTGCACATTGTTACTTATATGAGAATATAAAGATTAACACCATATAATATTGTAAACGTTAATGGTAACATTCTTGGATTTCCTAGACTATATTGAGGGCATAAGGTGGAAAGATCAACTTACATAAATCAACTATTCTCACATTACATAAAAATGAAGTTTATTAATATATGTTATGTAGTTCATAATATATATATATCTGACTTATCCATAACTTGTAAAGCAGCAATAACAATAAACTATTCATTATTCATTTCTCTGAATTTTATTTAGCCTATAGCCAAGATTCTTTCCTTATGTTATACCATGTATCACCATTTTTCTGAGATATAGAATTCTGGACCAGGGTGCACATAGCCTCATGAAGACGAGGAGCCACTTGATAAAGAAATAGCGGCTTCAGTCATGAAGACCACTATCTGCCAATGTAGAAGAATGAAGGAAGAAGATGCAACATGGGTAGTAGGCCTTGTCCCCTCATGGGATGAAGTTCTCACGGGCCGACTATACGTGACTCATGCATCAAGCGCCCAAGTGATGCCTCGTCTCACCGCTGAAGTCTAGCATGTGATCTGATTGCGTTCACACGTGAATAATTATTACAGCAGTGTTTGTGTTTTTTTTATGGTTAAAGTAGTTTTTAGTTTTGCTTGAAGTGTTTTAAAAATGCCACGACATAATTATACATTAGAACTACTGCGTGTGAATAGCAATTTCCTCAAAAGGTGCCGTAGATGTAATGATGCAGAAGGACGGCATTTCCGACATGTCCTGTGATAAGGTAAGTTTGTATTTTTATTTTATATTTTCATATTTTATTGTGATTACAATTACGGAAATATATACGATTCGCCGGGAGTACCGTGATATGTCATGCGCCTGGCCTCGCATGCGGTTTATCTGTGACGGTGGAGCAGCCCTTGCGATTGCCGGCCAAGTCGTACAGTGAAAGCACTGTATAACCATCAATAAGCCATCCAAATCCAATGATTTCCCTATATTCCTCCATTAGGTTCTGCTTTTTGTCTTGGTTTCATGTTTATTTTATCCTAATTAGGTAGTTGATAAAATATTTTCCTCAGCAACTGCAATTTAAGAATGATTAGCAAGTCCATGCAAATCTTTCGCACTTCGCCCCTTTTGATAGGTGCCCAGGAAAACTAGGCATTTAGCTAACTAATAAATTCATTCTTATACATTCACAAAATACAGTATACGGTTGAATTAAGAGCAACATATGAACTGTATACTGTGTTTTGTGAATCTGTATGAGTGAATTTATTAGTTAGCTAAATACTTGGTTTTCTTGGACTATTATCAAAAGGGGTGAAGTGCGAAAGATTTGCATGGATTTATAAGTCATTCTTAAATTGCAGTTGCTGGGGTAAATATTTTATCAACTACCTAATTTTGACAAAATAAACATGAAACCAAGGCAAAAAGCAGAACCCAATGGAGGAATGTAGGGAAATCGTTGGATTTTGGTTGGCTTATGGATGGAATTATGTTGGAATTCGGATGGCAACAGTTGGCATTCTGTTGGCATTACAATGATGGCCCAACAGATCGCCAACGAACATTCCCAACTGTTGGGATTTTGTTGGATATTGGTTGGCTACAGTTGGCAATTGGTTGGGTAAAATGCACTTTGCCAACGGAACCCCGACGGACATTCCTAACCGTTAGCCAACGAAACATGGCGATCATTTCCCAACATTGGCCCAACGATCTGTGCTACTAGGGAAGTTGCAGGGCAGATAACCATATACCAACAAACAAATCAACCTGAAGGAAAATACAGGAAACTGCAACACAGTTAACTTGGTTATAGTGATGTATGATGACAAGAAGTATCCAGAAGAAATTTTAAGAAGAGTTCACAACTACAATGGTTGATCGAGAAGTAACGCACAATAATTTTTTTACAAAAAGTTTAATAGGTACAATTACAGAAAAATGCACACATGAAGGGACATCTTCTGTCTATTTTTCTATATATTAGTCAAGTTTCTCAACAAATTTTTCTCATCGTGATACCAGTTTCAAAATACTCTGTTCATAGAAGTCCGTTCAGTTGGAGTATAGCCAACTGGGGATTGTTTTTACTTCTGCACCTGACGCAAAGCGTTTACCGACCAGGAATTTCTTCATGGGACCAAACAAATGAAAGTCCAACAGTGCCAGGTCTGGAATGTATAGAGGATGCTGGAGCACCTCCCAACCAAATTTGTTGATTTTCTCATGAACAGCTGCAGCAATATACTGCACCATCGGACTTTCATTTGTTTGGTCCCATGAAGAAATTCCTGGCCAGTAAATGCTTTGTGTCAGATGCAGAAGTGAAAACAGCGGTCCTCATATGGCTATACTTCAACCGAACAGACATCTATGAACAGGGTAATTTGAAACTGGTATCATGATGGGAGTAATGTGTTGAGAAACTTGGCAACTATGTAGAAAAATGTCCCTTCATGCGTGCATTTGATTGTAACTGTACCTAATAAACTTTTTGTAAGAAAAATAAAAGCGTTACTTTTCCATCCACCCCACAGTGGTCCAAAACGCGAATCTAGCGGGACAAAATTATACAGTAAAACCTGTCTTGAAGACCACCCCTCTTTAGCAACCACCTCCTTTAAAGACCAATTTTTCTAGGAACCGACAGTATAACCCATAAGGCCAATGTTATTTGCACCCCTATTAAACGACCACCCCTCTCCCCGACCAACGACCAGAGTTTCATTTTCGTTGAACTCCTCTATAACGACCAAAATCGTAAAGAATATTTACTCAAATGGTAGGCATTAATCAGCATTTGAACAGAAATACTGATGTGGGCACTGCAAGACGTCTCTTCAATTTTCAATACACTACTTTTACAAGAGTGCTGGACCGAAATGTGATATGGTTGAACAATGCTTTGGGCAGTTTTCCTTTTCGCGTTCTGGGAAATACCTTACAATAGACAGCATACAAGTACCGTACAGAACACATTCCAATCTCCTACCTCTGACCTGCTTGTATCAGTACCCTTAAGAATTCATGCCTTTATTATCTATATGATCGCAGTGACTCGGAGGGGTAATTCTATTTCTTATGAAAACGTTTATTCAATGGACATGAGGGGGTTTCTGAAATTCTCGATTCTAAGAAACGTGCTGGACGAGTCCCTTTCATTGTCCTCCAAGCAAAATGTATTGTAGGGAAAATAGACGTGTCTTTCTTTTCCTGGAAAACATTACCCCGTTATACTGTAAGTAGAGGATCGGTGTTCTTGGCCTGCATAGATTAAAGTTCTTGTTGTGGTGCAATTTGAATTACAGTATAAGTAGGCCTAAGTAATAATCAACTGTGTGTTACATAATACACATACTGTATTGTACCGTATTTATTCTATTGTATTATCAGTTTCAAGACATAAAAATGCATTCCCCCTATTAAGAGACCACCCCTCTTAAAGACCACTTTTTCATGGAACCAGCGGTGATCGTTATATAGAGGTTTTCCCTAGTAGCACACTTCATTGGCCCAACGGAGGGATTTGGTTGGCATGGAAGGGATATGTTGGGAAAAGGTTGGTTGTAATTTCCTCGGTTTTCCCAACGGATTTATTCGTTGGCTAAGCCTCCGTTGGCGTTACCAACCAACAGGATTGTTGGCCCAGCAATACATTTCGTTGGAAAATAATCGCATTTATGTTAAAATTAAAAAGTGTTGAAATAACATTATAAGCGTTAAATTTTCATTTCCTATAAAATAAAACAGTGTTAATTCATTAATTATTCGAGCTCTTTGTGTGTGTTACATGCTAAAAATTTACTTCTCCACCTCTTCCTGCCAGTCTTCGGCAATTTCCGGCGTAGTTCGTAGGTCATCACGTAGTCGATGAAGATACAACGGTTATTTGCCATCTTGATATGTTGAAGAATCCGAATGGTTTTTTTACTTCTATTAATATTAGGGCCCTTTATTTGTTCTCTGAAAATAACGTTATCATATATTCACATCAAATATTCAAAATACGAGATGTATATCCTTCTTACTATTTATCATGTATTACACATCTCTGTAGTAAATAGGCTAGAAGAATTCTCGATTTTTATTGCAACGATCACTAATGGCGTAGTGGTTAAATCAATAGACTATAACACTAGCGGTCCCGGGATCGAATCCCCATAGGTGCGAATTTTATACGATAGGAATAGGTAGGTAGGGTGAAGGCGAGAAGGGAGGTAATAGGGAAAAGAGGAGGAAGAGAGGAGAAAAGGGATGAAAGGGAAAATAAAAAAATTAAATTTTCTGTGCTTCTAGTATTTCCGCCAGATGTCTCTGCGCTGCTAGTAGTTCCACCATTACCTAATAGATGTCTCCCAACTGTTGGGATTTTGTTGTATATTGGTTGGCTACAGTTGGCAATTGGTTGGATAAAACACTCCTTGGCAACGGAACCCCGACGGACATTCCTAACCGTTGACCAATGAAACATGGCGATCGTTTCCCAACATTGGCCCAACGATCTGTGCTACTAGGGTTACTGTATTATGTTTTGAAACTATACCCTTACATGTAATATACACATACAATGCAAAGAAACGCACTTAAACATATAAATTTGTTGTATAAATATATTAAAATACATTTATACCTATATATACACGCACACATTACACGCCTATATAAATACATGAAACACACATACAAACAAGCATACATAAATAATTAAATGCGCACATATGTACATAATATAATGTTCATACAGTTTAAGTTCTCAATTCAAAATTCTAGTCATCATCATCATCATTATTTTCTTCTTTATTTTGTACGTCTGGAGAATCTGACGGGACAGAATTCTTTGCAACTTGAATATACATATACACATATACAGAACACAGAATGTACCACATTTGTACATACTAATTTATTATGTCAATCAGTGGACAGAAATTCAATTAGCTGTATGCAGACGGATCTTTACTGACTCAGTTCCAGCAAACATTTGCCCTATTTCAATTACAGCACAAAGAAACTGTTTGCGGATTAGGGAACAATGCTAATGTATTCGTTTGTAGAACACGATGGTAAAGGAAAAATCATCTACATTAGATAAAAACACACATACACACATAGGCCTACATACATATATACACACATACATATATACATATGAATACAATGTGTTATGATACCATATTATAAGATTACAGTTCTGTTTTCAAAATTTTAATCGTAATCATCATCATCTTTTTCTTCACCATATTCTTCACAATCTTCATCACCTTCTTCTTCTTCTTCTTCTTCTTCTTCTTCTTCTTCTTCTTCTTCTTCTTCATCATCAACTTCTTCTAGAGGTGATGAAATTTTCTTCTGTTCATCATTTCTATGGCTTTTGATTAGATATGGTTCTTTTAAGAGCTGTCGAACTTCCAAGGATAGACTGTATTTCTTCTTCTGGGGCGAGGGGTGTATGTTTGATATCAAAGGATCTGAAGTGATGAGAAGTAGATTAAGAACCCTACCTTCAGACAATAATTTTCTCGGTCTTCCAACATTTGATGAAGATGAAACATTCAGTGAATGAAATTTCATAACACTTTCCGGGAATATTAGTTCAGAATTTAATCATTTTGTATATTTAACCACAAATCTATCATGCTTTCTACCACATTGTTTCCAGCGTTTCCGGAAATCAGATTTAAACAATAATAGCACTTTTTAAATTTCATTTAAGGCAACAGTATTGCAGACCTGCAATTCAAAATTTTCTTTCACGTAATTACACAATCTTGCGTAGTGAATTTGTTCTTCCTGAATAATTTGAATAATTCCATGCGGGTCATAACCCGTAATTTACTTCTAGTGTGTGACATTCTACTTTTTTGGATCCCTTGTTTTCCCTAAAATATAAAAATAAAGCTTATCTAAAAAGACTGTAGGATATTTTCATAAGTTTTATGAAAATTAACCAATTACATATTTTTGGAATATTTTTAATTTGTTAAAATTAATTGAATACTTTTATTTATTTAAAATTACTCAAATAAATATCTTATTAACCTTTAGGTATTATTTATTGCTGGTTCTATTGATTCAGAGCAGCCTACTGATTGAAATCCCATATTTTAGTAATAAACTTATTCTGCAAGAAGCAATTTTATTTCTTGGATTCTTGGAAAGAAAAAGATTTTACAGAAAAAGTCGCAACTTGCGCACTTTGCGGTTCAAAGCAACTTATAGCCTATGAATTTAACAATGATCTGGTAAATTTTCAAGGTGCTATTCAGATATATATTTTTTATAAGTCAATTTAAAGTTTCTGGAAAAAAATAAATTAACTTTTCTTTCTTTAAAGAATACAAACTAATATGATGGACATACAAATATGTATATATGTATACTTGTTATACCAAAAAGTTCCACATACCTTGGATTAAATTATCCAGTAGTAATAAATTCCTCCACTAGTTCACACTTGCTTCCAGCCACTAACAAACCGTACTGAGAAATAAACCGTCTGATGCCTGACGCAAAATCGGCAAACCTTCATTCAACTTTGGGGATGTGTCATGCTGTCATAAATCAAAGTACCCTTATTTAAAGGTTCATTCCTGATAAAGGGATATGTTTTCAGTATTATCAGACTGTTGTTGCTTAATTTTACAAGGGTGACCAAAATGAGTTTTGTCCCGCTAGATTCGCGTTTTGGACCACTGTGCACCCTCGTAATTTTAGGTCTCTGTAATGGTTCAGGATGGGGAAATTAACATTTGGAAGTAACCTGTTAAAACTGACAGATTCCTCTATTCACCTAATCAGATTATGAAAGTAATAAAACCCAATACACTAGTAAATTCAAGAGGACAGTACAAATTTGAAGATCTTATATTCTGACGTGTGATGCACAGGACAAACAAACAAACTACGTTTGTGTTGTGCAGAGGAAACATCTACATTTGATTGAACTGAAAACTAGTGGTACCTAATAATATAAGTCAAATAGAGTTTTCAAGCCAATACCGGCTTTTTTTTCTTCAGAATATTAAAAAATTCGTGTTTTCTGTGATGCATGGGACACTAGTGTGAAGCTGCAGGAATGGGAGTATTAAAATGTTAGTGTGTGGTTGTTGACATGTTTCTGTTTTTGATAATATTTAGTTTCCTTTCGGTTTCATCATATGTAATTGTTAAGAAGACACTGTGAATAGTTATTTTGTTACACGTGTTTAAATATTGAGTATAAATTGACACTTTTCCTTCCTCTTGTTATTTCAAACTTTAGAAATTTATTACTACTGTATAATAGTAAAATATTTATTATGCTTTTGTTTTTACAATACTTGAATGTGTTTTCTTCCCACTCATAATAAAAGAAATACATTTGTTGCAATTTCAAAATTTGCTGCCATGGTTTCACTTTCCAGAGAATTGCCCAACAGTCAAAGTTCTTATTGTGCAAGAAATCAGTGAGGATATGTTTGATCTAATGATGTCTTTGGGGAATAAGAAGAGAGTTGAATAGACAGGACCCGAGTACATGGCTCGGTGTTTCCGTCTCCTTAATGCATCTTCTGCAAAGGGTTGTACCAACCAATCCTCCATTATTTCCTGGAATGCTTCTTAGATTTATATAATTTGCATTCAATTTCAACAAAAATGTCCACTCAGAAGCTTAATCTAGTACCCATGAAGTTATTTGCTGGTGGAAATTCAGCAAAGTGAACTATTCCAACTCCTTGCCGTGGCATAGAAGACCATTCTTCTAAGGACATTTGCTGAAAATGTTGAAAGCATTTTTGGGTTTCGAAATCCTTAAAAATTATTTGTTATAAGTTATAATGACGATGAAAAAATTGTGTCAAATTCTCCTAAACCCAACAAGGATATTTCCAGAAGCATTGAAACTAGCAAAAATTGTACCTGTTAGATCAAGAGTCTATAAGTTATATGGTTTAAATTTGCCTCTGTGTTAATTGGCGCGACCGCCAGTAATTGCCGCCTAGTTTCATCATTTCCTGGCTGTGCAGGCACCTGCTTGTGCGTTGCCACGCCAGTTCAGTTGAGTCAGTTGTGTAGACGCTGCAGCCCGCAATGGACGCTGGCACGATTGCTCCTGTGTGTTTAGGACAATAGCTAGTTTGCAGGCTTTATTGCTCGTCTAATTCCACACCCATTGCTCCTTTGTTATTTAGGCAGCTTGCGTGTGAAGTTCCGGGAATCAGATTGTATTTTTAGTGTAATTTACAATTATTTCCATTGTGTTGTAGCCTAGCCACCACGTGCAGTTAAACAACGTGTTAGCGCTTATATAATCCTACTTGGCGGGAGTGTTGTATTACTCCTAGAAATAGTAACTGTATTTAACCACATCTATCTTATTCTTGTTAAGTGTTTATACAAATTTTCATTATTCAGAGTTCAGGCTTCCTGAAAATATATTATTGCAAAACCCTCAAACTTAAATCTCTGTTCCAGCTGACCTACAGTCCTAGCTTCCTTTTGTTTTAGTCTTAAGTGGTGTAAAAATACCTGGTCCTCCGAAAACCTATCATTTTGTTCCTAGTTACCATACCTAACAGTACCTATCCATAAAGATAAGATAAAAAACAATTTATTACAGACCAGTCGCTATGCAGTCAGGATTCTCTAAGATAATTAAAGCAATAATGCAAAAACAGCTTGTCCTATTTGTAGAAAAATATGTAGTCTAATAACGAATCATCAAAATGGCTTCAGGAAAAACAATGCTTTGTTCACCCTAATATCACAAGCTCTTCTGCCATTAGACAATAAGGAAACAGTCATTGCTCTTTTTGTTATTTAAGCAAGGCATTTGATTTAGTTGATGACAATGGAAAATGGAAATGGAAAAATATAAATTAAGGGGTATATGTTATGATTGGTTTAAATTGTACCTAATCAACAGAAGACAAATAATCAAAATTAATAAATTTAAAGATGTTTTGGCCATACTACCTAGGTAGATAAGAAGTAAAGCACATTAGGACTGGGTCCCCTTAGGGCTCAAATCTCAGACCACTTTCATTTCTCATGTATATTAACGATCCATCATTAAACAGAACACATACAGAAACTATACTATTTGCTGATGACACAAGTTTAATATTCAGAGGTAAAAATAAAGATAGCATGCAAAAGTCAATCAGACAATAGAATTTATTTTTTTATTTTTTTATTTTTTTACAGTCTTACTAATAATCCAGTTGTAACATTTATACCAGGAATATACACAGCTAGTGTAGACCTACATAATCCTTGCATAAGGCTGAATGTGTGCAACGCTTTACACAGCCTGGCCCCTTATATAAACTTGACGTAAATAATCAAGATGGCCGATATCCGTAACAGCCGGTCGTTTCGTAGATGTCTGAGATTGAATTTTGAGGCTATGCATATTCTGAGCTGCTTTTGCGGAATTATAAACATTGTTCCTGGTTTGCGGGACATATTTCCATACTTGTAGATGATTACAGCTTTCTGAAAACAATATAATGAATAGGGCCCGAATGTTTATGACTAGAGCCCGGATTTCCATGCAAATGCATGTTTTTATATACTTTGGTTACACTTCTCAAACATTGTAGTTACACATTACATGACTTATGGATTCCAAATAAACATATTTTTTCCGTGCATGTTTGCATATTTCGGCCTTTTTATGGCAAAATTCATGCATAATGCATGTTTTGGAATTTTTGGGCTTAATGTAGCATATTCAGACATTTTTAATGCATGTAAACCCTCATTTGCTGGTTTTAGTGCATGATATCAAGTTACCATGCAAGTTATCTAGGCTTTTCAAAGAAACGTAAAAATGTTGTATTGCATTACCATTGTTATATTTTGATTGACTTGGCGACAGTGTCTGCCACCTGCATGAATTTGAGAGTGCAAGCTACTGTTTACCCTAAATAAACAGTAATATAATACACAAGGCTACAAAAGAAAATGCCGACTCGCCGACCCCCACCACCTTCCATTGAAAGAAAACTGCTAAACAGAATGTTCACTGCTTGAATTTGTCAGTCACTAGCCATTGTTGAAGACTTTGAATACTTTAAGAAGGTACTTAGTTCAAACCCTGATCTTAAACTTCTGAAAACGTGAAAGACGTATTATGTGGAGAAAATGTAAAAGACATGGAATTCGATCTCACCCTCAGTCAAATTTCTTCCATTAAGTAGGCCTATGCACCTGTTACTTCTTGTGAAGTAGATAGATCCTTTTCTGCGTTCAAGAATGTCCTAACTGATAAACACACGAGTTTAAGTGAGGAGAATTTGGAAAAACTCGTTGTTGTATACTGTTTTAAGATAAATTGAAATATATTGCAAAACAGTGCGGATTTTTGATAGTGCATGTTTTGCCCTTCATTGTGCATATTTGAAGATACGATAGTGCATGAATGCATGCATGTTTTTAAGTTTGATAGTGCATGAAAATCCGGGCTTTATTTATGACATAAAAATGTTAGAAATATGCAAGCCATTATGACCTAAAAAATGGCGAAATACGACTAATAATATGACCTAGAGACAATTTTTTTTTTCAAAATCTTGTAGGTTTTTTCAATTAAAATTTATGAGAACACATTATTAAATAATAATATTAATCTTTATAAATAAATTTTTGAATTTATTTAAACAAACAATAAGACACACTCGACACTACACAAAATGAAAGAAATGTTTCAATATGATGGACAGTCACAAAGAATTGCAATAACAGATCACATGCATTTTAAAGTTTTCAAATAAAAACGATCTTCTATTTTCACTCAGCATTGACTTATAACGGGAGAAAGACCGCTCAACGTCGCAGGATGTTATTGGGGCATATTTTAAATAAGGCAAATCATTACTGTTGAATTCAGGCTCACTTTCATGGAATGTCACTGGTTTACCATTTAGAATGTCGCCAATCTTGCAAAGTGTAGAGTACCCTTCGTTCCGACCTAGCACACGCTGTAGTTTTGCTTTAACACATTCACCAACTTTACCACGTGCAGCCGTTAACTCACTTTCCACATTTGTCACAAGGTGAAGAGCATCACAGAGTTTAACACCAGTTTCTTCTAATTGTGTGATTGTTGTTGATATTATACTGAAATTTGACTTAATATAAGCGAGGTCCCCGGTCAGTGTAGAATTTGAAAATAGTGTCTTTGCAGTTTTGATGGAGGAAGCTTCGCCTTCGTTGAACTCATTGACAACATCTTCGATAACATTGTAGTTGGTACAGTAGTAGTTTGCAGCCACGTTCCCCAACGTGTGAGGATGGGCTGGGGAGGCAAAGGAACAGAAGAGGCAATTTCCTTGAATTTCTGCACTCGAAGAGGAGCTTTGATGAAGATCTTTTTTACTGTTGCAATTAACTTGTCCACATCAGGATAATTTCCCCGAATTTCTTCTGCATGTGCAATGCATGTTACATGTATCAATTTAGGATAGAGAAGCTGCAGACCTTTGCCAGCTTTCTCCATGTAGGGAGCTGCATCAGTTACTAAAAGAACATTTTCTCTCTTCACTCCCTCAGGCCACAACAGATTCAATGCGTTGTGGAAGGTAACAGCAATAGTTGAGTGGTTAGTTCTCTCCAATGCTTCACAAGAAATGAGAAATTTTTCACCTGGTCGGTCTACCCTTAAAACACCAACAACAACGTTTGCTACGTACCTTCCTTCAGCGTCGCTGGTTTCATCCACAGAAACCCAGATCTTGTTATCAGTGATGCAAGATTGTATCCTATTTAAAACATCTTTGTAACATGTAGTCACGTAGTTCTTGCGAAGTGTTGTTGCATTAGGAATGTGCTGATTAGTGTATTTCTGCAGAAAATTGCTGAAGTGCTGATTATTAACTTTCTCCAGCGGTATATTAGCAGAAATCATCATTGTACATAAATCCTTGTTAAAATCAGACATTTTGCTTGTGGTGGACGATGATGAAATGTTCTCAAACATGAGCTGTTGGCGGTTCTCTGATGCAACATTTCGAGTCAAATTGTTTTTGTGTTTTGCCGTACTGCAGTGCTGTTGCACATTAAATCGCTTTTTAGATTCTACCTTAACTTCGCACAGCTTACAGAACAGAATTGTGCCATCTGTACTGAAATGCTTATCTCCAAACTCCCGTACAAATGCTTTCAGTTTTTCACTTATCGGACCCTTAGTTTTAGGCATGATAAACCAAGAGTATTGAGATTGCGATGAAGCACACCATGCAGCGAAATCTTTTCAATAACTGAGGGATGGTTGTTCCTTCCTATCACCCCTTCCCCTTGGCACCCCCAAGAAGAACTTCTACCTGCTCAAGTTATTTACAGAAGCAGTTAGTTGACCTTGCTATGAAAACTGACAATAGCCATCCTAATATCTCCATTCGCTTTCTTTGCATCTGTCCTTTTTTACGCATCTCTCTCTTTCTCCTATTTCTCAGAAATATCCCACGCAGCACGATATGTATAATATACGTATATTTTAGAGCTACATATATATCTTACGATTGGTCAAAGTCAAAACGTAAATTATACATATATTTTATGTCCAATATATACATGTATAAAAACTGTTGTAATTTAATCCTGCTTTATATTTATAATCTATCAAAATTAAAGTTACTGTTACATAAGTAAGATTAAATATAAAACAAAATCGATTTGATTGTTCATTTGTAACATCAAAATTACCTACCAACTATACGTAAATTTTACGTCTAGAATTGTACATTGTAAACACCGGTTTATTGTGTTTTACTCTAGTAAATCGATTTGGTTAAATTAAGGGAACGCAATAAAATTTACTCACGCTAATCAGAAATTAATTTAAAAAATGGTTTAAAATGATTACATCCGTACATTCAGTAGAACTATTTTTTATGACTGGCGGCCATCTTGTCTGTGACGTCTGCAATGTAGATCTGCTGATTCAAGGTTGTTTGTTGGCTGTTGGCTGTTGGTGGTTGCGTGTATAAGTTTCTCTTTTATAGTGTTTTATTAACAAGAAATTGTGTGTGGAGAGAATTGCACTGTTCTGTTGCAACTACTCCCTATGTATATAACATAGAAACGAAGAATAAATGTACATGTGTGTGTATTTAAAGCTGACGAAATATTATGCAACGTGCAGTGATCTGTAGGGTAATACCCTAGATCCTGGAATACATTTCCTAATTTAGGCCTACCTGAATGTTTGTGAAGACCTGCTCCTTCATGTAGAAGATTAAATGAGGCAGAAGAAAAACATTTACACATAAAACAGTACTGGTAAGTCCCTGTGCAAGATTTGTTTCACATGCATAAATTGGCCTAACATAACCTCAACGACTTTATTTCTTTCTTTCTTTCTTTCTTTCTTTATTTAGGCCTGTTGGAATCACCGAAGGTGACACAGTTGTCAATTTTTACATTCAGAGGCTGTACAATCATAGAATTCATGTAAACTATAAAATGCCTTATCCAATAAATAACACTTCAGTAAATACTTAAACTTATTAATACAAGGTTCATTAAGAATAAATGCTGGAAGTGCATTGTGTACTTTAACGCTATTGCAGTAAGGGCTCTTGCTAGTCAAAGCTTTTCTTATTTGCGGCACATGTAACATCTCAGAATTTCTAGTATTGTAGGTATGTATCATATTGTTTCTTAAAAAAACTTCGGGGTTGTGTCTTACATAAAGGGCCGATTCCATAACAAAACCGATTTATAATACAGATGCTGTGGTAATTAGCTCTGATCATAATAATTTACGATAACGCTGCTAAAGTATTTCTTAATTGTTTCAGGAATTCACAATGCCTAGGTGCTGTAGTGTTGTTGGCTGTAAAAGTAACTACAAGTCACAACATGAAAGTGTTAGTACATTTTCTTTACCAAAAGACGAAGAACTTAAGAAGACGTGGCTTAGAAACATTCCTACAGACTTTACAGGGGTAAGCAATCCTGTTATTTGTGTGAAGCATTTTCCTGAAGAGAGTGTGATAAGAACAGAGACATTTGTAGTTAACGGTGAAATAAAAACATTTCCTAGAACTTGCCCTAAACTGAAACTTGGTGCAGTACCATCAATATTTCCTAATCTGCCTGAGTACTTGTCAAGACCAGGTCCATCATGCAGAAGATTAATTGATGCAGAAGAAGAAAATTTAAACCAAGCAGTTGCAGAAAGCTTAAAAGAACTTAAAAGTTATGTTGAATGACAAGCTCTGCATTGTTTGGAAGATGTGATGCAGTACTTCCTAAGTGTAACAGAAGGACTTAAAGGGCAGTGGATTAGCATAATGGCAGTAGAAAGGCTAGTGCTGTGCTTAATGGATGTTAATGATGATGTTCCGAAGATTCTTGGTTCAGTGTGTATTATGAGCGACCTCAGTGTTTTGCTTACAATAAATAATTGCAAAATACCTCAGCAAGAAGTCCCAAAAAACTGCAAGATAGTAAGCACAAAAAGTGTTCTTGATGACATTTTTAGTTATTGATATCTCATGTATTGATAGTATATGTAAAATGTATGTGAGCAGTGTACATTTATGAACCAAAGGCCCTATATAGGCTACATAAATTATATATAAAATATACGTTTGATAGATCATCTTGACATATTTTTTACGTATAGATATTGTACATCAATAGTATGTATGCGATTGTTCGTATAATTGATATATATTATATGTCTGTATTGACATGAATAGACGTACGATATACATCAAAAAGTGGGACATTTGAGCGTATATTATACGTAGATTTTATTTAACCAATATGTGTGATATACATTACCTAGATCTAGGGATAACACAATTTTTACATATATTTTACGTATGTGTGCTGAGTGGGATACGTAGGCCAACATATATTTTGTGAAAGTATTTTTAGAAAGAAAATACTGAGAAGTTACAAGCAACAATTCAGGGGTGTTCAAATCCCATCTCTGAGACAGCTGTAAGCAAATAAATGAAAATGGAATAAAAAAAAACGAAAGCATGGGAAAAAATGAAAAATGATTGAAAATATGACCATAATATGAAAAATGACAAAAAATACTGAAAAAGCTAAAATATGACATTATATGACTAATGAAAATTGCATAATTCTAATCACATTAGATGATATCATGTTTAAATTATATTTGCTATGGTAACATCACAAAGGAAAAAAATATGACATGTCATAAACATCCGAGCCCTAATAATAAAATACTGAAACTAGAATTACTGTTTGCAGACGACGCATCGCTGTTTGCCTTCTGCTCCAACAGATGGCATTCAGCAGTCCCTTCATAGCCAGGGGCTAGTAACGTCATGAAAAGCGTGACGTGTTTGATGACTTGACGTACAATCCCTGTGTAAACCTCAGCAGTTACACTACGTTTATTGGTAATACGGCTTATGTAGAACTTGCACGGTGAACAACCAAACAACCGTTCAACGCAGATATAAGCAGCTTTTATTAGTAAGGCTGTAAGTCTTTATGTCACTGCATATTGCAATAGGCCTATACAAAGAATACCATACTAACTAAAAAAAGAAGGAAAAAAGAAAATAAATGAAATTTACATTGAAGTCAATGAAAAAGAACATAGGCCTAAGTTACATTAAATACAAGCAAACAAAATAAAACATTAAACAAAATAAAACAAAATGTTGAAGTGAATGAATGAAATGTGAAAACATTAAACCAAACAAGGAAGCAAGAATTATGACACTGACACTGACATTGACAGTGTCCAAAAGAATGATAATATAAATTGCTTTGCATGATTTGGATAGAGTCCCTCGAAACAAGAAGGCTTCAATATACGTCATAAACTTCATAAACTTCAAGTCCTTTTCAGACAAGGAGATGGCTAGGTTGCTTCTAACACAGTGTTGATGAGAATTCTGCAGAAGTTCATCAAGTGGACAATACCCTAAAACCTGCGCTAATGTTTCCATCTTGCTACAGTGTCTGCAGCGGTTTCTGTCCAGATAATGTTCATGGATTGCCCCTACGGGAATGACAGTTCCTTGGAGTTGGATAGACTCTCACCATTTGTAGGTGCTAAGACCTTTTCTTGTTTCAAGCTATCTGCTGGTCGATAGACACCCTCCACATAGAACAATGCCTTTTCCATTAGTTTGTAATTGACACCATTTCTCAAATTCTTGATTGCAAAGGTGATCTCTTATGTAAGATGTTTTCCAGTTCACCATTTTCTTATTATTGATTTCCAACTTCCCCAAACATTGCAACTTGTCAGCACAGAGATCTGTGGTGGCATTGTGGGTAGGGGAGAGTGTGGAGGGATAGGACGTTTTTACTTTACATTTTTTAAAATTGTTTTGGTTTAATATAGGTATAGGCAAAAACTAATTGAATTTCTAAAAACTGCTCGGCATCAAGATATAAATATGGTTTACCTTGCAGAAAAATAATATTTTTATAACATTATCAAATGTCCCATCCCTCCTACATGGTCTGTTCAAGGATGTATGGGACAGAGCTTTTTGAGACTCAATGGCCATATAAATAATGTTGAAAATCCTCATAAAGTTTAAAAATACCTTTTCTAAATACATTTAAATAGAGCATAACACTGAGTTATAGTATGTGACTTGGAACAACAAGTCTCCCATAAAAATTTTGAAGCAAGGAAGTTTGACTTCAAAATGCAGCATGTCTTTGAATCTAGCCCTTATACCCACAAATCTACAAAATAGAATTAAAACACCTTAAAATACGCTTTGAATTTTTCCTGGTGCTGGTAATATATGATATTTTCCCGGGCTACTAACCAGGTGGTGAATTGGATTAATTCCGACATTTCGAAGCCAAGCTGAGGCTTCATTGTCAAGGAGAATGAAGAGATTCTCCTTGACAATGAAGCCTCAGCTTGGCTTCGAAACGTCGGAATTAATCCAATTCACCACCTGGTTAGTAGCCCGGGAAAATATCATATACCTTAAAATACATTTTCAATTTTGCAGGAAATATGGGAGGCAATGTTTCTCATTAAAATGGTGTCCCTTCCCTCCTGCGTACAAATGTTCCATCCTTCCTGCATTGTAGTTATCACATGATTTACCTTATAACACCCAAACTATCAGACATATGCTTTACTTTCAAGCGGTCTACTTTACTGAAAAGTCAGATGTTTTCATCAGTTACAAAACATTTATGGTAATTTTCTAATTTTAAAAATTACAAGGCTATTTAGAAATTTTGAAAAATTATAATTTACTGACAAAAATGAAGGAATTTAGTTATCTCTTAAATTTACAGCATAACATCCACCATACTTTCTAATATAGCAGACTATTACTGTTGCAAACTTCTGAGACTAATTTTATATAAGTTTAAAATGTAGTTTTGGTATTATATTGAATGTCCCATCCCTCCACACTCTCCCCTACTTTCTAGAATTCTACAGGCATTAAATTGCTTAAGTAGAGACTCCCATTGAACACAGAAGATGCTGCCAAGTTCTTTTACCTTCCTAGAGAATAAACCATGGCATTTGGAGTGTCAGTTGGTAGCTGTAGAATCTCTTCTACTGAACTCTTTATATATTTTTTGCACGACTTAACTAATTAGTGGTACTTACAAATATTGTTGCCGTGGATCGTAAGTTGACATTCCCACACGCAATCTTGTTGCTATGTGCGGTAAGAGTTTCCGTGCTGTTCTGAATATTACGCCACACCTCATAATACAAGCCTTATGGACAAGGCCCCCAGCACAAATATTCGGTTCCCATAAACAACAACAAATGCGAATCACTTTCTGAAATAAACATCTATCTTCAAGAATGTATATACATAATATTTTCAGGTAATATCACAATTAATATAATTAAATTGATATAAATAACCATCGTGCAAAAAACAGTATGCAATACTCATGCCGTAGCGCATAACGGATCTGGGAAAATTGAAAACAACTCGGTGCGATCGCCTCGTTTTTTTCAAATTATTTCCTCGATCCGTATGCATGCCTTACGGCACTTGTATCGCAATATACTATTATCTACAGATACAAGAAATGTTTCAGACAGCTGCATTTCATGTGGATTTGAAAATTTAAATTAATGAAGGCAAGATAAATTGACTGATTACCGAAAACATCTGCTCAGGTTTTAGGAGAGGACTACCAGCTAGTCAAGTTAGATGAACTTTAACTTCATTGATTGCCTTATTCACATAAAAAATCAATAGGTCTGAAAAATGTAGGACTTCTCTGATTTGTCGATGAAGCTAATTAGATAATCAGCAGTAAATAATAGTGGGGAATTGTCAAATTTTATATATCTGTGACTTCAGATGTTTTGAGAAAAATAAGGAATAGGTCTACTGTTGACATGAGGAATTTGTTGTAAATTTGTTCCGTTAATTTTCTAGTTATCCTTCAATGTTTCTTCATGCCAAAGGTGCCCCATCCTAAGAAAGAGAAGAGCTGACGCCAGTGGAAGAAACTGTTCAAGACAACATATGCAACAAAGGAAACGAGGAGCCTGAAATTCGATCAAAAGGAAGAAATAGATGGCTTCCAGTAACACGAAGGGAGGATTTTTTAAGGGGGGGGGGGAAACAGGACTCCAAACAACAATGTAAAATCTCAGGTATGTAGTAATAGAAACGATCAGGGAACCAATACCAGTAGCTTAAATATTATACACCATTATGTTCAAAACTTAAGTAACAAAGTGATTGAAATGGAAGTATTATTACAGGCATTTTTGAAAAACATTGATATTATGTGTATAACAGAGCACTGGCAAAACAGAGAACAAATCAAAACAATCAACATAAACAATTTCAAACTTGTAAGTGCACACTGCAGAGAGAACTACAAACACGGGGGGTCATGTATTTTAGTTAAAGAAATATACAAACTAAGGAGTGTAACAATTTTTAAAATTTAAACCAGGATAAAGAGTTTGAATTATCAGCTACTGAGTTAGAAAACATAAATGTAGTCATTATTTGCATATACAGAACACCAGACAGTAATTTCCAAAACTTTCTACATAAACTAGAAATAGTAATACAAAAACTAACAGAAAAAACAAATCATTCATATTATATGGAGACTGGAATGTGGACTTTCTGCAAAGTAGCTCAAATTTACTTAATTTACATAACCTCTTACTCATGTATAATTTAGTAAATATCATAAAGGGAGCCAACCAGAGTAACCAAAAATTCAAAAACTATATTAGATGTCATAATCTTAAGGAATCCAGAAGATATTCGACACTTATCCATCTTCAAATAGGATTTTCGGATCATGATGCACAAATATTAGAACTACAGTTCAAAAACCGAGTAAAAACGGTTAGGAGAGTTAAGAAAAGGGAAATAATTAATAGAAATATAGAGGAGTTTCAGATTCGGCTGCAACAAGAAAAGTGGGAAGAAGTATATACAGCACACAACACAAACTCTAAATTTAACATATTCTTAGAATCGTTTTTTTATTACTATAATGTCGCCTTCCCATTAAAAAATTTCAAAACAAGCAAACGAAACACAAAATCATGGATCACAAAAGGAATAAAAATTTGCAGTAATAAACTGAGACTATTAAGTAGAATGCAAATGACAGGAACATTAAACACTGAAATAGAAGATTATGTAAAGAACTACCGTAAAATATATAAAAGAATATTAAAAGAAGCTAAGAGAAAAGACAATGACAGGTTCATACTTACAGCACAGAACAAAACAAAAGCAACATGGCAAGTAATAGATAGAGAAACGAAAAAAGACACCCCAGTAGGAAGAAAGATAGAACTAAATTCAGGAAAAGATAGAATTTCGCACCCCCAAATCATAGCAGATCTGTTTAATACATATTTCTCAGAAATAGCAGAAACATTAGTTACAAAACAATCAAATGTAAATGGTCACCAAACTAGATTAGGAAAGATAAATTTCTGCACTCACTCCATTTTTTCAGCACCCACAACTGAAAATGAGATTATTAAAATTGTAAAAAACCTAAAAAATAAATGTTCAGCAGGTATTGACGAAGTACAAGATCATATAGTGAAAATATGCATAGAGCACATAAATTAACCTCTAACAGAAGTCTTTAATGCATCCCTAAGCTCTGGTACATTCCCAGATGGATTAAAGGGTGCAAAAATAAAACCATTACACAAGGCAGGGAAGAAAGATGAAAAATAAAACTATAGGCCAGTATCGCTTCTCTCTGTTTTCTCAAAGATTCTTGAAACACTCATGTACAATAGATTAATGTCATTCATCAAAAGGCATAATACCCTAACAGAATGCCAACATGGGTTTGTAAAAAATAAATCAACTGAAAGTGCAATTTTTAACCTCTTAAATAAAGTACAAGGATCATTAGATTACAAAATGCAAGCAATAGGAATTTTTCTAGACCTAACAAAAGCATAGGATGTCCTAAATCACAATATTCTGTTAACAAAACTATCAGCATACGGAATCAGAGGCATTGCAAATAACTGGATGAGATCATTTCTAACAAATCGTTACCAAGTTGTAGAAATTATATGTGAAGACAATACCTCAACAGTAAATAAATTTACATCAAGTAAGAAGGAGATTAAGCACAGAGTCCCACAAGGGTCGGTACTATCCCCACTACTCTTTTTACTATATATAAATGATTTGCCATTGAATCTTGAAGTTGTTGATGTTACGTTATTTGCAGATGACACGAGCATTTTAATAAGAGGAGAAAATGGGAAAATAATCCAAGAAAGGAGTGATACCCTACTAAAGGACATAAATAACTGGTTCCAAAGCAATAAACTTATAATAAATACAGATAAAACAATAGCAATGCAATTCAAAAGTAGGCAAAATGAAAACCTTCAAAAACCCCAACTACAACTCAACCACAAAGAAGTGAAATACAAGGAAAATACAAAATTTTTAGGCTACATATAAATGAATTGATAAAATGGAACACACATATAAAGAATCTAACCTCTAAACTAAGCTCCGTTTGCTATATGCTCAACTCCCTAAGGAATAACGTGAGTCACCAAGTTCTGAAAAACATTTACTTTGCGTATTTCCATTCACGTTTGAGATATGGAGCTATATTCTAGGCAAGCTGCAGAGAAAGTGAATTAATCTTTAGAATACAAAAGAAAGCATTAAGAATAATGAAATGGTTAAGTAGACTGACATCATGTAGAGAAATATTTAGGAAACAGAAAATATTAACACTAAGCTCTATATTCATCTTGGAAATAATGTGTTTTATAAAGCAACACATAGGAGATATAAAATCAAACTCAGGAGTACATGCAGTGGCGGCCTCTGATCATGTTGCAGTGTTGCACAACGACCAGTTTTTAATGTAAAGAATATTTTGATTTTTTTTATTATAGTACTGCATATGCCTACTATTAAACTACTTCGAAATCGTCCTTGTGGTAGGTTTCTATTATCTATAAACACGCTTCACGCGATATTTAACAAGTTTAAATCATTTAAACATTTAAATGCGCGGGGTTGTTGCATTAGAAAAGCCACGACTTGCTGCCTCTTCTTGCCGGCTAGTAACGGGTGCGAGAGGCTTGACTTGGTGGTAACCCGCCCGGGGTTTAAAGGTTTTCGTCGTCGCTTTCACTCTGCGAACAACCGCTAGAGTACGTCGCGTCGGCTGCTGTCTGCAAGCAAGTTAGGGCGCGAGCTATGAACTATGAAGTCCCTCACAGAGATGCTAATTGCCAATGCAGTCACTTTGTGGCGAAACCTATATTGCTAATTTCATCTATCTATTAGACACTAAACTAAACTCCCTGGCTCTACATCCCTAGAGGGACTAGGCCTACTATCCGACATCCTACTTCTCAATCAAGTATCTCCTCAATTTGTATCAGGAGTCTGAGTACACCCCATTCCAGACCTCCCTACTTCAGAAAAATTCGATTAAGTACCGGGGAACGAACCCAACCTAATGTTTAACCACTTACCCATGAGCTAGAAATCTGAAATTTGACAGACTTATAGCTTTTAGCGTGTAACCGACGAGAAAATTCCAGAATGTTCTAAATTTTAAATGTTTACCCCAGAAAAATCTTAAAGTCGTTCCACAGTTTTTTTAAGGTTTAGTATGGCTAAGTAGTTATTATGGGCTACGGCAGTCTAAATGCAATTAATGTATCTCTTCTATAAAGTGTCAGTTAAAAAAAAAAATCTTTTTCTTAGAACCACACAGAGAGGCAGAGCCCCACTGGGAGTTTGAAGGTTTAGCCCCGAACGAGCAAAGCGACTATTTATATATTATCAGGTTATGTATTTAATTCCTGTAAAACCACCCCCCCCCATGACTGAGTGGTTACATTGCTTGCCTTCCACCGCTGGGACCCGGGATCGAATCTTGGTGGATCCATGTGGAATTTGTGGTGGACAAAATGGGGTCGGGGCAGGTTTTCTCGGGGTACTTCTGTTTCCCCTGCCACATATTCCATCAAAGCTCTATTCATCATACTATGGCCATTGGTTGCAATAAAGGAATTATAATTACCGTACAATAGTGCAACACCCTGTTCCTACACCCACGATCCGCCACTGTGTACATGAATACAATACAAGAAACAAGTTGGTTCTACACACACAATACTGCAGAACTGAAGTCTGTAAGCAGAATGTACTCATCTTAGGATCAAAAATTTATAATAAATTACCAAATGCAGTTAAAAAACAGGAAAATCCAACTAAATTTAAAAAAGAGGTAAATCCTTTCTACTACTACATGCCTTCTATACACTAGAACATTTCATGTCGTATGATTTAGAATAGAAATTACATTCATCCCACACCATCCCATCCATATCTATAGTCTACAGGCCCATAGTATAATGCTATGTGTATATACTGATTAATTGACTTGAAGTAACTTGTAAATATTACTGTTATATAAATGTGAATGTATGGGTGTGTGAGTGTATATGAGGAACCATATAGGTACATGAATGATACTTAATATCTAAGAGTTGATGTATCCTATATCATTTTTGTTCTACACATGTATATGAACATAAGGATGAATAAAACTACTACTACTACTATACTACATGAATACTTATCAACTTTCTCAAGAAAGCGTGATCTAAAACTCAATAGTTTCTGAAATATGGCCTAAGAATTCCATCTGGTGCTCTGTTATAACAGTTTACCTGATTTTATTGTATACTCTATAACGAACAGTTCAGGTTCATGGTTTGTAATCATGTAAATTGTTTCTTTGTTTGTGGGACATCGTCTAAAAAATGTAACTGCTGCTTCTTGAACATACTGCCTTGTGTGAGAGTGAGTCAATAAATATATAATCATGCATTGTGGCCACTTACTCAATGTCAATGGGATTTTAATCATCTCTTGTCCCTACATAAGAAGTGTATGTTAGAGTACACTTGAATTTCACTTTTTACTCACCCTAAATCCACCTCGTAGGTTAGAATACCACTCATTCTTGTCTCCCTCCTTTCTCCATGGAATGTTGGGCATGTGACTGGAGTGCATGTCGGGGAACACACATGTCTCTCCACTCCCAGTCATGTTGCAGAATACAAACACTGCATCATCTGACATGCCCAGATTTGGATCTATCCAGTACCAACCTAAAAGTTGAAGTGGATCAGAGAGGAGAGAACATAAGATGTATTTTCTATAAGAAGAAAGGAGGCAGATATATGACACATATTTTGGGGGTCTGGTTTTTTGTGGGAATAAAATAACAATTTCATATTAACTTCTTCCTGTCATGTTCTATTATGAGAATTTTGGGGTATGGTTTGTTAAAGAGACGCAGAATATGTATGTAGGCTGCATTCTAAAATAAGAAAATAAGATTATTATTAGAGACCAGGTGTTAGGCACTTAAAAAGTTCGAAATAAGGAGGCAAAAATGCATTTAAAAATGCCCAATAGGCAGGTAAAATAGGGATGTAGCGAACTAGGACCAACAGATGTCTCCACTGCTCTAGCCGGTATGCGCTAGCCGTTCGTCACTTGTTTTTCCAGTTGTCGTCTGCTGGTACCATGCTTTTAAATGGAGTTTCATCTTAGCAGACTGAAAAATACATTCAAACTTTTCTATTTTTGTAGCAGGTAAAGCGCTACTAGGTGCATTTCTTTGTATACTGGACACTTCAGGAATATATTTACATGAAAAAGCTTAAAGAAAAATTGCAAAGTCGAAAAGAAGGAAGAATATGCTGACAAATACTGTGAGAAATGCCTGCTATTAACTACATTGCTATGTTCCCTACGTACAAAATGTAATGCAGATATGAATATTTAGGCTATATACAGTGCTGCTAATTTGGCGATTGGGTATGATTCAAAGTAACTAAAAGAATGTAGGCCTACATCTAGGGTTCAGACAGTAAAATACTAATTGATATACATGATAAACACTGATATATGTGGTGCGTATTCGCAGACATTTTTAATATTATTTATTTTCTATATCAAATGCATACATACATACATTCTGAGTTTTCCCTCAATACAGAGGCTGTCCTCCAACCAAACAATACAAATTAAAACGAAGTATCCACATATCACATTTCAACACAATCAATACACTTTTCTGAGCTTGTCATCATTTGTTAATGATCTGTCTCCATTTTTCTCTGTCCTGTGTATCTTCTTCCACTGCACCAACTCTTCCCATTGACATCTGTACATTGTTGATCCATGTAGTCGCAGGACGCCCTCTTCTTCAAATGCATATTTAGCCTATACCGTCATATTAAAAACGCATTCAAAATCAAAATATTAAAATATGTTTACAACACGAAAACTTACCATTTCCTGCCCAGAATAGTGAAAAAAGATGGGAACTTGACAATCGATTAGACCTTTTTACTTCTCATTCCTCATTATTTCTTATTCCTTTTATTATCGGTATGCTAGGCCATAGTTACATGATTTTCATTTCTAGTTATAAGACAAAATATTGCATGATATAGCAGAATATAAAGGCAGAATTTAAGAATTGTCATACGTTAAGTTCTGTAGCCTATTAAATTGGCAACGCTATTGCCACAATTTTTATTCGAAGCCGTTAATCTAACTTGGCTATTTAGAAATCACAGAATTTATATTTTGATCTCACATGCAATAGAAGGCTACAGTAATATAGACATATTTATACAGCAAAGTAAAATAAATAGGCCTAAAATAACTAAATAAATTAAACAGGGAAGTGATCTTTAAATACAAAGGTGCAATAAAGATAGAGTTTAACAAAGGTATAAAACTAACAGAGTGTACTGTAATTATCATTGCTTACTATGTAATTTTAATTTATTTGCATTTGTCTTCTTCTTCTTCTTCTTCTTCTTCTTCTTCTTCTTCCAATGGTCTTCCATTGGGTCATCTAGCCCATTTGGAATCTGGCGTCCCAGTAGAGATGTGAGATTAGTTGTCTCTCTTGTTTAGACTTGTCCAGTTTGTTGCAGAGTAGGAGGTGGTGCCTATTCATAGGGTCCATGCTATTGCAGAGTGTGCAGCTGTCTGAGTTGAGGATTCCTATTCTGTGGAGATGTTGGGCCAAGCAGTCATGTCCGGTGTCTAGCCGAAACAGAGCTACTGCCTCCTTTCTTGGTTTTTTACTGTTGACTGTCCAGTTTTTTTGTATGTTATCCCATGCTTTTCTTCTCATAGCCTCAGTACAGGAACTTTCATATTTCTGTCTCCATTTTCGTTGGAGGATTCTTTTTGCTTCATTTTTTGTAGTGGTTTTGGTTTTTTTGATGAAGACTGGTTCCCTTTTTTGCCAGAAGGTCAGCAATTTCATTCCCTTGGATTCCCACATGTGAAGGTATCCATTGGAAGCTGATGGTTTTATGTACGTTGTTTAGTACATCTAGCGTTTTTCTTATTTCATTTGTGGTTTTTCACTGAGGTTTTGAGTTGGATGTGATTGCTTCTATTGCTGCTTTTGAGTCTACTAAAAGAACTGCTTTTGTGAATGCCTTTGGCCGGTAAATGAGCTGAGTTAGGGCAGTTAAAATTGCTTGGAGTTCACCTTCGTATGCGGTCTGGTTTTGGCCCACTGATATATAGTGACTAAAAAGTTCTGAGTATATCCCTGCACCTGCCCCTGTTGCTTCCTGCGTTAGTGACCCATCTGTGTATATTCTCAGTCATTGTTCTGGTGGGTATCTAATGTTTATTGTTTCCAGGGTGATTTGCTTCAGTTTTTCTTTTGGGTCTTCTTTTTTGCTAACATTTTCTTCCAGACTTAATTGTACATTATATTCTTGGTAACATAGCGGGTTTGTTGGAGGCATTGCTGCTTCTATTTCTAGTGGTACATTGAGAGCTTTTAGGTATTTGGTTACTTCTTGCATTTGTAGTTTACTCTATTTTTAAATGGCCCATAACATCTTCTCGATGCTCCGGAAAATGTAATATTAATTTAAATATTAAAGAATATCCAATCGCCACACTGCATATAAATATTCATACATTGATAACATATTACTGCAAGTCGAGTACAAAATAACGTTGTCTATATCGGAAATTTCTCATAATATTTGTTAGGTAATCCTTCCTTTTTAGTTTTATTAGAACATATGTGCTGTAATTTTTCTTTCGTCTTTTTGACACTTAAACATTCTAGAAGGGCCCAGTAGACAAGGAAGTTTGTATAGTAGTCTCGTGTCCTCTATAAAAATATAAAATTACGAACATATTTTTCGGACTGGGAAGATGGAACGCCATTTAAAAGCATGGTGCCAGCAGACGACAACTGGAAAAACAAGTGATGGACGGCCAGCGCATACCGGCTAGTACACCCACGCTATCTATCGGAGAAGTTTCTATAAGCATTAAAACCATCAAAGTAAGTAAGTCTTCTGAAACCTTTACAGCTGCATTCAAAAGGAGAAAATAGGTTGAGAAATATGAACACACTTTGGATGTCTCTGGTTACCAATTGCAATAAAACATTTAAGTCATGCAGTATTTAATTCAAGTACCGTAACATATTGACAAATACTCTCAATAAGAATACCGCCCACTCTACTCTATTCCCTTTGTTCAAACTGTCCACTAGCACAGAGGTGCCATCTGTTGAGTGGGAATGGGCAGCAGTCTCAGAAGCTACTTAATGAACCTATATAGCTGCAGAAATAAATTTGTTTTTCAAAGTCCTGATGACACAGTAACTTATTTTTGTGCTTGATAATGCAGGAATTAGGTCGGGAAATAACATAATTTACACTACCGCTAAACTAACTTAATTAAATGACGATAACGCTAATTTTTTAAGTAAAACTTATTTAGCCGCGGTAGGGGTAAATCGAGAGCTTGTGTAACGCTCAAATTCGTCACGAAATTAGTGAGGTGTGACAGAACGGACTGCACAGAAAACAATCAACTCAATGATTAGGCTTATCCAAAACTGAAAAAGTCCAAAAATTAAAAATTAAAAAATCCAAAATTTAAAAAGTTAAAAAATCCAAAATTAAAATATACAAAAAATTAAAAATTAAAGATCCAACATTTAAATAATCTAAAATTTCAAAATAAAAAAGCCAAAGAACCAAAATTAATAAGTCCAAAATTTAAAAAATTAAAAATTAAAAAATCTTAATATCCAAAATTTAAAACATAAATATCCAAAATTATAAAATTCTAAAATATAAAATGAAAAAATCCAAAATAAAAAATTAAAAAATACAAAACTAAAAAAATTCAATGATCTAAAATGTAGAAAAATTAAACATCCAAAATTAAAGAATTAAAAGGTCAGAAATTTAAAAAATCCAAAATCTAAAAAGTCCAAAAACCCAATATTAAAAAGTCCAACAATCCAAAATTTGAAAAATCCAATAATCCAGAATTGAACAAATAAAACAAAAAGTTTCACTTCTGCCGCATGGCGTTCCACACACACTTTTTTTTAATAAGTATCAAAACTAATTGTTTCACTTTAATACATTTTCGTGAAAATCAGCTTTAAATTTTAATTCATACGATTTGCAAGATACTTTGTACAATATATACTTTTTTTTTTTTAATTTGAAATTTTTACATGTAAAACAATTCGGATGGTAAGCCAATGAACATCTGAATGAATCAGTCTTGTACACACTCTAATTAACGATTTTACTTATTTCACTCTCAAAATAATTATTACAACCATAGACGGCACATATCATGCCACCTACATAACCGGACATTTTCTTTAGGCCTATGTTGTATTTATTATTTTACTCAGGGGTGCCCACCCCCAAAACTTCATTGCTCACCCCCAAACTTCATTGCTCACCCCCAACCCAAATTGCCTGTCGACAAGGGCGCCCATATGATATTTTCTAGGGGGGCAATTTTTTTCATTAATTTATTTTTTGTCGCTTTAACTTCTTGGGCCACTTTGTATTTTATATTAATAATATAATAAGTAGCCAGAATATAATTGCGGGGAGGGTCGGAAGTGCCGGGGGGGTTTAGAATACCCCCCAAAAAAGGGGTCGGGGGTCCATCCCAGAAAATTTTTAAATATTGAACTAATGAAAATCACATTTTACGCTATTTTAGCACTCAAAAACTAATTAAGAAATTTGTTTATCATACTCTAAGACATGCCAATGTAAACAAGAAAATGTTACCTAAGTCGGATGTCCACCCCGGGAAATTTTTAAATATTGAACTAATGAGAATAACATTTTATGCTATTTAAGCACTGAAAACTAGTTATGAAATTTGTTTACCATACTCTAAGACATTTCAATGTACATAAGAAATCATTACCTAGGTGGGGGGTCGAGCCCCGGAAATTTTTAAAATATTGAATTAATGAAAATCACATTTTACGCTATTTTAGCACTAAAAAACTAGTTAGGAAATTTGTTTACCATACTCTAAGACATGCCAATGTAAACAAGAAAATGTTACCTAAGTCGGGTGTCCACCCCCGGGAAATTTTTAAATGTTGAACCAATAATGAAAATCATATTTTACGCTATTTTAGCACTGAAAAACTAGTTAGCAAATTTGTTTACTATACTCTAAGACATGGCAACTTAAACATGAAATTGTTACCTAAATTATAATACTTATTACTAATTATAAGAAAATTTAAATAGCACATGGAACAGTGGACATAATAGCCTACTCATTATGTTATGAAAAGAAAATAACTGCTCTATCATAACTTATTTGACACACCAACAAACCTTGTTTAATTAAATAAATATTTTTTTAAAATACAAATATAGAATTTTAGGTTTTGACTCTTGGGGTTCTGAACCCCCTTTCCTAATCCACTGTGGATTCTGCTTCCATGTTGTCGATTTGGTAAAACTTCTGCAATTATAATAATTGTCTTAAAAGAAAAACACCTGACGATAATAATTAATAATATACATTTTTTCCCTTGCGCCCCCCCCCCGGGTACGCCCATGGCTGTCGAAATTCTTCATCTTTATCTTTATAAAGAATTAAAGGAGACCTTTTGAAGTTATAGAACTTGGCCGTTTTTATTTATAACATACAAAACTCTAATTTTGCAACAATTTTCAACCCCCAGCCAGAAAATTCATAACACGATAATATTTCCCCCCCCCCCCAGAAATTTCAATGACGCAGTCTGCGTCTTAACCCACCCCCCGTGGGCACCCTGTTTTACTAGAATTTATATTATATTTTCGTACACAAAACACAACAGACAAACGTTAACTATATCAGCTGGCGAGTAACTGCCCATTCCTGCTCACTGGCGGCGCTAGTAGTAGCGTGTCCCGGAAAAAGACAGGGAGTGGACGGTATTACTTATTGAGAGTATTTGATATTGATACATGGATATTGTGTATTGATTCCGAGCAGCGAGATCTTGCTAAAAGCTGCAGTATACTTCAGCAGACAATAGCTGCACATTCCTCGCAGTTCTGGAAGCACCCGCTGACCTCCAGCGCCCTCAACTTCGCGAGACTTCCATTTCCAGAACGTCCAGCGCGGAGACTATATAAACAGCAACAACGCCTGTGCCAGTCGTCAGTCGTCAGTACGAGTCGCAGTAGGAGTAATCGTCAGTTCCAGTTCGAGTTCGAGTAGTCGCCAGTCAGTTCCCATTTCAGTCAGCCAGTCAGTCAGTCAGTAGTCAACGTCCTCACAGTGCTAATGTATTGTTAAAGTGCTATAAATAAACAGTACTTTAATCCAGCCAGTGTATTGTTATTTATCGTTAAACCCACGACGCAACAGTGGTGTCAGAAGCGGGATCGATAAATAACATCGACTACCAGTGAAGTGAGAGTGCATCAGGGACAGGATTCCGACTTCAACGCAACCACAAGCACCGAACCGAGTTCATCGCTAAGCGTGTCAGTGAATCTGTTCCCGACTCTTCTTCATCATGGCTGGCCAGTGCTTTAGTTGGGCCGGAGCTCAATATTTGGCTCAATGTTCCTTATTTCTATTTTTTTGAATTGGAGATCTCATATTTTACACAGACATGAATTGAAGATTGAAGAAATGTTCCACTGTATAAATAATGCAACAACTTTGTCTCTGTCTTTCATTTCCAATAGAGAATTCTGACTGATCCTGAATTCTTGGAATGCAAGAAGAGGTTGCAGTTGCAGGAGTTGAGGCCTTGAGGGTGAAAGTTGTTTACGGGTTAACCTCTATTTTTGGCCCCGTCTTTGGTGAGATATTTTGAATAGCGGCGGTGGCAGTGGTCAAGTCCTAGGTAGATCCGTGCAAATATACTCTATATTTGATGTTACGTATTTTGGTGAGATCTCCCAAATATTTTTTTCCAACTAAAGCACTGTGGCTGGCGTAACACCGACGTTACTCGAGCAACTTTCTAGTATGATCGCCGCCGCTCTTCGCCAGTCCTCAACAGAATCAGCTTCATCCACACAGCTCCGTCCACCGCAGTTCACTATGCAGCCGTATCGCTCTGTCGATGGGACCACAATTGCAAACTATTTTACGCGGTTCACCAGGGCACTCAAACTTAGTAAAATCCCTGAGGATCAGCATGCACACTACGCGCGTGTCTACATGGGGATAGAACTCAATGATGCCTTGAAGATCCTTGTGAGTCCTGGATACCCGGAATCACTCTCGTACAGCGAGCTACAGAGGAAATTGATAGATCATTTCTACGCAGCTCGCAACAAGTTCGCAGAAAGCATAAAATTTCGTAGTATTGTGCATAAACAAGGAGAATCCATTGCCAGCTTCACCCTGAGACTGCGACAAGGAGCAACCTACTGTGAGTACGGAACATTTCTAGATCGAATGCTAATCGAGCAGATGCTCGCAGGCTTGCAATCGAGGGAAATGTGCAATGAAATCATTGCCAAGAAACCTGAGAGCTTCACCGCTGCGTATGAAATAGCCTACGCACTCGAAGCCACTCGCAACATCGCTGACGAGGTTAAGACCGCATCTGCCAAAATCGAGTCAAACAATCGGTTAGGCTATGAGAAGCCGCCATCACGGAAGAGCAACAATCAACGGCACCCACGTAGCATATCTGCATATCGTCAACAAGGGTCCTCAATCCAATCGAAGGGTCAGCAAGGTAATCACCAGGCCTCTTCCAAGGAAAACCAGTCAACATGCGAAGGCTGCGGCGAAGCCCACCCTCGCAGCCAGGCCGGTTCCGGAACTCGGATTGCCTGAAGTGTGGCAAGAAAGGTCACATCGGTCATCAACAAAACGGAGGACAAATCACGTGACCGAAAAAGAGCAACCGGCTGAGGACATCGACAAAGTGCAGCACCTGAACAATTTTGAGGCTATCGGAGCAGTCCAGTCCCAGTCAAAGCCACTGATTAATGTCAACATAGAGGGAACCACCGTCAAAATGGAACTCGACACCGGTGCCCCCTGCTCGACTATTAGTAAATCAAAAGTCTCCTTGATCAAACCAGGCTTTATGCTACAGAAAAGTGATCGGAACTTCGTCAGTTCGGAAGTGATCATCGCATCACTTCCGGAAAGTGAAAAGTGATCGGAAGTGGTCATCGCATCAACTGCATCGGCAAGACACCAGTAAATGTAACCATTGGGGCCAGGACCAGGAACCTCAACATTTATGTGATCGACGACGAAGTCGAGGCGCTACTTGGCCGAGAATGGATATCAGAGTTTGTGCAAGAGATCAACTTTGACCACCTCTTTGCAAAACCCGATCCACGAGCTCTCTGCTGAACAGCCTCTTTCCGTTCAACAAAAAAGACAATTGCAACCCTCGCTCGCAACCAGGATGCTCTCAGCAACGCCCCGGGAAAGGTTTCAGGCCCGCCGGCGAAGATGCACCTGAAGGCTGGAGCCACGCCTGTCTTCACCCGAGTGCGAGACTCCAAGGCCAATGTCAACGCTGAATATTGCTCTCGAGCGCATCCATCTACAGTTAACCTCGTACAGAACTCGTTTTCCTCACAGGAGGAAGATACAGAGAGTTTTGACGATTTTGATTTGTTTACACTCCACCAGGTGCAACAGTTACCAGTCAGAGCGGAAGCTATTGCACGCGAGGCCAGGAACGATGCCCATCTTGGCAAGATAGTCAAAATCCTGGAAACTGGACAAAATCTTGGCCGCCATAATTACAAGGCCCCTGAAGCGAAGTACACGCTCGCCGCCAACTGCCTGATGTTCGTACATCGAGTGGTTATCCCACCTTCACTAGGTGACGCCATCCTCAACCAACTTGCACGCATCTCACGAGGGGATAGTGAAGATGAAAGGAATGGCACGTTCCTTTGTGTTTTGGCCTGGCATCGACGCAGATATCGAGGAACTCGTCAAATCTTGTACCGAGTGTGCAACTCATGCGCACGCACCACCCAAGTTCCGCGATCACCACTGGGAGTACCCGAAAGCACCATGGGAACGGATCCATATCGACTACGCGGGCCCAGTCGCTGACACCATGCTGCTGATTGTAGTTGACGCCTACAGTAAGTGGCTCGAGGTGAAACCAACAACCTCATCAAGAGCAGCTGCAACAGCTGCCATCATGGACGACCTGTTCACGGCCTAAGGTGCGCCGATCACTGTCGTCTCGGACAACGGCCGACAATTCATTGCAGATGAATTCAAGACTTTTTTGAAGGCTAGTGGTGTGAAGTACCACAAGCTGTCTGCGCCGTACCACCCTTCAACCAATGGGCAAGCTGAACGCTATGTGCAAACGCTCAAAGATGCCCTCTATGCGATGAAGACAACCAAGGGAACTCTTCCCGCAAACTTGAACGAGGTTCTTCAACAATATCGCAAGGCTCCACACTCCACCACCGGCCAGTCTCCAGCTCAACTGTTCTTGGGGCGAGATCTTCGGATAATGATCAACTTAACCAGACCTGACGACATTCACACGAGGGTCATGGAAAAACAAGGAGCACAAATGAGCTAAACGTTTCGCACCCTGGAGACCGGACAAAATGTTTACTTTCTATCTGGCATTAAACTAAACTAATGGCTTCCCGGAACAGTAGAAGCACGCATCGGAGATCTCCACTACGAGATCAACTACCAAGGAAGAGTGATCAAGTGCCACATCGATCAAATCAGGGTATTCTCCAGCACCGCCAAAGATGCAACCAACTCCGACAATGAGCTGGAACCAATCCGCAAGGATCCATCTCCAGTCACCGAGCGATCAAGTCAAAGACGAGTTCGCTTCTATGAGTCACCAGCAACACAAGCACCAGCCGGGATGACACCGACCCAGGAGATGCTTACACCAGCGCCAGCACCAGCTCAAGAATCAGCGATGCCCGAACCTCAAAATGAAAGACCACCTACTCCTCAGACGCCCCACATCCCCTGAAAATGTACCTGCCGACATCGACCACCCCAAAGGTACTCTCCAAGTTAAAATTCACAAAAGCCATCCATTTAAAAGAGGGAGGAAATATTGTGTATTGATTCCGAGCAGCGAGTTCTTGCTAGAAGCTGCAGAATACTTCAGCAGACACCATGCACCAGCAGACACCATGAACTGCACATTCCTCGCAGTTCTGGAAGCACCCGCTGACCTCCAGCGCCCTCAACTTCGCGAGACTTCCATTTCCAGAACGTCCAGCGCGGAGACTATATAAACAGCAACAACGCCTGTGCCAGTCGCAGTAGTACTAATCGTCAGTTCCAGTTCGAGTTCGAGTAGTCGCCAGTCAGTTCCCATTTCAGTCAGCCAGCCAGTCAGTCAGTAGTCAACGTCCTCACACTGCTAATGTATTGTTAAATTGCTATAAACAAATAGTACTTTAATCCAGCCAGTGTATTGTTATTTAGCGTTAAACCCACGATGCAACGATGGAGATTAAAATACTGTTGGTTTCATTAGTGCAATGTATCACTTTCATCAAGACGTGTGACAATGAGACAGTTACTTCTAGACAAATGCCGTAGAAATACTTCTACTTAAACCTCATCATCATAAAATAATTAATACATCTATTTCAAGAAATAGAACTATCATGTTGTTACATTAATTGAACACTTGACGTTGCAAACTAGGATTACCTTTGGTGATCCGGACGGCACTATTTTAGCGCATCAGCGGTTTCCGAACTGCTAGTGGGTGCCTCTGGTTGTGGGCCTAGGTGGCATGAATGTTGTGTCGGTCTTGAAAGGGTGGGAGTATTTGGTGGGGTTTGAATGTCTGGTAATGTGTCAAAGAGTGTGTGTTTCTAAAGTGAAGCTGGTTGTTCAGTATAGACGTTAGGTATTTTTTGTGTGTTTGTTTATTTCCAGTTGTTCAATTGTGTTTAGTTTCTGGCTTTTGTGGAGTGTGTGTAGAATTTCCACATAGACACCAAATTGAAATTCACACAAACTAAACATAATTGAACAACTGGAAATATATAAACACACTATTAGAACTTAGCCGGGAGTTTTCAAATAGTAACTTGTGATGAAGTGTTAATTTAAATAGATTAAGGTTCATTAAGAGTGAATTGCTAAGGAGTATAGGGGAAAAGTAGAATAGTTCAAATCATTATTGTAAGATTAGGGAGTTGAGGATCAAATAATAATTTAGTCTCTAGTATCACATCCACCACACGTCTCCAGCGTCCATGATAGCGTGTGCCCTATGAAGATATACGAGCGGCAGTTCAATAAAGGTAGTGTTTAAGTACTAAAGCTAATGTGATTGATGACGTTGAACTATCTGCCGTGTGTTAATTATGTATGCATGTATTATCTGGAAAAGGACCTGCCAGAAACCGGAACGTAGGTACGGCTCCTTTTCGAAAGTGTATAACTTAAGGGCCAGTGTAAACTGTCTTAGAACGAATAAATCATATCATATCATAAACACACTATTAACACCCAACATCTATACTGAATGACCAGCTACACTTTAATTCACACACACTCGTTGACATAATACCCAACATTCAAACCCCACCAAATTCTCACACCCCTTCAAGACAACACAACACCCATGCCACCTAGGCCCACAACACAGGCATCCAGGGGTCGTATTCTGTAACTCCACCAACGCTCTCAACTACGATTACACCAACGTTACTAGAAAAAGTTATTCTGTAACTATTGGTGTCAAGAATCGATCTTGAAATCACACCAATATATTGCTGGAAATATTGGTGACACACCGACGACTGCAAACCCCTCGGTGAGCTCAACAACAACTCGAAAGTACTAAAATATCGCAAAATTTGCAGAAATATCGACATATTTGTGTTTCAATGGCCGCTTATATCCTAATTGGGCGACTTCGTGATGGTGTCAATAGCTATATTTGCGTAATAACAGAGAAGGTACAGTATATACCCATTAATGAATAGATTCTTAGTATTTGTTAATATGTTTTTTCAATATCAAAACTAAATACATAATTTTATGTTGCAACAAGCATGTTTGAGATTATGTTTGCATAATTGCACATAATATTAAATATTTTACTTTATCTTGTTTCAGATTTGGAATTGTAATCCCTGTGATCTGCATTAAAGAGTGGACAACATAATATGCACCAATAATAAGCTTAATGAACACTGATGGGTGTCACCTCTATGTAGGTCTAAATTTTTTAATGAATTGTAAAAATTTTGTTCAGTTCATTCGAAAGAACAGTGCACAAGTAGGTCATTTGCAATTGAAAAGAACATCCCACTCAAGCGATGCTTCAAGTAGTGAGATGTTGTTGGCTTTTTGTAATTTTCAGGAAATAATGACGAAGACTGTGCTTATTAGAACTGAGCAAAGTGCCATGAACTCATGATACATATAATAGTTTTTTTGTACCAGATTATACTTTGTAAGTGTGTGCGTACTATATCACTCAGCAAAATATGATGTACATTGTCCTTACTTTTAAATATACTGCTAGCCTATACAGCGTTTACTAGTTTATAAAACTTTTCACACTTGTAGAGAAGCATCTGTTTTTAACTGCACAAAAAATATGCCTCCCTGCCAATGTAGCCTATTGTAATTGAAAATATTATTTAAATCTAGCTACAATATTGGCTGTTACCAATTTTTTGTCTAATTTAAACCATCTATTTTATTCCCTCTAATTCCTTTTATAATAATATGAGCTATATTGTATCTCGTAATTTTTTGTCAAGTGGGTGTGGCTTATATGTAAGTTGAAATGCATGTTGAATTTTCAAAGCCATTTTCCCATAACTTAATATATTCAACACAAAAGGCACAATATCTCTTAAAGTAATGGTCCAAATTGCATGAAACTTTGCACACCGATAGTTTTTTGTGTGTTCTAGAGGATAAACCTAAATAATCTGATGTATTTGCAACACAAGATTATTTCACTAGTGAACATGATGTGAAAAAATTAGTAATCATTTTATATTGAAATTTTGAAAACCTGAAAATTGTATCAGGCATACCACAGTATAAATTGATGGTTTATACTCTAGATTACAGTGTCAGCTGTGAATTAAAAAATATATTACACCAATCAGATTGGCAGTTTGCAAGAAATCATGCTTCTTACGCCTAATCGCATGCAGAAAAATAAAATAATTTAATTTTCAAACATCAACCTTCATTTTTGTGACACTATAATAATTTTTGTGCTCATTTCAACCCCCAAATGTATACTTCTAATGTCCAAAATTTCATTTTGTTATTGCAAATAGTGATGAAGATATCGAACAGTTACTGCAATGCCTGCACGGGCATGGTCTGTTGGTGTATGAGCCCCCTTAAGACACTTTTTCAGTGATATTATGGTGTTATTTAAATTAATATATAATTATGAACAACTATTAGGCCAATTGTAATGTTTCAAAGTACTGTGTAATTTAAATACTAATGAATTCATTTTATGTTAACCTAAAACGCAATTAATTTATTTCAAGTGTTTTATAAATGTCATAAAAGCAGTAGACAAGATAAGATACTCTTATTTGCTTAAACTTTACTATTTGCTTTATCTATATAAAAATAATGTTATAATTGGCTTGTGTTCTATAAATTAAGTAAAAACTCCTACTGAATAATTATTTTTACTTCCTCTGCCTGTACCACAGGTACTACAGCTAAAGGAAGTATTGTTTTCGACCCCAACTTTGAAGTTAAGTTTTTAGCCTAAATACACATTTTGAGGTATTCTGACTCCCCAAATACTATTTTCGGAAACATGTCTGCGCGGATGTGTGTGAACAGCCTAGCTCCAGAACGGAAAATCGTAAGAAAACAAAATTTTGTATTTGGGTTGGGTACCTTCTGAAGATGTGACACAAAGATTGGCGACAAGTTTCTCTTGTTTTTAAAGGGACTTTACATGAAAAAATGTTCGTTTTTCGCGATTTTATCGATTTGTTTATATTTTGCACATGGATTGCTTATACTCTTTAGGGTAGTTATTAGCCACCCACTCTGAATACGTGCTAAAACTTTTATTTGAAACATTTTTTCGAAGAAAATCTCTAAAGTGTAGTCTTTATCAGAATGTGAAGTGAGAAAAGTGTATTGTGCATGCTTAATGTAAAGAAAGTTATGAGAGTATAATAAATATATTTTATTTGGGTTGTGTATCCTTCGGGGATGTGATGTGATGTGTTAAGGACATTCTCTTTATTTATACAACCAATTTACATTACAAGAATGTCATACACAATAACTACTGAGAGACTAACTTTTATTTGAACAGAGATTGGAAAGTTCATTCCTTTCACTGAGTATGAACCCGAGAGCCTTGAATCCAGCAACATTTTGTTAAAATGAGTATTCTGAAAAGGGCTACATCTTACTTTCTGTTAATCGTTAAAATGAATACTTTTACACAAACAAGGTGAGTTGCAATGGAAATATATAACTGCTTCGAGATTGCATATTTTTTTATAATCATAATTTAAATCAGACATTGGCAAACTATTGCGAAATTTGCTATTTGGATGGCTCGAGATATTAGCCTTATTATATATTAGCAGGCTTTAAAACTTAGTGCCCGAACCCACAGAGAGAGTTGATTCCGGTTACCAACAACCTGAGTATAGGGGGTGGAGGGTGATTGCGTAGGCTGATAAGACTGTCATTGATAGTAGTACTGAGAAGTGAATGCGCTCATAGTACGGTGGCTCTCAAATTGGTCAACAGTATACCTTGTCATTGTGCGTGTTTATAAATTTATAATACGTGTTCGGCATGCCGAAAGTAAAGTGTCCTAAACAGCAAACATATATTGAAACATTTGGGAGGGACTATTATACACAAACAGGAGAACGTATCATTTTGCATACTTGTAATGTGAGTTTAGAGAATGAGAAGTTATTTTGTGGTCTTCTTATACCTGTTTGTGTACTATTACGTGAACTAGCATATGGTAGTTAGCTCATACGCCGAGCAAAGTCCGTACAGTACGGTTGCTGTTAACATATTCGATCGGGCACTAAGTTTTAAAGCCTGTATATTAGACAGTAAACATTACTAAAAAACCATTGGCATTTTGCGAATTCCTCATATTATTATAAATCCGCCTTTTTTTTCCTATAAGCGTCTTGCAACATGACCGTACGTGTAATATAAACGCCCACTTTCAAAATATATGCATGAAATTAAACTCCCGCCCAGTTTGGAAATTATGAAATCACATTCCCGCACTCCATCAGCCAATGATATTCATTGCAGTTTGTTAGGACAGATTTCTCACAGCTACTTTCATTGCCTTACTTACTTACTTTACTTAATCCTGTCCTCTTGTACCTTTCGGTGTCGAGGAGTTGCAGAGAGCACGCCATTCTTTTCTATTCAGTGCCGACTGTTTGGCTTTCTCCCACGTAATATTTCTTCTATGAAGCGTCTCTCTCATAGAGTCATCCCATGTCTTTCTAGGTCTTCCTCTGGGTCTCTTTCCAATACCTCCTAATCGTGCTTCCCACACCTGCTTTGGCATCCTATTATTGTTCATACGGTTTAGATGTCCAAACCATCTTAATTGACCTTGTTCAATCTGATCCTGCAGAGGTTGAACTTCTAATGTCTTCCTAATGGTGTGGTTCCTTACTTTATCCCGTCTGGTCTTTCCTGCTACGTTTCTTAAAAACTTCATTTCAGCTGTTTGTATCTTTTGTTGCAGTTTGTTGGTTATTGTCCACGATTCACTTCCATATATCAGTGTTGGAATATATGTAGAATTATATACTGCCATTTTTGTCTTTTTACTAATTTCCTTCTTCCTTAGAAATCCTCTATTTATGGCATAGTAGAGTTTACTCGTATTAAGTAGTCTTGTATTCAGCTCCTCAACAATCTTTCCATCCTGGTTAATAGTTATCCCAAGGTATTTGAAATTATCAACTTGTTCTAATTCCTTGTCCCCGATTTTCACTTTACATCCTTTCTTTTCCCTTCCAATCATCATTGTTTTAGTTTTATTTTGGTTTATCACCATATTCCTCTTTTCTAGTTCTGATCTCATTAGTTCTATATTTCTTTGTAAATTTGCCTCAGATCTAGCAAACAGTACTATATCATCCGCATACAGTAACTCACATATGTTTATACATTTCATCTTCCAGTTTCCAACTGGAAATTTCCTCAGCTTTCCTTTTACTTCTTTGAGTACATCATCCATTAATATTATGAACAAGTAAGGAGAGAGTATATCTCCTTGTCATACTCCAGCCGTAACTCCAAACACCTCGGAAGTATAATTTCCAGTTATGACATAACATCTACTTACTTTATAAAAGCTTTGTATAGCTTTTATCAGATGCGGATTGATTTCCTTCTTCTTTAACACTCTCCATATTTCTCGCCATGGAACCCTGTCGAAAGCTTTTTCCAAGTCCACGAAACATAAGTAAAGCTCTCTATCATATTCTATTATTTTTTCAATTACTTGCCTCACAGTGAATATATGGTCTTGGACACTTCTGCCTGGGCGGAACCCACTTTGTGTTTCTTCCAGCTTATTTTCTACTTCCTCTCTTAATCTTGTTTCCAGTATTCTGGAATATACTTTTCCTGGTACGCTAAGCAATGCAATTCCTCTATGGTTTTTACATTCCCTATTGTCTCCTTTCTTAAAAACCGGTATAAGGATGGAGACTTCCCAGTCCTTCACAATCTTATTTTCTTTCCATGATATCTGAAGAATCTTCAGTAGGACTTCCTCAGCTCTCCTCCCCATGTATTTGATCATTTCCGGTGCAATTTTATCTTGCCCAGCTGCCTTCCCCATTTTCATTTTCTTTATGGCTTTCTGGAGTTCCTCCATTGTAATCTCTTTTCCTTCTTCTCCACATGGCCCTTCCTGTTGTTCCTGTTCTTCTTCATTTCCTTTTGTTTCCAGTAGCTCCTGAAAATATTCCTTCCATCTTTCCATTATTTCTTTTGGTTTCGTCAGTAAATTTTTCCCTTTATCGTAAATGAATTTCAAAGGGCATGGTTTCTGTTTCTTCATACTCTTCAGAACTTTGTAGAACAGCTTTTGGTTTTCTCTATAATTTTCTTCCATTTTCTCACCAAACTTTTCCCACATTTCTTTCTTTGCTGCTTGCACTGCTTTCTTTACTATATCTCTTTGTTTTCTGTATTCCTCAAAAGCTTCTAAAGTGCCCAGATCAAGGTATTTCTTCCATTTATTTTTCTTCTCTTTTATCAACATTCCAATTTCAGGAGTCCACCAGTGTGTTGCTTTTCTTGTTCCTGTTGATTTAAACGTGCCACAGACCTCTGCTGCTGCTGACAATAAAGTATTCTTCCATTTCATCCATATCTTTTCTAAATCTTGCTCCTGGGCTATGTCTACTTCCTGCTCTTTTAGACTTTCTTCCACCTTTTCCTTGTAGGTTTTTTGATTGTCCTTCTCTCTTAATTTGTAAACTTTGATCCTTTCCTCCCCTTTCATTTTTTCCCTCTTCTTTTTTGGTATGTAAGGTCTGTGTTTCTTCATTCTAGCTTTCTCCATGGTTACAAGCTTATGATCACTGCCTAGTTCTGGGCCTCTTCTCACTCTTACATCTCTTATGTGTTTCCTCATTTCTCTCTTAACAATTATATAGTCTATAATAGACTTCTCATTTTGGCTTCGTTCCTCTCTGGTGAATTTATGTATATCCTTATGGATAAACATAGTATTTAATATCACTAGGCCGTTCATTACACAAAACTCCAGTAGTCTTACTCCATTACACTGTTAAACACACATTTTGTGACACGGAAATTTTTTGGTGTTTCCGATGTATTGAGGCACCCTAATAACAAATCTAAAAACAGAAATTGCCTATCACCCACGGATTTTTAGTAACAAGCGTTTATTTTTAAATATAACATAAAAAAACAGCAATCATTACAACAGTTTAGTGAGTCACTGTATGCATATTGTACCAATTCGTGTAATGTATGTATCAGCAGTGTGTTAAGACAAGTTCATTCCAATATATCAAATGCAAGAAGTACGCACCAAAATGAGATTGTGCATTAGTAGGCATCTACCCGCGTATGAAGTTACTGCATTCCCTATGTCGTCTTTACTAACGTGTGTGTGTTCTACATAGCCTACTTGGTTTATTTTTATTATTGTACTGTGATTGACTGTGAATTAACAAGTCAATACAATGTTTCAGGCAGTGTGTAAATAATGTCAACAGTTTTTGTTATAGTGTGAAGAAATAACTTTTAAATCGCAAAAACGTAATTTCACCCAACTTGTGCGAAGAGCTTACGAACTTTATTTCGGAGTTAAAGTAGGAGATCAAGATAAGTCATGGGCCCCTCCCATATGTTGCAAGACTTGTGTAACAATGTTAACAGGTTGATTGAAAGGTCAAAATCAGTCTGAAGTCCTAGGATGCTGTGCAATATCCCAATTTACTATCAGCCTGGCCCGTCAAACATAGTGAAGAACTTCCTATCCCAAACTCACCAGAACCGTGGAGTTTGGACGAAGGTGATCCACCTGATGTTGTGCAACAATTCGCACAGGAAATCGACAATGATCCAGACTTTCAAGCACCAAAATGGTCAACAAAGCCACATCTGATTTCAAATGCTGAACTGAATGATTTAGTTCGAGATTTAAAACTAGCAAAATCACAGTCAGAACTCCTAGCATCCAGATTAAAAGGATGAATCTCCTCGAAGGTGACGTACATATAACTGACTTTCGAAATCACCAAAAAGGATTTACACATTATTTCGCTCAAGAAGGGATTTTGGTATAGTATACTACACGGATGTTGACAACTTATTTGATGCATTGGGGCAGGAACATGAATCAAGCAATTTGCGCCTATTTATTGATTCTTCTAAACTTAGCTTAAAAACATTAGATTGGAACGGAAGGGGGTTCTTGTATCTGAAACAGAAATTTCCGAGAGTTAATGAGGCAAAAATTAAAGAGGGCATATTTGTGGGACTGCAAGTATGAGTAGTTATGAAAGATGGCAAATATGACAACATGCTGAATGAAGCTGAACTAAGAGCATGGAAAGCTTTTAAAACAGTTGTGACCAATTTTCTTGGATATTTCCAAGCTGAAAACTACAAAGACCTTGTGACTGAATTACTTAGTGCCTAGAGCGAAATAGGATGTAACATGTCATTAAAACTTCACTTTCTGGATGCTCACCTCGATTTCATTCCTGAAAATTTGGGCGCCGTAAGCGACGAACATGGGGAACAATCCCACCAGGACGTTGCAACTACGGAAAAGCGATACCAAGGCAAATGGAGTCCTAGTTTGCTTGATGATTACTGCTGGACATCAATCCGAGATGCCGCAGTGACAGAATATAGCTAAAAAAATGTTATAATAAAATTTTGAATTAAATATAATATTAAGAACATACCGAAAATAATATATTTCAATATAACACAAAACACTTCGTAGCAAAAAAATAGTGGGTGATAGAGAAAATCCAAGGTCATTTTCTGCTTTCTGGTGAAATTTTACATAAGGTACATCTTGTTTTATCCATGTCACAAAAAAAAAGTTGATTTTTGTTGTCCAGTGTTATCATTTAATGCCTCTTCTCCTTCTTTCCCAATTACTCCCTCCCATTCTTCTGCTCTATTTCCGACCCTTGCATTCATATCTCCTAAAATTATAATATATCTCTCTAGCTCTTCTATGACTCTTTGCAGTTGTTCGTAGAACTGTGTTTTATTTTCTACTGTGTCACTGTCATTAGGAGCATACACTACCACCACAGTCCACTTTTCTTCTTCCTCATCTATATCCACTGTCATAATTCTCTCATTTACGAATTTCCATCCTTTAAGGTTTTTCTCATCGTCTCTGTGTAGCAAAAAAGCTACCCCTCCCTTTGCTCTTTCATTTTTGGCAACTCCACTAAATATCATTATATAATGATCATCCATTATTTCAATCCCATTCCCTTTCTTTTTGGTTTCTGTTAGAGCTAAATATTTCACAGTTGTTTGTTTTATTTCTTTTATCATTTCATATTCCTTTCCGTTTAATCCTCTTACATTCCACGTACCAAGAATCGTTTTACCGTGTCCTCGCCAGTTCGTCGTCCTTTTGATCAGTCCGGTTTGCTCTCTATTTTCGCATTTAATCATTTAGGTTTCGAGTGTGCTGGGGATTGGCCAACAGCACTCTATCATGGTGGAGGGTCTGCCTCCTATCTGCTCCATGCAGCAGGTAGCTTAGATGTTCAGCTCTTCGATAGTTGAGCTTTTTACAGGGTTGGTTTATCACTCCAACATCTAACCCCCAACCTGGAGGACCAGGGTATCCTGCTTTGTCTGGATCATCACCTTTGACCTGTCCGGCAAGGGAGGCCCTACCAGTAGCATAGCTACCGCCGGCATAGCTCTCAGGATCAATTGACCACACAAGCCCCACCACCACGACAAGGTGAGGATACCAATGGGGGGACTTTCATTGCCTACATTCACGAAAATTCACAAAGTTATTGGTGGGCCTGAACAACGCCTCTCGAGATTGCAATTGTAATTGTAATTTATTATTCACCTTAAGTATTACAAGTATGGTTTCGTCAGTCAGATCTTAACCTAAGCCTTAACCTAGATACAATAATTATCAAAATATACATTATAATTTGCAAACAACCTTATTCTAGAATATGTACATTTATTAAATTAGCTACAGTGTATACAGATCTACCAGTGTGTTAAATTATGATAAGGATGAATTCAGATATTCGTCGACCGAAAAGAATAGATGGTCTTAAATTGTGCAAAGTTCAGAGATTTAATTTCTTGGGGGAGCTTATTGTAAAGTTGGATTCCTTTATGAGACACACTGATTTGAGTTTTTGCTAGTCTGCAATGGTTGAAATGGATGTTTTTAGCAATTCTGGTGAAGTGAGTGTGATAGTCGGAATTAAATTGGAATAAGTTTTTATTCTTGTGTATGAAAGCTGTTGTCTCCAGAATATATAAGCAAGGTAATGGGAGAACTTTAAATTCATTGAAAATAGGTTTGGTGTGTGTTCTTAGAGGTACTTTTTTCATAATTCTGACGATACGTTTTTGGAGTCTGAACACATGAATGGCTTTAGATGAGATGCCCCAAAAGGGTATCGCGTAAGTTAAAATAGATTGTACATAGCCAAAGTACGCGATTTTTAAAATTTCTGGTGTGCAGGAGTTAACTAGGTCTCTCATTGCATAACTAGTGGGAGAAAGTTTCTCGTAGAGATAAGAAATATGGGATTTCCATGATAAGGTGGAGTCTATCCAAGTGCCAAAAATTTTGTTTGATTGGATTCCATAATATCAGTGTTTTGAATTCTGAATTTATAAGTTTCACCAAGTTGAGTAGTTCGAGTGAAATTAATAAAAATCGTTTTATCTAAATTGAGGAAGAGCTTGTTACTATTTAGCCAATTTTGAAAAGTGATTGAGGTATCTTTGATTGATTTTTGGAGAGATAAATTATTGTGATCCTTAAAAAGGAGTGTGGTATCATCTGCGAAGAGGATTGTGTTAACTTGAGGTAGGTGTAGTGGGAGGTCATTAATATATAATAAAAATAATTGGGGACCAAAGATTGAGCCTTGAGGGACGCCGTGGGAGGCTGTAATGTGGCTAGAGCAAGCCTTATTAAATTCTACAAAATGAGTCCGGTTGGATAGGTAGGAGGTGAACCAATTCATAGCAGTTCCACGTATTCCATAAACTTCTAGTTTTGCTGATAATATGTTAATGTCGACTACGTCAAAAGCCTTGGTGAGGTCTACAAAAAGTCCTAGTATTTGTTCTTGGTTATCTTTGGCGCGAAGGATACTCTCTATTAATGAAAATAGGGCATTATTTATAGATCTGCCCTTACGGAAGCCAAATTGAGAGTTGGTGAGTATCTTATGTTTTTCAAGAAAAGGGATGAGTCTGTTAGACATTACTTTCTCCAGAATTTTGGAAAAGACTGATAATATGGATATTGGTCTGTAATTTTTTATGTTTGACACTTCTCCTTTTTTGTGGATTGGGGTGATTTTGGCTTGTTTTAGGCAGCTAGGGAAATGGCCTGAAGAAAGGGAAGAGTTGCAGACGTCAATTAGTGGCTCTATGAGACTGTTGGCACATTGTTTGATAATGGTATCCGGAATACCATCGTTACCGGCGGAAAATTTGTTACTAAGACTCATAATTATCTTAAGTATTTCGGAATTATTCACTGGATGTAGGAAGAGAGATGAATTAAGGTTATGAGTTAGTGAAGTATGTGGAGAAGTGACACCTACAGGTTTGGAGTTAAAAAGTTCTTTCACTGCTTCAGCAAAGTAAGTATTAAAGGTGTTAGAAATTCCAAAAGGATCTGAGCATTGTTTACCATTAATGGGAATTACCAGGTTTTCTTGGTTTTTCTGAGTTATGGAGTTCGTTTCGTGCTTTAAGTTATGCATTATCTACTTGAATTGTGATACAATTCTTGAATTCGTAATATCTGGTAACTTCTAACTTTAAGTTGAATTTTTCTCAAACTGTAGGGTGTGTTATACTTCTTTGTTAATAGAAGCACAGTAAGCTTTGTCATTTAGGCAATCTTGTAATCAAGAAATCAAATAAAATCAAATAAATAAAATAGCTTTTCCTTTATTTTTGGCGTTTTTTATGATGTTGGAGTTTGTCTGTTTTTTAGCCTCATTTATTACTCTACGGAGAATTGCAGAGTATCTTTTCAAGTATTCTTTAAGGTTGGGATCATTAACTCCTTTGTTAATTCTAACTAGGAGCCTTTTCTTTTTGCAGGAGGTAAGTATACCTTTCGTTAACCAGTTAGAGGAGCTCTGTTGAGGTTTATCTTGATCTGCCTTGTCTATCAGCCATTTCATTAATCCAATCAGTTTTTCGTCCCTGTTTTGTCACCATAAGGTCTATCCTCTGCTGGGCAGCTCTTACTTACCATCTTTAAACTGAGGGTGCCCATAGAAGAGATCCTTGCAGGTCCTTACTGGATGCTCCCTTGTTCCGACAGGCTTCCTCATGCGATCTAGGTCCTGTCTCATAGTGTAGATTGAACTATACATGTCCAGGAACTTGCCCCCCAAATCTTCTTTGCTGTCTCCCTTCTTAGTCTTATTTTTCTTATTTACATCTTTGGCTACTACATCAACTCCATCATCACTGTAAAGAAAAGAAGATAATATAGTCATTTGTTTATTGTATAAGTTAGTGACTTCAGGAGATAAATACAACTTTTCCACCACAATTTAGGAAGTATTTATTCATATTCAGGAAAACTAATTTATTCAGGTAAAAAGCAATGTAATTTCGGTAAAAGTACCGTAAGTAGAATTCCCAAAAAGTGAACTTAATTAATTTAAGATAAGGTAAGTTCAATTTCGTTAGAAAGTAATATCAGTTTTGGATAATAATTGAATAAATGCATTCCTATTTATTTAAGATACTCTACAGGCAAAGCCCCCTTTCCAAAATGGTAGGACACAACTGAGGGCCTTTTCAAACTGGGTCACTTGTGATGGTCACCGCTAGTATTGCCAATAGTAGCTACATGATAAAACAATTTGTAATTGCTTTTGACATCCAAAATGGCAGGTCGACATTCCACTTCACTTATAAAATCTTCAGTATTAATCAAATCTAAACTCATGGCTGGATAACTAGTTTTGCTGAGCTTGATAATACAACTGAATTATATATATACAATTGCATTGTTGGCAATCATAATAAGCAGTGACCGTCACTTGTGACCCAGTGTGAACGCTCCCATTTAAACCATTTCTTCTTCGCTGTTGACCGGTCACTTCATGTGTTCGGAATAGACACTGCAATGTCACTTGTGTTTGGGTGAGTCACTGCGATGACCCAGTGTGAAAGCTCCTATTTAAACCAATGCTTCATCGCCGGTGACTGTCACAAGTGACCAAGTGTGAAAGGCTCTGAGAATTAATGCTGTTCAATAGGTAAGAGTAAATAAATAATTTGTTTATTTTTGTGCTGTTTCCTCTGTTATATTAATTCAGTACAGCACAATTATTGGATTCCACACGCAAAGAAAGTTTATGTTGATACACCTGCGTTTAATGTATTTTCATACGCCCTGTTCCAGTGGTTGGTATGGCTTGTGTTATGTAACCGTTTTCCCCTAGCTAGTGCCTTGGGGAAGAACTGCCTAGCGAATGCAAGCTGTTGTCATTACGCATTCGTCTTTCAGTCTGAATGGTGTATGGCTGAAAATATATTGGACGGAGCTATTTTCTTCATACTTCTGTATCCTGGGTGAGTACTTGAATTTTGCTTCTTAGTAATCATTTATTAATTCCATCTTGCTGTGATACTACACATTGAGGCGTAACTATCTTTTCAAGTACTCACCTAGCATGCCGTTGTTTAAGTGTATATTTTTGGCTTTCTTTCACCCTGTAAATTCAAAATTGATACATTATACCTAGGCTTCTCTGACCCATGGTGTGTTTCTGTAAGAGAATGCAGATGTATGATTGAATTTTAGTTTGCCACATAATAATAAAGTTTACCAAACTACTGACCAACACACTTACTATTTACGTAATATATCATATCTTTACAAATGCTCAGATATGTAAAGTATATATTTAATACTACCTTCAGACAATTGAGCAGTATAATAATAATAATAATAATAATATATGTAATATATTTGATCAGTAGGCCTACTATAAATTCATGTTCCGAAGTCAGGAAAACTATACCAGATCCCTCATATGACGATAGAAGCATAAGGCATGGTAATTGCTGCGACAGTATATTGATTGTAAATGCACTATATAGGCCTACAAATGGCGGCTAGCTACAAGACGCACGCTACAACGCTCTCCAACCAGCCGGTGAATTTTAGTGGTTAAAGCAGGGAGTTATTGTGTTTTTATGTTAAAATATAGTGTCAGTACATCCAGCCAATCTGTGAACTCAATTTAAGGACACAAAATGGTCAGAAAGAAGAATAACCAACAAAATGATATCGAGGTTAATGAAGACATGGTTCGGCTCTTACTACCGCTGTGAGAACGGCGGTTGAAGAAGAAATGAAACAGACGATTGTTGAAAACACGGCGATAATGGAAAGTTTAAAAGCAGCTCTGGAAGAGAAAGATAAAACTATCACGCAGCTGGAAACTAAACTTCATGGCCTTGAACAATACCAACGGCGACAATGTATCCGCATATTCGGGGTGGCTGAAGCAGAATCGGAGGATACAGACAAAATCGCGTGTGAAATTGCCTCTAAAATCGGTGTGCAACTCTTTGTGATCGACATCGATAGAAGTCACCGTGTGTGAAGGAAAATTACAGACAGACCACGACCTATAATTGTAAAATTTGTCAGTTACAGGAAGCGATCGAAGGTTTTCCGATGTAAAAAGCTTTTGAAAGGATCAAAAGTCACGATACGAGAAGATTTGACACGAACAAGACATTTGTTTCTTAAAGAATTCATCACTAAGTATGAACTTCACAACGTTTGGACTCTGACATTATTGTGAAGAATAACGAGAGGAAGCATCGCATTCAATGTAAAGAGGCGATGTTCTGAGTGAGTTGGTTGCGTAAATCTGCACCCTAAATTAAACAATTTGGTTTCTTTCGTTTTAAAATTAACTTGCTTTTATAATTTGTTACACATTATTTAATCCTTAGTAAGTTATTAAAATTACCTACTTCTTAACTTTTCTTAATTTAGTTACTTTAATATTAATATTATTTAATACTACGTTAATAAATATAAATTTTAGTAGTAGGTAAATATTTCAAAATTTAAAATAATATAGTTTTAGCATAATGAATAGAAGGAGAAAGTGTGATGTCTCGACCGCTCAGACAATGGCAGGTATAGGGGTGGTCCACCGAAACACTGGCAGCACCTTCGTTTGCGATTCAGCTTCTGAATGCGGCACTATGATAGTTTGGCACCATTTGATTAAACTCGCAACCTTTAATCAACCCTTGGTCCTATTTCTATGAAATTTGTGCAGAAATAATCTACACACAACAGTCCTCCTGATGGTTAAAACAGAGCCTTAAAAAGTAGACATAAATGTTTTATTTTTAATTTTATAAATATCACCAATTACACAAAATTCATGGACGGTGAAGCGGAATTTGACTATTCGACAATTTTTTTCATTTTTGTGTCCCGTAAAATCTTCAAGCGAGAAAGTTTTAGTGACATATTTGAATTTTATTTTAAATTAAGTACCACCTTTATATCTTGAATGGTTTACGAGTAATTGAGTGTTAATTATTCCGGGCGCTACAGTTGTCTGAATGATTTGGGACGATCGTGAAATGTCGAGAGTGAAGCAAATTTGACTATGAGACTTTTTTAATATCTTCGTGTCGGCGTATAAGTTTTAGTGAAATACTTGAATCTTATTATAATTCAAGTACCACCTTTATATCTTGAATGGTTTACGGGTAATAGAGTGGTAATTACTCCAGGCGCTAAAACTATCGGAAAGGTACTGAGGTATTAGCAGACATATTTTCCATAAAATACCAGCAATAACGTAAAAATCCTTCAATAATTTATTCGTGGACTCAATAATCAAACTATATTAATTGACTACTTGTACTCCTACTACAAGATTTACCCGCCGGGGAAAATGAATGAATCAAGCTTTTTCCTAACTTCGTAAATCTGCACTACTTTTATTTAGACATTTGTTGGATTATTTATTTCATTTTCTGTTCATTTATGTTAGTAATTTCTATGTATAATTAGCATAGCAAATGCCTTATTAGTTTAATATCTTAGTACGCTTTTTTCGTATCATAATTTAACAACATAAAAATGTATACCAATTAAAGGGGGTGGCGAATTGCCGAGGGTTTAAGATCATACTAGCGGATTATAGTTAAGGCAAGATAATGGTACTTTTTAATGAAAAAATCAGGCAAAATGCTTTGAAATATTGTGTGATATGTGTAGAATGCATTGCAAAACAATTTTTGTATATGTGTGTCCTTATCGGATGTTGAGACCCGAATTTTAAAGATCTGCGCCCTCTTTTTGTAGTGCGGACAATAAAATGTTTCCTGCCCTGCATTTCACAAACCATTATAATATTATCTCTGTCACATAATTTGTATACAGATCTACACTTTTAACCATGTTTCACGTACATAACTAGCCAGGAGAAAATTAATATTAATATAAATACAAATTAATACTCTCAAATATTCTACACAATGTAATATTAATACAATATTAATACAAATTAATACTCTGTATATTCTACATTCCCTCATGTGGAATAGCTCACCACATGTAGGTGTATTCGAGCTTACCCTCTTCGAGGAGGCCATTGCCCTTAACGGGACATTTAGGCTAATCATTTCATTTCATTTCATTTCATATTCTACACAATGTAATATTAATATTAATTTATAAAAATATAGCTTAGCTGTTTTCTACCGTAATTATATGGTGTTATTTCTATACAAATATACATTCATTAACAAATTTTCATCAAATTATACTATCATACCATCTACCCTATTTTCTAGGCAACAAAATATATGAAATCATCCCTTAGCTGTATTATGCCTGTATTATATAATTGTGCATTACTTGTGAACATCTTTGATTTTTGGAAAGACGTGGAACGAAATGTTACGATCAAGCTTCTTGCAATCAGAGAAATTACTGTTAGTTAAGGCCACAGCACATCTCTGGCCCTGTATAACGGTTCGGTTATTTATATTTATTTATGGAGATGAGATCTTCCAAGACGTGTAAATCAGTCAAAAGTACTTAACAATTGATTTAGATAAGGTGAGTCATTTTGAGAAAGATTAATGTATTATTTTGTTTAAGAGCGTTTTCAATTTTTCCTATACCGCCCATAGTAATCTTGCTTCCGCGAATCTCAAATGGAGTAACTGCTACCTAGTGGCGGAACCAATGAACTACCTCAGTCATCACACTTTCTCCTCTATTCATTATGGTTTTAGTGTAGAAAAGGCTTGGAATTAAGCACTAAGATTTCGCTTTAAACTAAAAGCAATAGAAATAGAATATTTAAGTTGGCAACATTGACAGTTTAAGTTATGAACAAGCAACACCGGCAGTCCTTGAGTACAGTAACCTTGACCAGCCCACACAACTTGTGAATCCTCCCCCAATCTCTTCTCAGTTGGACTCCAATAACCTTTTGAAATCCGTACTTGCACACCATTCACAGTCTTTGCAGGTAGTTTACGTGAATGCTCAAAGCTTGCTGTCCCATTACCACGAACTTTATAGTATTTTCTCTCCTCTTCACATTCATGCTATCTTTGTCTCAGAAAGCTGGCTAAAACCCTCCCTCCCCTCAACACTTGTCCATCTCCCTGGTTACTCCTTGTTTCGTGTTGATCGAACAGGTAAGGGTGGCAGTGGAGTTGCTGCTTACATCAGGTCAGATTTAAACCCCAAAATTATCTACCATCCCTAGTAGCACACTTCGTTGGCCTAACGGAGGGATTTGGTTGGCATGGTTGGGATATGTTGGGAAAACGTTCGTTGTAATTTCCTCGGTTAGCCCACGTTACGTTTCCGTTGCGTCATGCGCTAAGTCCTACCGTTGGGGTTATGACGTTGGCCCAACGAGGGCTCTTCCTACCGTTCCTACCGTTGGGGTTATGATTGCTGGCCCAACAATAAATCTCGTTGTAATGTGATCGCATTTATGTTAAAATTAAAAAGTGTTGAAATAACATTATAAGCGTTAAATTTTCATTTCCTATAAAATAAAACAGTTTTAATTCATTAATTATTCGAGCTCTTTGTGCGCGTTACATGATAAAAATTTACTTCGCTCCACCTCTTCCTGCTAGTCTTCGGCAATTTCCGGCGTAGTTCGGGTCATCACGAACACAGAACAGAAACTTGATCACGAAGACATGAAGATACAATAGTTATTCGCCATCTTGATATGTTGAAGAATCCGAATGGTGTTTTTACTTCTATTAATATTAGGGCTCTTTATTTGTTCTCTGAAAATAACGTTATCATATATTCACATCAAATATTCAAAATACGAGATGTATATCCTTCTTACTATTTATCATGTATTACACATCTCTGTAGTAAATAGGCTAGAAGAATTCTCGATTTCTATTTCAACCATCACTAATAGCGTAGTGGTTAAAGCGATAGACTATAACGCTAGCGGTTCCGAGATCGAATCCCCATAGGTGCGAATTTTATACGATAGGAATAGGTAGGTAGGGTGAAGGAGAGAAGGTAGTTAATAGGGAAAAGAGGAGAAAAGGGATGAAAGGGAAAATAAAAAATTAAATTTTGTGTGCTTCTAGTATTTCCGCCAGATGTCTCTGCGCTGCGTAGTAGTTCCACCATTACCTAATAGATGTCTCTCAACTGTTGGGATTTTGTTGTATATTGGTTGGCTACAGTTGGCAGTTGGTTGGATAAAACGCTTCTTGGCAACCGAACCCCGACGGACATTCCTAACCGTTGACCAACGAAACATGGCGATCATTCCCCAACATTGGCCCAACGATCTGTGCTACTAGGGATACTCCCTGGGAATATTCAGCTAAGCCGGAAGTATTGTTCATTGAAATTACTGCCTCAAATCGCAAATGCTTCCTCTGTGTTATTTATAATCCTCCAAGGATAAATTCCTGGTCTGAATTGGAAACTCCCCTGTTAAATTATTTACCTCATTATGAACACGTTCTTCTCATGGAGGATCTGAACACGAACCTCATGGCGACTATCTCGACACAAGCCACTGAACTACAGACTTTATTTCAGTGCTGCGGCATGACTATCCTTTCTTTAAGCCCTACTCATCACACCCCTACTACAGACACTTTACCAGACCTAATCGTAACAAATAATCATGACAGAGTTCTGACACATGGACAGTTTTCAGTACCTGGCATATCAGCTCATGATGCTATTTATATAGCCTACAAATGAATTACTCCTAAAGCAACTTCTAAGACGATCACATACAGAGACTTAAAAGACATTGACGACACCGCACTTCTTGAAGACGCTGTAAATGTAGACTGGAATAACATACGGCACCTAAGAACTGTTGTTGAAAAAAATTACAATGCTTAATGATAACATCCTGCAGCTCTGCGATAAACATGCACCACTGAAAACTAAGAGAACACGTCGACTACCGGCACCTTGGATGACTACTGACATACGCATCTTGATGACTGAGAGAGACGCAGCATATCGAAAATATATACGTAACAAATCAGACGAGCATTTTAATCAATATAAAAAATTGCGGAATAGGACTAATCAATCAATTAGAAATGCCAGACTAAAATATGCACACAGACTAATAGACCCTAACATTTCCTCTGCAGAAATGTGGAGAAATCTTAGGACAATGGGAGTAGGTAGGACAAAGGATCAAGGTGAGAGGATCTAGAAGAACTGAATGAGCATTTTACGCTCAGCAAACCTATTGACACGAACATAGACGAACTCAGCAACACTGACGAAATACCGACACATGAGACAGACCATGAGGTTTTTTATTTTAAATACATTACACCAGACGAAGTAAAGAGAGCTGTAAGAGTAATAAAGACAAAAGCAACAGGCATAGATAACATCAGTATTACTCTAATTCACAAACTCATACACGTAATTGTTCCGGCTTTGACACATATATTTAATGCATCAATAATGACTGCTACCTTTCCTACATTGTGGAAGAAAGCCTTGGTGCGTCCCTTACCAAAAGTGAAAAATCCATCCTCACCTAGTGACTATAGACCAATTAATATCCTGCCCACTCTGTCCAAAGCACTGGATCGAATTATACACAAACAACTAACGGACTATCTCAATGAACATAACTACCTCAATCAAAAACAGTCAAATTTTCGTTCCGGACGGCGTTGCTCAATGTGACGGAGGACATTCGCAAAGCTATGGATGACAGCAAATTGACGATTATGTCACTGATTGACTTTACTAAAGCTTTTGACTCAGTAAATTTTGAATTATTCATCTCAAAGCTCAGAACCTTCAACTTGTCAGAAAACACTGTCCAGTCATTGTCATTCTTACCTCTACGGCCGCCAACAGCATGTTATTGTGGGAAACCAGTCTTCTTCATGGAGGCCTGTAGTTTGTGGACTGCCACAAGGATCGGTGCTGGGACCATTACTGTTTACTATATACATAAACAACATTTGTAACACCATCAGTAATGACACTAACTACCACATTTACGCTGACGACTTACAGCTGTATAAACATACACGACCTGACAGAATTGACATGGCTATAAATGAAATTAACAACGATCTTGAAACAATAACGAATTGGGCAAGACATTGTAAACTTACAATTAATGCAGGAAAATCTCAGGCGATCTTAATGGGGCATCATAATTTGTTTAAAAAAGTTAATGAGGAAAATTTGACACCCGTCAAATTAAACAGAAGCATTGTACCATTTAGTCCGCATGTAAAAAATCTTGGCTTTCATTTTGACAGTAATTTAAATTGGAACATCCATATAAAAGAAATTTGCAAAAAAACATACTTTATATTTCACGCTCTCGAACGATTAAAAAACTTTGTACCTTCTTCACTAAAGAAAACACTTGTATCAACACTCATAATGCCCCATTTCGATTACTGTGATATTCTATTAAGCGACCTGAGCTCCAAACTAGGACAAAGACTACAACGTGTTCATAATGCTTGCGTTCGCTACATTTGTAGTATTCGTAAATCAGATCATATTATGCCAGCATTTGAAACATTGGCATGGTTTCACTTGGACGACAGAAAAAAACTGCACTCTCTCTGCCTCCTATATCGAATTCTTCACACTTCCTGTCCTCATTATCTGTCATCACGCTTTCAAGCTCTTTCATCTCATCATAACCTAAACACTCGGTCCAGGCAAGATCATAATCTTGCAATACCTAAATATCATACATCTCTTTACTCATCATCGTTTACTACTTCAGTCATCCGAATGTGGAATTCTTTAACATCTCACATCAAGGACTGCTGGTCACTATCAACCTTCAGATCGCAGTTAACAGTACATATACGTAGTACTTAATAGTGTATCTTTTTCATGTCCTATGTTAATTTCAGTTTCTATCACTTAATGCTTTTGTATAACTAAATTGTATTTATAACAATTAATTTCTTTTTTATCATTTAATGTATCTTAAAATTCTTTCATATTATTTAGTGTGTCATTTAATGTATCTTAAATCATTTCATGTGTTATGTTGTGTTCTTTTAATGTATTTTGTGTTACTTATTATGTTATATTGTAACAACTAATGTAAGTTACTATTAGACCCTGGTGAAGTGGAAGAAAAGACCTTACAGTCTTAAATTTCTCCAGGTTAAACAAACTATTATTATTATTATTATATCGAGCTGTTCTTACAATATGAACTTATTTATTATTACTAGTTTACTAACTTCAGTAAGTCTAATACTTGAACATTTTGAGCTGGGTTTACTGGCTATCAAACATCTTACCATTGTATATGTGCAAGTCATTGTTAATATATATTTCTTATTTCTTATATTATTCAATAAAATTTTTATTACTGTTTGAAAATACTGTTTTAATTTCATAATGAATTTAATATATTCTTACAATGGGTCTAGGGCCTTTTTCCTTCAGTACTTCCACAATATTTACGATCTTTAGAGTCCATTTCTACATAACTAGAGACGCTCTGGACTCCTGTCTCATAGAAGCTACTTTTGCATATTTAAAAGGACAGAGCTAGAGCATTTTATACTGTGTTAATTATGGTGTATGACAAAATTTTACAAAACCAAGTTACAATAATAATGATACAATGATACTGTACACTCCATTCAGCAGGTACCAGAATCAACCCTGAGGCCAGGAAATTTGACTGTTTACCCCAGTCACAAAGCATGCCATGAAGCATTGCCACTATCATGGAATGGCTGTGGCTAGGACTGGATTTACACTTCCACGGGCAACATAACTCGCCCAAGAATTCTCATGTCCAACATACCAAAGGCGATGTAACTCACTTAATGAGGGTGTAAAGATTTTGCTGTCTCGTGACCGGAATTGAACAGGAATGTAATTCTTTCTTCAGATGACAGATGGTCCTTGCATGCAAATATTCCCTTCTTCCCAGATAAAAATAAGCTTTGTTTGAGGTTTGGAAAAACATGTGAAATCCATATGACCCAAGCCTCTTTCAGCGCAGGTGTAAGTGGTATTGCCAGTTCTTGTAGAAAAAAAAAGGTGTTGTTCTAAAAAAGGCATGAAGAAGTGTTTAAAATATTCGAGGGATGAACTGATTCCATTAGATAATGAAAATGATAGTGAAAGCAAAAATTTTCACGCTGAATCTGTATTGCTGGAAGACGTAAATGTTATAAACACTAATGAATTTTGTGCTGATTTGCAATCACTTGTACTCATTCCTGATGGTATGTAAATAATTCATAATCTATCTTTAACTATTATAGTTATGGAGAAAATTAAATATTGATGTGAAAACTTTGCTAACTCTGTAAAAATGGCTGGGCTGAGCCAGTGAGTAGACCACTAGGCAGGTGGGAGTGAAAGTGTTAAGCATGGAGAGGACAGAGCATCTCCTGCAAATCCTTCAAAAATGCAAGGGGAGCAAAAAGAACCAATACAGAAGAAACGATAAAATAGAAAGATATGAAAAGGGAAGTAGTGGAAGAGGATAAAATAGTAAAATTTATTCATTTGTTACTTAACACCTCCTCCCCTCTCAGTGCGCAGATGTGATAGACTTACTCAAACTTGAATGCCATGACACAGAATTGGTGGGATGAGTAGCAGCATAAGTGGTAGTCGTTGCTGTTAACATGATTAGTTTGGAATCAAATAAGCATAAACAAACAGAAAGTTTATTTTGAGTTTTAGGAATAGGCAGATTTGCTGTTAAAGCTGTTAAAAGTGTAAACTTGGTCATCATGACACATCCAGCAGACAAGGCCCCAAGAATTCAATACCTATGATGAAACTGAGGAACCAAATTTATCAAAAGTTGACAGCTTCTCGCATGTGATGGACAGGTTAACTGTGAATTTGTAAGGGAATGAACACATACAAGGAGGTTTGCAGTCTATTTGGATCTTTTGGAGAACACTATGAACTGAGCAATGGACAACTTCAATAGATTGCAGATGAACTATTGTCAGATTATTAAGGCAATTTGATTTATACTTTGGTTCAGTTAGATCCCATGAATGATTTTAACATCCATGGCCATAGGCCATAGGCCAGGGGATCAGTGTAATTTCTGCCCCCCAACTTTTAGGTTTTTATCACATAAGACTTATGTATAACTACTAAAAGAAACAATTCTTGCCCCCCTGAATATTTTCAAGTTGGTGCCTCTGTCCATGGCTGCTATGCTGTAGAATGAATGAAAATGAATGGGTGGGGCCCTTTCGGTCCCGTGCACGTAGGCCACATAATTGGGCCCATTGTGCCCCTCTTACTGGAGAATTCATTCAAGTCCTGTTGCCTTCAAGAAGGACAGGATAGATCTTGGGTTAGTTCTCCTTATGTCATCTGGTCTCAGTTTATCCGAGCCCAGGAGAAAGTATGCTGTAGAAACATTCTATCACAACTTTATTATTAAGAACAACCTGAAATGTGCTTTCCCAAACACTGAAATAGCTTTAGGAATGTACTTAGTATCATTGGCAGTGCTGAAGTTAGGCCAGAATAGTGTTCTGGGAAATTAAAAACCTATTCTTCATTGCTCCGACATAAACACAGGGAGGAAAAAAGGACACATGAAAATTGCGTATATTCTTTTTTAATAAAGAACCATTATTAGGGTCATGATATTGTTTATGTTGCGACAGTTGCCTTACCTGCATGATTGACCTATATTTAAAACTTACATGATAAAGTGGGTTGCTTTGGTTGTTGTTATTGTAATGTAATTTCTATGCAATTCATTTAAAAAGGTAATTTGATTATGATGTTTGGTATCATAAAATGAAAAAATAACTAAATACCTGCATGTATGTTTATGGATTCCCCTAGAACAAATTTCCAACTCAGCACTGTCCATTGGTCACAAATTGCAGTGCTAAGTGGTTTTTGTTTTTAATGATTTATATAGAGCATAAAGCTTTTCCACTGGAACTCACTACTGTGGTATTTTATTACCTGTTGGAGCGCTTTCAATCGCGTGGAGCGGCCATCTTCAGTAACTGACTCCCATGATGCCATCGTTGTGGTTGGGAAGACATTTTTGGATGACTGTTTTGTAGAGTGCATGCGATTTGAACTGTAATTGTTCGTTAAGGATGTTGGTGTTGTCTTGTGCGGTGTGTTTGTATGTTTCATATTGTGAAATGAATATGAAATATACAAACACACCGCACAAGACAACATCAACATCCTAAACGAACAATTACAGTTCAAATTGCATGCGCTCTACGACACTGTCATCCAAAAATGTCTTCCCAACCACAACGATGGCACCATGGGAGTCAGTTGCTGAAGATGGCTGCACTCCAACAGGTAATAAAATACCACAGTAGTGAGTTCCAGTGGAAAAGCTTTATGCTCTATATAAATCATTAAGATTTACATCAATACAGAATGGACAAAACTCAAGAATTTTGTTTATAAATGGAGCTGTTATAAAAATTGAGGACGTCCATGATTCAAATCTGTCTCTCTTACATGACGCTTCTAAACATGGAAAGTGGTGTGGGGAAAAAAGACATATTTCTTACATAAGGCAAATTCAGTAGGCTATACAAAATATATTTATTATTATGTCCAAATTTTGGTAAATTTTTATATAATAACGTACAATACCATTAATGGGTTAGTTTTATTTAAAAAACAAATTTCTTTAGTTCCGCAAATTTCCATGCATAAATATACGAAAGTGCTTCATTTATATTCAACATGGATAAATGTTAGTAAAATGAGTCATCCGCTAGACAAAAATTTCCGTAGGATCTCCAATCTGTGCATAACGCGTAGTTAAGCTCTATCCACAATGCGCAGTCGGCAGTTGTTAGTCGGTAGACGGTAGTTTGTAGTCGAAGTATAACGTGTGGTGATCAATGGACGCCATTCACAATGTGCAGTTGCAGACGACAGCAGACAATCGTCAGTTGGTTATCAGTAGTCGGCAGACGAGAAATTCATCTCTGACTACGAACTGAACGACTGCAAGTAACATATTACGCGAATGATAATTATTTACTAGTGCAAATACACAGATTAGCATACTACGAGAAAGCAAGATGTGTTTATAACATATATTATCTAATTATAAAGCGATTCCTCCATCTTTTTTATTCTGTAAGATGTTTCCCTAACCTCAATGTCGACAGCATATTGTAGACGACTCGAGTGCTGCTCCCAAGCGGCCGATTGCAACAGCAAACTGCCGCCAACTGCCGACTGCGCATTGTGGATAGAACAGTCGGACTCCAGCCGTGACGTCACTCATTCCGTGTTATGGCCTTCTTTCTAGGTGGCGTTGGCTGATCGCGATATATCAACTATCGAATCGGCCGTGATTGTAAAGTAATGTAAATATTTTGGGAATGTCTTACATTGTTGTCTGTTCTGGAGATGGGAAGTTAAAAATTGTATTTTTACAGAAAACTGCTGATTTCTGTATTACAAAAAGAACGAATTGAAAATAATTAATTAATCAGAGTGAGTGTGAAATCATTAACACGAAGTACAAGAGATTAGACGTTCCAGTAGCCTATAACTGTGAGTACCCTGAAGTTTTATACCTCATTGCAGTGTTTGAAAAGCGAAGTTTCATTTTAAAACTCAGCCCAGCTCTACTCCTTGGGTCTGTGTCGTATTTAAAAGAAACAATAAACACAAATAAACTGAAAATAATAAAACCTTCAATCATCGAAAGAATGCAGCAATAACTATCAAAGAGTAAAGTCGTTTACAACAGGCAATGTTCAACCATACCAAGTCAAGAGCTTCTTCCTTCATACAGAAACGGCATAATTGTGTTTCGTTTATGGTGTGAAAAGAAAAGCACAAATCCTCATCACTTCCTATTATGCTAAATATTCAGTCTTTATTCCTACCCTATTAGGCTCTATAACCCTATGCTTAACTCCGACTGGAAAGTCTGCTGCTTTGATTCCTAATTCTTCCCTCTCGATGTAAATAATGCTTGCGCCGATTGCGATTTCACAAACCCGTCACATTGTACATTTATTATCTAACACTCTCTTGCAGTGGCGGCTCGTGACCGAAAAATTAGGTGAAGAGAAAAAATGTCACATGCTTATGTTAAAAACTGAACTCACCTATGTCTTGTATGCACGTTTTCATTGTACTGCGCCGTGTACAATCTGGCATTTTTCTGCAGAGCTTCTGAAATTGTATTTAGATTTTTCTCTAAAGTTTTCAAATCTACCTGACACTTGATGTGCTCTGCCGAATCTGAGTGTTTACGTAACGATCGTGTCATATTCAATAAGCCAGCATATCCTTCTCTATTCCAAACGTTGCTTTTATTGCTAAGAAGTAAGCATGGCCAACAAAACAATTTCTGCAGAGCTGGAGAAGACACACAACCATGGAAATACTTTAAACCACGAAGGTTTGAAAGTAATATTGTAGCATTTACCTATATTTTTCACTTCTTTTGTACCACGTAACCCTAGAATTTCGGTGGGACGTCCACATTTTAAAAGTTCCTTTTTGTCAGGTTCCTTAAATCGGCAAAATGACGTCTCCAATAACACGCACACGATATCATATTGAGGATTCATGGCCGAAACAGTTGTTCCTCAAAGCCACGGTGTGGGATACTGCCAACGACAATGCCTGTACACGTGCGGCCTCTGAAAATATCACGTGCCTTCTTTACAGAGAAGTCTGGTGGAGACTGAGATAACTGTTGGACAGCTTCACGGGCAGTCTGATCCCCTCAGCAAGAGGACAGTGGGATAAGCGAGAAAACTGCTGGTTTCCATGAGCCCACGCCCTCATTTTTAGTGGAACAGACTACCCATTCATCTGGTAAGGCTTCAGCTTCAATGCTAGGAGGACAGAGGACAGAGGACTTGGGAGCACACTGCCTCCTAGCGTTGACACCAGTCGTGGCGGGAAATTCAAAATTGTAGAAATACATTATAGTAAAAACGAACATTCGTGATATGGAAAATAAACTTTAAAAATACGTATTGTAAAGGAAAAATACTGGTGAAGTGCTACTTCACCTACTTCCCCTGAATAGCCGCCACTGCTCTCTTGGTGCGGGAACCATAACCTTACAGACTGCTGACATTCTTTATGAATAGCGTAGGCTAGATGCTAGTTTCTGACAAGGGCCCTATTTCATAAAAGTTACAATTTTACAGGTGACAGGTGACATATAATTGTTTTACAAGTTTACATTTTGACAATTGCGTTTTTCATAAAAGCTGACAACTTTACATAAATGAAATGACAATGTTGTAGAATTGTATGACAATTTTACATATTGTTGTTTCTCAAAACTTTTGAGTTTACAGGTAAAAGTCCGACAAATATGTCAAATCTTAGAATACCTACCGTGGGTTTAGTTTCCCACTCTACTGGATTTCGGCACGCGATGTTCGGCGTTGGTATGCGGTCTCTGGCTTGCAGACCAACACTCCCATTGGCTCCCAACGACCTTGCATTTCATTGGTCTGTTCCATACGGTCCTGCAACCTCTACATAAAGCTAAATAATGCAAAACACTAACCACATTAGTTAAGTGCACGAGCGGAGGCGGCAGCCGAAGCGAAGCTCCCTTGCATTTTAGAATAATGTACGATACACTGTTTGTCGGTTTCGAAAATGTGGCATATTATATCTTCCGGAGGGTTGTCTGACCATTATCACGTTGGCAGCTGATTCCAGCACCACGTGACCCATCGGCTTCTTCCCAGCATGCACCTGCGCTGTTTCTAGCAGCTGATTCTGTATTATTGTGATTCCAATCTGAGCGCCATTTTAGGTTAGTTTTTTGTGAACTTCTTACCGATTTTACCCATATTTAAAATATTCTTAGAAACAAAATGTGCCCTTATATGGATTCTAAAACTTCTGGAGAATAATATTACATGAAATTTTGCCGTTTTACGTGAGTAAAAAACAAAGTTACCGAATCCAGTAGAATGGGAAACTAACCCCCCTACCGTTTATGAAACATTAGATTTTGGTGACATATTTACAAGTTTTAAAAAAATGTAGAATTGTCATTACTGAAGTGACAGTGAAGTGACATGTAGGCCAAGTCAATTGGTTATGAAAATATGTTGCATAACTTGGCAAACTCTTTCTTGTTAATAAACTTGCTAAATTGTTTTGTTAATAATGAAAACTAGTAGTAGAGATATTGGTAGTAGTGAGTGTGATGAAAAAATAGACATGAGACCACGCAGGGTTTTTAGGCAACGGGTTAACCTAACTTTCAATTTCAGTGACTTTGCAAAGAGAAATATAATAAATATTTTCGATAGTAATAATCGATTATTTAGGTATCACATTCGATGTGGAGATCGATTATCGCACGCGTATATGAGAGCCATCTACCGTGTACTAAAGTAATCTTTAGGTTTGAGATAAAATTGTCGCGTTTATGAAAAGGGCTCTTTTAGTCTTGACAATTTACATTAATTTGCCTGTAATGTAAGGAAAAGTTGTAATATTTATGAAAAATAGAATTGTCATGACATATTGACAAATTTGTCAGATTTGACATAATTGTCGTATATGTCACACCTGTAGAGTTTTATGAAATAGGGCCAATCTGGTGAACTCCTATGCAGTGACGTAGCTTGGCATGTAGCGGTCTGTCACACTGAGCTTCGATCGATCAAGACCAACCGACTGCCATCGAGCGCTCTCGACTACATTTCAATTCCTTGTCACACAGCATCGAGCGTCATCGATCAACGAAAATATTATAGGTTATGTACCTATATGATTCTACTAGGTCTACTCATCACTGTATATTAGAGGTTAACGCTAAACTTGAGAATAAGGTGACCGCCGTCACAACCGGGTCGTACCGAGTGGGACCAAGTATGCAATGTCGCCAATATCAATAACATGTTTACATGCCGATTGAATTCGGCAGATAAACGACTGTTGTATGTATGTGTTGGAATGTTTTATGAAAGATGAGGAAGGGTAAAAAAGCTTCTGCATTAAGAATTCTAGGTCCGTGACAGGTTATGTTAGGTTAGGAACAGTCATGTTAGTTTAGCACATTGAGCTCTATTACATACTGGAGGTAGCACTGCATAATGAAAAATCGTGACGGCAGGGTTCGCGGTCCGCCATGAAAGTGAACGTATAATTTAGCTCCTATCCCGTATCTCCTTCTAACAAACTCATGTGTATTAATGGAATTATGAAGATGTATTGGCGTTTTTAAAACACTTTTATGAATGAAACGTTTCAATATAAACTACTTGATGCTTTTTAAGTACATAACAAAACTAATTTCATATCGTAATGGTTTGGTAAACATATTTCTTTAATCTCAATCAGGCGTGAATGTACATTGGTGTACAGTTGTAAACACTCGCATTTTAAATATTAAAATAACTTCACAATAGGCCTTCATTTTGCGATATTATGCTTGATTTAGATATATAAAGAGAATAGGCAAAATCTGTTCTAAGTGCTTTGGAAATGTATAAACCGTGACCTTCTACTTTACCGTTACTGTACTGGACACAAATCACATTATTTTTTTTTTAAAAATAATTCCTGTAGAGTAGCGCAAAGGGAAGGCACTGAAATAAAATTTCAAAATACTTTAAAGTCAGTAGCTTAGGCCTACTTAGAAGTTCCTTTTCTTCAAATCTGAAATTTAATTAGCCATGCTATTTATCTTCTTGTTCTTGCGACAGACAATCGTCTGTAGCCTTTTGTTCTTTCTCAATTCTGTTTTGATAGGAGATGGTGGGAGATCATCTGTTTGTCTGTTTATCCATTTTCGTATAATTTTCAGCGAGGTCTTATACAAAAACATCTGCTTCCTCTTATTTCTGCAATTAAAAACTAGCATGAAAAATTTAGGGCTACTTGCATAAGAATACTATGTTTACATGACTGACATTATATATTGAGATCACTGGTTTAGCAGCAGTATTCTGCATAGCGCGGGGTTTGTGCCATGTAACAATGTTTTACGAAAGGCGTGGAAGGATAATAAGGCTTCTAGAAGTAGTGACAGCCAAATTCTAGGTCAGTGATAGGTTATGTTACGTTAGAAACATTTGTATTAGTTTAGGAGCAATTTACTGAATAGCGTGGGGTTTATCATGTCTCACATTGAATCTTTAATGCGACGGGCAGTGGCGGCTCGTGGCCGGAAAATTAGGTGAAGAGAAAAAATGCCACATGCTTATGTTAATAACGGAAATCACCTATGTCTTGTATACCAAAACAATCCTTCGGTAGCCCTTTAAGGCTGCAAACTTGTCGGTGGTATCATCATAGAATGGCTGTTTTTCTTCTAACTGCAGTAGAAGTTCTTTCTGAATTGAACTATTCGCTAATCAAGATATTTGTCAGATTATTTTCTGGCAACATGTTTTATTCTTCATTTTAGCAAACCTACGTCGTGATCTGACAGCTGGCACAATGATTATCATTTTTCCTCATTTTTAGTGCAACAGACTACCCATGCAACGGAGGGAGTGGTTTCCAGTTCACCATCGCCACGGCCGACTTGAAACACGCTGTCGCTTGCAGGATCTCAGTGTCTCCTAGCTTTGACACCAGGTGGTGGCATGGCGGGCAATTCAAAACTACAGATACATTTATAGTAAAAACCAACATTCGTGATATTGAAAATAAACTTTAAAAATACGTATTGTAAAGGAAAAATACTGGTGAAGTGCTACTTCACCTACTTCCCCTGAATAGCCGCCACTGGCGACGGGAAATTTTACCCTTGCACTGATCGTTTCTCTTTTCTTCCCCGCGGCTCGGAGGGGCACGGTCACTAATGGCAGAGCATGGCTGGCTACGCTATTCTGGAGTTCCGAGGTAAAGTATATTACATTATTGGGCCTACGTCTGCTTATCTCCTGCACAATATCATACTACATGTGTTGGGATGTAGGGTTAAATATTAGGCCAACTATCTCAGGCTACATCTGTTTACTTCAAGCTTCGGCCGAGCGAATAGGTTTGTTGTTTGTTGTAGTTCGATCACCCACCGCTAGGTGCTACAACTCGATATATATTTGTATTTGTACAATTAAATTATATAAGATGATATCGTTTTAAGTGCCTTAATGGATTCTTGCAATTCTATTTCATTCAAATGTGAGTGTAAAACGGCATTATTGTGAAAGTTAAATCTTCCAGCATCAATTCTGAAATTCAGGTGGGTACGAAGCTTCCGAGTGCTGCCACCATTTGCCATCGACCGTCGATTGAAAAACGGACAGGTTTGATTTCACAGACCAGTTGATCCCTCTCGCTCGTTGTTGATCGCTGGCGATCGATGCTGTGTGACTGGTACCACTGCTGTCTATAGCACGGGTGCGCATCTGTGGCACATTGTGCCACTGTGCGGTGGGGTAATGTCTCCCACTACAGTCGCCCTTGACGTCAGAATAAAGCAGTTTCGACGTGACACTGAACATGAAGAGCAGGTTTCATACGTCACAGCAGTGGGTGGGGACTAAAACGTTTCCCCTCAGTTGCTCAGGTATAGTCTATAGGTTAGTTATATCGGTCGGTCGGTCGGTCGGTCGCTGTCGCTCGATTGATCCAGTGTGACAGCCCCTTAGTCTAGTCAATGAATGCTCAAAAAGGGGTGTAGAGGGACACAATTTTTTATTTTTGGACTTTGTTGGGACTAGTTAGGAGGTAAACATACTAAAAGTCCCTACTCCTAGGAGGTGAGCGGGGGGCAGGGAGGCCCTTAGAAAGTACCTTTTTTCGGTTTTTCGCTTATATCTCGGAAACTATGGATCCTAGCGATACAACCCGTGCTATACCAAATTAAATCCGATAAAATTCTCCACAAGATTGAGTCTATTCATTTTTTCGCTGTCTCGCTTAGTTTCCGAGATATCCGCGCTCAAAATTAGCTAATTTTGAAAAAAAAAATTGGCTCGCGTTTTTTGCTATATTTCGTTAGTTAACTCTTCGGCCCTTCGTCCTACGAAAAAGTCATGAGGAAGGAAGTTGTAGACCATTAAATTTCCTTCAAGAATATATATTTTCTTTTTATCTTCAACCGTTCAAAAGTTAGAACAATTTTAACTCTAAGTGTAAATTCCGGGATTTTTGCAAAAAACTTAACTTTCGTATTTTTCGTTATTCCACCGCTCTAACTTTACATAAAAGTCAATATATACGTATTTATATTTATAAATACGCATATATTATATATAAGTTGTACCTAAATTAATTAATATGTACATATGTATTTTGTAATATATTTTCAAGTAACATATATGCTTGCTATAGTCCAGTCAATGATTGAATGAATAGAAAGAAATGGAAGGAACACAGTTTTTACTTTGGGACTTCATTTGGACTAGTTACAAGTTAAACATACTAAAAGTCCCCACTCCTAGGAGGTGAGCGAGGGGCAGGAGGGCCTGAAGAAGGTCCCTTTTTTAGGTTTTTTGCTTATAGCCTATTTCGGAAACTATGGGTCCTAGCGATAATGCCACTCTATACAAAATTAAACGTGATAAAATGTTCTGCCAAGACTGATTCCATTAATGTTTTCGCTATCTCGCGTAGTTTATTTTAAACATGTATGTGATCGGAAATTAATTTTCTGGTTTTCAAGAATAACAACTAATTTTTTTTCTAGAGTTTGAAAGTAAGTATCAAACTGTCTCGGAAGGATCGAGTACTCCCCCTTTCGACTGTTAGCTCGTCAATCAAGATCAACGACGAAAGGGTGTCTGTGGATCCATTTTTGCTATTCCAACGAATATCCATAAGTAAGAAAATCGACGTAGATTTGAAAACTTATTTGCAATATGAATAAGCCCCTTTCCCTTTGGCCTTCTTCAATGAGGAAAGGATCGAGCACTCCCCCTTTCGACTGTTAGCTCGTCAATCAAGATCAACGACGAAAGGGTGTCTGTGGATCCATTTTTGCTATTCCAACGAATATCCATAAGTAAGAAAATCGATGTAGATTTGAAAACTTATTTGCAATATGAATTAGCCCCTTTCCCTTTGGCCTTCTTCGAAGAGGAAATCGACGAAGTCAGTTCTCTAAAAAGAGCTCAATCCAACTATCAAAGATGTACGTGTGACACATTTTGACATTGTTATGGACGGAGGACTTCTCCTGCAAAAAGTTATTTAGCAAAGAGGTTCCACGATATCTGCCATTTGTGATGGATATGTCAATTTTGTGAACAGTCACTATCGTGAAAGGAGTTGCACTGTAGTGTTTGATGGGTAGGCTACACGAGTTTTCTACACACTAATTTAATAATACATTATTATTAAGTAAAAAACCTCAACAGCAACTCTAGATTATCTTAAATGCTTTTCGATATATTGTAACAACAATAATTAAATAGGTTACAGAAATTCATTTTGATGTGTGATTTTCTTCTTTTCTCATCTTGAAGCAAAATCAGTTATCACTTTCGTTTTCAAAGGATTCATACTCTCATGAACAATCTATGTCTATATAAACGGCTTTGTGCTGACTGACTGGCTGACAGAGAATCGACGTAGAGCATAAACTGTAATAGGTAGAGACTTGGAATTTTGACAGTACCTGTAAGCAGTGGCGGCTCCTCGGGGTAGGCAGGGTAGGCAGAGCCTACCCTCATACATTAAAACTTCACATACGTCTTTTTTTCTTCTTCTTCAAAAAGTTTTCCAACGGGCAGTTTGATATGCCATATAGCATTTATTATTTTATTTCGTAGCCTACGCTTTATGTCTTTATGTTACGTGTGAAATAATTCAATTCGCTAGCCCACAGTAATTTGAAAGTCCCGCCCAGGCAGTGCTTCCTGCATCACTTCGTTTGAGTGACGTCATGAGGTAGGCAGATTTGGAAAGTGCCTGTCTTCCTGAGTTCTGAGATGGGCTCCGTGACAAGCTATCTGTGTAAAATGTCCATGCCCAGCGCATGCGTCAACTGACCTGGCCAGCTAATACAAATTCTGCCTACCCCATTACGGAAATGTTCCGAACCTAGCCGATACTTTTACTAAGACTAAACCGTGCGTTTTTTAAAGGAACGTAACTCTGCTGCGGGATTGCTGCAGCGAGGTTGAAGCGCTTATATAGTCCTTTTAAGAAATAACGCATGGAAAGCCTGTTCCTTCACGAAACTTTCTGAAAGTAGCCTAAAACTTTACAAAGGCGGCTCAATGCTGTAAGTTTGAGCGTAGGGAAGTTTGCCGTTAGATATTATATACATATTAAATTTAAATCGATGTCACGGTATTGTTAGTTAAGCAGGAACTATCCGTTCCGTTCTGAGTCGCTACTAGACAGCGGGAATTTCAAAGAGTTCAAAACTTGCGTCTTTAGTTACGATGATGATCTGCTTCATCACTGGGAGAAGTTAGAGAAAACTTTCACATACAAAATTAAGCACTGAAATGCATAAATGAAGAACTAGCAACAATACCAGCAACAAGCTGCGGTGTGAGAGGATCTCTTCTTGCTTCAAAATCATATTTACAAATCACCTTGATTTACAGCATTAACCAAAACGTTTATTGAACGTAATCTCCTAAATCAACTGGTAAAACAGGAATTCTAGTATGATGCAATTAGATGTTATGCTGGCATGTGAGATCGGCACAGCTATTTAATTTTTATGTGAATTAAGCTAAACTGAACGTGCCAAACTTTCAGGTTAATTTATTTTGTAATCTCTAGTTTGCCTACCCTGGATATTTGGTCACGAGCCGCCACTGCCTGTAAGACGAACTAAGAAAGGATTTTACAAAATTTTGTTTTTTAATGCCAAAAATGAAATGTTTTCGAGGAGACGAAATATCTTCCACAAGAATCACACCACGAACATTTCGATTGTTGTGGAAAACGTTCTATTAGCAAGACAGTATTCAACTGTGAAATTAATTCAAGATGGCCTTGCTCGGTTGCTATCTTGATTCATTTGTTTACGATTCGAGAGATCTGAATTTTTATTACATAGGTGGGATCTTGAACGCACGCCTAAATGGGAAAACATTGAATGATTGGACGAAACTCACTTTACGATTTCTTTTTGGAGCTAGGGAACTCAAATCTGAGGACTTTTTTTTTCCCCGGGCGGCGCACTTTGTTCGTGAAATGAACCTCGAGTTTTTTAAAGTATTATTTGTTATAATAAAATTGTTTATGCATGATTTGACTAAGGTTCAGGAATCCATGGTTCATTTTAATCGTTTCATTTCGAATTTGTATGCCTATATGGCAGCATAAGATCCGTTTTGTTCGTTTAGTTATTTCTATTTTTAAGGTTAAACAATATAATTAAGAATACAAATCTGCAATTCCTGCAATTTATGTAAAACCAATGTCGATGTTAATAATTAGTGTTTTAATTATTTTTTCTGTTATGTAAATGATTTAAGCAAAACATCTAGCAGTTAAGTAAATATTCGCGGGCGAAGCTGCGGGCACCTGCTAGTCCACCATAATTAACTTTCACAGTAAAACAAACTTTTTTAAAAAGTAGATGGCTCCTCCCTGCCACCTGGTAGAGGAGCCATCACCTGAGTCTGGTGACATCACAGAAACACCGGGTGGGTGTCTAGAAGGCAGTGATTAGTACGGAGCCTAATTCAAAAGTGTTGCCTAAAAAATTATTAGTTCTATGAAATTAGTGGTCGCTTTGTGCTGCAAGGTTATTCTTCGTAAAACGTAGTTATTGAAGCTCAGTTTTAGGAATAATTTTTGCTGGACATAATTTTGTACATCTGAAAATTAGTGTGTTTTATGCGAGTGTTTTGAGAGACCTTTCTCAAACATGGACACTAGTAAAGTCAATGAACAAGCATACAGATGTGATGCAATCTGAATTTACAGAGGAGAAAGCGGAAATATCAGGTAATACTGATAATTTAATAGCTGGTACAATTCTGATTCTTATCACAAATCATGGCATGAGTTGGAACAAGAAATGGAAGTAACAACAATAAGACAAAATAAAATCCGACGCACGAAAACAAATGACGAGTTTAACCTACCAAAGAAACCAACTAAAACATACATTGCTAAGAAATTGTTTTCGGATACTGCAAGTTATATCCCCAAAAAAATACATATGAACCGTTAACTCAAGTTAATACTGCAGAAAACAAGCAACCAGACACATCCATTACTAAAGAACAACCTAAAATTACGAAGAAGAGCAGAATGCCACCTACAGTAGTTAAAAAAGCTGCCGGAGGGAAACTTTTTTGACCAAAATCGTGTACTACAGGCGAACCTATGAAGGTGAGCTACTCAGCAGAAGGAATAAAATACTTACTTCACTTCGTATGGAAGCGATTTTGACACACTATATAATGCACTACAGAAGGGAAAAAGTTCTATTCTATTCTCATGAGCCTCGCGAAAACAAGCTTTTGCAGATTGTAGTTAAAGGACTCCCAGTTTTTGTTGAATCCAGTGTGCTAATAGACGAACTGGTAAAACTCAATTTCAACGTAGAACACGTTCTGCAAATGACCGTACCCTCCAAGCTACAGGAGGGAAATGTTGTCAGACGCCCCATACCAATATGGGTCGTCACACTTCCTAACAATGAACATTCACGATAATTCTATCAATTACAATATATTCACAACCATATAATAAAAGTAGAATCTTACAGACCTAAACCGCACGTGGTACAGTGTCATAAGTGCCAAGGTTTCAATCATACATCGCGTAGATGCAACTTGCCTACTCGGTGTGTAAAATGTGGCAATGATCATATCTTTACTGACTGCCCAGTAAAAGGTTTCAATCGTGAACCAAAATATGTTAATTGTGGCGGAAATCATACCGCTAGTTATGGACAGTGCCCGTTACAAATGAAACAAAGGTCAGTGCTGCAAGAAAAGCTAAGAAATAAGGTGTTCAAGAACGGGCCCAAGCTAGTAGACAAACCCCGATTTGGAAAGAGAGTGACTTTCCTACACTCCTTGTACCAAGGAACGCTTCACTTCTTCATAACGTGAAGACCACAGAACCGTTAACAGAGTCTATCAAAAATAAGATATTAAGAGGATTCAATATTACAAATGTGATACAAACTATTCGTACTACAATACATAAAATTAAGACGGCAAAGGACCCTCTGACAAAAATAATCATCATTTTTGAAGGCATTGCCCTTTTAACAGACACTGACTCCAAACAAAATAGTCAGTAGTTCTCCTTGCTTGAAGAAAGATCTTACTATATTGAACTTCAATGCCAATGGAATCATAAACCAAGTATATGAATTGCAACAACTGTTAAAAAATTATGATATAGATGTAGCTTGTATCCGCGAAACTCACTTACAGCCATCTACTAAGTTTCGCTTAAGAAACTATACTATTTACCGTACAGATCGACAAAATAGAAATGGAGGTGGAACAGCTATATTAATAAAAACATCAATTCTACATCGCCTTGCGAACTTACCTCAATTCAACATGCTTGAAGCAAGTGCTGTATATATTCATTTTGATGGAAGTGAAATATGTGTGTATTATCCGCCTTATAATCATATGGACAAAAACGATTTGAATGCTATTGTTAATGTCCATAGAAATTTTATAATTTGTGGTGATCTAAACGCTAAGCATAGCGCATTAATACAAAAAAAGGAGAATTTTTATTAGACCACTCACACAAGTTCCACTATGCAATTAATTGACCGCTTGAACCTACAAGATTTCCTTGGTCGCCAGCCCATCAACCTGATGCTCTGGACATTTGTCTAAATAGAACTGCGTGTGTACCAAACCAACAGTACTGTCTAAAAGCCCTTGATTCTGACCACGTTCCAGTTCTTTTGTCCTTCAAGGGTCGTGTCACAAATTACTCGAAATCCAGAAAGATTAACAGATCAATCAATTGGAATGAATATAGCAAAATAATACACCCTAGTGTTCCTGGAAACCTACTTACATCTAACATTAGTGATATAGACACTGCAGTAAAGCTCTCGACTGACACTGTACAAACAACGCTGGAAGAGGTAACAACTTTATCTTCAATCACTGCAGACGAAAATGAAAATCTAGAAATAAATTTCCTTATAAGAGCCAAAACACGAGCAAGGAAACATTGGCAGATTTCTCGTGACTCTTCATCCAAAAGAGCATTTGAACGTTACCAAAGAGCTATTAGGAGAATTCACAAACGCGCTTCAATGGATAATTTCGCTGAGAAAGTTGAAAGCTTAAAACCCTGTGGTAAAGACTTCTGGAGCTTCACTAAGCGTGTTATGTGTAAATCTCCCCAGACAAAAAATACACCAATTCAAAATAACAATGGTGACAATGTCTACGATCCACAGATGAAAACACAAATCCTAGCAAATTCTCTCTCTGAAAGGTTCAAACCTCAGCTTCTTCCTTGCGACGAAGAATTTACAGTAGAAATTAGAAGACAAGTTAATAATAATGAAGGAAACGCGCACAATGTGCATTATCTTAACCTAAGACTTAACCTACTGACAAACACCCAGTCCTGAACCCGGGAAAGGGATTTTTCACTACTGAAAAATCCCCGACCCGGCCGGGAATCGAATCCGGGCCGCCAGAGTGGAAGGCAGGCGCGCTACCGACTCACCCACGGCGACGGACAGAAGACAAGTTAATAAACTACTTTGACGCCCGTTGTCTGGAATCCTTCCTCCGATTCAGCCTATTGCGGTTAAACAAGCAATACGAAATCTATCAACGAATATAGCTCCTGGACCAGATGGCATTACACGAATGGCTCTTAAACGTTTACCAAAGAGAGGAATAACTCACTTGACAAAAATCTATAATGCATGTGCCCGCTTCGCTTATGTTCCTACAGCCTAGAAAAATGCTAACATTGTTGTGATGGCTAAACTGGGCAAGAACCTAGTTCTTCCGTCTAGTTATAGAACAATCAGCCTTCTTGACTTTAGGGTAAAATTTTAGAACGTCTTATTCTTCAAAGGCTTCTCCCAATTCTTCATCTATCTGAAAGGGTACAAAATGAACAGTTTGTTTTTAAAAAGCATCATGGTACTAGAGATGCTCTATACCGGCTGACATCATTTATTGAAGAAGGATTTCGCTTAAAGGAACATACAGTTGCTACTTTCTTAGACATCCAACAAGCGTTTGACACTGTCTGGCATGAGGGGCTCATCTTTAAACTATTCAAACTTAAAATTCCTACCACCTACATTAAACTAATAGCGAGTTACTTACAAAACAGAAGATTCAAGGTTGTTCATAATAGGTATCATTCCAACGTGCAAATTGCTGAAGCTGGTGTTCCACAGGGTTCTGTTTTAGCCCCAACTCTTTATTGTATATATATGTTCAAGATTTGCCTACCCATCCAGCATGCTTACATGGATTATATGCGGACAATACAGTCTTGTACACAAGGAATAAGGACATATACACTGCATGTAAACAACTACAGTCCGCTTTAGATAATTTTACACAGCGGTCTACCAGATGGCGACTGAAAGTGAATGGTGAAAAGTCCCAATCGGTGTTCAGTTATGTTGTGATCTTTTTAGCTGTTAATATTTTTATTGCTAAATGTTTAATTTTATTATGATGGATGGTTGGTTTGATTTCTTTCTGCTTTTCGCCCGTTTTCAGGGGGCCTTGCATTCTCTTCATTATTTTTAAGGACAGTTGAATTTCTCTACAATATGTTTTTTATATTGTTAGCTTTCTTCTTTTCTTCTTGTTTCAAACATTCCTTCTTCGTCTTCGCCATTTTTAAATCCTCTTAAAGGATCATTGTCCATATCTGGACTTAACTAGCAGTGGTTTTTTAACGTCATAATTCCTTATTCTTCGCTTCCTGCAAGTTAAGGCTTCTTTATAATTGATATTAATTGCACAGAAGCAATTTTTCACATTTATTCGTCTCAGAAAAGGCTGGATTCGTTTAGTGCTTCCACCAGGCATTTCTACATGAATTGACTATCTTGATTATGACCTGATTTGGACTTCAGGACTATTTTTGAGGTAATATTAGCTACGAAAGGAATCTTATTACCTAGTGAGTGCATTAAAGCTCTAAAATTATTTCATACAGCTAATAATATTAAATTGATTTTATTGCAACGTAGCTGTATCTACTTTAACACGCAATATAAATTCAGTAACATTATTATTGCGTATTATTTGGTGAATTAAAATATCACAAGATTGACTGTGAACCTTAATACGGCATATAATTGGTACATGTGTGTATTTCATTGTTATTCACATAATTTTATTTGGAATATTGACTCCAAAGGTCCTCCGGAATTGTTATTAAATATATTTTTAAATCAGCAAGCTCTTTCATTTACTGGCGGAATCAATCATCCCTGCTTATAAGAAGACTTCAAGACGTCGATGAAATTTCCAACGAGTGTTTGTGATTCAAGAAGATCAAAGTGTCAGTGTTATCTCACCTATGGTTTATTTAGCTTATAACCTTGTTATCGTTCATTCTAAGCGAAATGTATAGCGTGTGTACAATCTTTATCACCCTTAATTAATTTAATTGTTTTTACAGTCCACTGTCTACGCACGTTATACATTTCTTGGTCCTCCGGGCCGGATAGAACCACAATATTGTAACACGCATTGTAAACCTACACTCGTTCTATTCCGCCCGTAGTAAACATTATTGAGATAATTCAAGCTGTTGGTGTTCCGCAATTCATGCTGTTTGAACACAAATATCATTCAAGCAAATAATTGACTTATTTGAAGCACAATTGACATTCCTGACTTAAGTCAGTTTGAAGTTTCTTATTGAAAAGGTAATTTTAATCTCATATTAAGTGCTTCTGCCTCCGTGTTTTAATCTGCACGTGTGAGGCCTAATATTCAGACAACAGCTCTTCAAACTAATTTATTAAAAGGGTTTGTTATTATTCACATAATTGCACTCACCTTTGTGAATCCATGTACACACACATTATTGTCACATTTTGTCTAACCGCGGGCAACTAACTTTAGTGCTCAATAAGCTCTCAGTGCGGTCAATTTAAGTCATAAACAGTGAATCACGTTAAGTCGAATACTATTTGAACAATCAATTGTCTAATCATGACTGACGTAGAAGGCACCCTTAAGACTTTAAAGGCAAAAAGAACACCTATTAAGTCGAGAATCACTCGCAAAGTTAATTATATTCTAGACTGTGTTATCAATGAGGAAACCTCTCCTCAAGACCTTCTTGAGCTTAAGATTGATTTAAGCAAGCTTGAATCTGAATATAACAGAGTCCAGTCCGAGATCAATGAACTAGCCTTTTCTGAATCCGAAGATGCCTATATGGCAGAAATTGAGAAAACCATACAAAAGGCCATCTCCCATATTAGCAGGCAGATTAATGCTTTCAATAAGTCTCGAGCGGCTGAAGCCAAGGCCGAAGCTAGAGCTGAAGCGGCTGAAGCTAAAGCTAAGGCTGAAGAAGCTGAAGCTAGAGCTATAGCTAAAGCTGAAGAAGCTGAAGCTAGAGCTAGAGCTGAAGCGGCTGAAGCTAAAGCTAAGGCTGAAGAAGCCGAAGCTAGAGCCAAGGCCAAAGCCGAAGCTATTTTTAACCTTCTGAAAAATCAATTCATGATTCAAATTCAAACAGTATCTGAATTTGAAATTTTGGACAAGATATCCTATCAAGAGGCCATTGTTCTTAAGTCGAGCCTAGAAAAATTGTCAGATAGATATGAGGTTGAAAGTCTTCAGCATCGTAACATTTACGATGAAGAGGCTGAGTTTCAAGAGCGCCAGCTTCAGTCAGAATGTTCAAGGGCTTTAGCTTATATCAATTCTTCAATTGCAGATGCAAAACTGTTATATGAGCCGAATCAAGAGCAGAGCTCTAATCACAACTCTTCTTTGTCTGCACCTTTACCGAACTTACCTAAATTGCCTGAAATTAAGCTACCAAGTTTTTTAGGCGATCCTAGAGCTTGGCTTGAATTCAGGGATACATTTAACTCATTAATTGTTCAGCACAGTCATATATCCAACATGGATAAATTTCAATATCTAAAATCTTGTTTATCCCCGGAGGTAATGACTGTAATTCAAAATATCCCGGTCTCCAATGCCACCTTTGATGTAGCTTGGAAGACTTTAGCTGAAAGATTCGATAATGACAGGTTAATTGCCAACACGCATTTGGATAACCTTTTTTCTCCACCGCCCCTTAATGGAGATTCTGCAAGCTCATTGCAACAATACTTAGATCATTTTTCAAGTACGGTTCATGCATTGAACGTACTTAATACTGATGTTCCTCTGTCTGACTTAATTATTTCACGTATCATTGTGGATAAGCTCCCAGTAGAATTAATTAAAGAATGGGAATCTTCAATTAAGTTAGGAAAACTTCCCAAGTTGCAGGAATTATTCAGTTTTTTGGAGTCTAGGGTTAGGGTGCTGCAGATGACAGAATCGGTTCTGAAAAGTCAGTCCATCAAGCCCTCATCTGCTCCTTCTGTCAAGGCTAACCTCTCCTCTCCTAGAGCGAAATGCAATTATTGTAGTAAATCGAATCACACTATAATTTATTGTGACGCCTTTAGATCGCTGAATTATTCATCCCGCGATCAATTCGTGAAAAATCACAAACTTTGTCGTGTTTGCCTTAGCTCAAATGGTCACACTTCGAGCTGTAACACTTTTAGATGTAGACAATGTCAAGGCAGGCACAGCAACTTATTGCATGACCCTTCACGGCCAAGCAATTCTCAAGCCATAAATACGGCCAATATCATGTCTGCCAGCCAGTCACGGCAGAAATGTCTTTTACCTACTGCTAGCGTGATAATTTTAAGTAACAATGGCAGTGCCGTACAGGCCACAGCTCTAATTGATACTGGATCAGACTGTAATCTAATTACTGACAGATTATTCAGGCAGCTTGGTTTGTCGCCATTGTCTCAGCGTACTTCTCTCGCTGGTATCCTTTCTACCAATGCAAGCGTCTCAAGGCTTACAGAAGTCTCTATCAGATCTCAGGTTACGAATTGGCGCTATGATACAAAGGCCATTATAGTGCCTGAGATCTCTGCTTCTAATTTCCCTAAAAACTTTGTTAATACTAGAGGTTGGAACATTCCTCCTAACTTACCCTTAGCAGATCCCAGCTTTAATTCTCCTAAGCCTATTGATTTGCTATTGGGAGTTGAGATATGTTCTCAAATCTTGGTATCTGGACAGATATCTGCTCCCAACTTGCCTACTATACAGAACTCCCAACTAGGCTGGTTCTTCTCCGGCAAGTTGCCTTCGTTCCCTCTTAAGCATCATAACATGCCTTCAATGCAGCGAAGGAGATGTTCTAAGTTGAATAGGCCTTCATCAGATAAACCCTTTAATTCTACTGAGTCTTCTGTGAATTACTCAGCCTTCATTACGTCTGATGAGGGTATCAGTAATCAGCTTACTCATTCACCCACGACTTTGAAAACTCTTGTGGCCAATAGAGCCGCTGATATTCAGGAGATTACATCTATTGACTCTTGGTCTCATGTTGCATCTAAGGAAAATCATGCAGATATTATTTCAAGAGGATCTTCTTCTTCAAATCTTTCTTCCTTGCAGAGACGTTCAAACTGGTTGAAGGCTATGCCTAATGTTACCATAGGTACGCCAGTTTCAATCATGGATGACAATATGCCTCCCTTAAAATGGGTTGTTGGCATCATTACTCAGACTCACCCAGGCCCAGACGGTCTTGTGAGGGTTGTCACGGTCAGGACTTCTACAAGTTATCTGAAACGACCCATCATTAAACTAGCCCCAATTCCCATTTATGACTCTCACGACTAAAGCAGTCGTTCATTTTTTCTTTGTTTAGTTACTTTTATTTCTCAACTTTTAGGATTTATTGGTGTTTTTGAAGATCCAACATAACTTCGCATTTCTGTTTGATTATTCCCTAGTGAATAATCGCGGGCAATATGTTCAGTTATGTTGTGATCTTTTTAGCTGTTAATATTTTTATTGCTAAATGTTTAATTTTATTATGATGGATGGTTGGTTTGATTTCTTTCTGCTTTTCGCCCGTTTTCAGGGGGCCTTGCATTCTCTTCATTATTTTTAAGGACAGTTGAATTTCTCTACAATATGTTTTTTATATTGTTAGCTTTCTTCTTTTCTTCTTGTTTCAAACATTCCTTCTTCGTCTTCGCCATTTTTAAATCCTCTTAAAGGATCATTGTCCATATCTGGACTTAACTAGCAGTGGTTTTTTAACGTCATAATTCCTTATTCTTCGCTTCCTGCAAGTTAAGGCTTCTTTATAATTGATATTAATTGCACAGAAGCAATTTTTCACATTTATTCGTCTCAGAAAAGGCTGGATTCGTTTAGTGCTTCCACCAGGCATTTCTACATGAATTGACTATCTTGATTATGACCTGATTTGGACTTCAGGACTATTTTTGAGGTAATATTAGCTACGAAAGGAATCTTATTACCTAGTGAGTGCATTAAAGCTCTAAAATTATTTCATACAGCTAATAATATTAAATTGATTTTATTGCAACGTAGCTGTATCTACTTTAACACGCAATATAAATTCAGTAACATTATTATTGCGTATTATTTGGTGAATTAAAATATCACAAGATTGACTGTGAACCTTAATACGGCATATAATTGGTACATGTGTGTATTTCATTGTTATTCACATAATTTTATTTGGAATATTGACTCCAAAGGTCCTCCGGAATTGTTATTAAATATATTTTTAAATCAGCAAGCTCTTTCATTTACTGGCGGAATCAATCATCCCTGCTTATAAGAAGACTTCAAGACGTCGATGAAATTTCCAACGAGTGTTTGTGATTCAAGAAGATCAAAGTGTCAGTGTTATCTCACCTATGGTTTATTTAGCTTATAACCTTGTTATCGTTCATTCTAAGCGAAATGTATAGCGTGTGTACAATCTTTATCACCCTTAATTAATTTAATTGTTTTTACAGTCCACTGTCTACGCACGTTATACAATCGGTTGTGTTTACTAAGAGATTCCCTCACATAACCCAATCTCTCACTGTTCAAAACCAACAGATACCACTCAAAATTATGACAAAATATATTGGAGTTATCTTAGATAAAAGGCTTACATTCAGACCACATATTCAGAGTGTGAAAGATAGGGCTTCTCAGAGTTTTATGGTTTTATGTATGTTCAAGAGTTATATTCCACTTAAGACCAAATTCTTGTTGTATACTGCACTAATACGGTCATATATTATTTATGGATTTGAAGTTTGGGCTACGGCTCATTCAAGACAATTGAAACGTTTAGACGGCATACAACGTGCAGTCTGTAGAACTATTACGGGAGCTGACTATTACATACGTAATACTCAACTTTACAGTGATCTCCACATCGAGTTATTGAGTGTCTACTTGCAGCGCATCAGATCCAGATACCTTGTGTCCTTAAAACGTCATTCTAATCCCTTACTAGAGGAAATACAATGTGACTTGTAGAAATACATAAACACTATTCTACACTCATTACCCGGCCTCTACTTCTAGTAGACAAGCTGTGAATAACTGTTACATTTTACTACTTTTTCAAATTGTGTACTGTAATATGTCACTATAAGGCTAAGGCATGGGTCCAGTTGGCGACCTGGTACTTAAATATATTTAACTATCATAAAAAAACCGGTGAGTTTGAAAGCGTAACTTTACGAACCCTTTGATAGAAATACGATTGCGCCTATGAAACTGGCAAAAAATTCCGGACTGGAGTTTACTTACCACAGCTCTCTAGGGTGAGGAGGGAAAGTAAGCTAGAAATCCGAAAACTGCTATTATATCATTCAATGCACGTTGTGTGATGTTCTTCTGTTTTATTAGTGTGCCATAACCCATAGTTCATTGCAGTTTCCGTGAAGAATATCAGCTGTTATTCTATAAATATTATTTACAATGAACGATGTGAACAATGAACACGGGATGTGATTTTGAACAAAATGGCAAATATGGTGAATTTGCTGTTTTAGTGTGCTGATTATTCAATGAACATTGCTCATGAAATCTAGTCACCAAAATCCTTAATCATAGCGGCGGCTTTCCAAGTACGTTGCCCGTAATCGCTGAAATAATCACTGTAATCCTTTCGTGTTGGATACCTCCAACAAAGTCGTCCATGTGTGTGAATTTAGGGGAACAAAGAAAAGCCCCCTGTGTGCAACAAACTCCACACCATGTGAATTTTCATTTTCGTCATTCTCATAGGAAATATACCAAACCTCCCTTCTCCAGGTGTGGAGAGGACTCTATGCTTAATTAGGAACTGCAATTGGGAATTCAACCCGCGACCTCCCAAAGCAAATCCTCGACGTTACCATCTATGCCAACCTACCCATTATAATGAACTGTTGGGAATTTTTCAATGCATTTGGATGAGAGATATTGAGAATAGCGGTATTATACACCCGATACTTACTCTAAAGTAGCGGATCTCTTGGATCGCTCCGTGTGGAACAGAAGTTCTGGAGGAACGAGAGGAGCCTCACCTGGTGGGCCGGGGGGTCCAGGGGGCCCTGCAGGTCCTTGCTCCCCCTTTGTACCTGCCACTCCCTCGGAACCCTTCGGACCAGGAGGGCCTTCCAATCCAGGCAGGCCTGGAGGGCCGTCGCTACCTTTTTGTCCTTGAGGTCCAGGTGGTCCCTAGAAGAAATCCAACAGTCGTTATTTCGTCGTTCATAAGTTCACTTAGTTTCAGTAGACAAAGAGTTTAAAAACTTCCTTCGGAATGCATCAGTAGTAAATACATTTTACCGGTAGCCTATATGAAACTAAATATGACTGTTTGTATTTCTGTCCGTTCACCACTTCAGTGCTGCTGTACTAGGCTATGTTTAATCTAAGGAATATTGCGTAACAGAGTAGACGAAGCCGACGGTAGTGTACAAGTGTCTACTGTACAAGATTAGGGATGGAAGTAAATTTCCCCAGTAGCCTAACATTGGTTAGAGGTTCGAAGGTAAATTTCCCTGGCGTTCTCATATTTTGTTTGAACACCCAGAGTGTTTATTAGACACTAGATGGCTAACCTTGCGTTTTGCGTGGTTATTAGCCTTACCTGGGAAATGTCGCGAGGATATTACCGTACTTCGTTCTTTAGTGCGCCTGAGTTTCTGTCGATGTTTGAGAATGACGCATATCTGCATCTAACACCATGCGATCCGGTTTAATTGAGCAGCATTATTTCAATATTTGACTATGTATGTATGCATATGTTAAATACTTGAACAAAAGACAGAGTAATGCTGTCTGTGCGATAAAATGAATGGAATCAGACCGACAACAAAGGTTAGAATTAGACGGTGGAATATACATTGCCCAACGTCCTAGCGAGACGCCGGAAGAAATGTTAGGTTTACATGAAGTTTGATGCAGACATGCGTCATTCTCAAATTAAGAAAGAACGTCAGGAGAACTGAAAAACGAAGACGGTTACTTCTTCCTGATGTCTTAGAGTAAGGCTAAAACAGTGCAATATTTTTCACTCGTACGAAGGACGAAGAACCAGCTAGTCAAAAATAATAACATAAAAGCTGGTAATGTGTGTCAAAAACAACATGGTTACTAATGAATATTTCTGGTCATATAATATTGTTTCGTTACAATAGTAGCGTAAAGTGTTGTAACCAAGTATTGAATTTTAATGATTACGATATTAGGTGAAATAGACCTTGACCGCCGGGGTTAGCGTCGGTGACAACATATCCATCGGCCGAGGTGCAATCCCCGTTACCTCCTCTGATTTTTCTGAGGTAAGGATGTCTGGAACGTGGTGTACTCAGCCTCGTGATTCTAATTTAGGAACGATTTGATAGGGAAGTAGCGGCATCGGTCATGGTAACCACCATTAATGGCCGTGGGTGTCGGCATGCTGACCACATCCCCCCAAAACCGCCGTCTGCCTATGGTAGATGACGCAGCGGTCAGGTGGTAGGCTTTGTCCCTTCAGAGATGTAGCGCCAGGGAGTTTTTTTTTAGTTTTTAGCGCTTATTCAACTACTTACGCCAACTACTTACCCTTTGTTCTGTTAAAGTGTAAAAACTATGGTAATGCAAAATTACCGGTCTATCGGTTCAGTAGTGTTTGCGTCAGATTAATGCGTAATTCCTAATATAGGTGTCAGAAAATTAAAAATGGGATCTGGCGGGAGAATGGAACGTTTATATTTCGAATTAATGCGTAATTCCTATTATAGATGTCAGAAAATCCAAAATAGCGTGTGGCGGGGGATTTGAAATTGTAGATTTCGAATCAATGCGTAATTCTTATTATAGATGTCAGAAAATTCAAAATGGAGTTTAGTCCAAGATTCAAATTACTGAAAAAAAGACATTGTGGTGTGTTTTAAATAGCTAATATGGTAATATTGGTACGAAAGGTTTCTACACATTTAAAAAATTATTCTGCGAGAGGTTTGAAGCCGGATGTACTTCTCATAATACCGATCAAGTCTGTACGCGTTCTGGCCGGAAGTTAAATAGGTCACGCGTGTCAAATTACAGAACGAGCCTGTGCATGTCTCGTGAGCGAGGCTAACTCATAGCGTTACTATACATCTTCATCATCTCTTTTTTAGCTTTCTCTCAACTCAATATTGGAGTAATTTTATCCCGTGGTGAAGCTAACTTCATAGCGTCACTATTTTAGCGTTGAAGCCACGGCATGATGCAAGGGTCACATGATACAATATGAAGAACCAAGCGGGCGATTCAAATTTATAAACTCAAAATCAAGATGGTAACATTGCGCACGATTTTAAAAATGATATATTATAATTTCAAGATGGTCTGTGTTAGGGCTTGTTCCGTGAATATGTCATCATCAGATCCAACTCCGTTTTAACTTTTGCTTCCGTCCGTATATATTTTTATTGTATAATCCACATGTTCTTCCACTTTGCTAATTACTCTTAAGTCCGCTGGATGAAGCCAGGTTTGTAATGTCCTCGTTAGATCAAGTGGTTGGTTTTGCATTTCTCCTTGTAGAACTGCTTTGTATAATATGACTGTTTCCTCTATCTTAATGATAATTGGACTTATTCCTGGTATCATGCAATATGCTTCATTTGACATGGTTCGGAAAGTTTTGGTAATTTGTATGTTCATGAGTCTTTACACCCTTTTGTACTTTGTCCCGCTGTACTGTCTTGTCGAAGCATTTATTCAAACTGGAGCACCATACCCATATGGATTGTCATTCATAAGTCCATTTGAAAATACGTGGTGTGATATCCTGTTTACTAGTAGTTTTCGAAAACTTTTCCTGCGATATTAAGCAAGCTTGTTGATCGAATTTTGAGACTTCGCTGCATTTTTCTTTTCCTGGTTTTAATATTGGGATTATTTTTGCATTTTTCCGTAGCTTTAGGGAATTTTCCATTATAGTAGGGTACCTTATGTCATCCCGTGGGCTCCTTCGTGAAGAAAGCAACACACCTATATTTTCAGTTTCTATGAAGTCTAAGGATGCCCGAACCACTTGATGCTACTCTGGGGGTCGCGTCTGAGTCGCGTGATGACGTCATCAAAATGGCGGACGTAGCGTTTCACAGAAATGACCATAAAGTGAAAACTATTTAAAATAGAGACTTGCAAAAAACGGTTTTGAAATCACAATAAAATGCTCTACTCTATTGTTTCTTACACGTATGGAGCTAAGACGGCATATTCTACCGAAAAATTACACTTTTTGTTGAAAAATTGAAAAAATGGTCCTGTAGAATGTGTTCTCTTGAAATTTCAATAGAAGATGATGCCGTGCCATAAATTACATGCAGACAAATTTTTTGAAGAGTTTAATAATGATTCTATTACCGTTTACCAGAAGTTTCCAATGTCAATAGTTTTAATTCTGTGATAGTTTTTGTAAAACAAACAGCAATCTCCAAGTTTCAATATGCTCTTTCCTGAAGAAGGCAACACACCTAGATTTTCAGTTTCTATTAAGTCTAAGGATACCCGAATCACTTGATGCTACTCTGGGGGTCGCGTCCGAGTCATGTGATGACGTCATCAAAATGGCGGACTTCAATAATGTTTTACAGAAATGAATATAAACCGAAAAGTATTTGTGATGGACTTGAGGAATTTTTATTTTTAATGGGAATAAACTGCTAATGTAATAATAACTTAATAAATTTTGCTGTTGTTGTGTTTCTGCATGCTACACATTAAAATCTTGAATTATGATTACACACATGAAACGGAAAGAATACAATTAAACTGGTAACACTTAGCCTATCCGTAGACTGCTCGGAGTGTATTTATGTTATCTGTGATTTTCTTAATAAACGTAAATTTCCACAAACTTGGAAGAAATCAAATAGGAGAGTGCCTTGCAGTATTCAACAGAATAACTTTCTGCTCATTGCCCCTATTAAAAAAGGGGTTCATCCTCATCAGAGTCACTATCATCATCATCATCATCGATCTTCGCCTCTTCATACTTGTCCGAACCTTTTTCACACTTCTCTGGATCGCCCTCACATGCAGACATTTCAGAACAGGGCAATTTTATCCAAACTCATTTACAGCTATTACATCTCGACTTAACACATGCACTTTTGATTAGTTCGAGCACATCAGAAGGAGCAGGTGGGTTGGTGCACATGATTGGGACCCATCGATTGTTCTCTTTAGTCCAACCAAAATCTGCTGGTGGGGCAAATTACATCTATTCCATTCCATTGCTTGCAGATGTGCCCGAAGTATAGCTGGTTCAAGTGATGTTTGTGTGGGAGGAATGAACTCGGTCCCAGATGCTTCCGGGTAAAAAACCACCACCTCAGTTCACCAACTTCCTTTATCTCTGTTTTGGGAACATACACTTGATATATGAACCTTTCAACAGCCGCCGACGTTTCCTTATCCACAGTTTCCGTCTTTCCCAGATTTGCCAGATCAATGAGAACATCGTCAGCAGCTAGGAAGGCGTACCAGAAGGATATTTTCAATTTTCTAGAGAAGGAACCAGTAATATCTGCTCCTGATAGTACATGGAAACCTAGAAGTGAGTCGGACCGCAGTCATCCTAGTTCCTCGTAGATTGGTGACAGGGAAACACTTCTCCTTTTACTAGCGTGGCCAGTTACGACACGTGTGTCTTTTGGTAGTATTGGTTATTTATTTAGTGGTAAAATAAAGACATCAGTATCAGGAGAGTAGATTTTCAGCTCTGTAGCACCAGCATTTGCCGCATGGATAGCATTCAATATTATTTTTCAGTCAGCTTCTTCGGGAGTAGCCTACTGCTAAGGAAACCGGCATCCATGTGTGTCCCTCGTACAACTTGTTGCCATGCAACCACTACATTGCGGTTGGTGGCTGCAGCATTTTCTAGAATACACTCTCAAAGGAATATTGAAAGTTCGCCTTTCGTTTTCTCGTGTGAGAGAAGCTTCTTCGTTGCCATAGTTAGTATTCCAGCTTTTGCTTCAATGTGATAATGGATTGGCACGGTATGACCTTGACGAAGTTCTCTTGTGGTACTTTTTAGAGAGCCCTTTATGTATGTGTCAAATACCAAATGAAGTTCATCGTATAATCCGTATTTTTGGTTTAAACTACTTATGAAATGATCGGCAAGTTCTGAAGGGTTCTTGATTGTTGGTGGTTTATCGAGTGCATGTAGCTCTGCCATTCCATCAACAACTGCAACACTAACGAAATCCGGTTGTTGGCTCCACTAATAAACTTGACACCGGGTCTTGTAGTTCGCCGGTAACACTGCAACGCCCGGTTAGAGGGTGCATTGTACTTGTGGGTAGTGTGTAAATTGGAAACGTTGATGGTAAAGCCTCAAGTATCCTAATAGTTTGCTCTTGTCGTTGCTGTACAAGATAGACCCATCTGGGGAAAACAATGACCGAGGAAGAACTGACAGCTAGTAATTGCTCACTGCGTTTCGCAGATCAAACTCCGATCTTGATTTTGCAACATTCAACATTATTGAAAAAATATTTCTGTCCTCCTTCAGTTCCATAATGGCAACTCTCACAGGAATTCGTACCCTCTTCGAAGCTTGACGACAAGTTAATTCTAGACCCTTCTTAGTAACAATTTTGACAGTGTTTTGTTATCTTTTTATCAAACCCTTCCCTAATACATTAATAAATTGTCAATCACAGAGAAGAATTGACACGATTACGCAATAATATGAAGCCCAGATCTCATATCAAATTCCTTTCTGAACAAAATTGAGCATATTCTAAGCCTAAAATGGTCTAAAAAGAGCCTGAACTGGCTAACCATCACAAATAGTTTTCGGTTTATATTCGTTTCTGTGAAACAACACGTTATTGAAGTTCGCCATTTTGATGACTTCATCACGTGACTCGGACGAGACCCCAGAGTAGCATCAAGTGATTCGGGTATAATTAGACTTAATAGAAACTGAAAATCTAGGTGTGCTGCCTTCTTCAGGAAAGAGCATATTGAAATTTGGAGATTGCTGTTTGTTTTACAAAAACTATCACAGAATTAAAACTATTGACGTTGGAAACTTCTGGTAAACGGGAATAGAATCATTATTAAACTCTTCAAAAAATTTGTTTGCATGTAATTTATGGCACGGCATCATCTTCTATTGAAATTTCAAGAGAACACATTCTACAGGACCGTTTTTTTCAATTTTTCAACAAAAAGTGTAATTTTTCGGTAGAATATGCCGTCTTAGCTCCATACGTGTAAGAAACAATAATGTAGAGCATTTTATTGCGATTTAAAAACAGTTTTTCGCAAGTCTCTATCTCAAATAGTTTTCACTTTATGGCCATTTCTGTGAAACGCGACGTCCGCCATTTTGATGACGTCATCACGCGACTCAGACGCGACCCCCAGAGTAGCATCAAGTGTTTCGGGTATCCTTAGACTTCATAGAAACTGAAAATATAGGTGTGTTGCTTTCTTCACGAAGGAGCCCACGGGATGTGATTTTCTTACATAAGGTACCCTACTATTAGTTAGGCATCCGTTGTACATCGCTGTTACAGATATTGGTAAGATTTCAAAAAGCGCATAGTAGTATCTTGTTCGTTAAGCCGTCTTCTCCAAGAGATGTTATGTGCTCATTATGTTCTAAAACATTCACAATTTTTGAATGTGTAAATAACTTATCTCCGGTGTTTATTGGTATCTTTGTTTCTTCTCTTAATCTTCTTTGATACTGACTATCTTCTTCTTTATTATCTGTCGGTGTGAAGTAGATCAAAAGGTGCCTCATAGTATCTTCTGTACTAGTTGTACTCGTTCCAACGATAAGAACGTTAATACTGTGCTTTTCCTTATTTTGTCAGATATCTGTTTGTATATTTCATTCCATGGATTGCTTGATGTGGTTATGTTACAATATTCTGTTCATGAGTTAAATTTCTGTCTTTGTATTGTTTCTTTGTAATTCTTTTTGCTTCAAAGTATTGTTTTTTACGCATTTCCCGCACTAAATAATTATTCTTTGTATTCTGGTACCTTCTCTTTAGTGTACCAAAGTCATAGATTTTTATCCACGTAATTTTATCGTAATTTACACCATCGTGTAGGAATTATTTTCTTAGCTTTCCGCTATTGTTTAACATAACCTCTACTATTTTCCATCAATTTATTCATGCTATCATACCATCTACCTAATTAACATCACACTGTAGGTTTATTACCAAGCGAGGTACTCTGTACATACATTTTTCTATAATACATCACAAGCGTTTTAGTTCAAATAATATGCTTATTGTTTTTCCAATTTCTATAAGAGGAGACTACACCAGTCCTCACAATGCCTTTGAACTCGACCTGTTCAGCATTCCAGTCTTAGACCCATATTTTATAAGCACTTGACACAAGTAACATTTTGTACGAGATCTTTATCATAATTTACAGAGCACCTAAGCGTTTATACCAGTTGTAATAATAGTTATTGGTAATATTGTTCTAAATTCAAAGTCATTGCATCCGTTAATCATCACTTTAATCCTATTTCATTTTAATTTTTCTGTTATGTTCGCCATATATATTCCATTTCTACTTCAGTTCTACTTATGAGGTTTCTTTGACCAAGTCAATTATTCACTTCGTCTGATTGTAACATCTACTAAGAAACCTTAGGAAAAGAATTCTTTAAATCTAGTTGTGATATCTAAATTTCCTTCTTTAGCCCATGACTAGTTTTCAACTTGTCATCTGCAAGCTGGTTAATTTTTTTTAAAAACTCGACGATCACAATTCGAGCATCCAAGCTGAAGGATGAAACAATTATCATATTATTACTATTACTTTTATTATTACATTCGGGCTTTATAGCCTTAAAGGGACATGTCCCACTACCCATCAGCTGCTCATTTTCCACTATTTCATTTCGGTATTAGGTGGTAATATTATGGTCTAAGTTGTAAGCACAGCGGTTTTCCAAATAGGAGGTACCATTTCTTTATAACTGAATCTTCAGAAGTCCTCACAAAATTCAGTACACACCGTTTTAAGGTTTTTATTAAGAAAAATACGTACACGATTGGTATATAACCACTGCACATCTGCAGCGCTTATAATAGCTCTAACGACAATGTACAGTCTTTTTACATCCATCCATCTTTCTTTTTTCTTTTCTTTTCCTTTTCCACTTGAAATAATTTCGGTGTACACTCGTAGTATTTATTATTATAAATAGCAAGTATCAGAACTCATTAAGGATTAAATTACATTTATTAGTATTAGATAGACACCAATATATTCCTGACGCCACAACATACCTAATGAAGCATTGAGGCCCCTAGGAAGTTCTCTTTTATTACCTGTTAGACTTCAGGTTTGGTGTAGAAAATTTTTAAAGCTATTCTTCCTTAACTTTTCTTAGAGTTCTTTGTATGTTTCATAGACCTTGGTATTTTTTAAAACATGTTTGTTAATGTACAAGGTGGTATTTCTATTATATTGATTTCGCTGAGACAAGAACAAGAAAAAGAACAAGAAGAACAAGAACATCACCATTATTATCATATCTGCTTCAGGATTTGGAAGGAAGTGATACATCTTATAAGGAGAAACTACAGAAAACAGGTGCCAACGTTTGGAGACTTTAAAAATTCATAGGTCATCACTAAGCATGTTCTATCTGACTAGGACTTGTACGTATGGAAAATGAAAAACATGTACATTTGTATGGCGTTTCTCTCCACTGTAGCCTTCCACTATTATTCATGACCCAACTTATAGTGTAGGACATATTATATCACAACTTTACATTCAGAATTAAAATTCATTACACAAATTGATTTACATGTTTTACGGTTTTTTATTTGGTGGTTAGGTTAGGTTAGGTCTCGTTCTCGGTCTCGGTCTACTTCTCGTTGTCGGTGTACTTGGCGGTCTACTTCTCGGTTTACTTCTCGTTCTCGTTCCCTTTCTACTTGTTGTTCTACTTCTAGGTCTACTTCTCCTTCTTGGTCTACTTCTCTGTCTACTTTTCGTTCTCGGTCTATTTCTCGGTTTACTTTTAGTTCTACTTCTCGATGTACTTCTAGGTCTCGGTCTCAGTGTGGTCTTGTGGTCTTGTGGTCTTGGTCTTTGTGTTGGTGTTTGTGCTGATGTTGGTCTCGGCCTTGGTCTTGGTATTGTTTTTATGCATTTGTCATACTTCATCTCTTTATTGCTAAATCTCGTGGCTGCTAACAAAAAAGATCATTTTAACATCTTACACATAATACTTCTTGAATCATTAAAATGTAACATACGTACAGGGCATCAGGCTGATGGCAGCAAAACCTCACTGACAAAAGATTACATCATATGTATTTAGAATGCAGTTTTATTAACTTTTTCTTTCAATAATGTAAAAAATTGTGAGAAACATTCGCGAAACCTCAGAATCTTTACACTGTCACAACTTTAGGTACAGATTTAAAATACAATACACAAAGTTATTTACAGGTTTTACAATTTTTATTTGGTGGTTAGGTTAGGATAGTTTAGGTTAGGTTAGGTTAGGGCCCAACTTATAGTGTGGGACATATTATATCAGAACTTTATATACAGAATTAAAATTCATTACACATATTGATTTACATGTTTCACACTTTTTTCTTTGTTGATTAGGTTAGGTTCGGATAGGTTAGGTTAGTTTAGGTTAGGATAGTATATCAGAAAATTTTAAAATTATTTCTACATTGCTGAAAAGGCAGAGTTCCTTAGGACATTTTGTCAATGTTACATTTTAATGATTCAAGAAGTATTATGTGTAAGATGTGGTTAAAAGATTTTTTGTTTGACGCCAAGAGTTTTAGCAATAAAGAAATGAAGTATGGAAAATACATAAGACCAATAGCAAGACGAAGAACGAGACCAACATCAGCACCAAGACCAAGACCAAGACCAAGACCACAAGACCAACGCTGAGACCGAGACTGAGAAGAAGAACGAAAAGAAAACCGAGAAGTAGATCGAGAACGAAAAGTAGACAGAGAGCGAGAAGTAGACCGAGAACGTGAAGTAGACCGAGAAGTAGACCGAGAACGAGAAGTAGACCGAGAAGTAGACCGAGAACAAGAAGATGAACAAGAAGTAGACCGAGAACGAGAACGAGAACGAGAAGTAAACCGAGAAGTAGACCGAGAACTAGAAGTAGACCGAGAAGTATACCCAGACCGAGAAGTAAGCCGAGAACAAGAAGTAGAACGAGAAGTAGACCGAGAACGAGAACGAGAAGTAAACCGAGAAGTAGACCGAGAACTAGACGTAGACTGAGAACGAGAAGTAGATCGAGAAGTAGAACGAGAAGTAGATCGAGAACGAGAACGTGAAGTAGACCGAGAAGTAGACCAAAAACGAGAAATAGACCGAGAAGTAGACCGAGAAGTAGAACGAGAACGAGAAGTATAACGAGAAGTGGACCGAGAAGTAGACCGAGAACGAGAACGAAACGAGAACGAGAAGTAAACCGAGAAGTAGACCGAGAACGAGAAGTAGACCGAGGAGAAGAAGGAGAAGAAGACCGAGAACGAGAAATAGACCAGCAAGTAGACCGATAAGTAGACCGAGAACGAGAAATAGACCGAGAAGTAGAACGAGAAGTAGACCGAGAACGAGAAGTAGACCAAGAAATAGAACGAGAAGTAAACCGAGAACGAGAAGTAAACCGAGAAGTAAACCGACAACGAGAAGTAGACCGTGACCGAGGCCGAGACAGTGACCGAGAACGAGAACGAGACCTAACCTAACCTAACCACTGAATATATAAGCGTAAAACATGTAAATCACTTTGTGTAATGAAATTTAATTCTGTATGTAAAGTTGTGATATAATATGTCCTACACTATAAGTTGGGTCATGAATAATAGTTGAGGGCATCAGTGGAAAGAAAAGTTCTACAAATGTACATGTTTTTGATTTTCCATACGTACTAGTCCTAGTCAGGTAGAATATTCCTAGTTATGACCTATGAATTTTTAGAGTCCGAAAACATTGACACCTGTTTTCTGTAGTTTCTCGTTATAAGATGTATCACATCCTTCCAAATCCTGAAGCAGATATGATTATAATGGTGATGATCTTGTTCTTGTTCTTGTCTCAGCGAAATCAATATAATAGAAATACCACCTTGTACGTTAACGAACATCTTTTAAAAAATAAAAATACTAAGAAAAGTTGAGGAAGAATAACTTTAATAATTTTCTACACCAAACCTGAAGTGTAACAGGTAATAAAAGAGAACTTCCTAGGGGCCTCAATGCTTCATTAGTTATGTGTTGGCGTCAAGAATATATTGATGTCTATCTAATACCAATTGTAATTCAATCCTTAATGAGTTCTGATACTTGTTATTTATAATAATAAATACTACAATGAGTGTACACCGAAATTATTTCAATTGGAAAAGGAAAAGAAAAGAACAAAGAAAGATGGATGGATGAAAAAAACTGTACATTCTCGTTAGAGCTATTATCAGCGCTGCAGATGTGCAGTGGTTATATACCAATCATGTACGAATTTTTCTGAATAAAAACCTTAAAACGGTAAGTACTTCTGAAGTACTGGAGGACTTCTGATGATTCAGTTGTATAAAGAAATGGTAGCTCGTATTTGGAAAACCGCTGTGCTTATAACTTAGACCATAATATTGCCACCTAATACCGAAATGAAATAGTGGCAAATGAGCAGCTGATGGGTAGTAGGACATGTCCCTTTAAGGCTATAAAGCCCGAATGTAATAATAAAAGGAATAGTAATAATGATAATTGTTTGATTCGTCAGTTTGGATATTAGAATTGAGATCGTCGAGTTTATAAAAAAATTTTATCTAGCTTGCAGATGATAAGTTGAAACCTAGTCATGGGTAAAAAAGGAAATATAGATATCAGAACTAGATTCAAAGAATTCTTTTCCTAAGGTTTCTTACTAGATGTTATGAGACGAAGTGAATAAATGCCTTGGTCAAAGAAGAATGATAAGTAGAACTGAAGTAGAAATGGAATATAGAGGGTTGTTCGTAAAGTAAGTTCTGATATCTTTTTTTCAGAAAACCCTTTATTGTAGGGACTTTTATTACACACCAGTGAACAGTACACTCTTTCAGCTATTTTCAACATAATTTCCGATAACATTCAGACATTTGTCATACCGCTTCACAAGCTTTGAAATTCCTTCGGCATAAAACTCTGCCGCCTGTGCGTGTAGCCGCCCGTTGACGCTCTCCTTGAGCTCATCCGTTTGAAATCACTGCGATCCGACAGTCCAACGAATTTGTGGAAAATGCTCTGTGAGTGGAGAAATGGTGAAACGGCGATTCTCTCTGACCACTTCATCCACTTTTGCAACAAGTTCATCATTCACAACAGACGGTCGGCCACTTCGTTCTCCATCATGGACGTTAGTGCGTCCGTCACGAATTTCACGATCTCAAAGTCGAACCTTAGTGTCACTCATAATGTTCCCGTACACTTCAGTAATCTCACGATGAAATGCTGCCGGTGCCATTTGTTTTTCTCACAGAAATCGTATTACTCCATACATAGGCGTACCGAGGGGGGGGGTTTGGGGGTTTGAACCCCCGCCCCATTGATTAAAAAAAGCAAAATTGTATAATTTTTTAAGTCTGCCCATAAATTACTTAATACAAGTATAAAACGTGGGAAGCTTAAAACTCGTTATTTTGCGTCTTAATTTTTAAAATTTTCCGGGGGTACCCCGGAAGCTTAAAACTCGTTATTTTGCATCTTCATTTTTAAAAATTTCCGGGTGAGGACCCCGGAAGCTTAAAACTCGTTATTTTGCATAATAATTTTTAAAATTTTTCGGGGGAGGACCCCCCTCTCCCTGGGGGGTATTCCAATCCCCCAGACCCGCGGATGTTATAACCCCCCCCCCCCATTTGGTCGGCCTGGTTACGCCTATGACTCCATATACCTCACACTTGGCGGGATCTCTTATCGCTGCGCACATTTCAAACGCCTGTATTGTTGATATAAATGGCCGAAAACAATCTCACAGTTATACTGCAGTGAACGTAATGAACCAAGCTACACAACGGAAGACAGTTGGCGATGCTAGCGCCACTCATTCGCGTGTTGTGAGAGACCGGAACTTACTTTACGAACAGCAATCGTATAGGGCGAACATAACCGAAAAATTAAAATGAAATAGTATTAAAGTGAAGATTAACGGATGCAATGACTTTGAATTTATAACAATATTACCAATGACTATTATTACAACTGGTATAAACGCTTAGGTGCTCTGTAAATTACGATAAAGATCTCGTACAAAATGTTACTTGTGTCAAGTGCTTATAAAATATGGCTCTAAGACTGTAATGCTGAACAGGTCGAGTTCAAAGGCATTGTGAGGACTGGTGTAGTATCCTGTTATAGAACTTGGAAAAACAATAAGCATATTATTTTAACCAAAACGCTTGTGATGTATTATAGAACAAATGTATGTACATAGTACCTCCCTTGGTAATAAACCTATAGTGTAATGTTAAGACATTCACTACTCACTACATGCCAGCTCTTTAAATGCCCAGGGATTTTTAAATGGCTATCTAAAAATACTCATGAATCTACACTACCTCACTATTTTTAGTTTTTTCTTGAAAACCATATGAAATTGATGGATAAAAATTTTCACATACCTTCAGGAAGAGTTCTAGTACAACTTCACGTATGGTACCTGGTGTCACATACTCCTGGATGGAGAGAAATTCCACACTTTATACAAAACCACCTGGTTTCACTTCTTTTGTTTTTCGAGCACACTCTACATATTCGTGATGGATATTTATCACGAGGTGTTGGTGGAAATTGTTGCAGGAGATGTTCTCTTCTCTTCCCATGAAGTCTGTAGGGTGGATCCTTTGTAGGGGCTCGGCGGGGGTTGCACAACTTTAGACGTAGAAAATGTAGATGATGCAGAGGATGATGATGTTGAACCTGCAGGTGATGGAGGGACATTCACTACATTTACCTCCTCTTCACCTTGAAGTAAGTGCCTTGCAATATTTTGAAGAAATGCTAGGAAATCCATTCTTTTACGAGGATTAGTTAGGTTATGCAGATTGAAGGCATTAAATAAGGTACACTGTAAGAGGTAAAAAAATACCTTTTTAGGCCATTTCACAGTCTTCCTCATAAATGGATACATGGCAAGATATTGATCTGCTGTATGAACCCCGTGCATATATTTATTATATTGTACAATGCATTTAGGTTTGTGCTTTGTATTGCCGCGTCTGTCCTTCACCTGCACCATACCTGCAGAATGAATTGTTGTCACCATGTTGATGGTTCTTTTTTTCATCCAAGACACCATCAATTCCTCTTCTTCTCTTTGAAAAGTCATTTCCCCCTTCTTTAGTAACTTCTGTTGTTCTTTCAGTTCAGCGGGTAATCATCTATTTACTCTAATTGTACCGCATGTACCTGTACCCCTCTCGTATGATTTCCTTGATAAACCTACACTGTTGTAGTAATTATCCATGTACACCTGATAGCCTAAATCAAGATAGGGAGACAGAAGATCAAAAACAGTATTTTCTAAGGTCATGCCACTGTCGTCATATATATATATGTAATCTGAAAATGTATCCACTAGCAGATTCACACAGCATTCTCACCAATATTCCATACTTCGTGATTTTACCTGGATTGTAAACACGAAATCTTAATCTTCCTCTCCAAGCTAGCATACCTTCATCAAGTGCTAGTTCCATTTGAGGGGTGTACATCGATGCAAATTTGTCCGACAGCTTCTCCATAATAAGCCTTATTAGGTACAGCCTGTCCTCACTTTGTTCTAACAATGTACTGTCGCTAAAATGCAATAATTTTAGGATCGCTTCAAAACGATTTCTTGCCATTGTTTTGGAGAAAATCGGCGTCCCAAACACAGGATCCTGGCTCCAGTACATTTTCAGTGTAGGCTTTTATATTATGCCTATCATGATCATAAGGCCTATAAATTGTTTAATTTCACTTACAGTTACTGGCACCCACGATAGAAATATTGAATGTTTGTTGAATGGACGCGGGGCTGCAGCAATTACCTGTTCTGCGTATAAATTTGTTTGCTCTCACAGATATACAAAGAAATTATAATCTAAAAACACTTCCACAAATGGCATAATTTCATCTAATAAATTTACAATGTCCTTTATACCAACATTTTCGGAAAAAATTGGGGACGGAGACACAAAATACGGAGATTCCGGTTCAGCAGAATGTAGAAATTCTGCAACGCAATCTGTTTCATTTCCTGCCACAACTTCGTTCTCTCCTTCGCTTTCGCTGTCAGACGGGATTAATTCGTCAGCAGAATCATTATTGAATAATAATTCGTCTATCTCCTCCTCTGTTAATGGCCTACGCCTATAATAACGTAAATCTCTTTTATCACTGGAAACGGAATTAGCACTGAGCCTAACGCTAGCCATTCTTCACGCTACTGACCGGCCTTGCGAAACTGGTCTACAAAAGCACATGGAATTTAATTGTTGTCAGGAGGTCAACGACATAAATTTTAGGGTTTCTGTAAATCCAGGAAGTGTATTCACTCCCATCTATTGCCGTAAATGGAAACTACCACCTTCACACTCTTCCTTGAAGAAATACACAAAAAAATGGCGCGATCGCTTAAACGCCAGCTGGCCCGGACGGGAGGCAAGTGCAGGCATATCTTCCACGCCATGTGGCGTGTGCGGTACTCACTACCAAAGGCGAAATATAATTTTAAATTCCCTACACCTTCCACCATTTATAATTTTCAAATCGTGTGCTTGGTATGCCATATTGATTCATGTGACCACGTATTTGAAATGCGCCATATTGGCGTATGACGTAAGCATTCCACCTGTCACGTGACTCATCCCAGCGTTGAGGTAGGTCATAGCAATCCGCCATATTGACTCATAACGTAACCGTCCCACCTGTGACGTATCCATTCCACCTGCCCCTCCCACTCCAACGTTGAGGTAGGTTATAAATTTTGAAATCCGCCCTCTTGAATTATGACGTGACCCATCCCACCGTTGAGGTAGGTCATCCATTTTGAAATCCGCCAAATTGAATCATGACGTTTGCATCCCACAATGACGTAATCATTCCACCTTCCCCTCCCATCCAACCATTGAGGTAGGTCGTAAGCCACTCTATCTTCCCCTCCATGACGTAAGCAGTGTCGCCAGCATGAATGATCAATTTTCAAATTATCAGCCTACTACCAATATACAAATTTTAAATTTTCCACCTTCCGCCATTTGTAATTGTTATATCGTACGCATTCGACCATCTTGAATTTTCAAATCACCCGCCATCTACCATTTGTAATTTTTAAATTTCCCACCTTCCATCGTTTATAATTTTTAAATTGAGCGCCATCCGACATATTGAATCACTTGACCACTTAATTAGGACGTAATGTCATACAGTGAGGAATGATAAACGAAATGTTGGATATAAGATACACGCGAGCGGGCGAAATATGCTGACGCGTGACTTTGATCGCTTCCTGTAACGGTGATCATGCAAACATTTTACTCCTGATGTAACATAAAATCTAAATTTGAAATATAAATGGAAGTCTTGCACAATTTGAAATCGGATTTAGAAATGATAAATTCGAAATATACAATTAAAATCTTGCGCTAGCCGACATCTTGAATTTCCTCTACAATTTTTAAAAATTCCGCCATTTTATAATAACCCTTTTCAAAATTACCACAATCCACAAATTTGAATCGTGCACTTGGTCCACCATATTGAATTTTCAAATCCTTCTCCTTTATCCAATATACAATTTTTAAACTTCCTACCATTGGGAATTTTCAAATCTACCGCCTTCTACCAATATACAATTTCAAACTGAACGCTTGGTCCGGAATTTGCAATAGGAACCGGAAGCGTCACTAATTTGAATTTCCAATATACAATTTTCAAGTTTACCGCCATTTTAAATGTTAAATTCGCGCGTGGGCCGCCATTTGCAATAGGAACCGGTAACGCAACCATTTTGTTTTTGTAACATACAATTTTTAAACTTACCGCCTAGCCACGCCCACTATGACGTAGTCATGACGTCATTCAGGGGATGTGGACCAGCCAATGACGTAGGTCGTGACGTCATCCAACCCACCTTCCTCTCCGTGACGTAAGCCTTCCCCCTCCACTCTGGTCCCACCTTCCCCTCCATCGCCTCCAGCCACGTGACCTAATCCAGCCAATCAGCTTCCGTGACGTCATAAGCCACGCCCACCTGTGACGTCAGGATCACGTGACCGGAAGCGCCGTTATCTTGGATCCGCCAGTGGCCCCGCCAATAACGTCACTGAGAAAACCACACTACTGAGCTACTCGAATTAAATTTTCCTTATCTATTTTAAACTTAGTGCCCACTGATGAGTTCACTTGGTCACTGCTACATTATCAGTGTATGAATTCAGCTTTGAACGGTTAAATTGCGTATTTCTCATCAATTGAAAAGAGAGCCTAGTGGGCTTTAGAATACAGAAAATATTTGTCCTTAGTCAACTGCGTCCAGTTCGAATTTCTACAGCCAGTCACTCTTAGATCCATCCTAACATTATCATTACACCTTTATCTTGGTTGCCCTAATGGTTATTTTCCTTCTGGTCTTCCCATTAAAATTGTGTTAAATGCCCATCTCCACTCCCCTTCGAGCAACATATCCACACCGTATTAACCACTTGCATTTAATTAATCTTACGATATTAGTAGAGCGATTCCTCTGACATCCCACTCAGTTTGGTTCAAATATTTCCGTAAAAACTTTGTTTTCAAATACTCTCAACTCATGTTCTTCCTGCAATGTAAGTGGCCATGTTTCGCATTCATATAAAACTACTGGTAAGGTTACAGTTTTATAAACTCGTTACAAATATAAGTGAACTTAATTTTTTTAGCTATCTTTCTATCTCCTTAAATCCGTCCCCGAAAGAAAATTCTGCGTCCGTCACTGTTTTGCACATAGTATGTTGAATTTACTAGTGTCTATCTTTTTCACTTTCTCTTGCTGGGTGGTCCAGTCGGTATGGCACTTATTTTCCGTACCAAGGTTATGAGTTCAACCCCGGTTAAGTCTATGGCATTTATGTGTGAAATACGTGATAGGACCATGTGAATAGATTTATAGGCATGAAATAAAACTCCTACGGCACAAACTTTCGGAACACTTGAACTTTTTCGGGTATATCACAGGACCACAGTAGAAATACACCCCTTACCGTTGTGCAATTTGCCTGACATTCCGTGGGTTTATTCATAAAATGTAACTCTACAGCTCCTAGTTAACTCTGTTCGTTCACAAAATCAGTTTTTGTATCAGCGGTAACACTTTGTGACGTTAAAACATGCGCTAACATTTACTCAGAGTAACGGTATTCACTTTGCTTTACATTGCCATGGGATTTGTTTATATATTATCAGACCGTTGAGTTGGTGGACACACGCTATACAACAGGGGATCGGTATGCAAAAGAGTCATATCGGTATTAAGTTGGGAACGTTAAAACCCACGTGGGGAGAATAAATTTTATCTGCAAGATGGTTTCCTAGTTTATTATCCATTGTAAAGTTGTGATGTAAATTAACAACTTAAACGCATATCAAAAGAGCAGAATGAGTGATGAAACTGCAGTGTATAATGCTCACATAACTTAATTGTAACCTATAACTTGCTAGATACTCAATACTTTATAACCTGAAGCCTAAGGTTTGTACTAAGATCATTGCTTAAACTTTTGTATACGTATATTTCACTTTTACAATCTGAAATGTTTACTACGACATTGTGATGGGCTATTTTATAATATATTATGCTTCCTTTCCTCGATGTTGTTGTTTTTTTTCAAATTCTTCTATGGAAATAGTACTGAATTTCTAGAAAACCCTGACCATACAATAGACAATGTCTGACAGAAAAATGAGCTAGTTTCTCTAACAAATAAGAGTAATTAAAGCCAAACAGAAAGATTATAAAGTACGTACGTAATGTTCACCATGTAGTAATTATTCATATACGAGAGCCGTCCATAAAGTAAGTTTCCCTGGGGCCATGTACAGATACAGCAAGTGTTCAGCTATTTTTCGACATATTCGCCACCGGAATTGAGAAATTTTTCATTCCGTGGGACTAAGTCTGAATACCTGTGTCGGAGAAGTCTGCCGCCTGGGATATGAACCATTGTGTGGCAACTTTTGTCATTCTATGTCATTTCTTGAGGTGTAGGGAAATGTGGAAATCAATGGGAGCGAGATCCGGGCTGTAGGGTGGATGTTTAAACACCTCCAAACAGGTCTCCTGCAGAAGTTCGACTGGGAGGTGTTTAAATATTCACCTCACAGCCCGGACTTCGCCCCAAGTGATTTCGATCTTTTTTTACACCTCAAGAAATTACAGAGAATGACAGACAGGCGGAGAGGGTTGTCACACAGTGGTTCAAATCCCAGGCGGCAAGTTCTACGTGATAGGCATTGCCCCTGCCCTTGCATACGGAGCAATGGTGTAATGTACACAAACTTCAAATCCGCCCTCATGCCTATGTTCATTAGGAAGAAGATGACTATAACAAGGACCCAACCGTTACCTCATGGAATCTGAAAGTGGTTTCTAAAATGAAATACTTAGGGCTAATGATAGATAATAAACTGGACGGGTACCCACACACCCAGTATCTGGAAAACAAAGTACTCCATCTTTGTAACAACTTAGTCCGTTGCTCCAAAATAGCATGGGGAATTTCCTATCACCAACTCATGACTATATATAATCACGCTATCCTACCAGTAATTTCCTACGCGGAGGAAGCTTGGAGTAGTTCCACATCGAACAGAACAAAGGTCAAACTACAACGAATACAAATATCATTCCTAATATTCACGATAAAGGCCTACAAAACAGTTTCCAACGAAGCCCTACAAGCAATTGCAGGGGCAATGCCTATTGACCAAGTCCTACTCCTGAAAAACGATATCAAAGCCATTTCCAGAGGTGATTCCACAAACGCGAACATCCCCACACTAACAAGAGCGGAAACCATTGTAAGATCCGCTGATGTACACCCTAAGGATAACCACATTGACATAGACACAACAGGAGAAGTTGGCAAAGCGGATATTCGCATATTCACTGACGGGTCCAAAACCGACAATCATATCGGAGCATGTATGTATATAGAAGAAAACTCCAAGGAGATCCATTTTGAAGTAAGAAGACTCAGCGTAGAATGCTCGGTCTTCCAGGCAGAACTCTTAGGCATCACAATGGCTCTTGACCGGAAAAACAACCAGAATAAGGTACTCGCAACCTATGCACTACTCTAAAGCCATCTTGGCCACCGCCAACAAAAAATCAACACAACCCCTAGCTGCCGAATGCAGAAAGAGACTTATTGAACTTAAGAAGAACACGCACACTGGGTTAAAGGACATGCTGGTCTCCACGGAAATGAAAGAGCATATTAGCTTGCTAAAAATGCCGCTAATTATAGATCAACCACGGATTACGAAGCTGTCCCTTTGTCTAGTGCCAAGCAGGTACTGACAAAATACTATAATAATTGATGGAATTCAACATACATCAACTCCAAACGCCTCAAGCACCAAGCTATTTATTCCAAACGTACCACATAGACTCTCTTTATCCCTCTGGCCCAACTTCATCCTCACTCAGTTCCTCACAAACCATGGTCGATTCCGTTCATACCTATACAAGATAAACAAATCCGTCTCCCCACTATGCACCTGCCCTGAAAGGAAACCTCAAACAGCGGTTCATGTTATGACCGAATGCACCTTGTTCTCCAACACCCGACCAGCATACCTAAACACAGCACCTCTGCCAGAAATAATTAAACACCACTTCAACACAACTAGACTACAAGACTTCATTGAAGACATCTACAGCACCCTCCAAGAGTAACAGCATACTGCAATTCTGAAGAACTATCACGGAGCATCTTCCCATGTTTAACAACCCGCTATGTTTATTGTGTATTTTTATTTACTCATGCCAAACTCTGTAAATACCTCGTGGTATACCTGTTGGTGAAACACGAGTTGTATAGACTATCTTCTTGTAAATAAAAAATAAAAAATGAAATCCCCGAAAATAAAGCACAATGTGATGCAGTCAAATAACTTTCTCTACGCTCGACATGGAAAATATCATTTTCTCACTTCACATTTTGATGTAGAATAAGCGGTCCCTGCAATATGACAGCTTAAGGGTTTGCTAATGAGTATGCTATATCAGAAGTCTGTAAAAAAATTCTATCCACTGATACGTTATTCATAGCTGTCGGCTTTGTTATTAGTTGAGAAATAGGGAGGTTTATCAGAGGCCCTAAGCATCTAAAAGAAGACAAAATGTGATGGAACATTTTCAGTCCTACGCGCGCAGTATACTATGTCCCAGGTTTTTGGGAAGGAAAGTATGAAAGTGATATTGAATTTCCTTTTTATTTCGGCCCCGAAACGGTTGTATGGTAATATGAGAGTGAGAAATAAAGTTTTCTGCCAAGACAATACAATCTTATGTAACCGGAATTTCTTTTTCTTCTTATTTCAACGGAATACAACATTCGACATCCTCTATGATCCATAAAAAGAAAGCTATATCTAGCGTTTTCTGAGGGAATAGTTGAGGGTGATATGTCGTTCTTCCTCTTTTCAAATTCTACACACATATTATATAAGGACCTAGATTTTCAAAATCGAAAGTCCTCCAAAAGTTAATTTAAAATCACAAAATACAAAACCCGGGCAACGCCGGGCCTTTTAAGCTACTTTTATAAAAGTTTTGAGATAAGTCTAATTAATGTTTTAGATCTGTTATGGCCCGCTCTCATTACCACGGTGCTCTGGTGACAAAATAATGTATTCTAATAGGAAGGTGAAGAATTTTTCGCAACGTTGCGGTTTTCGGAAAAGCATGAGTCGATTTTCGAAAATTAGCTATTTGCCGCTAGTGGATATCTCGAAGGCGATTGGGAATAGAGAAAATGCTTAGCAGCAGTTTCGTAGGAAATTCTGTTATCTTTCAATTTTAATAGAATACATTTTCGTTAAGGTGTACAGGTTTTCAAGACATAAGCGAAAAACCAAAGAAAGTGACTTTACATGTGCCCGTTGACCCCCACTCAGCTTGTGAGTCCGGGGACGTTTGTTTCGTGTACCTCCAAACTGCTCCAAACACAGCCCTAAGTGAAAAATTCTGTTCCCGCTCATATCCTCTACAAACCTCTTTATTGACTGGAGTACGATTTTGGAGTTAGAAAATTTCAAATAAAGATCTTTGTTGGCAATAACTTAGCCCATAAGCGTGATTTACGTATTCAGTATTAACAGTGCCAAGTTCACAGTAGTTTTCTCATTCCAACACAAGAATATTCTTGGTTTTCACAAAACAATCATTTTTATTTTAAGTAACGCACCACAGATTCTATAGGTAGGAAGTGTTATAAGCGACTCTGAATTTACATAGAGAATTTTTAGCATTAATGCACATTTCCTTGATTCCAAAAATAGTATTTTCAGAAAATTTGCTGTGTCTGGATGTGAGTGTGTATCTGCGATAGTCATAGCTCGTGATCGATAAATCGTATCCAAAATGAATTTTATAATTGGGATAGATATTTTCTGGAGATGTTACAAAAAGATTTTACGACATCTTTCTCTTGCTTCTACTACTACTTTACACACAGAAAATTTGGTATACGGGGTGATTAGGCTATACAAAAGAAAATCTTTCAGCTCCATTGAGGCTGCCAAAATTAACAAAATGTTGTTGACAAGTAACACATTGGGCGATATGTATAAAAAGAAGCAATTACTTCCGAGAATTTACTCGTGAGCAGATGTGAGACTATATGCGAAAAGGAGCAATTTCTTGTTTCCCCATGCATAAGAAAGAAATTACTCTTATGAGAAGTTACTCTCTCGTCAAAGAGTAATTCCTCTATTTACTTTTCTGACGATGCAAAATAAGGAGGCACTGGTTTTTATTGAGTAAACACAACGATTATCCTTTCTTTCATTTGTCCATTTGCATCAGCATCATGGATGTGTCAGAAAACGATTCGCAAGCTACATTTGTGGAATTGTTGTGTGAATATCCAGTGATTTTCCGTAAATATCAATTACCTGAATATAGGCAAAGGAAATCATTAGCTCTACAAAAGATTAAAGAGAACTGTCAAAACATTCTTGGGACAAACTTGACTGAAAATCAGCTAATGAATAAAAAATCAATATGAAGGCACGATTGAAGGCGAAAGCAGACCTTAATAGAACGGGAAATAAAAATATTCAATTGAAATCTTGGGAGAAGAAGTTGTTTGACTTGCTTCAAGGAGATTCCAACCCTGCCGTGAGAGAACTGGAAGGTTAGTAAAATTTATTCATATTACAGGAAGTGTGATTTATTGAATTTTTTTTCAAAATTACTTAATACGTACATATCTTACTCATAATAAGAGCTGTTTTCACTCGTTCAATTGAAGCTAATAAATTAAACTAATTAAAAACAATTCAATTCCTTAGAAGGTTTTCCGCCTATATACTAGTATTAGTATTAGATAATACTAGTATATAGGCGGAAAACCTTCTAAGGAATTGAATTTATACTATACTAGTTGAAATCTAGCTAAGCTTCATAATGAAGTTTATTAATAATAATAATTAAAAACAATTTATTATATGTTTTAGGTGCCGAGTCAGCTGGTGATAACTATGGTTCATCACTTCAGTCTGAAAAGGATGAAATTTCTGTTAGCGGTGAAGATGGTGAGAGCACATCAGCGGTGCCGAAACCTCCTATTAAGAAGAGGAAGCATGTTATTGAGGAATCAGAAGAAACAAAGTATTTAAGTAATCAGGAACTTCAGCGGTTGTTGATGATTGAACATTTAAATGTTCTGCATATGAAAAAATAGAACTTGTTGTATGAAAAGAATCAAAGAGAGAATATAATATTAGATTTCATGGAATGAGATGACAGTCTTTCTGTATTCATTGGATTTATTTAAAATAAAAATGTATTAACAGTAGTTTCAATACGTGATTGCTGGGTATACCTAATGCCTATATCCATGTATTACACCAGCTATAGCATTTCTTCTCTGTTGACCTCGTTCCCTAACGCGTCCCACTTCATCTGCAGGCATATGGTTGTCTTCGTCCTCATCATGCAGGGGTTCAGGAAAATCTTCATCATGGAGACGTTTAGTCACATTGTGCAGAATAAAGCAGCACATAACAACGGAAGGAACCCTTTCTGTAGGCAGCCTTATTATATTTTGGAGGATGGGAAACCTTTGCTTCAGTTGACCGAAGCACCATTCTATTATAACACGCTACTTTGTGATACAGTTGTTGAATGATCTTTGTTCAGGTGTAATAGGATCTCTGTAAGGTGTCATTAACCATGGAGTTAACGCATATCCTGCATCACCAAGCAGTATGTTTAACAGCGGCTGAAGCAGCACTAAAATTTCTCGATACCGTGCTTTGATCCACACCAATATCTTCTGAAACTCCTGTTTGAAAACCTGGATCCCCTAGATAACGTAAAAAGATTTTCATCTTCTGTTCATTAGTAAGTGCACCACCTCGTGTTTCATTGCTAGCTTCTAGAAAATGTTGTGCCAACCAATCAACATTTTCCTTTTTAAATCGATAGATAGATTTGAAATCATACCTATTAGAGTCCCTCCTGACTTTGTAAATCTTTCTTCGACGCAAGAATCCCAAATATTCGGCCATAATTAATCATTTTATTACTTGCTAAGTGTCTTCAGTATCCTGTCGAGGTCACTTCAATATTTACTAGTAATTACTCCACAGCGAGAAAACATATGAATGTTTATTCATACCAAAAATTGAGAAATTGTTCCGACGCGATTAATTACTCCCAGTAGGAGCAATTACTCTTGAATGAACAGGAAGTAATATTTCCTTATGCATACGGAAGTGAGTAACTACTCCAAAATAGCAAGTAAAGAGTAATGAGTAATTATTATACATGCCTCCCACTGTCTTACTTTAGGAGTTGACAAACATTATCTGCCAGAAATAGCAAACATAATGTAACAAACATAACAAGAAAAGCATTGCAGTATGATAGATAACTTACAGTGCATATAAATGACTAACTGGTCATGGTAACACTGGAAACTTCAATTTCGAGGACTTCTTCAGGTGGACTGATTGCAGTATTATGGAGTCCTGAACTTAAGATTGGTAAAATGCTACATATCTCTTGCATGCCGAATCAAGACGATTTTACTCACTGGTTCTCCTTTAGGTCCCTCAGGTCCAGCTGGCCCCTTCATGCCTCGTTCTCCCTTCTCGCCCATATCTCCTTTGTGGCCAGCTATCCCCATGTCACCCCGATGTCCTTTTGGTCCTCGGCGGCCTCTGTCGCCTTTTGGTCCTTTGGGACCTGCCTCTCCTACTTTTCCAGGCTGTCCCTCAGCGCCAGCTTTGCCAGGCGGGCCTACATCTCCCTGTAATAAATGCAAAATATTGATTAAGTGCCAGTATGGTACTTTTGAGATTGTGTGCGGGACGGGAAAATGTCTGTTCGTCTGTCTCTCCGTGTGTCTCTACACGCGATAACTCAAATACGCTATATTGGATTTTCATGAAACTTCTTATACGAATTTACAATGTTCATAGCAAGAAGCCTATTTATTTTGGACCAAATTGGTTGACCGCCTTTGAATTTTGGCAACGGAAACGAGGTTCATTTATAATGGAAGATTTCTGCAGGTTTTTGAGGCATTGCCTGAGAATTGTAGCAAGTAATCACCAAGATATTGTTGCCTTTTCGTTTTCCAATTCTCAAACCTGATTTGAATTTTGAACTTATAATAAGCTTAATCAGTTAATTTTTTTATGTTGCTGCCAAAAATTCCACACACTTTTTCCCTAAAATTTATAATAATGATATACCCCTATAACTATTTGGGTCCGATTTATTCCCCTACCCTTATAAATACACATCAATTTTCCGGCATTCTATCCTTACTATCTTTTTAGTTAAACAGTTTCGTTAGCAAATCCAGCCACATTTTTTAAAATTTATTAATAACTTCCAACATTATAGTGGTATCCCGTCCACCCCAGCCGACTTTTGTTTCTGACATTTTTCATGATCTCTCCAACTTTGTGGCACTAATCCCGTCATCTAACTCACACATAATTTAGTTTACTGTCAAGTATACTTGAAATTTATTGGTATTTTTATTAAAGAAACTGGCCGTGATCCGATCATTCAAAATACTCTTAAACTCATTAGCTTTTCTTTTCGTTAGCCCATTATTATCTTATTACTGTTTTCTGCTTATTGTTAAAAGTAACAAAATCCTTTATTTCACAAAAAAAGTCTGAACTGTACTTTTAACAGTAAATTGTCACTCATTGACCTATCTTCAATTCTAAAGTCTAATATATCCCCTACTAAACTATATGATACTAGTAGGTGCCTGCGGCTTCGCCCACGATAATTAATTGAAAAATTAAAAGTTAAGAGTATAATAATTATTAAAGCATTATGTTTATTAACACTTGCACGCAAATCATTCATAAACTAAACCATAATGAAACAGCTAAAATTCCGACTTTAGAGTACATTCCACGATTAGAAAGCACCGCCTGGGAAAACGATCTCAGATTCGATTATGCAGTTCCAAAGCTAACTGTGAACTCTGATAATACCACTGTCTTCTAGACTGTATACTCGTGTGTAATTCTCGAGACGGCGGTGGATAATACGTATCGTTTCTCAACTGTTTGTTGACAGATGAATATGATGTGAATTTTATTTGATAAATTCAGTGTAATTTTCAGAAATTATATAATCTTTCAAGAGAAGGACTGGTTTGTTTGGATTTTATTGTCCGCGATACTTCCAGGGTTAAACTATCAATATATATTATAGCTGTTGCCCGCGGCTTCGCCCGCCATTATTAATTGACTCCAGGATTTTTAAGAAATTTACACTGGCAGTATATTAAACATGTTTGTGGTTCAGAGATATGAAAATTGTAAGTAAAAATAAAATTAGAATATTTGTTCATTGTGTTCATTTCACTTAAGCCTTATATAATAAAGAAACGGTTTTCCTAATTTTGTATTCTTCGTGAAGGTTTAGACTGCGAGAGACGAACATCGCCGAGTATACCCGATGTCTCACGAAGTGAGGGAGCGAATGAGCACGCTATTTAGGGCCGCTGAATTGTATAAGAGTATATTAGTGTATAATCGGTAACGCTTTGTCCTTTCTCATTTATAAAAGTGAAGCTACTCTGCAAATAATCCCCTCTATATTTACCATTTAATATGTCAAAATTTCGTTGTTCACAAAAGTTGTTTAATTTAATTCCATCGTTTTTAATATTGGTGTCTTTGCTGCACGTTACACTCTGTCATCCTAAAGTAGTTATAAATTTATAACATCCATTTCCCCTGACCTGGCGTTCAAGTGACCACCAAGCATAAAATGTTCTATGCTATATTTATCTTTAAAGTCCTCGATTTTTATCTGTGAATCCTTCCAAATATATTCATTATAATAACCTGAATTAGGATTTGCAACACTTCCCCCCGGAGGACTCAGTGCTCAGGATTTTTACATCCTGAAAAATTAGGATGGTGCAAGTTCTGTTCTGTTCTCTTTTACCTATGTCCCCAATGTTGAGACGCAGGGCCTCCAAGTGGAGATTTCTGTTACCTAGATGAATTTTGTGATATTATTTTCTGAGAGAGGGCAGAGTGACAGATGGTAAGCCCATCCCCTTACAAACCCCCCTGGAAACCCAGGTATTACCTCGACGTGAAAGGGCCGAGGGATTTTGTCCAGGGGTTCTAATTTAGGCTTGGAGTTCTTTTACGTGCCGGGTCCCCTCCCCCGGAGGACTCAGTGTCCAGGATTTTTACGTCCTGAAAAATCCATCGACCACGGCTGGGTTTGATCCCGTGACCTGCGGATCTAGAGGCGGGTACGCTACCTCTAGACCACCGCGGCCGAAAGGGTGCAAGCAGTAACAACCAATGATAAGCTCTATACATTTGTCCTAGCCTCTTTTATATCAGTTTCTATTATCTTAACATTTTCTAATAGCTCGTTTTTAATAAAAAAAAATAGCTCTCGTGTCTACCCTTCTATTAAATTTTATTCTACTTTTACTATAGTATATTGCGATACTAGTTCCGTAAGCGGTGCTTACGGAACGAGTATTGCATGCTATTTTTTTTGCACGATGATTATTTATATCAATTTAATTTTATTAATTGAGATATTAGCTGAAAATATTATGTATATACATTATTGATGATAGATGTTATATTTCAGAAATTGATTCGCATGTGTTGGTTGTTATGGGGACTGAATATTTGTCCTGTTAAAGTCGCCACAAACTGGGGGGCCTTGGTTCCGGTCTTCGATAATGGCTTGTATTGTGATGGTGTGCTTTTTGTAATTTTTACAGCACTGAGATTTCTTTTGTTTTCATAGCAACCAGATTGCGTGTGGGAATGTCAAGTTACGATCCACGGCAACAATATTCGTAATTACCACTAATTAGTTACATCGTGCAAAAATACTTTTATAACCTATAATATTAATTTCATTCTTTGTACTTTATCGGTTTCTTCCACTGCTAATATATGGCAGTCAATCAACAATTCATGAATTTTGCCTATATTCAGGAAGCCTTCTATATTTATAAAACTGCATCTTAAAACATTCATTCCTTTTTCCTACGGATTACCACAATTTTTCGATTCATCCCCCGCTAATTAGCACCTCCCTCGCCATTATGGTATCTGTCTCTAATATCCAGGATGCTACCTTCAGGGGAGGCCAAGGTCATTAGACTCCGTGAACAAGCTATTTTGGATTTCCATGTCTGCATTTGACGATTTTGTTGCTGATTCAGCCCATCAAGTACGTTTATCTCTGGCTCTGATAGTTGCTTCCGCAATGGCGCTTCTTTTGGCGACATAACTTTTGTTGACTTTACTGGCTTTCTATTGCAATTGAGTTTGATGTCCTCACTGTTTCGCGCTGCATGTTTTCCTCATTCTGAGACACTTGCTGATTTTAAGAATTCTTGATTGCCTGCATTTCTGCTTTGTAAGATCGCCCTTATTATTTTGGCAGAATTCTAGGTTAAATATTTGATTTTAAATTTTCAACTTTTCCTTCGCTAAGATAGCAAATGTTTCTATATTCCTGGCTTCTTTTAAGTAGGGCACCAGTTGCCTTCTTATTTTTCGTGTATTTTGGTGTTCATGCTGTACCCGATTTTGTTGCACCCGGAGGAATATTATATTACTCAATACAGCATCCTTGGATCTCTTTATTGTTGAGCCCTTTTACTTTCTCGCTTATACGTAGTATAGAGAAAGTATTGTGATCGTGACAAAAAATCGAAGTCGAGATAACACCGGGAGAGCATGTTTCATGAAGCCTAGAAACCGAAAAAAATATTTTTGGAATGACGTCTGTCCGTCTGTCCGTCTATCCGTCTGTCCGTGGACAAGCACAGAGGGTAAACGGTTCATTGTATTTACTTCATTTTTTTAATTAAGGACTTTTTCGAAATTTTGTCGAACCGCCCAGAAATTTAGTTTTACAACTGAAATATTAAGGAGATTATTCATGAAAACTTTTTTTAAATTTGTTTTTTTAATAAATGGCTCTAACGATTTTAATAAAAATTTAAAATTGGAAACTCTTATCTATGACTAATAAAATGGCTATATCTGTATTTCTGCAAAATGACTTAAGGGGCACTTTACTCGTATCCATTTTCTATTTTTCTAGATTATTTCCATTACAGTAGGCGATACATGAAAACCTACCACAGTAAAGTTGTAGAGAAATTTAAAATGAACATTTTTTGTTTAACACATTTCTTTGTACATTTAATAGATATCAAGATAAAAACGAAATAAGGACAGCTTAAATGCGAATTTCAGAACATGTGTCAATTAAAATATGAATGACATTTTGTTGCCCCTAGTAACAAGAAAACTATAGGCCTAATGTACTTATTGTTGTGAAATGCAATCACTTTAGCTCAGTCGCAATGAACACACCAAAACCAATTAAGCGAGGTGGTATAGGCTAACAGGGAAAAGGCCCTGAGTTCAAATCAAACCTCGTGGCCGCCCAAATTGACTTGGGGTTTTTCATGGTTTCCGGGTTTGTAGGACTTGCTTATTTTCCATAACTCATCGCCGCTATGTCACTGGATATTATAATAGTTTAAACTGAATACCGCATAAGAAGACATCTCTAAACAATAGAAACATGACGCGAATGAGTTGTTAATACTGTAATCCAAAGCAGAGTACTTCCCTGCGTGGTGCCCTGCTGATTAGAGGGGCAAGAGGCGATATATTGCTCCGGTGGAGAAGGAGGAGGTGAGGGGTACCATCACAGGTGGCTAGGCAGATTCTTATTGGTCGCCGGCATGCTTGCGCGCGCAACGGTCACATTCCTTGCATTCCTCACAGGGAAGTTCTTTGCTTTGGAGAACAGTATAGACCAGCGTTTCTCAACCTATGGTCCGCGTCACGGAGCAGATGGTCCGCAGACATAATTAATTTAAAAATATCATAAAGCAAGTGGGAAGTAAAGAAGTAGAAATTTTTCACATAAAATGGACACTAGATGTCAAAGTTTTTAAAATCTTCGAAAATACAGGTCATATTGCAAGTTTCCTTACTTTTGCAGTTACGGACCACAGTTTCAAACCCCTGATGCACTGACGTCTATGGTTCCCTCTTTCATCCAAAACCCTAAAAAATAAGACTTTTTCGGAATTTGTTATTAGAGGCGCCATGCAGTATTTAACAACCTATCTTTCTGCGAAGGGATTTTCATCGCTCGTTTAACTAAAAACATAATACAGAAACCGACTTAATGTATCTGCTGATCTTCGAATAAATTTGACTAATATTGAGCCAAATATCCAGGAACTCTACAAGAGGCGACAAGCTCAACCGTCTCATTAAAAGTGAGTAATAACATAATTCCTAATGATATTATCAAATTGGTAATACATATTAAAGTCTGTTCAAAATATAATTTTACTGCAATAGTTTCATTCCAATTCAATAACTGTGTTTCCGTCGGATTAAAAAAATGTATTTCGTTATAACGACCTATAATTTAATACCCCAATAATATTAAGAATATAGGCCTACATATAGCCTACTTTTAAAAATGGGATGTATAATTAGGGGTTCGAAAAGTTTTTTTTAGAGATTTTAAAGGTCCTCGGGTTCAAAAAGGTTAAGAAACGCTGATATAAACTAATGGTTCACGCAAACATACTAAACACGTGATATGACCTACATGCAGTTAAAGCGTGCAATATAACCTAAGTAGTAGTAGTAGTGGCGAAATTCAAATATAAGTCGCCCCTTAAGCTCCCCCATTCGATATTCACATTTGCACGGACTGTGTGATGTATTTTGTTTCTGAGCGAAGCAGAGTGACCAACTGACCTTGTATATTGTCGCAAGTACCTTGTATCCACCTCTACATATAGCTAAATAATGCATAACACTATCCACATAGTTAAGTGCGCGAAGCGGAGGCGGCAGCCGTAGCGAAGCGCCCTTGCATTTTCGAATAATGTACGATACACTGTTTGTAGATTTCGAAAATGTGGCATATTATATCTCCCGCAAGGTTTGTCAGCCTGCCACCTCTCGTCTAGCGGTAAGACGTTACACCTCCAACGTCCAATCACGAGTTTCTTCATAATACTAGGACAGAAGAATTCGCTAGATCGTGGTAGAAAAGAAACTGCATCGGTGAGGGTGGTTTGGGTGGGACCGATTCATCCCAAGGTGCGACTTATATTTGAATTTTCCCGTAGTAGTAGTAATACTAATAATATGCAGTTTTACTGGCATTGATTATTATTATTGTTATTATTATTATTATTTCATGGTAAAAGCATGAACATAAAGATCGACCCTGATGCTTTCCGTTCTAGATACTTGTTAGTTTTATGAAAATGTAATAAGTAAAATTTAATTGTCTCTTTAATTTAATTTTTTCTGTGCTAGCCTTTAACACGTATATGCGAGAAAGTTTGTGCAACGTATTTTTGCACCATTTATTCTAAATAATATTGCAGTATTGGCCCTTGTGAACATCACTTTTCCTGCGGAGGGTTGAGTCTTGAATTTCTTTTTGATTGGAGATGCAGGATGTTTCCATTCCATTTAACTAAAATCGTTCTATTGGTGCCCCTGCCCAACCTATACACAACATATCTGAAATTTAGATAGAAGTTCAGCCTAAAATAATTCACAAAAATCTCAGCACGCTCCCCATAGTCTTTTATATTCTTTAATACCTTGATTCACCCACACCGAAGATTACTTTAATTCTTCTTCCTCTCATTATATTCCAGGTTCGTTAGCCTAATTTTCATGAATTTATTCTCTTCCTTTCGTAGATCAATTTCTTTCCTGTTTTGTCCCGTATTTAGTCGTACCGCGTACAGTATCGCCTTCACTTCAGAATATTTTTCTTAAATTCATTATTTGTTTCCTTAAATCTTTCTTTCATCTCCCTTTTCACATTTCCTCAATTGAGGGCCCCGGATTAAGCTCGACATCACCAATTACCGGCAATGTCACAATAATTATCAACCCAATAATCCAAATGCTCGCTCAATCACTGTCAATCGATCCTTTACTAGTTTTTAAAAAAACTTTTCTTACATTAAATCTTCTTATCTTGCTCCTATATGCTATTATGTCGAATGCATATAGTTTCTATTCTTTTTATCTTCTTGAAGTTCTCCTATAAATCAGACCCTGGTCATTGACTCACAGCCTATTCTTTGCATATAAACGGCGGTCTTAACTGGCTGAATATTCACAACACTTTTAAACTTCATTTTCACTCATAACCACTCTCTTCGACTGTTGGTGACAGGCGAGATATTTATATAGACTTAAGGGGGGACATACAGCTTTCGATGATGAAAAATAGGTGAAGTTTCATTATTTTTTTCCTCAGCAATGAATTTTTCTGTAGCCTTGCAATCTGGCATGTTGTATATTGACTAGTTCTACAATTTCATGCTATCAGAATTAATTTAACTATTACAGATAATGGGTAATTATCATTACAAAATGGCAGCCAAATTTTGTGCACTGAAGTGCCGTTTCCCTGATAATTTTAAAAAATACCAATATTTCTGAGTGATTCTTTTTTCTATCTGTTTGTAAATATCATATGAACAACATAGTCTAGGATCTTTGGATTATCTGCAGTATAAGTTCAATAATATCAAATATACTTGCATGCAAAATTTCAATGCAATATGTTAATAAATGTTTGAGTTATCAGGGAAAAGGCACAAAATTTGACTGGCATTTTGTAATGATAATTACCCATTAACTGTAATAGTTGAATTAATTCTTAAAATAGTATGCAATTGCAGAACTAGGCAATATAGAGCATGCCAGATTGCAAGGCTACAGAATAATTCATTACTGAGAAAAATAATAATATTTTCCAGCATCGAAAGCTGTATGTCCCCCCTTAAATAACTTCCTTAAATTATAAAACATAACTACAAAACAAGCTCTTTCAATACTTAAGGAAATACAGATATGAAAGCCAAAAAGCTATTTTAAAAAATCAGTTTAAAACACAATTGTTGAACGTTTTCTTCATGTCTGTTTCATGATACGTACATTATTTCAAGACCATAAAGTGCGAGCGTGCATTTACTATGCTTTTGAAAATCGATACCTTGTCTTTAAGTCCCTGGTTCCTATAATCTATATCTTGATGGTTTCTAATAAATTAGGTATATTTATCACTCATTTCCCGTAACTTGTATACTTAAGGCCATTTTCCTCGTTTCTCCATAGATTAAAAAAAATAGAGGAAAATTTTCATGGAATTATCTTTCGTGCCCATGAACAAGACGAACTACGGACTACGCTAATCATTAGTTCGTTTTCCCTTTTCAAATATGTTTAACTTAAAATACATTACAGATACATTTAAATTTGAAGTACACTAGTATTTTAGTTCTGAGTTCAGTGTGTCCCCCTTTAAAAACTAGACATTCAGGGAACATCACTTCCTAAAGAATTGGACAAAAATTTCTTACACACCGCAGGTCCGGGCGATCCCCTCAGCCCAGGGGATCCTTGAGGTCCTGGAACACCCTGGGCTCCTAGAGGACCCTGCAGTCCTGGAGGTCCTGGTGGTCCTTTGTCTCCTTTCTCTCCTGGCGTACCCGTGCTCCCTTGCAATCCAGCTGGGCCTTCAGGTCCCTGAAATATAGCCCAGTAAATTTAGCCTCAAAACAGGGTCGAAGTGCCATAAATTCATAGTTAGCTGACAATTTCAGGAATAGCTCCTACATATGTGTAGAACGAATCCTGAAAATCCCCTATCTTTTCCTGTCTGCTTCCACCCAAAATGGCGGTTCGAAGATGGCCGCCAAGTACCTTATCTCATATAACGGCCAAACAACATAATTTTTCAATTATGCAAAAACCTATGTATTTTGCACGATAGCGTCTTTTCATTTATACCTAGATTTGCTTAATTAAATAAATATAGATTAGGTGTAAATTAATTTATTTGACGTCAAAGTGATAAATCTTCTTTTAATGTTGATTGTTTTGCCTCATAACCTCGAAATAACGAACAGATCGTAAAAAGTGATTGGAATGTTATCTGTAGCCCTAAGTTTGAATGTTTGCTTCTATGTTTAGATGGGTGGAGATCGAGCTTGCTCTGTTGCAGTTGGTTACTAGGAGCAGTCGAATTAAGGGCATGTTAACGTAACTTCTGTATCTCCAGGTTCTAACATTATACAGGTATGCAGAGATAGTAACTGAATTTTCTATTGCACTGGTGGGTTTTCTTCAGTTTTCAAGTTTTCATTTGCATTTAATTATTATATTCATTTAAATTTATTTCTACACACCAGTTATTTGATTTTTTGGTTTGATTTATCATATTATTCTATTATTCTTAGTTATGTTATCCCTTTATGAGTTTCGTATTTTGGCCATATGTTGTGCTTTTGTGTTCTTGAGAGAAGAGATGGGTGCTGTTCCTCTCTTAGGTTTTAAATTTAATCTGATCTACATAATGTAATGTCCTCGAATGTTATACTGATTGTTTTCAGGACAATTACAACCATCATATTCTTATATTCTGTTTACACACCTTAATAGCCCCTGTTTTAGATTAAGTAATGTATTGTGTTGATCAAAGCAATAAAATTGTTGAAGCTTTCTTGTCACATAACCAGTCATTTCTATATTTGGCTACCAGATTCACAGTGGGCGTGTTTCCTCTGCGTTAAAATCCGTTTTTTGTATAAATGGGTATCGATCTGGTAGCTGTTAGCGGTAGTTGTTCTATATAAAATTTATATTGTTAAATTATCGTTTGTTTTCGAGTTTTCAAATTTTAAACATGGATGAAATAACTATATCCCCTGACGCATTGCGGAAAGATGATTGGAGGGCTGAGTTCATGCGTAGGGGCGTAAATGAAGGCATAGATTTGGATCTTCCTAAAAGTAAATAAATCAAAATTTTCAACAAAACACCAAGAGGCAAATATAATAATGATTATCGGAAGGATGAAAGTAATAAAATAGAATGAGCACTTAAAGAGTTCAATGAAAATACTGAAGAATTTGAAACCACAGGAAACACCGAGAAACAATTACGCGGAATTTTTCACAGGCTTTTTCATTGAAGAAACGATAGCCTATATTTTTTGCCAATTACCAACGAGCCTAACATCATCACGGCCCATAAAAGGAGATGAAATGTTGTCGAAATAAACTGATAGTCTGAAACAGCTAAAAGCCAGTTGAGCGACACCATATTAGCCCGCGATAGCCTTCCGAGTGGTAGTGTGGATAAGCCACAAGAACAATTTAATTTGCTGGATTTACCATATAATCTGTAACTTTCAAGGAGTTAGTGCTGAGCGTTGTCCAGAAACATTGGGCTTCAGGTTAATGCTAGTACAACGGAATACACTTTTCAACTGTTTCTTGGTATATTTCCAAATTTTAAATTTAATGGCCAATTGCAGGACATCACTTCTTGATCACCAATCAGTTGTTGCACAATTAATTTGATTGTCAATCATTTGAGTGTTGAGTTGCAGGGTGGCTAATCTTTCATCAGGTCACTACGATCAACTGATTTTCGATTTGAAGGAGAAACATATGTGGCAAAAACGCTAAACCAGGTCAAAGTGCACAATTCAGTTGTTTCAGTGGCCATTTTGCTGTTTTGCGTATTTTTATTCTGTGCTTTAATTATTTTACTTTCCTTGAGTTTGTGAAAACGCCTGACAGAGAAATAAATCTAGGGACCCAAATTTAGCGTCAGTGACAAAGAATTGTTGCTGAATATTTAAGAAGGTTACACGAGCATCATTGAAAATAAAAATAAACTGATGCAGTTTGGGCAACGCAGAAAGAGAATCCCTGACAAAACACTGCTGCAGATTTCAGCAGATGTAGTCGAGAAGGATGTGGAATCTAAGAAGTATATGTCTCAAGAGATTTGAATACAGGATCGATATGCACAACTGAAATTATGATGGAAAAGTAGGCTATTGTGGTATTTATCTTTCCTTACGTATTGCATACCAGGTTTAAGTAAGGAGTCTTTGCTTATTTTGTAATTAAATTAAGCTACAGTGCAGTGTGTAACTCACTGTCCTTGCACATGAATTCTGTTGGAATCAAGTATATAACATGAGTTGTCGGTGCAAGGAACATTATATACCGTAGGCGTATTTTTAAATTCAATTAAGCATAAGCATTGATCTCTAACTTCACATATAAACAAATTTCAGATCTCTGTTTACAAACACAACATTAGCAGCAAAGTTAATTGGAGAATCATTTGACTAGAAATATATTGTTGATCAATTCTGACCAGAGATCTGATCGCCCGTTAGCACAAAATGTTGTTTGTGCAACAAGATTGTAAATGATCACCGATCTAACTCCGGTTAAATTCACGTCAATATCTGATCACAAATGTTTTGCTTTTCTGCAACTGGCTGTAAGCTTCTGGAATTACCAAATCCGGTGGAACCATTAATAAAAGAATTTCCGAATGATGCCGGAAAAACATTTTGTTTCTTAAAGTACTTAGTAATTTTTACCATACAAGACAAACCACTCTAACTTACATGGTAACTAGGAATTTTATAGCATCTAGGGTTTTACTACCACACTCAGCGTAATTGTCAGGAATTTTTGGCTTCTGCGAAGGACATTGAAATTGTTAACACTGCTCTTTTAATTCCCAATGCCGAAAAGGATGCTGTTGGTATCGTAGCGGCCGGGGCTAAGCTACCGGAAGTGATAAATTTATTTATGAGTTTATTCCCCACTACTACTTGGAAACGTCTAAGGGTGGCGTGCACCATCCAGGAGTAAACCCAACTAAAGTAGTAAATTTAAGACGGAGACCTGAAGTATGCAAGAACCAGTACATCTGTCTCACTCTTTAAGTCATACGAGTAATGTGCTAAAGTGAGACAGACAAACCGGTTTTTGTTGCGTCAGGTTCCGGTCTTAGATTTACTACTTTAGTGCTTCTCTTTTAGTAACTTACTCTTTTAGTTGGTGTTGGAGAGCTCAATTGATAGTTACTTCTTTAGTTGTAACTAAAGTAGTAAACGATTTTTACTAAAGAAGTAGTCGAATTCTGCGCAGAACAGAGCAGAAACGTTAGTGAAGCGCAGCAGAACACGTGCATTTCAATTGCCAGTATTATTCAAGTGCCAGATAATGAAAAGGAAAGGTTCGCTGAAACAATGAATATGAATTTGGGTTGTTCCAAATATTACTAATGACAATCTTCATGTTTTAAAATAGGTCTAATAGTAATGTTTTATTCATTAATAATTTTAATTCCTTCAATTCAATATTTTCAGTTTAGTAGCCTACGTTAGGGTACTGTGATTACAATTTTTGTGCAAACTATTTCTGTATTATAATGCAAACAATTGGAATTTCCAGTTGATTTTCATAATTGATTAACTGTCAATATTATAATTATTTCTCTCATAATAATAATAAAGTTCTAAAATATATTAAAATATTTATACTTCCTAACGTTACATATTCTTCCCCAAAAACGATAAATCAATTATTCTACAGTTGTTTATCATAAATCTCACTATAATGAATTATTAATACTTATTGACTGTTTAACAATATTAATAAGAAGTATTACACAACATCATGAAAAAGAGGGGGATAAAAGGATAACAAAACTAATAAGGGGCATTATGTTTCTGTCCTTTTTCAAATGCACAGAACATTTACTTAAAAAATATTACCTTATAAAAATAATAATATTACAACTGAGAAATGTAATATTTAAACAAAAAATGGCGGTACAATATTTCGGAAGCTATGAACTCCAATAATAATTATGTAGATGGTTGTGTGTTTAAAAATAATTTCAGTGACTACTTCTCTAGATCCTGTGCAGCTTCAACTTCCAGTGCCCCTCCTTAAAATTTTCTTTCGGCACTCATGTTGGCATTTTTTTTCTATATAGTTTATAATGCTTCTCACTTTCCTGTCCACAGGGTTAATTAAAATAGTTAGCAGCATAAATAGACCTGCAGCATCTGCTATAGTTTATTCCCAAACATGAAAGTCTCGCCTCACTCCACCATTCGAGACTTGGGGAGTCTTTAAGGAATGGTTTTACAATGTGTCCCTTTCTCAATGTACGCTAATCCCAGAGTCAGTCAAATTTTCTTCCGATGTGGCCTGTTTGGACATTTTTACACCTGGGTCAGAAAAAAGGACATATTATTCATTAACACTGCGGGTGCAACTATTGAACTTTTAGCTCTTATAATTATTATTATAATTCTGGCATTCGCAATGTTGTGCTTTAAGTTAAGCTATAGAAGTGTAATGTAATAAAATTAATTTACAATAATTACATTAAATCGTTTAACAATGAGAATCACCTATTGTTCAGTAATCTCTATGGTTAAGTAGCAGGGGGGAGTGTTTTCTGGGTAGCTCCAAGAACGGAGGCTTTCATTTATTGGAATATACTTTACCTCGCCGATATCTGTATCCATAGGATTAGCTTGAAATACATCGTCGTTTTCTAACCCAAAGTTAGGGAGAACTGCAGCATCTAAAGGCCGATCCAGCTAGGAAGATATTTGAGAGCACATGCGCTCCTTGTACCGTGCAATGCAAACGTACCTTCCACTCACTCTCCCCCTCACCTTTGGTGGACGTCTTCCTAGTTGGATCGCTCTCCGCAATGATATTTCCACATTTGACTGGCTGAAATCACATGGATGTAGTGAGAATCTGACATCGTTTCTTCCAAACGCCAAAATTTCATGTAAGGATTTATGAGCTTAATTATTTACGTTATTAAATGCCCTACTAGGTGTGGTTCGCTTAAAATTTTCATTAAATCACCTGCCACAACTCTCATTTTTGGTATACCACCTTCTTCATCTCAATAACTTATCCTCAGTTTGAACTATGTAATCCATTTAATGTGATATGTAACTCATAACTCACGCAAATGCCACAGAACACACTTACTACACAACTTTACTCCACCCCCTGAGTAGGAGTAAATATTGGCCTTATTTAGTCCACAACTTACTACATTAGTAACGTACTCCGTGTTGGTGCTCTCCACCACTTGTGGAGTAAGTTCATTTACTCTGGGAATAAATAAAATTTTTACTTCTTTAGTACATTCCTCTATGTTGAAAGCCGCCGAGTTTAGTTTACTCCTGGTTGGTGCACGCCATCCATACTAAAGGAGTACGGTTACTAAAAGAGTAACTTACTAAAGTAGTTAGAACTAAAGAAGTAAGGTTTACTAAAAGAGTAAATGGCATGAGTTTGGTGCACGCCACCCTAAGAGAACTAGCTTCCAAATTGAGTGATCCTGTGGCTGCTTCTTATACCAAGTCTAATGATAATACCAATCGGAACAGATTTGATGTGCGCGTTTTCGACCGCAACAGTTCTACTTTGCGTGAGCGTGGCGAATCAGGGAGCTATGAGACCAATATATTGTTCTTGTGTAATAAGATCGGTCATACCTGGAAAAGATGTTGCAGTGGGTTTGGGAATAGCAATTAAAGTCCTCCATAATTTTACTTCGAAGTAAAGGAAAAATACAAAACCCGGTCAGCAGTGGCGGCTATTCAGGTGACATAGGTGAAGTAGCATTTCACCAGTATTTTTCCTTTACAATACGTATTTTTAAAGTTTATTTTCCATATCACGAATGTTGGATTTTACTATAAATGTATTTCTGTACTTTTGTATTCCCGCCAAGACTGGCGTCTAGGAGGCAGTGAGCTCCCGTGCAAGCATGAAGCTGAACAAGTTATTCACCCCCCCCCTGTTGCATGGGTAGTCTGTTCCACTCAAAATGAGAATATGGGCTCATGGTGCAAGCAGCATTTTCCTCGCTTATGCTGAGTGGAACAGACTACCCATGAAGGAGTCCAGCTCTTTGTTGAGTCATTAACTTTGCACTTAACATACAGAGCGTGGCCGTCCTTCGGCTTCTTGATGGCGCGTGGTTACCACAGCAAGCTGCTACGATTGTAAATGATAGTGTTTGGCGGGTTTCATACCTACTCCTCAAAATACCCTCTGTTAACAACTCCATTAATAACAAAGCACCAATTTCACTTCCTTTACCCGTACCAAAGGTAATAAATGTTCGAAATCAAGGTTTTTAACATAAATACCTGTTTTGAATTCTCCTCTGTCCAATAATATTTTCAGGAACTTGTCCGTGTGGCTTGAGAACTAAACATCGTGTATAAATAAAACGTATTTGGATTAGATATCTTCTTGGGAGATTGACGACTTTTTCTTACTTTTATACGGTATCCATATACTTTGAAGGGTAGTTATAAGCCAGCTATCGTTTGTACAGACTCACGTTTTTAAGTCTTTCATCTTTGGGCGAGGCTAGAACAGACTTTCATTCTGCACGATTTTTTTAAAAACGACTCTAACAATTTTGTTTAAATTTTCCACACGATGTGCATAGACTCTAAAGAGCTAGAATTTTTATTTTAAAAAATTTCCCATTAATTATCTTAAAGGTGTTTATAAACAACCATTGTACTTCATTGAAATATGAACGGTATAGGAGCTTGGATTCTTCCTCATAAAATTAAATTTAAAAAATCTTATTTATAGACGTACGATTCTTTTAGCACAAAAGTGAGGCATAGGGATGAGACGAGAAGTTAATTTGTATAATGTGTGTCATCATTAGGGCCCGGGGGTTTAGCCAGTAATTCGTCAAGTTAGTGGTGCACAAGGCATGGAAAGCTTTCTGAGTTAGTAAACAACTTGCACTGCATGTGGCAGTTTAGTACTCTGTTGACGACGTTGTGTGTTGTGCGTTCTTGACAACCAGTGGCGGATCATAGGTAAAATGAGTGAGGGTGCTGCTCCAGAAAATGTTTAGCCTTTTGTTTAGAAACGCTACTAAGTAATATCAAGTTCATTGCAAATAATTTCGGCAACTGTCTAGATGTATCACTCTTCTAGAGAGACAAAATATGTAAATGGCACAAGCGATCAGACTCGTGGAGGAATTATTCATAGGTAAGAGTCAACCTGAAGATGGAATACTTGTACAGGTGCAGCAGAAATAAAAAGAAAAATTCTCCAGAAAAATTCAGGATTTTTCTACTGTTTTTACCTTTCGAGGTGCACTGGAGGGTTCTACAGAAGACCATGATGTGTACCCACACAAGGGAAACACTAATATCTCATCCCCCCGTCACGTCATGAGACATAGAGAGAAGTTTTTACCATTAAAGATCTTCTTTGGAGGAAAATAGAAGATATTTTTCTTTTGAAAACTTCAAAATGTATATTGCCATTCACTGCAACAAAGCGTATGCACAGACATAATGTATAAATTGCCTTTTAATTTTCACTGTGAATATTGTTAACAAATATTAAAGCATTGGTTGTGTATATTTATGTTCGTTTTACTAGGAAATATATTTTGTTTCTGTGATTTACGATTAAATGTGCAAACTATTCTATGACGCTGTGTCTATAATTTCACTAGACTAGCTGCACTGCCCTTGAACTTGAATGTTCGTATTAAAGTGCGCCACTGAAAGCGAGTCACCCCTTCCCTCGTGTTTACATACGGCTATATCCCAGTCACCACTAACCTGATGTAATATTTTTGTGGCTAAACCCCCGGGCCCTAGTCATCATATACCAAGACTACTGTGTACTGTGATGAAAGACCACTGTCACGTGTCACAACACTGAACCAGCTTCGGAGATCGTCACCAATAGGACGCCATAGGACGGCAACGTTGGATCACGACGTTTCATTCCTACAATGCATATTTTTTCATAGGTAATCATACGACATGTGGCATATTAATACTTTGAAGTATCCAGTAATGAGCTGAAGTTTATCAGATAAAATTGCATCTTTCCGACCTTTGCAAGCATATTAACATATTAACAACAGTCATTGGTCGATATCCGAGGCATTGCTAAAGATTATTAGTCAATATCAAGTCCGCATCGCATGAATGGAATATTCTGAATAATCTGATTAGGAGAATAATAATTACGATAAGCATCGATAGATTTGAGGCGGAGAAGCAGGATCAAATTTATCTAATGAAACTCATAATCCCGAGTGGGATTTATTAAGAGTATTCCATGAATAAAATGTATCAGATTTTATAAATAATAACTATATTCTTACCCGCATTGTTTAAAATCAAATCATCATTGTTCCAGCTGTCTGATCACGACGTAGGCCTACTAAATGAAGAATATAAAATGTTGCCAGATACTAACTAACCTGACAAGTATCTTGTTTAGCGAATATTTCAATTCAGAGAGAACTTCTACTGCAGCTAGAAGAAAAGCAGCCATTCTATGATGATATCACATACAAGTTTGCAGCCTTAAAGGACTATCGAAGGATTGATTTGGCATACAAGACATAGGTGTGTTCGGTTATTAACATAAGCATGTGGCATTTTTTTCTCTTCACCTAATTTTCCGGCCACGAGCTGCCACTGCCGGTCAGCTAGTTAAAAATAAGGTAGGCGCGTTCTGGAAATTAACTAGGTTTTACATTTATAGGGTGGCGTGCACCAAACTCATGCCATTTACTCTCTTAGTAAGCCTTACTTCTTTAGTTCTAACTACTTTAGTAAGCTACTCTTTTAGTAACCGTACTCTTTTAGTAAGGACGGCGTGCACCAACCAGGAGTAAACTAAACTCGGCGGCTTTCAACATAGAGGAATGTACTAAAGACGTAAAAATTTTATTTACTCCCAGAGTAAATGAACTTACTCCACAAGTGGTGGAGAGCACCAACACGGAGTACGTTACTAACGTAGTAAGTTGTGGAGTAAATAAGGCCAATATTTACTCCTACTCAAGGGGTGGAGTAAAGTTGTGGAGTAAGTGTGTTATGTGGCATTTGCGTGAGTTATGAGTTACATATCACATTAAATGGATTACATAGTTCAAACTGAGGATAAGTTATTGAGATGAAGAAGGTTGTATACCAAAAATGAGAGTTGTGGCAGGTGATTTAATAAATATTAAGCGAACCATACCTAGTAGGGCATTTAATAACGTAAATAATTAAGCTCATAAATCCTTACATGAAATTTTGGCGTTTGGAAGAAACGATGTCACATTCTCACTACATCCATGTGATTTCAGCCAGTCAAATGTGGAAATATCATTGCGGAGAGCGATCCAACTAGGAAGACGTCCACCAAAGGTGAGGGGAAGAGTGAGTGGAAGGGACGTTTGCATTGCACGGTACAAGGAGCTCATGTGCTCTTAAATATCTTCCTAGCTGGATCGGCCTTTAGATGTTGCAGTTCTCCCTAACTTTGGGTCAGAAAACGACGATGTATTTCAAGCTAATCATATGGATACAGATATCGGCGAGGTATAGTACATTCCAATGAATGAAAGCCTCCGTTCTTGGAGCTACCCAGAAAACACTTCCCCCTGCTACTTAACCATAGAATTACTGAACAATAGGTGATTCTCATTGTTAAACGATTTAATGTAATTATTGTAAATTAATTTTATTACATTACATTTCTATAGCTTAACTTAAAGCACAACATTGCGAATGCCAGATTATAATAATAATTATAAGAGCTAAAAGTTCAATAGTTGCACCCGCAGTGTTAATGAATAATATGTCCTTTTTTCTAACCCAGGTGTAAAAATGTCCAAACAAGCCACATCGGAAGAAAATTTGACTGACTCTGGGATTAGCGTACATTGAGAAGGGGACACATTGTAAAACCATTCCTTAAAGACTCCCCAAGTCTCGAATGGTGGAGTGAGACGAGACTTTCATGTTTGGGAATAAACTATAACAGATGCTGCAGGTCTATAGTATGCTGCTAACTATTTAATTAACCCTGTGGACAGGAAAGTGAGAAGCATTATAAACTATATAGAAACAAAATGCCAACATGAGTGCCGAAAGAAAATTTTAAGGAGGGGCCCGGAGGTTGAAGCTGCACAGGATCTAGAGAAGTAGTCACTGAAATTATTTTTAAACACACAACCATCTACATAATTATTATTGGAGTTCATAGCTTCCGAAATATTGTACCGCCATTTTTTGTTTAAATATTACATTTCTCAGTTGTAATATTATTATTTTTATAAGGTAATATTTTTTAAGTAAATGTTCTGTGCATTTGAAAAAGGACAGAAACATAATGCCCCTTATTAGTTTTGTTATCCTTTTTATCCCCCCTTTTTCATGATTTTGTGTAATACTTCTTATTAATATTGTTAAACAGTCAATAAGTATTAATAATTCATTATAGTGAGATTTATGATAAACAACTATAGAATAATTGATTTATCGTTTTTGGGGAAGAATATGTAACTTTAGGAAGTATAAATATTTTAATATATTTTAGAACTTTATTATTATTATGAGAGAAATAATTATAATATTGACAGTGAATCAATTATGAAAATCAACTGGAAATTCAATTGTTTGTATTATAATACAGAAATAGTTTGCACAATCATTGTAATCACAGTACCCATACGTAGGCTACTAAACTGAAAATACTCAATTGAAGGAATTAAAATTAGTAATGAATAAAACATTACTATTAGACCTATTTTAAAACATGAAGATTGTCATTAGTAATATTTGGAACAACCCAAATTCATATTCATTGTTTCAGCGAACCTTTCCTTTTCATTATCTGGCACTTGAATAATACTGGCAATTGAAATGCACGTGTTCTGCTGTGCTACACTAACGTTTCTGCTCTGTTCTGCGCAGAATTCGACTACTTCTTTAGTAAAAATCGCTTACTACTTTAGTAACAACTAAAGAAGTAACTATCAATTGAGCTCTCCAACACCAACTAAAAGAGTAAGTTACTAAAAGAGTAGCACTAAAGTAGTAAATTTAGGAAGGGAACCTTACGTAACAAAAACCGGTTTGTCTGTCTCACTCTAGCACATACATTAGTATGACTTAAGAGTGAGACAGATGTACTGGTTCTTGTATACTCCAGGTCTCCGTCTTAAATTTACTACTTTAGTAAGATTTACTCCTGGATGGTGCACGCCACCCATAGTGTTAGTATAGCATTGGAGCCATCATATGAGTATAAATTTTACACTGAAACGTATGTAGGGTCCTATAATCAAAATAGTTTTACAAAAATAGTTGTACTTCAAAAAAGATTTGTATTTAATTTCTAAAATCTATGTACATGTTATTTTTAAAGATTTTTAATGTTTTTTTTATCAATTTTACGGATGTACTAATTTTAATCAAACTTTTTTTATGCTAAGCCCTGAGTTGAGGAAAGCTAAATGTTAATAAAGAAATTGTATTCGGTGAAATAAAAACTAATATGGCAAAGAAATTATAAAGAAAATGCTTTCGCACGTTAAGATACTACATACCACTTTGCCTGGAGGTCCCACAGGGCCCATCTTCCCCGGGGGTCCAGCCTCGCCCGGGGGTCCTGGGTCGCCAGGTCTGCCATCAGCCCCATCCTTTCCCGGTTCTCCTTTAGGACCCACAATACCCGGCTCTCCTGCAGCTCCTGGAAAGCCCGGAGGACCAGGACTCCCTTTTGGCCCTTCGGGACCAACAGTTCCTCTTGGACCGGGCGGTCCCTGTACCCCTGCCTTTCCTTCTTCACCCTTCGGTCCTGGTGGACCTCTCTCTCCCTGCAAATGCACAAAGTACATTGCTTGTATTACAGAATTATAGTAGTCACTTGAAGTGTGAGTTACGATTATCATAAAATATACAGAATATTTCATGTGCAAACATTTGAAGAATTGATTGAAGAAAATATAAATGATAATAAGAGTGTTTTTTTGTGCCATACAGTAAGTTGATCCAGGGTTTGCCCGACAGAAAATGCTGTACAGTAGTAGATGAAAGCAGCAATCATTATGGAATTCAAAACTTTACGAACGGTGATGCTTATCCGAATCATAATAGGTAATAGATAGCGTGGTTTGCATTATGGTGTATTTTTATTGCTGAAAATTTGCATCTCCCTAGACAAGGTAGGTCTGGAGATCGTGAAGTTCAAGGCACTGGCACACTTATTTTGGAATACTTATCAGGCAATTCATGACAATAATAATAATAATAATAATAATAATAATAATAATAATAATAATGATAATAATAATAATGCTTGGGATGCCAACTTACCACATAGTCCCAACTGCAAATGAACACTATGTATTAAAAACTGCACTTTCTAACGGATGCATTTGTAAGAGAAAGGATTTATCAATGGAAGAGTTGCAAATTATGGAAGCTTACATGTTTCCCATCAATTCCTGTAGGTCCTGGAGGACCTGGATTGCCAGGTTCTCCTTTAGGTCCCTGCAAGCCCTCAGGACCTGGAGGTCCGGGAATTCCTTCACCACCCTTGCTTCCTCGAGGTCCGGGTTCACCGGGTGGACCGGCAGGCCCTTCTGGTCCTACAGTAAGGAAATAAGTTTGGTGTTATATTTGAAGAATTAAATTAGTTTTGATTAGATTAGAAAGTTTAAGTTTTTACAATGAAGAAAATATCAAAACTTTCTGGTAGGTATTTTAAGTCGCTTTAAAGGTTTTATTGAAAGTCAAGTAAAAATTTATTTGTGAAAAGACATTGAACTTACTTCATATTTTACCAGCATCTATTTATATGTTATTTTGTTTAACATGAGTAATAAGTGGATGGAGTCGTTTAATAGCGAATTCAGTGTAAAGTAAGAAAATACGATTTTCATTTTTCCTCTTAAACATTTTTACTTTATTGGGAACTTACCTCTTGCTCCGATATCGCCTATCTCGCCTTTGATTCCTGGCGGTCCTGGCATTCCTTGCGGCCCTGCAGGTCCAGCTGGGCCCTGCACTCCTGCGGGTCCATCTTCTCCCTTTGGTCCTTGCCTTCCCATATCCCCAGGTGGGCCCTTTTCTCCGGATGGACCTAGAGCTCCAGGCTCACCTCGAAGTCCTTGGGGACCGGGAGGGCCGGGTGGTCCCTAAGTACACAGCATGTTGTATGTAGGAAAGTGAAACGTGTTCAACTCTTAACACAATTCTCTAGGATTCATTGGATCGAACAGCAGTGATACCACACTACTTCAATCTAAGAGAATAAAATTACATTTTCACTTTGTTGATTTACTGATTGATTTATCTATTAGAGCGGACCCTAAAGGCTGATAAAGAATTGTTTGGTTTCTGATGGAAGTTATCAGGGGTGGTACGATTGTCACCAAATTTTAATCATAACCACATGAACATATTAGCCAAGTCTTGACAGAGCCCGATATATATTTTTTTTTTCGAAAAGAAGGGCACAAAAAATCTCCCTACAGAATGAAAAGTCCTCCAGGAGAGATTATAAACCGTGGGAGCCATGTCATAGATTATGGGCAAATTATTTATATAAAAGCCTGAAATAGAGCCTTAGGATCTGGCGCTTTCATCTCTAAGTAATATCTCAGTGTCCTCTATTCTGCGACAGGTTGTCATCCATCATCCATTCCATTACAATTTCTAATTTTATCAGTTGCAAACGGTTGCACTACGACTTTAACGGTAAGCAAAAAATCAGCATAAATCAATTACATATGAATGTACAGAAAGGTAAAACATGAAACCAAATAGAAAAAAATACCTCTGAAAATCTGTTCCTAAATACTGGCCATTGGCGGGTTAAATTCTTTGAAAAGAAAACACATTAAATTTCTTGGGATACTGATGAAACTACAATGCTAATAAAATGACTCACCGTTTCTCCTCTGGAGCCTTTGAAGCCCTTCTCGCCGGGTGGTCCTGGATCTCCCTTGTCCCCGTCTTCTCCAGGTGAACCCATTGGTCCTGGTGGCCCCGGGAGTCCTCGCTGTCCCGGGAGTCCATCTCGTCCGGTTACTCCTGGCAATCCAGCTTCACCCTTCACATTGCAATATTCCATCAGTACAGCTTGTCTAATTTATACAATGTGACAAATTGCATTTTTTTAATAAACATAACAAGAATTTAAGTTGTTATGTTCAGGATGGAAACTACAAATGAAGATGGATTGGATTTATAGTTTAGGTTTGCTATACATACTTACAAAACCTTTAATTTGATAAATATATGTAATAGCTGCCCTTGATATACGAACATGTTTTCCCAAAATCCCCTAAAGATACAATAATTTGTTCCCCAAATACCGAAGGATTAGAAAGTTAGTCCGAAAATACTCTAATTATGAGGAATTGCCCAAACACCTTTTAGATATCCAAACATGTTTCCCCCAAATCCCCTGAAGATACAACAGTTTGTTCCCCTAACACCGTAGCATTAGAAATTTAGTCCAAAAATACTCTAATTATGAGGATTTGCCTAAACACCTTTGAGATATATTTCTTTTGACAGTTTATCTCTGAACACCCTTGAGACATGACAGTTTGTCTTCATATACAATAGATTGCTTACAAAACACTATTGATATACAAGAACTTGCTTACAAAACACTGTTGAGATACAACATCTTGCTCAGAAACACTGTTGCGATACAGCTGTTTGCCCACAAATATCCTTGAGATTCGACAGTTTGTCCCCAGGCATGTTTTCGATAAAACAGTTCGTCTCCAAACACACTTGATATGTAATAGATTGTCGACATCAGACATTGTATTAATGAATTTCATTCCACTAGTGCTGAAATATATGAAAAGTAGAGTAGATATTCAGCCTTAAGCACTAGAATATAAGCTTATTGGAATCTATCAGGAAATCTGAAGCTGCAGACGTAGAAAATTACAATTTTCATACAATTTATTGCTGGTATCACAGTGTGCATTAATTATAAATTGACACAGTTCTTTGTTACATATAAATAAAGTAGGCCTATTTTATAATAGAGTTATCCTTTAACCTTTGTCATATAATAAATAAACTGGATAATTACTAGTAATGTTGTATCAATAAATTAATTAAAATAAGTTGAACATCAACTAGTCATATAGAAATTAGCATATTAATAAAATTAATTAAAAAGCAATTGAATATCAACTAGTCATGAGATAAAATAAATTACAAATATTACAAACATTTAGAGATGTCAAATGTCAATTAATTAAGATCACTATAATATAATTATAAATCCTTTAAAGCGACTTAAAATACCTACGTAGAAAATTACAACTTACATACAATTTATAGCTGGTATCACAGTGTGCATTAATTATAAATTGACACAGTTCTTTACTACATATAAATAAAGTAGGCTTATTTTATAATAGAGTTATCCTTTAACCTTTGTCTTATAATGAATAAACTGGATAATTACTAGGAATGTTATATCAATAAATTAATTAAAATAAGTTGAACATCAACTAGTCATATAGAAATTAGCATAATAATAAAATTAATTAAAAAGCAATTGAATATCAACTAGTCATGAGATAAAATAAATTACAAATATTACAAACATTTATATGATGTCAAATGTCAATTAATTAAGATCACTATAATATAATTAATTGACATTTGACATCATATAAATGTTTGTAATAATTGTAATTTATTTTATCTCATGACTAGTTGATATTCAACTGCTTTTTAATTAATTTTATTAATATGCTAATTTCTATATGACTAGTTGATGTCCAACTTATTTTAATTAATTTATTGATATAACATTACTAGTAATTATCCAGTTTATTCATTATAAGACAAAGGTTAAAGGATAACTCTATTATAAAATATGCCTACTTTATTTATATGTAGCAAAGAACTGTGTCAATTTATAATTAATGCACACTGTGATACCAGCTATAAATTATATGTAAATTGCTATTTTCTACGTCTCCAGCTTCAGATTTCCTGATAGATTCTAATAAGCTTATATTCCACACCTTTTCAACCTCAATTTCGGAAAAAGTAATTTCAATTTCGGAAAAAGTTATTCCAATTTCGGAAAAAGTAATTTCAATTTCGGAAAAAGTAATTTCAATTTCGGAAAAAGGAACTTCAATTTCGGAAATACAAGGGCTATGAAGAGGGTATAGTAAAGTTGGTACCACGCTAGGACAAATGACTCAATCGGAGCGAGATTATGTAGAGAAGTAGCTAGAAGGTGTATCTAAATGTTCCAAATAAAACAGTTTTGATTTTCACTGTGGTATTCATTTTATGCCCCATCGGATGTTTAAAAAAAATAGCCTCGTATTTCCGAAATTGAAGTTACTTTTTCCGAAATTGAAATTACTTTTTTCCGAAATTGAAATTACTTTTTCCGAAATTGAAATTACTTTTTCCGAAATTGAGGTTGAAAAGGTGTAGTGCTTAAGGCTGAATATCTACTCTACTTTTCAGACATTAGACATCTTAAAATATTACATTATATCCCCAAACTTCTTTCAGATATGACAGTCCCAAACTTCGTTGAGGTACGACAGTTTGTTCCCAAATGTCTTTGAGATAGAACAGGTTATCTCCAAACACCCTTGATACGGGACAGTTTGTCCTTACCCTTTCTCCTTTCTTCCCATGAGGTCCTGGAGGCCCTGTTGGACCTTTCCGGCCTTCAGGTCCAGGAGGTCCCTCTTTTCCAGGTTCACCTTGTTGACCCTTATCACCATGTGGTCCTGGAGGACCAATAGGGCCCATGTCTCCTTTTAATCCTGGCATTCCCTGCAACATAGTTTTTAAATCGATCTGCATACTTTATTTAAATGATGTAATGCGATCTGAACATTACAATCGTTAGTAGTTGTGATTTAAATTTGCATATCATTAAGAAAAATCTCATTAATTAAACACTGCACTACACATTTCTTTAGATTTTTCAATGCATTATTAGTAGTGGGGTGAGTTAGCTGAAAATTATACCAAAACATTTCATATCTGGCAACCAATACGCCACTTTGGATTCAGATAGTACACGGGTAGACGAGTCTAAAAGGAACGGGACACAAATGTTCCTGGCCCTCTAGCGGTTTTGATGACTTAATCAATATGGCCGCCAAAGTTTTTTGTCACGCTTCTACATTTCCCTATATAGCTCAGGTTTGTATTTTGATATTAACCTATATCGTTAGTGATTATTAATCAAAAGAAAACGTGCTTTCCAACGGTTTATTTCACATTATTGTTTAGGTTCATAATACCAAAAATATTTGTACCTGTATTAAAAATTTTGTTTTTGTTTTTTATTTTTTCGAAACATTTTGCTAAATAACTTGGAATCCGTTACATGTAGCTGAAAATGTCCTATACTTTATTGCTCGTCAGAAAGTTCCCTGTCGAACGGTATATATGACATATTTTATCACAAACAGTTCTTGAAAAATTGCCAAAAAATGTAGCGTTGCACAGCGAGTCTTTATGGCAACAATTTAATTTATGTGGGTTCCGAAAAGTAATAGAGGGGCTTTATAACTGCTTAAGTAGCAAATGTAATTGTTGTAATTTTTATGTATATTTAAATAAATTAGGGGGTACTTTTTAAAATCGTAGCCTCCTCGAAATTTAAATTTTGGGGGAAACTTCAAAAATGTAATAATAAATAAAATAGATTAAATTAATAAGATTCCATTCAGTAATACTAAATGTGTGTTTTTTTCAAACAGGCGTTGTGTGTGGAACTTCACCGTGTAAAGAAGATATTGCTTTCGTCTACCTTATGTAAAGGAAGAGGAATCATGAATTGGTTGATGCTACGACTGACCCAGTGGTTGCTCCGTTTGTATGGGACCTGTGTTTGTTATGCCAGAAGCAATCAAAAGAGCGAAGTATGAATGTTATTTAACAATGGCGAAGAATCCTTCAATTTTTGCTGTACTTGGTGAGCTTCCAAGTGCTATAAGTAATTTGGATCAGTTGGACGATGGAAGTGGTCTTTCACAAACACTAGTAGCCCATGCAGCAAAAATCACAAATCCTGCGAGAACAAATATGGCAGTCTAAAGGCAGATAGACTATCTGGTGAAAAGAAACAGAAAGGACGTCTCCATCGCTCAGACTCCATCTACATCAAAATGAACAAGATCATCATTATTTTGTTCAGATGTGAAAAAGGTATGTCTGTTTTGTGCTGAAGGAGAAGGTAGAGACGAACTTGTGACTGCTTCCACACTGGGAATTGGGCCTACAATTCATACTCTTTCTCTACAATTACAGGATGAAAAACTGTTGAAGAAGTAATCGCTAACAGATTTGGTAGCATTAGAAGCCAAATATCACAAACTATGCTATACTCGCTTTCTAACACGTGCGAGAGCTGCTGAACGTTCTCGAAGAGAAAATTACCAAAATCCTGAAGAAGTTGTTTATGGTACAGTTATAACGGAATTGGTTGAATACATGCACGACTTTCTCATCTTACAAAATAATTAGTGTCTCAGCACATGATGGAAATGGGAATACAAACTCACGAAAAGAATATCAATATAACACGTCTTAAGGAACAACTATATGGTCTGAGAGCAGATAAGTCGGGATGTGAAATTACTTTCACTTTCGAAGGGGATGCTGGCGATGCCATTCGCGATGCCTGTGCATTTAATGACTTTAGTGATGGTATGTGTCTGGGACGGGATATTATGAAGACAACTCTTTCAAGATTTTCCTAAATTTGAATTGTCCTTAAAGAATGCATTTACTGCTTCCACATCTGTATCTGCTGTTCTTTTCCATTTTGTACGTATGTTTTTAGGGGGTCCCAATATTGACTCGGGTGTCTCATCAGAAGTACCTGAGCATAATGCAGGATTGTCAAATGGCCAACTTATTAGATATAACAGCATTACGGATAACAGAAAAGAAAATATTCAGAGCGTGCGTCACTCTCTGGAGAGAGAAACACCACTCCCATTACAATATGTAAGTCTCATGATTCACGCTGTCACTAATAAAAAGAAAATTATAGATACACTGTGTCGTCTGAGGTTGAGTGTTCCATATAATCGAGTGCAAGGAGTATCAGCCACAGTTACAATAATGTGTTGTGTAAACAATGTATGGAGGATGGTGTTTGCCCGCCAAAGGTGTGTCCCACTGTGTTTGTAACATCAGCAATAGACAACATTGTTTACAATCAATCTTCTTCTACTGCCGTTACTTCTTTCCATGGTTCAAGTGTTACAATTATTCAGCATCCTCACAGTGAAACAATTATGGATTTTGACAATGACAGCGTTCATATCCAGCAGTGGAACAAACAAATTGTCAATGGCCTTCCTGAATATTACACTACTCTTCCTGCAACTGGTAAAGTTACAAGTGATCCACCTTTTCCAACTGCTAATCCACGGTACACTGAGCATGATCCTGCTTTCACCCCTAGGAAAGTTTTAAATCCTTGGCTTAACTCTGTCCTAGAGAGAATGCATATTGAAGACATACAAGGAATAGAGCATGTGCCTACAATATCGTGCTTTTCATGCACAAAAAGAACCTATTGTTAGAAAAATAAGGTGTAATGCGTCATTGCTTCCACTTCTAGATGACGAAGTTCCGACCCCAGCAATGATACCTCATATGATGGATATAATAATAATGGTTACAGCAAAATTAAATGGAAATCAAACATCCGTGATTACATGTGACCAACCAGTATATGCTATTGGGAAGCAACTGCAATGAAAATTTCCTGACAAATATCGCATCATGCTCATAATGGGAGGCCTTCACATGGAATTGATGGTAATTAACTTATTTGGCAAGCGGTTAACTGGCAGTGGATGGACTGAATTAGTAACAACCGCTGGTGTTGCAGAATACTGCCTTACATTGTCGCATGTAAACAGATATGCACATGAAGTTACTTTAACTGCCTTGCATTTTCTGCAGGTAAAAGCATTCAACGAAGCATGTGAAAGCATCAGTGCCGAAGACATTGAACTGTGAATTTTGTCGAAAACATATGTAACTGTATCATAAACAACTTCTTCGGGATTATGGTAATCTTCTCTTCGAGAACGTTCAGCAGTTCTCGCACATGTTAGAAAGGGGGTATAGTATATTTTGTGATATTTGGCTTCTAATGCCACCAAATCTGTTGGCGATTACTTCTTCAACAGTTTTTCATCCTGTAATTGTAGAGCAAGATTATGAATTGTAGGCCTAATTCCCAGCGTGGATGCAGTCACAAGCTTGTCTCTACCTTCTCCTTCATCACAAAACAGACACACCTTTTTCACATCTGAACAAAATAACGATGAACTTTTTAATTTTGATGTAGATGGAGTTTGACATGAGCAATGGGGACATCCTTTCTGTTTCTATTCACCAGATAGTCTATCTGCCTTTTGACTGCCATATTTCTTCTTGCAGGAGTTGTGATATTTTGCTACATGGGCTACTAGTGTTTGTGAAAGATCACTTCCATCGTCCAACTGATCCAGGTTAAATAAATAAATACATTACTTATAGCACTTGGAAGCTCACCAAGTTCAGAAAAAATTGCAGGATTCTTCGCCATTGTTAAATAACATTCATACTTCGCTCTTTTGATTGATTCTGGCATAACAAACACAGGTCCCATACAAACGGAGCAACCACTGGGTCAGTCGTAGCATCAACCAATTCATGCTTCCTCTTCATTGACATAAGGTAGACGAAAGCAATATCTTCTTTACACGGCGAAGTTCCACACACAACGCCTGTTTGAAAAAAAAACATTTAGTATTACTGAATGGAATCTTATTAATTTAATCTATTTTATTTATTACTAGCATGTGCCCGCGGCTTCGCCCGCGATAATTATTTCAAAAATAAAAAATTAAGAGCATAATAGTTAAAACATTATATTTATTAACACCTAAACCACGTGGACTACTTACCACGATTAGATAGCGTCGCCTGGCAAAAGCGATCTCAGATTCGAGTTCCTTGACCCAGAAAATCCCTGTATAGTGAGTTACGTCCAAATCGAATAATGTTTAATCATATTTAGGTCTATGTTGATTATCCCTCTTCCGTGTAGGTTGAAGATTTCGTATGTCTACGGGCCTTGACATTCTAAACAAATGCACCAGCGTGGGCTTACAACATTCAAGCGATCGCGATACTTTTATTTCCACGGTATGACAAAAATAGCCAAAGCCAAATGCAATTGATTTGACATTGAAATGTATTACTGAAATATGATGCTTCGACAGCGCTAAAATCACGTTTTCTGCCAGTTTTTTCACTCATAACTCGCGAACGAAAGCTAAAATTAAAAATCCGGCTTCGAGGTGCATTCTCCCACCTTTCAGTCCATCTATGTTTAAAATTTCAGATCTCTGCGTTCAGTAGATTTCGCTGGGCATCGCGGACAGACAGACAAACACGTCCTTTTATTATTATAAGATAACATGTGCCCGCGGCTTCCCCCGCGATAATTATTTCAAAACTTAAGTGCATAATAGTTAAATCATTATATTTATTAACACCTAAATCATGTGGAGTGTATTCCACGATTAAGTAGCGTCCCCTGGTAGAAAAAGCTACCTCAGGTTCCAGTTCCTTGGCTCAGGAAACCCCTGTATAGTGAGTTTCGTTCAAATCGAACAATGTTTGACCATAATTAAGCCCATGTTGATATCCTTTTTACGTGTAGGTTGAAAATTTCATATATCTGCGGGCCTTGACACTCTAAACAAATGAATCGTCCACGATGGACTTACCAAATGAAGCGATCGCGATGCTTTTATTTCCAAGGTAGGCTATGAGGTATGATGACAAAAATAGCCAAAGCCAGCTGTAATTGATTTAACATTGAAATATATTACTGAAACTGTTGCTTCGAAATCGCAAAAAAATACACGTTTTCTGCCCGTTTTTCACTCATAACTCACGAACTAAAGCGAAAATTAAAATTCCGGCTTCGAGGTGCACATTCCGACCCTTTAGTCCGCCTATGTATAAAATTTCAGATCTCTGCGTTGAGTAGATGTTTTCAAGGACATATATTAATGAAAACTCAATGTGAATGTATTTCTTAACGTGAATTCGTTTCATTCGAACTCCTGCATCACTGCATGTGATCTTGCTGCATGCGCCTTCTAATCGGAGGAGAACAAAGACGTGTGGGATTCCCCGTGTCAGATGCAAGTGAGTCAGACCCTCGCGTCGCGTTTCTTTGATGACTAGTAGTGAGACCATTTTTTAGACTTTATAAAGTGATAGTGCGGATAAAATGCCGAAAGTAAAGTGCAGTGTTCGTTCTCGATTACAGCAATATGTTGCTGAATTTAGTGGGACGTTTACAAGTGACGGGAAAATTCTATTCTGTCAAAAATGTGGGAAATCTGTAAATGCAGATCAGCGATCTCAAGCATTGCAGCATTTAGTTGGTAGTATACACACAATGGCCGCTTCACGTTCAGCACCTAGACAAGTTCTCCTAGGTGAAACAGCTTCTTCTTCACATAGGGCCTACTCAGTTTGAGAAAAGTTCTGAAAACCACGCAGATTTGTGAAAAAACATTTCTTACGTGTGATATTCCTTTATATAAATTAAGAATCCAGACCTCAAGAAGTTCCTGACTGAATACACAAAATATGAAACACCAGAAGAATCAACAATAAGAAAATTGCATGTCCCTGCGTGCTACGAACAAACGTTAGGAAAGATCAGAAAAGAATGTGAAAATAAAAAATCTGTCTAAGCCTGGACGAAACAACAGACTCTAGTGGAAGGAAAGTGGGAAACGTTGTAGTAGGTGTGCTGGAAAATTACGAAATTGCTTCAGAACGGTGTTTTATTAGCATGCAGAGAAATGTCAGCAACAAATCATCTAACGGTGGCTCGCTTATTCAATGATTCACTTCAGTTATTATGGCCGGATGGAGTCAAATTTGATGTTCTTTTGTTACTTACGGATGCTGCCCTCTACATGAAGAAGGCAGCAGAAGATCTGTCTGTAAGCTTCCCAAATATAATACACGCTTTACACTGGGTATGTGGACAGGTACGTACCTTATATCCTGAAGTGGACAAATTAATTTCAAATGGCAAGTAAGTATTTTTGAAGTCCCCAACGAGAATTGATTTGTTCAAAGAAAAAATCCTGATCTTGCACTTCTTCCTACGCTTATATTCATTCGCTGGGAAACATGGTTGGAAGCAGTGGAATATTATGCACAGAATTTTGAAAATTTGAAATCCGTTATATATAAATTGAATAAGGATGATGGTTCATCAATTAAAATTCTTCAGGATTTATTTAAGAGCAGTTCACTAAAAAATTAATTATCTTACTTATCTGCAAATTTCAATTTTTGTGTCACTCATTAAAGAAATTAAAAACATTGACAAAATTGTTGACTGAGACGGTTAATAAAGTGCGTGACATTGAGAGGAAAATTAATTCACTGAAAGGCCCTAAAATTACAGCGATAAACAGAAATTTAAAAACGTGTTTGCCAAAAATGATGGATTTTACATTATGTGTCAAGTTGCCAACATTTTTGAAGGGTGTCTCAATGACATTCCTTTGCTAAAATATGCAAGACTAAGTTCTTGCGACGTCGAGCGTTCCTTCTCTCGGTTTCGGGCATTTTTCCTTGACAACAGACATCGGTTTGTGATGGAAAACTTGGAGAAAGTCTTCATTGTCCACTGCAACAGCGATATATTTCTCCCCAGCATTATCTCATCATGACTGGTGAGTAATAATAAAATTTTATTTGTATAAAATTGATGTATTACAAAATATTGAAACAAAATATTTTTAAAATATTTATACATATTTTTCCATTTTTTGTACATAAGGAAATAAATATTTTCAAGATTTTTAGCACATAAAAATCCGCTCCCTACTTATAACAATAGTGAATAATAGTGAAGCAGTTTACGAAACCGCAACGGGAGTAGGCCTACTGTGCTATGCTTGTTCTCACTTTTTTATGAAGGAAATAAAATAAAATACCCCCAGCATAAAAACAGCATTTAATCCTTAATTTACTTCAACAAATGTTTATTCCGATTCATATCTTTGTGTTAATTTTTTTAAATTTAAAAATGACCCACTACCGCTACTACGCGGTCCCTTGAAGAGCGTCTTGCCGAATTTTACTGTGTATATTATTATAATATATTCATATACTCTACAGGGAGTTTAAAAATACTTTTACAAACTTTTGGCTGGGTTCCTTACACCAAAAGAAGGAAAAGAGTTCATATGAACGTAGGTCCCATAATCCTTTGTTTTCTCGTTAGGAACTGTTCAACACATTGGTACACTCACAACAAGTCAACACACAAAACTCATAACAAATTCTCGAAATGTCTTCCTCTTGCTTCTAGACATGCATGCACTCGTCGAATCATGGACTGCCGCACCCTTTCAAATACTCCTGCTTGCGTTGCTATCTGATTCAGGTTTCGTCATGCCTCCCTGTATTTAATGCACGCATATAGGCCTATATAAATATATATCCTATGTATTAGGGTGGTCCTTCCTTTACTAATAAGAAAAACTTTTTCAGCAATTTACATGCTCTGACCCCTCAAAAATGTTCTTCTACATACAAAAATAATGTGTGCAAAGATTCAGACGATTTAATTAATATTTAGGGGTAGCTCAATGAACTCAAAGTTTTACGTTATACAAATTACTGCCGAAATATTGGTGTATTATATATTTTGATAAATTTCACACTCAACTCTTGATCAGACTTAATTAAGTCTTTAACAGATAGCATTATGTTCATTGTTATTACTGAAATTACCATAATCAAGTGTTTCTTGTGACCCTACTCAAGAGAAATTAATTTTTTTTCCTGTTTTCGGGATAACAAAGCCTATGTTATTCCAAAACCTGTAATAAATATTGTTTCTGGTCTTCATTCTTTGATATAAGGGCATTATGCTCTTGCATAAGAGCCACACCTCTTTCAGCATTATCATGAACAAATATTAAATGTTTAACTGATGCTCTTGCTTGCTTATAGTCATCTCTGAGTTGCCATATTTTAGGATAAAAATCGAAGTAATTTTTGTGATGCTAAGGCGATGAAAGAAATTTGTTGTATTTTTTCTCACAAAATCTTCAATCTTCATATCACAGGAACTCTTTCCACTCAGCTGGATATGTTTAAGAGGTTCATCGACCCTATCCCTTTCTTCCAGGAAATAAAGCATAGCTTTTTCGAACTTGTCAGCACATTAAACAAATTAAAAAAAAAAAAAAAACACAGGTTTTCCTCTCAAATACCACAGATGACCCTCAGGTTTCTTTGCTGGCAACTTTAGAGATTTCAGAATTAATCTTTTCATAAGCACTTAGTTGTTGCAGTCATTTGAGGTCATTAGCGGGTGCTGAAATAGGAAGTTCAGCTCTAAACTAAGCTCTCAGATAAACAGATACAAGAAAACTGCAGATGTTAAACATTCCATTTTCTTCGTTCATAGAGACTTTGAACTGGCGACGAAACATCCATATTTTAAAGGAATGGAAGCATGATGGAAGGCCGCAAGGGACATAAAATGTATCCCACGTGGAGAAACACCTCCCAAAAATATATTGCAAGCTCTAGGAATTCTTTGTAATCATCTCTGACTTGTGTTGCCTCAAGCTGGTTAATTGCAAAATAATTGCTGCCAAAACTGTTGCAAGTATTACATTACTGTTTGCACTTTGGTAAGGTGATTGATCTATCTTATTCCAGGACTGTTTAAAATGTTTAAAAATGCCTACAACAGGGCCAGATGATGTACATCGCATAGCCTTGTTGATCACACTTGCAAGAATAGTGACAACATACTATGTAGAGAAGGTCCTTTTGCAATTTCTATTCCAAAAGTATGCATGCTCCATTTCTGTGACCTGTGTTATTGGCAGAAGTGTCAAAGCACATTGTGCTTGCTTGGTGAACAAGTCACCACTCTTCAAGCAAAATAGCTACAACTTCAGTACCTGACTACAACTTTGGTATACCTTTATCGACTTACCCAAAGCAACCATGGTGACCAAGTTCTCTTTATGCAAAAATAAAATCCTTGTCCTCTGAAATCTTGATCATCTGCAGGGCTTCCTGATGAGCAATACCGAATAAATTGTCTGATTCTCATGAGAATAAAGTCTCATTGCTTTGCTGCACAGCTGTTTTCCTATTGGAAATTTTTCCTCAGCTTAGTCCACTTTTCATGAAGCTTCTCCAGTTGTTTTATACAATCCTGCTCATGTAGAATGGGAATACAAGCTTTTTCTCGAAACACAGAAGTTTCCTTCACAACGGTTCTACAGCTCTCACGAACTGTTTTCTTGAAGGTTTTATGATGGTAAAAACAGACATTTAACACTTGTTTATTTAAAGGTAACTTGGATCCTTTCAGTTCACTTTCTTCAGAGCCCATTAAGCAAACTGTGGAGGCCTGCCGAGAATTAGTCGCTGCTGTCATGTTCAGTTTCCACCATTCTTGAAAAAATTAAAAAAAAAATTAAAATCATTTTTTCAGATTGATTGAGTGACCTCTAAATAATGTCTGATCTGAACAAAACTTTTCACAACATAGTTTTTTACATCATAGAACAAAATAAGAGGGTCAGGCAACAAAATTTCAAAACTTAAAAAATAAGGACCACCCTAATATGTATATATAATATATAATATTGTATTTTAAATATAATTATATAATGCTATTTTTTCTAGAAATAAGTTAAGTGTAGTCTCAATTTCGAGAAGTCCAATATGTATTTCGTTAGCAGCTTAATGCATTTGTTTATTCAAAGTAGGAAGCCGACGTTGTTGACTGTTGTGATATATTAATAGTTCGTTCACTTCTTTTGGTCTTAGTTTTTTTTTAAATTATGCAGCATTTGAGACCCCAGTTCTTTGTTTTGTTTTCCTTGACAAGAGAGGAAAACCTGCCAACAAATTATTTTGGGGTCGGGGAGCATTAACCAGTAATCAGAGCTACTAACGTTTTCTAAACTACTGGTCCCATTAGTGATAATGGAAAGCTATATATTATTTTCGAATCATTGCCAAACATGCTACAGAACATAATTATGCAAGTTGAGGTTGAAACCCCATGTTAGCAAAGTCTAATTACTGTAGATAGCAGTAAAACAAACTGGAAAGTTGTAAAGATTAATTGTTGCACTAAACTCACCAAATCTTTTTATTTATTTTTCGTACACTATGCTTTGCTTTGTACATTTATTATTCTTCAGACCAAAAAAATGTTTAATGGTATGCTTACCTCAGAAAATCAGCACTGTATTATAAATATAATATAATATTTTCTTAAAATTGCAAATAGTATGATTCTGATAAGTACCGGAAGCCCTGAAAGTCCTCTTTCTCCAGGAAATCCCGGAAGACCTGGTCCGCCTGGAGGTCCTGGTTTTCCTTGAGGTCCCGCTGGCCCTGTTTGCCCTTCTTTTCCTGCTTCTCCAGGGTGGCCGGGTTCCCCTGGATGGCCCGGTTGCCCCGGTATTCCAGGTTCTCCCACAGGGCCCGGCTCTCCTGTAGGTCCAGGTGGTCCCACAACTCCAGGAGCACCTGCTGGGCCTGTTGGCCCTGGTTCCCCCTGAAATTCAAGACATTACATTGTTAGCTACAGCATTATCAGATATCTATACATTTTCCAGTCAGAGAAACTGGGAACAGAATTAATTTGTTAACTTCAGAATAAACAAAGGACATACAATGTCTGTAAAGTCATGTGTTTCAGGCTATGATTAATTCTTAAAATAATTATTCCTATATTATATTGAAAAGTATTTAATATAAGTTCGGAAATATGGAGAAGACTTAAGATGAGCAAAAGGTAATCTCGTGATTACCTTTTAGTTAAACGGTTTGTGCAGTAAGAAACATTTTCCTACTGATATGTTAATAATTCCTCTGCAGTATGAGCATTATTTTGCTATTTAAGCTCATGAAGTGTCTTCTTCGCTCCATGGAAAGTAGTGGATTGATGGTTAGCGTTTACGCAACGATGTAGGCTATGCTTGGTTTAAATATACAGGGTTTTAATAAATAATACTGAAATATTTTACGCATTATTACCAATATATTTTAACGAAAATAAGCGTAACAAAATTCACATAGGTAACAGAAGCCTCCAATTGAAGGTTACAGATATATTAATTAATAGCAATTTCAAAAATATATATTACATATACTTTATTATAATATATACCCACTGCGGTCGCGTTCCAATTCCATCATTGGTCTCTGAATCGTCTTGTAAATAAATTTACTTACTTTGTTCATGACCAAATGTTTACAACCACACTGCACTTTTTTTAACTGTTCGAGTACTTTTTCTCCGAAATTGAAAGGTTGAACAGTCTCTCAATTTTAAACTGTTGTAGTCAATTCTCTTGAAACGGAGCAACCATTCTTCGTTATACTAAAAGATGGGTATTCAATGTTTTCACAAGATTTCTCGAGGAGCTGCATAAATACGGCAAAAGAGCCGCGCTCTGGCCACCCCTGCTATAGCAGATCTTGATACCATAATTAGAGGTTTCCAGTGAGTGAGTGCCTGGAGATTTATTTTGTAAACATTTTATGGATCCATATATGTCATTATTTAACAAGTGACATTAGACGCAATTAATAGTGATAACTGATAAAACCTTATTCAGACATGAAATAAGAACGTGTGTAATAAAAAAAATATATTTTTTTTAGTCACAGATAATGGTTGATATTTTACACACATTTGTTACAAATATATACTAAATAGTCAAATTGGTTTAAGAATAAGAATATTAAGATTAACAGAAACTTACCGGTGGTCCTCGCTCTCCAGGAGGTCCTTGTACACCATCTTTTCCATTAGATCCGGGAGGTCCTGGCGGACCTACAAACCCCCTAGGTCCCTCAAGCCCTTGTGATCCTGTCTCTCCTTGAGGCCCTGGGGGACCTGGTTGTCCTGTATCTCCCTACAAATTGTATTTAATTTCATTAAGAACATATTTAATTACACATTCTGTTTTTTATAGTATTTTTATAACATTACATCATTATAATTTGATCCATGTGTTGTGCAAAATGCTCATTGTAACGTTGTCGAGTTCAGTGTTGCTGAGAGATGCCAGGAATATGTATTGTTATTTCTACCTTACACCCCTAATAATAAGTTTTTATACCCTATTTTATACCGGCAGATCTTAAGATATGCTAAACAGTATAATCCCATTTATCATAATTTGGTTTACAGGCAATAATAATAAAATTATCTGTCAAATCTAGTATACCGGTTCACTTGCATAGACAAGTGAGGGTGTCCGGATGGGCGCTCCAAGCGATGTCATGGCGAGCGGGTTGCGTCGCCACTTAGCCTCTGGGCGTCAAATGGTCATCTCCACCAACGCGTGGTGTTCCCCTGTCATTTCACAGACGGAGATCTGGCCTAGTCCACCGATGCTGAATGCGGTAGTCGAGACGGTATTGAGCCGGTCTGGGTCCCCTAAAGGGTCGCCCTCTTCGGAGGCGCCCGACCAGGACCCAGGTTATACCGTGCTAGGTGTTGGATTCGACGTGGCAGTGGTTCCCCCACTCAGGGCATGAGGAGGTGAAACCCAACGATCCCGGCATTGACTGGATGCCGGTGTTGTTGCTACGACGATGCTCCCGACCCAACAACGCTGGTTGTTGTAAATGTGTAAGAATGAAAGGTGTTCATAAGTAGAGTACAAGATGCCTAGCTGATACGCGACGAGACTATAAGGGGACGTGATAGCCCACGTTCTAACAGATCTCGCTGCGAAGGTTACCGCACGGCTATGTGTAGGCACCTACTCTAAAGGGTGGACTGACTGGTAGGGCCTGATGTCTCGGAGGGACGAAGACGGCAGTGCCTGCGACCAGGTTTGGGGCGGCCTTGGCGTATGGTTCCTGTCGTCGGGTACGAATATGGAGTAAGTAGGCCTGAACTGCTTTGTCGTCGGAGAAGTCTAAATTCAGGTAGAGAAGTCAAAAGTGAAGGGTCCCTCCGACCAGATGGTTCTTACGAGACGAGTATCAGTGATGGCATGTAGTGCAAACAAATGAACGAGCGAGTTGTTGAGGGAGAAATGAGATGGAAGTTTGGGTAGCATTGGGAAAGGCTAAGAGGGAAAAGAGAAATGGTATAGCAACTTGAGAGTCATAGTCTTTTTTTAATCATCGAAGCTATAAACACCAGAGAGCAGAAAAGACATTGTTCAGTAGAAAGAGACTGAAACTGAAGCAATAGAACGAAAGAAATCTTCAGAAGTCGAACAAACAGATTGAAGAAATTCCAGAAGGGAATAACTAGCACGAAACAAACTCAGAATTCCAGAAGGGAATTACTAGCATGAAATTAAGAATGAATTGAACAGCACAAAAGTCTCTACTGATTTAACAAGAAGTTAAATCACTTGCCATGAACAAAGTAAACAGAAGATTTAAAGCAAAATAGCACTGAAAAAATGCAAACAGATCGTACACAGAGTGTGGCCTAGGGTCGAGGGCTCTGAAAATGACAGTGGCCTGAATTATTATTATTTTTTTTGTATAGACAAGTGAGTGTAATTATAATATACTCGTATTAACCCATTTGCTCAATATAATTATTATATTATAATAATAATATTAACATAATAATAATTAATAATATTATTATTAATATTAAGAAATGTTCTGGCCATGGGCAGTTCAGTCTACAAGTTTCTCTTTCCTTCTTCTCTTATCCTTGGCTTCCTTTTTCAGTATCGGTAGCCAGTATTTTCTTTTCCCCTTTAAGTCTTATTGTTCTTCTTCGTCTCCTTCTGTTTCTTCTTACTCTTTATTATTATTATTATTATTATTATTATTATTATTATTATGTTTCTTCTTCTACTTTCAAACCTGGAGTTCCTTCTTACTTTTCTTCGATAACGTTTTGTACAGTGAGTCCCACGCAAGAGTTGGCCAATGACGCGGGTTTCTGCGTCGCGGCGGGCACAGCTCCAACTCCCGAGCGATCGGGTGAAATATCTATGCAAATAAAGTCGCTATTGATGTAATGATTTAGGTCCTCGCAGTTACAGTTAAAATTACAATGAAAATAATCACGTACCTCTTCACAAGAGATGTTGGAAATGTTCTCCTCTTGCATCCACACAATACTGGCACCTTTTAAGGAAATTTTCTTTCACGCGCATAAGTTCAGATTCCGAGACAGTTAATTTCTCTTGTGATAGGCCTATGTGATATTATCTTTAAGTTCTTCTAACAGTATGTGAAAATTATTTATGGGGAAACTTGAAAAATAAAGTATATAGGTCAATTTCCCATACATTCCAAGAACTTAAAGACAATATCACAAGAGAAATTAACTCTATCTCGAAAGCTGAACTTATACGCGTGAAAAAAAAAATCCTAAAACGGTGCCAGTATTGTGTGGATACAAGAGGAGAATTTTTCCAACATCTCTTGTGATGAGGTACGTGGTTATTTTCATTGTAATTTTAACTGTAAAAATGTGAGAACCTGAATCATTATACCGATCGCGGCTTTATTTGCGAAGATATTTCACACGATCGCTCGGGAGTTGGAGCTATGCCCGCCGCGACGCAGAAACCCGCGTCATTGACCAACTCTTGCGTGGGACTCACTTTGACCTATCCAATTTGCTTGCCTAACTATGGTCAGGATTGGTCTCTTCTCATACACTGTAACTTTGTCCGTCCATTTATTTTTCCATCCTTCTCCTGCACCACAATTCAAAACTTTCAAGGTACTTCTCCATTTTTCTTGGTGTCCCTGTTTGCAATGTATGTAAAGGAATGCTCCATAAGTAGCACATAATTATTATTTTTCTCAAATCCAAGCTCAACAGTGGTTTCTTCCTTTGTGAATGCTGCTTGGTCATTAGTGTATAGCGGCCATAAAACCGACTAGAGAGATATTTACTTATATTTAATCATATTTAGCACGTAGATTTACGGCACGTAAAAGAACTCCAAGCCTAAATTGCAGTCTCTGGACAAAATTTCTCGGCCATTTCACGTCCAAGTAATACCCTAGTTTCCGGAGGGGATTGCGAGGCGATGGGCTTACCACCTGTCCCTCTGCCCTCTCTTGGAAAATAAGCGTAACAAAATTCATATAAGTAACAGAAACTTCCAATTGGAGGCCCTTCGCCCCAACATAAGGGATATTTATTTATTTATTCGTTTTACTTATTCTGGCAGAGCTAAGGCCATTTGGCCTTCTCTTCCTCTCTACCAGTCAAAAACTACATTACAATTACGTAATACATATACATATTATAGATAATTAATTAATACTTAATACTTAAATATTAAAAACATGTAAGCCTAAACACTCCACAAGTTTCTTATATGCCTAATGTAAATTTAAGATTAATTTATAAATTACTAGCGTGTGCCCGCGGCTTCGCACGCGATAATTATTTCAAAAATTTAAAATTAAGAGCATAATAGTTAAATCATTATATTTATTAACACCAAAATCACGTGGACTACATACCACGATTAGACAGCGTCGCCTGGTAAACGCGACCTCAGATTCGAGTTCCCTGGCCCAGAAAACCCCTGCATAGTGAGTTTCGTCCAAGTCGAACAATGTTTGACCATATTTAGGCCTATATTGAATATCCTTCTTCCGTGTAGGTTGAAAATTTCATACGTCTGCGGGACTTGATATTCTAAACAAATGAATCGTCAAGGATGGACCTACAAAATCAAGCGATCGCCCGCGATAATTATTTCAGAAATTAAAAATTAAGAGCATAGTAGTTAAATCATTATATTTATTAGCACCTAAATCACGTGAATTACATACCACGATTAGATAGCGTCGCCTGGTAAAAGCGACCTCAGATTCGAGGTACTTGGCCCAGAAAACCCCTGTATAGAGAGTTTCGTCCAAATCGAACAACGTTTGACCATATTTAGGCCTATATTGATTATCCCTCTTATAATAATAATAATAATAATAATAATAATAATAATAATCCTCCTCTTCGGTGTTGGTTGAAATTTTCATATATATATATCTGCGTGCCTTGACATGATAAACAAATGAGTCGACCAGCGTGAGCTACAACATTCAAGCGATCGTGATGGTTTTATGACAAAAATAGCCAAAGCCTACTGTAATTGATTTGACATTGAAATGTATTACTGAGAACTGATGCTTCGAAAACGCAATAAATACACGTTTTCTGCCCGTTTTTCACTCATAACTCGCGAATGAAGGCTAAAATTAAAAATGTAGTATGACAGAAACCTTCCCGGGAATGTACCCAACAACTTCCCAAAGTTTCATGGCGATCGGATGAATGGTGTAGTAATGCATAAAGGACACACAAACACACATACACACATACATTCATTTTTATATATATAGATTACAATGTTTAGAGTGCTATAAAGTATTAAATTAAAAAAATAAAAATACCAAAGAAAATAAATAGGATTATAGCATCAGCTATTTAAAATTATACTAACGAATACTAAAGAGAAAAACGTATAGTTATAAGAAGTTAGGCTACGGGTTACAAGAGCTCCAGTTAAGATTTCTAGTTACTACGATGAAAAACAAAACAAAACTACATTGTTTAGAATTGATATGTTTACTTCTCTCTGAAATTTACCAAGAGTCCGACAGCCTCTGACCTTGCGGGGGATGGAATTCCATTGGCGAGCTACTGATACAGAGAATGAGGATGAATAGGATGAAGAGCGATGTAGAGGGACAGAGAGTACATGACTATGTTCTGATCGTGTATTTAGGGTGTGATGAGATGACAGGTTAGGGAAGCGGCTAGATAAACATGATGGTGATGAAGTATGAAGAATTTTGAAGAGGAGACAAAGACAGTGAAATCTTCTTCGGTCATTCAGACGGAGCCATGACAACATTTCGAAGGAAGGCGATACATGATCCAACATACCTACATTACAAATGAATCGTACGCACATATTATGAACACGTTGCATAGGCCTACAGGAAACCAAATACGAGAATCATATTTAGTGGTATGAAAACAGGATCCTTTGCTTTTTTATCACTTTGTGATTTCTTTGTAATACTATTTCAGTTTATTTATTTAGGATTGTTTCCATATTTTCATGACTATTTCATAGTGAAATTCGTGAAAAGTTAAGTCATTGTCAAATCTGTAATTATTTTTGCACCGAAGAAGAAGTAATTCAATTTCTTCTAAATAATTCCAGGGAAAAGCTAAATTCCGTAATATTATGTCAGAGTAGGTAAATTCTACTTTATAATATAAATGCTCGTAAATAATGCCCTTCGTATTCATAGCATTATGATATTGGTGAAACAAAGCTATTTTGTCCTCCTGATAGACCTTGTGTTAAAACACGGGAACTAGGGCTTGTTTAAACTATCTGTTCGCTTTGTAACCATTACCTTCATTATTGTGTAACCTTGTGTAACCTTAAGACCATTCAGAGATTTTTAGTTAAATCGCATGTATTAATATAATTTCATTTACTTATGAGGGAATAAACCATAAAATGGTTGTTTGCCAGTGGTGGCTCGAAACTTGGTGGTGCACAGTTACATTTATTTTTGTAATCAAATATCTGTTACATTATTAATTAAAATCAATTAAAACAATGTAAATTAATGCAATATTCATCACATGAGTTATATTAATGTAAAAACCAATCATTTAAGGAAATAAATATGTTTTAGTTTATGGCCTCGTGGTGCACTACATTATTTATAGTTTTAGAAGTGCCCATTAAAATAAAACTTTCTTCAAATTGATCTTGAGGGCAATATGAGGTATCGAGCTGAACTCAATTAATTCTCGGAATATCTCTGGAATAGATAGAGATTGAGATTTCTCATGGCCACTTATTGCTAATTCAATTGACCACAGAAACGATTATAGTTTATTATTGTTCTATTGTTCTATAACACAGGGAGATCGTGTGTTGATCATATATTTACAATCCGGCAGTTACTGGAAAAATATAAAGATAAAGGAAAACAGATTGGACTTATATTTATAGATCTAGAGAAGGCATACAACAGTGTACCAAGAAAATTATTATGAAAAACATTAACAGAAGCAAAAATTGATAAAGAAATAATAAATGTTATAAAAAATATATATTCTGATAATAAATGTAGAATTAAAGTAGGCAAAGATAGAACAGAAGAAATAAAAACAAATAAAGGTATTTTACAGGGGTGTCCTATGTCCCCAATTTTGTTAAAAATATATATAGAAATATGCCTGAAAGAATGGATAATTAAATGTCGAAAAATGGGAATCCAGTTAGATGAGGAAAAGTTCTTACATAATTTGCTGTTTGCAGATGACCAGGTGGTCGTGGCTCAGGATGGAGAAGATGCAAATTATACGTGTAGAAAACTAAATGAAGTTTATAAGAAATGGGGATTACAAATAAATTACAATAAAACAGGGTATTTAACCAATGATACGGATGATTTATATATAGATGGAAAGAAGATTAAAAAAGTGCAAGATTTCTGCTATTTGGGATCCATACTTGAATTAGACGGAACATCAAATAAAGAAATACAGAAAAGGGTCGCTAACGGGAGAAAAGTTATAGGAATGCTTAATTCGATATTGTGGAATAAAAAATATTGTCACAAAGCCCAGAAAAGACTCGCCTAGAAACTGACAGAAAGAGGAGTCACCCAGAAATTGCCAGAACGACGGAGTCTAGAAACGTCGCGGCCTCCTAGTGGACGGGCGGAGGACGAGCGCTAGTGGGCGTGACAGCGGCACGGCTATTGGGCCACGCTTCGTGAATGAAGGCCTGTAGGGAGGAGCTCGCGCTAAGGGGTGTGCCCGCGCGGCGCAGCGCGCATTCCAGATTCCACGCGGGCGGAACTTTCGAGACATCGGCTCTGGAATATTCCTCGGGCCTATATATAGGGCCGCGAGCGATCAGAGTCAGTCAGAAAGTCAGAGTTGAGAGAGTTCAGAGTTCAGTTCAGTTCGTGAGGCAGAGAGACAGTCAGTCGAGGAGAGTAACAGCAACGGCCAGTCAGAGGGAGTCGGTCCGCGAGGAGTGATGAGCCAGTCGATGGGAGAACAGTCAGTCCGTAACAGTTAGTAACAGCGGGAGGGAGTCAGCGTCAGAGTGTGAACTGGACGGAGAGCACTGATCAGCGCGACCTCAAGTAAGGGTGACTTGAGGAGCTGAGGACCTGGACAGAGTGAACCGATCAGCGCAGCTGAGGACTTGGGAAGCTGAGGAGCCAGTGACCGGAGGGACTAGTCAACGGAGGGACCCGTGGGGGAAGACCTAGTCAACGGGGAACTAGTACAGGAGAGAAGGGTGAACGGAGGAACTAGTGAACGGAAGAACTGGTGAGCTGATCTGGATTGCACTGGGACAGTGCTGTGACGTGGCAGTGAGCACCGGACAGAAGAATGATTTGGAGAACATTCAGGAGTTTTCTGGCTGTATTGACCATTGTTTGATAGGAAATAAAGAATCCTCCATCCTTCAATTAGAAACTAGGTGTTCTGATTTTGAACCCCGACGAGCCCTTGTTACAATATAATTAACAAAACTAAAACAATATTTTTTAAAACAATTTTCCAAAGTATAGTATTATATGGGGCAGAGACATGGGCAGTAAATTCACACCATAACAGAAAATTAAGTGCTACAGAAATGGATTTTTGGAGAAGAGCTGCAAGAAAATAAAGAATAGAAAGAATTCGAAATTCAGAAATAAGGAAGATAATGAAAGCAGAGGAAACAATTTTAACAACAATAGACAAAAAAAGACTAAATTGGTATGGACATCTACAAAGAGTGCCGGAGAATAATATACCAAAAGCTATAATGAATTGGCAACCAGAGGGGAGAAGGTAAAAGGGAAGACCTGCTAGAAAATGGGATCATTGCGTTCGAGACTCCTTACAAAATTTTCAGTTAAACCCAGAAGATGCAATGGACAGGGATAAGTGGTACCATGCAACACATTGAACATTCTTTAGAAATATGTTAATTTTATTAAAATATGTAAAAATTTGGGTAAATTTTAATTTAAAATTTGGTTAGAAATTACTGAACTTTTATACAAATGTTATTGTAATAGAGTTGTTGTGTTGGTGGAGTTTAACGTCAGAAATGAGAAAATCGCTCAACAAATAAAATTGTTCTATATGTACAGGTAGCGTCACGGTTTTGGCGTATGGAATTTTTAATGGACAGCTATGGTGCGAGTCACTTACTTTATCGTGGTCATGGTTTGGTCTGAGGGGGCGTGATGGTAGTATCAGAGGAGGGGCATGATTCCATTAGAACCGGTGTGACACCATTGAGCTCTATTACATACTGGAGGTAGCAGTGCATGATGAAAAATCGTGACGGCAGGGTTCGCGGTCCGCCATGAAAGTGAACGTATACTTTAGCTCCTATCCCGTATCTCCTTCTAACAAACTCATGTGTATTCATGGAATTATGAAGAAGTATTGGCGTTTTTAAAACACTTTTATGAATGAAACGTTTCGATATAAACTACTTGATGCTTTTTAAGTACATGACAAAACTAATTTCATATCGTAATAGTTTGGTAAAAAATATTTCTTTAATCTGAATCAGGCGTGAATGTACATTGGTAAACAGTTGTAAACACTCGCATTTAAAAAAAATTAAAATAACTTCACATTAGCCCTACATTTTGCGATATTATGCTTGATTTCGATATATAAAGAGAATAGGCAAAATCTGTACTAATTGCTTTGGAAATGTATAAACCGTGACCTTCAACTGTACCGTTACTGTACTGGATACAACTAATATTATTCATTTATTTTTGAAGTAAAACTTCTTTAGCCGCGGTAGGGGTGAATCGAGAGCTTGTGTAACGCTCAAATTCGTCACGAAATTAGTGAGGTGCACAGAAAACAATCAACTCAATGATTAGGCTTATCCAAAATTTGAAAAATCCAAGAATTAAAAATTAAAAAATCCAAAATCCAAAACATTAAAAAATTCAAAGATCAAAAATTTTAGAAATCCAAAATAAAATAATCAAAACTCCAAAATTAAAAAATTCAAAGATCCAAATTTAAAAAGTTCAAAAATCCAACATTAAAAAAATAAAAGATCTATGATTAAAAATCTATATATCCAAAATTTAAAAAATTAAAAAAATTAAAAAATTCAAAAATCCTTAATTTAAAAAATAAAAATCCAAAATTAAAACATCCCAAATCCAAAATTTAATAATAAAAAATCCAAAAATAAAAATCTGATTTTCAAAAAATAAAGAATCGAATGATTTAAAATTTAAAAAATAGAAAATTAAAAAACCCAAAAATTAAAAGATATAAAAAATTTAAAAAATCAACAATTAAAAAGTCCAAAAACCCAATATTAAAAACATACAACTATCGAAAATCCAAAAACCAAATATTTAGAAAATCCAACAACCCAAAATTGAAAAATCCAAGAATTAAAACAAGTTTCACTTCTGTCGCGTGACGTACCACGCACACTTTTTTTTTTTAAATAATTCCTGTAGACCAGCGTAAAGGGAAGCCACTGAAATTAAATTTAAAAATACTTTAAGTCAGTAGGCCTACTTAGAAGTTCCTTTTTCTTCAAATCTGAAATTAATTAGCCATGCTATTTATCTTCTGTTCTTGTGACAGACAATCGTCTGTAGCGTTTTGTTCTTTCTCACTTCTGTTTTGATAGGAGATGGTGGGAGATCATCTGTTTGTGTCTGTTTATCTATTTTCGTATAATTTTCAGCGAGGTCTTATACAGAAACATCTGCTTCCTCTTATTTCTGCAATTAAAAACTAGCAGGAAAAATTTAGGCCTACATGCATAAGAATACTATGTTTACATGACTGACCTATTGCATAATTTATATTCCTACATGTACCTAAAATATGCCTACTACTAACATTACGAACCAGTTGTCTTTTTGGAACAATAATTTTTTGAAGATGTCCTGGAAAATTGAAGACTGATGGTACAGCATCTTTTAGTAATTTTACAAGTGTACCAGACCTTGACCGATAGCAATCAGGTGTTAAGTGTCTGCTGCTTAATGTACTCTACGCTGTGGGTGACCAATATTCTCTGCCCATTGCTTGAACCCACTTCTTCGGAATATCAGGCCAAGAAAATGGAAACCTGTACAAACAGGCAAGAAAAAGACAAGCGTTCGTGGCTATGCGACGCTTGAGGTTAAGTCAGATTCGGCCAGTATCCTCAAATGTTCCACCAAAAATAACCTACTTGTGAAACGTAAGTCCACTTCTATTTCTCTTGAGCTCTGTGCAGCCATATGCCACGCAATATTTGACCATTTTGTCATGAAAAATAACAAAAACACATTCATAAATATGTGTTTACCATAGGAAGCACACTTCACCAATACGTACGGAGTAGCCAACTTAACAACAAGTGAACGTCACGATTTATGCAATTCCAAAGCACAGCTGTTGTGTATCCTGTTTATATATTGAGATCACTGTGTGACACACTGGATGAAGCTGGAAGAATGATGCAACTTGATATTGGAGACGTATAAACACGCTGCTCGAGATGCAATGTAACGTATTCCAATGTTTTGCTTAATCAGCACCATGTGCGTATGTGTCACACGGTGATGAAAGATAACATTATGAAGGGGCTAGCTACGCCCTCAAGAACATACACCAATATTCCTGGCGAACCCGGGGGCTAGCTGACTAGCTACGCACTCAAGGACATATGCCAATATTGCTGGCGAGGCCTATAAGTCTATATCCGTCGTATTATTAGTACGATCTCATTATGTTGTTCATTATTACGACTTTAAGCACTGTCTAATAGGCTACAATATTAATGCTAAAGTTTTGATACATTATTAAATGGCATGATGAATTTCCATGTTTTTTTTTTTCTCTTCATTATCCGATCAGGGGGATAAGGAATGTTGGTTATACTTTAGTAAGCAAGGAAAGCAAAATAAAATTGTGATTTTTCTTACAGTCATAAGATTCATGTTTGATTTATCTAGTGAATTATTGACTTTTGTTTGTATTGGATCTTGTTTGTTACAGCCATTAAAGCTTCCAACTAGTTGAAATACTTCAAACATATTTAATTAATTTTAATAATCTATTAAAAAATTAGTTGGTGCAAAAAATATAACTTTATCTGATTAATTTTTTGTTTGGTTCTGTATTTTGGACACTAATGAACATATGGTACAGTTACTCATTGCATACCCAGGCTTCTTATTTTGTTAGGAAGAGAAATTTGCCGCCAGCTCACCCCATGCTTTTATTGCCACCGCACCTATCAGATAATTACCTCAGCCAATCAAAATGTTTTATGACGGTACCCATCTACTCCGCGTGGAGTCAATAGCGGGTTTGCAAGATCTAATTACAAACCAATAACACGAGTGAGTCGATCAGACCGAAGAAAGAACTGGGGTCAGTCATAACAATGAGAGAATATTGCAACGTTGCTTTTGTTTTGATTGGTCAGAACAATTAACATAAAGAAACACAAACTTGATGCAATGAAAAAATCTACTATAACTTCACGACTCTTAATTAACAATGTTATGATTTTAAATTGTCTAAAATAAATAATGCAGCCACTGCAATTTGAAGCTGTAACACTATCTTTAAAGATGTAATATTTTTTATGTTAGAAGGAATACATACCAATAGGTTTAGTTTATATTCATTGCCATAACTTTCAGTTTAAATACCAGTATGCAAGTACCCCACGACAGAGTTTTTTTTTTCCCATAAAGGATTCATGACACCTATTAAGGGTTAAAGAACTACGTTTAAGAAATTAACTCTGTATTTATATTTAAATTTTTGTCTAAACCTTCGTGTTATGGGATTTACGGTTGATTATTACTGTCGATCTTTGAAAATTATTAACTCAGAATGTTAAAAATGACATGTAATGTTAAATCTTGTCACAAAAAACTATGTAAAACAAACCTGGGACAAATTTCAATTAAAGTGGTTGAAATGTGTATAAATTAGCTTTTTAATTTGCGGGTACCTTTCTGATCTCTCAGACACATTGTTCCCGAAGGAGTGTTAAAGTATAACCTAAACTATGGTGTCAATAGTGCAAAATACACATATTCATGTAAAATTTAAAGAAAAATATAAACGAATACTTTTGGTCCTTGCATTCCTTCAAGTCCTCTTCTCCCTCTCGATCCTCTGAAACCCTGAAACAAAAGCACAGTGTTACTGAAATGTAAGTATATAAATATACAAGTATATACATATATGTATATTTGTGCTCAGTAAGCCTAGCCTAATTAAGTTTTGCCCTATTTCTACATGCCCACATTGGGTGTGGAAAACCGTTGTCAGTTTCACTTGCATGCCAAATTACTACCATAAAGTACTCACTCTAGGACCTGCCTCTCCTCTTTCACCTTGAAGTCCAGGGTTCCCCTGGGAAATAAAATGAAATTAATTAACAGTGTATAGAATTTACCATGCCATTATTCCATAACCTACAAACGAAAACATCCCTCAAAATGATGTAGGCCTACAGACTCGTGCAGTTGTAAGTACTAACAATATTGTACTACCACTGCTACTACTGTATTAATAATAATACTATTTATATAAATAGTACTAGTGCTTTTTTCTAAAAAAAAATTAAGGGATACTATCACTTTTGACTTGATAGAACTTACGCAAATATTTAAAATGAAAGTGGAATCACACACAATATGAAAAAGGTTATATGAATTTAAGTCCCCTGAGGTGGATTCAATTCGTACACATCAATTCTACCTGTAAGCTGCAATTTAGTCTGTGATACGCTCACAAGGTTTCTTACACTTTTCACCTGAAGACGCTAAATTTACAATGAAAAGTAGCAATACCTCTAATTTAGAGAGTAGGGCCCTGACAGGTTTGCAACCAACCTCAGAACTACTGCGGGATATTGCTGATCATCTGAAATATATATATTTAAGGAGAATGATTTTTACAAGAGTACGTACAATTTAGCACATGAAAAACAACTACAGAATAACCAGAGACAGAATGACATGTGCAGCAGCATTAATGCAAATAAATGCAATTTGGAGCCAAGAGGAAAGGGGTACAACAAATTGTAATGCTGAATCAGTTACTTCTGCAATGTAGTTATGGTTACCATTGCAATGGTGTTAATGTCAGGCCCCACCTTTCGATAACCATGGGATAGGTAACGATCGTAACACTAAAAATAGCTACTTTAATGCAAACTATGCGTATAATCACTTTCCTAATTTTATTTTTCACAATTTTATCCAGATTTCAAAAATGTGGAAATTAATGATTTTCTCATTTATTAGACTGGAAAAATCTTTAAGGGGTTTGCGTACCCCTGTGCACCCCCAGAAAAAAGCACTGAATATTACTATTAATTACAGAAATATTAGAGCTGTTATTAAAGATAGTGATTTAAATAATAATGAAACACAGTCGTTATAGTTCAGCAACATTACAAAAATGGAATTATATTTATAGATTTTATAACGGGATCATAATAGATCCTATACATGACACAATACAGTATAAACATTGTTATAGTGAGTGACACATATTCATAAAACTTCGTTTTGATGAATCCTGCCACCTCTCGAAAGTATTGAATGCTAATTTTTATTATTATTATATTATTATTTTTTTATTATTTTTTAATGAACCACATTGCTGTGCAAGTAGTCTAGTCGCAGAGGAAATCAAGATCATGGAAGAAATTGAGTTTACTTTTCAACCTGTTGAAATCATGAAATCATGCTTGTAAGCATTAAAAAACGTTAATCACTTAACCCTTCGATATCAATTCGGACTAGATAGAGTTCCAGACAGTCTGGCCTCTGTTGAAAATTTATATTTATTAATGTGATTTGGAGGTCCCTTACCCTATCTCCCTTCTCTCCTGGCTGACCGTGTTTACCTTCAGAGCCCTTATCACCTTTCTCTCCAGGAGGCCCTGGGTATCCAGCAAATCCTGGCACTCCCAATTTTCCCTTCTCTCCTGGCGATCCTGGCGGCCCGGATTCTCCTCGGGGCCCCTCGAAACCCTGGGAACAAAATATTTATGACACAACATTTGTTTTTTTTTCTGTTTACAGTAAAATAATTTTTCGAAATTTTAATGTTAAACGAGAAATTTGATAAGTTTTTTAATTGACGATACCCGAGATAGGTATGTATGTACTCCATAATAGGGTAGAAGACTCCAATAATACAGTGGAAAGCTAAAGACAAAACTGTTTTTCAAACTTGCTCCAGACTTGGTTTTGACAATCAATGTCATTGACAAGTATATTTAAATGTGCATTTTATTTACACGTGATTCACATGAGCTGGATAATCTGATTCATTACACTGCCGAGGACGTTTATTAAGTGCCAAAGTGGTACTTTCTAAGATTATATGATGAACGGGGAAAATGTCTTTACGTCTGTCTGTGTGCCTATACGGGCGATAACGCTCTATCAGTTTTTCATGAAATTTGGTATACGCACTTATTACGTCCATGACAGTAAGCCTGTTGATTTTGACCCAAATCGGTTGAACGGTACCGGAGTAATGCTCCATTAGATGCCTAATTTTTGAAAATATTACATCATTAATTTATTAATTAAACGCAATTCAGTTATCACAACAATATTTTTTGCAGTGTTCATACAGGACTTTGGAAATTGTAAATAATACTGATGGCCGAGTGCACCATTCTCCGGTTTTCTCAGCCGTTCCGTTACCGCGGTTCACGTAATACCGGGGTATTCTCAAAATCTCTGTGCACCATTGCGAAAATACCGCGGTTTGCTAATGCTTGGAAATATTGCTGTTACTCTGCTCCGAATCCATTTTTCTTTGATGGTTTCTTCCATGGCCGCTAGGTTCTCTCTCTCTCTGCACGTCTGCCAGTCACGGTGGCTCACTAGTAGGCCAAATTTTTTACAAATTCAATGTATTTGATGCCTTATTATTCAATAAAAAGATGTTCATAAGGATAAAAGGGAATATTATATTGCGTATATATGTCGTCTGAATTCATACTTCGAATCCAAGCACCATAGATACTGTACCAAACGTGAAATGAGTTGCTTTCGCTCTGGTTGAGGTGAGAAAGGAAGCTCATTTCAATCGATGTTACAGCAGAGTATTTGCAAAGATATGTACCATCGTTCATTCTTCAAATATATCCCACCTGTCTGTACATTTAAATAAAATAACATTGATGTTTTAAAGAATAATTCTCACACGTTTGCAATCCAAGGCAAAGCAACACCACGAAATCTCTCCTCTGAGTTCGACATAGCCTCGCTTTTATTCCCGTACGACTAGTAGAAATTTTAGGTGCAAAATCATGTGCATAGCCATGAAAGGGCTGTTATAATTATGTTCGTGTACGGGCAGGTATGATAAATTGATTTACATACCCTATATACCGATACACAGGCTATATCGTGATGCATGCAGCCATTCACTTAAATTTGGCCTAGGACCACTGGTTTTCCATATTTCATTTATTTGTTGCCTTTTTGTTCAGTAATAAAAGTTTATAAGGATAAAATGGAATATTATATTCCATATATATGTCGTCTGAATTCAAACTGATTTCAAACACCATAAATACTGTACTAATCGTAATAATCATGGTTACGCCCACTAGCCTACTCGATGGACCTGGTTTGGTTGAGGTTAGAAAGAAAAGTCATTTCAATCGATGTTACAGCACAGTATTTGCAAAGATATGCACCATCGTTCATTCTTCAAATAGACCCCACCTGTCTCTCATTATTCTTTATGTTCAATTAACTTTTGGCCTAGATATCGTAAATATGATACATTACGCTGATCTCCATCTTGGAAAGAAAACAGCGGTTTTCTCACTTTACAGCTCCTTCACGGCCGGTTTGCATCTTACCGCGATAAAAGTCGAAACCGAGCACGGTGCAACGAAAGTATGACATTACCGGGGTAAACTAAGCAACTTTACCGCGGTATTCTGAATACCGAGGTTGGTGCACTCGGCCATCAATGTTCTAAGCAGTGGACTTGAAATTGAGGAAAATGACATCGGAATTCACAGGTTTATCTACCAGAAGTAGGCTTATCTGGAAAGTGCGTAGTGAGTACAGATACTCTAGTTCAGTGAGAGAAAACTCCTCCAAGAGAGGTTCTAAAGCCACGCCGTGTTTTAGATAACCGTGATGACTTTATGAAAAGTGCTATTCGAAATTAAGGATTGTTGACATCAGAGCTATCGCTATGATCGAGAGACTAATATTAAGTAATATCAACTCGTATTAATCAATAATATTAAATAACAAACAGACTAATTTACATACATTAATAAAATCATATGATTATATGGAGAATAAAATAAGGAATTAGATAATATGATTACAAACATCAAGGCAATAATACATTACAGAAAATTAAGTATTTATCAATAAAATATAGACATTTCATAGCAGTAGGAATAGGCTCAGACAATTTACTTAGAAGCCTACAATAGAGTACTAACCAAATGTATAGCAACTCAACTGGGGTCCGACGACACTTATTGTTAAAATGCGCTCTGCTATTATGTGAAAATACGAAAGAATGGAAGTATTACTGTATGAAAAGGGAATTTTAGAAAAAAGTAAGTGGGAAAGATATTTACAAATCCGTACGGAGAAAAGGGTGAAATTACCAGGAATCGCCTAGAGGGGGACGCAGGAGACAAGCGTCCAGAGACCAAAGTTAGCACGAGAATGAAGTAACCAATAGGAAATAAGCTTAATAGGATAAATGTAAGAATTAGCTATAAGAAAGGAAATGATTTGCTGTGAAAGTTGAGAGGGGTGCTACGAGATTTTAAAGGAAGTCAGTATTGCAGTTGAACGTTGAAACACACTTGTAAAGTTTTCGTGATCAGCAGCCCTATTCTGTAACTTCTCGATTTCGGAATCGGAATCGGCGAAGAAACCGATTTTTCCATGTTTTGGTATTCTGTAACTCCATTCCGATTCCGAGCGATCGGAATCATTTCGCTAGTAATGGCGGCTGAACGGAATCCTTGCCGAGAGGTCTCACACATTCGTTTGGGAATTTCTAAGTCAAATAAATAACGAAGGAAAGCAATACACAATGCCATTCTATTAAATTTGTGTTATTAATGCATAAGCATAACTAATTAAAATATTTAAAACTTAATAAACTAATGAAAACATATTAAAATAATATATGTAAAAATGTAGGGTTATGTTTGCCTTACAAATCATGGCCAGAAATATTAGTTGTAGTAAAAATGTAAGTAGCCTACTAGTTTTCTTTAATTGTAATATAATTTAATCGTTAATAACACCGTCAACCCCAATTCACTACCAGTATAATATGTTCTTGCCATAATTATGAACATTAAGTACAGAAAACAAGCTACGAATAAAATAAACAGCAGATGATATTGTATTCATTCCTAAAATGTACTGTACATATATTTTACCTATGTCAACCAATCTCCGAAATAAATAAAAAATTAATATAGGCCAAGGGTGCCCAAACATTTCATATGAAGGGTCAATAAATATTTGAATTGTTTATGGCGTGTCATATTTATACTAGCAGTAATTTACGTTTAAAATTAATACTTAATACTTAAATACCAAGAACTAAACATAGTTATAATTTATAAACTAGAGTGCTATAAAACATTAAATTACAAAAGAAAATTACAAAATTAAATTACAAAATATAAAAATACTAAAGAAAATAATTAGGATTATAGCCTAAGATATTTAAAATTATACTAACTAATACTAAAGAGAAAAACGCATAGTTACAAGAAGTTAGGCTACGGGTTACAAATATCAAAAAGAGCTCCAATTAAGATTTCTAGTTACTACGATGAAAAACAAAACTAAATTACATGGTTTAAAATCAATATGTTAACTTCTCTCTGAAATTTACCAAGAGTTCGACAGCCTCTGACCGTGCGGGGGATGGAATTCCATTGGCGAGCTACTGATACAGAGAATGAGGATGAATAGGATGAAGAGCGATGGAGAGGAATAGAGAGTACATGACTATGTTCTGATCTTGTATTTAGGGTGTGATGAGAAGACAGGTTAAGGAAGCGGCTAGATAAATATGATGGTGATGAAGTATGAAGAATTTTGAAGAGGAGACAAAGACAGTGAAACCTTCTTCGGTCATTCAGACGGAGCCATGACAACATTTCGAAGGAAGGCGATACATGATCGAACAGACCTACATTACAAATGAATCGTACGCACTTATTATGAACACGTTGCAACCTTTGGGATAAGTTAGAGCTCAAGTCCGTAAACAGGACATCACAGTAATCGAAGTGGGGCATGACCAGGGTTTGTGTTAGAGTCTTTTTTACAGCAGTAGGTAAGGGCATATTTAATCTTTTAAACATATGAATTAACGAGTTTACTTTTTTACATGTTTCGTTAATGTGATTTTCCCAAGTTAAATTTTTGTCTATCAGAACACCGAGATTTTTTACCGAATCGCCAAATGGAATTACTGAATTATTGATTTTAATGGGCATAAGGTTGATTTCATTCAGCTTATTTCTCAGTCGCTGATGCCCCACAACTATTGCCTGTGATTTTGCTGGATTCAGATTGAGTCCCAAACTGTGCGTCCATTCATCTATTGAGTTAAGGTCGTCGTTTATGCTAGATATTGTGTCGTTGATGTTGTTAGTATTTGAATGTATGTACAGTTGTAAGTCATCCGCGTAGAGATGGTATTTGCTGTGTTGTATACAGTTTTTAATGTCGTTTATGTATAGAGAAAATAGTAAGTGTCCAAGAATGCTTCCCTGTGGGACTCCTGCCTTTACGAAGCGCCATGTAGTAGAGCGATTATTGGAAATGACGCATTGTCGGCGTTCGTGCAGGTATGAGCTAAACCACAGAACAGCAGTATCTGACAGGTTTGAGTTTAGCAATAAGAATGTCTGTGTCTACTGAGTCGAAAGCTTTAGTCATATCAAGTAAGACAAGTATTGTCATTTTCCGTTCGTCACAGGCTTGGCGTATGTCTTCACAAATGTTCAGTAACGCTGTGGTCGTGCTATGTCCTGCTCTAAAACCAGACTGATAGTGATTTAGTAGGTCATTTTTATTGAGGTAGTCAGTCAGTTGGTTGTGTACAATTCGTTCTAGTGCCTTGGAGAGGGTAGGAAGAATGCTAATAGGCCTATAGTCTTTAGGAGTTTCAGGGGATTTTGTTTTAGGAAGGGGTTTTACGTAAGCTTGCTTCCACTGTTTAGGGTAGGATGAAGTCATAAGGGAGGCGTTGAAAATATGAGTAACTGTAGGTAGTATAAATTGTATTATTTTATTTATTAAAATTATGTTTATTCGGTCCGGGCCCTCTGCTTTTGTCTTTATGCGCTTCAATGCTTTAATTACGTCATTTTCACTAACGTATGTGAAGTGAAAACTGTCTCTGTTAGTTGTTGTATTGTGTAGCAGTTGTTGAATTGTTTGCTCTTTGTCAACATCGTCTATTTCTGAGGGAGTTTTTGTGAAGTGGTCATTAAGGAGTTCCAGTGATAGGGTGCGGTCGTCTACCTGTGTCGTGGGTTTACACAGTCCCATAGCTTTAAAGTTTCGCCACATCGCTGCGGGGTTTGCACCATGTTCAATGAGACTGTATGCATGTCTGAGTTTAGCGTTTCTGATAGCTTGGTTTGTCCTGTTACGGTGATGTTTATAATTATTTAAATTATCGTCATTTTTATCTCGTCTGTAGGTCCTGTAAGCATGGTCTCTGTGCGCCATCATATTGCGTATGTCATCAGTTAGCCAAGGAGCGGGAGGTCTGTATACTCGTTTTGTGCGTATTGGGGCATGTTTGTCGTACAGTTGTATAATATAATCATTAAGCTGGTCAACTTTTTCGTCTACTGTTCGTAACGTCCAGATCTGTTCCCAGGGAGTAATCATAGCGTCTTCTGTCAGGGAAACATCATTTATGCGTTTTAGGTCTCTGTATGTTATAATCCTTTGGTTCCTTTCAGGACACTGTAGGCCATATACTATATATATAAGATCGTGAGCAGATATACCTGGCACTGGCAGTTGTCCGTGGTGTAAAACTCTGTCTGGGTTATTCGTAACAATTAAGTCCAGTAAAGTCTCTGAGTAGGCAGTATGATGGGTGGGTTCAAGGGGTAAAATGGTCATATTGCAGGTCTGGAACATTGTTTAAAGTCGGATAGTGTTGATTGAGTCTCGAGCAAGTAAATTAGTATTAAAGTCGCCCATGGCTATAACGTGTTCATAGTTTGGCAATAGGTTGAGACGAATTTCAACAAACATAATTTCTGGTCGTGCATTATACTCACTATCAGAGCAATATATTATTTTAGGATGCAAGTCTGCACGAACATATACAGCTACGCCTCCTCCCTGTTTATTTATGCGATCATTCCGACATAAAACGTACCCGTCTAAATCCACCAAACTTGATGGTAGTGTGTCTTTAAGCCAAGTCTCACTCACCAGCCAAGTCTCACTCACCAAGCCAAGTCTCACTCACCAAGCCAAGTCTCACTCACCAAGCCAAGTCTCACTCACCAAGCCAAGTCTCACTCACCACTCACCATGGTTAGTTAAACCATTTTCATTATGGCGGGAGTGCTGTTTCAGACGAAAAATCTTCACAGTTGAGATGACGTCACTTAAAACCCTTGTCTCTCATTGGGTAACGTCACCTGTACGTCACTAATGCCTCGGCTACCTTCGGGATTTCGTTTTGAGATACGCAAAACGAGTGGATGATCTCGATTGGTGTTACAGAATACGAAACAAGCCAACATTTCGATCGACTCGGAATGGGGAGATCCCGATCGGTAACATCTCGAGTCGAGCGGCTAGCAAAATGAAAAGTTACAGAATAGGGCTGCAGAGCAGGTCGCGGAACGTACACGACTCTGTGACTAGGGGGTCACAATTTGTTGTGTACTTAAGTTGTATTGGCATTCAATTGCCAATCCAACAAGTTCAAGTATCTATCGAATTATAATAGGTGAGGCTGCATTATAGCCATCACAAAAATAGAATCTGTGATAAGTGTTGTTGGTAAAAGCTATAGATTACAGCTTGTACTGTATACTCAGTGGAAAGTACGGAGTAAGTACGTTGCGTCATAGATAAATTATAGAACGTGTGATCACTTAAATACCCCAAGCTATTACAAATTAATCTTACGTTAAGCTGCAATTGCCAGAACTGACTTTCAGTAAAATACGCGGTACCATAACATAAGTAGTTTGAACTTTGGACTATATAGTATTGACCATTAAGAAAATAAACTTTGTAAACGAAACCCTAAAATTAACTTTATCATTTCACTTAAAGATTTGAACCTCACTCTCCCACATATTACCCTGTAGAACTGAAAGAGCTAAATCTTGTCGCATTCCGACTGCAGCAGCCGTGGTTCAACAGACCGAAGAGAAACCAACCAACACGTAAGTACTGTTCAAATATAAACACTGTGTCTGCATCATATCAATGTTATCCAACTGTGGGGCTTGACAAAGAAGAACCGCATCAGGATATAGTGACGGAAGAAAATAAGATATGGGATTTTGATTGCGTGTGTAGTCAACAGATTAATAATAAATTTAGGGGAAAGTTCGGATGCTGGATCCGATATGGAAGTCAAAGTCAGTTTCAGATGATTTGGGAGTTGCACTACTACCAGAGAACTCCGAATAATGTACATGGGCCTAATTTTTTCACAGTAATATGCCTTCTGTTTATAACAGTAGGCCTATTCATGTAAAACTCATGAAAACTTGAACAACGAAATAAACAAATAAACAAGTGATATTTTTAACGCATAGGACATCCGAAAGATAATACAATGCCGCGTGGCCAACTCACTCATTCACTGACGGAAATATAAAAAAAAATTCTGGTTTTTAATTTTTCTCCTCCAAAACAAATTTCACATTTTTTGAGTTACTTTTTTATTGCGTACTTGTACGACATCAGATGTTTTGACAAAAATAGAGGACGTAACGTGAGGAATTTGTTGTAAATTCGCTATTTTAATATTCTACTTATCCAACTTATTCCTTCACATAAGCTTAGGCCTATCACACTTTCTTAAGAAACCCTTGTCTGAAGCTCAATAGTTTCTGAAATATGGCCTTTTAATTCCATCTGGCACTTTGTTACATCAGTTTAGCTATTTTATTACATTACGAAAAATTTTCATAAAACTTTTAAATCGATTACAAACAGCTCTAAAATATGTAGCGCATAATAGGAATTGGAATGGAGACCAATAAAGAAGAAGAAGTCATTTTTATTATTATTATACGCTATGAAGACAAATGTCAGTAGTGTGCACATGCATTCATGAATCCACAGAATATTGTTTCTGTTGAAGATTAAGTGACAATATTTTAGGGGAAAAATTCCTCTGTCACCGGATTCCTACCGACTTTTCGACTTTTTCCATGCCGATTCTCTGTCAATTAAGCTAGCCAGAATTCGACTCACGACACCAGATGGAATTTATCTCCTATGATTACCCTTAAATTGTCGACCTCACTGAAAAGCATGTATGTCATATAAACTATTGTGAGATACACTAATTTCATTATTTTGTGACCAGGTTTCCACTGATATTGTATAGTACCGTATGAGATTTACATATTATGTATGTATATATGTAGATATGAATAGTGTTGGCTAATTGGAGCAATATGTTATCAGAAAGAGTTAAGGTTAGGCGGGAATATGATATGGGCATCAAAATTAAGAATAGGATTAGATCCAATATGGATGAACTACGTTTGGATAGAAGGGCAGGGAAATAGAAGTGTATGAAGGAAGGGTAAGAACCATCTGAAGGATACTGATAGGCAATAGATAATTGCACTATGTATGAATAAGGTTTCACTTGAATTAAAATCTCGGCTAAAATTGGAGTAGGACAAGGAGCAATACGTACAAAAAGAAACTAGACTCAATAAGAGCTCGCTTCTTAGACTGGGAGCGTGGCGGATGATTAAGATCACTGATGGAAAAAGGTTGAGAATCTGTCCCATGTATAAGGGGGAGGAATCTTGAGCTCATATTTTGGTGAGGGTATGGAAATGGCGGGAGAAATATCTACCAATAACTTTTATGGCGTCGAATAGAGGGCAATGGGCATGTGTGGAGCTACTGGTAGGCAAAGAAGATAGGGAAAGGGTTGGGAAACTTTTATTGAAAGCAAGACACCTCAGGATCTAAAACGCGGAAAATTTGGGAGCGGAGGTGGGAGGTAAGGATGTGTAATGGAAATCAACAGCTCAAGAAACGAATATATCAGTAATATATTTTGTTTTTGCATTATATGGGATAGGCTTAATGTGTTTGTGTTTATTTTTAATTTATTTAATTTAATTTTTTGTTCTCTCTTTTCTCGTGTATTGAAAAATGCGGACCCGTGCGAATGCTTGAAATTTATTCTGCAGACAGTAATTGATATAATAAATATACTTACTTATTTTTGTATTTGTGGATTAATAGATACATAGGCTATGTACATCTTATATGTGCAATAGCGCTGGAAACCTGGTCACAAAACCACAAAATTAGTGTGCCTCACAATACTGTGCCCGACGAAAAATGTTTTTCAGTGAGGTCATCAATTATGGCTAATCTTAGGAGAGATACTCCATCTGGTACCATTTTTATGTTGCATGTAAAACTAGGCAAATTTCTTAACATAATCAAACTCTGGGCAACAAGAGAGTGCTGAGGAATTTGGAGGAATCGCCCAGAAGACCTAAAAACTCATCACTCTGCTCTTCATTTATTTAATCCTGGAGGAGAACCCCCGGACCCTTTTTTTCGGATATTCCATATCCCCACACCCCCCCATTAATTGCAAACTTTCGTTTATGTCGGCCCCTCCCTTCAGTAAGTTCTGGATCCGCCCATTTTATCCTCTCCATGAATTAGCGATTTCAGGTAATTGGTTGCTCTCAAGTAATTGCACTACTCTCACGAAAACACGTTGGAAGCATTAGTTGAAGTATCATAATTGAAAAAATAGTTATTTTCCATTTCTCTTCTTGTCATCTAATTAAGATATGCATTCTTCAACACGATATACGGCTACCAATACTGCCAAATCAAAATCTGTGAGCGGAGGTTGTATGAGCGTAAGTTATATTAAGCAACGAGCTTATAATGACATTTATTAAGGTACGCTCGTTTCATAATGTTCTCACGCATAACTTAACTACCATTATAGGCAAGTTAAAAACGACTATTTGAATGCTTAAGTTTCGAGATTTTAGATTAATCAAATAAACGGAGACGATTGACCTGGGAATCAGCTGTTATTAAGTTCTCGCCGTTCTCATCTTTTGCAACAAATGGCAGCTGATGGCTAAGGTCAAGTCAAAGCTTCGTCCTGCTGTTTTATCTAAAACCAACGGACTTTTACAACATAAAATGAACTCAGTTTAATGTTATATCAAAATTAACACGAACAGAATTGATTAAATTTATTATAGGTTGTTTATTATGGAATTTCATTCGCTGTTCGCAAGGCTTCAAGATCGTTCCGTGTTTGATATTACAACAGTGCTTTAATGAAAATCTGTACTTTAATGGATGTCATTAAGACATTGTTGCGTCACAAAATATAGTAACAGTCTTGTCTTTAGAATCTATATAAACATTACTACAAGATATTAAACTACTTACAATTTTCTCCACGCTCATACTAATGTTTTACTAATGGCAATCACCTAACATACCTTGGGTCCCTCAGGTCCTTCCAGTCCAGGAATTCCAGGAGGACCATTAGGACCTCTCTCTCCCTTCATGCCCAGGTCACCCTTCTCCCCATCAGCACCTCGATCTCCTTTATCGCCCTTATCTCCAGATATCCCTCTCTTCCCTTCGTCTCCCTTAACTCCCCTTGATCCAGGAAATCCCACGGGACCTTGTGGTCCTTGTGCTCCGACGTCCCCTTTAGCTCCAGGCATTCCAGGATTCCCAGGGTGTCCTGGCGCTCCATCTGCTCCAGGGAGTCCAGGAAGTCCTGGCTTTCCTTGAGGTCCCTGTGAAATAAAGAAGCACAATTTATATCAAGTAATTGTTATTCTTTCTTGTTTTGTTAATAAGGAGCTGTAGCTATTCCTTCTCTTCTTATTATTCAATAGTGAAAACTATAAAATGCGTGGGCAATACATTAATTATCTTTATTTTTCTTTAAAAGTTAAATACCCCCGGTTAAAATAAGAAAAGTGTTCACCTATACCATTTTCAAGATTCAAAAAAAGAGAAGATAAACATTTTGCAGTTGTCTACATCTATAGTGCACGCTACATATATCATCTTTGTGTCCCTTCTGTTGTTTGGATGGTTTATTTCAATTGTGACTGAATTCTTTGTAAAGCCTAGTCATTGCTGGCGTCTTTATTGTGCCTACTTCTTGCAGAATACATTCAATTGCAGTGAAAACAGGCATCTTGTTTCCTGGAAATGAAATTGCAGTGGGAAAAGACATTTTCTTTTTAAGATTCATCTTTGGAAAGCAGTATAGCCTATTTTTTCTTCCCTATAGTTTGTTTCTATAATGAAAGAATATATATACTTTCATACATGTAGTTCCTAATCGCCTATATTTAACCGTCTGTAGGCCATCTAGGTACATTTTACACCCCAGTGAGATTTGTTCCGTGGCATTAAAGCAAGTGATTTCAATATATTATTTTCATAGCTGAGGATTTAGTCCTTTTCGTATTATAGCAATACTTTTTGTTCAAAAAATTTGTTAATGTAACTCATAGCAAGCATTAAATATGAATGGGTTGTCGATACTGACGATGGCATTAGTGAAGGAACTTCATATCAGTGACGATAAAAAATCTTTCTCATGTAATAATAGAATATTATGATAGGTATCATAAGTTACGATTCGTTTAGTGTTTTTTACTATTCATATTCTTAAATGTTACTTTATTAGGAAGTATTGTTAATTGAAGATTGTATAAACATTGTGTTTACTACAAATTAAAAGGGTTCCTAAACACGGAGAAATGAATTTTGTTAGTTAGGTTTTCATTTCATTTTATATGATACCAAAATGACCGCATTGAGCTATCAATGGTTGCTAATAATTTGATTTGTAAATGGTGAAAACGTACTTAATGATTTTTGGATATAAACTAAAAAGAGTCATGTATAATATCTGTTAACCTGAATATGTAAAAGTGAAACATGTTCTCTTAACTGGATCAAATGGACAATCTTCAATCCTAATCTAACCATCTTATTCATCCTTTCAAATCGTCCCAAGTACCGGTAATTCACATTTTTGTGATTTTTTCCCAAACATCCAACACTGATGGAAAAGTTCTTCCACAATCTGTACTTGAACACTTTGTTTTTGTTCTCAGGGCTGTCAATAAATAGCACCATGAGACTGAGCAGCCTGTATAGGATTCCCGCTAGGACACCTCAGAAGGAGCCTGTTCGTTTTGAGGAAGTCCTTCCTGTGAGGCTGAAGGCCACAGTGTCAGGCAAAAGAAGCCGGGATGAGAAAGTCGCTTGTCTGCACGAGATATCAGTCATGTTGGCCTGCTTCAAGAGTGCCGACTTCAACCAAGCGATGTGCTCTAAGGAAATAGATTCCTTTCAGAAGTGTTATGAGAAACACGTGCAAGACAAGACAGCCAGAAAGAGTCGTGAACAGAAAGGAATCCTCGTTCCAGGGGAAACCAACCTCACAGGAAGCCAACTCAACAAACTGCTACGAAAATTCCCACCCAATTGATAGAACTTTGTGCCACAAAGAATGGCGTTCTTCTTTTTCATCATACCTGGATTTTACATCAAGATAACGAGTTTTTATGTCTTGTTATCAGTATCCCTTATACTTTCTGAGTTGACAGTATAAAATCTGTGAAAGCATGTTGGGTATCTTAAATGTAGAATTATTTCTTGTTCCGATAGGTTGTAGGTCTAAATGCTTAATTCAGATATTTTCCCAGTGATATATTTCTTACTTGTAATGTGTAGTCTTTTACCGAAGGTAGAAGTCCATTTCAGCCATATTATCTTTTAGATGTCTAATTTTTGTAGCCCTATCTGAGTGACCTTATACCAAACTTAAGACTTCCACTTCAGCTATTTGACCTGTTATGTTTCCAATTTTCGCAACTATGTGGTTTTCATTGTATTATTTTTCAGCATTATCATTCTTTTCACAGTGAGACACATTGAATTCTTTACAATTTTAAGTTATTTTACTGTTTTGTTGAGTTATTAACAATTATTATTTTGAACCGTTTGTGATTTATCTCTTAAGTAGTCATTGCTTTAGTCTTCTGGACAGACATTTTTATGTTAGTTCTAAATGGCCTTGCGTTACAATATTGTCACATAAAGCATAAACCTTTTATGTTGAAATTAATGAATCTGAATTTTTGTTAATTTACTTATAAATTGGCTACACCACTTAGGTCTTTCCTTAGAGGATAGCCTACAGTCAATTGTTAAAATATATTATGTGATACAGTTGAATAAAGGATTCTTAAGTGAGTATTTATTTTACAGAAACTCAATCTTTACCTATGTCCGTACTAACCTAATGTAATTATCACATTCAATGTTCTAATGTTACCATGCGGTAACGCCTTCTTCTACGACGGAGAAGCTATGAGGAAGAAAGCGGTAAATTGCCAGATAAAATAATCAAACAAATGCGAATCTGCTTACTAATAAACTATTTGGTAAAAAAAGATAATTACTGGCTAAATCACTTGCAATGTGCAATTCATCTTCTTCTATCTTCTTCTATCTTCTTCTTTTTCTTCTTCTTCTTCTTCTTCTTCTTCTTCTTCTAATGTATAAAATCGAAAGTGTGTGTGTATGTATGAATGTATGTTCCCTATACAAATCTACATTTCTTTACCAATTTACACGAAATTTTGCACACATACCCAGTTAAGACCGGGAAGTAACGCGGTCAACATTAAAATTCAAACAAATCACTCCTTCCCTTGAAAATTTATATAATTTGTGAGAATATTATACTGAAAAATGAAATCCAACTCAGTTGTCAAGACAACAGTGTATTGTTTACACAGTTCACATTGGGATTTGGACACTACATAATATTGGACTTTAACGAATTCTGATGCTAACGATGTAATACATTTGTAAAAATAATTCTTGAAGAATAAAATCCACGAAAATAAAGCACATTGTAATGCAGTCACATAACTTTCTCTACCCTCGACATGGAAAATATAATTTTCTCACTTCACATTTTGATGTAGAATAAGCGGTCGTATTGCAGGGACAGCTTAAGTGTTTGCCAATGAGTATGCTATATCAGCAGTCTGTAAAAAAAATCCTATCCACTGATACGTTATTCAGAGTTGTAGGCTTTGTATTAGTTGAGAAATAGGGATGCTTATCATGGACCCTAAGCATCTGAAAGAAGACAAAATGGGATGGAACATTTTCAGTCCTATGTCCGGTGTATATTATGTCCCAGGTTTTTCGGGAGGAAAATATGAAAGTGTTATCTTTTTTTATTTCAGCCCCGAACCGGTTGTATGATAACATGAGAGTGAGAAATAGAATTTTCAGAAAATACAATACAATCGTATGTAACCAGAATTTCTGTTTCTTCTTATTCCAACCCCTCCCAGGCATGATGTGTAGAAGCAACAGAATGCAACATTCGACATCCTCTATGAGCCTTAAAAAGCTATATCTAGCGTTTTCTGAGGGAATAGTTGGAGTGTGATAAGTCGTTCTTCCTCATTTCAAATTCTACATACATATTATATAAGGACCTAGAGTTTCAAAATCGAAAGTCCTCCATAAGTCAATTTCAAATTACAAAAAAATACAAAGCCCGGGCGACGCCGGGCCTTTTTAGCTAGTATTTTATATAACAGAATCACAGTTGCACGAGCAATATGCATGCATAAACATTGACCGGTAAGAAATTAATTTTCATTAAAGTAAAAAGGTTAATATCTTCCTGTGTACTTCTCATAGTTATACCTGATTCATTCCTTTCCCTCGTATTGTTACATTCAATCTCTCTACATCCTTCCTGTATTCCGTTTTTGCGTCGCAATCTTGCTCTCCACTATGCCCGTGTTTTATGTATTGTCTTACTAAGTATGAGATTACGTAGCTCATGAAATTATAGAATTCATTATATTCTGCATTACATATTTCTATGCTGTACACTACAGCTATTTAACTGAAACAGAATAATAATAATAATAATAATAATAGTAATTTATTCTTACTAGTTCATATAGGCCTACCAATGAAACAGTGGTTTATGGGCTTCATAGCCCTAGTTATGCATGGTATAACTATAGCCATATAACTGTCAAGATAATAATTTATTCTTGCTAGTTCGTATAACAATTGAACAGTAGGTTATGACATTCATAGCCCTAGTTACTCATTATATAACTACAGCCATTTAATTGTAAAGATAATTTATTCTTTCTAGTTCATATACCAATTGAACAGTAGCTTTATGGCCTTCATAGGCCTAGTTATTCATGGTATACATTACAGGCATTTAATTGTAAAGATAATCATTTATTCTTGCTAGTTCGTATACCAATTGAACAGTGGTTTATGGCCTTCATAGGCCTAGTTCTTTATAGTATACATTACAGGTTTTATAATAAAGATAATAATTTATTGTTGTTAGTTCATATACCAATCCAGCATTAGTTTATGATATTCATATACCTAGTTATTCATATTAAACATTATATCAATTTAATTATCAGGGGTATGGTAGATTGTTGCTATGTCATTTGCGAATTGAACTCAGTTTAGAGTTATTGTATATTAAATGATTTTTATATTATAACAGTAGTTATCTTCTTCTTCTTCTTCTTCCTCTCCAAGGTTTCGGAGTTATCCCGTTCCGCGCCAAAAGTAATCCTTTTCTAAAATTGGTCTTTCCATCTGGTCCTCGGCCGTCCTATATCCCGTCTTCCCTTTGGGTTGTATAAAATAGCTTGAGAATAGTGTCCAACAGAGACAATAATCTGTGGTCAATGATTGCTTATATATATCTATATAAAATAGCTTGCTTCGGTAGTCTGTCAGACGGCATTCTATTGACATGTTCATGCCAATTCTTTTGGTATTTATCTGCCTCTTCCACCATACTTCTTTCTAGGCCCAGTTCTTTTCTTATGTATTCACTTCTTACTCTGTCTCTAAGGGTTACTCCCTGTAGCCTTCTCATAAATCTCATTTCTGAGCTTTCAATTTTATTTTTTTCTTTCTTCCTCATTATCCAAGTCTCGCTACTATACAATAATATCTTTTTCGAAACGATATTATGTAACCTGAGTTTAACCTCCTTCCTAATTGACTTTCCTAAGTACCTATTGATACACCCATTTACTGCATTATATTTTATTACGTTGTTGTCTAGATCTTGATTCAACTTATAAATTGATAGATCACATCCCAGGTATTTAAAATTGTTCACTTGTTCTATTATTTGATCATTTGTCACTATTTTAGCCCTTCTATTGTATTTTCCTTGCATAGCCATTACTTTAGTCGTACTAATCGATATTTTCATATTGTAGGTTTCTAAAATTCTGTTTAATTTTGTTACATTTTCTTGTAGCATAAAATAACTTGGTGGTATATTCATTGTGATATAATTGGGTCATAGTGAATGAAATTTGAAGAGTTTTAGCTCTTACATAATTGATTCATTACTGTTAATTATCGGTTTGTTAGATTTCAATGATATTGGACTTTGTCCATATTTGGTCCCTATTATTGCTAAACACACATTGGTTGACTTAAATCTTTTATTGGGTTCTTCTCAGCATCTCCCCTCTTCCAAGTAAGTGACGATCCTACAGTTTTCATTTTCAGGGCTTAGGTTCTTTTGGTCTACAGTGTTTCTAGGCTTCAACATTGGCGACCAGAGTTAGCATCTTCTCAAGCTGATATCAAAGGCTTACCCAAACAAAGCCGTTGGCTACCAGAGCTAGCATCTTCTGAAGTTAATATCAAAGGCTTACCCAAACAATGCCGCTGCAGTGCTAGCAGCTTCCTGGCCTGCAAGGGGGAGCAACTATTTGGCGCTGCATTTTTACCTTCCCTCTTTACGTAGTAGGTGTCTGTCAGCATTAGGTGCTGTCCTGCCTTGTCTATAGTTGCGAACATATCGTCATTTCTTGTTGACCTCTTTTCCCAATTATGCCTTTACGGCAGCAGCTCTCATGGGATCTCTTACGCAAGGACAAATTCCTGTTTGAGATAAGATGTAGGGGAATTAAGGCTGATAATAGTGCAGATGTTCCGGTTTTATTGGGTTGTTTACGTCATATTGCCCCTACTCGATTGTTACAGAGGTTTTTCTTACCCAGACCGAGCTCCTTCATGAGTTTGAAGTTGTAAAGAAAAGGGTTATGAAAATTGTACAGGTTTTGCAGCATGGTATTTCATTTTTGATACAAAGTTTAGTGAATCACACTATCAGAAGAACTCATGCAACGCAGATAAAACCTTTTTTCCTTGGCATTTAACTATTCCAGACATGGCAATATGTGTTATGGAAATTTTGTACGGGGCAATAGTGAGATCGACGATGACTTATGGGGCTGATATATGGGGTTGGGAAGAAACAGGGAATCTAGATCAGGTCAGGACGCGTTCTTTGAAAGGAATTTTGGGGGTAGGGAGGGGTACTACAAAAGGTGGCATTACGAGAGAGTTTGGAGCGCATAGAGAGACTATAGAGTGTAAAATTAGGGCGGTTAATATTGGTTACAACTTAGGCTGGGGGATCAGTCTCTAATTAGAGCAATATGCTATCAAGAACAGCTAAGAATAGGAGGAAATACGTGGGCTTCAAAATTAAGAAAGGGATTAGAAACAATTGGGATAGGATACGTTTGGATGGATGGGCAGGGAAAAAGGAGAAGTGTGTGGAGGAAGGTTAAGAACCGTTTGAAGGATATTGATAGACAACAGACAAATGCGCAATGTCAGACTATGGTTTCACTTGAATTACAGTCGCGGTTAAAATTGGAATGGGGGAAGGAGCCATACATAGGAAAAGGATCTAAAGTCAGTAAACTGGGGCTCGCTTGGATTAGACTCGGTGCGTGGAGAACGATTAAGATCACTGATGAAAACGGAATGAGAGTTTGTCCATTATGTAAGGGGGAAGAATCATGGTTTCATATTTTGGCGAATTGTGATGGTTTGGAAAATTGGAGGGAAAAATATTTACCATTATCTTTTATGGAATCAAATAGGGAGCAACGAAAATGTTTGGAGTTATTAACGGGAAAAAAGGTTGAGGAAGGCATTGGGAAGTTTTTAATGAAGGCGAGACAGCTCAGGTTTGCATAAGCGACAAATTGGAGAGCGGTTGTGGAGGGTAAGGAATAGATTTAGTTTGTTTGTGTTATTTTGTATTTACATTATTTTTTCTTTATTTGTGTTTTTGCGTAAGCATGTACGTTCCATGCGGACTCATGCGATTGTTTGCATTGGAATTTGTAAAAAGTTAATTACTGTAATAAACACTTATATTATTATATAGTTATTTGTCTATCCATGCATCTTATATGCTATTAAGTGCCCATGGATTTTGTGACTCATATGTGCATGGAGCTGTTTTCATATATATATATATATATATATGTGTGTGTGTAGCCTATATATATATAAATATATGTATATAATATGTATGTATTCAGTATATTCGTGTTTGCCTCGGGTGATTTCACATGCTCTTTGGGATTGTATATAACTATATATTATATTAAATAAAATAATTATCTAACTTTAAAAAAAATTGCTTGGCCTGTTTTTCGTAAGAGTAGGGTTTGGTTAGGGTTTCCCACGGTGAGTTTCCCCATCTCGTTCTTCGCCTGAAGGCAAATAGTTAGAGGAAGAAAAAGGGGTCTCATGATTACTTTACACAAACTTCTCCCTTAGCTTTAAACACCAAACATACCCAAGAATACTTTTAAGAATACTTGGGTAGAGCCGACACTTGACAAAGGGTCGAATTTGAAATAAATTAAGGCGTTATATGTACAAAGGGCGTATATAAAAAGAGTGTTTTTAGAAAATCACATGAGTAATGTATACATGTCGTTAAAAACCTGTGTTAATGATTTATTTTTTCAGACATATAATAAAGACGACAGTAGCACTGAAGTAGTATGTTTTTCTGTCTGACGTCATTGGCGGGACCAATGGGATGGGTCACGTGACAGGTGGGATGCTTACATCATAATTCAAGATGGCGGATTTTGAAATGTATATCCATTCAAATTATATATTGGTAGAAGGCGGGGGATTTTAATAATTCAAACTGGTGGTAAATTTGAAAATGGCTAATCCAATATGGTGGATTTCAAAAAATATATTTCAACTTTGGTTTGTAAATGGCGCACCAAGCGCATGATTCAAAATTGTAAATGATGGAAGGTGAGAATTTTGAAAATAGTTATTTTAGAATAGTGAAATTGTGGAGGAAATTCGAGTTGTCAGCTAGCGCAAGATTTTATAATTTCTAAAACCGATTTCACATTGTGTAAGACTGCCATTTAGAAGTTATGTTACAGGAGTAAACTGTTTGCATCATCACCGTAACAGGAAGCGGTCAAGGCCACGCGTCTCATAACACACCGGGTGATATTACTCATCGTCATCAGTTTTCTATCTTACATAATTGCATTCTACGATTACATGATTATCGTCCTTCTCTATCTTTCTTTCTTTCTTTCTTTCTTTCTTTCTTTCTTTCTTTCTTTCTTTCTTTGGCTTCTGACAAGAGATTTGAAATTATGAAAAAAGACTTCTGGCGGGAGATTTGAAATTGCATAGTCAATAGTGAAATAGTGATTGTGTTAATATTCTTACGAGAGAGTTCTATACATTTTAAAATTTATTCAGCGAGAGGTTTGAGAACGGGTGTACGTCTCATATGACACAATGACAACAGCTTTTTTCAGACGTATCTTCAAACAAAAGGTCAATTTTACAATTTTGTACTTTATTCACATGCAAGAAATGAAATATCTGCGGCTAATGCTCAATCAGCAAATTCTTTATTTATGACGTCTCCAGATATTATATCACTACAGACTTGCCCGATCGAGAATCGGTAGACTTGATCATACTTGTTTCAAGGTTACACGTCTTATATTACAGCTAAGTCATGAATTCTTTATTTATGATATCACGGGCTACGTGATGGTCACATGATTAAAGATGGCTGACCATGTGAACGATATGAAATTGCAAAATGATGAAACGCGGGAGATATGAAAATTTATATTTCGAATTAATGCAAATTTTTTTTATCGGTTTCAGAAGAAACAAAATGGCACCTGGCGGCAGATTTGAAAATGATATATTTCGAATTAATTCGTACTTCTTATTATAGATGTAAAAGCAAAGACTTCTGGCGGGGGATTTGAAATTGTATATTTCGAATTAATGAGTAATTCCTATTATAGAGTCAGAAAATTCGAAATGGCGTCTGGCGGGAGATTTTAAATTGTATATTTCGAATTAATGCGTAATTCTTATTATAGATGTCAGAAAATTCAAAATGGAGTCTAGTGCAAGATTTAAATTACTGAACAAAAGACGTTGTGGTGGAATTGAAATAGATAATATGGTAATATTCATACGAGAGACTTCTATACATTTAAAAATTTATTCTGCGAAACATTTCAGGCCGGATGTACTTCTCATATTACCGATCAAGTCTGTACACGTTGTAGCCGGAAGTTAAGTAGGTCACACGTGTCAAATTACAGAACAAGCCTGTGCATGTCCTGTGAGCGAGGCTAACTCATAGCGTTACTATACATCTTCATCGTCTTTTTTTTTAAGCTTCCTCTTAACGCAATGGTGGAGTAATTTTATCCCGTGGTGAGGCTAACTTCATAGCGTCACTATATTAGTGATGAAGTCACGGTATGATGCAATGATCACATGATACAATATGAAGAACCAAGCGTGCGATTCAAATTTATAAACTCAAAATCAAGATGGTAACATTGCGTACGATTTGGAAAATGATATATTATAATTTCAAGATGGTCTGTTTTAGGACTTGTTCCGTGAATATGTCAACATCAGATCCAACTCCGTTTTAACTTTTTCTTATATTTTTATATATTTTCATTGTATAATCCCCATGTTCTTCCACTTTGCTAATTACTCTTAAGTCCGCTGGATGATGCCAGGTTTGTAACGTCATCGTTAGATCAAGTGGTTGGTTTAACATTTCTCCTTGTTTTATTGCTTTGTATAATATGACTACTTCCTCTGTCTTAATGATAATTGGTATTAATCCTGTAATCATGCACAATGCTTCATTGGCATGGTTCGGAAAGTTTTGGCAATTCGTATGTTCATGAGTCTTTACACCCGCTTGTACTTTGTCCGGTTGTACTGTCTTGTCGAAGCATTTATTCAAACTGGAGCAACATATCCACATTGATTGACATTCATAAGTCCATTTGAAAATACGTGGTATGATATCCTGTTAGCTAGTAGTTTTTGATAACTTTTCCTACGATATTTAGCAAGCTTATTGATTGAATTTTGAGACTTCGCTGCTGTTTTCTTTTCCTGGTTTTAATATTGGAATTATTTTTGCTTTTTTCCGTAGCTTTAGGGAATTTTTCATTCGTTAAACATCCGTTGTACATCGTTGTTACAGATTTTTATAAGATTTCAAAAGCGCATAGTAGTATATTGCTCGTTATTCCGTCTACTCCAAGAGCTTTTGTGTCCTCATTATGTTCTAAAACATTCATAACTTTTGAATGTGTAAACAACTTATCTGCGGTGTTTATTGGTATCTTTGTTTCTTCTCTTAATCTTCTTTGATACTGACTATCTTCTTCTTTATTATCTGCCGGTGTAAAGTAGTTCAAAAGGTGCTTCATAGTATCTTCTATACTAGTTGTACTCGTTCCAACGATATGGTCGTTAATACTATGCTTTTCCTTATTTTGTCAGATGTCAGTTTGTGTATTTCATTCCATGGTTATGTGGTATGTTACAATATTCTCTCCATGAGTTAAATTTCAGTCTTCGTATTGTTTCTTCGTAATTCCTTTTTGCTTCAAAGTATTGTTCTTTACGCATTTCTTGCACTAAATCATTATTCTTTGTATTCTGGTACCGTCTCCTTAGTGTACCAAAGTCATAGATTTTTATCTAATTTACACCATCATGTATGAATTAGTTTCTTAGCTTTCCACTTTTGTTTAACTTAACCTCCACTCTTTTCCATCAATGCATTCATGCTATCATACCACCTACCTAATTAACATCACACTATAGGTTTACTACCAAGTAAGGTACTCTGTACATACATTTTTTTCTGTAATACAACACAAGCTTGGTTCGCTTGCTAAAAATCGTAGGAAAAGTTATCATACCACGGGTTTTCAAATGGACTTATGAATGTCAATTAATATGGGTATGGTGCTCCAGTTTGAATAAATGCTTCAAGACAGTATAACCGGACAAAGTACAAGAGGGTGTAAAGACTCATAAACATACGAATTGCCAAAACTTTCCGAACCATGTCAAATGAAGCAATGTGCATGATAACAGGAATATGTCCAATTATCATTAAGATAGAGGATGCAGTCATATTATACACAACAGTACAACAAGGAGAAATGTTAAACCAACCACTTGATCTAACGATGACATTAAAAAACTGGCTTCATCCAGCGGACTTAAGAGTAATTAGCAAAGTGGAAGAATATGTGGATTATACAATGAATATATATACGGACGGAATCATAAGTTAAAACGGAGTTGGATCTGATGTTGACATATTCACGGAACAAGAACTACCACAGACCATCTTTATATTATAATATATCATTTTCCAAATCGTACGCAATGTTACCATCTTGATTTTGAGTTTATAAATTTGAATCGCGCGCCTGGTTCTTCATATTGTATCATGTGATCATAGCGTCATGCCGTGACTTCATCACTAAAATAGTGACGCTATGAAGTTAGCTTCACCACGGGATAAAATTACTCCACCATTGAGTTGAGGGGAAGCTTAAAAAAATGATGGTGAAGATGTATAGTAACGCTATGAGTTAGCCTCGCTAACGAGACATGCACATGCTTGTTCTGTAATTTGAAATGTGTGACCTACTTAACTTCCGGCTCGAACGTGTACAGACTTGATCGGTAATATGAAAAGTACATCCAGCCTCAAATCTCTCGCAGAATAAATTGTTAAATGTATAGAAGTCTCTCGTATGAATATTACCATATAATCTATTTCAAATCCACCACAATGTTTTTTGTTCAGTAATTTAAATCTTCCACTAGACTCAATTTTGAATTTTCTGACATCTATAATAAGAATTTCGCATTAATTCGAAATATACAATTTTAAATCTCCCGCCTTCCACCATTTTGCAATTTCATATCGTTCACGTGGTCAACCATCTTGAATCATGTAACCATTACGTAGGCCGTGACATCATAAATAAAGAATTCATGACTCAGCTGTAATATAAGACGTGCAACCTTGAAACAAGCATGATCAAGTCTACCGATGCTTGATCGGGCAAGTCTGTAGTGATGTAATATCTGGTGACGTCATAAATAAGGAATTTGCTGATTGAGTATTAGCCGGAGATATTTCAATTCTTGCATGTGAATAAAGTACAAAATTGTAAATTTGACCTTTTGTTTGAAGATTCGTCTGAAAAAAACTGTTGTCATTGTGTCATATGAGACGTACACCCGTTCTCAAACCTCTCGCTGAATAAATCTTAAAATGTATAGAACTCTCTCGTAAGAATATTAACATAATCACTATTGACTATGCAATTTCTAATCTCCCGCCAGAAGTCTAATGTTCATAATTTCAAATCTCGTGTCAGAAGCCAAAGAAAGAAAGAGAGAGAAAAGGACGATAATCATGTAATCATAGAATGCAATGATGTAAGATAAAAAACTGATGACGATGCGTAATATCACCCGGTGTGGTATGAGACGCGTGACCTTGATCGCTTCCTGTTACGGTAATGATGCAAACAGTTTACTCCTGTAACAAAACATCTTAATGGAAGTCTTACACAATGTGAAATTTGTTTTAGAAATTATAAAATCTTGCTCTAGGGAACAACTTGAATTTCCTCCACAATTTCACTATTCTAAAATAACCATTATCAAAATTCTCACCTTCCATCATTTACAATTTTGAATCGTGCGCTTGTTGCGCCATTTACAAACCAAAGTTGAAAAATATTTTTGAAATCCACCACATTGGATTAGCAATTTTCAAATTTACCGCCAGTTTGAATTATTAAAATCCCCCGTTTTCTACCAATATATAATTTTAAATCGATATACATTTTGAAATCCGTCGTCTTGAATTACGACGTAAGCATCCCACCTGTCACGTGTTCCATCCCACCGTTGAGGTAGGTTATAACAATCCGCCATATTGAATTATGACGTAATCATTCCTCTGATGATGTCATAGCCGCGCCTCCCTTTTCTTCTCATTCCTCCGATGACCTAAACATTCCTTCCTTCCCTCTTATTCCTCCAATGACGTAATCATACCTCCCTCCCCTCTTATTTCTCGGATTACGTAATCATTCCTCCCTCCCCTCTTATTCCTCCGATGACGTAATCATTCCGCCCTCCCATTTTATTCCTCCGATGACGTAATCATCCCTTCGTTGAGGTAGGTCATAGCATTCCTCCCATTTCTGTGATGACGCAAGCAATGTCGCCATCTTGAAATTTTTCAAATCATCTGCCTTCTACCAATATACAACTTTTAAATTTCCCACCATTATGATTTTGAATTACGCGCTTGGTCCGCCATTTGTAATAGGAACTGCAAACACAGCCATTTTAATTTTGTAATATACAATTCTCAAATTTAGCGCCATTTAGATTTTGAATTTCGCGCATGTGCCGCCATTTGCAATAGGAACCGGAAACACATCCATTATGTTTTGTAATATACAGTTTTCAAATTTACCGTCATTTTGATTTTGAATTTCGCGCGTGGGCCGCCATTGCAATAGGAACCGGAAACGATGCCATTTTGAATCACGTGACCATGACGAAGGTCATGATGTCATAGCCACGCCCACTATGACGTAGGTCGTGACGTCATAGCCGCGTATCCCTCCCCTCCGCCTACGTCATCCATTCCCCTCCGGTCCCACCTTCCCCTCCGTGACGTAAGCCTTCCCCCTTCACTCCGGTCCCACCTTCCCCTCCATCCCACCATATCACGTGACCCAATCCAGCCAATCAGCTTTCGTGACGTCATAAGCCACGCCCACCTGTTTTGTCAGGATCACGTCACCGGAAGTTACGTCAGCGGCTCCTGCGGTGACGACATCGTCCCGCCAATGGTCCCTTAATGACATTAGACAGAAAACCACACTACTCACTGACATTAACCGAATGAAACTGTAATGAAGCAAATAGCTGCGTGCCAAATAGACGATAGGAAACCATTCCTAAACAAAGGAAGGGTTGGGGAGACCTCAACTAATCGATATTGAACACTTTCATGATTATCGATACTGCCCTGAATTTATTTGAATTACAGAAAAAGGAGAAGTGCGCATGCGTGGACGGCGAATCGACGGGAGAGGAGTTGAACCTGAAAAACGGTTAGTGAGAACGTGTCTGACTACGAGAGAGGAAGGTTGAAGAGAAAGAAGTGAGGAGACGAGACTGGAATGTGTGACAGCGGTGGAGGCGTCCTGGCATGATGGTTTGTCAGACTTTCATCTAATGAAATTCTGAATGGGAATTTCACTGACGCGACTATATGGAGATAGTCGTTAGTTGGAAGAACACATCACGTCAGCCGGTACGAGAGACCGCTACAGCGAACACCAGCTGTGGAAAGAAGAGTGGGTCACGACTGCTTAGTCTGGAATAAAGGAAGATGTGGACATCAGGAAGTAGATGGAAACAACACAGGATCAGAGGATAAGTTGGTCACCACCCGTTGAGTATAATCACATAAACATTTTTTTGTTTTGGGAAGTGGGAAAATTTTGAGGCATTGTTGTTTAAAGCCTGTTTCTAACAAATGTGTGGCGACTAGACGCCGTAATGAATGATAAGGAGTAGGGTTAGAAATATAGATGTGATTAGTCTAGGGTGAGACAATAAAGTATAGTAATCCAATCAGTTTCCATTTCTGGTCTAAGTTAATTACAAAAAGAGCAGTCAGGAGAGAAACCGTTGAATAGTAAAGATAAATCTCTATACTTTGGGTTTCTATGGGTGATTGTCCCACGAATGAATACATAGCTCGGGGCAATTGGTGATGCTCATACAAACTTTGTTTTTTTATAAGACAGGACGCGAGGGGAGTAAGGAAGGAGGGTAATAGGGGCTTACTTAGTATTGCTTACGAGGGCCTCTCCCACTTGGTTTTCGTTAGGTGACAGGTGATTATCTATAAGTGGATTTCATGCTGGCCTGTAATGTTGAGTTGTTTTTTTAAGAGATTTATCGAAGAGCAGGAATTGTATGGGATATGGTAGAGGGGGATAAGAAGGTGAATATTGAGAGGCAGAAGAGGGCCTATGAGTAGCAGTACATTAGGCGCATACCATTGGAAGATTTACATGTTAGGATAGAAGCAGAAGTTCACTCAAGGGTTATAAAGAGAGAGTTACTGACCTGGGGCGTGAGTTAGTTTCAGTTAGAATTCTAGGGAATTTAGAAACAAGAAAATTGGGTGCCCATGGAGTAGAGTAGTAACCTGAAAAGTATGGAAACCAGAGTAACATAAAGTAGGTAAATTAGAGCAATGGTATAAATTGAAAAGGAACTCTGCTTAATGGAAAAGGAGTTAAAAGATAATAAATAATAACTGGTTAGATTAGAAAGAGGAGAATTGGTAATTTTGGGTAGTGAATAGATGATAAGTGGTTCAGTAGCACGTACTAGAAATTACCCCAGGAGAAAAAAAAAGAACAAGGGTGAGGTGAGGGAGCGCCGGAAGTGTCCCAAATAAAGTAAATATAAATCTAGTAGTAGGCAAAGCCTATACTGGTGGAGTATAAAAAGATTTATGAGAATTTGTGAAAGTCATCGGTGTTGGAGGCAAACAACGGCCCCACGTGCCTCTAGGAGAGAGTGTCAGGGACCTCTGACATCGATTGTCAAAATTGTATTTTTGTTTGCGGCCCATTAATATTTTCCCGGTTGCAGGAGGGGAGTCAGATTGTTTGTAACTCAAGATCTAGACGCCGCCCCTATATCGGTGGTCTATCGCCACAGTCACTCTGTGGGTATAGGCCTAAACTTCCGTTTCTTTCTTCATAGCACTGTCTTTCCTATTTATCTTTGAGTACAATTCTTCATGGACTAAAATGACTAGTGGACTGGTATAGGAGAAATAGGTGGGATCATTGAGTATAATATGTCGAGTTAATGACTGAATTATGAATTGAAAAACTTTATTTATTCGGAAGAAAGTACAATATATATATTGAAATGTTTTGAAATTGCAAATGGAAAAGATTACGCAAGTTAGTAGTAAATTATAAGGGTAATGTGAGACGTTCTAGTAGACACCTGGAAATAAAGAAAGAAAAGAGATTAAAGTAATTAATTAGGAATTTGTCTTGTAGAACAAGGAACACATTCATACAGTTAAACTGGGCATACTAACCTTGCAGATGGGAACTGAATATTATTCTTCCCAATAAAAGTGTTGAATGGTTAATGTTGTTCAGATCGGGTGACCTGAAGATTTTAAAGATGAGTAATTGTTAAAAAGGGGAAAACCCAAGAGCAAATGTAATTTATTGTAAATCAGATTGTTATTGTTGAAACAAAAAAAGAAAAAAATATATTAAATAGATTATGGTTATTGTTATGCAAAGTAAATTATCGTGAGGTTCAGATTTTTGACCCCTATCCTTGTACTGGTTTGAGAGCCACTGAATTTTGGGCTAAGTTACATATTTTGGTAATGGTCATTGCAAAGAAAAAAAGAAATAGAGTGGAGTAATATAATAATAAAAGGACAGAGCCGAACCCATTCCCATCTCCACTGTTAAATTAAAAAGCTAGCCGAGAGGCCTGTAGGTACATAGCCTGTGTATCTATAAATTTAATTTGTGACTGGGCTGATGCAAAATAAAAAGAAGAGAGAAGAGTATTGATGATGGCGCCCTTAATATAAATTTTCATCAATATTATCAAACTTGGTAAATTGTTAAAAGAAAGAGAGAGTAAACTGGGTGTAGGAAATTTGCAATCACCCGGTAGAGGAGGTAACTGTGCTGAACGTTGGAATGTGGATTGCGCGTGCCGTGTTATGATGGCATGATAGGCATATAAGTAACATTGTTTTGTAGGAGTTCACTGAACTTATGTACTACGATTGTGAGTAATCAAAGAGACTAGGGAACTTCATAGCCACAGTAAGAAAGTCCGTCACAGAGTTTTGGCGCCCATAGCGTAGGGCTCGATAGTGTTAAAACGAAACAGTAGAAATTTAGGGCTTGGTTAATATAAAAAAAAAGGAGCATAGTTTGATATCCTATACGTGTGGCTTTAGGAGAAATTTGAGGCCGTAGTGGTTGCCCAACGTTACCGATTTTGACGTTAGCAGGGATAGAGGTTATAGAGATTATAGAGCCTATTACGTGAAAGAAATTTGGGAGTTGGGTTAGTATAACTTGAAATTTATTTTCAAAAATAATAACATATTTTTGGGAGAAGAATAATGACTGTTGACAAATTAAGGACTTCTATAGATGACTAAGACAGATGACTGAACTATTGTGTTCTAATCTTTTTTTTCAGTCAGTGGAATTGTTAATATATAAATATGGCTACTTATGTTGATCCGTATGCACAAATAAGAGCAGCTGAGTTAACCCAAGCTATTAGGAAGTTGAGAAAGGCGGATCTGGAGGCAGAATGTGATAGAGTTAAGTTACCGATCACAGGTACCAGGGATGAGTTAAGACAACGCTTGTTAGATTATGCCCGCAAGAACCCTCAGTCATTTCAGGTGCTAATTACGGCTTTTGCTCTGAGCCAGGAAGTTTTGCAAGAAGACTTAGTTGAACATAATATAACGGTTCCACAATATTCATATGGAGATGTAGTGTACACATGGGTTAAGTTAATGCGTAGGAAGGCCATGGCGATAGCTGATTCAGAAGAAGTTGTACCAGTAATACCATCGTTTACAATTCAGTTAGAGCCGCATAAACCAAATATTTTGGATCTGGTTCGTAAATGGAACATTAAATTCAAACCTGGGGATAGCATTTACTTATTTTTGGAGAGATTGGAAGATTTAAAACAAAGTTCTAAGTTACAGGGTGTAGAGTTATTGTCAGTATTACCCGAAATTTTACAAGAGTCAGCTTTACTTTGGTACAGGAACAGATTAACAGATTGGCCTACATGGGAAGCTTTTTTGAAAGAATTTAGAGAATATTACTTGCCTATTGATGAGGAAGACTCGCTTTTGGATGAGATTAGACAAAGAACGCAAGGTCCTAAAGAATCGATTTTTGATTATGTTAATGCTATTCAAACGTTAATGAGGAGGCTGAGTACTCCAATGAGTCCTCAACAAATGATGAAGAATGTTATCAAAAATTTGCGTCCTGACGTAAAATTGTACATTAGACCTGCAGAGATTCAAACTATAACAGATTTAATACGTGTAGGTAGACAGTATGAACAAATATTGTTAGATTCTGAGAGATATATTCCTCCTCCAACGCAGGTTAGAGCTACAATCAAAGAAACGGCTTATAAACCTCAGAGACAAGTTGTTATACCTTCAGTTCATACAGCGTTAGGAATTCAAGGAAAACAGGAACTTCCATCGTCCGAGTTACAAAAGAAACCCAATGTTAGTTTTTCTGCAAAGACGTGGGATAAAGAACGAAATTCAAGTCATGTAAATAATTCTAGGATGGTTAAAGCAATAGAAAATAAAGAGAGACAGGATGAGTTGGGGGAAAATGGTAAAAACACCACTTTACATTTTTCAAATAACCAGCGATGTTGGAACTGTGATAAAATAGGACATAGGCAGTTCGAGTGTAAGGCACCTCGTAGAGTTACTCCACGCACTACGATTAAATGTTATAATTGTAATAAGCTTGGACATAGGTCTATTGATTGTAGGATGCCCCAAGAAAGAAAAGTTAGGCCTACAAATTCTTTATGACAATTAACTAAAAATCAGGCTTGTGTGATGTTAAATATAAACCCCACAGATTTAGTTAATGGAGACAGATGTTTTGTTGAAATTTTGTTGGAGGATATTACATTTATTGCTTTAATAGATTCAGGTTCAGATAAAACTTATGTGGGAGAGAAAGGTGACTTTTTGTGTAAAATGTTAGATTTATCAGTGGAAGAATCTGAAGTTAGGGTAGTACAACTCGCAGATAAAACTTATAGTTCTATAACAGGAGAGAGAACGTTTGAGATGAAATTGCAGGATAGGATCTTTCAGATAAAATGTAAAATTATGCCAAATTTAGCAGTAGATATGATTCTGGGCATGGACGTTTTGAAACAAGTTGGGTTAGTAGTAGATTTGCAAGATGGGACTTGGTATTTCAAGGATGAACCGACAAAAATTTTTCAATTTGTTAAGGCTATAGATTTGAAAGAAGAAGATCAACTACATAATATTCTTACTTTACCTACATCTCAGGAAAGGGACAGATTAAATATATTTTTGGAAAATCAGTTACAGAAATTTGATCAGTGTACTGGACTTACAGATCTGATTTCTCATGTTATTGATACAGGCGATGCGAAACCTATAAAACAAAGATATTATCCAGTATCACCCATTCTTGAAAAAGTTATACACGCTGAAATAGATAAAATGTTATTGGAAAAAGTTATAGAACCTTCAAATTTACCTTGGTCTTCTCCGGTAGTTATGGTCAAGAAACCAGATCGAACATGGAGGTTTTGCGTAGATTTCAGAAAAGTAAATAAATGTACTAAAAGAGATAGTTATCCTTTGCCATACATTGAACATGTGTTGAGTAAGTTACGACATGCTAGGTATATCAGTACAATAGATTTGAAAAATGGGTATTGGCAAGTTCCATTAGATGAAGCAAGTAAAGAAAAAACAGCATTTACCGTACCTGGTAGAGGATTGTATCAGTTTCGAGTTATGCCGTTTGGAATCCATAACGCACCAGCCTCATTTCAAAGATTAGTTGATACTATATTAAGAGAAGAGATAGGAGAGAAATGCTTTTGTTATTTGGATGATATAGTACTTATTAGCGAGACATTTGAAGAACATTTGTCCTTGTTAGAAAAAGTCTTAGAGAAATTAAGAAAAGCTAACCTGAAAATTAATAGAGAAAAATCAAAGTTTTGCAGAGGTGAATTAAAATATTTGGGTCATATCATTACTCCATTAGGAATTGCTGTAGATTCAGATAAAATCTCGTGTATCCTTGAGTATCCAGCCCCTACAAAAGTCAAGGAAGTACGAGCATTTTTAGGATTGGCTTCTTGGTACCGACGATTCATTCCATTTTTTTCTGAAGTGGTAAAGCCCCTCACTGCACTTCTGAAAAAGAATCAGAAATGGCGTTGGACTAAGGAATGTCAGGAATCTTTTGATGAATTAAAATCGAAATTATCTAGTAGTCCTATATTAACTTGTCCAGGTTATACTAAACCCCTAGTATTACAGACCGATGCTAGTTTTTCAGGACTAGGAGCAGCATTAATTCAGACAGGAGAGGAAGGAGAGGAAAAAGTGATAGCTTATGCTAGTAGAACTTTAACGGTAGGTGAACAAAAGTGGGCAATAGTCGAGAAGGAATTGTTAGCTATATTGTGGGCAGTTCAAAAGTTTCGTCCTTATTTGGAAGGTTATCATTTTAAAGTATATACTGATCACTTTGCTCTGAAATGGTTAAATACATTACAGAATCCGACCGGACGATTAGCTAGGTGGAGTTTATTGCTCCAAGAGTATGATTTTGAAGTAATACATAGGCCTGGTAGATTACAAAAAGTTTCGGATGCTTTATCTAGAATACACGAAGGGAAAGTTCAAGAGAAAACGGTAGAGGAAGAATTTTGCCTCTTGTTGACTAATAACTCTGAAGTAGTGGAATGGGAAAATATACAAGATGCTTGGTATATTAAGCGGAAAGCACAAGTACAGAGTAAACCTAAATTTTGGCCAGATTGGAAGGTCGTAGATGGGAAGTTGTACCATTTAAGATTAGATCAGTTAGAACAAACTTTAGAGGGAACAGTGAATAGGTGGAAATTAGTTATACCGCAAGATTATAGGATTAAAGTATTGCAGGAATGTCATGATGCACCTACTGCAGGGCATATGGGGATAGCTAAAACTTTCTTTAGAATAGCGAACAAGTATTATTGGCCGGGAATGTTTAGAGATGTTGCTAAGTATGTTACTGCTTGTGAAATATGTCAAAGACAGAAAGTGTTACAAACGGCTCAAGCAGGACCAATGCATTTTTACAGAAAGAGAAACCTTGGATGACTGTAGCTACTGATTTGTTGGGACCGTATCCACGTTCCAAGAAAAAAAATACATATGTAGTGGTATTTCAGGACACCTTTACAAAATATATAGAATGTAAAGCGTTAAGGAAAGCAACCAGTAGAGCAGTTACGGAAGCATTTTATGAATTGATTATCCTTAAATGGGGAATTCCGGGATATTTGCTGATGGATAATGGACCGCAATATACTAGTAAATTAATGCGTGGGATAGCTAAAGCTTTTAATATAACTCCTTGTTATTTACCTGTATATTCGCCACAAGGAAATCCGGTAGAAAGAGTTAATAGAGTATTGAAAACCATGATTTCCAGTTACATTAAAAAGGATCAAACAGTTTGGGACGTGTATTTGAGAGAATTTAATTTTGCTATAAATACGGCTAAGCATAGTTCCACTGGATGCACTCCTTATATGCTAAATTATGGGAAAGAGCCTGAAATTATCAGCAGAATTGAGAGGGTAGAAAATCAACAAATACAGAAAGAAATTCCAAAGCTTTGGATAGAAAGATTTGATAAATTAAAAACGGTACGTCTAATGGTCAGACATAACTTAGAAACTGCTTATAAGAATTCAAGTCATTATTATAATCTTCGGAGGAGAGAGGTGAGATTTTGTCCAGGGGATCTTGTGTTAAGAAGAAACTTTAAATTAAGTGATGCCTCACAAGCTTATGCAGCAGGCTTAAGTGCAAAGTTCGTCGGCCCCTATATTATAAAGAAAAAGCTTAGCGAGAATAGTTACGAACTGACGAACAGTTTTGGTAAACAGTTGGGGAAGTGGCACGTCAAAGACTTGAAACCCTTTGTACCTGGATAAATGTTCTTTAAGGCTGGTGAACTAAACACAAAAAAAAAAAGAATGTGAACAGTGTTAACATTATTTTTTTTATGGTGAGTGTGGGAAGAATGTAATGAAGCAAATAGCTGCGTGCCAAATAGACGATAGGAAACCATTCCTAAACAAAGGAAGGGTTGGGGAGACCTCAACTAATCGATATTGAACACTTTCATGATTATCGATACTGCCCTGAATTTATTTGAATTACAGAAAAAGGAGAAGTGCGCATGCGTGGACGGCGAATCGACGGGAGAGGAGTTGAACCTGAAAAACGGTTAGTGAGAACGTGTCTGACTACGAGAGAGGAAGGTTGAAGAGAAAGAAGTGAGGAGACGAGACTGGAATGTGTGACAGAGGTGGAGGCGTCCTGGCATGATGGTTTGTCAGACTTTCATCTAATGAAATTCTGAATGGGAATTTCACTGACGCGACTATATGGAGATAGTCGTTAGTTGGAAGAACACATCACGTCAGCCGGTACGAGAGACCGCTACAGCGAACACCAGCTGTGGAAAGAAGAGTGGGTCACGACTGCTTAGTCTGGAATAAAGGAAGATGTGGACATCAGGAAGTAGATGGAAACAACACAGGATCAGAGGATAAGTTGGTCACCACCCGTTGAGTATAATCACATAAACATTTTTTTTGTTTTGGGAAGTGGGAAAATTTTGAGGCATTGTTGTTTAAAGCCTGTTTCTAACAAATGTGTGGCGACTAGACGCCGTAATGAATGATAAGGAGTAGGGTTAGAAATATAGATGTGATTAGTCTAGGGTGAGGCAATAAAGTATAGTAATCCAATCAGTTTCCATTTCTGGTCTAAGTTAATTACAAAAAGAGCAGTCAGGAGAGAAACCGTTGAATAGTAAAGATAAATCTCTATACTTTGGGTTTCTATGAGTGATTGTCCCACGAATGAATACATAGCTCGGGGCAATTGGTGATGCTCATACAAACTTTGTTTTTTTATAAGACAGGACGCGAGGGGAGTAAGGAAGAAGGGTAATAGGGGCTTACTTAGTATTGCTTACGAGGGCCTCTCCCACTTGGTTTTCGTTAGGTGACAGGTGATTATCTATAAGTGGATTTCATGCTGGCCTGTAATGTTGAGTTGTTTTTTTAAGAGATTTATCGAAGAGCAGGAATTGTATGGGATATGGTAGAGGGGGATAAGAAGGTGAATATTGAGAGGCAGAAGAGGGCCTATGAGTAGCAGTACATTAGGCGCATACCATTGGAAGATTTACATGTTAGGATAGAAGCAGAAGTTCACTCAAGGGTTATAAAGAGAGAGTTACTGACCTGGGGCGTGAGTTAGTTTCAGTTAGAATTCTAGGGAATTTAGAAACAAGAAAATTGGGTGCCCATGGAGTAGAGTAGTAACCTGAAAAGTATGGAAACCAGAGTAACATAAAGTAGGTAAATTAGAGCAATGGTATAAATTGAAAAGGAACTCTGCTTAATGGAAAAGGAGTTAAAAGATAATAAATAATAACTGGTTAGATTAGAAAGAGGAGAATTGGTAATTTTGGGTAGTGAATAGATGATAAGTGGTTCAGTAGCACGTACTAGAAATTACCCCAGGAGAAAAAAAAAGTACAAGGGTGAGGTGAGGGAGCGCCGGAAGTGTCCCAAATAAAGTAAATATAAATCTAGTAGTAGGCAAAGCCTATACTGGTGGAGTATAAAAAGATTTATGAGAATTTGTGAAAGTCATCGGTGTTGGAGGCAAACAACGGCCCCACGTGCCTCTAGGAGAGAGTGTCAGGGACCTCTGACATCGATTGTCAAAATTGTATTTTTGTTTGCGGCCCATTAATATTTTCCCGGTTGCAGGAGGGGAGTCAGATTGTTTGTAACTCAAGATCTAGACGCCGCCCCTGTATCGGTGGTCTATCGCCACAGTCACTCTGTGGGTATAGGCCTAAACTTCCGTTTCTTTCTTCATAGCACTGTCTTTCCTATTTATCTTTGAGTACAATTCTTCATGGACTAAAATGACTAGTGGACTGGTATAGGAGAAATAGGTGGGATCATTGAGTATAATATGTCGAGTTAATGACTGAATTATGAATTGAAAAACTTTATTTATTCGGAAGAAAGTACAATATATATATTGAAATGTTTTGAAATTGCAAATGGAAAAGATTACGCAAGTTAGTAGTAAATTATAAGGGTAATGTGAGACGTTCTAGTAGACACCTGGAAATAAAGAAAGAAAAGAGATTAAAGTAATTAATTAGGAATTTGTCTTGTAGAACAAGGAACACATTCATACAGTTAAACTGGGCATACTAACCTTGCAGATGGGAACTGAATATTATTCTTCCCAATAAAAGTGTTGAATGGTTAATGTTGTTCAGATCGGGTGACCTGAAGATTTTAAAGATGAGTAATTGTTAAAAAGGGGAAAACCCAAGAGCAAATGTAATTTATTGTAAATCAGATTGTTATTGTTGAAACAAAAAAATAAAAAAAAAATAAATAAATTATGGTTATTGTTATGCAAAGTAAATTATCGTGAAGTTCAGATTTTTGACCCCTATCCTTGTACTGGTTTGAGAGCCACTGATTTTTGGGCTAAGTTACATATTTTTGGTAATGGTCATTGCAAAGAAAAAAAGAAATAGAGTGGAGTAATATAATAATAAAAGGACAGAGCCGAACCCATTCCCATCTCCACTGTTAAATTAAAAAGCTAGCCGAGAGGCCTGTAGGTACATAGCCTGTGTATCTATAAATTTAATTTGTGACTGGGCTGATGCAAAATAAAAAGAAGAGAGAAGAGTATTGATGATGGCGCCCTTAATATAAATTTTCATCAATATTATCAAACTTGGTAAATTGTTAAAAGAAAGAGAGAGTAAACTGGGTGTAGGAAATTTGCAATCACCCGGTAGAGGAGGTAACTGTGCTGAACGTTGGAATGTGGATTGCGCGTGCCGTGTTATGATGGCATGATAGGCATATAAGTAACATTGTTTTGTAGGAGTTCACTGAACTTATGTACTACGATTGTGAGTAATCAAAGAGACTAGGGAACTTCATAGCCACAGTAAGAAAGTCCGTCACAAAACCCTTTACAATGGGTGTAAGTATTGTTGTATCTTAGAAAATATATGTTATAAAATATGTTCTTATACAATCTTTTTATGTATAATTCTGACGTGAATATGTAATACGATGTTTATAGTAAATTTATTTGACAGACATTTATTTTTAAATAACTGGAAAAGTTAAGCGAATACAAACTGAAACGTCCAGTGCAGATTTCTATAGCAGTTCAATGAAAAACACAGTATTTTTAACTCCTCACTTTTCAGTTTATCCACCGGAGTTTTATACCTTGAAACAAACAATATATTAAACTTCATGTCTACTGATCAGTGTCCATCACTTGAATCAGAGTTTGCTCCTGCTTTTCTCTGACCTTGTTGATTGGCTCTGGAGAATATGTCTTCAAACCAACTTACATCCTCTTCAGTGAGGATTCTGAAGAGATTCCTTATGTCATTTTCCTTAGTAGTATTCAGTTGAACAGTGACAATTGGTTGTAAGTTGAAATTCAATTAAATTAAAGGAGTTTTTTTTTTTTTGTAAAGGAAAATGGTTCATAAGAACCAAAATATGAACAGCACACTGCAACTCCGCCAAGTTGAGAAAATGTCATTATTTGATAGGACTGGATTTTAAATCTTGTATTTCTACTTTTTGGTTTCTGTGGAAAAAGTTCCATGAGTCCAGGATTCCAATTCTTCAATATATCTGCACCATTTATAAATATAAATGGTGTAGGGATTTGTCGACAGTTCTTGATTATTTCTATATATTCGCCTAAAGGATGAGATGTTCTCCATTTATCAAAATAGCGCCAAACCTCTAAATTTCAATATATCGAAACGAAAAATTACAGGTTAGCCAACAGGACCATGGGGAACACGAATATGCATTATCGCTAGAAAGGGCATATACAGGCATAAACCCCTTGTATATATAACTCCTCAATTGTGGATTGTGATGCATCACGAAAGAAACAAAACATTATTTTGGATAAATATCAAATACTATATGAACTTCCAGGTGACAATACGAAGGTCGTCCAGGAAGTAAAGAACGACTTGGTATAACCATATAATAACGAAAGATATCAACACAAAACTTTATTTCCAAAGATACAGAACCTTACTCTATTTCTCAACGTAATCGCAATTGCTGTTAAGGTATTTAATGTAACGTGGTAGCAGTTTTTAAAGGCCAATGTTGTACTCTTCTCCCATCAAAGACCTGAGCCCGGAATTTCTGCCAAGAAGACAAGGAATAAACGCAGAGGCCTATTGTGCAACTTTTCAACGACTACGACGCGCTATCCAAAACAAGATACGTGAAAAATTGTCTGAAAAGGTGTTTATGATTGACGACAATGCTCGGCCTCATTCGGCTGATAAATTTTTGGACGTCCTCCGTACAGCCCTGACCTGGCATCCAGCGATTTTCACTTGTTTCCGAAACTAATGAACTTTTCGGTGGAAAAGAGTTCCCAACTAATCAAAACCTCAAAGCGGCAGTGACATCCTGACTCAGGTCTTTGGCAGTATAAGAGTATAAAATCAACATTGAAAAACCGGTACCATGTTAAAATAAATGCCTGTGACAGCAATGGCGATTACGTTGGGAAATAGAGTAGGGAACTGTATCTTTGCAAATATATTTCTGTGTTGATATCTTTCGTTATTATTTAGGTTATGCAAAATCGTTCTTTACTTTCTGGACGAACCTCTGTATGTTATTCGGGATTATTATTTTCCCGTACTTTAAATGTGTGAGATGTTTCTGCCCTAATTCCATCCTATGTTCTAGTCTCTGTTCACCAACGCAGATAATCGGTTTGATCCTGGCTTTTAGACAGTGGACTTCCAGATCTCTTCAAGATTCATCCGATAGTTGTGGTGGACGCCTAGCGGTGTGTGGTGCTGTTCATTAGGCGATGGGCCATCTTCCTCTTTTGCCATGATTCGGTGGACAGAGCTTCGCCCTTTTCTCCTCTTTCGTCATATCTGGACGTCCCTCTGCTTCTGGAGCCCACTTTTGCGGTGTATCTTCGACTTAGTGTAACCAGCTAAGTGACACTTGCGGCTTTGCATTGTGATGAGATGGTTCAGTGAATAATAACTAAATAAATAGAAGGGGAAATAAATACAATGTAACAACTACTAGCGTATAGGGCCGTGATTTCTTGAAAAAGTGTGAGAAATGACCAACTTCTTTTGAGCAGTGATTGTTTAAATCGACAGTTGGTGTCGGTGTGGGCCAATGCAAACTCTCTTTTTAAGGGGTGTTGAAAATGGATGCACGTGTTGTAGTTGACCGTACACCGTTTGGTGCGATGTTTCACGCCTCTGTTTACTGTATATAAACATAGAATTGGGCTGTGTTGGACTTCGTATTAACTATACAGTATTAGAAAATTATAGGAGAAAATTCCCCTGACACTGGTATTTGAGCCCAGGATCTTTGGCTATCCGTGCCACTACTCTACTAACTGAGCCAAGTCAGAGTGTACTTCACAACACCAGATGGAATTTCTCTCCTATGACTGATTGCCCTTAATGGTCTACCTCACTGACAGACAAGTTATGTCATACTCTGAGGCACACTAATTAGTGATTTTTATGACCGCCTTCCACTGTTATTGTACAGTTAACATTTAAGATGGATATATATGCATTCATGAACCACAGATTATTTTGGGACTTGAATCCAGGACCTTTGGCTATCCATGCCACTGCTCTACCAACTGAGCTAAGCCAGAATTAACTTCACAGTACCAGATGGAACCTCTCTCCTATGACTGATTGCCCTTAATGGTCTACCTCACTGACAGACAAGTTATGTCTGTCATATGACATAACTTGTCAACAATCTTATAACATCTTATAAAAAATTGGGTTGTAATATGTCCTTAGAAGTACACTTCCTGCACTCGCACCTAGATTTCTTCCCGGATAATCTTGGCGCAGTGAGCGATGAGCACGGGGAACACTTTCATCAGGAGATATCAGCTGTGAAAAAGAGGTATCAAGGCAAATGGAATCCGAATATGCTGACAATATGATGGCAATTTTCCTCCTTCAATTTATCAAAAAAAAATATACAAGAGTAATATTTTAGAATGCTTGTCAAGCTACTTTCTCCAGTGGATTTAGCAGTAAACTTTTCGTCATACATTAATGATCGTATTTGTGGATCCACAAATATTCCTTCTTTAATTTTTGCATCACTAATATTAAGAAACTTCTGTTTTAAACACATGAAACCGGAATATTGTACATGGCTTTGTAATAATTTTTTTCTGTACCTACTATCCCATTGACACAAAAAAACCAACTGTACTTTGTGTATTCGTGTAATTTGTGTAACTGTGGACCAAATCATCACAAATATTCCATTCATACACAGGATATTGAATGAAGCTTTTCGAATTTAATGTCAAGTTTTCATATGTTCTTTCATAATAGCAGAGTGAGCCACGGGTACTTATGGGGATTTATTTCCATTATGCAGAAACACGCTTTTAAACTAACTTTAGAGGAATCAATGGACGAACCTCATTCTGTTGTGTTATGTTCATGTCCAAGTATTTCCAGAAGAGAAGAAATGTCATTACAAAACACTAAACCATTTTCTTGAGAAAAACAGTCTTTAAATTCCGAATGACGATTACGATAAGTACATATCTTTGTGTTCTTTTGAAGTAGGTTTTATCCTTAGAGCCTTTTAGCATTTCAGACTGTATTTTTATAACTATAAATCTCGTATGAGATCATTAAGATCTTCTTGAGTCAAGAAATGTGGCTCAGATGAACAGCTGTGTCCAAAAGTTGTTTTTATACTCTGCAGTTTGAGACTTAATATCAGTGAATATTTCATAGGACAAGCAGTTTCGTTTTCAGTTCGAGTGACTGAACGCTTCGTTTACTTCCGTTTGTGCTACTGAAATTTAAACATTTCTGGATATTCGAAAAGAGACAGCGTTTTTGCACTTTGCATGTTCAGTGTGTTTTGTATTTCACAGGGTATTGAACTCCTTTTCAGAGCGTGGGATTAGCAATTCTCTTTGTACCTTTTGATGTCGACCCAGATAAGAAAACCAAACATTAGAATAATAAATGTTTCCGGTGGCGTCCACTGTTCTACTAACAAAAGAAAATGTTTGACTACTTGTGGGCGTTTCAGATTGAGAAGTACATTTCTCTGATGAATTAGCAAGTGGGCTACTTTTTTTAAAAGCAGTTGAGTACTTTCTTTCTGTTGGAGAGGAATTCCTCCATACCAACATTTGTTTGTTAGTGGTTAGGCCTATGTTTATCTACTGTTCACTGCTACTTGGGCCTGTATCCGATGCTGATATACCGTAATTTCCTCCCGCAGGTGTACATTTACATGCCTGTAAATCTACACACATAAGACTCTCTCATTTACGCATACATAAATATAATCTACTTACGCAAGCATCGAACCCGCAAACGAGTGCTCACCCAGAAAGGAACAAGATATGGAGTAGAAACTCCATGCGATGAAAAAGGACACTATCTTTGGTTCACTTCCGGCAGTGGCGCAGCCAGAAAATAATTTCGGGGAGGATCGAAAGTGCCGGGGGGGGGGAGGGGGGAATACCCCCAAGACGGGGGTACGGGAGTCCACCCGCAGAATTTTTTTTTAATTGTACTAAAGAAAATCACATTTTATGCTATTTTAGCACTGAAAAACTAAATAAAAAATGTGTTTATTCTACTCTAAGGCATGCCAACTTAAATAAGAAATCGTTACCTAGTTATAACACTTACAATTAACTATTTACAATAAAAGTTAAATTTCAGTGGAAATAATAGGCCTACATTTACAAGTTCAATATTTTATTATTAAATAAAATAATTAAATATTTGAAAAATGAAGCTAATGTAACGGGGCGGGGGTATATATATATAGACTCGATGCAGCGGGTGCCTCTCGGACTTATCAAATCCCTACGCAACCCCTCGCTTCTTGCATACCCCCGTACGCAACCCAGTCACATCATCAGGATTTGGGCCTACCTTCTACGTCGTTCCATCTCTGGTTGTCGGCTTCTTCGTTCTTGTGCTGCAGAGAGTTATGCAGTTGCCTCTAGACACTCCCTTTCACAACCCTCAACATCCCCTCGCTCCACTCGGGGATGTTGAGGGTTGTACACTATTTATAATATTTATAATAATTTAAAAAAGTTATTCCTCAGGTTCGCGAGCCGACCCCAGGTGATCCCGTAAGGGGATATTCTCAGCGGATTTGTTACCGGGGTGCGCCAGTCCCCTACCTACTTAAACCTAAGGACACACACACACACCCAGTCCTGAACCAGGGAAAGACATTTTTCACTACTGAAAAATCCCTGACCCGGCCGGGAATCGAACCCGGGCCGCCCACGTGGCTGGCAGTCACGCTACCTTCTCATCCACGGCGGCGGACATTATAATAATAAACACATCTAAATACTTCTAACTACCCATTTATTCCCACATTAAATATATACACTTTTATACACAGTTCCTACCCTTCTGCTCTCCATACCTGGCCTATTTAATATCTGCCGCCATCCTTACGGTCCTTACGACTTTCCTACCTCCACAACACACTCCAACTCTCTGCACACTTGCCACTACTGGACTGGACGACGCCAGGCCGCTTGCTTGCTCGCATCCGGGGAAAAACGTCGACTTGCATTTCTCACGCTAACTGAAAATAATGCTAGGGAAATGCTGAATGTACATTATACTCAGGGCTGTAGAAAGCTGTACTCTTACACTAATATAATTTAAATAGAATTTTAGGTTTTGATTTCGGAGGTATCCGAACCCCCTTGACCCCCCATTACCTTCGCCACTGATTTCCGGCTGCAGAGAAATGGGAGTAGCTACGTAAACAGGTTACTAAATTCGAGGGATGAAGCATAAGTAGTGGCAACTATTTTATTTTTTTTAAATTGTACGATCTTTTTGAAATTTCAAAGCGAAAGGGCAGGGTACGCCATGGCGCACTGTGCTAAGTTTTGACCCTCCGATGAGGTCATTGTATTTTTTCAATTGGCCTGATCTTGACTGGTGGCGGTATGTCTCTAGGGAAGACTCTCAGTCTTAAACAGGAGCGGGTACCAGAAGCAATCCTGAAGGTAAGTTAGCTTTAATCATTTAAACAAAACACTGGTCTTGTAAATCAAAATCGGGCAACTTCAGAGGGAAATCTGAATTGACCAATTGCCCGCTTTCACAACCCGAATGTCTAAAAATCTGGGAGTCGCATCCTTCCGAAATGCTATGGGCCTTCACGGCTTGTATAGGGATCACTTTTGTTTCTTTACTTTTTATAAATATACTATCACAACGAGGTCTGTCGGTAGGTCAAACCACAGTAGACTACTATAAACTCACATATTAATATATTTGGTCTTTATACTTGGAATAAATGTGATTCATTTTACTTACTGCGAGTCCAGGAGGTCCTAATTGACCTTGAGGTCCTGGAGGTCCTACAGGACCAACAGGACCAGCCTGCCCTGGCTGTCCGGGTTGTCCAGGAGGGCCGCTGTTTCCCTTCGCTCCCACAGGACCTTCACTTCCTGGAATACCAGGGGGACCTGGCAAGCCTGGGAAACCTCTTGGGCCGGGAAATCCTCGGGGACCCTGAGACAGTAATACATTTCATTAACACTTCATTCAAATGTCATTAATGTAGGGCTAATACAGCCTATGCACTGTTTTTCCTATGGGTTCTACTTTTTGATACCTAATTAATAGTACATTATGCAACAAGCCTATAATGGTTTTATTAAGATACGAGTAAGTTTCTGAAACAACCATAATTTCTTTAAATGTTTATATTTTGAGATTTTAGATTCACTTAACCAAACGCCCGCGCCGTCCATTGCATCGGCTGGCTGCTAGTCGTCGTACAAGAGTCTTCTACGACAGATGGCAACTTACGACATCGGTCAAATCGAAGCTCCTTTTTCTCATTTTCTTGAAACCAACGGATTTTGATAGCACGAAATGAATTCATTTTAGTTTGATATTTAAATTAACGCGAAGAGTATTGATTTTATTTTAAAAACAGGCTATTTATTACGCAGTTTTCAGCTGGGATTTGAACCCAGAAACTTTGATGTCCGTGCCACTGCTGTACCAACTGAGCTAAGTCAGAGTTTAAGGGCAATCAATTTTAGGAGAGAGGTTCCATCTGGAGCTGTGAATTGAACTCTGGCTTAGCTCAGTTGGTAAAGCAGTGGCACGGATAGCCAAAGGTCCTGGGTTCAAATCCCAGTGTCAGGAACTTCTCACATATGCTTATGTAGGCCAATGTAATGGCTTCGAGGAACATTATGCCTAATTTGAAGATTATCAAACAACGCATTTGGGCGGCCCTGGGCACTATGCTGACCCTCCAATGAGGTCATTGTATTTTTTTAGTTGGCCTGATCGTTACTGGTGAGGTTTAAATGTACGCATAGTTTAATGGTGTAACAAAAGAAAGGGACTATGTACATTTTTTATATTTGGAGATTAGATCTTAGTGTGCAAGTATGCTTCAGTTCCGATATTCTAAGCTATTGTAATTGGAAATAAAGATCACTTCTTGGTAATGAACTGGGAAAAATAAGCACAGTCTTTATGAAAGTGCAGTAGAATGTAGCACTGCCTTGCAGTTATGACAGCCATTTTAGAAATCAGTATTCAGTGCATTGTTGGATTATGAACTGCCCAGTTCCGTATGAAATAAGCCATGATATAGAAGTCTTGAAGTTCTTTTGTGGCCCAGAACTTTGAAAACTTTATATTCGCAAGAGAAAATTTGAAAGACAGTAATTTTAAACCCATACAAATATTTATTTATTCTGCCTTAAGCACAGGATACATCTAGGGTCCAGAATACTGATATAATTGTCAATTAATGAGAGAAAAATAATAGAAAATTAACACTGGAAGCTTAAAGTTTAAAAACATATCAGATCAGGGTAACCAGAAAATTATAATTTATCAAAAGTACAAGTGGTCGTGCAAAAGTCTTAGCGAATCTTTTGTAATGTCTATTAATAATAATTTTTCTACAAATCTCCGGTGTGTGTAGTGTAACCATAGTGTAACTAACCAACTCCCCGGGCAATCCAGGCAGACCAGGAGGTCCTTCCTCCCCTTGCATTCCATCGTGTCCAGGTAGTCCTTGTTCTCCAGGGCTTCCCGTCAGTCCTCTATCTCCTTTTTCTCCAGGCATTCCTTTGGGCATGAAATCGAAACAAAATTACTAAATACAGACAAACTTAAATCATTATGTAGTTTAATTGATAAGTAGTAAACCCGTGCGAAAATTTCGCACACTCAACCTCCTCCCCCCCCAATTACTTAGTTTCTGTTGGGTTGTTGACAGCGAAGTGTAGGCTACACTGTACACAAATTAGCAGATATGTTTATTGTGAAAGTATTTAGCCTATTTAGCCTACAGTAGGCCCTACCTCTTTATACACAACATTTGACATCGGAATATAATTATCTTGAAATATTGTATTCTCATATTTGAAAAAAAAAAAATATATATATAATTATTTGAAAAGGCAACATAGGGTAAATGCATCAATTGGTCAACATCCCTTTTGCTTTCTCGCATATACGTACTATACAGAAAGTATTGTGATCGTGACAAAACTCGAAGTCGAAATAACACTGATTGTGAGAAAACATGTTTCACGATGCCTAGAAACCGAAAAAAGGTCTTTTTGGAATGACAGCTGTCTGTCTGTGTGTTTTTCTTTCCGTTTGTCTGTCTATGGATATAGTAGCGGGTAAACGGTTCATTGCATTTTCTTTTTTTTTTTTTTAAATTAATGGACTGTTTTGGAATTTTAACGGACCGCCAAGATTTTTGTTTCCATAACTGATCTATTAAAAGCGCTTAAAAATTTGAATTAAAAAAAGGTTTATACAATAATATTATTAATGTAAATATTCAAACTTCTATCTATGACTATTAGGCTATATTCATTTTCATCAAAATTACTTAGGGAGTAGTTTAATAGTGTCCATTTTTTATCTTTCTAGCCTATCTCCTTTACAGTGAAATCCTACCACAACAAAGTTGTGGAGAAAATAAAATGAACGTTTGTGTCATACATAAAATTAATAGATATCAAGATAAAAACGAAACAAGTATGACTTAAATGCAGAGTGTTAGAACATAATTAAAATATGTTTAATTTTTTGTTGTAAAATGCAGTATGCTAGTGTGATAATGCACACACTAAAACCAGTCCGAGAAGATGGCAGAGGTTCTGAGTTCAAATCTTAAAACCTCGTGCTCGGCCAGTTTGGGTTAATCATGGTTTCTTCAATCGCAAAGGCAAACGCCGGACTTGTAGGAGTTGTTTACTTCCTTTAACTCATCGCCGCATGTCACCCAATATCATAATTATTTTTACTGAATATCAGCCAAGACATCACCGAACAATAGAAACAGATAACGCTACTGGTACACCCAACCGTTCTAAACACGTAATATGAAAATATTATAGGAGAAAAACTCCTCCGACACGGGGACTTGAACCCAGGACCTTTGGGTGTTCGCGCCAGTGCTCTACCAACTGAGCTCAGCAGGAGTTCAATTCACAGCGCCAGATGGAAACTCTCTCCTATGACTGATTGCCCTAATGGTATACCTCACAGACACACAAGTTATGTCATATGCAGTACTGCGAGGCACACTAATTAGTGATTTTTGTGACCGGGCTCCCACTGTTATTGTACAGTTAACATTCAAGATAGATATATAAGCTTTCATGAACCACAGATTATTGTCTCTGTTGGACATTACATGAGAATATTATAGGAGAAAAATTCCTCCGACACTGGGACTTGAACCCAGGACCTTTGGCTATTGGGCGCCAATGCTCTACCAACTGAGCTAAGCCTCGCACTACTGCGTATGAAATAACTTGTCGGTATGTGAGGTAGGCCATTAGGGCAATCAATCATAGGAGAGAGGTTCCATCTGGCGCTGTGAATTGAACTCCGGCTTAGCTCAGTTGGTAGAGCATTGGCGCGAATAGCCAAAGGTCCTGGGTTCAAGTCCCAATGTAGGAGGAATTTTTCTCCTGTAATATGCTCATGCACAATAATCTGTGGTTCATGAAAGCTTATATATCTAACGTGATATGAACTATATGCAGTTAAAGCATAATAAAGTCTACTACTACTGCTGCTACTACTACTACTAATATTAATAATAATAATAATAATAGTCATAATCATCATAATACCGAGAACATTAATAATAAAGCAAATAGCAAGCTTAAGTATAGATTATTAAACATTTATGAACAAATCTGAATTAAAAAATAATAATTTAGGTATTGTTCTACGCAGGTCCTTAATCATATCCCCACATAAAAAGTTAAAGTGAGCTTTATTCATATATTATATTGACTTTCTTTACCCCACTCTCTTCTTTCATACTTTTCCTTTGCCTAGGAAATTTAAATCTCTTGAATAGTCGGAGCAATTATTTATTCAGATGTGTGTGCTGTTAGGAGTATACTACCTTATGTGAAAAATTCGATAGAATCCCTAAATCTATCCTGGAGGGGTTACATAAAATTTTCGTTAACCAATATTCATTACAGGTCATATGCATATGCAAGAAAGATTGTGAAATATATTTTGCACCTTTTATTTCTCGACTGATACAAAGCCTACAATGAGGAATAAGGTAACAGAGGATAGGATCTTTTATAGAGTTTTACCGATCGCATATTTCCTACACAACATTCTCACAAACCCAGGCTTTAAGTCCTGCTTTTGTGTGAGGCTGAGACAACTGAATACGCACTCTCTGCAAAACGGCCTCCTATTTTATATAATCAAGGCAGAGAAGGTTATGTGAGTGCATCATATCAGATTTTTATTTAGATAGATTTTGATTACTTTCATTGATTTTTAGGAATGAATTCTACCGATATCATCTCCAAATTGATAAACCACGTCAAATATCTGTATCATGCAATTTCCCAAGCTAGCTGATACAGACGAAATAACAATTTTGTCATAAGGATTTTATGTTGACTTCATTACCATGCTAGGTGAATTCCATATGGCAAGTTCAGTGTAAGATTTTCAGAAATAAAAACATGAAGGTTTTAAACAAACAATGTGTGTTAACGTAAACTGAGTACGTGATGTCAAACGCCTGTAAACATCCTATCCACTAATACCTTATTCACTGCTGTGTATTAGTTGAGAAAAAGGGATGTTGACACAGAAATAATATACAGTGCATGCCGATGTTTGTTATTCTTTAAATGGTGTCATTCAGTTTAAATCAGTCTTAAGTTTATATACAGGCGAAAGTAATCAAAGTTTAAATCAGTTATCATTGATACGCTAGTGCTGCCCAAGGCTTGTAAACTACAGAGGTAGCGTATTCCGGCGAGTTTATAGAACAGGGGGTTGCGGCGAGCAGGCGAGTGTGTGACGTCACCAGATTCCAAATCTCGCAATTCCCAGTTTTTACTCAGTCTAGAAAATCTTACACCGCGTGATGAAACTCGTAACCTTTAATTAACCCTTTGTCGGATTCCTGTGAAATTTATACAGAAATAATCTACACACATCAGCCCTACTGATGGTTAAAACAGAGCCTTAAAAAAGCGGACACAAATGTTTTTATTTCATTTTATAAACATCACCCGTTACACAAAATTCATGGAGGGAGAAGCAGATTTCACTATGCGACAAGTTTTTGTATTTTTGTGTCCCGAAAATACTTCAAGCGAGAAAGTTTTAGTGAAATAATTGAATTTTAATACAAATGAAGTTCCAGCACCATATATCGAATGGTTTAGGAGTAATTGAGTGGTAATTATTCCGGGCGCTTCGAGCAGGACAGTAGAGAGCACGGTGCCGCTGACAAGGCTTTTGTACCTACTGATCTCGGCCGCTTGACCGTAGTCTTTTAGGATAGAGATTACCAATACATATTGTTTTTAATAGTACTTATTAGAAAGTGCTTTAGAATGTGTGTTCAATCATAGATTTAAGCTATGTACAAGTTAATTATTTTTTGCTGCCAACTTAACAGCAGTATATTCTATTTATTATTTTTTCTCTAGTTTTTATTGTTAAGTTTACATTTTTAGTTATTGCATTACATCCTATGTTCATTTACTTTCAACATTAGATTTAGCTTATCATGTTGGCTTTGGATATCTTTCTTTTGTCAGTTCCTGTTTCTGTAGTCAACTTGATTCATATTACTATTTAAATAACATTCATTTTCTAGCTTGTAAGCTATTATTCCTATTCATTGTCTTTATTATTCATATTTGATTGTTATTTTTTGTATCCAGTCTTCAGGATACACTTCTTGAGCAGTTTATATGCGTTTCATATTGCTCATTGACTTGACTTCCTTCTTCTTCACTTCAACAATTCCATTTTACTTATACATGAAAGGATTCATGTGTTTCTCTGGTGCTTCAGATTATTGAGATATAATTTGAACATCAACTTTCATTCATTCTATTTGTAAGGATAACATATCCTACAGATTCTACATTTCTTCATCATATGCTTCAAGTAAGCAATACTTCTAGTGCATCAAGAAATGTGCTTGTCTTTCATTCAACTTATGCCTGGCAAAATGGCGTTCTTGTGGTGTTTTGCTAATTGCTAAATAGCTGGGACATCACGACATATATGCTCATTCTTACAGCAGGTAAAGATTCTGCTAATTTCAATTTATACGAGGACATACACTTCACTTCAAGTAAGTTATCAATAGTATTACTAGAAGTGGCTTCAATTCTCCATTCATCTACGCATTAAACATCGATCTTATTGTTGAGATTTAGCTATCGTTAAATAGCTTATACATCAGACTTAATATTCAGTTTCTCATATTGAAATCTACTTCTACAAGTGTCACACTTCACGGACACATATATATATTTATTCACAAATGTGATTTTATGTGATTTCAAGACTGAATCTTCAACTCCATTATTTACAAACTTTCATTCAATCTCATGCGTTAAGATGACTCACATATTACATCAAACATAAACTCTACATACCTGAAGATTGTCAACCATTGTATGGATATATAAATGCTACATCAAGAAGACTGTTAGCTGAAGACCTACTATCTTCGTTTTCAACTTTGTCAACCAAGTGAAAGTGTATTTGTTCGTGTGCTTAGCTTATAATTAAATGTTATGTCTTATATTCAAGGTTTCATTGAGTGATGCATGCTATAAAGCTTATTCATTCCATTTCCTCCATTATGGAGGTGGTCCTCCGCCAGAGATCTTATTAATTGTGGTTGGCACGGAAAGTGTTAAGCACAATTAAATTTACAATCTCGTGTAGGTATTAGGGACTTTTACAGTCCGCTATCATATATAATACGCCCCCTGATCCTACATATGGTCCTCCGGGCCGGATAGAACTAGTAAGATTGTATTAATAGGCCTAGCCTACATCTAGGATAGAACTAGTAAGACTGTATTAATAGGCCTAGCCTACATCTAGGATATTACCAGCAAGACTGTACTAATAAGTTATTCCTTCATCTGGTCCTTCTGACCATAATCAAACTATTAAGATTGTAATAATACAATAATACTCTTGCATCATTCACCCTCTGTGTCACAGACAGACTTTCTCAAGAGATATATATTGATACTTAAGCAATTAAAGATTGACTTAACATTGATTTGTGCTCTGCCATAAGCATTTGAGCCACTTGCCATCACTCAGTGAAACTTCAAAGTGTACTGTATGATATATATGTCAATTGTAAACATTGTGACATCATTGTAAGTAACAGACACACAACACACTCTGTCAACAGTACATTAACACACAATTCTCTTACACGAACACGATTCTTAACGTTCTTCGCAATTCAATACTCATCTTATTGCAAATAATTGCAATCATTCTCCTCTATCATATATTTCATTGTCTTCTTGACAATAAGTTGTCCAGAAGTTGAATCTCATAGGCGGGCAAACGGTCCTGTTCTTCTCGCATACTATTTCACTTGCATTGCTTCCTTGTATCCCGGCAAGCGGGCAAATTTCTATATTGTTTTCATTCTTCATATACCTATCTTTGAATCATGGAAGATCAAACAGTAAGACAGGTCGAAGACCTCAAAAGAAAACGCACTCCTCTTAAGGCACAATTTACACGTCAGTGTAATTACATTACTAATCTTAATGCGTCAGGTGAGCTCAATCACCAAATGTTGCTAGCTCGCAGAGACAAACTTAAAGAGTCTTTCAATAAGTTTGAGCTTATTCAAATTCAATTAGAAGAATTTCAGCCCACAGAGGCTGAAATTAATTACCATGAAGAAGTCGAAAGAGATTTCTTTGAAGCTATTTCTAAACTAGAAACATTGATTAAGATCGCGGAATCTAAGATAGAAACTCTTTCTAAACTTGCTGAAACGCAGCAGGTAATTTCAAACAAGATTTCTGAGCTGCAGCAAATCAAAGCTCAACTATTCACTCAAGTTCAAGTAATATCAGATTTTACTGTAACTCGTGAAATCGAGTTACATGCTTTGTTCTCTCGTAGAGACAAACTCAAACAATTATTTGAGAGTTTTGAACTGGTTCAAACCCAGCTCGAACAACTCCATGCTACGAATGCTGAGGCCAACTCTCGTGAAGAAGTTGAAGCAGCATATTTCAAAACTATCGCTAAGGCAGAGACTTTAATTAAGCTCGCAAAGCTTAAACAATTAAGAGTACAGCTCTTAAACCATATTCAAGCTATAAACGAGCTTATGATCGAGGATCAGGCATCTTACTTTGAAGGTATTAAGAGATGCGCTGAACTTGAACAATCATTTCAGCACTATCAAGCTGAACAGTCTTCAATTGAAGACATTGAATCATTCAATGACAGGCAAATTCAACACTATGAGCTTGAAGAAGCCTATTACAAAGCACTTACTAGACTTGAAGCTTCCATAAAGGCAAACAAGCAAATATACGATCCAGATCCTATGTCTGCGCCTAGTCCGCAACCAGTACTGACTGAGCAAAACCACGTTTCTCTTCCAAAGTTACCTGAAATAAAATTACCGACATTTTCAGGCGATCCCACTATGTGGCTAGAGTTTCGTGACACGTTTACATCATTAATACTGCAGAATCAGTACGTGTCTGAGATGGACAAGTTTCAATATTTAAAGTCATGCTTAACCCCTGAGGTTATGACTATTATACATAATATTCCTGTCAGTGCTGCCACATTTAGCATTGCCTGGCAAACTTTGTTAGAACGTTTTGACAATGACAGACTCATTGCTAATGCTCATTTAGAGAATTTATTTTCTCCCCCTTCTATTGATAGAAACTCTGCTGATTCGCTCCAGAGATACTTAGATCATTACATAAGTACTGTCCACGCGCTTCAGTCACTGCACATTGATGTTGAGCTGACTGATCTTATTATCTCAAAAATAATACTGGATAAGCTTTCTCCAGCTATTATTAGAGATTGGGAATCTTCGCTTAAAGCTGATAAGTTTCCATCACTGAAGGACTTATTCAGTTTCCTTGAGGCCAAAGTTCGAGTCATTCAAATGACTGACTTAGCTATCAAGTCCCAGTCGAATCAATCTCCAGTCAAGAATGTGACTTCGAAATCTAATAATAATTCTAACAACAATCGTAAGTCCACTGAAGCTAAGAAAAAGCCTTCGTGGTCTCAACCTATTTGTATATGTTGTAATCGCCCTCGTGATCATGAATTATTTCTCTGTGAAGCATTCAGAGCTTTCGCTTTGCCCCAAAGATTTGAATTTGTGAAACGCAACAATGTATGTAATGTCTGCCTGAGAATAGGTGGTCATTCACAAGCCTGCTCTTCTTATACTTGTATGAAGTGTCAAGGTAAACATAGTACTTTGCTTCATCCTTCAAACGCTCCCATACCAGTAAACCCATGTGCCATGCTAAGAAGTGGTCCAGCTACTTCAAAGATTCTATACCCTACAGCAACTGTGTTAATAGCAGATGCTAATGGCGAGTACATTGAGGCTACAGCCATTCTTGATTCAGCTACGACTTGTAATTTAATTACAGATAGATTATTTCAACGCCTCAAACTTAAACCAACTCCTCATAGAGAATATTTGCAAGGAGTAGTGTTTGAAAAGCGCACTCTCTGCAAGGTAGCATCTTTGTCACTGAAATCTAATGTTTCTGATTGGTCATGCCAAACGAATGCTTTGGTTATTCCATGCATAGCTACTTGTAAGTTCCCTCGTGCTTACATAAATACTGACAATTGGAATATTCCAGCTAACTTGAATTTAGCAGATGCTAAATTTAACCAACCTAAGTACCTAGATTTGCTCATTGGTACAGAGCTTTTTTCACAAATATTGTTATCAGGCAAAATCATGGCTGATAATCTGCCTGGCATACATAATTCAGAATTTGGTTGGTACTTTATGGGTAAAGCCCCTCAACCTGTTACTTCTTCGCAGCATAGTATTCCTATGCAAAGTACTGCTTCTAAACATATGAGTGTTTCTAAGCAAATGACTTCTCACAGCAAAACTAAAGCAGCTAATAGGCGTGAGAAGCCTCGTGTCAAGCAAGCTCATTCTAATCGCTCATTTCCTAGTTCTGACTCGTCGATCGATTCAAACTACTCTGCTTTCTTGCACTCAGAATCAGCTGTGGATGAACAATTAGCTAGGTTCTGGGAATTAGAAGCTGTCAATAATTCTGCTCCATTCCATGATGAATCGGAATGTGAGAAACATTTCTCTCAAACTACCACCAGAGATGACTCTGGAAGATATATAGTTAAACTTCCTTTTACTGCTCCGCCTGAAACATTAGGTAGCACAAAGCAACAAGCTTACAAACGGTTTCAGCTCTTAGAAAAAAGACTGTCATCCAACGAATACTTACGTACTGAATATGTCAAGTTCATGCAAGAATATGAGGATTTAGGTCGTATGCAACGAGCTGACCACATTACTAATGCTCCTTGTGAATACATTATTCCTCATCACCCAGTAATTAAGCCTAGTAGCACTACTACAAAGGTTAGAGTAGTCTTCGATGCTTCAGCTAAGTCATCCAATGGAAAATCCTTGAATGACACTTTAGCTACAGGTCAAAGTCAGCCTCCTGAACTTCTGCCCTATGTAACTAAGTTTTCACATTTGAAGACTTTGCGTATGATAGCATATGTTCTACGATTCATAAATAATTGTAGGCCTGCTAAAATTAAGCTCACAGGTCCTCTTGAACCTAGTGAAATTTCAAATTCACTCTACACTTGTGTGATAATAATTCAGCAAGTCGAATATCATGATGAAATCAATGCTTTGACTTCGTCTGATGTCGTTCCTTCGTCTAGTAAAATACACTCACTTTGTCCATTCATGGATAATGATGGTATTCTTCGTGTTGGTGGAAGACTGAAGCACTCAGAACTGCCCTTTGATGCGAAGCATCAGATTTTGCTTCCAGCTAAGCATCCTTTCACTAAACATCTCATTCGTTTTACACACTTCAAACTATGTCATGCTGGTTCCCAGCTTATTATAGCTCACTTACGGGAAAGGTTTTGGATACCTTCTGTTAGGAGAACAATTCGCTCTGTGATCAGACAGTACAATGTCTGTTTCAGATTTCAAGCTCAACCCTTTCAGCAAAAAATGGCTGATTTACCATCTTCTCGTGTATCTCCTATTGCCCCATTTACTAACGTCAGCATTGATTATGCTGGGCCTTACTCTATTAAATATGGTGGACCTAGATCAAGGATTACTACTAAAGCTTATATAGCTGTATTTGTTTGCATGTCCACCAAGGCTCTTCACCTTGAGTTAGTCACCTCGCTTACTTCCAATGCATTTTTAGCAGCCTTTTCCAGATTTACTGGTAGAAGAGGCATACCGGTTTCAGTCACATCGGATAATGCTACGAACTTTGTTGGTGCTCAAACTGATATCAGACAACTTACAGATTTTCTATCTTCTCATGAACATAAATCGAAAGTTCAAGATTCTACTTCACATCTTAACATAAAGTGGAATTTTGTTCCTCCTCACAGTCCCCATATGGCTGGCTTGCATGAAGCAGCTGTTCGCTCAGTTAAGCATCACTTGAAAAGAGTAATGACTTCTATGATACTTACCTTTGAAGAGATGTCAACCCTCTTAATTCAAATTGAAGCTATTTTGAATTCACGTCCTCTCGTCACTCTTCATGAAGACGTTGAAGACTTGAATTATCTTTCTCCAGGTCATTTCCTTATAGGAAGACCTTTGATTTCATTACCCACCTCAAACCTATCTAGTAGCACTTCTTTGCGTTCAAGATGGAATGCTATGAATCAACTGCTACTTGGTTTTTGGAAGAAATGGTCATCTGACTATTTACATTCTCTACAACAACGTTCTAAATGGCTAAAGACTCTTCCTAATGTAGAAATAGGAACTCCTGTTCTTCTACTCGACGACAACGTTCCCCCTTTACGTTGGGTTATGGGTGTTGTACACTCTATTCATCCTGGATCTGACGGACTAGTTAGAGTAGTCACAGTTAGAACCTCTACAGGTTTCTACAAGCGACCAATTGTTAAGCTTGCTCCTCTTCCCATTTCTAATTTTGAAGATGAGTAAACCTCTTTATTATTCAAAGTTTAAATCTACTCTTTTTCACATAATCTAATATATTTTAAAATTATTTTCAAGAAAATAATTTTGCGGGCAACTTATGTTCAATCATAGATTTAAGCTATGTACAAGTTAATTATTTTTTGCTGCCAACTTAACAGCAGTATATTCTATTTATTATTTTTTATCTAGTTTTTATTGTTAAGTTTACATTTTTAGTTATTGCATTACATCCTATGTTCATTTACTTTCAACATTAGATTTAGCTTATCATGTTGGCTTTGGATATCTTTCTTTTGTCAGTTCCTGTTTCTGTAGTCAACTTGATTCATATTACTATTTAAATAACATTCATTTTCTAGCTTGTAGGCTATTATTCCTATTCATTGTCTTTATTATTCATATTTGATTGTTATTTTTTGTATCCAGTCTTCAGGATACACTTCTTGAGCAGTTTATATGCGTTTCATATTGCTCATTGACTTGACTTCCTTCTTCTTCACTTCAACAATTCCATTTTACTTATACATGAAAGGATTCATGTGTTTCTCTGGTGCTTCAAATTATTGAGATATAATTTGAACATCAACTTTCATTCATTCTATTTGTAAGGATAACATATCCTACAGATTCTACATTTCTTCATCATATGCTTCAAGTAAGCAATACTTCTAGTGCATCAAGAAATGTGCTTGTCTTTCATTCAACTTATGCCTGGCAAAATGGCGTTCTTGTGGTGTTTTGCTAATTGCTAAATAGCTGGGACATCACGACATATATGCTCATTCTTACAGCAGGTAAAGATTCTGCTAATTTCAATTTATACGAGGACATACACTTCACTTCAAGTAAGTTATCAATAGTATTACTAGAAGTGGCTTCAATTCTCCATTCATCTACGCATTAAACATCGATCTTATTGTTGAGATTTAGCTATCGTTAAATAGCTTATACATCAGACTTAATATTCAGTTTCTCATATTGAAATCTACTTCTACAAGTGTCACACTTCACGGACACATATATATATTTATTCACAAATGTGATTTTATGTGATTTCAAGACTGAATCTTCAACTCCATTATTTACAAACTTTCATTCAATCTCATGCGTTAAGATGACTCACATATTACATCAAACATAAACTCTACATACCTGAAGATTGTCAACCATTGTATGGATATATAAATGCTACATCAAGAAGACTGTTAGCTGAAGACCTACTATCTTCGTTTTCAACTTTGTCAACCAAGTGAAAGTGTATTTGTTCGTGTGCTTAGCTTATAATTAAATGTTATGTCTTATATTCAAGGTTTCATTGAGTGATGCATGCTATAAAGCTTATTCATTCCATTTCCTCCATTATGGAGGTGGTCCTCCGCCAGAGATCTTATTAATTGTGGTTGGCACGGAAAGTGTTAAGCACAATTAAATTTACAATCTCGTGTAGGTATTAGGGACTTTTACAGTCCGCTATCATATATAATACGCCCCCTGATCCTACAATGTGCAAATAACTAAACCATTATGCCGGGCAGAGATGTGCTGTGGCAGTGTGTAACAGTAATTTCTCAGATTTCAAGAAGCTTGACTGTAACATTTCGTTCCACGTCTTTCCAAAAATCAAAGATGTTCGCAAGCAATGGATTGTTGCTTGCCGAAGAAATGATTCTTGGAATCATGATACAAGTCGAGTATGTTCCTTGCACTTCATGGAGCAGGATAACGAAAGGGATTTCAAAGCTGAACTGCTGAATTTACCAAGGGAAAAAAACTAAGAGAAAAAGGTAAATAATATATTATACTATTCTTATTAGTATTATTATTGTAATTGTTATTAATCATAGGCCTATTTACATGGGCTTTTAGGACTACAGAACTTTGTTTGCCTTTATATGAGCAGCTATGTCGGGATGACTAAATAAAAAGGTACCTCCGAAGAATATAATTATTGAACATTAATTCTTTAACTGCACTGGAAAGCGTATTTTTTATTGAGGAATGGAAATTAGTCTGCAGTAAGGCAATATTTGGCGTTTCTTCTGAAGAAGATTGAAGATTAATATTCACAGCTGAAGATTGAAGATTGAAGAATTATTGAAGATTAATATTCACAGCTCACGGAGTAAAGGGCCCATGGATTTAACCAGGCTAAATTATATTTTATTAAATTTGTTGCGACTATTATTCACTTATATTGTTATAGGTATTCAGGTCGGCACTCATTTATAATTTAAGGATTTATTAAAAATAATTAACTATAAGTATTTAGGCATCACGGACGGCGTCTATTGAAGTCTTCCAAAATAATTTAATTTCAAAGGGTCAATCTTTCAGTATGGGTACAAGTAGCCAGTTAATATCCTTTATTATTGAGTCCACGACTAAAATATTTAAGGATTTTTACGCAATTGCTAATAGGTCTCGTTTCCATAGCTTTAGCGCCTAGAGTAATTACTACTCTATTACTCGCAAACCATTCAAGATATAAACGTGGTACTTGATGTATAATAAAATTCAAATATTTCCCTAAAGCTTACATGCTCGAATCATTTTCTGGTCACAGAAATACAAAAAATTTTCGCATAGTCAAATATGCTTCTTCCTGAACATTTCACGGTCGTCACAACCGAAGCGCTCGGAATAATTACCACTCAATTACTCGTAAACCATTCGAGGTATAGGGCTGGAACTTCATTTGTATTAAAATTCAATTATTTCACTAAAACTTTCTCGCTTGAAGTTTTTTCGGGACACAAAAATACAAAAAATTGTCGCATAGTGAAATTTGCTTCTCCCTCCATGAATTTTGTGTAACGGGTGATGTTTATAAAATGAAATAAAAACATTTGTGTCCGCTTTTTTAAGGCTCTGTTATAACCGTCAGTAGGGCTGATGTGTGTAGATTATTTCTGTACAAATTTCACAGGAATCCGACCAAGGGTTGATTAAAGGCTACGAGTATAATCACGCGATGTAAGATTTTCTAGACTGAGCAAATACTGGGAATTGCGAGATTTGGAATCTGGTGACGTCACGCACTCGAGTGCTGTGATTGGTCTATCCCGGAATACGCAACCTGTATAGTTTACTGATCTTGAGTGCTGCCATCTTTTCTGTCTATTCTGTGTGCGACCTGTTTTGACTGGCTGATCTTGTTCTCATGGGCGCTTACCGCTTCTGCTCTCAGTCTATTCTTCTTCTGTCCTTGGTCGGCGATTGACCTACTTTCTTCAGTGTGCATGGAACATTTCGTCTTGGCTTTGTCTTCGTGATATGTTGTCAGGTAAGCGAAGTATATTTTGTTACATTATGTAAAGACATTTCATTTTTTCTTTGGTATTTCTATTTAAAGTACTTCGATTTAAAGTATTTCTAATTAAAGTATTTCTATCTAAAGTAAAGTTTGGTCATTTTTTTTATATTTTTGTTAAGAACGTTTTGCTCGCTCACCTGACATTTCAAGTTATTTTTATATTTCGACCTTTTCATTCTAAATGTATTTTATCATGAAGACAATCTGTGTGTCCTTGACGAATGTATGATGATGGATGAATGTTCGCCAACTTCTTTCTCTTCTTTCCTTCTTTCTTTCTTCTTCTTCAAAGTTAAAGTTTCTTTTTTCCATTTCCGTCTTATTTCTGTCTCGTTCATGACTGCTATATATTATATTCTGTTACTCAGCCACATTAATTCAATAGGCATTAATATATAACTTTTTCACATTGCTAAAAGAAAAATCGTTATTCTGGCCTGTGTTAAATTTCATTAACTTAAAGTATAATGAAATCTAAATCTGGCCTTATTATAGAAAACTATATTTTCTGAAGTAACATTTGTCTGATCTAATATTAAATGCTGGTTCCATATAAATTATTCTATAATCAACATTTCACTGTATAAATTCTGTTCTGATCTATTATTTATTATTATTTCCTGTTTTTTATTTGAAACTTTGTAATAAGCATATATATTCTGAATTTAATTCTTTTTCTTAAGTATTCTATTTTTGGGCATATTCTATTTCCATTCCTTTCCTACCACCACACCGCAATAGTAACTGAATGAATTAAGTGGAGGTTATTTATTCATATATAAGATTATAAACTACAAGAACAGGATGAAAAGCTGTTTATTTATACAAAGAGGATAATACTTTCGTTCTTTCTTTATCGTAGTTTTACCTCTCCCTTTTAGGATTTAAGCGACCCAAGCCTCCCGGGCCTTACTGGGCCGCGACAGAATCATTCAACCACTCAGTATTAGACTGCAAGCAACTATTTTTGTAATCAATAAAAAGTTTTTATTTGTTTCTGTTTTCCCTTTGGAGTCCATTAACCAATATTTTATACCCGTAGTGTGTGTTTTTTTAACTTTACTGATCTGTGGTGAATACCGCTTAGAAAAACATCTAACACCGTCTGTTCAAGTCTTTTCGCTTTACACTAACCATCATTGCATGTCAACACTTACCTTTACAAATCAAAACCTGCAGCTAAACAGAGGGGTGAAACAAGTTTTCTTGCTTAAAATAGAAAATTAGAGAATACCATCCCCTCGAACAGGTCGTCAAATGAGCTGGGAACAGTAGCCTACCGTTACTTCCAATACAACACAATAAAATTGAGTTATAAACGAAATCCTTAAAAACGCAATTTTCAATTACATATAGCACTTGGAAATAAAGCCGCAGAAAAGAAAATGTGATACCATAAACCGAATATTTGATCACAATAAACAGCATTTCTTCAATGTATGAGTATTAATCCGTAAGGGACTTCATAAAATTGATAACATTACCCGACTGATAACATTATCCGCGATTACATTAAGTGGCGTTCACTGCATATGATCATTGACTGTTCATTGACGTGCTGTGTCGATAATAATGTGACATACTGCGAGATTATTTAAGCATTACTCATACTTCTATGATTTTTTACCTCTCTTCCAAAAATATCGTGTGCCTTACCTGGAAGCCCTTGTATGCCTTGTTCTCCCTTGGCTCCTGGTGGTCCCGTCACTCCTCTCTCTCCATCCCTACCAGGTCTCCCTCGGCGACCCTCTCTTCCCTGCAGTCCCATCATTCCTCTTAGTCCTCGTGGGCCCTGAAAGAAAGAAAGGAAAGTTGCTGAATCGAAAACAAATATGTAATCTCCAGGTAATGGCAACAAGTTTGTGTGTGTGTGTGTCTGTGAGCAGCATTGCTCGAGAACGAATAATGCTATAAAAGCTAAATAAAGTTGTGTGTGGGAAATATTCCTCTGATACCACGATTCGAAACCGTGACCTTCGGCTTTCCGTGCAGATCCTCTGACAAATGAGCTAGCCAGTTTTCGTTTCACGACTCATGAAGGAATTTTTCTCCTATTGAACCGTGAATAAGGTTCATGAGCCTGATGGGCAGTGATTTGCATAATTGTTCCGCGCGCGCAAGTTTCTCTCTTAGTAAAGATGTCGCGCAGAGTTATTTTCCGGCGAGACTAGCACCACAGTATACGTATTAATACAGTAAAAAAACTCAGTCCGTTTTTCTGCCATACGGACATGCGCGCGCAGATTCCATGCGATCCTACCGGCCATTGAGTAATACTACAATCACTACTGCGGGAAGAATGGAAATAAATAGGAGTCTTGAATTTTTATAGCAATGCGTGTTTGGAAAGGATGTTATTGTTCTGCTATAAATTGCAGTAACAATAAAGGAAGAAATCCTGAATTGCATTTCTTCACTTTCCCAAAAGATCCAGAAAGGTAAGAAGAAAAATACGTAATATTTATTGTATGCCTGCTGGCTTACTCTTGACACATGTTCTGGTGTGGTTATGTTTACATTTACTTTAATGTAATATTTTTATCTTTAATTATGTTGTAATTTCTAACAATAGATACTAATGAAATGAAAATGTCAGCAGTCTATATCACGGTTAAAGATAACAATATTTAGGATGTCGTATTGTGATCGCTTAAGATAACACAATATTTGCTGCGGTGCAGCTTATTTCCTATGTGCATTGTAATGTATATGTCAGGGCCGGTTATGTATACAAACATATGTGCCGTGTTGGCAGTCAAGAATGGCTATGTGAGCTCTAATGCACATGGCCATTTTGCAGCATGTAGCAGATTTTTTTTCTTTACTTGCACAAACCTGACAATCAAAGATCCACATGCCCGGTTGTAAGGATCAATGCTAAGGAATATCAGTGCACATAACTCAATTTCGTAAAAAAGTGCACATAGCCGATTTTACAGGCGGTACGATATTTATTTTCTCGAACACGATGTAGGCGTAAAGATGACGAAAACATAATCTTACATCATAAATTCTCGGATACATGTGCCATTAAGGTGTTTGCGACAGTAAACTAACATGACATCATTATCCAAACCTAGGCAAGCAATAGGCTTACCTAAAATAGGCTACTGTTAAGAAGCGTATCTAGTCCAAGGTTTTTCCCACCTTTATCATCAACGTTTAAGTTATAAATTATATTAAAGAGTGACCTTTGAATATAGGTTTGTCACACTGCTCGTCCTCAACTTCATTGTTGAGATTGTATTTTGTTTCTGTATCTTACGGCTTCGATCTACCTTCAATTGTTGTAATGATTTCAGGTGTAAAAAATGGGTCATCAATAGTCGGTGAGAAGACCTACTAACAAAAACTGTAAAATATTTAAATGTAAATTGCCGCCTATGTTTGGAACACTTCGAAAACAGCCAGTTTATGAATTCCAATAAGAACTCTTTAATTAAAACTGCTGTACCGACTGTATACTAAAAGCAGTTTTGGAGTATTAGAAATTGAGAAATATTGATAGAAACCTATATTTTTATTTGAATTTTGTATTGTATCTTATGTAATATTGTATTATTTTTGTAAAATGATGACATTTCTATTCTAATGTAATATTAGGCTACTTTTAAAAATAAAAATGAGTTATAATTGGTTTTCCAAGAATCATCTTGAAGTTATTAAAACTTGTAATAAGAATAGCCCTAGGAACTGCAGTGCAAGTTACAGGTAAGTGGCATTTAAAAATTGTGCCTGATCTTAACTAAAATATAATACATGCTTCATTGTTTCTTAAATTTAAAATTCAGTTTTGAAAGAAGATTTTTTTCTCTTATTATAACATATTTTGTTATGTGTTTATGCATTTTCCCAAGTTATTTTATATGGTGAGAATGCAGTTTTACTCAACCGCCGCATGGAGCGCTAGTGTCGCCCAGCTAACAAGTTGTCATAGGACTTTTAACACACAGTTTCCTTACTGTATTAATACTTATACTGTGCTAGCACCACTGATCTTGTCTAGCTTAGGGGGTGTTTCCCGTAAGCTTGGAGCATTCTGTACCTGCCTGCCGCTGGGAGATGAGATCCTGATCATATGAAAGTTGAACGACCGACCTAGTCGTCTGGTTTTCGAGCACTCAGCATGTTGTGTAACTAAGTAATTTTGTTCAGTGGGCAGTTGCCGAAGAGATTTGGTTTTCAGGTGAACTATATGCATATATTGTTCATTTCTTGTTTTTGTTCAGTAAATTTAAATTCAGTGCTCACTTGTTTTCGGATATCAAAATTCTGTTCTGGTTTCGTGTTTTGTTTTTAAATATTCTTTCGGGGGATTTGGAATTCTGGTTTTGGCTTTTGAAATTCTGTCCGCTGTTTGGGGTTTATCAATATATTTTCTTGGGTGGGTTAAAATTCAGTCAAATGCAGTTCAGGGTTGGTTTAAGTTTTTGCTGGTGCTTGCAACTATTCTGCTCGCGGATAAGCTTGGGAATTTCCGTCTTATTTTATTAGCCTCACAATGTAAAGATCTGCACATTAGGCCTACGATTTTTGGGAGCCCTAGTTAATAATATAATGTTGAAACTCTTCAAAGCAAATACAGTTTATTCTAGTAATTTGTTTAATGAAAGTTCTATCTATGTGGCACACATTCTATTTATATAATATATTATTTGAAAACTGAAATTACATTCATCCTTTCTCTCCTTCGTCATGTATGATACCAGGCGTATAAAGGCATTTTTCTATTTGTATGCCTTATTATAATGACAAGCTTAGTCGTAATAAACTAAATTTTGAAAATTTGGAGAATCCTAACGATCGATGGACCTGGGATGCTGTGCGTCTTACAAAGGGGCGGCGCACTATGTTTACCCATAATGGTCGACCTCACTGATTGATATTTATTTCATATAAAGTATTGTGAGGCACATTAATTTAGTGGTTTTGCGACAACTGTACAACAGTACACTACTGTAAAATAACATTCTTAACTGTTGCTATTCAATAACAATAGAGACTCGGTCACAAAATTACTACCTTTGTGTGCTACACAATATCGTATATGACCTAAATGTCTTTCAGAGAGGTAGACCGTCACTAACAAAAGAGATTCCATCTAGCGCCGTGAAGAATGGCGACGATTACTCCTACTTCTGCTATCACGTTATATGAAAAATTAGTGTATTGCAAAACATGTTTGGTAAGGGCTTGTCTTTTCAAGTTTTCGAGATTCTCTAAGGGAGCATTCACACCGAAGTAGCATGCCACTTGCGACGTGCTACCTGGATGCACGCTGCACGTTACTCATTTTAAATCCCAAAGAAACAAGTTCAAGTCTTTACACCAAAGTAGCGTGGCAATAGAGCAACTCGCAGAGTGGGACATTAATTATTTCTTAAGATAGATCTGGACTTATTTCATGCGACGCTACTCTGGATGACGCATGCGTAGAGTTACCTTTTCAGCTGTTTTCTAATTGCTAAGAACATTCGACACATATTTGCTTGTGTAGCGGTATATTATGGCAAAGATGGCGAGTAAGTTACGGGCGTACCAACCTAAGAAAGTATTTGACTATCTTAACATTGCTGGCGATCGACACACTGATTACTCTGTGCATGCGTATGGTCATGTGAATTTAATCTTAGCTCAATATTAAGAAATAAAATGGAAATCAAGACACAGGAAGGTTGAAATTGTTTCGGCTAGCAAATACTCGTGTAATTATATAATTATATACCTATAGTAAGTATTTACAATATTAAGAACATTATATTCTAGAGAAGTCAACTAATGAGTTAATGACAAATCATGCCAACCGTCTGCAATAATAGACATGTCAAAAGCTACAAGCTGTGGTATAATGCTGTTCCCGTGCGGTAAGTTAGGTTATCGGCACTGGATGTAAATCAAGTTAGCATGAACGGTAAACGGATGAAATAACACTATCGCAAAAATAATCGTTTTTCGTGATTTCTCGATTACGGCTTCACGATTAAAAAGCGGCCTACACAAACACGAGTACCAAGATCTTAATATTTTATTTCATTTTTCGTAAAAATTATTTGATTGTTGGTTATAGAGTAATCAACATTTTGCAGAAACTTGTGCTCCATGTTCTGCCTTGAGAACAATACACCTCGGCATATGGCAGAGATAACTGAATACGGAGTTTTTGGCTCACAAGATCATGTGCTTATGTGGTGTTATCGCTTAGAACTCGCGTGCATAGGCACGTGTATAGGCACTGTGGAACTGCAGCCCTCCCTATTTCCATTTAATATTATCGATAACATTTAATATAATGAGTCCTTTTTTCTTTAATTCTTTCTTTATAATTGCACAATATAATATAATCCTTAATCTTAATGCCAGTAGCCATTCCCCTAAAACTAAACTCCGTGGCACTACATCCCTGGAGGGACTTGGCCTACCACCTACCTACGCTGCGTCATCTCCCGTAGGCAGATGGCAGGATTGGGGGGCATGTGGTCAGCATGCCGACACCCACGGCCGTTAATGGTGGTTTTCTTGACCGGAGCCGCTACTTCTCTATCAAGTAGCTCCTCAATTTGGAACCACGAGGCTGAGTGCACCCCTGCCAGACCTCCCTTCCTCAGAAAAATCCGAGGAGGTACCGGGAATCGAACCCGGGCCGACGGATCTGTAGTCAGCGACGCTAACCACAAGACCACGCCGGCGGACAGCCATTCCCCAGTTTATTAAAAAGATAAAAGAAAACCTTTGTAAGGAACTGTGCTCTTCACAGTTCCAGCGCCATGGTGTTTGACTGTTGTGTGCATGCCCACATAGGAAGGTGAGAGAGAGAGCATTGTCGCTTCCACTGTGCGACTCTAGCGTATTGGTGGAAGGTAGTGTTTTTTTATTTTTATTTACTTTTTTGCTACACGTGTGTTGTACTTAAAAACCATGTACCGTATTCTTGAATGTGATAAACTGTAGAATTAGATTATCATCTTGTTTTCAGCTTCCTATTTTTTTTGTTCCTTTGTTAAACAGAAAACTTTAACCATGGCAGAACAAGAAGAAAATTATTGATCTTTTCGAGGTTATTAAAACAAGAAGAATGGGTTTAATTTTTGAACAAATAGATCAAGCTTGAACTGTAATAATTTAGATTAAAGTAGGTAAAACTTTTTGATTTTGTTCTTTTAGGATTTTATCAAGTTTCTGAAGGCTACAAGCCACTGCTCGCATGAAAACGAAATCCTTTTTCGGTTAGTAACCGCTTCCGTTAAGGCTTCAAGTTTTAAGTACGAATTTATTTTGTAGCATGTTGTTCATAAAGGGAAGAGCGAATTCTTGTTTACATTGAAATATTGTAAGAAAAATACGCGAACGCTTCACATCGTAATATTTCTTTGTAATGGAGTTTTATGTAAGATATCAAGGCTTCCCATGAGCTTCATAACACACGTTTATATGAAGCATCTTCTGGATATAACATTGATTTTAATTAGTCGTTTAATAACTTCTTGCTACTTTGATGAGTTTATGAATACTCAAGGTTGAGTGTGGAGGAAAACTTCCCCTGCAGCAAGGAGGGAAGAGAGACTTATCTAATACCTTCTAAAGTAGTCAGAATGGTAAAGAAAAATTACTGTAGATCAGAAATATTATTATAGGAGTATTGAGCTTATGATTAGTGACTATCGTTAGGCATCATAATTTTATTAATTTTAATTGTTTCTTTCAGGTGTTTTCTGTTTTCTCTTCTCATACTGTTTCTGTATTTCTGACTGTTTGTTTATGTTTGCGTGCTGGGTTGTTTTACTTGCTCCAAGATGTGTACGGTGCAAAAATAAACAACCTAGTGTGAAAGTACAAAGGACAGTTCACGAAAGTTCGTTTTTAAGACTGTTTAGTCGATTACATACACTAAAGTCAATTGAACTTTTTTTTATATGAAGCGCCAAGGGTCGATTCCAAATTCTGCCAAGTGATTTTTTGTCTTTTATTTTGGTTTAATTTAGACCAGTGACTTTACACCTCCGGTTAGGTCTGTATTATACTAGGACTTTGAAAAGCGTACTTGAAACTACTCCCACGGATGACGCCACTCTCACTGCTACATCTTGCTCAGATTCTTCAGGGTTTTGTATATATTTACAATGTATCTTCTCGCCTGGACAAATATTTTCCTTTCACGTTTCTTTATTGGTGTCGTAAGTTCTGAAGGCCCTGGCTCCCAATTTTCTTCTATAATACAAATTACATTAGAGGTTATGCCTGTTCCTTTTACTTACAATATGTGGTACACTTCATCACACATTATGTAAATGAAAAGTGCAACGAATTAATTAATTATGTTACAAAATAGTCTTGTATTTAGTAACTTGTGTCACTTGCTTTTTTCAGAATCAACAAATGTGCCAAGGCAACGATAAAAATAAATGAAGTCTTGTGCGCTGGATATTTGTTGTAAAATATGTAAACCTATGATATAAGTACGAAAGCAAGCAACTCAATTAACAGAACTTATGTGTTCACAATTACATAAAATAAATAATATTATGATGTGTGAGGAATGGAAGTAAACATCGGACTGAGCATGTCGCACTATTGTGAAGTATGCGCTGGTGCGATTAACCAATGAAACGACAAGACCGAGTTAGTCAAGGCAAGGCTCCGTAGCCTATACATCTTGGATCAAGTATAATCTCGTTACCAGCGTATTTACCAAACATTTCTATTCCGGGTGCTTACTATTAATGTTCCTTTTTCTTTTCCGCGACCCCCTTTGTGCTCTGTCTGCACGGTAGCGAGTCTGTGGAAGTTACGGCGAAAGTTAACATCTCTGTATAGAGCAGTTTCGAGTGGGTTTTCTCCGCTCCGTTACATAATCTGTAGCACAGTTTTCGTTATTCTGTTTTCTGGTGGGTATTCTTGTGTTATTTTTTACTAATGAAGTATGTACATTTCTATTTCTATTTAATTCGATTAGTTCGTCACCCACCAGTTTTTTATTTTTTTATTTTAGTTTTCTTCAATTCCAATATATTCTATCGTTTGGTTCATGTTTAGTTACTGTATACTTCTTTGTTTGTCGAGATGGGACGAACCTTATTGATAATTCCCGTTGGGTATTTTTTTATGCACCTATTAACTGAAAGGATGGCTTTCTTTAATACTGATTGTAAGATGAATTGTGGATAATTAATAATTGTAAGCTTCCAATATGCAACTTCATAATGTTGAATTCCTAGAGTCTATTAAAGTTTCTAGTTAACTGTTTCCGATGTTTATTCTTAAAATAACTTTACGTCTGCTCAATAAATTAAGACCTTTGGGAAATAAGCATATGGGCTAAGTACCACCACAGTGGTATAAGGATATGTGGAATTTCAACCAATACATCATCATCACGGGGAAACAGTAGAGACAGGCAACAAAATATGTTTAACATACAAATGAACATTATACGAATCATGGTCCATAGAGCTTCTAGCGACTCCTGTAAGTTTTAAAATATGAAGAATATGAACAACCCGTCGGTATACTTAATAGAGTAGAGATATTGTCAAATGTACACAATTTTGATCAGTATAATACTATACAGAAACCACATCATTGTAGCACTAAAATTTCCCAACCACAAACTTACCCTACTAGAACGATTACCACAATACGTAGGCACTGAGCGAGATGACCGAGACAGTAACGTCTTGAACTCGCATTCAGGAGGTACCAAGTTCAAATCCCCTGTCCGGCCAATTGACATGGGATTTTTCATGGTTTCCCGAACCGTAAAGCAAATGACCAATCGGATGTGTACTTACCACGACTCATCCTCATTAATTCATCGTGTACCATATTCATTCCAATTAATATCAGTTGAAATTTACTGTCATATAATGCACCAACAATAGAAAGTAATTGACAAAATCAATAGCTGCAAGGCCTACGGGTTAACGAATACACACAGATTCTGAACTCCTGATTATGCTCCGATGTTCAAATATAACTGAATTTTTAAAAAATCATAAAGACATTTCTAATAAACTATCTAATGAACAGTGGCGGATCGTGTGTAGGCACTGTGGAACTGCAGCACTCACAATTTCCACTTGATACTATCGATATCATTTAATATAACGAGTCCTTTTCTTCTTTAATTCTTCTTTATTTTTGTAAAATATATAATCCTTAAGCTTAATGCCAGTAGCCAAGAGAATAGAAACTAAAATCTTTGCGCTTCACAGTTCCAGCGGCGTGTTGTTTGACTGTTGTGCGCATGCCCACATAGGAAGGTGCATGCTGCGGCTGCGAGGGTCTCTTCCACAGTGCCAACCACGGCGTATTGGTTAAAATGTTTTTTTCTGCTCCGCGTGTGTTGTGCATAAAAATTATGTGCCGTTTTCTTGAATTTGACAAAGTGTAGAATTAGATTATCTTGTTAAGAGCTATTCTATTTTATTCATTTTTTTCGGTTCTTCTATTTAACAGAAAACTTTAACCATGGCAGATCAAGGAGAAAATTATTGATCATTCGCGGAAATTGAAACAAGGAGAATGGATTTTATTTTAAACTAATAGATCAAGCTTGAGCTGTAACAATTTGTATTAAAGTAAGTTAAAATTTTTGATTTTGTTCTTTTATGGTTTTATCAAGTTTCTGAATAAACTTTCTTTTTATATATCTATGTTTTCTTTATACAATTTTAAATCAAAGGCTAATAACTTTCTGGAGCAGCCCCCTCACTAATTTCATCTGCGAGCCGCCACTGCTAATGAAGTAAAGAAACCAAACAACATTCATGTTAAAACAAATATTAAAATCCGGCTCTTTAATAAAGCTATCTCGAATATAAGAATACAAATTTAATTATATAATAAATTACCAAATATACCGTACAATTAATTAATATAATTTACTGTAAAATGGATTCTAAGAAAAACCCTTAATTCACAAGAAGTAAACTCCTAATGTATAGGTTAACTGTTGACGAGCTTTACGAGCTTTACAAGCTTACCTGATTGAGCTGACAATGTAAATGTTAAGTTACAATACGCTTTACTATTATGATGATGATTATTTTTATTATTATCGATATTATGTTATCGAAGCTACGCCTTCATATAAATTCATGCCTGAAACTGTAGCTTCAATGTATAACTGTAATAATAGGTTCGTTGTTGCAGAAATTAACGAGAAATATAATTATGTGGAAACTGTTTCAGAAAGTTTTGAAATATGCATTAATATCCACTCAACATGAATGAATTACAGGTCTAAAGCTTCATCAATTGACCTCACAGTCGGCTGCGGTGGTCTAGAGGTAGCGTGCTCGCCTCTAGATCCGAAGATTGCGGCCGCAGTCGATGGGTTTTTCAGGACGTAAAAATCCTGGGCACGGAGTCCTCCGGGAGGGACTTTAAGCTGGGGGGCCCGTGTCGTAGATTTACGGCACGTAAAAGAACTCCAAGCCTAAATTAGAGCCTCTGGACAAAATTTCTCGGCAAGTTTCCGGAGGGGGGTTAAGGGGCGATGGGCTGTCCCTAAAATTCACATCGGTAAACAGAAACCTCCACTTGGAGACACTTCGCCCCAACATGGGAGCATAGGATGAGAGAGAGAGAGAGAGAGAGAGAGAGAGAGAGAGAGAGAGAGAGAGAGAGAGAGAGAGAAATTGACCTCACAGCACAAAATATATTTGATCTTACCTTCATAAGATCTGCTTTTAAGGAACATAACAACAGCGTAATGAAGTGGTTTTAATAGTAATTCTTCTATGATTAATCTCTATCAGTATTTTATATTTTTACAGCTCTCTCATCCACCTATAACATAATTTAATATGTGCTCAAGATTGTGTTAGCAATGAACGAAATTTGGAATAATTGTTTCAACTGCCAACTCATTTTCTACACACAATAGATATCAGTAATGATTACTTTAATAAATTTACATGTTGCAGCTTAATGATGATCCAACAGTGAACTAAACAAATAATATTGATCATACCGGCTCTCCAATGTCGCCTGGTTCTCCTTTGAGTCCCTCCGGACCTGGAGGTCCCTCAGGACCTGGAATCCCCGTTAATCCCATGGGCCCTTCAGCACCTCTCATCGCCATCTATAAAAAGAACGGAAACCACTGTTATTTACAAGAAAATTAAACAGTTACAGTTACAGTTCGTGTTATCCATGACATAGATTCTGTACTTCGAGGTGTTACAATTAGCCTAATATGGAGTTTTAGCATTAATTAAAGTTTTGAGATCTTCTGAGTCTAAACAAACTCTGTAGAAAAGTGTATCTCTTTAATCTTTATGTTGGTGGATCTCATTCTTCTGCAATAAAGGAGTAATAGATGTTAAAGTCTTGATAAAACATAACCTTTTTACACTTATCCTTTATCTTGTCTGGGTCTAGTTTCACTTTTCACACTGGAGCATTCATATACAAAATATAAGACACAGTATGTTAAAAATGCTACTCATAATCTTTAAAAGATTCTCTTGTTTCAGAAGCCGATGGAATATTTTGTTCTAGTAATTTGTGTCATTTATTATGAAATGCATTTAGACGACTGGAACATGCCTTCATCAGTTTTGTTAAATACTATTATATTATATTATATTATATTATATTATAATAAACCTTCGTTTCCTCTAAAGGGTTATTGAGGCGATGGTTTTCCTTTGGATTTACCACTTGTCCCTCTGCCCTTTCTTGGAAATTAAGCGTAACTAAATTAATTCTAGGTAGTGAACTTTTAAGAGTAGAATTCTTAATTTATACAAGTTTAGAAGTCTGTTTCATGTATGGGAATAATTATGAAACTGATATCTTTGGCTATTTAAATTGGGAAGAAACTGGTCATTGACATTATGTATATGAAGTTTTGATAGAAATTTCTATATGGAAAATTCGAAATTCGAAGCCTTTGTTTAAGGGAAAACTTACTGTTTTAATTTGAGGTAACACTCTGTATTGCATTGCGTCATAGTGTGACGTCATCCCCACAACAATGTGGAGATGTGTTTTTGTTTAGATTGTTCAAAGGCTTTGACGGGGTCTTTTCCAATATGTCGTAGCTTCTGTCTCAACTGTGGGGGGGGGGGGGAAATTAATTTTCTAGTTGGAGATGTAGTTGGAAATTGTTGTCCGTCCTCGAGGCTCCGACATGGGATATTAACATGAGTGTCGTGAGATACTTCTCATATTGTATTGGTGTCTTTTACTATTTCATTTAATCACGCAGGAAAATCTCGGTAAGTAATATAATTTTGTTGTTTTAGTTTAATGTCTGAAGCGTTAAATTGAATTGAGGTCATCAGTAGCAAAGAGGTATGGACTTTGATATTAATTTGCAGTTATTTAATTAATTGTGCTATTTTTTAGCAGATAGGGAGCTTACCTTTGTGTGATCATTTAAAGACAGATTTTCTGGAATGATTTAAATGAAATAGTAGTAGTTACCTTACCAAACTCGTCGAAATTAACATATTCTAAATTGATTATTTTGTAATAGTTATGAACAATAGTCTTAAGAAAACGCATCTATAAAAGATTTCAAATATTAATTGAGAAGATTGTAAGTGTGTAATTTAGTAATTATCTATTGTATGTTTTTAATAACATCAATTATATTGTTCGTATTTTTATAGAATTGCTGAAACTTGCTCGTTTTCATATTGTTTACCCTGCTTTTTCCATCTTTATAAGTTATGTGGGTTGAAATTTGGGGTTTTCTTTATCTCTAACTCCAGCGGTGCAGGCCATTTGCACCGTCTCTTCGGCCAATTGTTATTATTTGTTACCACCTCGGAGGCCGTTTCAGTAGTGACGCCTTCATGAGAGGCCCTATGTTCCAATTAGGAATGAAAAGGAATAAATCAATATTGAATACAGAAGTGCATAGTATGTTGTAACTACAGAGATCTGTAGCGTATGGCCTCGTCGGTCGTAATATTTCATCACCCTCCATCATACCGTCACCACGGGTTGCTTTCAACAACACAGTAGTAATAATACTTCTTCCTGTTACATTTGCAATAATTTATTGTATTTTATTATCCCCATGTTAACATGTAGGCTATAAGGAATATTACTAGTCACTTTATCTGTCAGTTCATTAAATAGTATAGATATCAATGTTCATAAAACAGAGCCATGACTTATTTTAATTGTACTAATATGTTAACTCCGCCTTGTCATTATAAAAGTCTTTAAAATATTAAAATGGAATATATTTTAAAAACTACTGACTAGGTGGAGTTACCGCATTTTAGTACAATTACTATAGATGTGTTCCATGATTGAAGAAAATAAGATAATCTATATAAGCTAAAAACAGGGGGTCTAAAAATGTAGGATTCACAAGTTATAAGTTGGAAGAAGTAGGCATGATAACCAACAGACTTCAGGCGTTGCAACCATCTGTGCTTATATGTGTACAATTTAGACATACATTTCACGGTTATTTACTATACTATTTTTGTTTTAGAAAATTGTGATGTGGGCCTAATACATTTTCTCAAATGTAAATCTTTTTTCCCCAATTAAAGGATAACTAAGGCCGAGAGATAAAGGAGTCCGTTCATCCATAAGGACCGTATATAACTAGTCTATAACTAGTCTTTCTTCTTGCTTTCTTTCTTTATATTAGTTTTACCTCTCTCTTTTAGGATTCAAGCGACCCAAGCCGCCCGGGCCTTACAGGGCCGCGACCTGTTTGAAGAGGGATTATCTTTGGATCACATACATACTTTTTGACAAGATAAGGACATGGAGGGCCACCCCGGATGAGTGATCAGCCCAATGCCGGGGCCACCTCCGAGACAACCTGAACACATAGGACGAGACACACCATTCACACACACTAACTTCAAACAAGGCGAGGATAGGATGAAGATGATAATGACGGCCAGATGGTATCTGGTGACCACAAGGGCCTGAAGTTACCCGACATTTGTCTCACAGGTGAGGAAAAACACCAGAAAAAAACCCACCTAGGTAACTTGTCCCGACAAGGAATCGAACCCGGGCCCGCTGTGTGAGAGGAGCGAACACATCGCCTACGCCACAGCGGTGGCTGTGTTAAGGTGCGTATACATTTGCGCTCTGTACGCGTACTGTACGCGTACAGAGCGCAGATTGGGACGGCATTTGAGGTGTTCGTGTGACGACACGCGTACAGAGCGCAGACAGTACGCCGCGATCCGTCTCCTGTCGGTTTTTGCGACGAACACAAAGGATCTCTGGTTTCGTATTGGGACGTGTTTTTGGTCGTTGCGCTCCGTCCGTGTGTCATTTTCCTCCTGCTCTCCGCTCAAGCAATTTGTTAATCATGGTGTGGTCTGAGGAAAAAGCACTCCAGATGATAGACGTTTATAAATCGAAACCTCTACTATGGAATCCAATTCACAAGGACCATTTCAGGAAAAATTTGAAGGAGGATGCCTGGAGGGAAATAGGTATTCAAATGAATGAGACTGCGGAGGAATGCAAGAAGAAGATGGTAAATCTGCTTTCAGCTAACCGGCGTGAAAAAATTAAAGTAAACGCCAGCAAAGGTACAGGAAAAGGTAAGTCATAAAATATAATAATAACACTTTTCAATTCTTGTCTAAAATGGTTTTGTTTCTATATTTGCCGTACACATTTTTGTAATTGAGGACTATTTCTTTCAAACCTTGTTTTCTTCAAATATTGACGTGAGTATAGGCTAAATCTAAAACTACTGTACATCGCTTATTTGAAATAGCCCTTCTTCTAGCAGAACAGTTTTGCAAAATTATGTTTATTCCAATGACTGATGGAAACGCATGTTGTGCCATACGCATGTTGTTTTGATTTGGAACACCTGCAACATCCGGCAGCTGTGCACACAATGTTTATACAAGTCCAGTAATAATATCATCATCATCAGGGCCCGGATTCTAATGACATGCCATCTTTTTATTGATGCTGCATAGACATTTCCAATTTATAGATAAATCCTAATCATGGCTTCTAGATTATACAAATACATTTTTATTAGGTCATTTTTGTCAGTTTATGCAATTTTATATTTTTAGGGTGTTTAATTCAATTTTAGGTAATTATTTTGTCATTTTCGTGTCATTTGCTTCCTTCTTTAGTCATTTTCATGTATTTACATTGAGTGTATTAACTTTTTTTTCGTCGCTAGTGGTGCTGTCTTTGAAGTGTTGTTTGTTTAATGCAAGAAGGAAAAATTCGAAATTAAGTGTTGTCATGTCTCAGTCGGAAATGAGAATCAAAGAAACGCCAAAATTTTGTATTAATATTACAATTGTTATTAGATTGACTTGGCGCCAGAGTCTGCCACCTGCTAGGATTTGAGAGTGCAAACTACTGTTTACCCTCAATAAACAGCAATATAATCCGGCAGATCAGTGGCGTAGGAAGGGGGGTGCGGGGGGTGCGGGCCGCCCCGGGTGCCATCACTCGGGGGGTGACAAAATAAAAATGTGTCTTTGTAAGTAAAAAATCGCTCAAGGGGATTTAAAGAAAATAATAATATTATTTAAAACAATTAAATAAGCTTAACAACTTTCTACAAGTCAACATGCGTATTGAAACTTCTTTTCGTTTTAAATTCAGTCAACAAAGGTAATAAAACGCGGCTGAAGTGGCCGCTGTGTTGATACGAACAATAATATTATTATTGTTAGGGGAGGGGTGTTTATTTCTGTGTTTATTTCTCCGAAGTCTCCTTCAATCTAGATTTTGAACTGGGATGTGCGCATATTTAAGAATAGAATACAGTTCCGTAAAATAGTCACATTACTTGTTTACGAAATTTCTTTACCTATAAAAAATTGATGTATAATTCACATAACTTCCTCTGCCCAAATAAAAGTTGGCCTCCCCTTAAAAATAAGAGAAAGTTGTCGCCAATCTTCGTGTCACATCCCCAAAAGGTACCTAACCCAAATACAAAATTTTGTTTTCATACGATTTTCCGTTGCAAGATGCCGTATTGCAAAGAGTGCGTATTCAGAGTGAGTGGCTTATAACTACCCTTCAGATAATTATTTCGAAAAAGTGTTTCAAATAAAAGTTTTAGCTCTTAGTGTAACCAACCCACGTGCAAAATTGAAAGAAAATCGTTGGAGCCGTTTTCGAGAAAACTTTCTTTATGTAAAAATAAGGAAAACTTGTCTCCAATCTTCGGTTCACATCTTGAAAGGTATCTGACATACTGTGAATACAAAATTTTGTTCTTTTATCAAAATTCATCTTTCCAAAATTTGAGATTTCGCTGTACGCGTACTGTACGCGGACAGAGCGGAACGCGAGAGGAGCGCAAATGTATACGCAACTTTAGTCTTCAGTACAAATTCCAATCATTTAGCAAGTTTAAATGAAATAATGTCCACCGCTGTGGCTCAGGGGATGCGTTCGTTCCTCTCACGCAACGGGCCCGGGTTCGATTCCTGGTCGGGACAAGTTACCTAGGTGAGGTTTTTCCGGGATTTTCCCTTATCTGTGAGATAAATGTCAGGCAACTTTAGGCCCTTGTGGTCCCCGGATATCATCTGGCCTTCATTATCATCTTCATCCCATCCTCGCCTTGTTCGGAGTGTGTCTAGTCCTGTATGTCTCGTCCTATGTGTTCGTGTTCTCTTGGAGGTGGCCTCGGCATTGGGCTGATCACTAATCCGGAGAGGCCCTCAATGTCCTTGTCTAGTCAAAAAATTATGTCTGTGTTGTGATCCATAGATCCTCTCCCGACAGGTTGCAGCCCGGTTAGGCCCGGGTGGCGCGGGCCGCATAAAGGTACCTATAAGGGAGAGGTAAAACTATGAAAGATAAAAAAATTAAGTAATTCTTCCTCATTTGTAAACATGTTTCGGACATCATTTGCTATTCTGTTAAAAGCCAGCACAGTGGCGAATTCTACTACCCACTCATTTCTCAGATGATCAACAATTAGATTGAGACTGACCGACTTGTTCCATGGCGTGTATTGAACGACAGAGAATAGACAGACAAGTCTGTACGGATAAGTTTATTCGAACATCTCTCGAAAACTAGAAAAATTATAAAAGTAAAATGTATAATTTAGATTAAGGACCTTACGGGGATATGACTGCGTTGTCTTACCACCAGCATGCAGAAAAGAAAATTACCTAATATGGGATATTACACTGCACTACACACCGGGTGTTCGCATGTTTTATCCAGAGAAAGCTGCGGTAGCGGAACACGCCATCAGCATGGGTCACCGTATCAAGTTTGGTGAAACGGTTCTTCTTGCCAGATCTTCAAGTTTCTGGAGAGAGTGGTGAGGGAACCGTGGAGATCTGTTTGGAACCAAACAACATGAATAGAGACATCGGTATCCAACTAAGCCCTGCCTGGTTCCTTGCTACTGATTCGCTGAGGTCCAAACGAGCAACCGCCCACCTTCCAATCAACCACCAGAATAATTAAAAACATTGGCCCTCATTTGGATCGTTTTTACATTTTTCCATTCATTCAATTTTTCTCGTTTTCCAACCTATATAATAATTTATTGTCACTACCTAATGACCATTGGCCCTTATTTGGACAGAGTCTACTTCTCATCTTAGCTCCTGTTCTCCCAGCACCCATCTGTTTCCTGATTGGTTGGTCTCCAATAAATATTTTCTCCAATCCGGATGTCCCCAGTTACAGCAGTCCTATATGAATACACCCCATGTAGAAAATTACTTACTGCAGATCTGTCCGAATGTCTTGGGGGCGGACTACCTGTGATTTTAGCAGGTGATCTCAACACCAAGCACACGGATTGGAACTCAAGGACTAACAATGACAGGGGCTTGCAACTGGCAGAGTATGTAACTGAGACTTCCTGTATCGTCTATGGACCGGATGAACCAACAACCGATCCTTACTGTACCACACACTCTCCCGATGTACTTGATATAGTGGTTGTCAAGGACCTCACACTACCAGTGAGTCTGACTGTATGCCCAGCCCTCAGCTCAGACCACCTGCCCGTCCTTGTCGACCTCCATGGTCGTACATCCTTCGCAACCCTTCCAGACAGGCCAGACGTTAGACGAGTAGATTGGACTAGCTTCCAGAACCACTTGCAAAGCAGACTCCCGGGGAATCCCGTGGTAAACTCCGAGGAGGATATTGATGCCGGATTGAGGATTTATCCAGAGCGATTACGGAAGCTCTGGAGGCTTCAGCACCAAAGAGTCGACCGAAAACCTGTATACGACCTTCAATACCGCCGGCAATTCTTTCTGATATTCAGAAAAAAAACCGGCTGAGAAGGGAGTGGCAGGCAACTAGGGACACCGCTATCAAGGCTCAAGTTAATAGGCCCCAGCCGTCTATTAGCTATGAACTGAAGAAGTGGAAGAACGGCGTTTGGTCTGAGACGCTCTCATCCTTAAACGTAGAGGATCAGTCCCTTTGGAAGGTTACAAAGAGGATGATGCGGATCTCTGACACCACACCCCCCTTACGAGTGCCAGGAGGACTCGCTCTATCAGATTCTGAGAAAGCTGTGGCCCTGGCCAACAATCTTGAATCTCAATTTACGCCGGTTGACGATCCTTCGGGTCCTGCCGTGATTGAGTTGGTTGAAAGGGAACTGACTTCGTTTGAGTTTTCTCCTTCAAGTCATCCCGAATTAACTACTCCATCAGATGTCGTCAAGGCTATAAAAGAGCTCAAGCTTGGTAAGGCTCCGGGTCCTAGCGGTATTCCCAACAGGGCCCTGAGGAACCTCCCAAAACGGGGAATCATCTACGTCACCAACATTTTTAATTAGGTCCTTAAGAGGCAATATTTCCCACCTGCATGGAAACATGCCAGGATTGTCTCTATCCGGAAACCCGGAAAGGATGCGACACTTCCATCGTCTTATAGACCCATAAATCTTCTCGATTCGGTGGGGAAGCACGGTGCCTAAGGCACGTCAACAGGCACAGCGCTATTCGTGATGAGCAGTTTGGTTTCAGACCCAAACATAGCACGACTCAGCAGATAGCCCGCCTGGTTGAGAGAGTCAAGAGGAAATTTGACGAAAAGCGATTAACCGGCGCGGTATTCCTTGATGTGGCCAAGGCCTTTGACACAGTTTGGGTCAAAGGTCTCCTATACAAACTCCTTCTCCTCAACTTCCCTTATTACTTGGTGAAAGTTATCACCTCCTACCTTACCGATAGGACGTTCGTAGCGTCCTTCCAGTCAGCCACATCTTCACGTCGTTTCATGCGAGCTGGAGTTGCTCAGGGGGACTGGTCTCCCCTGTCCTCTTTAGCCTATATGCGAATGACATGCCCACACCACACCTCCACGTCGACTTGGCGCTCATTGACTCATTGACACATTGCCTCTGACTGCTAATGGTTATGACACCGCTTGGAACTTGCTAAATGAAAGATTCCAGAATAACAAAATCATTTTGCAACAATTGCTACAATCGCTGATAGACTACAACAAGATTCCAAAGGAATCACCCAGTCAGCTGATGGACTTGCTTGACCATTTTACTAGACAGGTTAGGTCTATAGAGTCAATCACACCAGAGCATCTAAGATGGGATTATATGCTCACTCATCTGCTCACTTCCAAACTTGACCCTGCCACGCTCAAAGAATGGAGCCTAGAGGGCACAGTAGATCAATTAAACACATTCAAAGAACTTTGTAACTTCTTACAGAGGAGAGGACAAGCCCTGGAGATAGCTCCAGTAGGCCTAGAACTACACACAATACACAACGCAAACCCGCCTACCAAAGACAAGTGAGCCCACGTACCTTTGTTGCCCACGCAGCCAACAATTGTATACTGTGCAGACTAGAGTTTGAACTCCATGGATGGGCCAATACTGTTGCCTTAGTGTATACAGTATGCCTTGAGGGCCTTCATGTAAGTTTTTCAGCGCTATTCGTGATGAGCAGTTTGGTTTCAGACCCAAACATAGCACGACTCAGCTGATAGCCCGCCTGGTTGAGAGAGTCAAGAGGTACTTTGACGAAAAGCGACTAACCGGCGAGGTATTCCTTGATGTGGCCAAGGCCTTTGACACAGTTTGGGTCAAAGGTCTCCTATACAAACTGCTTCTCCTCAACTTCCCTTGTTACTTGGTGAAAGTTATCACCTCCTACCTTACCGATAGGACGTTCGTAGCGTCCTTCCAGTCAGCCACATCTTCACGTCGTTTCTTGCGAGCTGGAGTCGCTCAGGGGGGACTGGTCTCCCCTGTCCTCTTTAGCTTGCATGTGAATCGAATGGGTCGAAACAGCCAGATATTTCGGGGTAACCCTGGACAAAAGGCTGACCTGGAAACCCCACTTTACCCAGGTTAGACGAACAGCCATGCTACGGCTTGGAATTTTATCCCCTCTGCTTTTACCTGCGAATGGAGCGCTGCTCTATAAGCAACTCATCCGACCCCTGCTCGACTATGCCAGTCCAGCTTGGATGGCCGCAGCACGCACGCATGTCGCAAGACTACAAGCCGTGCTTTCGAAATGTCTTCGCCTCGCTACGGGCGCACCTTGGTACGTCAGTAACAGGCAGATCCATGAAGACCAGAAGGTTCCACTACTTGCCGCTCACATCAGAAGCCTTGCACAGAGTTTCGACTCCAAGCTTCAAGATGCTGAGAACCCTTTAGTACGGCAGCTTGGAAAGCGCCTGCGTTTCCCAGGGGACGATTAAAGTCGTCAGAATTTTTTGATCTTAAGCCTAACAATACCCTAATACCAATCATTACAGAATGGAGGACCATGACCAAATCCCCTTTGCTAGTTCCGACCAGGGTTTTCCGTGGTTTTCCCTGGTTGTAAGGTGAATACCGGAACTTAAACAAAAAAAGGGACACGGCCCGAACCTCTAAATTCATTGCAGTATCCCTGCATAGGTTCGAGTCCTATGCGGAACACCGTTAGCGTAAGCAAATTTAAGTTATAGGATAGGAACCCGTTTTCATTTCCAGCAATGCATTTCCTATGCAGGTATGAACTCAGAGTCGAGATGCCCGCAATGCTCTGATCTCAGTTAGCTTTTTTGGTCTGGTCTGATCCCGGCATTTCATCAAGCAGGCACACAGGCAGGCATCGTGTAGCAGTCGAAGAAGCAACATCTCCTCTAAGATACAACACTGCAGCAGACTCTTCACTTGAAACACCTTGTAGCCACGGCTGCTCGGGGTTCAACACTGATCCTGCTAGAGTACATACTCATGTACAACTCAAAGAACGTCACATCTCCACACTACGATTTCTTCAGTGCTACCGGATTATTTCCGGGCCAAAAGAGCTAGTACTGTTGACAGCACGTGCTTTTCCTCTGGCCGCGTATTCCACTTACCAGACACCTTCATTATTACCCATCGCTCCTAGGTTGGCCCACACCGAGGTTCAAGTCAGAGCACCCATCCGGCCCTGCTTACCATTTCTTTTGCTTGCGCTTGCCTTCTCAACAAGCACATTTAGAGTTTCTGATAAGAATTTAGAGTTACTCAATACATAATGACACACGAGCTGACGTCATTAGCTTCTGGGTAGACAGTAAAGAAGCCTTTGCTGTTTATCGAGCCTCCAAGCAACAGGCGGCTGAAGTGGGAGCACTCTTACACCGTGTCACCGTCCATTTTCAGATGAGTTGCTGCACACTGGAAACATTCTCTGAATATTCACAATCCATGGATGAACAGTCTTTAACCAAGACTGTCGCACTAAAACTCGCAAATCTGAGATAACAATTTACGGACACAGCGCAGTACTTACAACATCTGCAAGACGAGCTCCAAGGAATTCTAAAAAATTCTTAATGCAACTGTTGAACCTGAGACAACCCTAAAAGGCGGAGAAGTCTAAATGACGAAGTAATATTCGTCAAAGTCCAGGCTAAACGTAAAGCAAAAAACACAGAACCCAAAATCAGCGAACCTATAGTACTATCAAACCAATATGAGGTACTAGTCAGTGAAACTGACAACACAACAGACCACACGAAAAAATGGACACTGCTGTACCAAACACTCAGACACAACCTGGTACATCTTCAGTACAGAAAACTTCAAAGCAACCACCGATTACAGTCCCAACACTAAATGACCCGCAGCGTTTCAACAAGAAACTCCGAGGACAATTACAAGAAAATTTCAAAACAGTCAATATCAAAGAGGGAATAAAATTCTACCTATCAAATAAAACAGATTTCAACACAACAAAGCACATACTAAAAAGTGAACAAATTGAGTTCTTCACATACCAATTAACGCAAGAACGTCCTCTACGCGTCGTCATCAGGCGCTTTCCTAATAATGTAAATCCAGATGAAATAAAGGAAGCTCTAACAGATCTCCAATTTAAAGTACTCAATGTACGACAATTAAAGAAATCTGAAGATGGCACAGAAACAAAATATCGCTCGTATGCAGTCTCACTAGAGCGAGATGCACAAGCAAATAGGATACATCAACTGAATACCCTTCTGTACTCGGTAATAAAAATTGAAAGTTACAAAACAGCACCTGGTATAAAACAGTGCTTCCGCTGTCAAAGGTTCAATCATACCTTTCGGGAATGTCAACTTCCTACTCGATGTGTCATTTGTAAAGAAGCAGACAATCATAAAATCTGCCCAATGAGAGAAGCAGCCCGAAATGATCACAACAAGTTACGCTGTGCAAACTGTTCAAAAACAGGCCACACTGCTAGTTCAAAACAATGTGAATGTTACCTAAAAGAGATTCAAAAGATCAAGCCTATAGCAGAACCTACACAGACTGCCCAGAACAGACTCTTCAGCTCTAGACAAGCAACACCTTCACTCAGCTTTGCTGCTGCCGTACAGCCACCCAAAACAAATACTCCCGCTTCCACTAGAACCATACCATCTCCCATGCCAAAGCCACTTAACCCAAGTATTCCACCCCACACCGATGCACCTCTTGATGCACCTTGATGCATCTCTCCCCACATAAATGCCCTGAAACCTCTAATCCAAACCATGATTACACAATTCTTACAGCAACTGCAACCAGAAGGCCAGTTAAATTGGAACAACACACAAATCCCTTGTGTGAGTAATTAAGAAGCTTACATACCTATGGAAGCTGTATAAACAACTTGTACAGGCTAGAATTAAAAAAAACTAAGTCATGGGATCCCGTAAAGGTAACTCCCTAACACAGTCGCAAATACTGATTTACTAATCCACAAACAGAAGAGCCAGGGCGCAAACCTTCGCGCCAATTGCTCATACGTCAGGTGTTTTCACCACAAAAGATGACGACGAAGACGACGGCATTTAATTCTCCTTGACAATGGAGCCTCAGATTGGCTTCGAAACGTCGGAATTCATCCAACTCACCACCTGGTTAGTAGCCCGGGAAAATATCCTATATAAGCATAGTAATCTTCGTAATTTAGAAATCTTGAATTTAAGAAATAAATTCGATAACAATAATTTTTACAATTTTATGACTGGGGTGGGCGCTAACGCATGACGTTTGCATTACAGGGCAATAAGCTTAGTCCCCTAGGCCACGAGTACTAGTTAAAAAAACTTCCAAAGAGTCTGAGCCGGCGTTTAGCCGACTCAATTGTTGTTTATGTAATGTCCAGCATAAGTCAGCCATTTTGTATGTCTGGGTAACGTGGCGTCCCCTAGTGGCGAATGGTGGCAGTTTCCTTACTTTGTGTCTGTGCTCCGTACATAGCTGCCACTATCTGGCGGCCAGTTGTTTAAATTTGTTTTCCCGGCTACGAGCCTATGTCACGTCCTGCGTCTTCCGCTCTCTCACAATGGTCGCCATTACTGTAAGTTTGTTCATGCTTCTGGCTGGTGAAGCCAGGGCCGTAGCGTAGGGTTCCTTGGGCTTTCAGATGCTAAAAATGCGTTAGTTTTGTTTGTCATGAGCTGTTGTTAATGCAGAAATGTTTGTAATAGATTCTGTAGAGGCATGTCTGTAGAGTATGAAATGCAAGTTCGGCGTGGGTCAGGCTTGGCCATGCCGCCATTCTAAGCCATAGGCGTCTTCCCTTTTTGTATTAGAATTTGTCTCCTTTCCCTTCCTTGCTTTTATTTCTGTTATGATTTTCTTTCCATTGTTTAGGGATACTTGTTGAAGCTTAGTTTGGGTCCGTTTTTTTCTATTTTCAATGTAATGGCTGATTGCCGCTTTCCCGCCCTTGCCGCTGCTAGGCGTCTATCTTTGATATTAGCCCATGTCTTGTAGTTCTAGTTTTATTTCTTCAAACATTTCTGCGTTACCCTTGTTCCTTTAAGTCACTTAACATTACAATTTCCTGCCCCTTTTATTATAATTTTTAGTCACTTAACTTAGTATCTTTCTCAGTCTCCCCCCCCCCGATCATTGTGTTTGAGGCCTACGTGTTGGACCGAGGAGGCAGCCCAACCGTAGTAATTTCATAACTTGTCTCCACTCTAATTTTCTTTTGCTTTTCAGGACTTATAATCAATTTGTAATTGTAAAGTAAAACATGTAAATTAATCTTTTAATCATTTGATTTTAAGCTCTTCAGGCGAACATCCTCATTCCATATATTTATTTATCAGAAAGATTATTTATTTTAAATTTTGACATGTGTATTTTTTGCATAAACGTAGAAGGAATCTGTAATTTTATGTAATGATAATCAAAAGAACTATGTATTGAATGAATTGTATGCCCACCGGACTTGTAAATTTTATTTTATTTGAAAATATTACTCTATAAAAAACTACGACTATATTCAAATTAAAAAGGAGAAAAACAAAATCCTGATGTCTGCCTCCGTCTTTTAACCTTGTTCTACCTGGGAAACCAATTATCCTCTGGGCGGGCCCGTATTTTAATTTAGGTTAGCTTTCCTTGGGTGGGAACCTTGCACTTCCTTCCACAATTCCCATAGGGGGGTTCAAGTCTCTTGTACGATTGCATCTTTTAACAAGGCATAATAAGTTTCGTCGCAGAAAATATGATAAAAATATGACACGATATTTCAATTGATGTAAACATATTTAGTTTACATAAACTTTTTAGTTTAAAAAAAGAGTACTCGATTTGATTAAATCTAACTTGTAATTGTACTTTTACCACTTTTTTATGTTAATCATTCTCAACTGTAAATTTTTAATTTTTAACATTGGGTATTTTGTTTGTAACTCTGTTATGTTACTGTAATTTATTTTTTCGTATCTTTGTTCATGCATTTATTTCATATAAGCAATCTTATTTATTTTTATTCTTATTTTTTACCTAAAACTATAATATGTATGTTTTTTTTATATAATTTTAGTATGACTGAACTGACCCCGAACACGAGCTATGCTCATGCTGGGCAAATAATACTCTTTTCAAATTGTACAAATTGTGTGTATATTATTTGTATTTGTAATAATTTTGTATCAATTTGTATTTTTTAATTTGTAATAAACTTAATTTGTAATTTGTAAAGAAAAAAAAAATTATCTTAACGATGTCATTTTAAAAAAGTAAGTTTAGAAACAGTCCACAGCAAGCGAAATTTATAAACATGCACTACTGATACAATCGCCATTATCTTTGCTTTCTTCATGTAGAATCGTTGAAAATGAGTGTAAACTGAACTCAATAGTAGTAAATTTAGAGAACTTTTACTACAAATTTACCACGTACAGTCGAGAAAACGTCTGCTGTTATTTGGTAAAGTACCACGAACGAGCATATGCGCATGTACCGGAATTAGGTGCACGCCTGCCTCTTGTCTACCCATGTATTTTATTGATTATTTAGTCAGTTTTGTTTCAAAACGAACATATATAGAAGGCTGTGGCTATATGCCTCAAATCCGCCATATTCTTGCGTGCAATTTCTTATAATATTAATAATGAATAAATTCGCGAGGAATATGTTTATTCAAGGAGCATTTCTTAAAGATTTTATTTTACTTGTAGAGCAAAACCAATAACTTTGGCTTAAACGTGGCTTTAGCTTAGATATTACAATATCATCAGAATTAGGTAGGCAATTTTCATCTGTTCGCAATAGCGTACTGGTCAAGACATCGGATTTGAACGTGTAGGACCAGGGTTCCATACATAGTGGAATTATGTGTATTTTTTATATTTATGTTTATTTTTCAAACGCGGCAATGACTGGAATAAAATAATAATTACTTTCTTATGAATTATCATTGTTGGTGTCGAATTTTGGACACACACAAAATAAAGCAAGAAAGAAAGTATGATTTTACAACAAATGCGTATCTGTTGCATAAAATAATTAGAAACGTACTGAAAATAGAAGATAACATAATGAAACATAATAACGAATTTAAATAAGAATAAGCAAAAACAAAAGAGCCACACTCTCAGTAGGAAGTCCATCCACCATCCATCACTAAAACTTCCCTCACTCTGTTGGGCATTGACTCTACAAGGTTCAGAAAATAATTATCCTTGTCTGCCACAGCGTCCCAAGAAATTTGAATTAGTTCCTACAGTTCTGCTTCAGAAGCTAGAGGTGGGTTCGGCCAGTTCCTTCTCATATGCTTCTTTACTTCCGCCCACACATTCTCAAAAGGATTTAAAACTGAGGAATTCGCTGGAAAGTCTATCATCTCGATATATGGTATTTCAGCGAACCAGGTTTGAACCGATTGAGCAGTGTATATTGGGCTGTTAACCTGTAGGAACTGAAGGTTTCCATCAGGAAAACGAAGCCTGGCGTAAACAACCTCTCTAGAAACCGACGGTATTTCCACTGGTTAAACCGCCCACTGTTTCGATGGAGCGTGCCAGCCCCTTCCTGATCCAGCCCCAGCATGTCACACTTACCCTGCAACTCCGTGCACGAGATGCAGTGTATTTGGGATCGTACTGGGTACCGAATGGTCGATACACTAGAACTGGCCCGAAGATGGACTCGAAAAACTAACTTCATCTGAAGATATCACTCTCCTCCAGTCGAAGTCATTTTTTCAACTGCAAATACGATGCTCGCGTCCTTGTGTTCTTCCTTCAGGACTTCTCAAGAGAGTGCTCGCCTAGAACGTAAACCAGCAGATCTGACCCGGTTCCTAATGGTTTGAAGATGGCCAGGGAATTGAGCAGTAGCCTTCATGGATGCAGCATTATGAAACGGATTACGTTAAATTCTGCGACCAATGTAGCATCTTGCTCCTGCGTTAAATACGCGGCCGGCCGGATCCACGTTTCCTACGAAAACTTCCGGTCGCCTTATAGCGAAGTACCTATCTCTGAGCTGCTCTTTCAGAAATATGGAACCTTCTCGCTGCTTCAGATGCTGATAAATGCAGGTCAATTACAGCTCTAACTACACTTTGTATGTGTCGCCATGACACAATGCAAAATGAATTATGACAATACATTAAGTTGAATGTCGTATGTTGCGCTTTCCGCGTTCTTCATTTTTCCCTGCCGTCGCATGGCTTTATATGTTCCGAGATTGACCTGTATTTTATGTCTTTTATAGGAAACTTGTGAACTAAAGCGTTAAAACTTTAATTTTAGCTGCATACGAGTCCCGACGTTTTCTATATGAGTCACTGTATGCAAAAACTATAGCGGACTCTTCCAGCAATACTAGATTCGTCCGCTAAAGCCTTATTTTTCGTATTTGATACATAAATAGCGATTCCCACTTTCATGTTGCCAAACAACACTTTCAGGGCTAAAATCAACTGTAAATCAATGTCACTTCCACACATTCTTGCCCAAAGACCTGGGACACAATAATTTACTGCCCACATACGATTAAAAATGTTCCTTTCTATTTTGACTCTTTTTACATATTTAGGGTTTACAATAAACATTCATATTTCTCAACTAATAGAAAACCTACGGATGAATAACGTATCAGTGGATAGAAATGATTACAGACTCCTGATATAGCAGTACTCTCACTACACATCGTTGGCACAAACTCAGGCTGTGACAACTGAAAATGCTGACCCGCAATACAACCCCTTTGAGAAATCAAAATATGTGAGAAAACGATATCCGCTATGACAATATTTATTTACATGGTTTCCATTCACCATTATCGATTTACAGAAATGAATTATATTGATAGCCTTTCTGATTATTTATCAAAGCCCAGTAAAATGCAACTGCCAACGTCCTATGTGAACTCTGCAAAAATTATTGTTGTCATGAGAACTGAATTGCATTTGATAAATTCAGTGTAATATTTTAAGAAATTAGGCCACTAACTTTCTTTTTACCGGTATCATTAAAGATTTCAATAGCTTTGGACAACGCGGATCATTTTGCAAAAAACCGCGCTTAAATCGGTCCAGTAGTTTTTTTAGTCTATAACGGACACACATACAAACATTGCTTTTATGTAAGAGATTAATGCTGAACGGCCCCCCCCCCACATAAGAGCACGGCTCATTTGGGTACTTAATTTAAATGTTGCATTTTATGTATGTTGTACTCGTATTTCATTTGAATAAATTTAGTTTGAATCTGAAAAAAGTGATGAAAAACTATTATGGAAAAAAGAGTTACTATATTAATTTTGTGCTCGGGGCGAATATAAGCGAACATTTGTGCAACGTTATATGGACTCTAATCTTTTGGTGCGTTTATTGTTAGCCAAGTCAAATGTTACATCGGAACCTACATTATGGAGTATTAATGATTTTTGGAGGGGAGTTTCGGACCATTGCTGGGATTACAAATCCAGATTTTCAACCCTCAGAAACCTGTGCTCGCTGAATGGCGGTCGAAATAAACCGGTTTTTTCGGACTTTTTTCGGTTTTTCGACAATATCTCCTAAACTATGCGTTTGTTGGAAATAATCCTTCTTACCGTTTTTAAAGTAAATTAAATGTTCTAAAACATGAGATCAAAATCGGTTTTGAAAGTTTTATAGTTACCGAGATACGGCTTTTCAAAGATTGGCCTTTTTTTTTCCCAAAAAGTTAAAATTTTAAGTTTTCTTCGTGTTTCGAACTGAATACCGGCAGAATGACACACCCTACAGAAACGTCAAGAGAACAAACGTTGTAGGTAATTTAATAATCTTTAATTTGAGCTATAGCTGGTTCTTGTAGCTCAGATAGTCTCGTCATAAATGACAAAAACCGAAAATATGAAAAAATGCTTTTTCGGGTGAAAGTTGAATAACATCGTTTCCTCCACCAGCACCTTAATTTTGTTGGTAACATGTTGGCGGATAATGTCTTATAACTGTGTATAGAAACTATTTGTGTGTATATGTGTCTATGGGAGATGGATTTTTCCACAAACAATTTTTAAGCAGAATATTTCATAAAAATGCATTTACTTTTAAACCAACAGGCATATTTAAAACATGTGTGAGGTTCCTGGTATGGGATGGTATGGGACCTGGGAAGTCGAAGGTGGGGTGATGTCTTCATCCTCACTTGAAGAACTGTCATTCTGAGGTGTGGGCACATTGCGGCAGAATTTTTCCCTTGCAGAAAGTGCAGCTCCCAGCGCAGCCCATATTGCACTTGCACGAGATCAGTTCCCCATTACGAACAAAATAGTTTCTATTAGCAGGGGGATTGTTGGAGGCTATGAAGTCAATTGTTAAATTGTCAAGGAACTGGGAACAGAAGGAGTGGTTAACATAGAAAACCAGACATTTGGGAAAGTTGGATTCAAAAGTAAAGACAAAGTTGTTACCTTGGCAAGCGTAAATAATTCCATACAAGTCACTAATAAGAAGATTAAAGTTGACCTTCTCACAATATTTCAGCGAGTTAGAATTACCATAAAAATCCGACGCAGAGTTGAAAGCCCACTGCAAGTATGAATTGCCCCCTTACCCAATGTCTCTTTTCAACGAAGATGGAGTGAGGAAGGGAACTAAGGCAGCTCTATATTCGTGTTTCACATCCCTCACTACCAACATCTCCCAAGACGCCAATACCCACTTCGTGCTCGATGGTGGCTACTTGCTCCACAAATGTGTGTGGTATCAAAACAAATCAGTGAAGACCATCATTGACGGCTACATTCATTTTGTGAAATACCATTTTGGGACAGATGTAAAGATCCCGCACGAAATCTGTGCCGATTGCCTAAGTCATTGCATTACGTTTTCGTGGGGACTGTAGCGTCGATTGGCCTGCTACCTATCTCTATCCCACAATAGTACCTCCCTTTCTATTTGTAAAGGCCAAGCTACCTCTCTCTCTCACACAATAGCATGTCTTTCTCTAGAGAGTAACGGTCTCATCGACACAGATTTCGTGCGAGATCTTTAACCCATTGTCTTCGATGGATACCAGAAGGACACCTCTCAAACAATTACCAAAAGCGCCGAACGTCTCAGACGATACTCCGCCTTCAACTGCAGTGACATTGTCCTATCAGCTTCAACTGCCATCAACATCACGCAAGAGAAGTTCTTATCGAACGCCACTAATAAGCATAAGCTGATAGAGCGATTGAAAACTGAATTTGAGCAGCACGGTATTGAGATGACAGAAGAGGACGCTGACGCTGACGTTAGAGCTGCCATCACCAAAGCTGACTCTTCTGAGAAGGTTGTAATCATCGTAAGATGTGGACCTACTTGTGTTATTAGTTGGTTTGAGTTCCAAAAAATACATATACTTTCAGAAGAGGTGAGCCAGACGTCCAATATTCATCTACATCTTCCACCACCGGAAATTCTGATTACTCTCCCGGGCCCCTTTCAGGCAGGGGAAAACCAAATTTGTCAAACCTTCCTCAAGAACCCAGCACTGTTCAGGCAAGCATAAGTCTTTCTCCACCCAGATGTGAGTCACGATGAAATAGCTGCAGCTGGGGAGAAGTATCTCGTTGCAGTTTATGAAGGAGCGACTGACACCACCCTCAACGACCTGACAGCCAAAGTCAACCTCCCCCGTTTGTCACCAACCGCAGATGCTGCAAAATATCATGCTTATTGTGTGTATCACCAGGTATGTCTATTTACATTTCCTATCATTATGTTCTTAAATTTCGTTGTTCACTTATACACTCTCATTGTACACCATGTGTATGCTTTGAAATATTATAGATTAACTAATTTTCATTCTACTTTTTCGCAGGTACAAAAGTGGTTGGGGTGGAAAAACTCATGGATTGGGGTGGAAGTTGGACGAGTTGGGCTTACTCCAATTGCAATGGAAGTTGAACCAGTTCCTTGACCCTTCTGCAACTGATCTCGTGCAAGTGCAAGATGGGCTGCGCTGGGAGCTGCAGTTGCCGCAAAACTGAGCTGAAATGCAATGTGTCCACACCCCAGAATGACAGTTCTTCAAGTGAGGATGAAGACATCACCCCACCCTCGACTTCCCAGGTCCCATACCATCCCATACCAGGAACCTCACACATGGTTTAAATATGCCTGTTGGTTTAAAAGTAAATGCATTTTTATGAAATATTCTGCTTAAATATTTTTTTGTGGCAAAATGCATCTCCCATAGACACATATACACACAAATAGTTTCTATACACAGTTATAAGACATTATCCGCCAACATGTTACCAACAAAATTAAGGTGTTGGTGGAGGAAACGACGTTATTCAACTTTAACCCAAAAAAGCATTTTTTTCATATTTTCTGTTTTTGTCATTTATGACGAGACTGTCTGAGCTACAAGAACCAGCTATAGCTCAAATGAAAGCTTATTAAATTGCCTACAACGTTTGTTCTCTTGACTTTTCTGTAGGGTTTGTCATTCTGCCGGTATTCAGCTCGAAACACGAAGAAAACTTAAAATTTTAACTTTTTGGAAAAAAGGCCAATTTTGAAAAGCCGTATCTCGGTAAGTATAAAACTTTCAAACACGGTTTTGATCTCATGTTTTAGAAAATTTAATTTACTTTAAAAAAGGTAAGAAAGTTTCTTTCCAACAAACGCATAGTGTAGGAGATATTGTCGAAAAACCGAAAAGAATCCGAAAAATCGGTTTATTTCGACCGCTATTCAGCGAGCACAGGTTTCTGAGGGTTGCAAATCTGGATTTGTGATCCGAGCAATGGTCCGAAACTCCCCTCCAAAAATCATTAATACTCCATTTAATGTAAGTTCACGCATTTTTTTTTGTAACATTTGACTGGGCTATGTGTGTTATATGGTGACTTTATACATTTATATGAGTTATCTGAGCTCTGATCAGTCTATATACTGACGTTACTCGATCGAACGATCACGCAACTTACCTAATATTACCCGGTTGCTTATCACTTGGGAGAGGCATTGTGGATTCTGAAGAAAACTAGTTCACTTCGATTGGAGACCATCTGGTGGAATCCTGCAGCCGAAGTGTGTACAGTTTGTAAGAGTATGGGGTTATAATTTTATAGCTTAGGGGTGGTTGAGCAAGGGGATTATTATTTTTATAACTTACCGTACTGTATATGACCGTTCCATCATTTTGTTTTACAAATGATAAATAATATGTTTTCTTCCTGAAATATATTAGTGGGCCCTTCAAATGCAGATTTAGATCACGAGATCATAATGATTCAGGTTATGAGAATTAAATATAGCGGAGAGGTACCGATGCACGTGCCAAATATGCTTTTAAGGGGAGGAGGTATCTTTAAATGGATATAAATACAAATATTTATTTTAAAGCTTGATTTCATATTTTGAAGTGTCCTTTATAGAAATATAAATGTACTTTGAACCACAAGCCTAATTAAAGCTTACGTGAAATATTATTTATAGGCCTTTAAACTACTTACTGTATATTACATCTTATATTACATGCCTGTTTTGTTCTATAGAGTGTTATAAGTCTATTCCATCTTGTGCAGCTCATCACAAATAATCATAGAATTTAATAGAATTGAATTGAATTTGTGTTGGATCGGGGGTTTTGAACTGGCATTCATCGAGTACCTGAAGCATTCCCTTCCATTACCCTTACCACCGCCGTCTCTAACTCAACTAGCGCACATCTATGGAGCATAGAAGCAGTCAGTGGCGTACGTTACCTTTAGCTAACTGCTAAGGAGTAGGGCGCAGCCAAAGAAAAACTGTTATGTTCATAGAGATTGGGAATTAAATTTTTTTATTCAACAAGATGAAAATGCGTTTTGTTTGACATGTTGTTCAACAATTAGCTTTATTTTGCATTTCAACCTCAGACGACACCTCAATGCGAATCATGGAAAAAGTATAGTTTCAGGTATTGTTTTCTTATAAGCTAAATTACGAAATAAACTTATGCATTAATGTTTAGCTGCGACAAATGATTTTTTACTAAGAAATGTGACGATCAGCGTAATATAAGTCACTTTGCCTTAACATAAGAATTTACCTATTATAAGGGACGAGAGGAAGCAGTTGTTGGAAAGCCTAAAAAGGCAAAACAAAGAATCGAACAAAATAATAAAAAATCTGATGTGAAAGTCACATAACTTCCTCTGCCCAAATAAAAGTTAGCAGTATTCACATATCCTTGTACAGAATCGCAAGACACAATTTTACGCTAATTATCCTATAAATACCTCTTCTTTCAATGATGCGACTAAAAGCGCAGTCTATATAACAAACTTTAAAAAAAAACAAATGACTGCAGACGTTTATTGAACTTTCTGCCGTAAAATATAATTTCCGAAATTTATCGAATATTTCCCTCAGATACATCTTTACTCTATGCATGGCCAACAATACATCTTTCTCACTTCACATTCTTATATAAAATAAGAGGCCGTGAAAGAGCGCGAATTCAGTTGTTCATAACGTAAGACAAACTTTCTACAAACAGTGGGTGAACAGTGGGTGGCTTGTAACTACCCTCAGAGAATTTTCTCGAAAAAATGTTTCAAATAAAAGCTTTAGCTCTTAGTATAAGCAACCTATGTGCAAAATTTAAAGAAAATCGTTAGAGCCGTTTTAGAGAAAATCGCGAAAAACGAAAATTTCTTCATGTAAAGTCCCCTTAAAAATAAGAGAAAATAGTCGCCAATCTTATCCTCACATCTTCAGAAGGTACCTGACCCAAATACGAAATTTTGTTTTCATACGATTTTCCGTTTTGGAGCTAGCTTGTTCACAGATATTTTCCACACAGACACACAGACACACAGACACACAGACACACAGACATGTTTCCAAAAATAGTATTTTTGGATTCAGGGGGCCTTGAAACGTGTATATATGCTAAAAACTCAACTTCGAATTTTGGGGTCGAAAACAATACTTCCTCTACCTATAGTACCTATGGTACGGGCAGAGGAAGTAAAAAAGCCACAGCAATCATCCTTCCGATGCGTGTCAGCTATCACATTTCTAAATATATTGCGGACAAATGAAACCACAATGGGAAGAATGTTAAAGACTTTTTAGTTTTAGCTGCAGAAGATAATTGCCCTAACATAGTCGAACAATTTAAATGTATCAGTCTATCACCTCACACAGTTGCTAACAGAATAGAGGAACTGAGTTCTGATGTAGAGTCACAATTAATGAATGAAGTACAAACTATGAAGTGGTAGACCTTAGCACTGGATGAGAGTACAAATAATGAAGATACTGCTCAGTTAGTTATATTTTTCGGAGGCGCTGATGACCACATGCATGTGACAGAAGAGTTTCTAGATATGGTACCACTTAAAGATCACACACGTGGCATTGATATATTTGAGGCAGTTTTGCATATTACAAACAAAATTGAATTGTCATGTGGTAAATAAGTTTTAGTAGCCACTGATGGAGCACCTGCAATGATAGGAAATGTGAACAATTTTGCTGGAGGATTGTTTTTGTAAATGAAACAGGCGTGGATATAAAGGGCTTTGTAGTAAAAAATTGATCGAGTGAATCTATTTGCAGCATTCAATTCCATTAAACAGCTATTTTCCAAGTCGAATCAAATTAAAATTGCCTAAACACACAATGCAACATGAGCAGGATTTGAATTTTTTTAAAACTTACTTGTACCAATATTTAGACCATTGCCGATAAGATGTTACATTTCCAAAATTTGCAATAAACAAGGGTAATTATAAGAAAAATGTAAATACGTCTTTAAAAAATACGTCTCTAAAAATGTCACTTTGTTGCTAAGGAATGTAAATATAAGTGGAAAAAATTTTCATGTGTCTGCTAATGACAGTTCTTGAGAAAGATATTTTGAAATTGAGAAATTTAACATGGCGGAGATAGAAGGTACCTTCCGCCTTAATATTTTTGATGCGTTGTTTTCTCTAGAATTTTTATGAACCTGGACTTTATTAAAAGTTGTGCATTAATCATACCGAATTCTCAAGCTAGTTAATAGTTCTCTATGTCATACAGTTAACCAACCGTACTAAGTCGACTGCACCTGGATACCTAGATCATACAGTCTGCGTTTACTGGTTAATTACTGTGTTTACTGGTTAGGTATTGTGTTTACTGGTTATTGAATTATAATTAATTATGATATATGTAGTACAATGTAGTGTTTACTGGTTAATTACTGTGTTTACTGGTTAAGTATTGTGTTTACTGGTTAATTATTGTGTTTACTGGTTAATGAATTATAATTAATTATAATATATGTAGTACAATGCAGTTTTAACAATTTAACTAATTCAATATAATACTGACTGAATGAGTGAAGTACTTTTATTGTTAACAAGAATATCTATCGTTTTACAGTATTCGTTGTATGAACCCTTAGGCTGTCCATGCTTTACTAGCGCCTTATTGTGGATGCGGCAACTTCTCCGGCATATGTGTTATGCGGGCAGTCTTGTTTTACCGTGTAGGCGATACAGCGTTCTTCGTATCTCGTAATAAAATTAGTTTTCTTAGAGATATGTAATTTCGCACCAAATCGCAAGATTTCAAACTTAAAACCCATCGGTGCGGGAGTTCCACACGGCTCTGTTTTGTCACATCGTTTATATAATACAGGATGTTAATGAATAACACATAAAAATTTACCTGTGTATAGAGGGAACATAGACAAGCAACTTTTATTAGGAGATTTTTGCTGTAAGGACTTAATTTTCCCTGATACAGCATAAAATCTCACAGGGCAAGGCCGCCACAGAATCTAATATTTAAAAATACGAAACAAAGGAACTTCGTTGTTAACACTGGGGTTATGAATAAAAATATTAATGAAGTTACCGCCAGTCGTGATATTAGTCTGTAAATTTTGCAGGTTACGAAAGCTCTGAATTATGACATAGCTGTTGATAAATTATTAAGAATTAGGCTTTTATCGATCACAAGAATGCGTGAAGTAAATTTAATGAAAATTTTAACCCTACTTCGCTTATTAGCACCAAATTGTAATGACTTGAACGCCCTGTAGCGTACCGGTACACAATAGATGCCATAGAGCAAAAATCGCCTAATTAAAGTTGCTTGTCCCTTCTATTACACAGGTAAAATATTTCGGTGCTATCCATTAACGTTCAGGATATACGAACTGTTCTACTAGTTGAACTGGGTCCCTATGCAGATGACACAACCTTTTATACCAGCGACTTCACCATTACCAATGCATAGACCAGAAAGCAAATGCTTGAAATGTGGTTGACAAATTGGAGGATCGAAGTAAATACACAGAACGCGCAAGCTATCACCTTTACTCGCAGAAAACCGGAACTCCCATCGCCATTCATCTTAAATGGTACGGAACTTCCATATTCCGACTGTGACTCCAAACTAAAATTTGCTAAACTACTTGAAATAGCAAGAACTGTGGCTCTATGCAGATTTATCCAACTTTATCGTCTATATAAAACTCCAGTCCTCACACGAAAAATCAAGATCCAGCTGTTAATTTAATACGATCACAGATGGCATGCGGCTGTGAAATATGGCACAGCGCACATTCCGGGCATTTACGTGAACCTCATGCAATACAGCGAAAAGTGGCATTAACCATCTCCAATCTCAATTCCACGCATCAAATGTTCAGTTATACCAAATACTTCGGATGGAATCCTATTATCAGCACACATAGCACGACTAACGCAGCAATTCGAGACCTCTCTTCAAGATCATCCCAACTCATTCATAACTAGACTACACCACCACTTGCCAAGATAAACTTCATAATAACAGCTTCATATAACTAATAGTTATAACCTTATTTATACCTCCGTCCACTTTAGATTCTCATTATCCTACTATTCAGTACTAAGTAAGCAACGATGAAGAGAGGACGTGTGTAAGAGGTGCTGCTAAATGATTGAGGAAAAGCGACATAAGGGACAATGGGTGTTGATATAACAGTGTACAGAGCCAGAATTGGCTCCTTTGGGGCCGAAAGGAAGATTGAGAAGAAAGGGCAAGTGAGAAAAGAAGACTTAATTAACGTGCTAGTTTATGCAACATTACTTATGGTGCTTTTAGTAATTGGAGGAATCGAGCTGAACCCAGGCCCGGCCGATAGTCAAGACAACGTGGAAGAGATATTTAGAAGGCTTGATGGCATGGAAGACCGAATAGGGAATAAAATCATCGAGGCGGCGAAAGAAGTTCAACTCGAGATCAGAGAAGAGCTTAAAGGAATGAGGAGAGAAGTGGAAAATCTGAGAATAAGAGTTGCGAAACTGGAGAATATATATCGGGCATTCAATCTAGTTTTTACAGGAGTGGAGGAGAGACGAGGAATATGGCCTTTGCAAGAGGTTAAGGAAATTCTGGAGAACAAGATGAAGATTGGACTGCAAGGTTGGGAAGTGACCGAAGCATTTAGAGTTGGAAAGAGGCTGGGCAGAAGAATGATAATCGCAAGATTTGCCACGTCACAGGTTGTCCACGATGTATTAAAAAGATCAAAGATGCTACAAGGAAGCGACATTTTTGTGAATAAAGATCTCTCAGTTGAAGATAGGGGCATTAGGAGACAATTAGTACACAGATTGAAAGAGCTAAAGCAGGCAGGGAGAAAAGCCTATATACGCAACCTACAACTTTGGGTGGATGGAGAAAAAATAGTGGAGAGCGAAAAGGTACTAAAGGACAGCAACAAACCAAGGAAGGAAATGCATCAGCAAATACCTGCACTGCAAGAGACGCAATACGCAGGAAACGAGAGGGTGGAACGTCCAGCTAGCCGCGTGCGAGGATCCGACGTATGTCGAGGTGTCAGCGATAACAATCAAGGCCAAACACCATCAGCTTCTTCTCGAGATGGGACGTCACCACGGAGGGATAGAGTATCACCATCATGTACGAATCAGCTGGTCAGCCAGGGACGGGAAAGAGCTACGTATAGTGAAGTGAAATTACCGAGTGAGAGAAGGCCTATCAGATTTTCTATCCCAGTGGGGCCATGGTCGAAACAAAGTTGCAGAGATGATAACACGAGTAAGGGTGGCGGGAAAACGGAAGGGATTGAATTAAGGAGTAAAAAGAAATTACAAACTTTTAATCTCTTGTAGGTATCAGTGCCCATTCGTTGCTAAAAATCAACACCAGGAATATGCGTCTGGCTTTTTTAGCGTGCAACAGATAGTGAAATTAAAGCAGTGAACACATAAGCGAAAATGAAATTGCAAGAATGTGGCAGCTATATTAAATAACCAGTGAAGTGTAATGCGTTATGCATAGAGAGTTTGAGTAGTTGCTAATACGAATAATTTTCTAATAAATGTCATTATAATAAGTTTATTTATTTAGAGCATTTCTTAACGGCAAGAGTAATAGAACATAATGGTGTCATAATATGAACAGAAAGAAAGCATATGAACATAGTTCAAAAGGAAACTTATCTCTATATGTTTACACACGCTCCACGAAAATGTATTATGGTGTTTAAGATGTCTACTGGTAAAATGGCAAGCGTCAAATCCGGTAGACTCTTTTGTAATTTTTTTTTCTTAGTACAATAAATATCATATCATATCCTACTATTATAACTCTCAAGTGGCCATGGATTATGTTTATGCTTCCAGTTTTTCCTAGCATATAATCTAGAAGGAAAATTCTTCTTATAGAATGAAAGAAAAAAGATCATACATGTAATGCCAGCATTGCAGGTGTCTACCCATTTTAACTTTGAAAAGTTTTAATAAATGGGTTTGCGTTCAGGGACTATATAAGTAGCGAATCTATCTGATTATGCCATTCCACTTCTAAGAAATGTTGTAAAAATTCAAAATTGGGTAAAAGTGTTTTATAAACATGACTATTTCCTTTGCAGAATTTTTGCTCAAAATAATCCATACTTCACCCCAAAACCCTATTAAAGGGCAATGTGACTTTTTAAATTAAAATATCTTACTAGTTTGTTTTTAATTTTTATAGATGTATTAACCCCACAAAAGTTAACCCAATCGCATTGATATTTTTTAGGAATAAAATTTTAAATTATGTTAATGTGCAGACGTATAACAAAATCGAAATATTCTGTACCCATTGTGTTTTAGTCATTAGTTCATTACTTTTCATATAGCTATTTTGATCCGAACGTAACCCATAAAAATGTTATTCTTTGTTCAAAATATTTTCAAAAATACACTAAAATTGTAAAAGGATAAAATGCGCATGGAACGTTTTGAAGATGTGAAAACATAGTTTGAGAAAATGGCAGAAGCCCATAAATAAAAAAATCCTTATTTATCTTGGAATTCGACTCTACAAAAGAGTAGATAAAAGAGTAGAGTAAAAGAGTAGATAGATACGGTTGCATATTTAGAACCACTAATATTCTTTCCTTTAAGCCTGAGAGTCCATTCCTTTTGGTAATTTAATAAAATCAGGTAAACTGATGTATCCTTATCAGTTATAATTGCAATTATGATATGCAGAAAATAGGATTTTTCTAAATTGATTTCCGAGGTAAGCTCCAGATTCATTCAATAAGCAGGGCTTAAGGGAGAACAAAGATCTGCCTTTTTACTTTCTCGCATATACGTAGTAGACTATAGAGAAAGTATTGTGATCGTGACAAAAAATCGAAATCGAGATAACACCGGGAAAGGATGTTTCACGATGCCTTGAAACCGAAAAAAGTGTTTTTGGAATGATGTCCGTCTGTCTGTCTGTCCGTCTGTGGACAAGCACAGCGGATAAACGGACCATTGTATTTACTTCATTTTTTTAATTAAGGACTTTTTCGAAATGTTATCATACCGCTCAGAATTTGGGTTTTATAACTGAAATAATGGCCGGTTTCTGATACGACTTTTATCTGCTTTCGCAGAGTTACCTTTGGTATAACACGCTGGTATGTGCAAAAGCTGTTTCTGAAACCACATTTATCGTTACAGTTACAGGTACCAGCGCTCGAGCTGATAACTGCGCCAACATGCGTGGTTACCTGATTCACATGAATGTCACCTGTGGCGCTAGTATATGTTCACATGCAGTATTAGTATTTTTCAGTAATTTTCAGTAGTTTAGCGTGATTTTTTGTTCTTCGTTCGTGCAGTGCCCAGTGTCCAAGATAAGTCCAAGGATTGGCGAGATCCATGTGGTATGAAGTATCGATATGGAGCTTACATTTTCATCATCATCGTCTTCGTCATCCATAACCACATCAGGTTCAGATTCTTGGTCTTCCGATGAAGATGATTTGGATTTTTAGGGCTGTAGCTAGGCCTAAGGTGTTCAGAGCTCCGAAACATCCTTTTGAGGCTTATGACGACCAAGAAATTTTATGTGATTGTACTATTTTATGTAATTATTGTAATTTTTACCCCATTGACTTCGTCAATTTAAATTGTATAACTGTCTTATGGAAATAAAATTAATTGAATTGAACTGACACTGCATTAAACTCAACCACATTGAATACCTGTTTATTGGTAGGCCTACATGAGTGTGCGAAATACAATCAATTTCCTTTTTATTGCCAAGAAATGGGAAAAAGGCATTTTATGCCGCTCACGAGTCCCGCACTCCCACTCCTATAATATTGTGAAATATGATTTTTGGTGCAAGGGTCTTTTTTTGTTATGAAATATTATTTTTTTGTTTATAGTTGTGACATATTATGTTTGGTGCAAGGGTCTTTTATTATTCAGTGGAAGGAAAACCTGTGCGCGGCATAATTACCGTTTCGCCCAAGAAATTTTTTAAATTGAAAGTTCACCATTGACCCCTTTACGTTAAAAGTACAGTGCAGATTACTACGGGTAAGTTCATTTTTTGCACAAACTGAAATAATTGAAAAAGTTACTAAACAAAAAGAGTAAATATATAAATAAATAATGTTTCCAAGGAGAGTTAATTGTCTGCTTTTCGATAAAACAAAAATGCATTGTTAGCGACATATGTTTATACCACTGCCTTCTAGACTGTATTACTCGTGTATACACTGCCTGTCCTATACGGCTAATTTTGCGTACGCGACGACATTACAGACGGCAGCACCTACCACACCCAGCTGCAATACCCTTTACATTACCGTATGCTCTGTGTTGCCCTCTGAAGTATAAACTCGGAAACTGAAATATGCTGGAATTTCATGCTATCTGGGTGTGAACTGTGTCGCCTCTACTGGAGAAATTAGGCAATTTAACAATACTCTGAACTCCATGTTAAAATTAAGCATAGGGCAGGCAGTGTAATTCTCGAGACGGCGGTGGTTTATACAGCTAGGATCCAGCCAACAGTCAGCTGTTTTGTTTAGTGAGAAACCTTTGCAAGCAAAATAAACTAAAAAAATAACTAGAAAGTCTACAGTAGTGACATCTGTGAACGTTGTAAAGAAGAAAGGCAGAGGTAAATCACGCTGTTAGTAAAAAGCACTGATAACTGGGCGATTTAGGTTTCAGAAACTCGTGAAAGTTATCTGTGCTGTTAAAATTGAAAGTCCGTGTAGCTAAAGGCTCGTGTCCACATGAGAGCTGAGAGTGCGAGAAACTCTCGAGAGTACTCTCAGGTGATGTGTCCACTAGAGAGCGTCTGTCCAATCCTGAGAGTAGCTGAGAGTAAAACTCGCGACATTACTCTCAGGACCGTGTCCACTTGAAACAAAATCGCGCGAGTTTTCGTCTCGCATTTACGGACAAGATGGACGCACAACAATGTATTATTCGTTGTTAATATTAATGTAAGCATTTTATGAGGGCCTGCTGAATGCTTTTAAGTGAGTACATTCATATAATTACTAAGCGTTTAGAAGAATTTAACAATCTAATATTGTCAGAATATCATCAGAACATCATGAAGTATTAGTGAATTCGATAGGCCCACAGATTAACTAAAAATACATTGAAATGTGATATGAGATTCTTGTTAAATATAAACTAATTGTGACTCTGTGCTTTTCCGGCATGAAGCATGTGATTTTTAATTTATAGCATGTCAAGTCGAGTTGAGTGATCCTATCAAACTGTGAATCTAAACTCCGTGCATCTACATGAACGGATAGGTCGACTATTTATCCTCTGGGTCCACGAAGACAAGAGCCAACAAATGTTCCTTGTTGATTGGTCCTTTACCACTAGAGCAAAAGCATTTTGTGCGTCGCTGTTACATGTCTAATTTTATACGCAATAGACTCGTGTACGTCATCTTGGTCCCCTCAAAAGGGTACAAAGACAACCACCAAGACTGATTACGCTATAGGCGCCGTGTTTCTAAACTCCGATTTGCAGAATATTTGGAATCGTATCTAGTCTACACTAATATTGTGTTCGTTTATATGATTATTTAACGATTGCAACTTAGGTCTATGACGGTCACCGCTGTTCCGGAATTTTGTCCCGCAGGAGATCCCTACATGCCTCTAATCTACAGACGTGAGGGTTACTGCACCCGTTACAGCCTTCTTCGCCTCAGAATATTCTATAGAGGAATCTATGATCGCCCTAGTGAACAGTGTTTCATTATGTTTCATAAATGAATGTAATGTAAAAAAATTATTATTGTTCGGTTATTCCCTTATAAACTTACATTTTTTTCATAATGATCATATGAACATTAAACGATACCGTAGACTATTATAATCTATTATCATTGAGTATTATTCTATTTAGATTTCGTTTTTAGAAAATATAAATAAATATTGAAAGCAAATTGAATAATTTTATCATATGGCTTGTTGGGCATAAAATACATATTATCCACTCTCAGAGAACTCTCAGCTATATGAAACAGATTGGTATAGTGCGAGCTGCTCTCGGAGATTGATTGCAAAGGCGTGTCCACCTGCGAGTTGACTCTCTGAATGCCACTCTCAGCTACCTCTCAGACAGTGCTCTCAGACGCGTGTCCACATACCGAAATGGAACTCTCGAGAGTTTCTCGCACTCGCAGCTCTCATGTGGACACGAGCCTTAACTCTATGATAACTGCGATGTACCAAAAACAGAGTATAAGGGTATAAGAGTATTACAACTTTTTGTAAAAATATTGATATTTTAAAAATTGGTTCTAACGATATTAATAAAAACGTAAAATTGGAAACTCTTATCTGTGACTAATGAAATGGCTATATCCGTTTCTCTGCAAAAATTACTTAGGGGGTATTTTGCTCGTATCCATTTTCAATTTTTCTAGATTATTTACATTACAATAGGCGATACATCAAAACCTACCACAGTAAAGTTGGAGAGAAAATTAAAAAGAACCATACAGATTTGTGACATCTTGACAATCGCACGCTCACATAAAAATACAAAAAAGATATGTCAAATTGGCTGGCTATGAGATTTGAACCAGGTACGACTGGAATGCGAGTCCAAGACATTACTAACTGGGCTACCTCGCTCAGTTTAACTATCTACTTTCATAATCGTATGTGAAGGAATAGTGTTATTTGTCATAGCATTTGTATTGCAATTTCCAAAGCCGTATATGAATACTGTAAAACAATATGTTGTCATGATAACTAATTTCCATTTGATTTAATGCTTTCTAATATATTACCATAAAATAGGCACTAAATTGGGCTTTACTCCGGTACCGGTCAACCGATTTTGTTCATTATCAATAGGCTTCTTCCCATGGACATTATAAATGGGTATACCAAGTTTTATGAAAATCCTATAAAGCGTATTTGAGTTATCGCTCGTACAGACACACGGACGGACGGATGGACAGACCTTTATCCTTCACCACACAATCTCATAAAGTACCATACTGGCACTTAATAAATCAAGCCATTTATATTTTCATTATTTTTAAAGTTAATTTTACATTCGTTTTTCCATGGCTGTGAAATATTTCAAGTATTTTTTCATCAATAGTATTACTAGATACTTTTTGTATTTATGTTTAAACAAAAAGTGCATTATTATTTTAATAATATTACGCACTAAAAAAATGCCAACTTTTAAAATAAATTTTATACGAACAAATATAAAACTTGTGTAATTTTGATTAGTTATTAATTTATGTGCCTCAGAGGACCTTGTTAAAGTATAAAACAAAAAATAGCTTAGTATTACTAGAGATATATATACTAGAGATATAGAGATATATGAGTGCATTGGTCTCCCAGACCTAGTTACTCATTAACTTTGTTAAGGCTCATGAAACACTTCTTCTAAAAGAAACAAGAAATCTTAATTTTGCTTTAATAATGCCAAAAACTCTGTTCTTATGTCCTTAAAGTTTGTGTTGACTACAAGGTTACAGCATGCCACAATATATATCAATGTAACTAAAACTGGAGACAGTTATTTCGTCGCGAATCGAACTTATTTATTTCTAAACTATCTTAAAAGGCCCGTTTTCAGACATTGACCTCGCTCGGGTTTTGTATTTTGACATTCGAATTTAACTTATGAAGGACTTTCGATTTTCAAACTCTAGGTCCTTAAATAGGTATGTAGAATTTAAAATGAGGAAGATCGACTTATCGCACTCAATCTCTTCCCTCAGAAAACGGTTGATATAGCTTTTTACGGCTCATACAGGATGTAGAATTTTGCACTCCGTCGCTTCTACACACCAAGCCTAGTAGGGGTTCAAATAAGAAGAAACAGATTTTCCAGTAACTGTCTTTATAGAATATTTTATTTCTCGCTCTCATGTTACCATACAACAGTTTCGGAGCTGAAATAAAAAAGAAATTCAATAACACTTGGCTACTTTCCTCCCCAAAACCTGGGACATAATAATATACTGCGCGTATAGGACTAAAAATGTTCCATCCTATTTTGCCTCCTTACGTGCTATGATAAACATCCATAATTCTCAACTAAAAATGAAAAGCCTACAGCTATGAATAACTTATCAGTGGACAGAAAGGTTTTACCGACTTCTGATGTGGCATTACTTACTCGTTGACACACACTCAGACTGATGCCCGAGTGCACCATTCTCCGGTTTTCTCAGCTGTTTCGAAACCGGGGTAAAAGTAATATCGGGGTATTCTAAGAAAACCTGTGCACCATTGCTACATTACCGTAGTTTCCAAATGCTCGAATATTTCACGGTTACTCTGCTACGAAGCCATTCCCATGGAGAAATTTTGTATTGGTTTGTCTTGGTTTCTTCCATGACCGCTAGTTTCGCTCTCTCTCTGCACGTCTTTTAGTCACGGTGGCTCGTTTCTAGGCCCAATTTCATTTATTTGTTGCCTTATTGTTCAATAATAAATGGGCATAAGGATAAAATGGAATATTATATTGGGTATATATGTCTGACTTTGAATTCAAACACAATAGACACTGTAACAATCGTGAAAATGAGTTGATTACACCTACTGGATGGACCTGGTTTGGTTGAGGTCATTTTAATCGATGTTACATACAGAATTTGCATAGATATGTATCATCGTTAATTCTTCAAATAGATCCCACCTGTCTGTACATGTCAATAAAATAACATTTATTTTTTAAAGAATAATTCTCACACCTGTGCAATCCAAGACAAAGCAACTCTCTGTTCTGAGTTCGACATAGCCTCACTTTTATTCCCGTTCGACTAGTGGAAATTTTAGGTGCAAAGTCATGTACATAGCCATGAAAGGGCTGTTATAATTATGTTCGTGTATATGTGCAAGTATGATAAATTGATTACATAGGCTATATCGTGATGCATGTAGCCATCCACTGTAAATTTGGCCTAGGCCCACTGGTTTTCCATATTTCATTTATTTGTTGCCTTATTGTTCAGTAATAAATGTTCATAAGGATACAATGGAATATTATATTGCGTATAAATGTCGTCTGAATTCAAACTTTGAATTTACCATAAATACTATACTAATCGTGGTTACGACCACTAGCCTACTCGATGGACCTGGTTTGGTTGAGGTAAGAAAGGAAGGTCATTTCAATCGATGTTACAGCACAGTATTTGCAAAGATATGCACCATCGTTCATTCTTCAAATAGATCCCACCTGTCTCTCATTATTCTTTATGATCAATTAGCTTTTGGCCTAGATATCATAATTATGATACATTACGCTGATCTCCATCTTGGAAAGAAAACCGCGGTTCTCTCACTTTACAGCTCCTTCACGGCCGGTTTGCATCTTACCGCGGTAAAAGTCGAAACCGAGCACGATGCAACGAAAGTATGACTTTACCGGGGTAAGCTAAGCAACTTTACCGCGGTATTCTGAATACCGAGATTGGTACACTCGGCCATGAGACAGCTGAATTAAGCTGTTCCCGCAATACGACCTCTTATTTTACATCAAAATGTGCATTGAGAAAATGGTATTCTCTATGTTCAGGGCAGAGAAAGGTATGTGACTGTATCACATTGTGCATTATTTTCGTGGTTTTCTTTCTTCAATATTTATTTACACCAATTAATTCTGTCGATAGCTTCTCTAATTTGCCAGAGTCCCGTATCATTAATTTCCAAAGCTACCTGTGAACACTGCCAACAATACACTGTTGTCATGAGTACTGTAGGCCTACATGGAATTTGATTTAGAGTTGATAATTCTGTATAAAAAGGTATAAAAAACATTTCATTTTTGGCATTTAAAATCAAAATTTGGCAAAATCCTTTCTTAGTGTGCACTTCCATTATGAAACGAAGGTACTGTCAAAATTCCAAGCCTCTACCTATTATAGCTTAGGCTCTTCGTTGATTCTCTGTCAGTCATTAAGTCAGTCAGTCAGGACAAAGCCTCATATATGTATAGAGATACCGTACATGAAAGAAGTTAAAAACGTACAGGCTTGCTGTGTGACCATCTCGATTAGAAAGCTCGACTGGAAAATTCCTAACATGACTGTAGCCTATATTATTTCAAAATGAGAGAGCCTGAAGTAGCAGGAGTTCTCCAAAGCAGACCCCGTTTCTGGGAACTTGCGTCAGTGGGTCCGCTTGTTCTAATTGGTTCATGCAGCAATATGCCGTTAATTGCTTTTAAGTTTATTCAGACAGGCGGCGTCAAACAGCCCTTACGTTAGTCAGCTCCCGCCGGCTCAATAGTTATGTTCGATTAAGAAGTTGCAGCATGGCATAGATCAGAGTTCCAAATGTACGATTTTTTCCATTGTATAGTGGACTTGAAACACAATCAAGTGTTTTCTCTTTTTTCTTTTTTATATTAATGACTGGTCTCATGGTATATGGACCATAAGCTACCAATATGAAACCCTCCCCCCATATGGGAATTTATGAGTCACATATTTTTTTCTTCGTATTGTCATCAAGATTAAGGTTTCAGTTGCTTGCACCTTATCAATTACAGTATTTCCCCGGAAAACCGGAGAAAATGAGTTTGTTTTAATTTAAAAAAATCTTTGTTCTTTGATCCTAATATTTCCAGGTAATTTCTGACTCAAACATTTTTCATTGGTATTGCCATCTAGTTTAAGGTTTCAGATGTTTTCCCCTTAGCAATTACAGCATATCCCCGGAAAACCCGGAAAACCACGTATGTACGGAGAAAATTACTCTTTTATTTTTTAAATCTTTGTTTTTGGTCCTGTTATTCAAAGGGAATTTCTGACTGATATGATTTTTTTGTTATTGCCATATAGATTAAGGATTCAGTTGTTTGCCCCTTTATTAATTATAGCATATCCCCGAAAAACTCCGAAAACCACGGAAATCCGGAGAAAATTACTTTTTAAAAATTCAATTTAAAATATTTGTTCTTTGCTCCTAATATTCCCAGAGAATAATATGTTTTTTGTTGGCATTGCCATCTAGTTTCAGTATTTTTCCCCTTACCAATTACAGCATATCCCCGGAAAACCCTGAAAACCATGTATATACGGAGAAAATGACTATGTTTTATTTCTTTAAATCTTTGTTTGTGCTCCTAATATTCAAAAGGAATTCCTGACTCATGTTTTTTTTGTTGGTATTGACATCTAGATTAAGGTTTCAGTTGTTTGACTCTTATCAATTATAGCATATTCACGGAAAACTCCGAAAACCAGGGAAATCCGGAGCATATAACTTTTTAAAAATTTGTTTTAAAATCTTTGTTCTTTGCTCCTAATATTCCCAGGGAATTTCTGACTCATATGTTTTCTTGTAGGTATTGGCATCTAGTTTAAGGTTTCAGTTGTTAGCCCGTTATCAATTACAGCATATCCCCGTAAAACCCGGAAAACCACGGAAATCCGGAGAAAATTACTTTGTTTTAATTTTTTAAAATATTTGTTCTTTAATTCTAATATTCCAAGGGAATTTGTGATTCACATAATTCTTTGCTGGTATTGCCATATAGTTTAAGGTTTCAGTTGTTTGCCCCTTTCCAATTACAGCATGACAAAGAATCCTGTAAAAATTCCTGATGCTGAAGGGATGAAAGCGATTGAAAACCAGGTGAACACCCTTCATATTCTAATTTGAAAACCTTGTGAACAACCTTCATATTCTAATTTGACATCTGTGAATGATAATTTGTGTTGCAAAACGTTCTACAGTTACTACCAAACTTTCTTGACTGAAGTTAGAGAAGGAACATTGGGTAAAACAGCACAATTTTGGATTGGTTACATGGAAAAAGTGTAATTGATTTTGAGATTTTAGCGAGCAACTAAAGAAATCAACTTTGGCTTACACATGGCATGTTTAGAAGATATGATTTCCCTTTTCTTTGCATGTGACCATCACAATTATGCCAGATATCTCGTAGTCCACTTACTCACCCTTTTGAACCTGGAGAGGGCACACTCGGGAGCAGAAGAATTACTTCGCAATAACGGTTTAAGTGTCTGTAGATCACAAGTTCCGAGTTCTAGAAATTCTGTGGACATCACAATAGAACAAACAGTTAATCGATATGCCAAATAGACTGGCGGAATAGTGGGTTAAGGCAGAAATTTCTGGGCATATGCACGATGGTGTATTACAAGACATGAAAGTGCTAAATGTGTAGAGTTGTCATTTGAAAAAGCAAGTATGTTACATACCACAGATGCCTTCACCAATATGGAAGAATATGTAATTAATAATTTCAAGGAAAACTAGGGGAAGAACTTCTTCATAAATAGTGGTTATCAATAAATCAGGAACAAACAACTAAAAACTTAAACCAAATTGCAATACCAACAAAAAAATATAAGCGTCGGAAATTCCCACGGGAGGGGGGGTATACAGTAGCCTACACTTTAATAGGTCCGTCCGCCTTAGTGCTTTTTGGTAAGTTGATGTATCCGTAAAAAATTACAGTGCATCTCTTCCCTGGGTTGTGGGTCTTGACAAATTTCAAGTATTCATCACGTATCTATTCATTTCTAAAATCTATGACCAATGTAAAACCTGATCTCTCGTCACTTCCACCAAGCGAGGAGCAACAAATGAACATGTCTTTCAGGCATACCATCAGGTGCAACTCTGGTAAGGAAACCAATTACCCCCAGAATTATGGGGTTGGGAACGCAAGTAAAACCATCTTGCTCCAGTGCTGACCAAAGACCCAGCAGCACCACAATAAATTTTAAGCAAGATATTTGTAAGTGCACAAAGGATTGCAGCAGTCCTAAATGTGGCTCCAAGAAAGTTTCGTTGACCTGTTCCCCTTTATGCTAAAACTGCCAGGGGAACTGTTTGTACAAGACACCTGTAATGAACAAAGATGACGAGTGTTAGTGCAAGAAACATGTATAGTTGTTTCTTCTGTTCAAATGACCGCTATAATTCTCCCGCTCGCTGAGTCAGCATTTCGTAACGTGGTGCAATCGGCTTACGCGCTTTTTGTGATGTAATGCTTTGTTCACGCCATGAGAAGCCAAGCGGCCTCAACTCACTTCATCGCCAAACTGCATCGTGTTCAGACGCATGCAAGTGCTTTCTCCATATTCGCGCGGTTTTCTATTCATCGTGAAACGCCTAGTTCAAGTGCTCTTAAAACCCCGAATTTCTTACAAAACTACAATCATCAAGTTTTGTTGTACATTCGCAATTAACTTCAGTAATTGCAACAGTGTTACATTCATTTATACTAGCATATCCGCATGTTATGTTCTGATAGCTTGAGTGCTATTGTGTAATCCATTGTTCACAGTACGCCAACATATACTAGTGTAATTTACGCTTATTCTTGATATTTCAGTTATTTAACATAATTCAACTGACTATATCAACGATTTCAAGTGTTTCAATATATAATTTAATATCTGATGTAATAACAGATATTTTCAGCCACGTGCTATTGATTCCCGCCAATTTTGCATAGTTTATATTTCAGTTCATTCTTCACGTATTTATTTCATTTAGTGCTATTAGTGCATCGTGTGAATAAAGTTGCATTGTATTTCAATATGTACAATAAGATCCCTGTATTACAGTGCCTACGATAAGTCCACTGTGCTCACACACTCCTTGTATTACGATTCGCCCTAGTTCCAGAGGCTAGATTCCTTATTTTATTTTATCCTGATCATAACCTAACATTTGTTTTGGTCCTGATATATGCCCTTCTTACAACGAGGAAGAGAAAGAAATGAAGCCCCTTTACACATCGCCTGCAGATGCTGAATCCGATATAAAAAAGTGATATGTATATATATATATATGTATGTATAATTATGTATTATATATATATGTATGTGTATGCATGTATGCATATATATGTATGTATATATGTATAGTGTATATATAAGTAAATATGTATACATACATATATCATTATAGCTCTGGAATTAGCAAATAACAAATGTACAATTTTCTTGAGAAAGCACAAAATTTACCAGACAATTTCAAACCTGTATAACTTTTGTATTGTTGAAGATAAATGAACTATCTATATACATCTTTAAAGGAAATGTAATGCTCTACAACTCTTTTTCTGACGACTTTGCTGTAAAAGGAAAGGCTGACGAGTTAAAAAGACAAATTTAAAGAAAAACGTGAGGTAAAAATTAGTTTTAGGAAAATTAGTGTTATCCAGCATCCTATATCTCGAAAACAATTATAGGTACGACAAAAGTGTATATGAACCAACTTGTAGGGAATTATGGCAGATTTAATTTGGTATATGGAAAAGTTTTTCCCTACGACACACCGTTTTTAAGTTATAAGCAAAAAACAAAAAAGGGCCTTTTCCACCCCCTCCCCCATGAAGCGTAAGAGGTAGTGGCGGGGACTTTTAGTATGTTTACCTCCTAACTACTCCCAACACATTCCATGTCCTCTACAACCCCTTCGTTGACTGGACTATTTTGAGAATTTGCAGTGAATATCTATTTCCAAGTATCATTGTTGTTCTTGCAATGTTCACGCTAGGCCTGTCATTACTTTACTCAAGTAATGTAACTTTTCAATGACTATTATGGCCGTATGGTCTAGGAATAGTTCTATTTAAACTTAGTTATTCAATTATTAACTTGATATTGAGAATTATTTCTCATTATTATTTTCTTCAATATAAAATTTGATTATACCACTTGATTGTGTAGTAACCTCATTGTGGCCTTCAGCTACCTTCATCTTGTCAATGGTTTTATTTCTTACAAGATTCCCATTACGATTTCACTGAATTTCTTATAATTTATATATGAAACTAAATAACATTTTTAATAACTTATATTTGGCTTCTTTAGCCACATGCTTCGTTTTGGTCTTCGGCCTGTTGTTCATCATATTTAATGGTTTTCATCTATTACCTCAAACTGTTATCTATGGAAATTTTTAACAAATATTTCTAACCAGATTTGCATCCGTTTTCCGTTAGTAGACCCTATTATTGCGTCATGATGTCACTGTTTCCTATTATCATGTTATCATAATTATATTATCATATATTCTCTGTAGGCTTATTATTATTATTATTATTATTACTATTGTTGTTATTATTACTAGCATGCTCCCGCGGCTTCGCCCGCTCTTATTAGTTCGACCGCTAGTTTTTAAATAATTTATTTAACAGCAAAATATTTAAAACATCTTTATTAACAAAATAATTTGTCCTGTCAAAAGAGCTATATCACTTCCAAATGTAACATAATCCTGTCCTTTCTTACAGAGCTTCTTTATGAACTATATAACTATATCAAGGATCCTTCCTTGAAAAATATTAGCGCCAAATATCATATATTTTTTTTTTACAATTATTCACTCATAACTTGCAAACGAAAACGAAAATTAAAAATCCCGTTTCGAAGTGCATTTGGCCACCTTACAGTCCATCTATGCTTAAAATTTCATATTTCTGCGTGCAGTAGATTTTGCTGGGCATCGCACACAGACATTCAGACAGGGGCCCGTAGCTTCTCCCGCGATAATTAATTCAGAAATTGAAAGTTAAGAGCAGCATAATTAAAACATTACATTTATTAAAACTTACGCGAGAAAAATTCATAAACTAAACGATTAATAATTATAATGAAACAGCTAAAAATCCGGCTTTGAATCATATATCGATACATTGACATATATATATATATATAAATTTGGATCAATATCAATATATCGATATATTGAGATTGATGCAAAATTTTCAATACTGAAGCTTCGATAGCGAAAAAATAACGTTTTTATGCCAATTTTTCACTCATAACTCGCGAATGAAAGCGAAAATTTAAAAATCCGGTTTCGAGGTACTTTTGGCCACCCTTCAGTCCATCTACATTGAAAATTTCAAATCTCTGCGTTCAGACAGACAGACAGACAAACACTTCCTCTAATTATATAGATTATTATTATTTTCCAGCACTTCCACTTTCGAGTATTATTCTATCCAGCTTATCTTGGCCTTATACATTGTGCCAGCTGGAGAAGTCCTTTGGGCTCCAGTTGTGGAACACCTAGTTGTGTTTGGTGTTTTTTAAGTTATTCTACAGTGGTATTTGAATTCTTCAACATACTACCACACCCACACTGCAACTTGGCAGTGGTAGCACATCACCTAACTACTACAACGTAATAGAACCATAAGCCGTAGAATCCCCGAGAGAAATTAAGAATGAATAATGGTTACGCGATACTCGCATGAGCAGGTCAACACCGCGCAACTACCACCAGAACAATAATGTGTGACACATTAGGAGAAGCAGAAAATACGAGAAATTACTGAAATACAAGGAAACTCAAATTAACATAACATCAACAATCTTATGCGTCACACTTTAACTCACTTCCACCAGAACAATGTTAATACCGTGCGCTCCCAAAATGAAATTCTGTACTCAGTGTCAAAATATAATTATGTATCAGTGGCTAACTCACTACTCTTTTCCCACTTCCAAATGAGCCAGAAACTTGCAATTCGTCATACTTATAGCTTATAGCCTTCAACCGACCGAAATACTGAAAAAAATCCTTATTTTGAATCTTTACCCCACAAAAAAGTTCAAAATGGAGAACGTAAAGTTGTGGTCCGTGTATATCTTCTTTGGAGGTTTTAGGAGGTAAACGATAAGTCTTATCAAAAATCGATTGCACCAGCACTAACGCATTGTGAGAGATCTTTAGGTTTTATCCATTGACTTCTTGTCGTTTCTTCATCGGTTATACCTTCGATAGAGTTAGATTTTTTATTTTAAGTACATTTTGTATAATTTCCTCACTTTTGTAGTTTTTGACACACTTATAAGATGACTAGAATCGACAAGGTTTACAGGAGAATTGGCACATCCAACTGCCATAACTGTGCAAAATTCGATGTTCTAGCTGCTCCATAAGTATGGAAAAACTGGCTGAATAGCTGTGACGTCATTCACATCTACGACAGTCTGAATCAGGTTTGAACAAAATACTGCCCGCAATGATTAATGCCTGATTGAACATATTTGATCATCTGGTGAATTATGAAATTTGACATTGACGAAATCATGAATTTGTGATTCAGGGTCCACAAATGTCGAAGCAGGAAATCTACCAGCCGAACTGTAGATGCATGTGTTTGATCTTCATTGTTCAGAAAACTATAGGGTTAAGCACAGGGAGAGTATTTTACAACAGTTTTATTCGATTCTAGATAAGGGTAAATTTAAGTTTTTTGTGCTGCTTACCAGTTATTTTGTGTGTTTTGGAGCACACAAACTTATAAACAAACATGTTCTTCTACGCAACTAACAGCGTTCATCTTTAAGTGATATCTACAATAATTAGAGGAAGAGTTTGTCTGTCTGCGCGCGATGCCCAGCAAAATCTACTGCTCGCAACGATATGAAATTTTGCACATAGATGAACTGAAGGGTGGCCGATTGCGCCTCGAAGACGGATTTTTTAATTTTCCTTTCGTTTTCAAGTTATGCGTGAAAAATGTAAGAAAACGTGAATTTTTTGTGCTATCGAAGCATCAGTTTTCAGTACCGGTAATACATTTCAATTGGCAAATCATTTGCAATCAACTTAAGCATTACGTTTATTAATAATAGCATTGAAATATCACACCTTTTATTAATAGTTTAATGTGACACATTTACGTTTCTCAACTGCGACCATTGCTTTACAGTTTGGTGACATATTTGAAGTTACCATTCTTAATAAATTATTATTACTAGCAGGCGCCCGCGGCTTCGCCCATGATACTTACCTCCAAGATTAAAAATAAAGAGCGAAATAATTAAAACATTACATTTATTACAGTAACACTTACACGCGAATCATTCATAAACTAAACGATTAACAAATATAATGAAATAGCTAAAATCCGGCTTCGGAGTGAGTTCCACAATTAGAATGCGCCGCTTGGGAAAAACGACCTCAGATTCGAGTACCCTTGCCCAGATAACCCCTGTATTGTGAGTTCCGTCCAAATCAATCAATGTTCATCAAATCAATGTTCAATCAAATTTCATTAGGGCTACATTCGTTATCGCTCTTCCGTCTATGTTGAAAATTGTAGATGTCTGCGTGCCTTGACATTATATGCAAACGAATCGACCAGGGTAAGCGCACAGAATCGAAGCAATCAATAAAAAATCGCGATGCTTTTATTTCTGAGTTATGTCAACAAAGGGAAAACGCTATTTTTAAAACGTCAATTGGGCGTTACTCCGATACCAGTAAACCGATTTGGTCAAAGTTCAATGGGCTTTGTCCTATGGACGTTGTTAGTGCGTATACTAAGTTTAATGAAAATCTGATAAATCGTATTCGAATTATCGCACTCGGACAGATGGACAGACAGAGAGACAGACGAACAGACATTTTTCCCGTTCACCATACAATATTATAAAGTACCATTCCGGCTGTAGGATCCGGGATAAATCCGGAGCGATAGGAATAAAATGTAGGAATAGGATAGAAAATTACAATAAATCTCTGATTGCGGAGGACCTTGAAAGCAAGAGTGGACTATGACGCAGGACGTTGAAGTCAGGGACCCAAGGAATTATAATTGGACAACAATCTAAAGATGTTATTAAACTTTGCACTTTTATTCACACTTGTAAACTACTGGTTAATTAGGAGATGAAACTTGAATAAGAAATACAGAAACACTTTTAAAACAATGAACTGAAAATGGCGCGGAATGATGTTGCACCACTGGACGAAATTATGTAAAATTTGTAATTACCAATAAATTATATATGAAATTAATGGTAATGAAATTTTCTGTTATTTAAATATATTCAAAGATATTGGAACTTGCTTATTCACTTAATGTTAGCTTCACGGATGAGCGATGATGTCACCACACTAACACCTTGTAGAAACTTATAGACGAGATCCAATAAGCATTGAATTTGACAAATGCTTAAATTATAATAAATAATTTAGCGGAATAAATAAAACTTATAATGGAAGTTTTATATCAACGATTCCGAGTTATAATACAAAGGGCCTTTGTTAAAACCGCGAAATCAGAGCAGAGCAGAGTACGTCTTACCCGTGTTTCTGCAGATCTAATACTGACAAAGCCAAGCGACGCTACCAACTAGCGTCCCTCAAGCAAGCACCTGCCACACAGAAAGCGCGTGACACGAAGCTGATGAAATGTTGCGCCTAATTTTAGCTGAATCAGCGCAAGAAGGCACAGCGGAAGATTTAAATTGGAACTAGTCACTGCACATATATAAAATGATGGAAAAACACTTAGCTTGCGTTGACATTACACCCCGCGTTGAAGCATAGCTTAATAAAGATAAATCAACAAATGCAAGCTGAATGAAAACACTATATAAACACTAAAACATCACTGATTCTATTCTGTATAGGTTAGAACAGGTAGCATGATGTGAGTTAAGTAGAATGATATATGAAGTCCACATCTAGCTGGATGTATACATGTGATATGTGTTAAAACACTGACTTATTACATATCTTACAGGAATATAATATTGAAAAACACTGATTTTCACTATTTGTATTGAAGCACACGAAGCATTAGTTGAATCAGGTAAGTAGATGATGTATAGGAGTCCAAGTGAAGCTGGAGAAGTCTTGAAGGCAGTAGAAGGTGACCCAAGACGAGCAGCGACAAAGGAAAACTTCAATAAATAGGTTGGAAAGAACATTGCTATCTGAGAATTCATTGGAACAATGGAAAGATACATGATAATTATAAGAATGGAGGCAATTATCATGAACATGGTAGGAGAAATAATTCCAATGAAAATAATAACAATAGTTACTTAAATAATACATGGAATGCAGAAATTGGGAGATGTTAGTGGAACTTCAATGTACAGAATGACTATAACTGAAGCCAGTCATAAGCCAAGAACAAAGAAATAAAATAACCCATGTAGTAATTGTGGCTTGTAATAGGGATCCCATGGCTGACGACTACTATGCAGACAACATTAATCAATGAATTAATGTAGGTAAGGGAAGTCAGGCAGAATTGATTCAATGATAGATGACTATTATGCACATAGTCCTAATCGATTGATCAATGCGAGAGGGACAGCCAAGAATAACATCAATGACAACACAAATGGAGAGGGACGTGAAGTACATTGAATGTTATTGGAAAATTGGATGTAATGCACTTCCACAGCAAACGGAAAGTGTTACAAAGGAGAAACGTGACCTAAAGGCGGTCAAATAAGTTGCACAGGCAAAGCGTCTGGATACGATATCAGTCAAGTGCCTTGAATGAAAACTTAAAAAAATTCAAGCTAGAGTAGGTAAAACTCTTGAGCTGAAAGACAAAGAGAATCTTTCAAGTATCAAGATCGATAGAAAGAAAATGACATACTACACACATCGCAAGAATACGATTTGGCGTAGCAGGAAGCTAGATAAGAAATGGAATTCATATGGAAGACTTTGAATATAAGATCATAGTAAGTGTAATATGCTACTCGTCTTGGGGTAGTGGACACACCATTACTATGGGGCGCTTATATTCACCACTGGAAGTGCGCACTGTTATCACTCGAACTAAGCCATCTTCTCCAGGATGAGTAGCGGTGATCACGCCTAACTTCCATTGAAGAGGAGGAATGTTGTCTTCCTTCAAGATGACGACGGTACCAACTCGAACGTTGTCACTGGAACAGGTCCATTTCTGTCTCTGTTGTAAGGAGTGAAGATATTCTGATGACCAGCGTCTCCATAAATGTTGTAAGTGATCTTGTAAAAGTTGCCATTTTTCAACATATTTCTTATCTTCTGTCGGAGGATGCGAATGTAGAGATGTGAGAGGTTCTCCAATTAAGAAGTGACCAGGGGAAAGATATGACAAATCAGCTGGATCATCACTAAGACGAATGAGTGGTCTAGAATTCAAACAGGCTTCAACCTGAGCTAGAAGAGTGCAAAGCTGTTCGTATGTGAGAACTTGAGCTCCCATTACTCTCCTGAGATGAAACTTCATAGATTTCACTGCTGCTTCATGTAAACCACCAAAGTGTGGGGAGCTCGGTGGGATAAAACACCAAGTATAATCATTATTTGCAGTGAAATTTTGAATTGCAGTTTGAAATTCTGTTGACTGTAGTAACAATCGGAGATCTCTTAATTTGTTGTTTGCTCCAACAAAGTTAGTGCCATTATCACTGAAGATTTCTTTACATAGTCCACGACGTGATGTAAATCTTCTTAGAGCTGCTATAAATGCATCTGATGTGAGATCAGAAACTAGTTCAACGTGGATAGCTTTTGTGACCAAGCATACAAAAATGGCAATGTAAGCTTTTACAGTAGTTTTGCTGCGAGGAGCACCATATCTTATATTGAATGGTCCAGCATAATCCACTGCTGTGCGGAGAAAGGGCCTAGCAGGAGTTATTCTGTAGCTAGGAAGATTTCCCATTAACTGCTGGGAAGATTCTGCCTTTGACTTGAAGCAGGTAAGACATCTAAGCAAAATAGATTTCACTACTCTTCGAATACAAGGTATCCAGTAGGCTTGTCTTAGGGAAGCTATAAGCAGCTGATGAGAAGCATGCAAAAGCTTGCGATGTTCATATTCCACTATCAAAATGGTTAAAGGATGTCTAGAAGGCAAGATAACCTGATGTCTTGCATCATGTATAAGATCTGCTTTCTGCAATCTGCCACCCACTCTTAACATATTATTCTGATCTAGAAATGAAACTAATGAATGGATGGAGCTTGTAACAGATGTTTGCTTGCTATTGTTAAGATCTTTCAGTTCCTGAGCGAAAGCTGCTTTCTGAGCGATTTTAACACAAGTTTGCAACGCGTGTTGAAGTTCTTCTGCTGCAATAGGTCCATGATACTTATTTTCACGACGGCAGGCAGAAATAAACCTATACATATAACAAGTCACTCTGCAGGCGCCTAAGATCAGAAAACCTTGTGATAAAGTTATCTTCTTCTGTGGTGGACACCATGCAGACAGAAACAAGTTGCTCGGAAGAATCCTGAACGTTTAATTGCTTTGGTTGTTCAGGCCATGATGTTATTGGTTGTGATAGCCAACTAGGACCGTGCCACCACAAATCAATGTTAGATAATTGTTCAGACGACACTCCTCTTGAAACGAGATCAGTTGGGTTGTCTTCTGTAGAAACATATCGCCATGCTGCAGTTTCAGAAAGTTCTTGAACTTGTGACACACGGTTGGACACAAAAGTTTTCCACTTTCGTGAGTCCGATTTTATCCAAGACAGAACAATAACTGAGTCAGACCATAAACAGTTTTGTGATGTTGGAATATTAAGGTCATTTAATACCTTGTTGTATAGTTTAGATAACAACAATGCACCACAGAGTTAAAGACGTGGAATGGTTTGCCTTTTAAGAGGGGCAACCTTAGACTTGGAGCACAATAAATGAATTGTAACTTCACCATCACTGTTCACTGAACGTAGATATATGCACGCACCATAAGCCTTTTCTGATGCATCACAGAAGCCATGGATTTGTACATCTTGAAAGGTACCAGATATGAACACAAAACGTGGAATACGCATTGTGCCTAGAATGTCACAGATCTCAATCCATTTCTCTGCTATGTATGACGGTACTTCTTCATCCCAACCAAGCCTTTCAATCCACAGTGATTGCATGAAAATCTTTGCGTTAATGACAATAGGACTGACAAGGCCTAGAGGATCAAAGATGGAAGAGATAACTGATAGGATAGTACGCTTAGTAAGTTTACATTGCGTATGAGTTTGGAGAGAAGGATGGGATTGTATCTGGAAATTATCAGTAGCTGGATGCCATAGTAAACCAAGGGCATGTGCATTTTCACTGTTATCAAGAGACAAGGGTAGTTGGGTCTCTCGATGAGATGAAGGGACAGATTCCAATAGAGCTTCATGATTGGAACACCACTTTCGCAATGGAAATCCGCCACTGTCAAGCATAAGTATTAATTCTCTTTGAAGGCGTAAAGCTTCTTGGAGATCATCATGTCCTGCCAAGCAGTCGTCCACATAGAAGGAAGTTCTAACTGCTTGGGCAGCTAGAGGATATTTAGCTTCTTCTTCTATCGACAGCTGATGCAAGGATCTTATGGCTAAAAATGAAGCTGATCTAGTACCATAAGTAATAGTAGTCAATGCGTAGTCTTGTATGGGTTCATTAGAATTAGAACGCCACACAATTCTTTGAAGATTCTGGTCATCTTCATACATTCTTATGCGTCTTTACATTTTGGAAATGTCAGCTGAGAACGCATACTGTAGGTTCGAAAGCGAATTATAATTGATGACAAATCATCTTGCACTGTTGGACCTAATTTTAGAATGTCATTTAGTGACTTGCCTGAAGAGGTTTTTACAGAGGCATCAAACACCACTCTAGTTTTAGTTGTGGAAGATGATGGTTTGATGACTGCGTGATGAGGTAGATAGAAACACCTTTCACCTGCTTGGGGGGGTGAAACCTTTCTCATGTATCCCAATTCTTCATATTCTTGCATGAATTTAGTATAATCTTCTTGTAGAACAGAATTGGTTTGGAATTTGCGCTCCAGATGGCCTAAGCGTTTTATTGCTTGCTGTCTGGATTCGCCCAATGCATTTTCAGATTGATTCTTGGGTAGTTGTGCCACAAAAACACCTTCATCTGCACGAATAGTGTTTTGTACGAAATGTTGTTCACACTCCTTTTCTTCTTTAGTATGCACTGGTTTAGGAAAATCTTCTAATTCCCAGAAGCGTCTTAAGTCTGTGTCAACATTGTCAACTGTCACAAACAAATTGTGTTGAGCAAATGTGACCTTCTTTGCTTTGATTGATGTCTTGGGAACGGATCCGCTAAGTACCCAACCAAGCTCAGTGTTGCTAAGTATAGGACTACTAGGAGTGATTATTCTTTCATTGGTAAATAACTGATAAAACAGGCTAGCACCAATGAGAAGTTGGACATCACCAGGGATGTAGAATTTAGGATCTGCCAATGCAATTTCACTAGGAATATTGAATTTGGTAGGATCGATACGGACAGAAGGAAGTTTGTTTGCAATATGAGGGATTACTAGACAGTTCACTTCAGCTTGGAAATTATGGATCCTGGATCGCATATTAACTTTAACACTGTGATTACAAGAAGAGGTGCCATTTATGCCTCTTATGTGACTATCGACAGTTGTAGTTGAGAGTTGCAGTTTCTTAGCTAAATCTTCAGTTATGAAGTTTAACTGACTTCCAGAGTCTAGTAACGCTCTACACAAAACTAAGTTTCCTTGTCTGTCTTCAAGATGCACTGCTGCAGTTGCTAAAAGAATCTCCCTTTGATTGGATTTTTCTTTAATAGAACAATAACTAGCAGGCAAGTTGTCTGTAGTTTCCACAGTATTAATAGAATGGTGAGAAACCTTTTTCTTGTCGCGTGTGTTATGTAACAATCTGCTGTGAGAAGATGTACCACAGTTACAAAAGGATTTGAGCTTGCAATGATCTCTTTTGTGATTAGAGGAAAAACAGTTTGCACACAAACCTTTGTTTTTTACAAAATCCCATCGTTGTTCTACACTTAACTGTGAGAATTTGTCGCACCTATGTAATTTGTGATTGTCTTGGCAACAAGGACACGAATCACTGTTAATGGCAACATACGATTGGCGAGTTGCTTTAACTGACTTCTTTTGTGTATGTTTTTCACTCTTTTCCTTTGCTGGGCTGTACGTGTTGTTAGAACTGGCTAGCACTTCTAAAGAGTGCGCCTTGGCTTCTAGAAAGGTTATTAGCTCTTGAAGAGATGTGAAACTCTGTGAATCAATTTTACTTTCCCATTCCTTGCGTGTAGTTTCACTAAGATTATCCAATATCAACTGAGTCAATATAACTTCATGCAATGGAATTTCAAGATTGAGAGCTTCCTCAGCGTTAAGATTGCTCTGAAATTTGTTTAGCAAATTTCGCAGTTCTGTAACGTTTTCACCTTTCATTGTTTGTAATGAAAGTAAATTTCTGACATGAGCTGTAGCGATTACTCGCGTGTTATTGTATCTAGAACACACTAAGTTCCATGCTATAGGAAAATTGTCACTAGTTACAGGCAGATTCTGAATGAGCGTGTGGGCCTGGGCCTTCAAAGAATACAGTAGATAATGGTATTTCTGGATGTTATCCAATGATTCATTATTGACTACGAGACTGATGAACGTGTCGTAGAAATGTTTGAAATTAGTCACGTCCCCAGAGAAGCTAGGTATTTGAATTCTTGGAAGTTGTATTATTCTGTTATTACACTGTGACGTAGAAGATTGACATGTGTGATGAGAATTACCACTGTGATTAGATTGTTGACTGTTCACAGAATTCGCACTATGCACTTGCTCATGATGACATAGGATTGCACTGAGTTTAGCTTTTAACTCGAAGTAACCATTCATCATAGCTTCCTTGTATTCTGCATGTTCATCCAAATCTTCTTCTGCTTCCACAAGAGATTCTATTTGCGTTTGAACAATGTCATACTTGTCCCATACTTCGTTTAATTTGTCGAATTTCACTTTTAATAAAACACATCTGTTTCTTGATTTGCAGTTTCACACGACTTTTGTAGAAAGGTAAGCTCTCGCTTAATGATACCTCTACGTTTAATTAAGGCTCGTAATTCACTTTCCATGTTGAATGTGAAATGTGGAAATTACTTGCAATTGAAAGTTGAAATTCTACCACCGCTGCACGATGATGTATGAATCAGATGTTCACTGCTTTCTTGATGTTCGCTGCAGACCTGAGTCCCAAGCTGCTCGAAATGTTTGCTCACTGCCACAAGATGGTGTCATTGGCCAGGAATACAGGGATGATGATTTCACGACGACCGACCGACACGGTAGCTTATGATATACAAGACGAATTCGAGAACAATGCGAAACAGAAGTACATGTGTGAAATAAGTACGATTGTTTCCAATATAATCCTGCCCTATGAGGACCACAAAATGTAGGATCCGGGATAAATCCGGAGCGATAGGAATAAAATGTAGGAATAGGATAGAAAATTACAATAAATCTCTGATTGCGGAGGACCTTGAAAGCAAGAGTGGACTATGACGCAGGACGTTGAAGTCAGGGACCCAAGGAATTATAATTGGACAACAATCTAAAGATGTTATTAAACTTTGCACTTTTATTCACACTTGTAAACTACTGGTTAATTAGGAGATGAAACTTGAATAAGAAATACAGAAACACTTTTAAAACAATGAACTGAAAATGGCGCGGAATGATGTTGCACCACTGGACGAAATTATGTAAAATTTGTAATTACCAATAAATTATATATGAAATTAATGGTAATGAAATTTTCTGTTATTTAAATATATTCAAAGATATTGGAACTTGCTTATTCACTTAATGTTAGCTTCACGGATGAGCGATGATGTCACCACACTAACACCTTGTAGAAACTTATAGACGAGATCCAATAAGCATTGAATTTGACAAATGCTTAAATTATAATAAATAATTTAGCGGAATAAATAAAACTTATAATGGAAGTTTTATATCAACGATTCCGAGTTATAATACAAAGGGCCTTTGTTAAAACCGCGAAATCAGAGCAGAGCAGAGTACGTCTTACCCGTGTTTCTGCAGATCTAATACTGACAAAGCCAAGCGACGCTACCAACTAGCGTCCCTCAAGCAAGCACCTGCCACACAGAAAGCGCGTGATACAAAGCTGATGAAATGTTGCGCCTAATTTTAGCTGAATCAGCTCAAGAAGGCACAGCGGACGATTTAAATTGGAACTAGTCACTGTACATATATAAAATGATGGAAAAACACTTAGCTTGCGTTGACACCGGCACTTACTAAGTTAAGAGGAAACGTTTATCTAATATTTCAAACATGTTAAAGGGAAATCAGTAATATTTGAAATGGGCTAATTTTATTACATGGAAAGTTTACTCGTAGAAATTTCTAAATAAAAGTAAGCTCTAATCCCAATTTGGAATGACATTGGTAGGGCATTTAATCTATTATTTGGTGATACAATTATCAATAAGACTACCTGGTGTCATGAATGAATGTCATGAGCGCAACAATATAAGTTATGACATAATAGTATACTTGATGTGCGTTTGGTCATGAAGTTTGAAGAGAAACAGAGGTTCTTTCAAAATGGCTAGTGAAGACGTATTATGACCGTCGAGTGGTCGTGCTTCGTTTATACTTTTCTTTGGGGATAATTCATAGAGTGAAATGACGTATTTTATTCATGTTATTTGTAATTCGTGTCCATGTTATTATATCACGAAGGAATGTAGAAGTGGTATAAGTAGGAGACCGAAGTGTTTGTCCCTCCTAGAAATATTTGATGATAGATGGAGTTTAGCATAGGCAAATTCAGCTATGATATTGTTGGACTTCGCTTCGAAGAGTAACGTATATTGGGATTTATCCAAGTTGTGTAAGAGAAGTCAAATTTTAGCGCCATACATACCAGAGTGATTCTCAACAGCATTGTTTAATGGGAAGCGATTAAATTATGTTTATGTCGTTCAGTTTAAAGGCAATAGTTAATGTAACAGATCTATATTTATGCTATAATTGAACATTCATTGTATGCATTTGAGTTGAAGTTCTGTTTTAATTTGTCGTATCGTAATTTGCTCTGCTCTGCTGTTTAAGTCTTATGGACTGGGGAACCAGCGGTTACAGGCCTCGTCTTGCTATTTATCATTCTCTCGCTATAGACGGAGCTTTTGTATAACTCGATCGGTAAGACATGAGCCAAACAAATGGATGCGCAGTAGTCTACGATGACGTAATCTTTACCTGCTTGACTTACATACCACGTGATGTTCCCTGCCAGTTCATACTGTGTGAAAACATCTTAGTTAGCCTCACAGAATTCAATAGTGAAGTGTGATACGTTAATAAGAGCAATGGAAGGCGAATGTAGTTATTCTAGCAAAATGGTTGGTGGTAGTAAAGTGATGCACAGTCAGAGTAGGGAAATAGTGTGGAATGTATATAGGTATTTCAAACAGGTGCACCAAGATGACCCTAAATATACAATTCAGCAGCGTGTTTCGGATGCTACAGGAATTTCATTCAGCAGCATTACGAGAATTGTAAAATAAGATGAGAAATATGTTCAAGATGGAGCGAGATTTAGTACTCCACACAAAAAAGTGAAAACAGGATTAGATGATTTAGAAGAACGGTGAATGAATTTCACAAAACATATGCCCTAAAGAACAAAATTAATTTTTCTGGAGGTAAATGGGCTTTAAGTCAAGTGTTGAAAGATTTACATTTCAGTTGGAGGAAACCCGCAAATAACCCGAACATATTAATTGAGAAAATGGACATCCGTAATTTCGGTGTGAAGTATTCAAGATGTCTTACGCGCTATTATGGACCGCATTGTTTGGAATGAATAGTTCAGTGCATGCATTCTCTTATGCCCCTACTCCATTGTTACCGGCGGACGATTAGCTGTCTGTGCGTGTTTGGTTCAGGTCCTACCGTCCCAGTTATAACTGTGATGATTTGAGTCTCTGTATGGAGTGGCATGTAGTGTAAGTCGATGTCCCACGATCCATTTTTGGTTCAAATATCTACAAACCGTCAGATTGGATCGTGTGACATGGCCGGCTGCCGTTGCACACAATTTCATCCTATATTTTCCATACAATTGTATTGGATGCAATGGAATAGAAACATTTCTAATTTCCATCCAAACATATGAAATCAACCAATGAGCGTCATTCTATAACCGCGTGACCTGCATGACGTAGAAACATGACTTCTTCCTCCGTACAGATGATTCTTTCCGCTGCCAGCGCTCGCTATACCATCGAACATGACCAAAAAGACAAAATGATATAATATTGGGTCAAGAAAATTAACGGATGATAGGATTTGAATTTACAACAATATTAACAATTACCATTATTACAACTGGCATAAATGCTGAGGTGCTCTGGAAATTATTGTAAAGATTCCGTAAAAAATGTTAGTTGCGTCAAGTGCGTGCATATCGACAGCCATGTAGTAGCTATCGATTTCGTTTAGGGAGAACAGCTGGCACTGTATTTGCACTCTCGTGTGCAAAGCCAGAAATAATTTATTGTATAGATATGCTACTTTATACAACTGTTTCAACAAAAAAATTGGATCGTGGGACATCTTTGAAGACACGTTACAATCCATATAATTTTAAAAATTTCAAGTCTGTAATCGCCTCATGCCAGCTCTGACCAAAGTAGCCAGCTCGAAATACGTGGAGCCGTTATACAGTGTCATCATGAAATCGTTCAGCAACACTTGTACAGGAGAGAATGCTCTAAGAAACGGAATTAAGTTGGCAGTGCTAGCCTATGGTTATAATATTCCACTACAATAATTTATGAAGTAAGAAATAAAATTAACATAAAACTCATCTATTTAAAAAAGATGTTGAACATGTTTAACGTCGCTTTAATTTTTTTTCGAAAACTTTAACTAAGCAATAACAGACAGATGCAAAACAATAGTTAATATGGCCTACTCTGGTATACCTGCTGCTAATCTGAAAGGAAGGTAGGGAGAAATACCAATCTTCGCATGGGTGGCGAACATAACCAGACCTGGTATTGATGGTATTGTATATTAGGTTATGCAGAATAATAATTATGTAGCACCTGACTGCAGAAAGGAATAACAAATTAAAGAATAAAAGACTTGAGGGCAAACGGGCCGCACCATTGAGGCCAGGTGCAATGAACATAAACGCTGCATCCGGTTGGGTTACCCGGAAAAGTCGGCGGTAGCTCAACACATGTACGACCATGACCACCACATCAACTTCCAAGGGGTGAGAAACCTGGGCAATCAACCTACCTACTGGGGCCAGGTCGTGGCCGAAGCTCTGGAAATAAAGCTACACCGCAATAATTACAACAGGGACAACGGGCTAGAACTCAGCCAAGCCTGGAACCCAGCAATCAGAATTCTACAGGAACGGGCCAAATCAGGACCAACTTCAGCACCAACCAATAGCATTCCTGCGTTTCACCCCGGGATTTCCTGTGCTCCGATTGGTCGCTCTCTGCAAACTCCACCAGCTATAAAAAGGAGCCAGACACAGAACTACCTGTGCTACATGTCCGCAACACAAACTGGAACGCCTATCGTAACCTCACAAACGCCAGCATAAAACCACAATTTGAATATACCACCACAACAGACATTGACAATGCCATTGAAAATTTCTCTGCAGCCATAAAAACAGCATATCGTACCTCCACACAAGACACACCTCCACAAGCCACCCTCACAAAAAATGAAAAAATTAGAGATCATCTATTAAAATTAAAAAGAAGACTAAAAACAGCATGGCAAGACACAGGAGACCCCTTACATAAAACACATTACAACAATGTCACTCAAAAACTTCGCAGACTAATATCACATATAAAAAATGAAAAATGGGAGAAAACACTACTGGAATGCAACGAGAACAGGAGCAAAGCATGGAAGTTAATTAAAACATTTAAAAAACGAAATGACCCCCCAAAACCAACATTCATTCATGGCCCTAACGGTCTTAAATATCACCCACAAGAGAAAGCAGAAGAAATGTCTAATGCGTACGAAACACAATTTATGAGAAATTTTCTCACCAGATATGAACATGAAAGGCAAGTTAATAACATTACTCGTCGTATTAATAACAACCCACCCAATACACAATTCAACCCCATACAACTTCAAACTCTTAAAAAACTTATTAAAAATGCAAAAACTCGCGCAGCAGCTGGTCACGACGGCATCACTAATGAAATGCTCTCACATCTAATACGCAAGCCCCTCATTCATCTACTTCACATTCTTAATGCATGTCTCAAACTAAATTATTTCCCCCCAAAATGGAAAATAGCTAAAATCATTACCATTCCCAAACCCAACAAAAACCCATCATTCCCTCAAAACTTAAGACCGATCAGCTTGCTGCCGAATATCGGCAAACTCTTAGAAAAAGTTATTTTACATGAAATGCATACATTCATGGCACTTAATAAAATTATTCCCAATACCCAATTTGGGTTCCGTCAATCTCACAGCACCGTTCACCAAATCGCTCGACTCACAGATCACGTTATATCAGCATTCAACAACAAACGTAGCACAATGGCTGTTATGCTCGATATCGAAAAAGCATTTGATAAAACATGGCAAAATGGCCTACTATATAAAATTAAAACTCTCAAATTTCCCGACCATATTCTACACATGTTAAACTCATACCTAAATAAGAGAACCTTTTTTGTACACATTGAAGGACATAATTCAACTTTAAAACATATAGAAGCCGGCGTTCCTCAAGGAGCTGTGCTATCCCCTGTACTATACAATTTATTTGTACACGATATTCCCACTTTTATCCGTGTCAATACAGCTATGTATGCTGATGACACATGCCTTTATATAACGGGAAAGACAAAACAAATGAATAAATGCGTTCCGATTCTTCAAAGAGCACTAAATTCACTACTCAATTGGTTTGAAACATGGAATGTAAAAATAAACCCTAACAAAACACAATGTATATTATTCAGCAAAGGCAAACAACCCCTTCCGGCCTGTTTAAAAGTTAAAAATCGACAAATACCATTCGATAAATGCGAAACTTATCTTGGAGTCCGTTTAGACAGCAAACTATCTTTCACAAAACATATACAAAATGCAACAGCCAAGGGAAAGGGAGCCCTGAATGCCATTTATCCATTATTAAGATCACCTACCATCGAATTCAATGTTAAACGCCTATTCTATATCGCTATCATACGCAGCATTTTATTATATGCATGCGAAGTTTGGCACATTACTACCAATACTAATCTGAAGAAGATACAAACAATTCAAAACAAAGCGATTCGGATAATCCTTAGAGCCCCTTTTCTTATCAGAAACTCCGTCCTTCACGAAGAAATTAACCTACCATTTCTTGTAGACTATATTAGACAACGGTGTGAAAATTTTCAAAACACATTACTTCAACATTCCAACCCCCTTATAAACAAAATTGGACAAACATCACAAGCCGTTGCACGTTGTATAAACTACCAACCTGGGGAAAAATAAATCATTGTTAATCTGTACCTACTTTATATTATATATATATATATAAAAAAAACTGGTATAATTGAGTATCCATCAATATATAATTATGTATAATTGCATATATGTGTACGTATGCAAATCAAAAGAGGGTTCAACCCCACACCAATATAAATAGGAAATTAAAACATTCAACTTAAGCTAACTAAAGTGGTACAGATAGAAAATAAATATATATATATATATTCTCAAAATGTAAAAGACAACTCATCCCGTCAAATATTTAAGGATCCTGTCAAGGCCCTCCTGCAAAGACTATATACCTCATGACAAAGCAACAACAACTACAGGCCAAGAGTCAGGCACATGACTCAATTGCCTTGGCATTCTAGGGGTCCAAAAGCCCCACATATCACTGACTGACTGACTGACTAGCGCACTTCTCTCCCAGAAGATGGCTGCAGAGCTGACAGCAGCCGAAAGCTCGGAAATAAACCATACTTTAACCCGGTTGGAAGCCCGAGAGACCATTATATATAACAAATTAAAGGTTACATAGACTGAAACTAAGTAAAATAGAAAACTTCACCTAATGAAGTAGAATCTGATCAAGTCTCCATGACGCAGGATTCCTTCCCAAGTGGAATGCGTTGACGTAAGAATTCAGTAGACCGGAGATCTCCCGTTATTGCTTTGAAATGCTGATAATTTTAAATTAAGATTATTTGCCTCCTCACATCATGTTCTCATAGTTTCCGCTGTAAAGCCCACAAAGATGTAATTTGTCTTAATGTCTATATTTCCGTCGCTTGATATAAGAAACTGCTTCTGTTGCCTGGCTTTATATTCATAGGAGCTGGGAGGTAGAGGAATACAATAAATAAAATATTATATATTATTAATGGTTGAAGAGGCATGCAACCCCTTAATATGTACGCGAGTTTTCAAGAATTGTTTTAATTGTTAACTGATTCGTTATGTGTATTTCGAAAAAAATAATGAAATACATGCTGTTATTGGATATACCAGCGTTGTTATATTTACTCACCATATGTTGGGATAACATTTGTCTGAACTGCTCTGCCTGCTGGTCTGGCCCTTTCTCGTTTCCTTGAGCGTTCAGCTGTAGACAAGATTACAGCGTATTAATTACAATATTCTGTTTGCTCAGCCAAAGTTGTTACACACACTGATATTACCTTCCAATGTTTACACGCTTAGCAAGGAAAGTAATCTGTTTATACTGGCGCAAGCACGAAGCATCATGGTGCAAAACAATATTTACTAATTATTATCGCAGACTAACATTTTTTGTTAGTATTTGTAAACTGAATGAAAATTTACTTTTAAAATAATTATATACGAAATAAATGAATGAAAAAAAAAGACAAACAAACAAAACAAAATTGTTCCTTTCAGTTTGAGTGCAATTTGAAGTCACTTAATGTTCGTGGCGCACTAAACAGAAAGACAATCATATGATAGCGTTGCCAAGGTGAACATGAAATACATGTAATTAAAACCATGATCGATTAAAGGGTGATTCCCCTGCGTTATTTCGGTTCACCCTTCGGTCCCTTAGTATTAATGTACTTACCGGAATCATGAAGACATGTCCTGGTGGGCCTGAAATTCCGTTTGTTCCCGCTATTCCATCTCTTCCCATCTGCCCTTTGGGTCCAGGAGGTCCCGGTGCGCCAGGCGGCCCCATGTATCCTCTGGGTCCTGGAGGACCCCTTATTGTGATGTAGTGGTACCTCGCCTCGGTCCTATTTACCAGCACCTCGTCTTCAGATCCCTCCAACTTCATGAAAACATAACTGGGATTTAGGCCATTATAGACATATTACCTTATTTGAAATTTGTGTCCATAATTTCGTTAAAGGGGTACGCCGTAGCGTAGTGGTTGAGGCGCTGCGCTACAAACCGGAAGGTCGCGGGTTCGATTCCCGATGAGGTCGTTGAGATTTTTCAATTGGCCTAATCCTTCCGGTGGCACTGGCCCTGGGGTCGACTCAGCCTCTAACAGAAATGAGTACCAGGAGCAATCCTGGGGGTAAAGGCGGCCGGTGCGTAAGGCTGACAACCTTACCACCTTCATGTGCCGAATGTCCAAAATCTGGGAGCCTCAATTTCCTAGAACCCTCTGGGCCTCCATGGCCTGTATAGGGATCACTTTACTTTACTTACTAATTTCGTTAAAGCATTATTTATTTACTTATATCGAAAATGAAGATACAATCCAGTTACATGCCTTATTAATCCAACTCTATTTAGTTATTTAATACACATAAATACAAACATGAATACCACGAATGCTCGGGGCAGTTCATTCTTAACGTAATAGTTCATTTTTGGTCTTCTTTGACACTTTGCACAAAGCTTGATGAATGTTGTGGTGCGGATTACACGGCCTCTAGATTGTTCCAACACTCTTATAGGCTGGCTATGATCGCTCTACTTAATTCGATTGCATTGTCAACTGCTGCCACACGGGAAGAACAAGAGCGAGGTTAGTGACAGGTAGCGCGAGGTTAGTGACAGGTAGCACGAGGTTAGTGACAGGTAGCACGAGGTTAGTGACATAGTCTCGGTTTTTGACCAGTTAGATTAGGTAGCTAAGGTTGGTTTACGATTTGAGATTTTCCTGGCGTAAAATATGAATATATTCTTCTCGGGTTGCAGCCAGGTAAGAGCTTTGTCGAGATCCAACGTTTCAGAGGCCGCCGCCGCCTCTGTTCCTCAGGGAAACTGGCAAACCCGAGAAGAATATCTTAAGGTTGGTTTAGTTTAGCAGCAACAGCGCCATAACCACTGTCAACATCGTCAGATTGCCTACTCCGCTTAATGGAGAGATCTATTCTGCACACCGTCATGGCCATCTACCATAACTAGTAAGTTATGCCATTTTAGGTTATTAAGTTGTAAGCAGTCACTTCTTCACGATTTTTCTTTCATTTCGTATATTTTAAAGAACAAACTGAATTTATATGTGAATTGTATAGGTTGTGAAGAACATAATAAGCTCAAATGAGGACTTTTTCATGTTTCTAAAAAAGAAAATGCAGCGTGCAGAGTGTAAAATTTTAATTCTTTTAGATTTTAACTATGTGACAAAAAAATAACTCAACAACAAACACACAGAAGAAGTGAAAAATGAAATGAAGTCAGGCTTGGTCACCATATTAAATTATTATTTTAATTTTAATCATCAATGAAGATCCTAAAGAGCAATGAAACTAGTTATGAAAGAGTTATGAAACTAGGGGCAGAACAGTATAATACACAGAAAACTATATATATATATTTACTAAATTATGCAAAGTATGATTATTTAAGATAATCTAAGAAAAATAGACCATAATATAGTATTAAGATGTTCACCGAACTCATTAATGCAATAGTAAAAATAGAAACATAGTAATCATGAAAGTATTTGTGAACGGAAATAAAATTCAGCCTTTGATGCAAACGACTTGATATTTCTAATGTCCTTAGTCTCTTGTGACAAAGCGTATTAATTCTTTCAAAGGGAATATCTAATTCCTTCTGTAGGCCTGCTATTCTTAATGAGGTAGATTACTAATATTTAAACTTCTGAAGCTTCTATGGTTTTCTTTTCTGGTTCTTGGGAACTAACTCCGAATACGCCGTCGGCCATTTATTTCGGGCAAAGTCAAGATGTTTGGAAAATTATTTGGAAATAGAAACTAATTCTTAACAGTGAAAGAAAGAGATTTTAGCACTTACCTCGTTTGGTAATTACCAGGTTTCTTAGTGGTATTACAAGTAAACTTACAAAATTGGTGTCCACATGCGAAACCAGAGGATCCGAGGTCACGTTGACCCTGACGTATGTCTCCTCTTCTTCCTCTTCTTCCTCGCCATCTTCCTCCTCCTCCTCTTCCTCGCCCTCGTCCTCTTCATCTCTATTGTCGCCTGCACTGTCCGGTCCTATGTTGGTATCACAATCCGGTGCATACGTGGAGCACATCTCGTACGCGGCGTCAGGGGTTGACGTAATCTTCAGTAATTGCACGTCTCCCTGCGAACATATTTATTTATTTATTTATTTGTCTATCTTGAGAATATAACAAGTACGTTATGCAATTAAAATTCTCTGTCTCATATCACAATATTCTAAAACAAAAATATTTACACACACACATACACACATAAATACAGAAAATAATTATGGAAGAGCTAGTAAACAAAAATAATATAGCAGTGACAAGGAGCGTCACTTATATATAGCTGGTAGCTTGTATATATACAACTCGGGTATTGTATTTTATTAAAATTACAAGAAAGTTAAAATCAGAGGTCCATAGAAACATGGAGAAGGAAGGAAATAATAGGTCTTAACCCTGAAATTATGCACAATATCAGATTAACAATAACAAGCCTAGATAGAATCTTGCAATACTTACACCAATGAACTCAATTTAGAGAAACCTTTTTCCGCTAAAAGTAATCATCAAGATAAATTCAATAAAACCCAAATAAATTAGTCTAGCACGGCATACTATCTTCCTTTTTAACATACAAAGTCTCAACGAATGCCAGTAAATTCTTATAGGCAGAAAACCGAGGTGCAACTCATATTCATGGTAGCAGCAAGAAAATCGTAGAATGCAGCATGGAATAGAATAGAAATTAAAAATACGATAAATGAAACGAAAATAGCAATAAATAAATAAATAAATATAAAAATATATAACATGTTTTATCTCCAACATTTTTTACTTAATATTAAGCTTCCGTTCGAATTTGTGTACCCCAAGCGTTTTTAGCTTAATATAATTGATCATTGTGAAAGTGTCTACCTTTTATCCCGACCGAGAATTATACAAAACGAATGCTTCCATTCTTATTTGTTGTAACTGCAGTGTACCCTGTCAGATTGTTACTGCTCCCAAGACATATGTGGATTTAATAATTAAATAGCCGTGGTAGAGATTACTATGATTTTATATGGGGAAAATCGCAACTTTAATTAAGTTTTTGAAGCCTTTTGAAGCTGTGTGAAGTGTAAAAAAATTCGGTGGAAGCCTCTGAGCGATTTAAGTGAGTTTTCAGGTGAATAGAAAAGTTGGTTCCGATTTTATTCGTTTATACACGTCAAATGAACTTATATTGTTGATGGACCTGAAATTTGGTCTTCATTAACACTGGATTTTTTTGTTTGGAGTTGTCGACTGTAAGGAAGTGCTTTTATCACTACTAGTTTTAGGCCTATTAACACCATATGTTTCTGCACGTTTCAGTATGAAGCATTTCACATAGTAGTTCTGCGCTTTGCATTTTTAGCACCATTAAAACTATGCATTTCTGTAGATATATCAACTTTTTCCGTTTGGGGCATTTACCCGTTGATGCTGTGTATGGTTTGTGATTGAACAGCGTTTGCATATATATCTTCTGGATGTCTGATCTTAAGGGCACAGTTAGTAAATCTACGCATTTTGTAAGAATATTATTTATCATGTCATGTAATTCACAAATTAAGCTAATTGAGCTTTATGTGACAGTATTTTGACATTTTGCGATAATAACATTTTATTATCATTATGTCAATTTTATTACCATCTGCTAGCTCAGACAAAACGTCGCATATAACTTCCACAACACTGACGGTATTTTCACTTTCACTATCACAGTACTGCACAGAATAGGCATTAATGATGTTTACATTGTTCAGTAAAAAATTTGCACAGCTTTTATGTACGTGGCTATCACACTTGAAACACTTTAATCCATAGGCTACATTACCTTTGCATCTTGTACAAGTGGATCTTATCTGATGCTGCTGTACAAGGCACATTTGGACGCATTTTAGGTTATGTTTGCCACGCAGGAGTATAAGCATAAGCTCCCGTCAGAGTTCGCAATTAGTATTCTATCAGTCGAAATTCCATAAATTGGATATACAATACCGCATACCGCAAGGATTGGCGTTATATGTGGGTGAGCTCTATATATATATATATATACCCAGTATATATATACCAATTTATATATTGCATGCATGATTATGTGAATCGCTTCAGAACTTTAAACTCGAAACGACCGAAAATATAAAGGACTATTTTATCCAGCATGATGATGCACGTGATGTGTTAAGAATCTCTGGTATAAATTACTAGTTGGTGAACACTAATTTATTTATTAACAAATATAATGTCTAAGTATGTTCTCACGCAAACAGCAGTGGTTAAGTATATTAATAAGGAAGGTGATCTTCTATCATGGGAAAACCCATCTATAGCCTATCTGATGTAATTTCTGATGAAATAAACATATCATTCATTGATGTTGGGATATGTCGTGTAAGAAATATTTATTTAAATATCGTGACAAATTGATTGAGATGATGTACAGGGTCCGCCAGAAAAATGTATACACACTTTAAGGAACGAAACTATTTATTATGTTTGTTTTTTAAATTTAAATACTAATCAAACATCTACCGGTAGTACTTTCTTAGTTCAGTGGTTACATTAGATGTTCAAAATGTTGGCCGTTGGTGGCCAGACACATTACTGAACGATGAACGGTCGCCGCAGCTATGTCGATCAATGTTTCAATGGAGATCGTAGCACATGCCGCTGTAATCTCATGGCGAAGTTCCTCCAACGTGCGTGGCTTACGTCGATAGACTTGATCTTTCACGGTTCCCCACAAGTAAAAGTCTATAGGGGTTAATTCTGGCGACCGTGGAGGGAACTCAATGGGTCCTCTTCGTCCAATCAGGATCGTCATCATTAATCACATGCAGTAATCGTGGAATGTAAGGTTTTCACTTAGCACCTTTCAGAATTCGTCGTACACTTGTACTGCTAATCCCCACTTTACGCGCACAGTGCGTAGCAGATTTTTGTGGAGAAGTAACAAACTTTTCCAACGCGAGATCCGACGAAGCAGGACTTGTAGCTGTACGCGGTCTACCTGATCTTCCTTTATGAATATCACAAATCGTTCCATGTGCCTCAAACTTGCCAATAATGCGTTTAATTGTTAGGCGGGTTGGGGGTTCTGTTTCAAACTCCCGCCTCCACTGACGCTGCACTTCAACGGCATTATCAAACCTGATATACCACTTCAGAATGCATTTTCGCTGCTCGAACGTTAAGCGTTCTCCAGCCATTTTGTTTTGTCACTATCGTGTTGAAAGTAACGACATGTGTTGAGCGTAAGACCATACTACAACATACTGGTAATATACTGGTAACATCCCGTTACAATATCCCGATACAGTCTGACAAAGAGTGTATACATTTTTCTGGCGGACTCTGTATTTATATGCGTTACATCTGTTATCTGATCACAATTACTTCGTACCGTTCGAAATACAAACAGTTTCCAATTCCTTTTCCTGTCACACTCACGATCGTTTAGAAATTAGTAGTGTTGCTTTTCGTAAGAAGAAGGAGAGAAGAAGAAGAAAATGGAATAGATAAGTTACATTTCCAGTTTGAAAGACAAACAGAACTTACTTTGTGCATCAGAAACATGTATCAGGATTTATAAAGGCGCTAATTTCAGATTTACCGCGTTTAACAACCATATTTAAAACTTTAAATAGGTGTTGGATCTATCGATAAGTTAAAAAAAAAAAAAAAAACTTTTTTCAAATTTTGCGTGTGCACCAGTCATATTCAAAATTGGCGCTTGATCCTTGGTAATTTCAAAATTAAACATCCTTTTTTTAAAGTTGGCGCATTCGTCCGTCATATTTAAAATGTCCCTGGATGCCCGGTAATATAAATGTTTATACCATTTCTTAAATTTAGTGCGTTCGTCCTCCATATTTATAAAGGCGCAGGATCCCCAGTAATTTCAAATTTTACTCCATTTTCAAAATTGGTGCATTCGTCCGCCATATTTTAAAATTCGAAGTGGCGAAGTATTCCTCGCTAATTTTAAAATCTGAAAACATTTGACGTCACAAATCAACCCAAAATTAAAAATAAAAAAAAAATGGCGCCCTGATGACGTCATTCGACAAAAATCTTACTGGGGCGGCGTCGGGATGCAACGCTAGGTTTCGGTCGACTGATTTATAAATGACTCCAAAATACTCCCGGTTTGGGAAATAGAAATATGGTAACCGTAGCCTTCAGGTGTCCTTTCTGGTCAGAATAGTTAATATGTGATCCGGGCCTGTGAGGCCCGAAGTGCGTGGGCCCCATAAATAGTCCCTACAGCTGGAGAGGTTAAACTGATTGTGAGAGAAATAATGAAGGTAATATCAATTAGTTGAGGGTTATTTTGAACAATGGAACTGAATAATCTGGAACCAAAAATAGAGCTCTGTTTTGGAACTGCAGTCGTAAAATATTAAGGTTCTTAGTACCAATAATAGCAATCATAATAAAAGTAGTCTTCTATAGACATGAAGCATGGTCTTAAAATTTCAGCACGAGAATAGTTTTACAATTTTACAATAGATTTACAAGCATGAGAATAGATTTACAAGTTGCTTGTGGCTCATTCCTGTCCTGCCTCCCAGTACATATTGTTTGTCGTAAGTATTATGCCCCAAATTCAATTAGTAAAATAAGAAATGCTGACATTGGAAAGTTCCAGAAATTCTGAAGTACGTAAGAAGTAGGAAAAGGAATGAGATGTGCATGAACATTGATTATTCTGATTGATTTTTCGTGACCATTTTACAGTTTTTAATAAATTATACAATTTGCGTGTTTCCCGTAGGAAAAAAAAAATACTGCGACAGCTCAAACGCACCGCCGCCTCTCTATTATTCATAGTTGTTACTATTTTCTTTCTGCTATCATTTCAAATTTCCAGATTAAAAGGCATACGGTATTAGCCTATGTCAAAACTAGTGAACTGTATTTCCGGTGTAGTAAAAATACTAACTGAAACACACGGCCTAGAAGACTAATTAGATAAAAAAATAATACATTCACCTCGAGGGTTGCATATTATTATTATTATTATTATTATTATTATTATTATTATTATTATTAAGTGTCAGTTTAGTACTTTATGAGATGTAAATGTCTGTCCGTCTGTCCGCCCGTGTGTCTGTACGCGCGATAACTCAAATACGCCTTATCGGATTTTATCGCGTTTAAAATGTCCATGGGAAAAAGCCTTTTGATATAGGACCAAATCGGTTGACCGGTACCGGAGTAATTACCAATTTAGCGCCTATTTTATGGTAATTTATTAGAAAGAATTTATCAAATGCAAATCAGTTCTCATGACAACATATTGTTTTACAGTAGTCCAGTCAATAAACGTCGAAAAACACCAAATAGAAAAAAAAAATCGTGTAGTTTTGAAATTTTGCAGAGTTGTCGGTGGGAGTGTCCTGAACAACATACTAAAAGTCCCCGAAGGTGGGGGGTGAGCGGGGGGCAGGGGGGGCCCGCGGAAGGTCCCTATTTTATGTTTTTCGCTTATATCTAAACAATGGTGCATCGTAGAGGAAACGTTGCTATATACAAAATTCACGCTGATACAATTTCCTACAAGTTTGACTCTACACATTTCTTTCTATTCCCAATAGTTTTCGAGATATCCGCCAGCGAAAATAACAAATTTTTTAAAGAAGGTCTTTCGCCTCGCGCTTTTCGACACACTTTGCCTTCTAGCGCTTCAGCCCTTAGGTATACAGCAATGTTCTCATGAAAGAAGTTGTAGGTAAATAAATTATCTTGAAAATGAGAAGTCATTTGTTACTTTGTCTTCAAATGTTCAAAAGTTATAACAATTTTAAATTTGGTCAAATTTCGAGATTTCGAAAGAAAACCGTACATCGCAGTTTCTCTATATTTAGGGGTTATATCTTTGTACATAAGCTGTATATTGTGTATTTACATCATGAAACAAGTGGAGAAACATCACACAACCATTAAAGTTGAAATTATTAAAAATTCGATCACGGTACAAGCACAGTACATGTAATGAAAATACATTATATTGCAGGCAAGAAAGGAAAAATAGAGACAAAAAAAATCATGTAGTTTTGAAATATGGCAGAAATATGGGGGAAAGTGTCCTAAATAACGTAGTAAAAGTCCCCATGGATAGGGGGTGAGCGGGGGGCACTTTTACCGGTAAATGTAATTTTCCTCAGTTTTCCCTAAATACACAAAAAACTATGGGTTCTAGCAAAATACAGATTATGCACAAAATTACATTAAAGTTCTTATAAAATTTATCTGAATGATATTTCTGTAGAATTAATAGTTCAGGAAATTGAAGGATATGAAATATGACACAGTGTTGGAAATTCTGTTTTACATATACACCTATAGGCTATATTTTATTTTTTAACAAAAGAGAAGATGATAATTAAATTAGCAAGATGCCACGCAAGCAAACTAGTTCTTAGAAAAATATACTTACTAATGGTTAATGTTACATATAAAACTCATGATCATTATTATTATTATTATTATTATTATTATTATTATTATTATTATTATTATTATTATTATTATTATTATTATTATTAATATTCTTCTTGTAAAGCAGAGACGTTTTATGTTTCGTTAAAAAAATTACCGGTATTTTGAAAAATGGTAAGGAATTAGACAATTATATTTTAAGATTCTAAGAATAGCAGGCCTACCTATTATCTATATATATAAAAATGAATGTATGTGTGTCTGTGTGTCTGTGTGTCTGTGTGTGTGTCCTTTATGCATTACTACACCATTCATCCGATCGCCATGAAACTTTGGGAAGTTGTTGGGTACATTCCCGGGAAGGTTTCTGTCATACTACATTTTTAATTTTAGCCCTCATTCGCGAGTTATGAGTGAAACACGGGCAGAAAACGTGTATTTTTTGCATTTTCGAAGCATCAGTTCTCAGTAATACATTTCAATGTCAAATCAATTACAGTAGGCTTTGGCTATTTTTGTCATAAAACCATCACGATCGCTTGAATGTTGTAGCTCACGCTGGTCGACTCATTTGTTTATCATGTCAAGGCACGCAGATATATGAAAATTTCAACCAACACCGAAGAGGAGGATTATTATTATTATTATTATAAGGTTTGTTCGCAAAGCAGTCAGAAACCAGGAACAAATCGTTCGCGCATGCGCTATTTCTCCACACGCGTTCGCAAAGCGAGAATCCGTGATTCTGATTTCAATCTTCTGTTCGCAAAGCTCTCACGGACAGTTTCTGTACTATAAGAATAGTTTGCAGGCTCTAGCATGAATTGTTATCAGAGACATGCGCAGTAACCTATTTTCACGCGCCTGACTCCTCCCTCCTAAAACATTGCGCCAGATTTATAAACATAGGCTACTTATATGTATGAATAATGGAAGATAATTAAAAATTTCCCAAAATATAGATTATATTGTCGATGTATATTGCATTTATAACATGTCAAAGGGAAATATATATTTTATTTGCATATATATCGATTAAACGCAGAAACTATCGATTCCAAATTCTTGTAACCGTTCGCAAAGTGCAAATCACGGGTAAGTTACAGACTGGACATGCGCAGTACAACAAATTCTCAAGCGGTCACGGATTTGCTTTGCGAACAAACCTATTATTATTATTATTATTATTATTATTATTATTATTATAAGAGGGATAATCAATATAGGCCTAAATATGGTCAAACGTTGTTCGAATTGGACGAAACTCACTATACAGGGGTTTTCTGGGCCAAGTACCTCGAATCTGAGGTCGCTTTTACCAGGCGACGCTATCTAATCGTGGTATGTAATTCACGTGATTTTGGTGCTAATAAATATAATGATTTAACTACTATGCTCTTAATTTTTAATTTCTGAAATAATTATCGCGGGCGATCGCTTGATTTTGTAGGTCCATCCTTGACGATTCATTTGTTTAGAATATCAAGTCCCGCAGACGTATGAAATTTTCAACCTACACGGAAGAGGGATATTCAATATAGGCCTAAATATGGTCAAACATTGTTCGACTTGGACGAAACTCACTATGCAGGGGTTTTCTGGGCCAGGGAACTCGAATCTGAGGTCGCTTTTACCAGGCGACGCTATCTAATCGTGGTATGTAGTCCACGTGATTTTGGTGTTAATAAATATAATGATTTAACTATTATGCTCTTAATTTTTAATTTTTGAAATAATTATCGCGTGCGAAGCCGCGGGCACACGCTAGTTTTAAATAAACGTTTACTTGTCTATGTGGCTCCTGAGAATATTTGCACATCATATTTTGTCACTGTGCAACTCGGTGTGGTGGAAGATATGGATCCAGAAAAGCTAGTATTAAATGCTCATCCGTTTGTGGAACCTGTCTTGATACAACAGTATACCATTAGAAGAAGAAGATGAATTTAAAATTGATGACGTCCAAGCAAAATAAGTTGTTTAGGCACTCTTTAATTAATGTTATATATGTGTATAAATACTGAGTGTTCGGTAGATAGAAAAATATAACCCTAACTTATCATACTAGGATTCCAGTATTGGAGACTGAAAAAAATAGACAACTAAACATTTATTTAAAGTGCTATGTAGGCCTATTAGGTCTTATAATTTCTAAATATTTACAATTTCTAACTATTTAGCCTACAATTTTTAGAAATGATATTTTAAGCGAAAAATAGAACGGCTAATAGGCCTGATTTATATTTTTTATAAAGTACACTCATACCATGTGATTTTTGTAAGCTTTATAATAATAGTAATTATTATTATTATTGTTATTATTATTATTATTATTATTATTATTATTATTATTATTATTATTTTGTGTGTGATGTTTACCTTCAGTACAAATATTATTCTAAGAACTAGTTTGCTTGCTTGACATCTTGCTAATTTAATTATCATCATCTCTTTTGTTAAAAAATATAATATATAGGTGTATATGTAAAACAGAATTTCCAACACTGTGTCATATTTCATATCCTTCAATTTCCTGAACTATTAATTCTACAGAAATATCATTCAGATAAATTTTATAAGAACTTTAATGTAATTTTGTGCATAATCTGTATTTTGCTAGAACCCATAGTTTTTTGTGTATTTAGGGAAAACTGAGGGAAATTACATTTACCGGTAAAAGTGCCCCCCGCTCACCCCCTATCCATGGGGACTTTTACTACGTTATTTAGGACACTTTCCCCCATATTTCTGCCATATTTCAAAACTACATGACTTTTTTTGTCTCTATTTTTCCTTTCTTGCCTGCAATATAATGTATTTTCATTACATGTACTGTGCTTGTACCGTGATCGAATTTTTAATAATTTCAACTTTAATGGTTGTGTGATGTTTCCCCACTTGTTTCATGATGTAAATACACAATATACAGCTTATGTACAAAGATATAACCCCTAAATATAGAGAAACTGCGATGTACGGTTTTCTTTCGAAATCTCGAAATTTGACCGAATCTTAAAATTGTTATAACTTTTGAACATTTGAAGACAAAGTAACAAATGACTACTCATTTTCAATATAATTTATTTACCTACAACTTCTTTTATGAGAACATTGCTGTATACCTAAGGGCTGAAGCGCTAGAAGGCAAAGTGTGTCGAAAAGCGCAAGGCGAAAGAGCTTCTTTAAAAAATTTGTTATTTTCGCTGGCGGATATCTCGAAAACTATTGGGAATAGAAAGAAATGTGTAGAGTCAAACTTGTAGGAAATTGTATCAGCTTGAATTTTGTATATAGCAACTTTTCCTCCACGATGCACCATTGTTTAGATATAAGCGAAAAACATAAAATAGGGACCTTCCGCGGGCCCCCCTGCCCCTCGCTCACCCCCCACCTTCGGGGACTTTTAGTATGTTGTTCAGGACACTCCCTCCGACAACTCTGCAAAATTTAAAAACTACACGATTTTTTTTTTATATTTTTCGTTCGTTGCCTGGACTACAGTGTTCATACACGACTTTGGAAGTTGCAATACATTAAGCTTTGACAAATAACACTATCATATATGCTTGTCAAACTTAGACCGTTAAACTGATCTAGGTGGCCGAGGTGATAACGTCTTGGACTCGAATGCTGAAGGTCAGTGGTTCAAATCCCGTAGTCGGCCATTTTGACTTTTTGTTCTGTTTTGCATTTATATGTCAGTGTGGGATTGTCAAGATATCACAGATCTGTATAGTTCTGCTGATGCTGAACGATTTTAATCGGATTAAAAAAGAAGTAGACCGTTGTAGGCCCTGCTTAATGAATCAATCTGCTCCAGATTCGGAAATAGATTAAAAAAAATAAAAAACATATTTTCTGCATATCATGATTGCAATAATAACTTATTAAACAAAAGCATTCTGACACTTTGTTACATCAGTTTATCCGATTTCATTCTATGTTGTGAAGAGATTAAGCCAGTATATAATCTGTCGATTTATATTTTAGTTTTGATTATTGTATACACATTTCCTACATTAATTATGCATTACTAATCGGCATTTATTTGTGTGGTTATTAGCTAAATAACCAAATAAATAATAAATATAACAATAGTTCTGAATTCTCTCAAGATAAATTCTTCTTTAATCGGGATATAATGATAAAATCCAGATTTCTCATTTTATTCCTTAAGAAGGATAATAAGATGGAGAAAAAAGATTATCCATAGTACATTATCATGTGATCTATGTCAGAGATTATATTCTCATTGGCAGCGACAGGAACCGGATCTTCTTCCACTTCCCCTACTTTTCAGGATATTTCTGCTTTCCGAGGTGTATGCATCGGATGGTTTGTAATGGTTAGAAGTGACTAGGATTGTGTTATAACTGTTATTAGTGCTGAATGTGTTTTAAAAGGATCGTGCAATGTTACTGCAGCAGAAGTGAGGTAAAGATGTAGTCTGTATGTAGCAATTAATACCTTCCGACATGCTCTGTCATCTTGGTACGGCCTAATTGGGTTATGTATAAAAATAATCTGTTTATGAAGTCCTCTCGTCGTTCTAGAGGTGCGTCTATACATTGTAACGTGCTGGTTAATGCATTTTATACGAAAACTAGTCTATGAAAGTTGAATTTACGACAAATAAGCGTCTATTTAAATGGAATAAATCCAGAATGCAGTTGCTACAGGTATCGTGCGTCGTACCAGTCTCCCATTGATGTGACGTCTTCTCTCTATCAAAATGTGGGAAGACAAATTAAAGTTCTAGGGCTAATGGTTGTAGGCCTGCTGTAGTCTTATTTAAACCTTTCAGTACTCTAAAGAAATTATAAACATATAGTATTTTTAGACCTGAACGTACACACTTGTTAGATCCTGTAGATGTCCAGTATATTATCGGAATATTGTATTGTGAAGGGGTGATTCCTTTGAAGACTGACGTACGTTCTCCGTCACGATCCCTTTAAATGACAATATTATGATAATAGACTACTGTGCATTTAATCGGGAGAGATCTTCAACACTCTCCCGCTTTATTAAGTGTCAGTATGTACTTTATGATATTGCATATCATAATTGCAATTATAATTCATTCAAAAAAATCATTCTGCCAATTTGTTATTCGATGCCATGTTTATTTGTACATATGTACATATGTACATATACGTCTGTCTGTCTGTCCGCGCGATAACTTGAATACACTTTATCAGATTTTTATGAAACTTGGTATATGCATTTATAACGCCCATGGGAGGAAGCCTTTTGATATTGCACCAAATCGGTTGACCGGTAATGGAGTAATGCCCAATTTAGTGCCTATTTTATGGTGAATATTAAAATATATCAAATGTAAACCAGTTCTCATGACAACATATTGTTTTACAGTGTTCATGTACGGATTTGGAAGTTCCAATAAAGTTATCTTTGACAAATAACACTACCCACATATTCCTTCACATATGCTTATCAAACTATACCTTTATTCTTCCGTAAGCCTTGCTTAATGAACCGATCTGGAGCTTTACTTGGAAATCGATTACAAAAATAATTTATCTTCTGCATATCATAATTGTAATTATCACCGATTAAACAAAAGGATTCTGGCACTTTGTTACATCAGTTTACCTGATTTTATTATTATTATTATTATTATTATTATTATTATTATTATTATTAGGGAAGCCCAAAGCCCAAAGAGTGCTGGATGGATGGGGTGAAAAGGAGTATGGCGAGAAAAGGATTAAGTGAAGAAGATGCTATGGACAGGGACTTATGGAGGCAAAAGATTGTTGTGGGATGAAGTAAAACCATTGTATTGTGGAATATTCCTTAATAAATAAATTATTATTAATTACTAGATATGAAAGCAGATATAAACATATACAGTAGGGTGTGGTCTTTCCTTTACTAATAAGAAAAACTTTTACAACAATTTATATACTCTTACCCCTCAAAATTATTCTTCTAGATACAAAAACAACGTGTGCGAAGTTTCAGACGATTTAATTAATATTTAGGGGTAGCTCAATGAACTCACAGTTTTACGTTATACAAATTACTGGCAAAATATTGGTGTATTATGTATTTTGATACATTTCACACTCAACTCTTGATCAGTCTCAATTAAATCTGTAACATTGTTATTACTGAAATTACCATAATCAAGTGTTTCTTGTGACCCTACTCAAGTGAAATTAATCTTTTTCCACCTGTATTCGGGATAACAAAGTCTATTTTGTTCCAAAACTTGTAATAAATATTGTTTCTGGTCTTCATTCTTTGTTATAAGGGCATTATGCTTTTGCATAAGAGCCATACCTCTTTCAGCATTATCATTAACAAATCTTAAATGTATAACTGTTGCTCTTGCTTGCTTAAAGTCATCTCTGAGATGCCATATTTTAGGATCAAAATCTATGTAATTTTTGGGATGCAAAAGTGATGAAGGAAATTTGTTGTATTTTTTTCTCACAAAATCTTCAATCTTCCTATCACAGGAACTCTTTCCACTCAGCTGGATATAAGAGGTTCATGGACCCTATCCCTTTCTTTCAGGCAATAAAGTATAGCCTTTTCAAACTTGTCAGCACATTTGTACAACAACAAAAACCGCCAAACCCACAAGTTTTCCTCTCAAATACAACAGACGTCCCTCAGGTTTCTTGCTGGTAACTTTAGAGATTTCAGAATTAATCTTTTCATAAGCACTTAGTTGTTGTGGGTTACGCCGTAGCGTAGTGGTTGAGGCGCTGCGCTACAAACCGGAAGGTCGCGGGTTCGATTCCCGATGAGGTCGTTGGAGTTTTTCAATTGGCCTAAACCTCCTTCTGGTCGACTCAGCCTCTAACATAAATCAGTACCAAGAGCAATCCTGGGGGTAAAGGCGGCCGGTGCGTAAGGCTGACAACCATCAAGTGCCAAATGTCCAAAATCTGGGAGCCTCAACCTCCTGGAACCCTCTGGGCCTCTATGGCCTGTATAGGGATCACTTTTTTACTTAGTTTTTGCAGTAATTTGAGGCCATCAGAGGGTGCTGAAATAGGAAGTTGAGCTCTAACCAAGCTCTCAGATACACGGATAAAAGAAAATTGCAGAGGTTAAACATTCCATTTTCTTCGTTCGTAGAAACTTTGAATTGGCGACGAGACATACATATTTTAAAGGAATGGAAACATGATGGAATGCCGCAAGGAATATAAAGTGTATCCCACGTGAAGAAACACTTCCCAAAAACATAATTGCAAGCTCTCGAAATTCTTTGTAATTATCTCTGACTTGTGTTCCCTCAAGCTGGTTAATTGAAAAATAATTGCTGCCAAAACTGTTGCAAGCATTGCATTACTGGTTGCACTTTCGTAAGGTGATTGATCTATCTAATTCTAGGACTGTTTAAAATGTTTAAAAATTGGCTACAACAGGGCCAGATGATGTACATTGCATAGCTTCGCTGAACACACTTGCAAGAATGGTGACAACATGCTAGGTAGAGAAGGTCCTTTTGCAATTTCTATTCCAAAAGTATGCAAGCTCCATTTCTGTGACCTGTGTTATTGCCAGTAGTGTCAAAGCACATTGTGCTTACTTGGTGAACAAGTCCCCACTCTTCAAGCAAAGAAGCTATTACTTTAGTACCTGACTGCAACTTTGGTATACCTTTATCGACTTGCCCAAAGCAACCATGGTGACCATGGTGCAAGAATAAAATCCTTGTCATCTGAAATCTTGATCATCTGCAGGGCTTCCTGATGAGCAATATCGAATAAATTGTGTAGGTCTCTTAAGAATAGAGTCTCATTGCTTTGCTGCAGAGCTGTTTTCCCATTAAAATGTTTTTCTGCACCTTAGTCCATTTTTCATAAGCATCTCCAGTTGGTTTATACAATCCTGAGCATGTCGAATGGGAATATAAGCCTTTTCTCAAGCACAGAATTTTCCTTCTCAACGGCCCTGCAGCTCTCATGAACTTTTTTCCTGAAGGTTTTATGGTGGTAAAAACAGACACTTAACACTTGTTTCTTTAAAGGTAACTTGGATCCTTTCAGTTCACTTTCTTCAGAGCCCATTAAGCAAATTGTGGAGGCCCGTATAGAATTAGTCGCTGCTGCCAAGTTCAGTTCTCACCATTCTTAAAAAAATTATAATAAAGTCATTATTTCAGATCGTTTGAGCGACCTCTAAATAATGTCTGATCTGAACAAGACTTTTCACAACATAGTTTTTTACATTAGGATCAGGCAACAACATTTCAAAACTTCAAAAATAAGGACCATCATAATATACAGGCAATAAACCATAAACTTGGTAAGCCTACAGTTGCTTAAGGATAAAAGGAAGAAGTCTTATTGTACAGTATAAAATAGTATTGCTCTGTTATATTTAATTTTATGACACACGTTTCTAAATTGTTATTCTTTGGGAACGTATTTAGGACTATATACTTTTTAGCACCATATAATATGTAGTAAATAAAATCAGGTAAACTAATATAACAAAGTACCAGAGTGCTTTTGTTTATCAGTGAAAATATTGCAAATATTAAATGCAGAAAATAATTTTTTTTTTTTTAAATTTTTTTTATTTTTTTATTTCGGAGTTAAGCCTCAGATCGATTCATTAAGCAGGGCTTACGGAAGAGCAAAGGTCTAGTTTGATAAGCATATGTGGTGGAATATGTGGGTAGTGTTATTTGTCGAAGCTATCTGCATTGCAACTTCCAAAGCCGTATATGAACACTGTAAAACAATATTTTGCCATGAAAACTGATTTGCATTTGATAAATTCTTTCTAATATATTACCATAAAATAAACACCAAATTGGGCATTACTCTGGTACCGGTCAACCAATTTGGTCCAATATCATTAGACTTCTTCCCACGTACTTATAAATGCGTATACCACGTTTAATGAAAATCCGATAAAGCGTATTTGAGTTATCGTGCGCACAGACTCACAGGCAGACAGACAGATGGACGGACAGACATTTTCCCGTCACCACAAGTAGTATGTTTTTCCCAGCTTCCCCTATGGTGGAGTCGCGATACATACCCGCAACACATGGTGGAGCAGGGGCAAAGTCCATCTCGCAGCGTGTGGCGGGGTCAAAGTCCGCAAATGACGTCATCCAAGATGGCGGCGCGCTAGACCACGTGACCGGAAGTAGGTTTCATATTACAGCACGAAGCGTAAATGCAACGTCATCATTATATTCCTCCATACAAGTTTTCCGTAAGATGTTTATTTCTCTAATACGTTAATTTTTTCCCTATGGTCCTGGGATCGACTCAGCCTGTTGTAAATGCGGCCGATGCCTAAGGCTATTAACTTTATTATTATTATTATTATTATTATTATTATTATTATTATTATTATTATCAGACGCGATCGGGAGTGTAGAGAAGCGATATTTCATTTCTTCAAGTATTTTTTTATAATTATATTTCACTGGACATTTTTTCCGTAAGATGTCTATTTATCTAAAACATTAATTTTTCACTATGGCCCTGGGGTCGACTCAGCCTCTAACAGAATCCTGGAGTAAAGGCGGCAGGTGCGTAGGGCTGACAATCTTAACGTACATATTATTATTATTATTATTATTATTATTATTATTATTATTATTATTATCATCATCATCATTATTACCGGTATATTACTTTTTTTTTTCATTTTTTCACATTCAAGTCTAAAAGATATTAAGATAGCATATATTTAAACCTTTATGTTTTTTTATATAATTATATTTAACCATACAATTTTATCCGTAAGATGTATATTTCTCTATTACATTAATTTTTTACTATGACCCTGGGATCAACTCAGCCTCTAACAGAATACTAGAGTAAATGCGGTCGGTATGTAAGGCTGTTAATATTAACGTACATATTATTATTATTATCATTATTATATTACTTCTTTGTTTACATATCGAATTCTAAAAGATATTACGATAGCACAAATTTTAAACCTTCAAGTATTTTTTTATAATTATATTTCACCATACAGTTTTTTCGTAAAATGTCTATTTTTCTAAAACCTAGCCCTGGGGTCGACTCAGCTTCGTTCTTTCAGGTTAGCGTTTAATATAATTTTCACTTTAATCCTAGGGTAAAGGCGACCGGTGCGTAAAACTCATCCTGGGTTTTTAGAGGGAATAATGGTATGTTATACTTTATTATTTAAAGTCGTTTTGTGAATTATATTAAAAACCTGTATCGAGTTTTATATTCAAGTGTTATATCATCGCAGAACTGTGCTTAGCGTTGTCTCAAAGCAGAGAGAGTTTTGCTGAGAAAGCTAGCCTTGACAGATAGCATTTTTGCTGATGCAGTAATACTATGTAGCGATACTACGCTCAGGTGATACAACTTCATTCAGTCTCTTTAAATGTTCACTCAATATGTCAAAACACTCCTTTCCCTGTAATACATTATTCATTAGGCATTCTGTTTAATTTTCCAATCGTCACGCCTTATATGTGTTATAACAGTGATCTCATTCCTTTTGCTTTAATTATTATTAAAACCTAGTCATATGTGTAATTTTTATTCGATGCGTATTACCTATAACGATTTTTATATAATAAACCTATGTTTCATCTCTGAACGATATCACGTTACATGTTATACAACTTAATAAATACGTCATTATTCATAGGCGTTTTGTAAAGTCAGTTTTTTCTCAACGCAGAACCGTATCGCAACGCATGGAGATTTTGCCGTCATAAGCGGAAGTTTGCTGACCTTCACATACAGAACGGGTGAGATTTGTAAACGCATGAATTCTTTTTAATATCAGCCTCAACACCGTACAACGTATGGTATTATTTCGATCAGTGATTTAACTTTTAATACAATGTTATGCTTTACCTGCTAATCTGATGCGCTGTATTTACGAATTGATCCTATTTTTGTATATAATAATATTACATTATTTTGCTTTTCAATTTGTTTCATACCGATATATTTTAAATTCTTCTTGAAGCGATTTCTTCCTATTTCTATGATTACCTATGATTTTACCTATTTTCTATGAATACCTATGATTTCTATGTATATTGTAATAAAACATTGTTTCATCTCCGTTCGATCTCACTTAATTTTTTTTTATTTTTTATAATTATATTCCACATACAATTTTATCCATAAGATGTCTATTTCTCTAAAACATTAATTTTTCACTATAGCTTTGGGGGACGACTTAGCCTCAGTTTGCTGGCTAGCGTATAATTTGAAACAATAATTTTCACTTTGGTCCTAGGGTAAAGGCAGCCAATGCGTAAGGCTGTTAAATTTAACGTACCTTATTATTATTATTATTATTAATAATATTATTATTATTATTAATAATATTATTATTATTATCATCATATTTCTTCTTTGTTCACACAGCGAATTCTAAAAGAGTAGCAATAGGCATTATACATTTTTATAATTATGACAGCGGTTGATTTTTATCTGCTGACATAAGCCATCACATAAGATATCTATCTCCCTATATCTTTTTTTTCTGAGATGGACTCGGCCTCAGTCGTATAAAATGTTAATCTCCTTGTACTATTGTCTCAAACCCTTGATCTGTATACGCAAAACAACGTAATAAATGTGTCATTATTCATAGACTTTTGTAAAATATATTAAAAACCTGTATTAAGTTTTATACTCATACGTTATAAACAGCGAAGATTTCTGCTAGCCTTGTGTCAATGCAGAGAGAGTTTACCGAATAAGCTAACCTTAACAGATAGCATTTTTGCTGATGTAAGATTACGATAGCAAGTATTTTTATCGATTGCACAGGTTGCATTCAATCTCTTTAATTCTTCATTCGTTATGTTACCTCATCTCTCCCTTTAAATCCTCTTCTCAGTCATTATATCTTAATCTTTCTATATTACCTAATGCTTTTATTGATTTAGCCGGTCATGAAAACCACCAATAACGGCCGTGGGTGTCGGCATGCTGACCACATGCCCCCCAATCCTGCCATCTGCCTACGGGAGATGACGCAGCGGTCGGGTGGTAGGCCAAGTCCCTCCAGGGATGTAGCGCCACGGAGTTTAGTTTAGTTTTATTGATTTATTGTTTCATTCTCCGCGTTGAATAACCTGATACGCTGACATCTATTTCATTCATAATTATGTACTATGAATTCTCATCGCTGAGGGGGAGAGTAAGTGGAAGGTAGTCTACCATTACATTTCACAATACCAAGAGCGCATGCGCAGTCATTCGTCTTCCTAGCAGGTCAGCTCTCTAAACTCCAAGTTATGCGTCTCATTTCACAGTAGAGACCGGAAGCATGTATCATATTACCAAAGTCATTTTTTTTTCAATTGTCTAATCAGACGTATCCTCAAACAAAAGGTTAATTTTAAAATTCCTTTATTGATATGCCATATGTGTATGATTTATTAATCTTTATGTATAATATTATGCTGACCACATGCCCACCACACAATCTACCATCTGTCTATAGTTGATGATGCAGCGGTCGAGTGGTAGGTCAAATCCCTTCAGAGATGTAGCGCCACAGAGTTTTTGAGTTTAGCTGCTTAAATATACACTACCTATTTTTTATGCACGATGCTTTCATTCTCCGTTCTGGAACGGACTTGGTCAAAATGTTTACTTTATACATCTAATTTTTAAAAAAATCACGTAACAGTCCTATTACAAATAGTAGAAACTCAAAATAGCTGGAGGTTCAAGTTTTCAAAACTTACAATTTTTCCATATTTAAACTTTGAATTAAAATTATGTTTTTTATTTTACAAGATCAGCATTAATTTTTACTATGAACCACAACGGTGGCGCGGGTCCTAACACCATCATGTTTGAATTAGTTTCTAAGCTTTCCACTAATGTTTAACTTAACCTACACAATAGTCCATCAATTTTTTCTTTTTATCATACAACCTACCTAATTATCCTCACAATATGGGATTATTACCAAGTTAACATACATTTTTTCTATAATACATCACAAGTTTAGCGGTTAAAGATAATATGCTTAAGTTCTCATCATTACTTAAAATGCCTTTGAACTTGACATGTTCATCATTCCAGTCTTAGACCTAATATTTTAAATGCACTTGATACAAATATAATTTTTTACGAGATCTTTATCATAATTTACAGAGAACCTAATAGTTATTTGTAATATTGTTTTAAATTTAAAGTCATTGTATCCGCTAGCCTTCACAATATTTCATTTTAATTTTTCGGTTATGTTCGTTCTATATAGGTATTTCATTTCTACAGTCAAGCTATCCCTAAGAAGTTCTCTTTTATTACTTCAGGTTTGGTATAGAACATTATGAAAGATATTCTTCCATAACTTTTCTTAGAGTTCTTTGTATGTTTTTCTTTAACGCTATGGTAATAATATTCTAGTAGATAAGGGTTCAGTTTTTGCATTTCATTCATGTATGTGAAATAGAAATAAAAATTATAAATGAGTTTCTTCAGGTTCTTACACATAATATACAATACATTTCAAATATTATATCGAGATATTCATCGGAGTCCATCAAACTCTTAACTTTATCCCACCATCTATACATCTTTTATATATTGTACAGCATAGTGGATATCATTTTGAAATTACTTTTTACATATAAAATTATCGACTATTTTATGTTTACGCTATATGTTTAAGTACTTGCTCTACGTTTTTACATAAATTCATTATATGTATCAAATTTTCCACATAAATTAGCGAAAATAACGAAGTTTGTTCGTAAAATAACTATAAATATCGACTTTTATACATAGAAAGTTGAAAAATTACACAATCACATATACACATAACACAATCACTTCATTTCTAGGAGAGTAGACCTACATTTCACACACATATAAATGATACTTCATTTTACACTAGGTATTGATTGAAATTGAGAAACACATACCAGATCTTCAGGTTGCTGTCAATATTCTGGAGGATATAACACGAAACATACTATAAAACATTCATCACTCTTTTTTTACATAATTAACTCTAAATTCAGTTAATAGAGGACTATGTGATGGAAATATTTAAGTAGGGTTATTCCATTCTTGACACTGAATAGAGAGGGTCTCAATGTCTTACACTATAAGTTGAGTTATGAATGATGGATGAACGTTCGCGATCACTCTGAAACTGCATTCTACATACAAGTGTTGTAATCTTAGTAGTCTTGCTAACATTAACCTGTTGCTCTTTACCTATGATTCAACAAGTAATATGTGTAATATATGATTCAAATGATCTTTTTGTTAGACATCCTGATGCCCGAGTGCACCATTCTCCGGTTTTCTCAGTCGTTTCGTTACCGCGGTAAACGTAATACCGGGGTATTCTCAAAATCTCTGTGCACCATTGCGAAAATACCGCGGTTTGCTAATGCTTGAAAATATCGCGGTTACTCTGCTATGAATTTCTCCCATGGAGAAATTTTGTGTTGGTTTGTGTTGGTCTCTTCCATGGCCGCTAGGTTCGCTCTCTCTCTGCACGTCTTCCAGTCACGGTGGCTCGTCTATAGGCCAAATTTCATTTATTTTTCGCCTTATTGTTCAATAATAAATGTTCGTAAGGATAAAATGGAATATTATATTGGGTATATATGTCTGACTTTGAATTCAAACACCATAGATACTGTAACGATCGTGAAAATCAGTTGATTACGCCTACTGGATGGACCTGATTTGGATGAGGTCATTTCAATCGATGTTACATACAACATTTGAAAATATATGTACCATCGTTCATTCTTCAAATAGATCCCACCTGTCTGTACATTTCAATAAAATAACATTTATGTTTTAAAGAATAATTCTCACACCTGTGCAATCTAAGGGCAAAGCAACGCCATGAAATCTCTGTTCTGAGTTCGACATAGCCTCACTTTTATTCCCGTTCGACTAGTGGAAATTTTAGGTGCAAAATCATCTACATAGCCATGAAAGGGCTGTTATAATTATGTTCGTGTGTGTGTGTGCAAGTATGATAAATTGATTACATACACTATATACCGGTACATAGGCTATATCGTGATGCATGTAGCCATTCATTGCAAAGTTGGCCTAGGCCCACAGGTTTTCCATATTTCATTTATTTCTTGCCTTATTGTTCAGTAATAAATGTTCATAGGGATAAAATGGATTATTATATTGCGTATATATGTCGTCTGAATTGAAAGTTTGAATTCAAACACCATAAATACTTTACTAATCGTACTAATCGTGGTTACGCCCACTAGCTACTCGATGGACCTGGTTTAGTTGAGGTAAGAAAGGAAGGTAATTTCAATCGATGTTACAGCACAGTATTTGCAAAGATATGCACCATCGTTCATTCTTCAAATAGATCCCACCTGTCTCTCATTATTCTTTATATTCAATTAGCTTTTGGCCTAGATATCATAAATATGATACATTACGCTGATCTCCATCTTGGAAAGAAAACAGCGGTTTTCTCACTTTACAGCTCCTTCACGGCCGGTTTGCATCTTACCGCGGTAAAAGTCGAAACCGAGCACGATGCAACGAAAATATGACTTTACCAGGGTAAACTTTACCGCGGTATTCTGAATACCGAGATTGGTGCACTCGGCCATGAGAGTTGATGTATAGTAAATATACAACTCCATTCCTAGAAGACCAAGACCAAGACCGAGAAACAAGACCAAGACCAAGACCAAGACCAAGACCAAGAACAAGACCAAGACCAAGACCAAGACCGAGAAACAAGACCAAGACCGAGAAACAAGACCAAGAACGAGAAACAAGACCAAGACCGAGAAACAAGACCAAACCAAGACCAAGACCAAGACCGAGAAACAAGACCAAGACCAAGACCGAGAAACAAGACCAAGACCGAGAAACAAGACCAAGTCCGAGAAACAAGACCAAGACCGAGAAACAAGACCAAGACCGAGAAACAAGACCAAGACCGAGAAACAAGACCAAGACCGAGAAACAAGACCAAGACCGAGAAACAAGACCACAGGCTTAAAATTTAAGATTCTATTTCAAAACTTCATATTTCTGAACGTTTAGTCACACTATAAAACAACATTTTCTACATAAAGTCACTATAATTATCGAAGTTTTTACATAAACTAACTATAAATATAGAAATTCGTCGGAGTCCATCAAACTCTTACGTTTTCCCACAATATATTAATCTTTTATATGTTTAAGTACGTGCTCTACGTTTTTACATAAATTCATTATAAGTATCAAATTTTCTACATAATTTAGAGAAAATAACGAAGTTTGCTCGTAAAATAACTATAAATATCGACTTTTATACATAGAAAGTTGAAAAATTACACATTCAAATACACACATATCACATACACTTCATTTTTAGGAGAGTAGACCTACATTTCACACTCATAAACGATAGTTCATTTTAAACTAGGAATTGATAGAAATTGAGAAAAATATGTAAGTAGGGTTATTCCATTCTTGACACTGAATAGAGAGGGTCTCGACTACAGCATCGCATTGAATGTCCTATTGTTGTATGGGTGGTATCTAGTTAGAACTAGTCTTAACTGACTTTTTTCTAGTTAGATGACTTTGTCTCGTCTCGTCTCGTTTCGTTTTCGTCTAGTTCTCGTTCTTGTATCGTTTCGTTCTCGTTTAGTTCTCGTCTCGTCTCGTTCTAGGTCTATTTCTCTGTATATTTCGTTCTCGTCTAGTTCTCGTTCTCGTATCGTTTCGTTCTCGTCTCGCTTCGTTCTCGTCTCGTTTCTTTCTCGTCTCGTTCTCGGTTTATTTCTCTGTATAATTCTCGTTTTTGGTCCACTTCTCGGTATAAATCTTAAAGAACTGATCTTATGTATTTAGCACAAGAACCAGAACAAGAACAAGAACATCACCATTATAGTCATGTCTGCTTAAGGATTTGGAATGATGTGAAACATATTATAACGAGAAACTATATAAAACAGATGGCTAAGGTTTGCATACTCTAAAATTTAATAAGTCATCACTAAGAATATTCTATCTGATTAAGACATGTACGTATGGAAAATGAAAAAACACGCACATTTGTTTGTATCTTTTCTTTTTATTGTATCCATCACACATTATTCATAACTCAACTTATAGTGTGAGACATATTATATCATAGCTTTGGTTAGGTTAGGATAGGTTAGTTATGTTAGGTTAGGCTAGGTTAGGTTAGCAGGATGATATTTTAAAATTATTTCTACATTAATGAAAATTCTAAGTTAGGTTAGGTAGGTTATGTTGGGTTAGGTTAGGTTATGTTAGGTTAGGTTAGGTTATGTTATGTTAGATTAGGTTAGCAGGATATTTTAAAATTATCTCTAGAAACATTGATAAAATGTGCCAAGGAACTTAGCCTTTCCATCAATGTAGAAATAATTTTAAAATATCCTGCTAACCTAACCTAACATAACCTAACCTACCTCGTTCTTGGTCTTGTTTCTCGGTCTTGATCTTGTTTCTCGGTCTTGGTATTGTTTCTCGGTCTTGGTCTTGTTTCTCGGTCTTGGTCTTGTTTCTCGGTCTTGGTCTTGTTTCTCGGTCTTGGTCTTGTTCCTCGGTCTTGGTCTTGTTTCTCGGTCTTGGTCTTGTTTCTCGGTCTTGGTCTTGTTTCTCGTTCATGGTCTTGTTTCTCGGTCTTGGTCTTGTTTCTCGGTCTTGGTCTTGTTTCTCGGTCTTGGTCTTGTTTCTCGGTCATGGTCTTGTTTCTCGGTCTTGGTCTTGTTTCTCGGTCTTGGTCTTGTTTCTCGGTCTTGGTCTTGTTTCTCGGTCTTGGTCTTGTTTCTCGGTCTTGGTCTTGTTTCTCGGTCTTGGTCTTGTTTCTCGGACTTGGTCTTGTTTCTCGGTCTTGGTCTTGTTTCTCGGTCTTGGTCTTGGTCTTGTTTCTCGGTCTTGGTCTTGGTCTTGATTTGGTCTTGTTTCTCGGTCTTGGTCTTGTTTCTCGTTCTTGGTCTTGTTTCTCGGTCTTGGTCTTGTTTCTCGGTCTTGGTCTTGGTCTTGGTCTTGTTCTTGGTCTTGGTCTTGGTCTTGGTCTTGGTCTTGTTTCTCGGTATTGGTCTTGGTCTTCTAGGAATGGAGTTGTATATTTACTATACATCAACTCTCAGGATGTCTAACAAAAAGATCATTTTAATCATATATTACACATATTACTTGTTGAATCATAGGTAAAGAGCAACAGGTTAATGTTAGCAAGACTACTAAGATTACAACACTTGTATGTAGAATGCAGTTTCAGAGTGATCGCGAACGTTCATCCATCATTCATAACTCAACTTATAGTGTAAGACATTGAGACCCTCTCTATTCAGTGTCAAGAATGGAATAACCCTACTTAAATATTTCCATCACATAGTCCTCTATTAACTGAATTTAGAGTTAATTATGTAAAAAAAGAGTGATGAATGTTGTATAGTATGTTTCGTGTTATATCCTCCACAATATTGACAGCAACCTGAAGATCTGGTATGTGTTTCTCAATTTCAATCAATTCCTAGTTTAAAATGAAGTATCATTTATATGTGTGTAAAATGTAGGTCTACTCTCCTAGAAATGAAGTGATTGTGTTATGTGTATATGTGATTGTGTAATTTTTCACCTTTCTATGTATAAAAGTCGATATTTATAGTTATTTTACAAACAAACTTCGTTATTTTCGCTAATTTATGTGGAAAATTTGATACTTATAATGAATTTATGTAAAAACGTAGAGCAAGTACTTAAACATATAGCGTAAACATAAAATAGTCGATAATTTTATATGTAAAAAGTAATTTCAAAATGATATCCACTATGCTGTACAATATATAAAAGATGTATAGATGGTGGGATAAAGTTAAGAGTTTGATGGACTCCGATGAATATCTCGATATAATATTTGAAATGTATTGTATATTATGTGTAAGAACCTGAAGAAACTCATTTATAATTTTTATTTCTATTTCACATACATGAATGAAATGCAAAAACTGAACCCTTATCTACTAGAATATTATTACTGTTGGGGCCCGGGAAATAGAGGCATTAAGAAATTAAAATATGTAAAAATATTTAATTTAGCATTGCATTTAGTAAAGCCATGAAGAAGTTGAAATTTCACATATAGCAGTCAGGAAGAGAGAAACTTTATCTCGTGGAAATTGCACTATCAGCTTGGCATTGGAATTCCACTGTACTGTGTGTGGGAAATGCAATTCTGCATTTTCTTAGCCCCTCAAGGCTAGCAATTAGGCAACCCGTATGACAGCTGACAAAGGTAGAATTTAATTCGCGTGTTTTTAATTTAGCTGTGATGTTTGATTGGAGAAATTTATAATTAGCAAGCAGAATAATATTCGCGATCGCAGATACTAAGGGAAGACGGAGTGTGAGAGACAGTACCATTATTCAGTGTTTTTGTGTGGTCTTTCGAGTCAAGATGGCGTCAGACGTGGATTTGTTCGACGAACATCTGAAAATCTGTAAGTACTGAAATTAATGTTTTCAATTAAGTGTTCCGCAAAAATCCGGATGTGTAGTAGATTTTTGCAATGGTTAGTTAAACTCGCTATGAAACCAGCGAACGTAAAAGTCATATGCTGTGACATTTTCGGTAAAACCTATAGTGTTAAACAAAAGTTCCCTTATTTCCTACGAAATCCGCATATGTTGTAAACTATGCGATGGATAGATAAACTCGCTAAGAGATAGCGAATGCTAAGGTCAAAGTCACTTTCAGCCTTTAAAAATATAGTTCAACACTATATTTACGTTAATTAAAGATTAACCGCTTTTCAAACATTCAAATAGTCAAGACATATATTTGAAGCTATGCTCATATTTTCTATATGATTTTCAATTAACATATGAAAATATGATCATCCCGAGGGTAGGCTTCACCCTCATCATGAAGGAATTTTTGTAGTAAAACGGGTTAAGTAACCCATCCATGTTTTTATGTATGTTATTGAAGTTTAGCCCTTTGTCAAGCATGCCAATGCTAGTTTTTTCCCGTTAGTATAACGAAGATAATTTGCACCCAGACTGTAAATTATAAAGACAAGAGTTTATAATTTTGCTATTTTTCCGTATAAATTTTATGTGTTAAAATTTATACGAAGATAGGATTTTCGCTACTTTAGTGAATGGTTTAGGTACAAAAATACGATTTCCATTAAAAAGAAATTAAGGCACAACAGTTAATAATTTTTCCATTTGTTTTCCGTATAAATTTTATGTGTTAAAATTTATACGATGTATTGTAGTTATTTAAGGAAAAATGAAGGTAAATTTAAAATAAATAAAGTTTATTTTACCATATAAATTTCATGAGTTAAAATTTATATGAAGAACATAGTATTTCGCGGAAAAGCGAAGGATTAACATATTTTGAAGTTAAACATTTTTGCAAACATTGGTTATTGTTGTAATTTAATAAGTTAAAACTAGGATAAAGTTTATCAGTAATTAAATTGTTACAAAATATTATGTAATTAAGAAATATCGGATTTTTAGCATTTTGTTAGTTAAATATTAACTGTTATAAAGTAAGATAATTTTGTTTGTTAAAATGTCATTTTACAGTTTAGCCACAATATGTAATAGTAGAAAAAATACAAATTTTCCATTTGTTGGATTTCATGTAGACTACTACATTTCATTTTATGTAGGTACATATTTTATTATTTTATTTATTAATATTATTTTAATAATTTTTAATTGAAAGTTTAATTAATAGAATTTGGTAATTTTTAAGATTAAAAACAAAGTTAATTATTTTAAAAGGAATAAAGTCGCATTTGTAATTTTTGCTTTTAATAAACCACAAATAATTAAAATTAATTATTTTATTATTAAAAGGGTCATATTGCTAATCATTATATTTTTTACAGCTAAGACAAGATAAGTGGAAGTGCGTCGAGAAAACTTACAATGCGAGTGAAGTCAAATATTAGTTAGATTGTTCAGGAAGACTTTATTTTCTCATACCTAATACATACGCAGTGCTATAAAAGATCAGTTAGTCATCTTTAAATAAAACCAATCTATAACGATCCATAACCGCTCGGGGTCACAACATTGGTGTCAGAAGTGGGATCGAAGCGAATAAATATTAGGAAGAGAAGTAAAGCAGTAATAATTTAATTCCAAACAAAAATTTGTTTGTTAAATTGAAATTGAATTTAAAGTGGAATTTAGAAATATTTTACATGCCATCATCAGAACAATTACGTGCTCAGATAGCAGAACTCCGCGCTCGGAATGAACAGTTAAAGACGCTGTTAGAAGTTAAAAGTTATTCAAATTTAAAGATTTATCAGTGGCTAGTAGTTTAAAGGAATTGTCAGGGACAGTAGGCCCAAGAGTTAAACAGTGAAAGAATTTTTCAATAACATAGACGCATCTGTAGCGACTGGAAATTTAGATGGATGTAAAGACAATCGCAAGACAGACTTCAAGTCAACCTTAGAAGGTTGAAGATCATATGGACTAGCCCTCCATATGTGATACTTAATCGAGCTCACCTTAATTAGGAGGCCATAGCCTTTCATGGGACAAATAAGGCTTATTCATTTACTCATTTATTCAATAAGAAGCATATATTGAAATTAAAATCAATCGGTCCGGCAGCTGATTTTTTTTTGGAAGCCAGTTTTTACTGAAGATACGACTACATAGCATGTAGTTAGGCAGCTTTAGAGGAAAGATTTACAGAAAAGCTTTTAGATAAAAATTATTGCGCACAGGTACAGATAGCATTACAGAAAGTAAATTAATTTCCTGAAGTTTTTGCTGACCGTATGATAGTTTGTTTTGAACATTTTAAAACATAGTGACAATGCATACGAGAAAAGAATTATCGCTGAAGGAAGCGAACGTAAACTTCTCGCAGCCTATGTGGCAGGGTTCAAGGGATGAAGTAGGAAAACAAGTTTTTTTAACGTATACTAAACAGTATGCAGGAAGCAGTGACTACTGACAGCTTAAAACAGAAATCCCGTCAGAGTAGGACAATTTTGCTGCTAGCAGACCAGACAAGTTATTCATGTGGCCCTTTGCCATATGTCCCGCTAGAGCAGACAGACACTGAAGAACTATAGCAAGTTCAACTCAGTAAAGTGAAATAAGAAATTTAGTATTTCTTTGCGAACCAGTGATTGTAAATAATGCGTTTATTTAAAACACTGAAGAACTGTATTACTTTTAATTTAATCAGTTAGGCACTGTAGGAAGAGGCAAAGAGACTTAAGGGAGGCAGAGGAAAGCGCTCCAATGTCGAGACAAGACTAGATCCTTACAGTTGCGAAACCATGGTCTTGGTAAACACAAATGGTAAACATAAAATGGTTAACATAGTAAAGTTAACATAGTTCAGTTTGAAGTAAATAAAGGTTCTACTATAGTCTAAATAAATTAGGCGTTAAAATATGAGGTCACAGGTCATAATTTAGAAATACTGGGGACAGTAGAGATGCCCATAGTATTTGGAAATGGCGAAGGGAAACCGCCATATGTTTATGGTATTTTAGTGAAAATACTGGGGTCAGTGAAGATGCCCGTAGTATTCGAGAACGGTGAGAAATGCCACCATGAGTATTTACACATTCGACAAGATGGACTTTAGGCCTAGTTTTTCCTTGTCAAGACCATAAACGTGGATATCTAGAGAGAATTGCGTAATGTATTGAGAAAATTTCCGTGGATATAGTAACTAGCACAGTACGAAATGGTACAGATAGTCGGGACTGGATCCAAATTTACCCGCTCGCTACCCCCCGAGGGAGGAATTATGCGATATGTTATCAAGTAGTAGTTGTGATCTAGCGGAAGTACCTAACGTTAATTCTAATCAAACATACGTAATTATCTCTGCGTCTGAAAATGCTGATGTTTTTGTGTGTGAGTATACTGTTCAGAAACAATGACGTAAACCAGCATAAGACACACCGCCTATGGAAGACACGCCGTGGTAGAGCCTGAAGAAATACGTACCGGTACAAATAGCATTTAGGTGGCTCGTGAAACAGAGAAATACATTTAAAATGTATACGGTTGTGTAGAATAGTGAACCTGACAAAAAGACAGAAATAGTGAAACCGCAAACAGAGAAGTAGTTGTAACTTCCCTCGCGAAGAGATGCTGTGTGCATTAGATAAATTCTGTGAGCATTAGACAAGTGTTCGTTGAAATGGAGAAATTCGAATTTTGTAAAATTAATAATTCGAAACAGGATTTTTTTGCAGTGACAAATATTTTTATTTATGTTCAGTACATACTTAAAATTGTTCAAGTGTATAAGTGCTGTTGTGTTAAAAACTTTTTTTGTGTGAAAAGTGAAGAAAATTTTTTTTTGAAAATATTAGATTACGTTATTTCCGTGTGAAGATTATTTTGGAAATAATTGCAACATTAAAGTGTTTCATTTTTTGTAGATTTATACGCTTTAGTAACTATGCGACAGTGAAATGATTTAGTGAGAGTTATTTTACACGAGAAAATCATTAAGAATATTTAAAGTTTTTTTTTTTTAATTTTTAAATATTAATTGATTTAAACAGTTTACAATGAAGGAATTTATTTGAAGATTATTCATATTTAAATATTTTAATCAAAATATATAAACAAGATTACAAATACAGTGTATTGAGTAAAGGTTACATTCGATAGAAGAAATACATAACCAACAATAAAAAATTAATTTTTTTAGGTTATTGCTAAATCAAGTGATTTTTGTAAACCACTTATGTGACGGTATATCGATGTCAATGTTTATATTTTGAGATTTTAAATCGAAATAATTAATATTATTATTATGATTAAATATTGGAAGTTATTGCTAGGACATTTAGTAAATGTCAAGAGATGAATATTATTTGCGATTACTAGCATTTTATCAAGTAAATTGGAAATTTGTTGTAAATTTAATCGAAGGCATTTATGAATTATTTCGAATCAGAGAATTTTAGGACAGATATCTGTTTACATAAACAGAAGTTAAAAGGGTTTTTATTATTACAGTACCATTCTGTAATGATGTTGATGTGTTGCAATGACGTGAACGTAAACAAATTAACGGGAGTTTAATTTGAAGGCGATAAACAATTAAAAAAGGATAATAAATCGTGAGGCTTTGTGCAATCAGAATAGATGGCTATGTGCCTTAACACAACACAGCACGAGAGGTGTCACTCAAGTAAATCTTAAGAAATAGTAGAGAAATCTTTGTCAGATGATGGAGCAATAAAACGATAAATTGATGAAATTAACCTATAGGTAGAGATATCCAGCAAGAGAATATCCGGATAAATAAGCCGCTAGAAGCACATGAAACAAGTGAGGCAGAGACTACCCGTATCCTAGCGCAGACTCCGATGATAGTAGACCTTAGAACCTTAAGACCTTAGGACCTTAGAACCTTAAGACCTTAGGACCTTAGGACCTTAAGACCTTAAGACCTTCGAGATCCCCTCAGGCTAGTCAAGAGGGATGGCGTAAAGCGGACTTAGCTCTTTCGAGTAAGAAATAAATAAAACTGAAATGTTACCATAGACCATGAGGTTAATGAGAAATAGACCATGAAGTTAATGAGAAATAGACCATGAGGTTAATGAAATATGAGACCATGAAGTTGATTCTAAATGAGACCATGATATTAGAATTATCATAGAGAATTAAGTTAATGGGGAACGAGACCATGATACTAGAGTTATCATAGACAATAAGACTAATGATTATTGAGATTAGTTGTGCAAGGTTGACAATTGAATTCGAACACGGGACAGACGATAAAACGCAAAGACGGAAGTACGAAAGAACATAATGGACGGTTATATATTGCAGGGCAAATATTGACAGCAAATATATTTTTGTTAGCTGATTTTATCCCAGAATAATTTTAAATTAAATAAATGGTTGAAAATTTTTAAAGAGAGAAAGATTTTTTTTGCGATAAGTGTTCGGTAGTTATTTTAGCATAAGGGTGTGAGAGGATGTTTTAAAAGTATTGATAAATTTCAAAAATTTAATCAATAAACTTAATTACCCTTCCCGAAACTATTTTCCTCGTATCACCACGAAGCCTAAAATTTTCAGTAAGCGTGCTGAAAATGAAGTAAATAGAATACGAGAAAAAGACAAATTATATAAATATTGAATTATTTATAATGAGTTAAGAAAAGAGATACTTTTTTTAACATGGTTTTGTTTGATTCGATGAACTCAGTTTAAATGGATTTTGTTGATTAATAAATAAGATTAATAAATAAAGTTTAGAATTAATTAATTAATTCATGTGTTAGAGTTTTAACATTTTTTTTATATAATGAATAGAAGACAGAGTTAACCGAAGTCGTAAAGGTTTACAAGAATTAGTTTTTTTTGTAAATAGAATTTTAGAAAAATTTTCACAAAAGAGTAGTTTAATTTGAATGGCGAAGTTTTTGAACGCTACAACCATACTAAGTGACGTAGCAAATGTTTACTGTACGAAATTGACAACAGATGAATTGAAAGAATTTGAATATCAAATGATACAGTATTAAATTGTAGACATTACTGTTGTGGAACACCAAGTTAAGTATTTATTTAGTACTTTCACATTTGTTAATAAATATTAACTGAGATTGTTTTGTTTTTGCTTGAAAAAATTGTGTTTTTTTTATAAAACA